>OV816030.1:122283527-123718122 GCA_929113105.1 Agrypnus murinus
TAAGGTTACAAAATGCCTTTCTGTTACAGGCATTTATATGCTCATGAGATCTAAACTTATTATCCAGTGTGACACCCAGATTTTTAGCACAGTCTGAACTTGGAATAGGGATACCATTGATAGATATCGGAAAATCTTCTTTCAGAGCAATTCTGTGTGTTCTACCGAATATAATAAGTTTAGATTTAGTAGGATTTATCTTAAGAGAATGTGAAGCTGCCGAAGCTGCCAAGTTACTTAAATCCTAGTTAATATTTCTATTAGCATTTATTCTGTCTGCATAATTAAAAGAATAATAAATTTGTGTGTCATCAGCATATTGATGATACTGTAACGTTCTTTTTCAAATAATAATACAAGTGCTGTTTAAATCGTCTATTCACAAACAAATATTTATTTGTTTACACTAATGAATACACTATAAATTAACGCTATGATTATAAACCATTAAAAACTATTATTTACAGACTATGAATTTCTAATACAACATTTATATTCACTATTTATTTTGTAATACACAGTTAATGACTTGCTGTTGACTGCCTCTCTTTTATCCGCAATCCGCTTTTATATCCTCATATAAACGCAACCAGAAATCGCCCGAACATACCATGTATTTCTAGAATACACTAGAAGGTCGAGTGCATTGCGCTGCCGCTCCGGAATGTTCCACGACCCATTGACGGCCGGACCAGACAATGCGTTGCACTCGTTACACTGCCCCCCTCTTCAAGTCTGTTCTGTCCCAGAACAGGTTTTATGCTCTGGTTCCTGTAAAATGGGTCATGACGATATCGACAGTCTTCACCTCGACTACACGTTCCATTACGGTAGAAATAACAGTCTACACTCTTCGTTGGCCTTAATGCGGGCTGTGGGTCAAAACTGCAGACGAAGATCTTGACGTCAGTACCTCTAAAGACAACTTCCAGCATGTTTCTAACGATTCTCCAATCCAGCTGGTCCCGCCCACAGCCGAGTTTAGGAACTGCCAATTTATTAATTCCCCTGGTAAGCAACTCGATTCTCAAATTCCATAGTGCCCTCCACAAGTCGGCGTAACTCGGTTTCTGGTAGTAAAACTGCTTGGTTACCAAGTAGTAAATGGATCGATCATGATCAGGCAAGCGTAAGGATTTACCAACAGAGGGATTTTGTTCTCGAAGTTCATTCAGCCGTCCAAATTTATTTCTAAACACCACTGCGATCCCCCTGGACATACGGAGATCCTCGGAGACACAGTGGGCAATGGAATAATCACCAGGGACCCGGAAGAGATCTTGTTGCATCTCAGTCGTGACTCCGAATCGCGCTTTTCTAGTTCCAGAAAACGCAGCCATAAATTCTCTAAAGGTTGGCTGATCATCTCCAGGCCTTACGGTATTGATGGCCACCTCAGCCTCATCTTCCGGAACTGCGTCATTATTTCCCTCATAGTGCGCCAGACGATTGGAGTGTACCACCTTTGGTTTCCCTCTTGGCAACTTCTGGATGCGATAAATCAAGTCATTTATTCGTTTCTTCACCTGGTATGGACCCTCCCAATTTCGCTGTAACTTTGGAGAATAGCCACGACGCCTTTGCGGGTTGTATAAACAGACAAGCTCTCCAGGTTGAAACCCTCCTTCTTGGGCTCTCACATCGTACGTAGCCTTCATCCGGTCACTCGCGATTCGACTATTATTTCGGGTTCGGTCGTGAATATCCTCCAACTTCTTCTTTAAGTTGATGACATAATCATTCCCGGCTACCTCCTGCTCTATAGGTGGAGACCCAAATTCCAGATCACACGGTAACCGTAACTCGCGTCCAAACATTACAGACGCTGGTGACTGACCGGTTGTTTCGTGGACCGATGCACGATAAGCCATCAGGAACAGATGCAGGTATTGGTCCCAGTCTCGTTGATGATCGGAGACGACCTTGGCCAAATATTTGCCCATTGTCCGATTCATGCGTTCTACCATTCCATCGGACTGCGGATGTAACGGTGTGGTCCGAGTCTTGCGAATGCCCAACAATCGACAGACTTCTCCAAAGAGTACAGACTCAAAATTGCGGCCTTGATCCGAATGCAGCTCCATGGGCACTCCGAAGCGACTGAAAAACTCTTTGACTAGTACGTCAGCAACAGTCGCAGCTTCCTGGTTTGGTAGGGCATATGCTTCTGGCCATTTGGTAAAATAGTCCATTGCCACTAATATGTATTTATTCCCATCGTCGGTTTCGGGAAATAGTCCGGCAATATCTATGGCTATTCTTTCCAGAGGACTACCCACATTGTACTGCCTCATAGGTGCTCTTCGTTTCCCCAAGGGTCCGTTACCAGTGGCACATAGTTCAAATTTCCGGCACCACTCCTTCACGTCTTCTTTACAGTTGACCCAATAAAAACGCTCCCTAACTTTCTCCAAGGTCTTTTTCACACCGAAGTGTCCTCCTGAGGCACCGTCATGGAGATGTCGCATTACTGTAGCCACTCGGCTTCTTGGAACCACGAACTGAGACCTAATGGTGGTGCCATCTTCACTCTCCAGTACTCGCTTCAGGAGATCGTCTTCCACCTTCAAGGACTCCCATTGGGCCCAATACGCTTTGAGCGTTCTGTTGAAAGGGCTGACGGCCTCCCAGGCAGGCCTTTCTCCCACGCGCTTCCATTCCAGTACCATTTTTAGTTCGGGATCAGCCTCCTGCTGTCGTTGCAATTCTTCCGGCAACCAATTGTCGTTGACGATGGTAGTCCTTAATACTTGGCAAACCCTCTCTTCCAAACGAGAGCAATGACGGCAATCCGTTGGACAGGGTCTTCTTGAAAGAGCATCGGCATTTCGATGACTAGTGCCCGCTCGTTGTTCGGTGTCAAAGTCGTATCCTTGTAATCGTTCGATCCACCTTGCGACCTGGCCTTCAGGATTACGGAATTGTAGAAGCCATTTCAACGCTGCATGGTCCGTCCTCAATAAAAACTTCCGTCCGTACAAGTATTTGTAAAAGTGCTCAACGGACTTCACGACGGCCAATAGTTCTTTTCTGGCCACACAATAATTCCTTTCGGCTTTAGACAAAACCTTACTAAAATAGCCGATGACCTTTTCTTGTCCATCCTGTATCTGAGAAAGTACACCCCCAATGGCCAGATTACTTGCATCTGTGTCAAGTATGAATTTCCCTTCTGTCCGTGGATAGCTCAATATTGGTGCGGTTGTCAGGGCACGCTTCAGCTGTTGGAAAGCTGTTTCACACTCTCCGCTCCAAACATACTCGCGTCCATCTTCAGTTAGCCTTGTCAGAGGCTTCGCTATATTGGCAAACCCAGGAACGAAACGCCTGTAGTAGGTACATAACCCAAGAAAACTACGAACTTGGTGTTTATCTTTCGGTGTTGGCCACTCTTGAACTGCACGAATCTTATCGGGGTCGGCTGCCACTCCATTTTGTGATACGACGTGCCCGAGATATTTCACTTCCCTTCTGAATATGTGGCACTTTTTCGGACTCAGTTTCAGATTGGCTCCACGTAGTCTTCGGAACACTTCCTCTAGGTTTTTCAAATGTTCGTTGAATGATTTTCCGACTACAATCACATCATCTAGATATACCAGGCAGGTCTTCCACGACAGCCCTCTCAGGATGGTCTCCATTAGACGCTCAAAGGTGGCCGGAGCGTTACATAGACCAAAAGGCATAACCGTAAACTGCCATAGTCCGGAACCAATAGTGAACGCGGTCTTCTCCCGGTCTTCAGGTTCCATTTCAACTTGCCAATAACCACTCTTCAAGTCCAAAGTCGAAAACCATCGTGAACCAGACAGGGTATCTAACGTGTCGTCGATACGTGGTAAGGGATAGCTGTCTTTCTTGGTCACGTCATTAAGCTGCCGATAGTCCACACAAAATCTCGTTGACCCGTCCTTCTTACTGACCAGGACCACCGGTGATGCCCATGGACTGCTGGATGGCTCGATGACCCCTTGTTCTTCCATATCAGTAATAATCTTTTCGGCTTCTGCTCGCCTTGCTAGAGGTAGACGCCTCGGCTGCTGACGGACAGGCATAGAGTTACCTGTATTGATTTTATGTTTTACTATATTTGTTCGTCCCTTCTGGCTATCGTCAAGAGCGAAGATATCTTGGTATCGGTGAACCAAACCCTGTACCTCTTTCACTTCCGTTCTGTTAAGGTCTTCGCACGAACTAGTAACCATGCCCACTAATTTTCCACCATGGTCTTTGGGCGCTGGTTTTGGAACATCAGCCATACACCTGGCTACTCGGAATACTGGCACACACTGTCCCACAAGGGTACTCTTCTTCAATGTCACCGGATCCACATTAACATTCATAATTCTCACCGGTACTCTCTTTCCAACCTTGATCAGCGCTTTTCCCACCAGTATGCCACTATGGATCTTCTTATCACAAACAGGCTCCATCATTCGCACACATCCTACCCGAAGATCTCCATCCAAACCCGCCTCGACAACCATCTCGCTTTGACCCGGCAATATCACATCTTCAGTCAGCAAAACCCTTACAATCGGATCTTCTCGTGGGTGCAAAGGAAGTTCTTCGTTACCGACCTTCAAAACACCCTCTTTCAAATCCAACGTAAAACCAAATTTTCTCAGGAGGTCCATTCCCAAGATGAAGTCATCAGTGATATCGGCTACCAGCACCTCATAATCACGTTCTTCACTTCCAATGCCAATCTTCATCTTCACCACTCCGCGTGTTGGTATCACTTCACCTGTTGCTGTACGGAGTTGAGTAGTTGTCGGTAACAATTTAATACTTGATTGTAGAACATCAGGGCGTACGATGGATTTTGTCGCCTCCGTATCAATAAGTAGTGGAACAGTTCGATTAGCAATCTTTCCATCTACAAACAAACTGCCGTTACTATTCTTTGATGTTACGGCATGGATCATGATCTCCGGGCCATCTTCACTCGCAGTCAACGTTCGCCCCCTCTTGCCAACCCCTTTTAACTTTTCCGACGGTTGTACTTTTCTTATTTTGGGACAGCGGCGTTCTACATGTCCTTGTTCGCCGCAGTTCCAACAACGAGGCCCTCGAACTTCTTGATGATTCTTCTTACGGTTCTCTTCCTTCTGAAGAACTCTCATTAATAATTCTTCTAGGCGATCTTTAGAACCTTCATCTTCTTCCACAACGGTCCGAACACGCCCGTGACCTCGGGACGCTTGTTTTGCAGCTTCAAATTCTAAGGCGTGAGCAAGCGCATCATCAGTTGTTCTTGGTCGTGCCAGCCTCAATGATTGTTGTGTTTCCCCGTCTCTTAGCCCATCAATAAAGGTCTGCACAGCGAGCTGTCCCAGAAATGAATCGGGTGCCGTAGGGTACGCCAATCGGACAAGCCGCGCAACATCGGCTTCAAACTCCTGCAGGCTTTCTCCATTCTTCTGGATACGATTCTTCACTTGCGCGTGATACACTTGTTGAAGATGCGCGTCTCCATATCTCATTTCCAATCTAGACACTAACAATTGGTAGTCATTTTCCTGTCCTGCTGGGATTGTTTGCAGGACGTTCAACGCGTCTCCACGCAAAGCCACAGTTAAAGAAACGGCCTTTTCCTTGCCTGTCCATCCGTTGGCCCCAGAAGCCGCCTCAAACTGTTTGTAGTAAGTGGACCAAGGTATCTTTCCATCGAACGTGGGTGGTTTTACTTTTATCCCTACGACAGGACCCTTTTCTTCTTTAAACTGTTTCTTTACTTCATTAAACGGCCTCTCAGAAGTTGAGGGAAATCGTAGTTGCCTCATTCTATCTTCCAGCATTTCGGCCATATCGTCTTTCTTAGTTGTTGGTGGTAATTGCATTTGGGCTATTTTCTCTTCTACCATCTTTATTACCCTATCTTGTTCCGCCAATCTACCTTCCAATAGTCCTAACGCACTGGCATTCTCCAAAAATTCTTCGAAAACTTTATCTTCCAACGCTTTGACATTTTCCAACAATTCTCCTTTAAGCCTTCTAGAACTTTCTTCAGACTCTTCTAGTAATTCTTCTTTAAGCGTTCTAGAGTTTTCCAGTAGATCTTCTTTAAGCATTTTAACATTTTCTTCCAGTGCTTTAGTATTTTCAAGTAATTCTTGTTTAAGCATTCTAACATTTTCTTCGGACTTTCTAGAATTCTCTTCGGACTTTTGCAGTAATTCTTCTTTTAAAATTCTAGAATTCTCTTCGGACTTTCTAGAATTCTCTTCGGACTTTTGCAGTAATTCTTCTTTTAAAATTCTAGAATTCTCTTAGGACTTTCTAGAATTCTCTTCGGACTTTTCCAGTAATTCCTCTTTTAACATTCTAGAATTTTCTTCCATTTTACTTAACAACAAACTAGTATCAATTGCGGGTCCAGGTATTTCGAAGAGGAAACTTTCAGGATCTTCTTGCTGTTCTATAAGCCATTCTTTTAGCCGATTTATTAACACGTTTTTAAGGCCAGTTGTTTCCAAATCTCGTTCTTCCAGTTCATGTTTCAAGTCTATTACTTTCAGATCTTTCAACAATTTCATCGCCATCTTAATTGTTTGTTGAAATTATTTTTAACACTAAAAATTTAATCTCACAGCACTTTATTTAATTATTACGCGATTTTATTTATTTTAAAAAAAACCTCACACCTGTAACACCAATGTAACGTTCTTTTTCAAATAATAATACAAGTGCTGTTTAAATCGTCTATTCACAAACAAATATTTATTTGTTTACACTAATGAATACACTATAAATTAACGCTATGATTATAAACCATTAAAAACTATTATTTACAGACTATGAATTTCTAATACAACATTTATATTCACTATTTATTTTGTAATACACAGTTAATGACTTGCTGTTGACTGCCTCTCTTTTATCCGCAATCCGCTTTTATATCCTCATATAAACGCACCAGAAATCGCCCGAACATACCATGTATTTCTAGAATACACTAGAAGGTCGAGTGCATTGCGCTGCCGCTCCGGAATGTTCCACGACCCATTGACGGCCGGACCAGACAATGCGTTGCACTCGTTACAATACTTACAGTGTTTTAAATCACTACAAATGTAACGTGAATAAAGGGTATAGAGGAGAGGCCCCAAAATTGATCCTTGTGGGACACCACATTCGATATTTCTAAGCTGAGAATTATTATTGTTTAAAGCCACGTATTGTTTCCTATTACAAAGGTAATTTTTTATCAAATATATAGATGAATTATCAAATCCGATATGCTTTAGGACTGCCAGCAGTATACCGTGATCTATAGTGTCAAAGGCCCTTGAGAAGTCTAATAAAACCAAAGCTGTGATTTTGCCTTCGTCAGTTGCTCGTATAATATCATCAGAAATGCACAACAAAGCAGTTGCACAACTGAAGTTGGCACGAAACCCAGATTGGAATTCTAAATATAGGTTATTTTCATGTATATAGGCCCTTATCTGCTCGTCAATAACTTTCTCAAGAACCTTGGACAGTACAGGCAGTATACTTATTGGCCTAAGGTCTTTGAATTCTTTTGGAGAGTTGATCTTTGACAAAGGAATAACCTTAGCTACCTTCCACTCTTCTGGAAAAACGTATTATCTAGACAGAAATTTATAACATGTGTAATATATGGTATTAATACGGGACAACATAAATTTATCATCAATACGCTGATACCATCAACACCAGATGAAGTTGATTTAATTTTGTTAAGTTGTTTAGTTACTTCATGCTCTGGAACTGGTACAAATTTAAATTTATCGACAACGTTCGGTCCTACATTCTCATAAACTTCTGGTATTGTTAAATTAGGGGAAATAAATGCCTGTACCGAATCAATAAAAAAATTATTAATTTGATTGACGTTACTTAAATGAGTTGGAATATCAGTCTTTGTTTTGGTACTACAAACTTTAAACTGTTTTAAATCTTTCCATAAAAGTTTAATATTACCTTGATTGAATCGTTGGTTGAAAAATGCTTTCTTCTCGTTCTTGATCGACAGAGTAACCAGATTACGCAGCATTTTATAATAGTTCCAATGTTCAACAGCTTTGGTTGTTTTGAATCGTTTAAAAGCTTTATCTCGCAACGACATCATAAATCTAAGGTTGTCTGTCAGCCACGGAGCTTTTGGTTTTCTAAAAGTTGAAGTTTTAAAAGGAGCACATAAGTCAAATAAATATAGTACATTTTGATTTAAAAAGTTGACTTTATCGTTAACATTATTCATTTCGAACATTTGTTGCCATCTAACTGAGAGTAAAAGTTCCTGGAAATAACCATTATTAAAATTTGCAAAATCTCTATAAGTACGAATAATGGGTACTTGAATAATTGTTTCTATTCTTATGGTACAATATACTAGTTCATGATCAGAATAAAAAGGCACATTTTTTGTACCTGAATTTATAACTTCAATGGTGTCTGTAACTAGAATATGATCTATTAAACTCCTGGATGTAGCTGTAATTCGCGTGGGTTCGTTAATTAACTGTCTCATTCCAAGACCTTCTAACATGGAGAAATATTGAGTTGTTGCAGTTGACGCAAGATTCATGAGATCGATATTAATATCTCCTAAACATATTAGACCGTCAGACGATGGGAGTAGATAGCTTACAGTTTCCTCAAAACCTTCAACGAAGTTTTTGTAGTTATTTCTATGTGGCGAATACACAACACCAACAGTAAAATTTTTCTTGTTGATATTAACATTAATCCAGAGTTGTTCATAATCTTGTCTATTTACGGTAATAATTCTGAAATTGAAATTATTTTTTATATATAGGGCAATACCGCCGCCAAAGGTTGATCTGTCTCTACGTATTAATATATAATTATCAATATTTACAACCATGTCATCAATACCAGTATTTAAAAAAGTTTCGGAAATGGCAACGATGTCATACCTGTTTACCTGTATATGTTCATTAAGAATATCAAATTTATTGGATAAAGACTGCGCATTGATATGTGCGATACTGAGGTGATTCATATCTATAATTGAAAAACAAAATCAAATTTATTATATTATAACAATAAATTAAGTTTATAGATTACGAGTACGAGAATGTATGTATCAATTAAAGTATAAAAAGAATATAATATTTATATGCAGAAACCTGCAGAGGTGTGCATTGTGTTCAGTACAAATTCTTACGTACATATCTTGAATTAAAGCATTTTACCTTTATAGTAATATTATTTACCATGAAAATCTCAAAAATGCAAATAAACCAATTTTTGTCTTATCTACTAATAATTTTACTTTACATAAAATTTAAATTATAAATATCAGATTCCCAATAATAATTCTAAATTGATTAAAAAAAAATAATAAATAAGTGAGTATAAAGAAAGAATTTTAGCTTTAGCATTTACCTTTATACCTAGTAATATTATTTAACATGAAAACCTCAAAAATGCAAATAAACCAATTTTTGTCTTATCTACTAATAATTTTACTTTACGTAAAATTTAAATTATAAATATCAGATTCCCAATAATAATTTTAAATTAGTTAAAAAAAATAATAATAAATAAATGAGTATAAAGAAGAAAGCTGCTTTTTAAAGTTAATTCTTAACAATTATTGGATTAACTTTTCTTGGTTTACTAAATATGGTTAGCAATCTGTCAGAAAAATGAATTAATTTTTATCAACAATTCTCAATTGTAAATAAAGATAAAGATAACTTATGTACATATGAAAAGAAAAAGGATACGATATACCTTAATATTAGGAAAATATACTACTATCTTCTTTTGTTAGCATTAAAATATTTGTAACCATTTAATTCGGGAACTCATCATGACACGTAATATAATGCTTTTTATTTTGAAATAGCACCACAACACGGCCGTCGCTAGACCATACATTGGTAAAACCAAACTTCTTTATTGCATCTCCCAATAGTTTAGCACGATATTTGGCGAGATCTTCTTTAATCGAAAATGGTGATCCCTTCAATAGTTTTTTTTTAGTGAAGACTTCTTGTCGATACCTATATGAAACCAATTTTACCAAAATCGCCCTAACTGATCCATTTTTTCGTTGACCCACTCGATGACTACGATCAATATCCCTTAAAGATAGATTTAAATTGAGTTTTTCTCGAACAAAACTCAAAATTAGCGTATCTGTATTTTCGGAGGCATTTTCTTGAATTCCAAATATACGCAGATTGTTTCTGCGTGAATATTGTTCTAAAGAATCAAAACGCTTATCTACTTCTTTTTCTTTCTGCTTTTGATCTTGAAGAATAGCTTTAATCTCACCTACCGATGTTTGAATTTGAGATAATTTATCATCCACTATGTTTTCAATAATAACGGTGAAAGTAGCTTTAAATTATCGCATAACTTATTAATAAATTCATCAGAATTTAGTTGTTCTTCCATATTTACACTATTTTGCGTATTGGATCGAGTTGATGGCATCACTTTATGTATGCGTGATTGACAGCTCGATTGAACACAACAACAACGTGTTAACTCGACGCACGCATGAGAGTGACTGATGTTTAGATGCAAGAGATAAATATCGTATACAAAAAGTTCAAAATTGGTGTTGCAGATTTATTTTTAATTTGCGTAGATACGACCACATTTCACATAAAATAAATGAACTAGGATGGTTAAATATGGAGAATCGCTGGAAATATCAATTGGTTTCATTCACACATACTCTGTTAACTTCAAAACAACCTACATCTCTTAGCCAAGAGCTGATACCTAGGTCAGGTGTTCACTCCGTGAACACTCGCTATAATCATCTACTTACAATGCCTCATCATACTTCTGCTTTTTTTCGTAGAAGCTTTACTTATAATGCAGTTAAATTATATAATTCTCTACCTTTAGGTATTAAAACTGATAATTCGAATAAGTTCAAATGTCAGTTAAAGAAATATCTTTTACAAAAACAATAAACCTTCACGTGTCTTGTACAAATATTTATCCATTTAATTTAGTTTAACTTAATTAATTAAATAAATTGATTTGCATTTGAATGTACATAATTATATTTAACACTTTTTGTTTTATATTATATTTGTTCTTATGGCTTCCTGGTTAAATAGAGTAGCCTTTGGCTAGATTTCGTCAGGAAACCATACAATATTAATTTTTGTTCCATTTGCAAAAAAAAAATAATGCAATGTACTTACTGTAAAATAATCAATAATAAAGTCTTAATATAATAACAGAGCAATCTCCAAAATATTTGATGAAAAAAATCGTTCCTGACAGACCGTGAATAGTAGAAAAGAAAACTGAAGAAGAATTTGAATAGATACTGCAGCTAGTTAAAAGTAGATTAAACCGAAATCTTGAAAAATTAAAAAAGAAAGAAAATGAAAAATTAAAAACAAGAAAAGAATTCAACATAGGAGATAAAGTTATAATCAAGAGCCTGCGAGTATCAAATAGACCTAAAGATATTTGCGCAGTTTCTATTTCCGTATAGTGGTCCTTTTATAGTTAGCAAAAGATTTAATGATAGTTATGAGTTGAAGTACCCAAATTCAGACACTATAAGGGGAAAATTTAATATTCAACTAATGTATCCATTTGTAGAATAATGATTCAGTAGGGTAGAACAAGAAGGATGAAAAAGAAACCTTTTGATTAGTTTGTTGTTAGATGTTGAACAGTTAATTATAATTTTTATATTATGTTAGAAGTGTTAATATGGTTATTATGAGTATTTTCATTATTATTTGTTCACTACATTGGTTGAATTCTAAAATTTGTAAATCGTGTAAAATTTCCTATAAAATTTAAAGGGAGAATTTATGCATTGGGTGTCAATTAGGCAAGGGGAAATCAAGTGGCCTAGAGAAAAAAAGAAAAAAAATAAAAAATTAATTAAGTTCTGTCAGATCTATAATGTAGTTTGGAGAAAAAAAGAATATTTATGAAAAAGCTGCTATTATAATTTAGTACTGCTAAGAAGAATGTAGTGGTAAATAAACAAAAGTGAAACAATACACACATAATCCATTTCCCCTTTTACCGCATTTCCCAGTGTCGGGGTTCCACACAAACTCTTATGGGTAAATAAACAAAAGTGAAACAATCTTGTTAAATAAAATTTTTTAGGCAAGCATAACATTGATAGTCTGCAAGTAGCATACCGACTGAGCAAACCATAGCAATATTAAAGTATTAGTTTCATAAGACATGTTTTTTAGAGCACGCGTCCGAGTTTTCTAAAGAAGACAAGTGCGCTAAAACGTCTTATGAAACGAATACTTTATACTATTTTTCTATTTGCCTTATTTCATTATTAAATATGTAATTTAAAAAAATTACTGTTTTAAATAAAATTTGTTAGGGATATTTTAGTAAGTAGCATGACAGTTGGCAACACTAGAGATTAATAAATTGTTTTTCACATAACCTGGCTAATTAGTAGGTAATTCGCGCAACGTAGAAATTCCCATTCTTGTTGGATACACACAAAGCCTGCTACTAAGCAGCAGGCCCTCATTCAAATTTGCCAGTGTATTATACGTACTGTTGAAGATTATTATAAATTCAAAGTAGAATGTATGCAAATATATTAGTGACATAAATAATTGTTACTTAATGAATTAAAAAATTGGAAATAAGAATAATTATATTTCATATCACAGAATAAATACCTTATTTCTTAAAGAAATTAATGAGGTATAAATGCAATAGTATTTTCAGCAAAGAATGATTTTTGTTAACAAAAATAATTATTCATTGGATCTTTTGGATATTATAACTTATAAGGTAAAGATATATAATTTTATCGCCAACCATCAATAAAGCCATGCATTGCCATAGCGATTTGTGGAAGTAAACAAACACTTTATTTTACTGTACAAATCAAGCATTTTACCTGCTGCAAATATGGTTGGAGATAAAATTTTGTATGCACCACGCCAGTAAAGTGTCTTTATCGAACTCACCTATTATGTGCCTCTCTCGCTCGTCTCATAATCTTAAGACTCTTTCGATAATCACTTTACTGACTTGGTATATAAATAACTATTATGAAACTGAATTTTATTACGTTAAGTTTATCGCGAGCATATTGCACATATACAACACAATGCATCCCATATGATGACAGTATCAAAATTTACAATTTCGTTAAAAATAAAGTAAAAACTGTTATGCCCGTAATGGGGATGCGGTCGACGGCGCGCTGCGTCTTGCAATGCTACATAGTTTAGCGAGCGTTGCATTCCAGTTACAAAAATTCACTGCATAAATAAATAAGTTTGACATTCTAAGAACAGCTGTCTAACAGTGATATGAACTTTAAAAAATAAAATGTTACTGTTTCCAGTATTCTAAAAAATTTCATTAGGACACGCAAATATAAAAATGTTTTTTATTTATTACAACTACATTAATATTATACATTCAACTTTTTATGCTATATAAACTTAAAACTTAGTAATTATTATAATTACTCAATCTCATTAATAGGATTTAAAGCTTCACATGAAGCGGCTATATTCCACCAAGGAATGTGAAGCCTATATATATAATTATTATAATAAAATAATAATAAATTGAAATACATCATAAGAGACTTGCATCAAATAAAGGGACCAAAAATGTTAGTTATTTTAATTTTCAATTAAAGTATTTTCTCATATTTCTATACAATTGATACTAAAAAATAAATTAATATTCTCCTTTACTGTAAAATTTTCTATGCCAACTCAAATGCTAATAAACAAAGTCAAAATTTTATATTTCATTTTAACATCCATACTGTAAACTCAACAACGCAATACTCTTGGCAATACTTGAATTTGCATCTTGATTCGATTGAACTCCCAACCGGAATGCACGTGTTAAAATTAATTTTGCATGTTCTTGCATACTAGCAACCAATTCAGGAAGCTTATCTAAAATGCTAGCTACAACATCAGGATTTTTGTTATTTATACACATTAAGATTGCTGGTAGGGCTGCTGAACTTTCCTTAGGATTAAATCTTAAAAGTCGGACAACAAGCAGCAACGCCAGTGATCGAACACTGCTGCTTGGCGAGTCTAAAGAGTTATACAAGTGTTGAGTAACATGTTGTAACAGCTGAGGTTTCTTATTCGTCAGATGATCAAGTTCTTGTAAACCTAGAAGAATATCTTGCGATTGGAGAGCTGTTAAAATAGCAGGCCACTGTTGTGGTAGAGGTTCAGGAACTGGCGGTGTTGCTGTACCTACTAACAATTCACTCGGTGCGTTTTGGTCTTGCATAGGTAGAGAAACGCTTGATAATAGTGGGCGAACACTTGGTTGAGACAGTTGTAATTCACTAAAATAGAAACGAGTAAAAATCAAGTAGCTCAAAATATTGATGCACTGGTTACTGTTAACAATAATAATCAATAAATTGACCTGTAAGTTTACTTACTTTAGTAATTGTCCATATTGTTGAAGATATTTCAAAGCAGCTTTGACATCTTTTGTCATCCAATTTTGTAAAAACGAAACGATTCGATTCAATATAAATGTTAAGTCTTTGCCGTGTCCATGGAATTGCAGCAACAAAAAGAATGAATCCAGAATTGCGCACAACGCATCACCCTGCTCAAAAACAATAGGTTGTAACAATTCTAATATACCCAAAACCTGTCCAAACAACTGCAAATGGCCTCTGCTCTTAAGTACAGGAAATTCGTATTGAGCTCTTCCTCTTAAGCTTCCAGCAAGCATAGGTAATTGCCTTAAAACCAATTCGGGATGTGTAGCAGCTAATTTTCTAGCGCACAATTCTAATTCTTGACTTTTACGTGGCCAATCCTTGTTGCGTGACGTTGCAGCAAAGGCGCTTAAGATTGTATGTGAGATGACATCGATGACACTGGAAGATGTTTTAGAATATACCGTCGAGGCAAACTGATGTTTGTTAAAGTTTATGAGGTATTTTCCCACTGATGGTAGTGACATATACAACATTAATAATAGTTCTCTACATTTTTTGTCCGCTTCAGCTCTGGGTAAAAGGGTTTTAACTACTGACTCGGCAGACTCTCCAATACTTTTCAGAAGTAAAGGTAGACGTGTTTCCATATGTTTTTCCCAGTTTTCATTGTGAATTTGAGCTTCTTCGATTATGTAATTTACTAATGCTATTACCTAAAAGTGATAAACTTATTTGCATAATTTGTATTAAAAGTACAGTGAGATTCAAGGGGAAAAAAAAGCTTTTAGCATCATCGATTCACCGAGTCACTCCCATAGTGCACAAATATTATGGAATTTACTCATTTATCGATTGCTCTATATGTTGCCATTTAAGTTTATGCAATGAGAAACAACCATATATGAAAAAGTGGCTTACAGATTTGTGAGGTTATGTAATGAAGGCTAAAGACTTTTTTCATAGTTCTGGTGCTTCTATGACTAAATTAATTCATCAAAACCTGTTGATCATAACAAAAACGCATGTAATGTTTCACAAATTATACAAATTGCTGAATATTGATCTGTTTCAAGAGTCAAATCAATGTCGGAGAGACTCTTAAAGGTCCAATCAAACATGCAGATCACAGTTAGAAGTATGGTGGATGAAGCAAACATTGAAGGTTTATTGGCATTTATTAATAGGCTATAACCATCTTCATAAATCCATAGCTACCTCTGATTAAGGCCAAGATTCGCTATAGCCTAATATATTTTGCAACGAAGATAAAATAGTTAGAAGTGAGACACACATAGCTGACTAATAAATGCTGCATGTATTTGCAGATCTAACTTGCAAGCAAAATTTAATTGCTTCTAACGTGAATGAGTCAGAATTATGTTGTGACTGAAATATGATATACACTGTTACAATGGAATGTTCATTTTAGTTTTAATTCTGTGTATAGATGGTCATACGAAAAATGAAAAACGATAAGAGCCCAGGATCTGACAATATTATGGTTGAATTCTTAAAAGAAGCAAATGTTGACATGAGAACCCGTATATACGAATTACTACAAAAAATATGGCACACAAAGTGTATGCCAGAAGAATGGTCAATGGCAATAATCTGTCCCATCTACAAGAAAGGGAACGCACAACATACGAACAATTACCGACCAATCTCTTTGTTAAATGTAGTGTATAAGATCCTAACAACGCTTATAAATAACAAACTAAAAGAAGAATCAGAAGGAAAGATTGGTATGTACCAAGCTGGGTTTAAGAGCGGGAAATCAGTAATTGACAACATCTTTATATTAAAACAAATACAAGAAAAGTGTGGCAGTAAAAATATACAAATACATACCCTATTTCTAGATTTCAAGCATGCCTATGACAGAATCAAACGCACGGAAATAATACAGGCCATGAAAGAATTACAATACTCAAGAAATATAATAGAGCTGGTTACAATGACATTGAGAACAACTAAAAATAGAGTAAAAGTAGGAGGACAATTATCCGAGGCTTTTGAAAGCAATACAGGACTAAGACAGGGGGACCCTCTCTCACCAGAATTATTTAATATTGTACTTGAATATATCCTTAGAAAAAGTAACATGAAAATGGACTATAATATACTGGAAAAGCCATACCAATGCCTAGCATATGCGGATGACGTGGTCCTAATGACGCGCATAAAGACAGAACTTCGAACAAGAATGCAAAAACTAGAAGCAGAAGCAAAAAGAGTAGGTTTAGAAATAAATGAAGAAAAGTCTACATATATGATATTGGGAAATAAACAGCAAAGAGAAGATGCAGAACTAACTTTTGAAGCAGAAGACGGGGAAAGAAAATACCACTTCAAACTAAAGAATAGCACGGTGTACTTAGGAGTGGAAATAACAAGTGAGGGAGCACAACAACCAGAAATTAAAAAAGACTACTGGCAGGAAATAAAACAGTAGGGGGGTTAAAAAAAATACTGTGTGATAAAAATATTTCTAAAGTGGCAAAGGTAAGACTCTATAAAACAGTGATAAGACCAGTCGTGATCTATGGAAGTGAGACATGGGTGCTGACAATAGAACTGGAGAGGAAGATCGAAGCATGGGAAAGAAAAATACTAAGGAAGATATATGGAGGCATCAAGGAAAATGATATATGGAGACGAAGAACAAATAAAGAATTGGAAGAAATCTACCCAGAAGCGAATATAAAGACCATAATACAACAAAGTAGACTGAGATGGATGGGACACGTGAAAAGGAAAAATAAAAACGAACTAATCCACAAAATAATGACAGGCGAACCAGAAGGAAGAAGAAAAAGGGGAAGACCAAGAAAAACATGGTGGGAGGAAGTGGAGCGGGATTTGGAAGATTTCCAGATTATAAACTGGGAAAATACGGTAGAAGATAGAAAAGCATGGAGAGAAAAAACAAAAGCCAAAGGCCTTTTGGCCTAAAGTGCTGTTTTATATATATATAGATGGTAATAATACGATAATGCACGTAATATTTAATTAAAATAAAAATAAAATATAATGTTATCAATTATCAGGAATATCTCTAATTTTTTTATTTTATTTTATTCACTTAATCCTATTGCCAGATTAGAGCACTAAATCTCGTAGGTCGACAGCTACCTAATACGTAGAATCTCGTTAATTCGAAGTCAAAGGGAGTGAAAAGAAATTAAAGAATATTCGAATTAAGTAAGGAATTTTTTGAAAATTAACCAATACGTCTCTCCTTAAATCGATTTAACCAACC
This sequence comes from Agrypnus murinus, assembly GCA_929113105.1. NCBI lineage: Eukaryota > Metazoa > Arthropoda > Insecta > Coleoptera > Elateridae > Agrypnus > Agrypnus murinus. Next base: position 122,301,206 of record OV816030.1, read on the forward strand.
ACTGCTGCACTTAAAATTGTTAATCTTTAAAATTCTTGAAAATTCTTCCGTCTTGTTAAGTAACACAAGTCCATTTACCGCGATGTTATCGCGAACTTGTTTAAACCACCTTAAAGCACATTCTTCTAATTCACCAAAACGCGGTTCTCGTAGACGTTTACTGGAAACACAAATTTCGTTAGAATTCCAAGATTTTCTCTTTGTCTTTAAAATTGTGGAAGGCGTATTCGGTTGAATTCTAAATTCTTTGGCTAGATCATTTTCTTTTCACTTCTCTCATCGAATGTCAAAATAGATTTAAAATGTCAAAAAGTACACGGACAAGATCAAAGAAACAAACCGAATGCCATAATCTTCTTTAACAACAAATCAATTAAAAACTAAAAGGTTTACCTACTTATTTTGGGATTTTCTAAAAATTTGTTTAACATTTGGTTTTATAACCGGATGGGTAATGAAAAGGAGCCGCAATGAATCTTCCCTTAATCCTTTCTTTGAAACCTGTTTACTGTCACCGGCTACTTACTGACACATTTATTGTTTATTTAGGCACCTTAAATACATAATAACATATTGCACCCCTATTCTATTTCAGGGCTGTACCGTTTTAGTGGGTTTTGGTGTGAATACATCATTTTATGAGTATTATTTCTGAGTTGTACTTGAATTTCCCTAGCAAACCAAGTTAGTAAACCAACGGTGAACGTAAGCACAGCGCGACGGTAACAACAGTACTGGTATAGTTTTCGTGATAGTACTACATGTTTTATAAGTAAGTGTAGCAAGTATTAATATAGAGCATAGTTTAATTATCGTGTAGTCTATTTTAGTGTAACGTAGTGAAGTGTAACAAATAATTATATATCATATTGTACGTGCAATTTATTTATGTAGTTAAGATTATGCCGCGATTAACGCTATCAGCTCGAAAAAAGAGCATACGTAGAAGAATGCAAAACCTTTCTGGTTTTAAAAAGTCTGCCCAAAAAGTTCAATCAGCAAAATTTGTTTCTGTTGATCAACATTCAATTTCATTAGATCACACTTCAACTTCATTAGATCAACCTTCAACTTCAACAAGTCAACCTTCAGCTTCATTTGATCAACTTTCAGCTCCATCACATCAACCTTGTACTTCCACTAGTAGTAGCCACAGCCCAGAGGAAATTCCACCTACTTATACTACTGACGTTGAAAATGAGGTGCTTAATGTTCAAAAAGAGCACGAAGATGCCAGTGGAAGGAGAATTGTGGAAATTAGTAATTTCTTTAATGCCATTATACGTTTTCCTCATGTTGGATTGTTTTCGTGTAGAAATGAACATCTGAAAATGGTTTCCGAGCAAAGAATTGGTCTGCAGAGTAAAATTGTTGTTCAATGTGAGATGTGCGGAGTTAATACTGTTATATCAACTGACTGTAATGATCAGGCAATGGATATAAACAAGCCTGCAGTTCTAGGAAGTATCACAACAGGAATAGGATACTCACAATTGAAGGAAATGTTGGCTACTTGCGATATTCCTTGGATGGGCCCAAATCTTTATGCAAAGACAGAACAACTTCTTGCTACTTATATTGAAGAAACGGCATGGGAATATATGGAAAAAGCTGCTTTAATAGAATCTCGTTTAGCAATTGAAGAAGGCCGAGTTGATTCGGACGGCATTCCATTCATTACTGTGATTGCAGATGGAGCGTGGAGTAAAAGATCCTACAGAACCAACTATAATGCAGCTGCAGGAGTTGGCGTTATTGTTGGTGAAAAAACAAAAAAAGTGTTATTCTTAGGGATTAGAAATAAATACTGTTGTATGTGTAGCCGTGCTAAATCAAAACATTCTGAAGCTCCCTTGCATAAATGCTTTAAGAATTGGGACAAACCATCTACAGGAATGGAAGCTGATATTATCATAGAGGGCTTCAAAAGAAGTATAGAAATGTATAATTTGAAATACTTGTATTTGGTTTGAGATGGCGACAGCAGTGTAACAAAACATCTTGCAGAAGTTCGTCCGTATGGGCAGAAAGTAATTCAAAAAATCGAATGTCGTAACCATTTTCTGCGTAATTTTTGTAGTAAATTAAGAGAACTGACCCAAAAAAGAATAAGTAGCAAAATGATAATTGTTCCTCTACAACATTGCAATACGCTGAACAACTCTATCAAACGAATGAGGTCGGGTATACAAGGTGCCGTTCTTTTTTATATTACAAATGCAACTTTAACTCATAGTGAGAAAATACAACAGCTGAGAAATGACATCTTGAATTGTCCTCATCATGTTTTTAGGGATCACAATAATTGTGCCACTTACTTTTGCAACGGACCCAAACATGAAAATGAAAACAATTGGATTGTTAACTTCAAAGACTCGGGCTTATATCAAGATATAATGGTTGTTACTGACAGAGTAGCGCGAAATTCTGAAAGTCTTTTGCAAAATATGGACAATAACGCTGCCGAATGTTATAACTCTATAGTTGCAAAATATATAGGAGTTAAACGGATTAACTTTACGGGAAAAAGTTCCTATAAAACACGATGCGAAGCAGCTGCTTTGACTTTCAATTTTGAACCAGGCCATATTTCGAAGGTAATCCATAAAAAGGTAGTTGGTAAGTCCTGGATAATTTACAAAAAAATACGTGAAAGCTGTGGAAACCAAATCAAAGTGGGTTAAATGCCGAAAGAGACTGTTTAGTGAAAAATCACAAAGAAGGAAGATTTACCAGTCAGCACCAGCCGATAGCGAATATGGAAAAATAGAGGAAGAAAACATGCAATTATCAGCAGAAGAATATTCTTTAAAGGAAAACGAAATTTTACAAGTAATGAAAAAAACTGAAGACGAATTACATCTGATACAGTTAGAAACAATTGGTCAGCATAATAATCTACTTTGGCGTCAAGAAAGATCATCGCGAATAACAGCTTCTAATTTTGGCCAGATTTGTAAAATGAAAAGCTTAACACATTGTAAAAATATAGTAAAAAATTTGTTGTATAGCACGTTTAAAGGAAATCTCGCTACACGATGGGGACAAGATCATGAAATAGTAGCACTTCGGGAATTTCAAGAGCAATCTAATATTCAAATTCAACAATGCGGACTTTTTATTGATAAAGATGATTTCTTTTCGGCAGCGTCGCTAGACGGACTATTAAGTGAAGACGGATTAATTGAAATCAAATGCCCTGCATCAGCTGCAAAAATGAAAGTTATGAGTGCTGTTAACGAAAAGAAAATTAAATTTTTGGAAAACCGGGCTGGTGAAATCTGTTTAAAAAGGACTCATAATTATTACTTTCAAATACAAGGACAGTTACATATTACGAACCGCGATTATTGCATATTCGTTGTATGGACACCGCAAGAAATGATAAGTGAGAAAATTTATCGTGACGATCTGTTTTGGCAAACAAAAATGAAAAACGAGTTAACGACTTTCTTTTATAAGTGCTTGTTACCTGAATTGATTGATCCTCAGTATTCTCAGGGACGCCCAATAAAAGACCTTCGAAAATAATTAGGTAGGTATGTACCTACTTATTGTTGCTTATGATCTTACTTGTAATTATATTTCTTGTAAAAGTTGAAATCTCAATTTAATTTTATTTTAAAAAGTAAAAGAAAACAAAATCTCATACATATATAATATATGTACCTTCAAAACCTTCTACTAGTATGTAATGAAAAGTTTTTATACACTGCTGGTTGATACACCTTTTAGTATGACATGTAATTTCCGACAGAAATTTTATTTTTGTTATAATTGCAACTTAGTATACGCTTTTTGCAATCAAGGTTTCAATTAAATTAATAAATAAGATTCAATTCAATTAAATTAAGGAATAAAATAAAATTCCATAAATAATAATAGACCGCGCATAATGTGAACTTATTTTAACAGTGTAGCGTGCATGAGTAATTTACCATCGAAAACTATTGCCATTGCGCCTGATAGTTAGGCAATTGTATTAAAAAAAAATCAAATCGTAAAAAATCATCGTAAATGTAAGATATTTTAAAAAGTAGAAGGGACTATACGATGCGGTTTTTACTAAATGAAAGAAAAAACGTCAGTTGAAGTACCTACGACGAGATTTAGTTAATTTTATGATTATCAGACATGCGTTGGTTATTCGAAAACATACTAACTTAAGCAATTTTTTTCTAAAACAGATTACGTTTTGTAAAGATATTCGAGTTGTAGGTACCTACAGAAAACCTTAACAAATTGGTTTTTGTTCCGTGTCATTATTTACATAAATAAAAAAGTTATTTTACAGATACGAACACATTATTTTTCTACTAGCGAATCTTCCCCTTAAGTTTTTATGAATCTCACTGTATTAATAATAAACTTACTTGGTTGATATTAAGATGTAAGACATCTTCTGAATGATGATGTTTTGGAATTGCTTTGTCGCGTCCTTGCCATAATTTAGGACTTTGAGTAAGAGCAGTTAAAAAATCCAAAGTGGAAATAGGACAATATCCCAAATGATTTCCTTTCAATAAATTTATTACAATGCCATACAATGTAGACCAACTGCCTCTTTGAAGCAATAAAGATATCAACAATGGCCTAAATGGCAAGCTCTTCTTTGAAAATAATAAATCCATCTAAAATTACACATTAAGTATAGTAATCAAAGAGATTACCCAATTCTACCATAGTTAGTTAGTTAGTTTGTATGTGACATATGAAGGGGGTAAGAACCCAGCACCGCGGCCTTAGGCTTATTGTACTCAAAAATACAAAAATACCATCATCAAATGTGGAAATAATTTTTGATGGTAAAAATTGTTGATTTAAATGTAGCTGAAGCAATTTCTACAAACAAATTTTACTAATTTATCCATAAGTTTTCAAAATATTTACATCTTTTTTATTTGAAACTTAATTTTTTGAACGTTATGCTACTACTTCCGGTACGGAGTTATGTATATTTTTTTACTTGCCTATGCAGTTTCAAATTTTGGAAATGCACTTTATGCAAGTGAAGTTTGCTCACCAGGTACAGAAATTCAGTCTTCGTATAAAAGACAGCAATGGTTGATCTACATGCCGGAAGGTATCGTGTACTTGCATAACATTACAATCTGTATGTTGCCCAAATATTTTTGCTTGTGTTGCATGCAATGTGCTTGTTTATACACGTTTTTAAAGCCTTATGTGTTTAGCTGATTAAAATTACTTACAATTACGTCCTTACATATTGTGTCGATTTCAACAGTGATCAATGAATATGAATGATTATTATTAATTGTGTAATTTGGAAGTAGAGATTGCGAATGTTGTGATGTTGTATGAGATTGTGTTACATACAGAGGAGTCCATCCAACTAGGAAGCAGTGTTTGGCATTGTAAATCATAACCTCCAAAAGGATGCAACTTCAAATGCAAATTTTCAAAAACTTATGGGATATCTACATTTTTGCAAAAATACCTTCTGCTACATATAAATTAACCATTTCAGTCATCAAGTCTTCTCCATGTTGATAGTATAATTGATCCAAACCATAATCAAATTATCCTAATTTAAAAAAGTCCTACCTGTACATTTTGTTCATTAGAATTCAGTATCTCCAATTCAACAGAACATAACCAATCAACAATTAAACCAGTTTTTTCTACTTTCAGATCCTTCATCAACATTTTTCCTAATTTCTCACCAAGACTTTCAACACCTTCAGACATGTTTGGCAGAACAGATGTTTTAGTCATCATCTTAAGGTCACTAGATTCTCTCTTGATAAATCTGGAACTACTGTTACTTTCTTCGATTTCGCTTCCACATATGAATTGTTTCAATATTGCACTGATTGGAGTATTTGAGATAGATATACTACTTAATAATAATCGAGCAATTTGAAGAGAATTCTCATCAAAATTCTTCTTTGTGAATAATAATTTGAAAAGTATCATAGTAAACTGTGGCATTTGTAACAAACATTGAATAAATTCCGGTGTAGCTATTTTCAAATGCTGAAGAATCACTGATGTAGCAATTGGCTTGACTGAAATCAGCTAAAAGAACATGTATACATTAATAAGGGATCGACCGATACCGATATTGATATTGGTAAATCGGCAGGTGCCGTCGATTATAATCGACGGCTGTCTATAAATTATTACCTGCTTTTTATAAAAAAAACCCAGGTTTCTTACCAAAAGGCAGGCTTTTTGGCAATAATTTAGTCCCTAGACATACGATTTTCTTAAAATTTTGAGAAAATAGTTCAAATACCTTGAAACTTAAGTGGTATTTTTTTGGTTAACTTTGAATGTACAGTTTCTCTAAAATTAGTTTTTCACGTAAAAAATGTGAAATAATTTAATTAATAAACATCGTTTTTCAAAACAAGTTAGGTAAGCAAGATTTAACATTCCTACAGTATTAATTTAAAACCAAAGTTATCACATCATTATATTATTTATGACAAAAATAACAATTATTAAACATGTGTTTAAGATTTATGCACCGTATTTGGGTGTCTAGATGGCCCCATTGTAATAATTTTTTTTAAATTTAGTATAGTTATTCACAATATAAGTAAATCCACAGTGATTTTGTTTAGAATTTTTGAATGTACCGTTACATTTTTTTTGGGTACACTTGGACCTTAATTCATAATGTAGTAAAAACCAGGAACGCATTTTTATAAATATTTTTAAAGCTAGAAACTATAGAGATTAAAAATTGAAAAAGTGTATTTTGCCAATACGATATATCGGTTTATCGGCACGTAAATATCGGTATCGGCCGATATATCGTATCGTCAAAAAAAAAGTGATATCGGTCGATCACTAACATTAATCAAACAATTTTACTATTTATTAACTATTGTAGCGCGAAGCTGTGTTCGGGAGAGGTCGAGTCAATCCGTCGAGAAGGGGGTGTTCGGTGCGAACGGAGCGACGCGGTAGACACTGTCATTGTTATTGCCAAAAAACCTGCTTTTTGGTAAGAAACCTGTTTTTTTTTGGTAAAAAACAGGTAATAATTTATAGACAGTCTGAATCAATAGTTGGAAGTGGAAGGCTCTCTCGCGCGGAAGGAGAATTAAGTTCTGTGTTGTTTGTTTTTACAGTGTTTGTATTGTTAAACTGAAAATTAGGCTAAGTCTTGTTTTGTTTAATGAAGTTTAATGTATGTCTTTGGAAACAAATAAAGAATATATTTGTTCGACTACACACGTTGTTACAAGTGGCGCCCAACGCGGGGCCCGAAACAGAACCCGAAGAAATAGTGGGAAATAACAAAGTGTAGTTGCTTAACACGACTTTTGTTCGCAGAAAAAGGTGAAAATACGACTGTTTTAGCCCCAAGCTCTACCGAAGTGTGTGGAAAATTTCTAAACAGTTACTTAAAACAGTGATTTGAATCAGTTCGAACGAACAACGTCGGGTTGTCGCGTAGGATCGCGTAGTAAAAACCAGTGTTGCTAAGGCGCTTGGCAAGCCAAGGTGTACATTGACGAGGCAAGCTTATGTCACGCTGACCCCGTACAAGAGCATACAGTAGGGATCTTCAAGAAAATCGTGTTACGGATCAAAATATGAGTGACCCGGAAAATCCTCAAAAATCCGCAGACCCCACCAGTCATGCTGCCAAGCGAACAGTTTAATATGCTCCTGCAATCAATGCAAAGGATGGTTTCATCGACTCCTGGCACAGGCCAACAGAACATTCCACCAACTACTTCACAAGGTACTTTTGCCAAGTGCACATTACGTTTTGATGGGAAGACTGATGCTGATATAGAAGCATTTTTGGATGCAATAGATACGTACAAAGAATGCATGAATATTTCAGATTCAAACGCGTTAAACGGATTGCCGATTCTTTTGACTGATATTGCTGCCATGTGGTATCAGGGTGTCAAGGACACAGTGACAAATTGGAATGACGTCATGACAAAATTACGTCACACTTTCGGCCCTAAGAAGCCGCCGCACAAGATTTATCGGGAATTGTTTGCCCGCGAACAAGGAGAAGAAACTACAGACGTGTTTGTCTGCAACGCGAGGTCGTTATTGGCTAAATTGCCGCCAAAAACTTTATCAGAGGAAGTAAAACTCGATATGGTATACGGATTACTTGCTTATCGAATCCGAAAAGAGTTATCGCGAGATAAAATCACTTCATTTAGTACTCTATTAGATGAAGCTCGGAAAATTGAAGAAAATTTCTGTGATGTAAATGCCAAGCCGAACATTAAAACTGCGAATTCCAAAAGCAAAGAACGAGTCCATTCCAAACAAAGGCTCCGTTGTGAGTTTTGCAAGAATTTTGGTCATACAAAAATTGAATGCAAAAAGTTAAAAAGAGAAAAGGAACATCCTGAAAGATTGCCAGATAAAACAAACAGCATCATATCTACGGATGCGGTACTCCCGGATATATTCGCGCGAAGTGCCCAACCTGTAAAGCGAAAACAGAAAATCAAGAACCTATCAATGAAAATTGTTTAAAGCTTTTCGAAACTTCAGTAAACCCTACGCCAAAACCGTCACGTCCTTTGTTACCAGTGACTATTGCCCGTCATGAAGGTGTTGGTTACGCAGACTCAGCAGCACAAGTCTCGATAGAAGGTCACAAGTTATACAAAATTCTTAAGAATACAGGCCATATCTTTACTGAATCTGTTGCATGCATCGCTTATGCTGATGGCGAACGGAAACAAGAGACAATTCTTCTTGTAACCACGGAAGTTACGGTAGAAACAAAGACCATGAAGGTTAGATTTATGGTAATACGACATCTAACAGGAAACCATACCCTGTTCGGAGTGGATATGCTGATCCAGTTTGGTATCATTCTGAATATAGCTCAGAAGCAGTGGTGTTTCGACGAAACACCGGGAACTATGTACACTTTAGTTGAAGAGATGTGCATGCCTGTCTGTAAACAACTCCTTTTTTGCTCTCTTATTTGGAACCCGCATACTGCTAAAAACATTATACTTATTGAAAAAGTACAAAATAGGCTGTTAAGATATCTTTATTTTAAACAGCATGGGATATATCCTGATTATAATACAGTAAGATCTGAGCATCTAAGAGACCTTTATAAAATTATGACTTTATCCACCCGCAGACAATGGATTTAAATTTCTGGATTTAAAATAATAAACAATTTAACAGATTGTCAATATATACTTTCGCTGTGCAAACTCAGAGTACATGGGTGGCATTACAGAAATCCTTCTCTATTTGATGTGCCATATGCTGCTAGAACTCCTTATTCCCCGCTTATCACGATGTTTAAGTTAATCAATTACCTTCTGTGTCTATTAAATTTCGATATTTTTATAATAAAATTCAGTAATTTTAGAAACCTTGTATATAAATATTTCATAAATCAGTAATCCACTTCCGTTCTGATAATAAAATAGTTTCCATATATAAATATGTTCATTGTTATTGCAATAAGTTAAATTTAATTATTATTATATGCATTCATTACTGTCAACGTTTATATGTATTTGTATTTGTATATACATATTCCATGTAAAAAGGCTCCTGCCTGTTTGGAATAAAATAAAATAAAATAAAATAAAATAAAATAAAATAAAATAAAAAGTCAATGAAGAGTGTCTACGACCAGAAGAGGGCATCAACCTAACTGAAGCCCAGAAACAACAACTAAGTGTTACTCTGGCAAATTATCAAGATATCTTCTAAGAAGGGGGAGACGTCACGGATTTTGTCGTCCATGAAATTAATACAAGAGACGCAAAACCGATCTCGGTCCCACCATATCCGATCACAGGAAAGAAGAAAGAAATCGACAATTTGTTGAATAAAGGCATAATCGAAGAGTGCGAATCGCCCAGGAGCAGCCCAATAATTTTAGTGCCCCGTGCGGGTAATGATTCGTATCGTCTGTGCGCGGACTACCGTCGATTAAACTCAGTAACTGTAAGTGATTCATACCCGATGCAGAGTATAGACGAAATTTTACAAACCGCGAAACGTACCCCGTTTGTCAGCTATTGACCTACGCACGGGATATTGGTAAGTGCCGGTAGCTTCCAATGATCAAGAGAAAACGTGTTTTGTAACCCCTTTTGGTACATTCAAATTCAGAAGAATGCCGTTCGGGCTTAAGAATGCACCTGCAACTTTCGTGTCTGATGGACCGTTTTCGCGCTGGATTAAAAACATTGCCGTATATGTGTATGTAGATGACATTTTAGTGTTGTTAGACAGTTTTGAGCACCATGTCAGTGATTTGGAAGCAGTGTTCGAAAGGCTTAGACTTCTTAAGTTACACGCTCGTCGCGATAAGTGTTTTTTCTGCCGTCCGTCAGTGACCTACCTAGGCCACTACATTTCGCCAGAAGGAATCAAGGCAAATCCTGAAAAAGTGTCCGCCATAAAAGACATGAAGCCGCCTCGGCGTGTTAAAGAGTTGAAGTCGTTTGTTTAGATGTGCTCGTGGTATCGCAAGTTCATCCCAAATTTCTCCGACATCGCCCGTCCGTTAACAGACTTGTTGAGGAAGTCTGCTATATAGAGGTTCGACGAAGAGCAGAAGATTGCTTTCGAGAATTTGAAAGCCAAACTAGCATCAGCCCCAGTGTTGATTCAAGCAGACCAAAGCAAACCGTATGTGCTACGAACCGACGCTAGTTCTTACGCATTGGGTGCGGTTCTCCTCCAGGGGGAGAGCGAAGATGAACGACCAATTGAGTATGCCAGCCGCTTGCTGACAGCAGCGGAGAAGAATTATTCTACCATTGAACGAGAGGCTTTATCTGTCATCTGGGCCGTGGATAAGTTTAGAATCTACTTGGAAGGCGCTGAAGTTACTATTGCAACTGACCGCCAACCGCTTCAATGGCTATTCAGTCTGAAGACACCAGTGGGCAGATTAGCAAGGTGGGCTTTACGTTTCCAAGGCATGAACATGAAGGTTGTCTACAGTCCAGGTAAGATCAATGTAGTCGCAGACGCGTTGTCAAGATGAACGTATCCCTTTTGGGGGATCTTACTGAAAATGAGACCCTCTTTAATTATCTAAGGGGGTTAAGGTTGGCAATCAAAAGTAAAATAATTAGTTGGTCACTAGGAACTATTGGTTTATTTAATGTTTTACATAACCACACATTTACATTTACTGGTAATTAGAAATACCTTGAGTTTACAGGTATTCCCCCAAACACATACGACAAAATCACTTCCTGTATTGATGCACCCGCCGATTTCGCCAACCACCACTAATTTGTATTCCAAGGAAATCTCTTGTGTTCAACTACCACCAACAATGTGATGCGTGCACCACCAGAGCTGCTTAGCGTCTGACAACCACCATCTCAGCATCCAAAGCAACTGTCGTAGGGCGCGGGAAGCACTCTCACTTCGCGCGCTTTCATGTAAATTTAAAACTAAAGTCACAAGTCACAAGACGTCACAAAGACCAGTAGGTGTCAAGAGACAGATGTGAAAAACATTTGCGAAGTGAGTAGTGCAGAATTACCGAATTTTGGCTTAGAAGAGTTCCGCGTGAAGCAACTTTCTGATACAGACTTGAAGAGAATTATAAATGCTCTCGAAGCTGATAATTTCCTCGAGCTAACGCGTTGGATGGAACGTGGTTATCTTATGTGCAATGGAGTTTTATATCGTATGAATTCTGACTGTGAATCGGAGTACGCGCAATTAGTAATTCCGTCTGACCTACGCGTTGATATTTTACGTAAATACCATGACTCTCTTAGTGCGGGACATTATGGTGTTGACAGAACTATAGCTAAAATTGCCGAAAAATATTTTGTCGGTATGCGAAAATACCAAAATGTCGCAAGACCAAAATACACTTAGTTAGCACTAAACAAACTATAAGCGATGCTATTGGTCGACGCGCACGTGTTCGCATTAACGCTTAAACTACTTTACATAAATGCGGAAACACGTATAATGCAATCACTTTCCATTTCATATTATGCTGCAACCGTAAAAGCGCGTTAAGCGCACACTAGGGTGGCCGTTATTTTGTAAAAGTTAAATTTTTTGAGCTCCCCCCTCCTAGATCTCTTTAAAATGTCAAAAAATAAGCTGTGCAAAATTTCAGCCCATTTGGTCAATCTTAACCCGTGCCACCGAGTGGTTAAAGTTTTAAATGGGATTTAACATGGGTTTGGTGCACTGCTAGAAACTTTGTGGCATAACTTTTTTATATTTTTATGTTTTAAAGTGAAATCTTGTATACTTATGTTGTTGAAGTTGCTCAACATGAATCTGAAGCCAAAGCAACTTTGACAGTTCCACGAACATGCTAATTTTAGTGAAGTTGACCGCTTTTTTGACAGCTGTAAACTGTCAAAAGTTTTTCTGACAGTTTCAATTTTATCATATTCGTGTTCAGCAGTTTCAACAACATAAGTATATAAAGTTTCAAGTTAAAACATAGAAAAATAAAAAGTTATGTCACAAAGTCTGTAGAAATGCACCAAATCCATGTTAAATTCCATTTAAACTTTAACCTCTCTGTGGCACGGGTTAATATTAACCAAATCGGCTGAAATTTTGCACAGCTCATTTTTTGACATTTTAAAGAGATATAGGAGGGGGGAGCTCAAAAAATTTAACTTTTGCAAAATAACAGACACCCTAGCGCACACGGTACGTAAACGAGCATCATTGTAAATGAACCTTCAAGGGTCAGGTAGCTTCAAGTGTATTTTGGTCTTGCGACAGGTCTCGGCGAACGAACTTTAGATAAATGTTTTTATACAACAGAGAAATTTGTAGACTATATTAAGTGACACTAAATGTACTCGATATATACATGTTGGTCAATAAAGATACTTACTAAGATGTGGCCATGATCTAACAAGATCGTTTACGCCAGAAGAAGAAGAAATTCAAGCTATTAAAAACATCACATTACAATCTAGTGATTTTTGCGTTTAAGATGTGGTAACACTCTAAAATGACTTTTCACGTTTTGTAAGGTTAGAATGTGTCAAGATTAAATGTATTTATATGTAAGATAAAACAAATGTTAGCAATCTTACAAAACGAATAGTCTCCAAAAACGATGTTATAATAGCCTCTATTATGAAATCGTTTTCGGTGTCACAATGAGCCATTGTGGCCATCAAAGGCTTCTAGAATTTATTTTATTCTTCCTGACAAATTGTTATGACAGCTAAGCTAGCATTCTTAAGGGTAATATTAAATTATTATTATTTAATCATTATTAAAGGTAAGTAAATATTAACAAACATATCACTAAGGTAAATACAATAAATAGATAACTAGATGAAAATAGAAATTAAATATCTAACAGTGTCAGTAACGGAGAATTACTGAGCTCAATCTGTTTGATTAGACATACATAATAATAATAAATTAGACATTCTAGAAACTTTCGAGATAGACAAACACAAACTCAAGGCACTTTTAATGAACGAACAGATTGAGCTCAACGATTCTCCCTTACTGGAAGTGTTAGATATTTAATTTCAATTTCATTTATTTTTTTCTGTAATTCTTTCAGTTTCCAAGATATGGTACAATGTCATCTTAGCTGAGCTGCCTTGTACATGTAAAATGCTTGTTGCAGAGGTACGAGGTAAGCGCCATAAATTAAATAAAACACTATATATATTACGGTTAGAAGAATAGATTTTAGTAATTGAGTACCGCGCGGTCATTAAGTTTTTAAAAAAGAAGGGCACACGTCTAATCAAATCAAACAACGTTTAGACGGCGTTTATGGTGATTTATCTCCTTCATATTCCACCGTAAGAAAAGTGGTCAAAATATTTCTGTTTGGGGCAAGAATCTCTTGAAGGTGATGAGCCAATTGAAGCGGTAACGCCTCAAAAAGTTGCAATCATTGAAGAAATGGTATTAGAAGATCGCTCTTTGAAAGTTAAGGGTTAGCAGTGATGTCTGACATTTAGGAAACAAGTGTTCGCCGAATTCTTCATGACCATTTGGGTATCAATAAAATTAGTGCAAGATCGATACCGCGTCTTCGTTCTGCTGTTCAACGTCAACGTCGCGTCAAATGTGCGCGCTCGTTTTTAAACTTATGTGGAGACTTTGAGATATACAAACACAAACTCAGGGTACCTTTAATGAATGAACAACTTGAGCTCAGTAATTCTCCGTTACTGGAAGTATTAGATGTTTAATTATGATTTTTATTATTATTATTATTTTATCTAGTTACCTATTTTGTATCTACCTTAGCGACGTGTTTGTTTATAATTATATTACCTTTGATAATGACAGCATAGCTGTCGAAACAATATTGTCAGGTATATTTTAATAAAACTGTGAAACTTTTAATAATCTTTATTTATTTCATGATTATGGAGTTCCACAAAATAAGGCTGGAAACAATAAACAAGATTATGTGGAGACGACCCAAAGCCGATTTTGGAGTCCATTGTCACTGGAGATGAAACAATGGTTCTGTATTATGATCCTCTATCCAAAAGGGAATCGATGGAATGGCGGCGACCCGATTAACCTCGTCCCAAAAAAGCAAAAGTCGTTCAATCGACAAAAATGAAAGTTATGACAACAATATTCTGGGATTGTGAGGCATTTTACTGATTGATTTTAAAGAACGCAATACAACTGTTAGCAGTACATATTATGGGTCAATATAAATTGAGAAACAATATTCGCAAAAAACGCCGAGGAAAATTCACAAGAGGTGTTCGATTATTACACGACAATGCACCCGTTCATACTGCCGCAATTTCACAAGTGCCATTCGCGAATGCGGCTTTGAAGCCACATTCGTCGTACAGTCCGAATATGGCTCCTAGTGACTATTATTTATTTTCCAATTTAAAGAAAGACCTTAGTGGACGTCGTTTTAAGGACGAGAACGAGTTGCAAGCAGCTGTAATTGAACATTTTGAAGGAAAAACTTCAGATTATTTTTACAAGGGCATTGAATTATTAATTCCACGTTGTAATAAGTGTATTGACATTAGGGAAGATTATATTGAAAAACAAAAATTATTATATTTTACCAAGTTTATTTTTTCTATATCAGGCCGAGAATTTATGGCGCTTACCTCGTATCTTTGAAAAATCGCAGCGTCTTTGTTATCCCGTACGAACGAAACTTGAGTGTTGCAGAGGAAAGTCTGGGCTATCATTTCCCCTTAACGGCAACATAAAATTTAGATTATTTTTCGATCCAATGGCGTACAAAGAGGACAGAAAATGGGACATGTTTTGAATCACTCTGTAGAAACGAGTGGAGCTAGGACGAATGTCCTACTCTTACCTTACTTACCCCCACGTTCCCTTCCAGAAGGAAGTGATTGGGATACGCCCAATCAGCGCGCAAGTTGCTTAACCGGCAGTACCGCACTTGCTACCAGATCGGCTCACTGGTCGGAGCGAGGTTGCCTATCCACCCTCTACTAGCTAACTCAGGACTAGTGCCAGAGCAATTAAGGTTGCTCACCCGCCGGTACCGCAGTACCTCGTCCAGCAATAGGACTATTCCCCAGCTATGCGCTATTGCAAAGTGGGACCACTTCCCGATCGAATCCAACCTCAATTGTGGCGGGACTTGGTTTTTTAATAGTTTTGCCACCCCGATCTACCAATTTTAGGCTTGGTGGGCCCTCGACAGAGCTTCGTTTAAGTCTACACGTTATAGACTCCCGGTGTGTACCCGTATTTGGTGAAGTTGTCTTGATTGTGAGAGGCTATGTATTCGCTTCAACTCTCCTAGTCCGGATCATAGGCTGGTTGGGATAGCTCCTAAGCACATTTACCTGGCGGCCTGCAGTTTCCCATTAGCCCAAAAGCAGGGTAAACCTCACTTCGATTCTCCGCACTTGAGATTCAGTCAAACAGCGGGTTCCTTTGATGACCATAAATGACCTCGGTTAAGCAGCGGGTTCCGTTGGTAACCATAAATGACCTCGGTCAAGTAGCGGATTCCGTTGGTGACCATAAATGACCTCGGAGCTAGGATGGAAGCAAAAACGCTTTTGGGCACTACTCAATGCCCTCTATCGCATGAGATTCCCAAATCCGAGCTAGATGTCACCCATCTCCCCCTCCAGTTATCCTAACCTAATATTTTTTGAGGCACCCCAATTAAACGGGTCAACGGTATAATGTAGCCGGCGTGCCAAGGAGTAGCCCGGTATGCTAAACTTCATTTAGTGTTAATAAGTAGGTCAGCTAGGAGGCTTCAAAGCCTAAATGAAGGGGGACGGTCCGTCCCACCTCAATACCGGGCATTTTGTAAAGTCAGGCTTTTTTTTAGATAGTAATTAATATTATTCCTGTATATATTTTTTAACTTCTTATATTTTAATTAAATAAGGTTCGGTTGCAAATACATAATGATTATCTTTGTACATAGCCGAGACAGGTTAACACCACCGGGCTCTGCTTATAATACTTTCCCATTGACGTTGAATTGACAAAAGAAAAAATGAGACATATGAGAAAGCTGCAAAAAAGACTTAAGGCCACGAGTTCCCTACCCCTAGACTAGACATGATAGTTGCTACTAAATAGGTTTGACAATACTTGTAAAAGCACCGATTCTTCAAGTTTTTGAAATATTAAGATTTTTCAAAATCAGAAGTAAACTACACTCTAATTTCACTTAAAACTAGTCACTTACTTTGATCACAGAATGGAATTCCTTATTTCTATCGCCTGCATAATTCATACTAAAAATATTATTCAAAATATTAGGAATATTAACAATATCGGCATTTCCCTTTGGATCTGTCTCACGTTTATTAAACACAGGTAATGGCTTTTTTGGTTCCGAAATATCCATCTCTTCATCATCTAATAAATTGAGTCCCTGTAATTCCAAAGCCCTAACAAATGTATCACCACCAGTTGCGCCTCTGCGATTTTGCACTTCAACAAGCTGGATCATATAGTTTTTATCCAACACAGAGTCCACTACTAATTTTGGATCTAACACAGTTACTTTATCAAGAGCTTGCAGCAGCTTGCTAATCGAAACAACTGGTATCCCAAACGATTGAATAAAAAGTACCAGTTGTGGTGCTTCTAATTTTTCTACAGCCGCATCTACAAGCTTAGGAACATTAGATCTAATCATACGTAATTTCAACCAGTCTGGAACCAGAAGGGCTTCTTCTGAAGTATCTACTAAGTAGGCTTTGGGGTGTTCGTCATTTATTGGAAACCAAGTTTCCATTAAAGCATCAAAATAATCAAAATTTTCCAAGGGTCCATAAGTTAGAAGGATAATTGAAGCATGTACAATTAAAATTTGTAATGTACACGTCTCACCATTGGCCCATGTTACTGCAACTTGATCCTGACACTCTGACCAATGGAATGTTTCATCAGTGGGCTGTCGGGCACGTTGTAAATATAAACAAAATACAGTTATTAAAGCTTTTAGGGTGTGCATATCTTCTCCAGGTAGAATGTGGCTGGTAATACAACTTCTTTCTACAATTATTGAAGCTAAATCCAAAACCAATTCAAGTAAATCTGGTATGGTTTCATCTAAATCTTGAGTAGATAAGAATGTAACATAATTAGAAACGTGTGTAGGATTGGTCTCGACAAACAAAGCCTGCCTTAGAAATTGCACTAATAATGGGCGTACTGCACTCAAATGAGGGAACAAAGGAATAAACTGAGTTAACCATTGTGTTCCTGTATTTATATTACTCAATTCAGTATCATCATTTGGATTTAATATAAGAGTTAAGCCTTTAATAGCTTGAATCCTACTGGAAGCGAGAATTGAAGTTAGGCGTCTCAGGAGATATTCAAGTACTTCACATGCATTTTGTGGATCATTTCCGTTAACAACAGTTCTCAGATGTGTTAGCAATTGTCCATGCTTAGTTAACTTTTCTGTTGGTATAGTAGACAGTAAATATTCACATAAGCATTGAACAGGTAAGTGGGCAAAAGCACCCTCCGAACTGTGGACTAATTCAGCTAACCACGGCATGTGAGCAGTCCCACCTTGCCTAGACATAATATCGAGAAGGAAATCAGGATTTCGAGAACGACATAACAAATGGCCCAAACGATGTGTACCATTTAACATTCTCAACTGTTCTAAAATATTCGGCGGAGGTTTTCTTGCATCACCTTTTGGTCTTAATTCCATCAATGTAGCTAAAAGTAAACTGGTTTGCTCTGTGATCTCCATCTTTGGACTGTTGGCAGCTGCAGTTGCAGCAGCGAGATGGGATTCAAACTCTAGAATTCCCTGCCTTTCAAGAGTGTTAATCTGGAGTTCTTTTGACGCGTAGTCATCGATGTTTTCACCACTAACCATTATCGTAGGGGGTGGAAATGAAAAATAACTGGAATTTAGAAAAGTCAATTAGTATTAAGTAGTATCATAAATGATTAGTATTATCGAAATAACTTTTGAAAATGTTTATTGCGCAATGATCTGATCAAATCAAAGTTAATAAAAGGTCTGCTTTTTCCTAAATGGGTTTTAGTAGATTATATACTTACAGACACTCACTTTGAAGGCTCATAATAGTATATTAAAGTATTAGTTTCATAAGACATGATTTTAGCGCACGCGTCCGAGTTTAGAAAACGACCCGCGTAGCAGGGAGTTTTCTAAAGGACATGTGCGCTAAAACGTCTTATGAAACGAATACTTTATACTATTTTTTCTATTTGCGTTATTTTTAATCATTTTAAAAAAGAAATAATTTAATTTTAAATAAAATTTGTTAGGGGAACTCTCTTAACTTTTTTAACAGTTGGCACCACTGAAAACTCAAGTTCCGCATTTGTTTTCTTTACAGCATTAAATAAGTTTGACATTTTAAAAACAGCTGTTCAATACTGATATTAACTTTAAAAAATAAAATGTTACTGTTTTCCATATTCTAATAAATCTCTTTAGGACACGCAAATATAAAAAATATTTTAATAGAGATAATGAAAGAAACATTAAATTAACGGAGTAACAGAGAAAAGAAAATAAATAAAATCTTACTCTTAACTTTAATTATTATTCAAATAACAAACAGTATCTTCAGAAACTAGAAACTGCAATATCTGGTAATTGCACTTCTTGAGGTGAAAATCTCAATCAAAAGAGAGAACGTCACCATGCATTGAGAAGTGAAAGTTCATGCCTGTATTGCAGGCAAGCCCATAACAAAGCTTCTACTATAAAACTATGTTACTAAAAATTTCTTTTCTTCAATGCTCTATTTTTCAACCTATGGAATTTTATGTTTACAGAAGCTACAGTTCGTGGCAAGAATTGCCTACATATATTACAACAGTTTTTGGAGTCACAATTAGTCGATGATGGACTTTTGACCCTGTTGTGTTTCAGCAGGATGGGACACTCACTACCTCATTTAGCAAACATTGTTCAAGATTGCTTGAACAAAGTCATTCCAAGGCCAGCATAATAATAATAATCGCCCCTCCCTCCCACACAACCTTCTAGCTTTCGGGGCCTGGTTTCCAGGTTATGGGCAGTAGTCGTTATGTTAAGTATATCTACTGAGAGTCAGCAGTACAGCAGAGTGGTTATAGTGGATTTCTATCGCTTATCATAGTTAAGTCGAGTTTGCATCGGTCAGGACTCGGATGGGTAAACCACGAGCGCAGTGTACTTGCCTATATGGCTCCGCTGCCTCGTCTCACATGCACATATCCACTCTGCGGCTCGGTGTGTCTGACGCTTTGACACCGAAAGGTATATGAGGTTAAAGATTATGTATGTATATCTACTGATATTCTGAACTAGATATTCCACATAGTGCACAATTTCTCATGTAGAGAAGAAATTATTGGTTTTGTTTATACATGATAGAATAGCAACTGATCCCTAAACAGATGAAACTTACTTATGTAGTTATGTTAGTTAGTTACAAAAGATCATCACAGGGGCTATGGATTTGCAAAATGATTTATTTACAAGGTTGGAAATAGTTTTTGAACTAAATCAAGGTTGGATGGGCGACGGCGGGACAGCGGATTAAGGAGACAAAATCACAGTTACGCAAAATGTAGATAGATTAAATTAGATAGATACGAGGTAAGCATCATAAATTCTCGGCCCAGCAAGCTTCTACAGGTGCCAACATGTTCAAACTGGGTTGCTTCATAGTTGAACAGAGTGCATGAAAATGTCGCAGATAACGAAAATTGAGTACCGCGCGGTATTAAATTTTTAACTAAATAAGGACACACGCCTAATCAAATCAAACAATGTTTAGACGGCGTTTATGGTGATTTATCTCCCTTATATTCCACTGTAAAATAGTGGTTAAAATGTTTCCGTTTGAGGCAAGAATCTCTTGAAGATGATGAGCACACCGGTCAGCCATTGAAGCGGTAACGCCTCAAAAAGTTACAATATTTCTACTTATGTGTCCAAAAAAGATTTATTTAAATACTGGAAACAATAATATTTTATACTTTAAAGTTAATACTGTTAAACAGCTGTTCTTAAAACGTCAAACTTATTTACAATATAAATTTAAAAAGCAAAAAATGCACAATTAGAATTTTCAGTGTCGGCAACTGTCAACTTAACTGGCCTACTCAACAAGGTAGTCCCTAACAAATTTTATTTAAAAGTAAGTTATTTTTCTTAAATTTAATGAAAACCCGGGCGCAGCAGTCTTGCGACGCATAGCTGCAGCATATTGTAGCCCACACCAAGTAAGTTTAAAATAATCGTGTTGGAAAGAAGAGAAGAATGAAGAGAATGGAAAAGAATGGCAGTTGGAGGTCTTTGCAGGAGAATGCAGGTCGAAAAGGTGATTGGTTTTGGGGATGTTTGAGTTTTTTTTAAGTTTACAGAGCAAGAAGCAGAATTTATTCAAGCGAGAGTTTCAACATTTGTACAAATCACTTGTACGGTTCTATCATTACAGTCGCGTTCTAATTAGTCACTTTTTAAGTCTCTCCCTGGCTGATTAAGTCGGCCAGGACCGGGCATAGCGTTCCCATTCTAGAAAATTAAAGACATTTGATTTATTCAAAAACTGCGCCGAATTTCGAATATATGTTTTAAAAGGGGGTAAGGGAGGAGAGGGGACAAAAAGTGAATGGTCAAATGTCAAAAGTCAATGGGGGAGAGTGGAGGGGGAAACACTTTTAATGCATTTTTTAGTTCCAATACATTTTTTAGTTCAAATGTTGTATTTAGGTTAAGTTAGGTTAGTTCAAAATAGAGTTTTTAGTTCAAATGCACTTTTTAGATCAAATGAACTTTTCAGTTTAAATAAACTTTTTTTTAGTTCAACCGTAGTATTTAGGTTAGGTTGGATTACGTTAGATTAAATTAGGTTAGATTACGTTAGATTAGGTTAGGTTAGATTAAGTTAGGTTAGACTAGGTCGGGTAAGGTTAGGTCAGGTGAGGTTAGGTTAGGTTAGTTCAAATGCACTATTTCAGTTGAAATGCACTTTTTGGTTGAAAAACTTTTTAATTCAAATGTACTTTTTTTAGTTCAAATGCACTTTGTAGTTGAAGTAATGCACTTTTTAGTTAAAATGTACCTTTTAGTTTAAATGCACTTTCTAGTTCAAATGTTGTATTAGGTTAGGTTGGGCTAGATTAAGTTAGGTTAGATTAGGTCGGGTAAGGCTAGGTTAGGTCAGGTGATCTTAAATTTAATGATTAGAAAATAACGCAAATAGAAAAAATAGTATAAAGTATTCGTTTCATAAGACGTTTTAGCGCACTTGTCCTTTAGCACAGTTGGGCGCGTGCGCTAAAAACGTGTTCTTTTGAAACTAAGACTTGAATATACTATTTTGTATTTGCATCTTGTACCAGTCTTGTCTTGTACTTGTCTTGTACCTGTGAAAGGGTCCCGTTTTCAAACAAGCAAGTACCCATACGTTCTTAGGTACATATTGTACTATTCATAGTGAAAATTTTAGCTTTGCTAAAATGACATAGGTCTGGGGGCTCTCGGCTCTCAATCTATTAGTTTTAAACAAAATTTGTTAGGGATACTTTGTTAAATAGTTTGATAAATGGTAACTTGGAAAATTCTAATTCTGTATTTGTTTTTCAAATTTGCGTAAATAAATTTGACATTTTAAGAACAGCTCTTCAACAAAACCAACTTTAAAAATAAAATGTTACTGTTCCCAGTATTCAACTGAATCTCTTTTGGACACACGCAAATACGTACCCAAATGGCTTCATTTGGACACACAAATAGAAAAAAATAGTTATTTGTATATCAAGGCTGAGAAATCTTTTTTTAACGTACCAAAAAAATAATTGTCACCGAAATTGTTTGTGGCCGAGACAGGACAATCTCAAGGACACTAAAGAATTTCGCAAAGAACATTTTTTGTGCAACTGTCAAAAATATGTAATTCCAAGTCAGAAATTTCCAAAGTAATTGAAAATAAAAAGGTGGCTTTCATGTTGCAGCGTTTCTACGAAATTAGCATAAATAGAACAATTAGTTTTGTAGAAAATCGTAAAAATGGGTGAAGATACTGGCAATAAGTTACTGAAGAAATGCAATTTCGCATCCAGCATTGCGTACACGATGTGCCCACTTGGTATACGGTTGCACAAAAAACTTATTATTTTTTTCAATATTTGCTTAGTAACTATGTAATAATGCGCTACATGTTTTTACGCTACATGTTAATAGCCTATTCCTAAAAACTTCAGATTTTGATCACTAATTCAAGGTTTCTTCCTGGTTTTTTCCTGATTGTGCAAATTCGCGGTTTTCAAGGTTTCCAAGTTCGCGGGCCACCCAGAAGGAGTTAAATCAAGAGATCTTGAAGACCATGCTATGGGACCCCCTCACCCTAATCATCTCCCAGGAAAGGTGTCAAAAGCTTTGAAAAAATACCTCTTGCATAGCATGCAAAAATTGGTCAAAAGGTACAAAATTACTTTCCGTGGATAAGTTTGCTTTTATGCAAAGGGAGTGGTATAATTTTTAAAGCACCACTTAGATATCTCAGCAAGGAAAACCAGAATTTGATTATAAGATGACCAGAAGTATCACAGAAAGACATAGAACGATAGTTCCTAGAAATGTAAACATTTAAAACCCAATCAAATAAAAGAGAATGTGCTGATGAACCCCAGAAAGATTTTCAACTGTGGCGAAACATATTCTTTTTAAATTAACAAACTGGAGAAAGAAACAACAAGCTGATGAAAAATTAAACTCAACTGTTCTTTCGACAGCCAATATAATTAAAGTCTGTTTGCCAAGACCTGTCGCAAGACATAAATACACTTGAAGTTAGCACTAAACAAACTATAAACGATGCTATTGGTCAGCGTGCACATGGTCTCATTAACGCTTAAACTACTTTACATAAATGCGGAAACACGTATAATGCAATCAGTTTCCCTTCCATATTACGCAGCAACCGTAACAGCAAGTTAAGCACACACGGTACGCAAGTGCGCATCATCGTAAATGAAGCTTCAAGGGTCAGCTAACTTCAAGTGTGTTTATCTTGCGATAGGTCTCGGCAAACGGACTTTAGTGTAAATTCCCAACCCAAAGCTTTTAGAAGAGTACCTAATCTCTCTTTTAAACAACAATACTTACTTGGTAATACACATTTCCATAAGAGTCCTCAAAGTTGGATATTTATTCCAAGCTAAACTGCCAAATGTTGTGGGATTATGTGCTGCTAAAATAAGCAATACCAACAAACTCTTCCAATACAAGGCAGCGATGGCTAATTTGGGTGCATTATAGCCAGCTGGTAAGTTTATATTCTCATGATAATTATAACTGCATAAATTAAAGAAAAAGTCCACAATCTCGATTTTATCCATTACAAGTGGCGGCACGCAATCAGGAGCTAAATTAGCCACTCTTTTTACTACCTGATCTAATACTTCCATTACATCAGTTTGGCTCATAGGATGCTCTTTCGACAAACCTATGAGCAATATTCTTAAAAGTGTAGCTTGCAAAAGCGGAACTTCACTTGCAAGCCGTATAAATAAATTTCGTTCGTTTTCGCCTGGCCATGAATCTACTTTGTAATATTCTTCTGTTGGCAATAAGAATAAAACTTTATGTATGATATGAACAAAGTCTACTTGTGCTGGCCTGAATACTCTAACAGCCGAATCATGCAACCATGTAATGGCCTCTCTCTGAATATTGCTCACTTGAGTTTGAAAAGCTTGAAGTACAGTTACATCTCTTTTATTTTGCGTTGCAGCATCTCTTACTTGAGGACCAACACAAAGCAACATACACATACATACTAGATCAGCTAGAGAATGAAACATGCGATCACGAAATTCAAATTCTCTTATAAGATTAGTGATTTCAGGTCTTTCACGTAAAAGTGAATGAACAACACTTAGAAGATTAAAGTCATGTCTTAGGACTCTATTGATTTCTTTTAGTAACGCTCTTAGCGATCTCAAGTAACACTCTTTATTTAATAATAATTCCTGTAACATAAATTATGATGTATGTACTTTAATTTGTTAATGCAGAAATAATTTAATCTTACCAAACAAATGTCAGCAAAAGCATCGGCACTAGCTTCTGGTGTAACCTGAAACATAGCTCCTACTACAACTAGATTATTTGTATTGCGTGCATTTGATAATTCATTATAAATGGTATATTTCAATAGTGGATACAGGTTTTCCGGGAAACATATAACCATTTCTTTTAAACAATTATTGAAGATATTAATAAGTGGTTTACTTTTCAGTCGAAGTTTACTTAGTTGTGCTACAACTTCTATGTCTCTTTGTGTTCTAGCCGAGCAATTATAACAAACATATGCAAGTAGTTCTTGTGCAAGCTTCATTAACTTATGGTTATGTAACCAGCTTTCAAGTCTTGAAACTGCAAGTATACGAATTTCAACTACTCCCGACGCAGTACTTAAGAAACGAACAAAATTCTTCGTTACTCCTTCTGGTCCTTGTCGTCGTGCGATCTGTTCTTGGATTGCCTCCAATGAAACTTTTTCTACCATTTCCTGCGTTTGTGTATATCTTGGAAACACTTTTATTTTCCAATTATCAACAAGGATTTTGTGTTCGTTAAATGCTAAAATTTTAAACGTTTGTCATTAAATGATTCAGATAATAATTATTTATGCAGTACCATGATAAAACAGATAGTACTAGAATGGCAAACTGTACCACTCAGATTTGATGAGATGATAAATTTTGGTCTTAAGTTAAATAGAAAAAAATATATCGGGAGATATCGCGAGAAATTAGTTGTGCTTGTGCGTCGTGAAAATGGGTAAATGTCGGTACGGGGATGTTTGACGGTGTCCGTTGATCGTTTTGGGTACTTAAAAATTCGGTTTCGATCCATAGGCGTCGGTTGGGGGGGTGGAGACCGTGTGTGTTTGCAAGATATCGCCGCGAGAATCGGCGGGCGCTCGTCCAGGGTGGGCCTGTCTACGAAAGCGCAAAGATTATTTATTTAATGGAGGGGGGGGTCATTCCAAGTATCAAATGGTCATAGCTCGGAAACTATAAGGTCTACGGAGACGCGGTTTGCGGCATAAGGCTTACGATTTACATATCCGTTACCTGCTTAGCAGGAATTTCCTATAAAAAAAAGACGTTCGTCCTAGGGTTCTCGATTCTTCGTGCGGAGGCCGTGTCGGAAAAATGGCTAGAATTGCCTGCGACGACTATAAATTACAGTACGTGCCGTAAAATTAGTTCTTCTAACCATCAAGCCGGATTTGGTCTGATTCGCTTTTGTTTTGCTCACCCCACCTCCCCCTCCAAACGCGTTATCGGTTTTTTCTCGGGAACAGAACGTCGCATCAATGTGAATTTTCACTCTCGGATATCGGAGCATCGGCGATTGTAGACCGTTTTTAGGTACAGTTGCGGTAAAAAACCGAGTTTTTAGAGCTTTGGAAGATCGTGCCGCCTATAATTGCAAACCTGTACCGGAAAAAGCTATACTAGGTCATAGCCCTGTGTATCCTCTATAAGAAAGCATCTATGCACTTCCCCGATGGAGACCATCTTCATGGTCAAAAAGTACAAAAACAGAAACGAGTGCGGAAAGGGCCTAATTATGACATCCGGTCGTTTGAAACCGTCAACCGTTAATCATGCCGGCCTAGATATGGCCGATTCAGTAAAAAAAAGCTCGACTTTCCAAAACGCCCGGTATCGAGGTGGGACGGACCGGCTCCCTTCATTTAGGCTTTGAAGCCTCCTAGCTCGCCTATTTATTAACACTAAATGAAGTTTAGCATACATAAAAAATCTAATGCGAAAGAGGGCACCGAGGTGTGTCCAAAAGCGTTTTTGTTTCCGTCCTAGCACCACCCGTTTATACAGGGTGACTCAAAACATGTCCCATTTTTTGTCCTCTTTGCACGTCACTGGATCGAAATCTAATCGGAATTTTATGCTGCTGTTACGTAAATAATAGCCCAGGCTTTCCTCTATAACTCTATCAAGTTTCGTTCGTACGGGATAATAAACAACGACGCTGCGCTTTTTCAAAGATATCTGTGCAACAAGCATTTTACATGTACAAGGCAGCTCAGGTAAGATAACATTGTACCATATCTTGGAAACTGTAAGAGCTGCAGAATAAAGTTGAACACCAAAGTTGGTCGGTATAAAACCAGTTTTAATTTTGTAATATTTTTGTATATACAGGGTGAGTCGTTTCTCTACGGCTGGTATTAACTTTATTATTTTAAATGGAACACCCTGTATATCTTTACAGAATTAGTTATCATATAAAACAAACAATGATTATAAGTTAAGGAAAAGTGGGAACATTTCTTCCGCCATTTGCCCAATATACCATGTGAGTATAAAGTAAAGCAGAAAATTCCTAAAATATCATGATTTTCTATATCAAAAATACACATTCATATACAGGGTGTTTCACTTAAAATTAATATCCTCTGGACAGATGATAGTACATATAAAATGCAACAAAAAAAGCTTAATATCATTAGTTTTATAATAACCGAGAAAAAAAAGTTTTTGAGAAGTGGGTTGGTCACTGGTTTAAGAGTAGCAGTTGGAGCTGTATGTATCTTACTGCATTTTCAACGTGATATCTGATACATTGATACAGCTGATGCTAGGTGATGTTACAGCTTGTTTTGATTATTATTTTCAGCAGTTCCCAAAAGTTGACGATTTTTGCAAATGTTTTTTATCTCCATAAAATAAAAAATGGCATAAAGTTTTTTTGTTCCTATTGACGAATACTATCACCTGTCCAGAGGATACGAATTTTAAGTGAAACAACCTGTATTAAATTAATCTTCCAGCATGCCTTTGATTCAAACCTATAATGTCATCATCAATTCTTTTTCATGGTTTCGATAGATCATACTAGAATTGTCTAGATGATGCTATACAAATTCTCACATCTTACATAGGAGGGTTGTCCCAAAAGTAATACAGAGCGCGCTCTAGCGGGCGTTGTAGGCAACGTAGACAGCTGATCGAAACGTAAGAGTGTAGATTGAAGTCTTAAGAACACGTTGGTATCATATGGTAGAGGGATTCGTTTAAAGAGAAAATGCCAAAAATTTGAAAAGACAACGAGTACAATCCGTCGGTTCGGATTTCAGCAATACAGCAACGTACGTATATTCGCATCGAAACAGTGCGCGGTAAAAAAGTGTCCGAGATTCATGCCGCCTTAAAAAAAAAGCGTGTTTAAGGTTTACTGTAAATCGTAGCACAGTACATAGGTGGCACACGAAGTTTCAAGAAGGTCGAACAAGCATCGAAGACGGTCCGCACGCTCCGTCTACTGTAACAGATGACAACACAACCGTTTCAATCATCGCAACGTTGTTCGACGAAGACCGAAGAATCACAGTAAAAGAAATTGAGGCGGAGACAGAAATCTCGAAAACGAGCGCGCATCGTATTTTAACACAGGTGCTAGGCAAATGAAAGCTGGCGGCGCGATGGGTACCGCATTTCTTGTCAGCCGAACAAAAAGTAACACGTTCGGAGATTGCGCGCAATTGCTTGTTCGTTATGAAAATGAAGGTGAAACCACCTTCCTCGATCGCATCATCGCAATTGATGAAACCTGGATACGTGACTTCGAGCCCGAAATGAAGTCTCAGAGCAACATTTGGAAGAGTCCAGGTTCGCCGACGGCACAAAAAGTTCGTCGCCAACAGTCCAAAATGAAAGAGATGATCATCTTTGCCTACGATAAACGGGGCGCAATCGCCACAGATCGAGTTCCGAAGGGTACTAGTGTCACTGGAGTGTACTACAAAAACTTTCTTCAGAATGCCTTGCGCCCAAAAATTCGTAAACTGCGTCCAGGAATGATGCAAAGTGGTGTGTTGATTTTGCACGATAATGCGCGCCCACACATGTGCACCAATCATCGAACTTCTCGAAAAATACTGCTGGGAATGGCTCCGCCACCCGGCCTATAGTCCTGATCTGAGCCCACCTGACTTCGATCTCTTTCCCAAGCTAAAGGAAACCCTCCGGGGGGTGCATTTTACCAACGCTCCGAAGAGAAGTGACCTGACAGATTCGGATGCTCAATAAGAACGGGACGCTGAACGGAATCCAAGCACTTCCGCACCGCCGGCAAGCGTGCATTGATAAGGGAGGGGATTATATTGAAGGCCTGTAATCACTTGTATTTTTTTCAATAAATATTTTTCGAGTTAGAGCCAACTGTGCATTACTTTTGGGACAACCCTCGTAAGAAAAAACTCATGAATATTAAATTCTTACTTAAGGTTTTTAATCTAGTAATCACAAGTCCATTTCTACAAAAAGAATACATAGTTTGCAGATAAATGAAGGTGATGGAGATGTCTCAAATATTTGATTCCAACAAGATGAAGCACCATCACATTTTAGAACTGCAGTGAGGGCATTTTTAAATGATGTATTCCTGCAAATATCGCCAAGGATGCATTGAATACCCTGCTAGATTGCCGAATCTAACTACACTAATTTCTTCTTGTGGGGTTACCTAAATGGTAAAGTGTATACGAATAGACTTGACAATCTAGAAGATCTGAAGATTCAGATTCCCTATTAGATTCCCCCTGCATTCTAGCTGCATACCAAGTGGAGTGGAATCCTCTACATCAGATTTAACACTCCACATACTAATACACCTATGGGATCATGTGACCTAACTGATAATTGGATGAAATTATTTTGATGACGCAATTAGATTTGAAATATCTTAAAACATTTTTGGGGAGTAGTGGTCATTCAAGAGAGATCATTGCAGGGTAAAAGATATCTTTAAGAGCAAAATGTACAAATCTTATTTCTAGCTTATCTCTAACCTAGTAGACGGAGAGCCAGTAACGTATTTCGAGTTGTCATTTCAACAGTCGTGAAAATTTGGGTACTAAATCTTATATACCTGCTGAACACTAAAAGTCGATTCTGGCAGCCCCCTGCGGCTGGGTTATACTACCCCAAAATTACTAAGAGGGTGAGAAATAAGATTCAATTTATTTAAAGTAACAGTCATGAAATTTCAGGAGATTACTTTCGTTAGTATTCTTTATTTATTAAAAATATTGCCAGAACATTTCCTTCCCTTCTAAATGTTGCCAGAACGTTGTAAATGTTGATTTAAAAAAGTGACATTTTTGTATTTTAAAAGTCTTGAAATTTTGACACAATAAATAAAGTAGGTATATGTAGGTTTACATGTTAGTGCGAGCAAGACAGTTATATAGGGGCCTGCGGGTTAGAGAGAGAATCTTATTTCTCAGCCTCTTAGTAATTTTGGGCTAGTATAACCCAGCCGCAGGGGGCTGCCAGAATTGACTTTTAGTGTTCAGCAGGTATATAAGATTAAATTTTCACGACTGTTGAAATGACAACTTGAAATACGTTGCTGGCTCTTGGTCTATAGTCTCTAATCTTACAGAGTAACCTACCCTTTAACCTTATATTCAACCTAACCTCTAACCAAACTTTCTGCGGTTGCCAACTATTGTAGGGTCCAACCAAATGATTGGACATTTTGAGTCTATTTATGATGTTATGATTACTTGCTGTTGAATCGTTGCTATGAACTGATACTTAGTTTTAATCGATCTGTATGCGATCTACCGCATGTTAAATCTTCTCTTATTTTTCCATTAGAAATCAGTTATAATTTGAAATTTTCCACAAATAAGTCTTCAAGGCTTCGTAGGATTGACGTATTGCTTAGAAGGGAGATGGCCGCCTTTATATAAAAAAAGAAAACTGTATCCAAGGAATGCGATCACATAATCGGATTTTGAGATATCTTAAACCATTTTTGAGTTATAAGTGTTACAAATGATTCCAATATATCACAAAATATTGATTCTTGTATTTTTTCAAGTACCGGTTCTTATGCTGAATAGAGTTCTTTGAGAATTCATAGAATTCAAAATAGTTGTTAACTCTGACCTACGACATAATCATTGATCTCTGCAGAAGGGTCCTTTGTAAAAACTAGGTTTGCTTCAAGTGTGACATGCAGTACAATCATGATAATTTCAATTAATAAAAACCAGTCCAGTTGAGACTTTGGTAGAAGGTCAACAGATTCGACTTTTAGTCCCAAATAATATAAAAGCTGTTTTAGTTCCAAAAACCGACATTTGCTATAGTAAAATGCTCTATGAAGTTTGCGTGCAGTTTCAAGAAATCGCCAATTCACCTGTCATTCTCGTACAAAATTCTCCCAAGTCTATATTAACCAATAGTAAGCCATGGTCGGGATCACATGGTATACTACACATACGCATGATAGTTCTGTTATGAAGTTATGGCAAAAAGTGGTGCAAAGAAGAACATTTACGATTTTATAGGCACTCATAATATAGGAATAACTCCTATATTCTTGTCATTTTATATAAATAAAATGACAAGAATTGCTACAATGTTCATTTGATTATGTGACCTACCCCAATGACACTAATTGGGGCAAAGAACCAACAAGATAAAAGTTAAATTAGTACAGAACGCAAATATGTATTTCAGAAAAATGTTCAAGATTTCACAGATTTTCAGGAATATAAACATTTCATCAAACTTCACAAAATTTCATGGCCTGTGATTGAGTATTTCACCTAGTAACTGCTGTTTTGGATCATCTGCAGACAAATTTTGTTTTACTAAGAATTATCCGCTGGATAGTGCCTGATTGAACCTGGTTTGTTACCGCATTGTTGTGGTTGACACACAATTTTATATTATACATCCAAATATCTTTCAGATTTAAAACATTGTTGCTTGTAAAAATTTCATGTGTATTTTCCTCGTAGATTTGAACTATGAAGTCTAATAATTTTGGATTAAGCTAGGTTCATAGCTATGCGTTCATACATTTCCATTGAGCCATTGACCAACACCAACACAGAGTAGTTAAGCTTCTGCGGCAGAATTTATCCGTTCATGTTGAATAACAACGCTTTCAATAGTGCCTTTTTTGTCAAGTTCAAGCCTCAAAGCGTTATAATACATTTTTATCTTTCTTCACGAAAGTACGTCTAAGTAGTAATATAAAACACGAAATGAAAAGTGAGGTTATGTTATCCAATAAATGTATGTCTGAAAACATGTAAATACAATGGGCACATTCAACAGACTCCGGTGATAAACCGGTACTGCTCACCGATAGATTTTAACTGAATGATGAAAAATTGGTTATTGGTTGATATATTTAAATCTAATTGTAAATATCAACAGGTTTTTCAAAAGAGATCGTAAAAATAACTATTAAGCACAATAAAATAAACATCAAAGGGCGCTGTTGTAACCTCACTTTTAATTGTACCAGTGCAGTATGTAAACAAACCATATTTAAAATGTGGTTAGCAAAACAACTACCGGTGACCCAGACCAGTGCGACCAGTACGTCTGCTGAATGCGCTTAATGATAAGACTTGTTTGCCATCGTAACTGTCACCAATGGACGTATTAGCTTTAGTGTTTTGACAGTTAAGATTGTTTAGTATTTAGGTTATGTTTTCTGTTAGATTTTAGGTTATACACATGTCAGGTGTTAATCAAAAATTATTAGGAGCATAAATGTTTACAAAATATTTATTAAATACCTGTTTTATCATAGTACTGAACTTCAATTACCAATTACCCTATAATCTAAAGAAATACCTTCATCTTCTTCAAGTGTATTAACAGTAAGAGGACTAGAAGTATCTCGTCCAGTTGATAACCAAGTTTCAGAGGTAAGTAAAACCTTAGGTGGTTGTTTCGTATTAAATGCAGTAACAATATTGTCTACAAATGGCTTACAGTATGGATTATCAATCCAAACTCTGTCGCCCAAAGCATCATCCACATAAAGCTGTAATTATTTCCTCATACTTAAGTAAATATTTCACATGTATAAAGAAAAGAAAACTTACTTTAAGAAATGCTTCAGGCCAATGTAAAACCTCTGCAAAAGCATTTACTAATAAATTTATAAATAAAATCTGTGTATAAATATTTCCTTTGTTTGGCGATTTAAAAGTAGAAGCTAATTCTCTTCGTAATGAACTAATAAGAGCATTTACAACATGCTCATTGGTAAATAAAGAAGATTTACACTGACATATTAATAATATACCGTTGTATAAAACTTTACAAGGTTTAAAACGCTGTCCTCTAAAAGCCTTAATTGCTCCCAGTATGTACGATATCTGAAAATAACAATAAAAATTGTAACAAATAAAGAAAAATACAAAACTTATTTACGGCTTTATCAGTATTGCCTGCATTAACACAAGAAATAACATTTTCAAAAAGTTCTGCCGGTTCACACTCAGTGGCTAAAGCTTCCCATGGTTCTGCTCCAACAGCAGGAGCACCTGGTCGATCTGGTATATGTGACGAACTACTAGTGGTTCCAATACCAGGTGCTCTTCCAGGTATAGAACTTTTTATCTTTTTTGAAGGTGGAACACTTTGTAGATTTGTAGAGCTAGCTTCTCGTTTACGTTCCGACGCACCTTAAAATATAATATGTCAGAGATTCTCTGCTATTGGAAGTAACAATTTTACCTTTACTGGTGCTTGGCTGTAAGTGAGACGAAGATGGTTTTGAAATTGAGGAAGCATTACGCTTTGAATCAGCGTCTCTCGAAGATGATTGTTTTGCTCCTAGAGCTATGAATGTGTCTGGTGGTTGTTGAGTTACTTTACTTTTCGGGCCCCTTGTGCCAGAGCCTGTCTTATTGCGATCCATTTTTAGTGATAAAAATCATAATATATTACAAACTTATCGCTATTATTATTATTATTTACAAAATAAAAATCCGACTATTTAATGACATCGATAGCATAAACATAACCTTAATTTACGAAAAGTAACAACGCCAAGGCCATCTGACAGGAATCTTTTTCTATATATAGGGTAAGTAGAAAAGCTAGAAATTATAGGTTCTTATAACAGTATAAACATAAAATGTTTATACTTATATAAAATTATGAAATATTAAGTAATTTTAAGCAAATAATAATTAGAAGAAGCAACATGCTATTTGTGTGATATGGTAACAGACTGTTGCAGTAACTTTAATACCAAAAGTAATAATAATATTTTTATACTTGCGTGTCCTAATGAACTCCATTAGGACACGCATTTGCGTGTCCTAATGAGATTTATTAGAGTACTGGAAACAGTAAAATTTTGTTTTTTAAAGTTGGTAGCACCTAACAGCTGTTCTTAAATGTCAAACTTATTATATTTAAAAGTGCGGTTATGTTGTTATATGATAAAATGCCAAACTTTTAAAATATAAAATAAAATTATTTAATAAATTCACAAATTATTCTTTATACATCTTTTGTATTAAAAGTACAGTTATTATACACTTTGATTGTAACAGCAGAAGTGTCCTGGGCATTAATCTTAAATGAAGGTAAATTTTGCCCCTCAACAATGTTTTGTTGACTCGTTATTGGGTTGCTGCTAAAAGTGTGTGATTCTTCATGTAAAAATGAAGCAGTGGAAGACTGGTCAATTACCACTTGAGCCGTTGAAGTGGAAGTACATGGCTTATTAGATAGCAATTTAGCTACCTCCATTTTTTTTAACTGAAGCATCAATACAGCCTTCAGCCACAGCTGAAGACTTCCAACCTCCATGCCGTTTTATAGTTATTAAATCGCCACCTTTGTTTGCCAATTGGGAAGCACTTGAACGTCGAAAGCAATGACCTGTAAAAAGCTTCGGGTTGGCTAAATGCAAATAAGTGGCAATAATAAAAGGAACTTTTCCCATGGTGTTTATACCGATAGGAGTAGAAATACATTTTCCATTGCGGTAGGTTATAAAAAACCGCCTGTGGTTTATTTTCTTAGGCCTTAGGCTCAAATATTGCTTAATTAAATCAATCCACAGTTTCTCTGTAATTAAGAATTCTCTTCGAACTTTATTTTTTGTTTTTGTTACAGTCACAGTGAACACATCATCTTTGACCACAATATCGTCTAATAACATGTTGGTCAATTCATCTCTTCGGCAGGCACCACAGAATCCCATTATTAACGCAACCTTAAATGATGATAAATTGAAATATATTAAAAATTGAAAGTATTTAGCACAAAATTTTACTTACTTTCATAGCTAAATGTTGGTTATTTTCTGCAGTTGTTATAAATCTATCAATATGGTTAAATTCCAATATTTTAATAAGATTAAGATTAATTAAGATAAGTTAATTCTTTTTAATAAGATGGAGGGAGAGAATATCGGACCATTTTACCTTCTTGTCACAGAAACTAAATTAATTTTAAAAAACAAAACAATTTAAACAACAAATGCTGAAGTTGAATTTTCAGTGTAGCCAACTGTCAAAAGTAGGTACTTAACAAAATTTCACTAACAAATCTTATTTAAAACTAATTTATTTTTTAATAATTAACGAAATAACGACGCAAGTATAAAAAATAGTATAAAGTATTCGTTTCATAAGGCGTTTTAGCGCACTTGTCCGTTAGAAAACTCCCCGCTTCGCGGGTCGTTTTCTAAACTCGGACGTGTGCTCTAAAAACGCGTCTTATGAAACTAATACTTTAATATACTATTAAGGAGGATGCGCGGTAGCTCATACTTTATAGTTTAAACCACTAAACCATAAATTATACGGTGTTAGAAATTTAATGTTTTATAGATTCAAGAGTCTAGGATTCGCAGTTTCTCTTAGTTTAAGTGAAAATGCTACTATCATTTTAAATTTTATTCAATCTCTGTAGCTTAGACGGGCAAAACTTTCTGGTATAAGGTACATATAACTATACCTTATGAATTATAAAGAACTGGCATTTTTAGCATTAAGCATGCTTAATCAAGAATTGTGGAAGAAACTGTATACACACAAAGTTCTTAATCATTTTATTATTTGTTTCCGCGATGAGTCGACGTTCTCTTATATGAATTTGTAAGTAAGCGGAGTTGTAGGTACTAAGCCACGAAAATCCATTTACAGTGACGATCCAACTCGGTTTCCCGAGGCAACTACCTAATGTATTCTATGAGGCGAGATAATCGGCCATTTTTTTATTGAAGAAAACCTGATTGGGCAACTCTGTAAACTCCTAGAAAATAAGATAATCCACTGATCATTCAATCGTTGGAAAACCCAGTTGATGCTGAAGCTTGATGAAAACAATATTCACTTTTCGGTGCTTTTCCTCATTACACTTTTCCCGTGAGAGAGTGGTTAGTTGAGAGTTTTCTTGGGAAATGGATTACAAAAAAAGGTGTTGTAGAATGTCCCAAAAGCTCTCCAGATTTAACACCACTTGATTTTTCTTTCGCCTGGGATAATTTAAAAATGTAAGTTTACAAAACAAAATAAATCTAGGATAATCTGAGAATACGGACAGATTTTCCACAAAACATATACAGCGTGATTATAAAGTCTCGATCCATTTTAATGAAAACGAGCCCGCAGAGACATGAAAATATTTCCTCTATATCACGAGCAGGATGGGCAGACAGAAGCTCTCGCTGTACCGAGCCGAGCGCACTCGAACCGTCCGAAAAGCGACGGAAACTCCGCATTGAAACAAATAACAATCATCGTAAACAAACATAGACAAATCGTTGTAAACAACTAACAGAAGCTTCCGTTCCCACATAAACATTTGAAATGTTAACTTTAGAAGAGAGAATAGCCGTGGTCAGTACTCGATTAAGAGGGTTGACTTATGAACAAATTCGAGAAGAGTTTACAAGGAAATTTCGAAAACCTGGTCCCACAAAAGAGACAATATTTGATTGCTTATTAACAAAATTTCAACGTACCGGAAATGTTAAGGATGAAGAACGTTAAGGAAGGCCATCCATTTCTGTAGACACAGTGCAAAATGTTCAGCAAGCCATTGAACGAAGCCCTTCTACATCAACTCGTCGAAGCAGTCGCGAGCTTGGTGTTCCACAACCCACGGTCTGGAGAATTTTACGTTTCACGTTAAAGAAACGTGCGTACCATATTCAGATACTTTATAAACTTGAAGCCGAAAACTATGCAGCTCGTCAAGCAATGCGTTACGGTTTGCTAGAGGCTACTAACCGGGAAAACTTAATGAATCACATTTTATTCAGTAACGAAGCAACGTTTCACATTTGCGGTCACATACACAAACAATTATTGCAGAGTATGGGCCAACGAACAACCACATTCAACATTTGAATGGTAGAGAGATACACCTAAACTTAATGTGTGCTTAGGATTCACATCATGGAATAAAGTCTCTGGACCTTTTATGTTTGCAGAAGCTACAATTCGAGGCAACAATTGTCTAGATATGTTTGTAACCGTATTTGGAGCCTCAATTAGTTGATGACGGTATTCTTGACACCGTTGTGTATCAGCAGGATGGGG
Source organism: Agrypnus murinus (assembly GCA_929113105.1). NCBI lineage: Eukaryota > Metazoa > Arthropoda > Insecta > Coleoptera > Elateridae > Agrypnus > Agrypnus murinus. The sequence goes on from OV816030.1 coordinate 122,338,033, forward strand.
CACCTGCCCATTTTGCAAACATTTTTTACGATTACCTAAGCGAAACCTTTCCGGGTAGTAGATGGATAGTCTGAGGATCACAACGACTTTGGTCACCTCGTTCACCAGACTTAACGCCACTGGATTTTTTTCTTGGGCGTTCATCAAATCTCAGGTGCACCAAACGAAAGTTAATGATCTATACCACCTGAAAAATCGCATTAGAATGGCGGCAGAAAACATTACACCGGATATGTTGCTGGAAGTTTTTCGGTCTACGTTAGACCGTTGGCAGCAATGTTTCGAAATGAATTATATTAATTATTTTTAAGTTGTGTTAATTGAATTAATAAAATTTATTTTGAAATTGTAACTGTCTTTCACTAAAATGGATCGAGACTTTATAATCACGCTGTATAAAAGTTCGCTAAGCATTTGAAATAGGTTTATATTATTGTCTAGCATAAAATAAGCTTCTGTGTGTCTGAGCGTAGTCTTCTTGCTATGATCTAATTTTGTCTATATCCCATGAACGGATAAACTGATTTCAATTTGTTTGCATCCAAATATAAGATTTTTTGGTCCTTTAAAATAATGTATCACAAGGAAGCGGGTTTTTTAAGTCTAGCTTGGGATTAGAGCGCTTATTATTGCTCGAAAGCTGTTTCGGCTAGACATTGACATAGTGCCCTATTTGTAAATTTTTAATTTTATAAAAAATAATTTCGATAAGTATGGAGTTTTTCGTGCCAAATTAGACAAGAAGAATGTTATACAGAAGTAATAGGGGTTAACAGCAAACATACAGAAACAAACCATAATGGTAAGACACTAATTTTGCAGCGCAAAGAGAAACAATACATATATCACTGGTTAGATATGTGAAATCGCAACGGTCAGCTGAAGTAGGAAGGAATCTTAGTAAGAATTACATAAGTTTGAGCAACAGTTTCCAAACGCAAGAAAAACGGAACAAGTATACATTTTCAATTATGGTGGACAAATGAACAAAGAGAAAGTACAAAAAGGATATTTAAGGGCAATTAGAAATATTTCTAACAAGGATCTTGAGATTGAGAAACAATAAAAAACATAATAAAACAAGAAATGAACAATAAAGTAAAGTGGCAGCAGAAGAGAAAATAAGAATGTTACCGTTTCACGAGCAACGACAAGTTGTAGAAGAAAGAGTAAAAATAAAAATGTTAATAAATATGACTGATATATGATGAATATAAGGAATACATAGCAGAAAAAAGGAAACAAGTATGATTTGCCGACAGAAGAAGAAACAACTTTTGATCAGTGTTGTAATGGATCTAGATACTTTTATGATACCTAAATGCATATCTAGATACTTTTAAAATTTTTTTAGCTGTATTTGGTGCTAGGTACATTTTCTGTAGTATCTGTGTATCTGTATTGTACAGATACTATTTTCATATTTTTATAATTTTATAATACAAAAACTATCATAAATAAACCGCCGAACTTGTGCGACATTCGCTCAACTGCTCTTTCTGCTCTGAAAACTCCATTGCTATGGTTACAATTATTTATAACAATTGATACTATAAAAACAGAGCTCTTCTAGTAAATAGAACTGAAATACCAAGCGCGACTATAATAGAACTATTTTTTTATTATGTAATTGCTTTGAAATCTACTAGATGGTAGTCACCTCGTTAAACAATTAAGAGTCACTACATCTAGTCAGCCAGGCCAAGTTGGCGTATTAGAGTACCGCAGTCGACGTCATATTGGAGCAAAGGAAGTGTGAAGCCTAGTAATACGTAAATTAAAATCACATTTAACGTATTTGGCTTATTACAATTTGGAGCTGTCAGAATGAAAACTATGTAGAAAAACCTTTTGTCCACGTCTAAGTATATCTAGTGTTTTTTTTTTAATTTGACGTCAACGTAGGCTGTGAATAGTCCATTGTGAATAAACCAGAAAATGACATCTAACCTCACTTTTGTAATTTTAATTGAAAATTGGACAGAGGTTGGATTTGAACGTTTTGACAATGACATTTATTAATACGATCAAGATCCGTTCACAATCAACTACCCATAGCCGCCTTCGACGTCAAATTTAAAAAAACACTCGATATAATAATATACTCATTACAGTTGTGTTTCTTCAATTATAATTATGTATATTATTCACTACTAGCTGTGATTAATCATTAATCACTACTAGTGGTTATTAATATATCATTATTCACTACTACACTAAGTTTCAATTTCTTTTTAAAATTTTATCAAGTAGGCCGCTATGTGTCAAAACAATGGCTCATGGCGTATATAACTCATTAATTAAATTGAAACGACAACATCGTTTATACATTTCTAAAAGTATTTTAAAGTATAAATCTAATCAAAAATATTTAATCGTCGTGGACAAAGTATAGTATTTTACGTGCATATGTAATAGCTATTATTCACTCTGATGACTTACGACACTCGCGTACCGAGTGTCGTAAACTTCATCCTTGTGAATAATAGCCATTATTATATGCTCTTTGAAGAATATACTATTAAACTAAACGTAGATTTAACTAAATTTAATGTCATAATAATAATTAACAATTTCGGGCTTTTCTCGCCCAAAAATGGCGTCGTTTGCGATACTCTGATCCGCCAGCATGGCTTGGTTGACTATAGATGTAGTGACTCTACAAGGTGAGGATTTTAAAGTATTACACGGCGATATCTCAAAAACGACTCGCACTATCCAGTAATTGGTAGAAAGGGGGACACATTTTAAGGTAGCTTTTAAATTTTTACCCCCTCCCATTTTTAAGGAGCGGGAGGGGGGTAACTGAAGAATTTTAAATCGGATGAACATTTTTCTTTTTGAAATTCGAATCTACTTAAAAAACTACAAATATTTACACAAAATTACCAAATTGCTCCACTAATTACATAATTTATTAATTATTAGGTTAGAAATAAAAACTAATAATTTGCCATTTCATTTTATCAAATGTATTTAACGTGGATCGTGCTTCAAAAGGTGTTTGAAATGAATCCCTTCAATTTCCACACACTTTCCTACCCTTTTCCTAAATTAATTTCGTACTCTGTGTAACATTTCAAGTGTCACTAGTTGGCAAGCATGTCGGATACGATTTTTCATATTTTTTTTCTTCTTTTAACTTCGTTTATAAAACCTCACAAGAAAAAGTCAAATCGAGGGTCAAATCGAGTGATCGAGAAGGCCAGTTTATCGGAACAGCTCGACCAATCCACCTGTTTTCAAACACCTCATTTAGATCATTGCAAGTCTGTCTTGCATAATGTAGGGGTGCCCCATTCTGCTCGAATACATGACAGAATGAGTATTTAATAATTGGGAAAACTTTTTTCTTAAGAAAGTTACTGATTAATTTACATAGATGTTAAATAAAGAATTGAAATTAAATGGCAGATTATTTTTTTTCTAACTTACTAATTAATAAATTAGGTAACCAGTCAAGCAAATTTTGTGTAAACATACGTAGCTTTTTACGTAGATTTGGAATGCTCTAATAATGATTTATTTTAAAATATTAACGCAAGTAAGTGTGAAAAGAACACATCGTAATTCAGAAAACTGGAAAGGCTTGAGTACCTATCTTTAGAGATAGGTACTGGTTTCAATTGACCATTTTTAATACGTATCAATTTTAAAATATTGCTGTCCTAGACTAGTCCTGGAATTGATGCTATATGACTATTTTCGGTACAAAGAATTGACTTCAAGTTCTTATTTCTAGAGTAATTACAGTAAAAAAAGTATCTACAAATGTATCTAGATACATTATATTAAGCTTTGTACGAGGGTGGTCTGAAAAGTTTCCGATCTAACAAAGATACAAGACATTTATTCTTTAAATTTATTTTTATTTTTCTACATAGTCTCCTTGTAAGTCTACACACTTCTCCCAGCGATGCTCCCATCTCTTTAACCCGTCCAAATAGTACTCGGCGCTTTTCTCTGCAAAATAATTGTTCACGAAGGTGATTGCTTCCTCATTTGACGAAAATCTCTGTCCTCCGAGCGCAATTTTTAGATGAGGGAACAAAAATAAGTCGCTTGGGGCTAGATCTGGTGAGTAAGGAGGATGGTCAAGCAGTTCAAACCGTAATTCGTGGATTTTCGCCATGGCAACCGCGGAGGTGTGAGACGGCGCATTGTCTTGGTGAAACAGGATTTTCTTTTTCTGCAAATGTGGCCGGTTTTCCGCAATTTCTGCCTTCAGCTTGTCAAGTAATGATGCGTAGTATGCTCCTGTAATGGTTTTTCCTGTTTGAAGATAATCGATTAAGATAACTCCATGACTATCCCAAAAAACAGTCATCACTTTCCCAGCCGACATAACAGTTTTTGCTTTTTTTGAAGCCGATTCCCCCTTCGCAGTCTACTGTTTTGACTGTATTTTTGTTTCGGGCGTATAATGGTGTATCCAAGTTTCATCTACAATAATTAATCGGCGCCAAAACTCTGATTTATTGCGCCTAAACTGCGCCAACAGAGCGTTGGAAATGTTCATTCGAACACGTTTTTGGTCTAACGTGAGCAAACGCGGCACTCAACGCGAGGACAGTTTTCTCATGCCTAAATCTTGATTCCATATGTGACAAACACGTTCTTTGGACATATTCATAGCCTCTGCTATCTCTCTCACTTTAATTCGACGGTCGTTTAGCACCATTTGGTGAACTTTAGCGATGTTATCGTCAGTGGTTGCAGTTTTTGGACGTCCCGAACGTTCATCGTCTCCCAAGCTGGTACGGCCACGTTTAAATTCAGCTGCCCAAAATTTCACTGTGGTAAATGATGGCGCAGAGTACCCATACACAGAGTCCAACTCTCTTTGACTTGCGTAGGCGTATTGCCTTTCAAAAACAAATATTTAATGACAGCTCGATACTCGATTTTTTCCATTTTCACAAAAACACTCACATCGACTCACTCAAACTATTGTCAAATAACAACTGCGCGTCCAAAATGGCTGAAATTTTGGTGAGTACCTGTCAAAAGATGCACAACTACATTCCCTAGCTTTTATTAGAAATCCTTGATAATAATTAAGATAAGAGATGAGACATGATGAACCAGAAACCAAGGCCCACCTGACTTGTCAATTTATTTATTTATTATTTTGACAGCGTGCTAGCTTGGTGTCATGTTACAATTTTGTTATTATTCAATTCAAAATTTAATAATTATTCAAATGTTGAAAGAAAAAGAATAACCAAAACTTTATTCCACTACATTAGCATTATGCATATAATCATTTAACATAAATCAATATATGAAGTATTTAACCTAAATAGGGAAGAGTGGTGCACGTTCAGACATTTATCTTTGCACATGAATTATATACTCATTTAATAGGATCTGTCAACTTTCTAATATACAATTTATAACACGTTCATTTGTGTACGAGATGGCATGTAGAAATTAAGATAAAGTTACATACGTTTTTTGGAAAACAGTTTTTCAGAAGTTGCATTTTTCTGAACTTGCCCCATAGCGGGGCAACTCCGGACAACACACGGTGCACATTCGTACATAATTAATTAAAACAACAATAATGTCAAATAAGTTATTTTAATGAATATTTACTTATTTTTTCAATAAATACAAGAAGTTATACCCTACTCTATTGAATGTTAAGATTATGGAAGTTAACAGCAAATTTCGGAAATCCTGAATCCTGACTGATGACGATTTCCTCCCGTTTCACAAGTAAAAAATCGTCTGTTAAGGGAAGACAAATCCTTCATGCCCTTTCTTCCTCATGAATTTGACATAGTAGGCTGGCATATCCTCAGTAATCACCTTTTGAACTACCCCCACAAGGAATTTACAGGTTTTCTTCGTTGCAAATTTTACAAAGATGTAATTTCCTATGGCTAAGCTTTCATCATCTAGTATATCCTGTAAGGGGCCACTTTTTTCATTAGTCTTTATCAAAAAAACTTCCATATCAGAATCGTCAGAAATGACGAACTTACTTTTCTTTTGTGTGATAGGTTCTTCTAAATCAGAGCAATCAGTCAATGATTAATTCATTGAATTCACTTTAATACTCAGAAAGTCGAATATTTCATACAGAATGCCACTTTAGATTTTGCATTCTTCTGTCCAACGTGCTAATTGAAGGAAAGGGTAAATGTAGCTGGAGTAAAATGTTATAAGCACTTGCTCCACAAGTAAATCTAAGTTGTAATGCAGCAGAAACTGTTTTATTTGACCAGGGTACAAAGCGATTACTATCACGTTGCATTCCATCAATTTGGTCTGCACTAAGAATCATAGGTTAAATTGACTAATTAGCGACAACTGTCAAAATTGAAGTTTAAACAAAAAATTCAGTTTGTTTTCGAGTTAAATCAGAAAGTCCATGGATTCTGGTTCCAACCAATCAGAACGGGCGTCCAACATGTCTCATCTCTTATGGCCTACTAGATTAATATAAGCTTCGCTTATACGTATACGGCCGTCTCATTTCCAGTTTTTTCATTGTTGAAATTAGGATCCAAAAATTACAGATTCGTACGTTAAGTAGCGCCCACTGACGGTCATCTTGCAACAAAGATGGTTTGTAGTCAGACTGCAGTCATTAATTTTTAGGTTATACGTCATGTCAGTAATTGTCACTTCCTATTGTGGAATAAATACTTCATTATTTATTAGTATTTGTACATGCAGATTTGGATATAATGTACATATATATGCCAAAAATATGTTACAGTAGGAACTAGGAAACCAAAATATCCTACATAGTACAATAAAATTTAGAAAATTATACTAGGTTAACGCAATGTTTACTAATGCCCCAATTCTTAGACTAAAAACACTTAATAACTACATGATAGCCACCGTATAAGTACAATTTCATATTTCGCAAATTACAAATGCTCTTTTGGGTTTTGTAGCACTTGAATTACCACAGCATCACACAGCATAAATATGATGTAAACACATAATGCTACGAACTGAAGATATGATTATAAGTATTAGAAGTAGGTATTCATGGAATGATGAATTCTCACTGCGGCAGTCATTACTAAAAATAAATATTTTTTAGGCATAAGAGCTGATGAAATCTACTTGAGTTTTAAGACCAATCATTTCAGTAAAATAAATATAAAACTGACAAAATTTGTCTCATAAGGCATTACCTTTATATATAACTTGGTTTATATGATATAAGTCAAAAGCGATATCGGAGAAAGTATTTAGAAATTTTGAAGGGCGATTATTATTATTAAATAACGATTTTCATGTCTTAACAGATGTTATAGTAAGAAGGTAGAGGGAGTGTTCCAGGAAGAAGATGGAGTTTGAAACTTTTCTGAACTAACTGAATGCATGATCTACGGGGGACTCAACTGAGGAGACGAAACGAGTCAAATAAAGCGTCCCCGACCTTGAACGTTAATTCAAGTTTGAACGTTACTTCTAGATGGCGCTACGATTCTGGACAACGCTGACAGTGTTGACAGATTATGCGATTTATCGCAAATTTTATCGCAAATCTGGCTAATTTTTATGAAACATTGCGACCCATATGGCACTCCAGCGAACTGTCAACAATGGCCAGCGTGGTCTGAGCGTTGTCAAGGACCGAAGCGCCCTCTAACGAAAATTTTTTAAAATACAGGCCATTGGGTACGCAAATGTTTGGAACGCCCATTGCCGATTCGTCTCCTCAGTTGAGTCCCCCGTAGCATGATCTAAACGGTATAGAATCAAGTCAATACTATTAAACTTTTACACACATTAAAAACAGACGTATGCAGGCTTTCGAGTTGTGCTATAGAAAAAGGCTAAGGCGAGATAGATTGACCGAATATCGAGCAATGAAATACTAGAAAAAGTACAAGAAGAAAGATAGTTAATGAAGAAGACCATGAGAAGAAGAAATAGATTAATATGACATACTTTAAGACATTCGGGTATTATCTAAAAATAATAATAGAAAGCATGATCGAAGAAAAGAACACCCTAGCTAGACCTAGACTGCGATTTATACTCCGAATAAAAGAAGACTTAGGCTGCTCCAGCTATAGAGAATTGACTATAGAGAAAAGACTGACAGCATACCGGAAAAAATACCATAAAAATAGGTGTATTTGTAAAGTAGTTGTTAAAGTATGTTTTTTAGTTTTAATGTAATTTTTTTTAATAGTTTACCAATTTTATTTGGGGACCGGTAACCTTTTTATTTTATGTAAATAAAGATATCGAAAGAATAATAAATTAAAATAATAAATAAAATTTTAATGTAACGTTTTGTAATGTAATATAATGTACCTATTGTTTTTAATGCATAATCTTTGGCATAATCTAATAATATTTGATCGTTGTTAATAAATTTCTTATTAGTAATTACTGTTAATATTCGAGTAAACATTCTTTAATCAGAGGCAGTTTGACGCAGTTGACTTAAAGTATAACCTAAAAATTAACGACTGAGCTCTGACTTCAAATATCTTTGTTGTAAAATTACCGCCAGTGGGCGCCATTTAACGTACGAATCTATAATAATTTTCAACAATGAAAAAACTGGAAATGAGACGGCCGTATATAAGCGAAGCTTATATGAATCTAGTAGGCCGTGGCTTTTCTTGACGAGTGCTGCCATCTTCACGTTAAGGTCGGAAACTTTTCAGACCATCCTCGTATTTGGATCGAAATACTTTACAGTAAAAGCATCTGTGTCTGTAACTAGGTACCTTTTTCTGATAGTATCTGTATCTAGATACACAAAATGATGTATCTGTTACAACACTGCTTTAGATAAACATAATAAAGTTAAATAAATTAATGAAGAAATATAATCAAATTAAAAGATTAATTCAAAGTTTCACAAGTTTTATTAGTTTATCTTAACCTGACAATATTGTTTCGACATTAAAATGTCATTATCTAAGTAAACGCTAAATAAATTAAGATGGTTTGATGGTTAGAACGTTTACATGTTTATAATTTTTGACAAATATTAAATTTTTTCAAGATATTTTTTGGAATTTGAGAATTAAATTTAAAAAATATATTTTGAGATTAGGAATTGAAGAGTAAATTTCTAAAAATGCTTCTTTAGGATTAGGGATTGGATTTTTTTAATACTTTTTGAGATTACGGGGTTTCCTATTCGATTTTCCAAAAAGATTTTTGCGATTAGATTGATAAACAAACACGTTGCTAAGGATAAATACATACAGAAAATAGGTAACTAGATACAATACATAACAAAAACTAAATATCTAACACTTCTAATAAAGGAGAATTACTAAGCTCAGTTTGTTCATTCATTAAAGGTACTGTGCGTTTATGTCTGTATATTTCAAAAGCTTCTAAAATGTCTAATTTGTGTTTGTTGTTGCAAAAATGTAAGAATTTGATGTTGTTTTGAGGTGTCATTGGGTGGTTCTGTTCCAAAATGTGTTTGACATAATTTATTTACAGAAAGATGGTTTACCTATGGGTAATTCTCTAAGTCCTCTATTAGCTAACATATTTATGGATAATTTGGAAGATCCAATATTTGAATTAGATCTTTCTAAACACATTATTTTTTGGTTTCGTTACGTTGATGACATTTTAGCTTGTTTTGGCAGTTCTTTTGAGGTTATCAATAAGTTTTTAATTCTTATTAACAGTCTTCACTCAAACATCACGTTTACACTAGAAACAGAACAAAATAGAGCTATTAATTTTTTGGATTTAACTATTACAATTAATAAAAACAATGAATTTGATTTTTCCATATACAGAAAACCCACAAGCACAGACGTCACTATACCTAACGATTCATGTCATCATAAAATGCATAAACTAGCGGCTTATAGATCTTTAGTACACCGAGCTTTAACTACTCCAATGAAACGATCACATTTTGATAAAGAAATTTCAATCATCAAGCAATTAGCACATGCAAACCATTATAACCATAACATGATTGACACTTTAATTCAACAAAAAGATTATAGGTTAGCTATCAAAAGAATATTTCCAATTGACACTCAAATACAAGACACAAACTACATATCAATACCATACTTTGCAAGATATCAGAACAAATTGCAACTATACTAAGAAAAACCACCAGTTACAAAATAACCTATAAAACTAACACCAACACCTTGTCATTTTTACTCAATGCTAAAGACAAAACACAAGATATCATGAAATCCGGAATTTACCGTTTGAATTGTTCTTTTTGTAACTCGGTTTATATTGGCCAAACACTTAGAAATTTCGACATAAGATACAAAGAACACGTACGCTCTTATAGACTTAAACATCCAGAAAAATCGAATTATGCCAAACACATTTTGGAACAGAACCACCCAATGACACCTCAAAACAACATTAAACTCTTACATTTTTGCAACAACAAACACAAATTAGACATTTTAGAAGCTTTTGAAATATACAGACATAAACGCACAGTACCTTTAATGAATGAACAAACTGAGCTTAGTAATTCTCCTTTATTAGAAGTGTTAGATATTTAGTTTTTGTTATGTATTGTATCTAGTTACCTATTTTCTGTATGTATTTATCCTTAGCAACGTGTTTGTTTATCAATCTTATCTACCTTTGAGAATGACACAAAGTGTCGAAACAATATTGTCAGGTTAAGATATTAATAAAACTTGTGAAACTTTAACTAATCTTTGTATTTATATTATATTTCATGATTATGCAGTTCCAAAAAGTAAGGCTGGAGACAGTAAACGTTTTCTAAACTTTATTCAGTAATTATTCAATATAGCGCTACGGGTTTCCGTTCGAAAAACGTCATAAAAATTATAAAATATTCTTATCAGATGACACAAACACCATTTTTAAGCCATTTTCACGTAAATACAGCCAACTTTTTTACTAACTGTAACCTAACATCATAACATTCTAACCTCAAAATAGCCATTTTAACATTGTTTTTCTTATTAATTACCGGCGACCAGCGCGATGTTTTTTCGGATTATTGTTCTTTAAGTTATCATCTACAACTGAATATAATTGGTTTATCTGGGTTCAGAAGGGTCCGTATATCGAATAATTAATCTTTATTCTACTTTATAACGAATTTAGTGCGTTTGCTTTTGTTTGATAAGTTTTTGATTTAAAAATAGTAATTTTACTGAAAAAATGCCAATTCACAACAAGAAGTGCTATGTGTTACAGAAATTACAAAAATGCAACGAGTTTCTTCGCATTTTCTTCCAGTATTAGCTTACGAAATAGGTGGATTGAAAATTTACATCTTCCTTCTGGTAGGATTAAAACATACTTTAGTAAAATGTTCATTTATTTTACTTTATACATTTTCTAAATTACATCGTATTTAGAGCATTGTACAGTAGAAAGGGACAGTCCGGACAGTGTAGTTAACGTAGAATTTTAATTTATTTCAGATACGAAAATACCCGAAAGTACTGTTATCTGTAAATTACACTTTAAAAGCAGTTGCTATAAAGACGGATCTTCTGGTTGAAAGTTATTAAAATGTGGTGCCCTACAGTACATACAGTAATTTCTGAAATATATTTAAAAAAAATCTTTTATCATAACACATTTTAGACATGTTTTTCGAACACTCCTCATGATGTACAGTACCGTATTGACCAATTCCTTGAGCAATTGCTCCTCAAATCGCTCTTAGGATTAATCAATCAACAAGATCGTGGAGATTTGAAATGCCCTAGTAAAAATTTCATATTAATAAACCAAATAACAGAACTGGATTTATAGTAGAGTCAATTTTTGCAAAAAACATGCCTAAGTTCTTATTTTTTACTATCTAAAGATAGACACTTGAAATCTTTTGTAATGCCTTCAGTACTGGACCAATATAAAATGTTATATGTTTAAGATGGGGGCACTCCCCTTCGGGGGGTTGAAACCCCCATTTTACACTCCCAATTTAATAACTCGGGAAGTTTTCCATCAACTTGAGCGAAATTTATATTGGGGGAGTTTTCGGGGTTTTTGATTATGAATTCAATGAGAAAATTAAGAAATACAAAATGGCGGACCCAAAATGGCGGTCTTTGAGATTGGAAATGCGATTTACGCCATTTCTGTTGATTTTAGAGAAAAATGCAAAGAGCCAGAAAGTGTTTGGAATGTTATTCTGCATAGGAATACGTAATTACGGTTACCTTATTATGCAACCTCTTCACTGAGAAGCCAACTAGGGGAGAGTGAAGGAGGTTACATAATAAGGTAACCGAAATAGTGTATTCCTATGCAAGATCACATTCTAAACACTTTTTGACTCTTTAAATTTTTCTCTAAAATCAATAAAAACGGCGTAAATCGCATTTCCAATCTCAAAGACCGCCATTTTGGGTCCGCCATTTTGTATTTCTTAATTTTCTCATTGAGCTCATAATCAGGAACCCCAAAAATCTTCCAACATGAATTTGCCCCAAGTTGATGGAAAACTTCCCGAGTTATTAAATTGGGAGTGTAAAATGGGGGTTTCAACCCCCCGAGGGGGCGTGCCCTCATTTTAAACATATTACATTTTATATCGGTCTAGTACTGAAGGCATTACAAAAAATTTCAAGTCTCTATCTTTAGATAGTAAAAAATAGGACCTTAATGCAAAAATTGACTCTACTACTAGGGCAGAGCGAAAGGGTTTATAATAAGGTAATCAAAATAGGGTATTCCTTTGCAAAATCACATTTTAAGCATTTTTTGACTCTTTGAGTTTTTCTCGAAAATCAATAGAAACGGCGTAAATCGCATTCTCAATCTCAAATGCCGTTATTTTGGGACCGCCATTTTGGGTCCGCCATTTTGAATTTTTCAATTTTCTCATTGGATTCATAATGAGCGACTCCAAGAACCCTCCTAACATAAATTTCGCTCAATTTGGCTGCGTTATTAAATTAGGGGTACAAAATGGGGGTTTCAACCTCCTGAGGGGGCGTGCCCCCATTTTAAACATATAACATTTTATATTGGTCCAGTACTGAAGGCATTACAAAAGATTTCAAGTCTCTATCTTTAGATAGTAAAAAATAAGAACTTAATGCAAAAATTGACTCTACTATTAAATAGATTTCAATATTTACCTCAAGAATGCAATCATTGCAGTATTTTAGCTGATCTTGACTTCAGAATTCTTTATCTATTCTCAAGACCTTTGAAGAATAATTTTAAATATACTTCTAAAATCAATATTAACTAACCTTGCCAAAAAAGCACCAACAACATATCTGGAACGCGATTGTACATTAAACTTCTTTCTAAAAAAGTACTCAAACATTGACAAATAAATACTTTTCATAAAAAAATGCTTTTTCTTAGAATCACCACTGCCGATGGTATAAATTGTAATTTATTTGAAGTATGTTAACTGTCAAAAGTGTAAAAATTTAAGTTAATTTTCGAATCATTTCAAATTACCGGCGCGGTTCTGATCTCCAAGTAGGTAGCTAGCGCCATGCGGAGAATATGTGCATACTGACATTTTTAAAATTTGAACTGGACGTATTAAGACGTCAAATGTCGAATCGAGGGGGTCGTGTTAAAAATATTTCTTTGGGATATGGGATTAGGGATTGGATTTTTTAAATACTTTTTGAGATTGGGGATTCAATATTTTAAAATATTTTTGGCGATTAGGAATTGAAATTGAATTTAGAAAAATATAGATGATTGAATTAAAAAAACTTTTTGTGATTTTATTTTTTCAAAATATTTTTTGATATTACAGATTGGGAATTGAATTTTTAATAAAAAATAAAAACTTCTTTAGATTTGAGATCCAGGTTTAGATTTCTAAAAAATATTTTTGGTAGATTTAAAAAAATATTTGCTTGGGATTGATGATTAGAAATTGACTTAATCCCTAATCGTAACTACGGATTAATGATTACTAACTCCAGGGATTACCCAAATAGCCATAAGCAGATACGCACTCTTAATTCTTCATTTATACTTCAATGATCATTTTTGGAAATCTATACATTTTGTAATTCTGTGAATGAAAAATCACCCAAACCGTAACCTAACCTAACAAATTTTAAATTTGAAATTTTTACCAACGGTCAAGTCCGGCCAACACCAAGCAATAAAACCGCGATTGCTTGGCGGTTTTTGTCTGTGATTTTACAATTATATTAGTATCTTAGCGGAAATAATAATGGCTTGTTCAAGAAAATAATCTTAAATAATTAATTTTATACATTTTTAAATACTAGGTAATAATTATGGAAACAAAACCAAATTGTGATAAAAATACCCCCGCAAAACGTATGCAAAATATTTTATTAGAGAAAGCAGTGCAAGGCAAATTTGGGTATCCTTTCGGTAGTGATAGCCCTTTTCGTATATTACCACATGCCTCTACACCACCTTCTCGTGTGGGAAAAATAAAAAACCCTTTCGAACCTCAACTAACTGAAAGACTGCATCAATCTGTGTTTAGGTAACTATTGGTCTACATTTTATTCTAAAGTTGTTCTATTTTCTTTTTGTTATTTAGCCCATCTGTGTTCACTATACGAGGTTCTGCTAAGACTGAAGAAAAATTTAAATGGACAATAGAAGATATTTCCAGTCTTAAACCAGCTGATATTGATGAAACTACTGTTGAACAATTTGAATTCAGCCACGATCCTGAAATGGAACAGACTGCGCAAGCTAATATAGAAAGATTCTTTAGTGAAAAACATATCGTTCCTAGTCCTTTCGATGCGGTTGTCAAAAGTGTTCCGTTGATCTCTGAAAGTACAAGTTCTATTAAGCCTGAACAATTTAAAGAAACAACAAACAGTAAGCTTTAGTTATTAATTAGAAACATTTATATTACCATCAATACTTTTATAGGTGTGGCACAAACAGTACTAACACTGCCTCCAATTCTACCTAAAGAAGTCGAAAATATTTTAAGACCCTATTTCTCTTATACAGTAGATCAACAGCAAGATAGTAATAGAAATGCTTCATTATATCGTAGATTATTTGATTTCGATGATGAACAGCATTCACCATCTTCAGTATTGACTTCGCCGGCTCAATCGTGTAATTTATCACCCATTGAGTTTTCACCTTTGGATGAAAATAAAATGCAAAAGAATAGAAATTTTGGAAGCTCTCACGACCTTAATCGCATGTCCGATGAATGTACTCTATCTCCGATCAGGATGAATATGGCTGAAACTCACGTTTCAGCTGCCACCTCTGTAATGCGTTCAGATTTCTCTGGACATATGAGTATTGACACATCTCTTAATTTGGTGCCAGATGTACTACATCAAGTGCCTTCTAATAATCACAGTCTTGCTTTTGGTATGTATGGACTTGTAAAAAATTCTAGTACCTAAACAGTTGTACATACTTAAAAGAAACACTGTGTAGGATGGAGAGCTTGAACACCGTTAGGTGCTTGAAACCTTTGTGTTTTCAGTAACTTTGTAACTAATAAATACTTCTCTCGGTTTTTTCTTCTCTAGTATACTTTCATATACTCTCTTGTTCCTGTACAAGAAAGTGCAATTCTTTGATGAACTTGTACAATCTATTCTATTACTTTTTTTTTAAATTGATGGGATTATTACTTTGGTTCAGTCTTTTGGGATTGTTTTAGCATACCAAGGTAAGTTTTATATCTGATAAAATTCTTTTGTATGTTGTACTACTGTTGTCAGGTGGATGGAAATATACGAGAGGGTGTAGACACATTTTATAGAATTTGTGGTAGGCTGTGGTTTAGCTTCTAGTTAACACTGCGTCGTTGTCCTGCGTGGGCAACCAATGTGGCGAAGCGGACGACACAGGCAAAGCGAGTGAATGATGGTGTGGACGAAGCGAATTGAGAGTGTCCTACGTAGCACATTTTCGTAATCGTGTAACGAGCGGAAAAAAAATAAATAACAGAACTACAATACCCTAGTCTGGTAAAATTAGGCTGACGAAATAGATGCAAAATCTGAATGTCCAAGAATATATTTTTAAAATTACGCTATTGGTGAAAAGGTCTTCAACAAATATTGTTTATTTGGAGACGATAAAAGGACCTCGTATAATCCTTATGAAAAATGGCTTTCACCAGATTGCTCTGAAACTGTACTGAAAGATAGTTCTCAAAGTGTAGATCAAAAGTGTCAATGGACACACAGCCCAGAAAATTATAGATTGTGAATTACAGCTGCTTGAAATTGATTAATGCAAGAATTGTCTACTTCAAATGGCTGTAACTCGATATCTATAATTTTTTGGTGTATATCAAAGTTTCAAGAATTTTGGCCCAGAGCCATTTTTCATAAGGATTATGCAGGGTTTAATTGTAAAAATTGCCAACTTCAAACTGCTCTTATTCGAAAACTATAATTTTGTGGACTTCCTGCTCAGTGACACTTTTGATCTACATATTAGGAAATACAATTTACCAAAGTTTCAAGAATTTTAGCAGAGAACCATTTCCCATAAGGATTCTACCTGGTGCAAAAATTGCCAACTTCAAACGGCTGTTATAATTCTAAAACTATAATTTTTTTAACTTTTTGTCCATTGACACTTTTGATCTACACATCGAAAACTATCTTTCAACGTTTCAGAGGAATTTGGTGAAAGCCATTCTCCATAAGGACTCTGTGGGGTCCTTCGGAAAACTTAATACATTAACAAATTTTTCAAATTTATTTCACAATTATTTCAAAAGTAATAATTTTATTATTGGTTTTCCCTTTTAAAATTAAATGCAATTCTAACAAAACATTACCTGGTAGGCACTATTCAGATGCGGTGAAGGCGGAAATATCAAATAATTTAATCATGAAATAAATAAAGATTATTAAAAGTTTCACAGTTTTATTAAAATATACCTGACAATATTGTTTCGACAGCTATGCTGTCATTATCAAAGGTAATATAATTATAAACAAACACGTCGCTAAGGTAGATACAAAATAGGTAACTAGATAAAATAATAATAATAATAAAAATTAATAATAAAAATCATAATTAAACATCTAATACTTCCAGTAACGGAGAATTACTGAGCTCAAGTTGTTCATTCATTAAAGGTACCCTGAGTTTGTGTTTGTATATCTCAAAGGCTTCTAAAATGTCTAATTTGCGTTTGTTATTACAAAAATGTAGGAATTTAATATTATTTTGAGGAGTCATTGTGTGATTTTGTTCTAAAAGGTGTTTGGCGTAATTCGATTTTTCAGGATGTTTATTTTTGTAATGACGTACGTGTTCTTTATATCTTATGTCAAAATTTCGAAGTGTTTGTCCAAAAAGGGACATTTTTGAAGCACCATCTTCGCAGATGGGTGTGCAACTAACAAATGGTTTTTCGGCGAGAAACCTGCATCTAATTAAAAAATAGCACTATTTCTGCTAAACGATGGAATATTACTTTTATGCTAAAATATACAGGGTGTCCGGAGTTAGAACGCATTAATTTTAAGGGGTTATAGAAGACACCAAAAGGAACAAAAAAGTCTTATACAACTTTGTTCTAGAACGTACTACTTTTTCAGAAAAAAATAAAGAAGTTGGAAACGTTAACATCATTTTGCCACGTTAATAGTAGTACTTTAAATATGGGGCTTTGTCGGCAGATGCATCTCATCTATTACAACAACAAACCATAATAACATTTTATCCTATCCTATGTTGTTTCTGCGTAAAATTTAATTCTTTTTACAATTACAAATTCATTTTACTCAACTAAGAAACGTGACAACCCTGTAAAGTTTGTAATAAAATTTGCTCCACATTCACGCAAAATGCTGATGTGGATGTTTGTTGAACTTGAAAAAAGCACGTTTTGTTTAGATTATTAAGATTATTTGGGTCAGTGCCTGATGTGTAAATAATACCCGTTTAAAAGTGAGATAATGTTGAGTTTTAGTTTTTTGAACTTTGTCAATGCACGAGTTTGTTTATGTAATAACAGTTTTTAGTACCATTTTAGAGTGAAATAACATAAACACTTTGTCAAAAAGCTCTTTAAATCATAGGCGTCCGGTATAGTTTAGCTGATTAAATTAATTAAAGAAATAATAATTTTATAGAACTAACTGAATGTTGTATTAAATTAATTGATGTTTTTGAAGAGAATAATTAACGAATTTCAGAATCAGTAATTTTGCAATGGCAACTGGTCACTGTGGGGCAAGCCTTAACAAAAACCGCGCAATGAGGTAAAAATCCAACTTGTGTAAAGAATAAAAAATATATTGGCGTTTGATTATAAAATGTCAGGGCATCTAGAATCGGCGACAAAATTTAAAAATCCTTGTTATTAATAAAAACTTTGATGCTTAAAGTTGTCACTACTTTGAACTAACAATTTCTCGACATTTCCAGGCTGAGATTTAAAATTAAATTACTTTTCTGGTATGGAACTTATTGAAACCAAAATTAAAAATGAAAAAGAGACAGTATTTGTAGCTACATAGCTTAAAAAACATGAAAATGTGTTGTAGCTTTTATTTTAAAAAATTATAAATTGTAAGAGCTTTTTCTTGCTAAAATTCAAATTTTGCTGGAGTTAAAAACACCCGCATATGCCCACTTTAAAATTTTTGTTAAAGAAAGAGCCAAAGCTTCCTGGTTATTTTCATACAAGAACCAAATCCAACTTGATCCAACTTAAAAAGCTAAAAGCCGCTATTGTAGGCACTGCAAGAAATATTTACCAGTATTATTCGTATTATTCCATGCATAGTTGTTGATGATGCAACATTGTGTTTTGCACCTTTTATCTCAACTGTTAGAAACAACTAAATACCACCCCTTAAGAAGTTGGCTTTTTTAAGTGTTACCATGATCCCTACCTAAGCAGAATGGGGTTTTCTAATAACTGCAATAAAAATTTAACAAAGCTGAAAGCATCATAACAAACAGCAAGGTTGTATTCTCTCTCCACTGTTATTTATTTTAGTGCTAGATGAGGTTTTACGGAAAACTATGATAAGGCAACATGGAGGAATAAGGTGGAATATGACAGAAACGTTGGAGGATTTGGACTTTGCAGATGATATATGTCTCATTTCAAAAACTAGGCAAGAAAAGTAGAATAATTTAGTTGAGGAATCAGCAAAGGTGGGATTAAAAATTAATATTAGTAAAACAAAATATATGTGTCTAAATGTGGATTGACCGAAGAACATGTTACTAAATGGTATGAAAATAGAACGAGTAGACGATTTCATTTATTTGGGAAGTGTGGTGTCGGTCGCAGATGGTGCTCAAAAAGATGTGTATAGTCGAATTAATAAAGCAAGGAGTGCTTATATAAAACTGAATGAAGAGTGGCGTGCAAGTAATCTAAATATCAAAACCAAAGTGCTGATTTTTAATTCTATGGTGAAGCCGGTGCTGTTATATGGATCAGAATCGTGGGTGGTTACCGGTGCAATAAAACAGAAGCTACAAGTGTTTGTAAATCGTTGTTTGCGTGGTATATTGAAGGTATGGTGGCCAGAAACCATCAGAAATGAAGAGTTATGGAGAAGAACAAACCAAACAGATATAAATATGGAGATAAGAAGGAGAAAGTATGGCTGGCTGGGGCACACTCTGCGTAAAAATGGAAGTGAAATTTGTAAGAAGATACTAAAATGGAATTCTGAAGGAAGCAGAAAAAGAGGGCATCCAAAAGGTACCTGGAGAAATTCAATAGAAAAGGAAACAAAGATGACAATTTCGGAACTGGCACAAATAGCAGTAGACAAGAAGAGTTGGAAGGACTATATTAAAACCCTATGTCCCTTAAGAGAATAATGGGACCTATTATTATTATTATTATATTGCAAAATAAAAATTATTATATTTTACCAAGTTTATTCTTCTTCTATATCAGGCCGAGAATTTATGGCACTTACCTCGTATTTTCTTGAACTCTTCTCTTTAGTCTGTGGGATAATGCTTTGAAGGAATTACCACTGCTTATATCAGCATGCACAGTAAACGATTCTTTAATACTTATAATTTTACGAAAGTTAAAAATCTAATAAGATAAATTTTTGTATTTGTTACTATGTTTTAGAAAGCATACAGTCACCAATTCCAGAGGTCTTGAGTAATTCGTCAGTTAACTGGGATATGGAATACAGACATGTGTCACTGGAATCACCAAAGAGTCATAGCAGCAGCGAAAATGAAATGGATGTCTCCAATTCTAATACGCCCAAGTCCAAAATTTTCACAAGTCAACGTAAGAAGCTCTCAGATAGTTTTCTGAAAACTGAAGAAATGGATGATGAAAATAAAGAAAATTTCTATGAAATAAACAGGGCTTCAAAGGTTAACTTGTTTGTACGAGATGATACCACTGATGGAGGATATCATACTGGAAATGGTTTAACAATGATAGAGGAATCATGGAGCTCTTCGCATTTATATGCTTCGACACCAACAAAAAACAAACATTGATTCATAAAGTAATGTTTTTATGAACTAAACAAAGCGAAGGCTTTCTGAATTGTAAACTTGTTATAGGTTTTATATTTAAATGTTTATTTTAATAAAACTAAATTGTACATTTTGAAGTTAGCCATATGAAAAATAGCTTTAAAGTGTACTTTCGGGTTATGTATCTCTCATAGTCATAGCATATTACATAACCTAAATATAATTTTAAGCATCTTTTTGCTCTGTGCATACAATGTGTTGCAATATCACTAAATAAAAGAACAACATAAGTTGCTTAGATAAAAGGTCTTCATTAAAATTAAAAAGAAAATTGTACGCTTTCTTCGTTCTATACTCTTGTCTGTGTTTGTCTATTGATATTTTAATTTTTGTGTTAGGTTTCTATAGCAGAGTACCTTTTTCATTTATTGTGATGAAAGAAACATATCAATCCTAACAGATAACAACAAAAAATGAAATATATCACTGCCATATTATAAAAGTCTGAGGTACTCTGTTATTAAAATATTGTTTTGTCTCTTAGGGTTATGGTGTTACTTTGTGCCAGTTGACCATGTATACATTTTCTAGCCAGAAAATGTATCTATGAATTCTTAAATAGATTAATTATATAGAAAGAATTTTTAAGGGGCTATTATATAAAATGGTTTTAAGTATCAATTTAAATTCCTTTTTTATATTGAATGAATGTTTTTAGATTTATTATTTTTAAATATTTGCATGTATCTGTCAGCCTTTGACTATTATGTGCAATCGTCATAATCTTAATAGATATTTATTACATTTACATGGTCTTTTTATTTATTTATTCTTTTAAAAGTGTAATCAAATGAGGTAGTGCACATTTGGAGACTTGAGTTTCACTTAAGCAGAAAATCCAAATGGACATAATATAATCCTAATGATAAGCACACCAATAACGACAATACAAGTAAGAAGATCCAAAACCTTCACCTACATTTTATATGGAATAGTAAGTTACCCAGAAATAATATAATTAGAAGAACAGTACAGCATGCAACACCTTGAAAATGAGCTACAATACACTAGGTACATACAGTATGTTGAATAAAAAAGTTTGGCTTTGTAAAAATTTAAAAATGGGTATTTATTAAATAATTATGTTTATGATTGGCACTGACAATTTAGTGGGGCGTCCAGTCACCTGCATCGATAATAACCTGGTATCTTATTTATTTCGAAATCCAAACTGGCGAGAAGGCATGTGATTATCCACCATTTCTACTAGTTTTTCTTTGACAATTTCTTTTCTTTAAGATCTCTTCTTAAGATTTCTTTTAAGATCTTACCCAAGCATAGTAGTAGGGTAATAGAACGATAATTATTATTTTTTAAATTTATTGAGCTTATTATTTTTAGTTTTGGGCGAGTTAAAATCCACAAAACCCTGCTTTAGGGCTTTTTATACTAATACATTAATAATCAATACTTATACGAGCCCAGAATCATATTGGTTGGCCCATTTGAGAAACCGTTGCTGCTGTTTTAGAGAATTTTTATTTTTAATAATTATTAATTCTTTATCATATAATTATATCTTAATTATCAATTGGGCGAACATTAAGAGGCTATTGTATAAAATATTTGCGAAACTCGATAATGGGAAAGTAATTAAATAATAACATAAAACAATGTTATATGAATCACATCATTTGGCCCAACAGCTTAGGTAGACAATTTTCCATCCAGCACTCCTTTTATGGGAAAAACAAATAACAAAAACACATCAGTAACTGTTTACATCTGTTGTAAATCACATATCTGCATTTATTTTGCAACAATGGTTCATGGCAAAACCCTATCCCACGATTTACGTGAAAGAATTGTCAAGTTATCAAACTCAGGTAAATCTTGTGCAAAAATAGCACAGTAGTTGCAACTATCGTGATATACCGTACGAAATATTGTTAAGTTGCATAAAACAACTGGATTTATAGCCGTAAAACCTAATTTGGGGAGAGTTACTAAAGTAGCCCCATGGAATTCAAGAGCACTACGTCGCATTGTCAAACAAAATCGTCGATCTAACGTAGGAGATATAACAGTGGAGTGGAATAAAGTAACTAAAGAAAATTTTTCTTAATCAACATGTCTAAGGGGTAAATCCAAAAATATTTTATTAATTTTTTTCTTTAAGCTTTCTGCTTTTAGTCTAAAGAGAAACCCCTCTTAACACAAAAACAAAAACGTAACCGCATTCAATGGTCGAAAACCCATAAAGATTGGATTCAGTCACAATGGAATTCTGTAATCTTTAGTAATGAGGCCAGATTTGAAGTTTGCGTGGGAGATACTCGAAGCAGAGTTTTAAGAACTCGAGATGAAGCTTACGAGCCTGCATGCTTACGTTAAAAATCCTGCCTCATTAATGATCTGGGGCTGCATGTCAGCCCAAGGAATTGGTAAATTGCAGTTCATAAAGGGCATTGTTAATGCTGTAGAATATATTATAATTCTGGAAAGTAGCCTTATCCCTTCTATTGACACCCTGAAGAATGCTCAAAATGAGCTCATCTCCCAGCAAGACGGCGCTGCATGCTACACGGCTCATAAAGTGAGAAAATGGTTGTCACAATATGACATCAAGTAGCCCGGATTTGTCACCCATTGAAACTCTTTGAAATAGAATGAAGAAAAAGATGTGAGCTACTCCATCTAGGACCATTAATGAATTGCAAACTCGTATCACAGAAATATGGAACTCGTTTACGTCGGAGTATTGTCAAGAACTTGTAAACACGATACCCAGACGAATTCAGGCAGTTTTGAAACACAAAGGCAATGCTACACAGTGGTGATTTTCGTTGTAACAGTTGTGGGCCAAGTGATATGACTCGTTTAACGTTTGGGCCAAATGAAATGATTCACATAATATACATTCGTGTTGCTGAGTTGTTACTAGTGCATAATTTTTTTTCTTGATATTTTATAAAACAAATACTCCAAATTAGGCAATTTATAATTAGAATATAAAAATTCAATATAGTATTTTTGTACGTTGAAAAATAAAATTCTTTAAAATATTACAAACAATTTTGAACTGGGCCAACCGATATGATTCTGGGCTCGTATACATATACAGATTATCCGAAAACCAGTCTAAAGAGACATAAACAATATGGGTAGCACAACAAAGATAGAATGCAATCATGGCTAGGTAGATTTTTACTAATAACAAGCAAGCAAACAAACATATCTGTCATTAAAAGCATAAAGTGAGGTTAAAATAATTATGTCGATATAATAGTATGTTACTAAATAAATTACTTTTTTCATAAAAATCAATTTTACCACAATTTGTCATTAAAATCTTAGATAGTTCAAAATGTTGTATAGGAGTCAATCCATATGAAGTAGTCCAGCACTGGTAGCACGACCATTTCAGAAAACGATAATTTTTTGCATGTTGTCACACCTAAGTATTGGCAGTTCAAAAGCATTGTTATTTTATTTTTATTCCTTTTGATTAAAATATGGCAGCCATATTTGTTTCGTGGTGCACGACGTTTTTTGCGTTTTTTGA
Source organism: Agrypnus murinus (assembly GCA_929113105.1). NCBI lineage: Eukaryota > Metazoa > Arthropoda > Insecta > Coleoptera > Elateridae > Agrypnus > Agrypnus murinus. The sequence goes on from OV816030.1 coordinate 122,361,977, forward strand.
TGTAAACGTAAAACTTGATATCTCAAGAACGCTTGAACCTACAGACCTACGGTAAAAACCATTGTACTGTTTAGATGTCGGACTACATTTTCTAATTTGAACATAATTTTCGTAGGATGCTTATTCATGGGTGTAATTTAACCCCGAAGTTTAATAACGATTTTGCAAAATTTCCACTTTTTAGGGGGCCATATTTCCAGATAAAGGTGAAGTCTTAGGGCTGTTTTTTTGTTAATGGTACACAGTTAGGGGTAGTTTATGTATAAAATATTTCAAATATAAAACTTTACTATTTTGGTATTTATGGACTTTTGAAGTTCTCGTTTTTTCTATTTTTGGTCAACTTTGGCCCTAAATATCTCCGATGGGCACAGATGGATTTTTTTTATATTACGTGAGAATGAAGTGCTATATGATGGCAAAAATCTCAACTTTGATATTAACCTGAGAACAGAGTTATGCTCATTTGAAAACTGTAAATAACCATAAAACTCGGTCATTATTAAACCATGTATTTTCAATACATTACCATCTCCATTAGTATCGATGAGTAAATTTATTTTATTCTAGTGCTAACATTGTTCTGAGTGATAATTATTAGATTATTACTATAATATAATCATATGCCATTCGTAAAAGTTCTTGCAGTTATAACTAAAGCAATTAATATAATACATATTTATATGTACTTTTTCCTTGTATTTTCTTCCCTGGTCGATTTTCCTATGAATCCATGTAAATTATATGACAGTTTACATATACTAATTCACGAAATCTGAAAGGCCCAACTCATTATCAGCCCGGCTATTGTCAGCAGGGTTGATGAGCGTGTTTACATTTGCTGGAATTACAGTAAATAATAGTATATTACGTTATAAGTCCGGTAAACCCAAGTTTACAGTAGCGAGTTGAAAACGTTTCGGGACGAGGCGACGAAGGAGCCGAGTCTCGAATGTTGAAACGAGCTACTGTAATGGTTTACCGGAAGTATGACGTAAGGCGTTTTATTTCATACTGCCTCACATTGTTCATTTTTTAAAAAAATGCATTTAAAATTTTCAGTCCGGTAAAATTTTTTACCGGACTCAAATTAGATTTTCAGTCCGGTAAAATTTTTTACCGGACTCAAATTGGATTTTCAGTCCGGTAAAATTTTTTACCGGCCTTGTAACGTAATAATTCATTTACCGGACTCAAATGAGTCCGGTAAATACCCTTTTACCGGACAGTATGAAATAAAAGATCATTACATTGTGTTGATTATTTAACGAAATAAATATTATTACTTATTAGCATCATAATGGCTACAGAAATACTAATTTAAAAAAATTAGAAGTATTTTAAAACAGCAAAAACATACTCCTGGAATTAAGAAGAATTAAAATACCCTAAAGACTTGCGTTTTAAATAAAACTGTTTAAAACCTTTTATTATTAGAATTGCAGTAACTTTATTGCTTGTTTTGGAGCTTTTCGAGAAAAATCCCCAAATAACCATAAATATGAAGGGAATGCAATAACTCAATATCTTAACGAAAGAAAGCAAGAAAGGTGCATATGTCTGGAATACTAACTAAATTTATTTTTATGATTTTTAGTACGGCCATCTTTTACTTTATGTAATAAATTACGCACATGTAAACCGTGTATCATTACAGTTCGTCCTACGGAGGCTTTCAGTTTAATCTGTCAAGATGTTGGCTACAGTTGGAAGAGGTGATCTTTAAATCTTTATGGTATTATAATACTTCTAATTAAACAAATATACTTATATGAACAATATGATGCTAGTGAAAGACCAGCAAGCGTTACAAATGAAGAAAATTCTTTGAATGTCATGTTAGATGTGGTGGAAAATCCAATAAATTCGACACAACAGAGGGCTTTAAATCATAACATGACTCGATATTCCATTCAAAAAATTTGCAAACGGAAAAAATTCCATCCATATAAAGTGCATTTGTTACAAGAATTAAGTGAAGACGATTTTGATCGTGGAATCGAGTTCTGCGAAGTTATTATGGATAAATTAAATCAAAATGCCAACTTTGACACACAGATTATTTTCTGACGAAGATACATTTTGTTTAAACGGGCACGTAAACTGTAGGTATTGGTCAGACCAAAATCCACATTGGATGAAGGAAGTTCACTCCCAACGATCACAAAAAGTAAATGTTTGGTGTGGCATTATTGATGGACACGTCATAGGACCCTATTTTATATACGAAAATTTGACTTGACGCTGAACGATATTGATTACGTTTGCGAGATATGGATATTCATTCCAGAGCTTAGACGATTATTCCCGAACAATAACAATCCCAATTTACTGGCAGAACAAATATGGTTTCAACAAGATGGGGTTCCTCCGCATTTTTGACTTGCGGTACGGGCATATCTAGATGAAATTTTTCCTGAAAAATGGGTTCTACGTAGGGGGGCAATTGGATGGCCTGCTAGGTCTCCCGATATGACCCCACTTGACTTTTCTCTGTGGGGTCAAATAAAAAATCTAGTCTACGAAAATAATCCGCAAAATATCGAGAGTTGGAAGAAAGGATAAGGCAAGAAATTTCCAATATTCCTCCCAATGCCCTTTTAAATTCACTACAAAATTTTGTTCAGCGAATTCATTACTGTCAGGAAGTAAATGGTGAACACTTTGAGCACCTTATAAAATAGAATTCGAAGAAAATATTTGTTTTCTCTTTTTTTCTGGCTTAACTATTATTTTCATAAAATGTAAAATATCCAGGACATTAATTAAAAAATACATTTTTTCTATCATGTATTTTTATGGTGATATGGATATGAATCCATATCCATATGCATAGCACCTTGTGTAATTTTCATAATAAATATCCATCATTTCCGGCTTTTTCTTTAATAAATTTGAAGGTAGTAAAAAATAATTTTCAAAGTTCGATATCTCGAAAACGGTTAAGTTTAGGTATATTGATGTGCTATACAATTTTGTTTAGAAAAGCAACTTTTATTCGTCATGACTTTTTGACTAATCCTGTAAACTTAATTTGTCTTTATTGTAGTAGATCTTAAAAAGCCCTAAAACGTTTGTATTTAACATTTTTCGCTAGCTATCTTACTTTAGAAGATAATCGACCGTTTCCATGCATCTCAGCGACTCTGTATATTGAAAATACATGGTTTTATAATGACCGAGTTTTATGGTTATTTACAAAATTTATTTATAGTTTTCAACTGAGCATAACTCTGTTCTCAGGCTAATATCAATTGAGATTTTTACCACAGTTTGCCATCATATAGTAATTCATTTTCACGTAATATAAAAAAAATCCATCCGTGCCCATCGGATATATTTAGAGCCAAAGTTGACCAAAAATAGAAAAAACGAGAACTTCAAAAGCCCATAAATACCAAAATAGTAAAGTTTTAGATTTTAAATATTTTATACATAAACTACCCCTAACTGTGTACCATTAACAGAAAAATCAGCCCTAAGACTTCACCTTCATCTGGAGATATGACCCCCTAAAAAGTGGAAATTTTGCAAAAACGTTATTAAACTTTGGGGTTAAATTACACCAACAAATAAGCATCCTACGAAAATTATGCGTCAAATAAAAAATGTAGCCCGACATGTAAACAGTACAATGGTTTTTACCACAGGTCTTTAGGAACAATTCTTGAGATATCAAGATTTACGTTTACCTCAAAAAACGCAAAAAATGTCGTGCACCACGAAACAAATATGGCTGCCATATTTTACTCAAAAGGAATAAAAATAAAATAACAGTGGTTTCAAACTACCAATACTTAGGGGTGATAACACAAAAAATATTACCCGTTTTTGAAATAGTGAAGCGACCAATTTATTATTTTCTGGACCACTTCAGATGGATTGACCCATAGGCAGAAAAAAAAATTCAAATTATTAAATGGATTTATGGAGGAATATAGGAGGAATTTTATGCTCTTAATGACAGATAAAATATTTATGACGGATCCTTTTTCTTATTTGCTTGTTATTGGAGAGAGATTTGTAGCTTAAAAATTTACCTAGCCATGATTGCATTTTATCTTTGTTGTGCTATTACAAAATGAAATTCTCGTCGGCAGATTTTTGTAATGCACCGTGACTTGACATGATTTGAACCAAAACCATCTCCCCCAGTAGAATCTTGGAAAATGTTGTTAGAATGGAACACAAATTCTAACAACATTTAAGGCAAAAAAATATTGTTATCACGTACAACGTTAGAAAAATATCCGTTTGTCGAAAACATCTTAAGTAGAAAATTTGCGTTTTTCATTGTTACGTAAAATTTTTCTCATGAAAGTATACATTAGCAAAGCTTTTTCAAAAAAATGAGCTGTGCAAAATTACAGCCGATTTGGTTAATATTAATTAACCGGTGCCACCGAGAGGTTAAAGTTTAAATGGGATTTAACATGGATTTGGTGCATTTCTACAGACTTGATGATGTAACTTTTTATGTTTCTATGTTTTAACTTGAAAATCTATATACCTATGTTTTAGAAACTGCTGAACACGAATATGATAAAATTCAAACTGTCAGAAAAACTTTTGACAGTTTACAGCTGTCAAAAAAGCGATCAACTTCACTAAAATTAGCATTTTCGCGGAACTGCCAAAGTTTTTTTGCCTTTAGATTCGTGTAAAGCAACTTCAACAACATAAGTATACAAAATTTCACATTAAAACATAGAAAGATAAAAAAGTTATGCCACAAAGTCTCTAGCAGTGCACCAAACCCATGTTAAATCCCATTTAAGACTTGAACCTCTCGGTGGCAGGGGTTAATATTGACTAAATGGGCTGAAATTTTGCACAGCTCATTTTTTGACATTTTAAAGAGATCTAGGAGGGGGGGACCTAAAAATTTTAACTTTTGCAAAATAACGGCCACCCTAATATATATATAATTAATACTCGATTACTCGACTTATTATTTTTAAAAAATAATCAAAGGTCCGATTAACTGATTAATCGAACGATTGCTCAATCGAATGATTGCTCTGTTAATCAATTTTCTATCATTGGTTTCCATAATCTCATAGCCCTAGTCACAAATACATTATATTTATAGATAAAAAATTTAAATTGCAACTCCTATTGGTTTCCCATATTCCTCTAACAAAAACTCGTTGTGACACACCCTGTATACTGAATGTGTGAACCCTTTAAAGGTGTTGTTAAGCTGATTTACAACTTCAGCTTAATAAATTAAACAAAAAATGAAGACAGATTCTAAATTCTTAAAAATAAGCCTGTAATTAATTTTTGAAGTTGAAAGATTCGAAGCGTGTGACGTCACGAGTGCCCGCGCCCAATATGCACAGCATACTAAACTGCTTTGGTAGTAGATATCCGATCACAAATCAGTGCATTTCACGTGTTTGGAAGTAAATAAAAAGTGTATTAGGTTATTTACTTACTGGTTATTACTAGTGTGTAATTACCCATTAAAACAACATGCCTCCATGTTGTATATTCGGGTGCAAGAATACCGAAAAGGTTGGCGAATATAATTTTTCTTATCCAAATAAAGATAAAAATCTTAAAATTTACAGGCAGTGGTTGCAAAGAGCGAAAAGGGTTGATTGTATCAAGAAATCTTTCCAAAAAAATCAAATGAATGGCGAGAGAAAATAATAACTATTTGTAATAGAGAAGAACTTCGCTGATCCTACGTATTTGAATATTGAAAATGATAAATACGCAGCCATATATATATCTGGCAATACATTCCTATGCGGAATTGGTGCCGCTCTTTAGAGCTCTTTTGACTGTATTAGTGGAGTGGTTCGTCACTCCTCTCCACTATTCTTTATAGGTCGTTGTTTCTTTGCTTCTTCTGCTAAATATGCAGCCATAATCTCTACAAATATAGCCACAGCAGAGCGTCCTTCGTTGGAGGAAGCAAAAAACTCATTATTCCAGATATAATCATTAGATGTCCTTATCATTATTACTAATAGAATGTATTTATAAACGTAACACTTTAATTATATGTGAAAACTAGGAGTACGTGATATTTTTAAAGTTATTTTTACTTTTTTATAATTTATTTAAATATTTAGTTAACACAAAATATTAAAAAGATTATTCTTTTTTCTTAATCAAAATAATCTGGATCTTCCCCTTCTGCAGGACGAAACCGTGTATAGGTATACACATCAGTATCTTCTGGATATTCTCTTATTTTTGAAATGACACAAGCAGGTATTACCTTCTTTTTATTTTTTCCCAAAGGCAACCAAGAATTTTCCCAATAAATTGTTTATATGATATAGGCCGCCACTAACGATTGCTTAATTCGGTAAGACGTTTTCTATTAGTTTGATCCGCTCGTAATAGCATCTGGTAGCGAGAAACTTGCAAAGTGTCTAGATTTAACACTACACTATGAAAAGATTCATGTAAAATTATACATTAACCTGCCTTTGAAATTGGAAATTTCATTTGTTTCCACGCATCAATGTGATTCATAATTTGTACTCATAGGAGCACAAAATTCGGAATTACACCAGGCAACATTTCCGATTCTAATATTGTCTTCGTCTTGTTATAAATCGTTAACTGATGCCTCCGAATCATTAAGTGTTTAAATGCATATGGTGTAATTTTATCCATTATACATTAATACACTGTATCAATAAAAATTGCAATAAATACTTAAATAAACTAGAACTAAATCCTATACGTATAGCAAGTGCTTCTGTCGCAGGCACGCGTGACGTCACACGGCCATGTTCGAGTCAAGCAACAACGGGTTTACAATACCTTTAAGGGCCTCTATCTAGAACAGTAGGCCATGTAAGTCTACTATTCTGGAGCCATCACCATTGAATTCGGGGTTCAGAATTCCATAGGAATGGTGATTTTTGAAGATTTGCTTCACTGCTTACTAAATGATGTCCTGGCTAAACGTAGCTTAATTGTCAAATTCCCAAGGCTTACTTGATTTAATGTGACTCACGAGTCGAGAGCATTATATGGAAAACTTTTCGCTTTCAGTGTTATAGTGTTTTTAATTGGAGCCCAGATTGCTCTGTGGTTGCTCGCAAAAAAGGGTATGACGTCATTACTCTTATGGAGATTGACCTTAGAGTGATTCACAATACAGAATAAAATCATTTCAATCACCGTATGTTTGTGTGAACATTATTATACTATAAATTATTATAACTAATAATAATAAAACACCTGGCAATACTAACTCTTTTGAAACATGGTGAGAAATTTATTTATTAAGCGTGGATCAACTTTGCATAATGGCTGTTTCTCATTTAAATATTCAATAATAGCTTCAATTTCCTTATTCTTAGGCGAATCTGATGATAAAAATTTCTAATAAGGCTAAACGACACCTTTCAGCATCCATAATAATACTTTGAATGCCTTTTTCCAGTGAAAGTAATGCAGATACGAATGAATTGGAGGTTAGGTTTTTGTTTTGATCTGTCTCGTGGGACAGAGATCAATGAAGAGCACTCTCGGTGTGCTTTTACACGGAGCGCTTATGGCAATCGAACACGCAAATCTCGATGATCGGAACATCAGGTGAACCAATTGAATACAGAATTTGCTCTCAGAGCAATCTACACACAGAAAAATCTATAGTTCATTTGATTAGATTTAACTAATCAAAATATAAACTAGGAACAATAGTACGATCTTGTCCATTCGATTAAATATTCTTAAAATGATTAAACAAAAATAATCAATTCAGTAATAAAAATTACTTGTCAGAATCACTTGAAATAAGTACAATTCTTGTTAGCTTGAGCATAACCATGGCAGACTTTAGTGTACCGGCAGGAGCTGTAAAAAAGCAACACTGCAATTTTACCCATATTTTCAGGGAGCACTAGATTGTATTTATGTCAAAAACATACAAAACAGAAGTTGATATTTCAAATCTTGGTTAGAATAATGTCAAACAACTGTCATAGTGTTATCTTCTTAATAGACCTGTGCCTGTGCAAATTAAGAATATCCTCTGGATTAGTGTTTTCCTTGTAAAATTGTAAAAATTGTTTAAATAAAAAATGCAAATTTATATTTAAGAGAGTTTATTAATAAGAATGAATAAGTTTATTATGAAACTAACCCTATTTATGTAGTAGGTATAAATCAGTGTAAATTTAATGTTTCCTATATACTCCACCTAAACCGAATAAGGTTTGCGTTGTGGTCTAGAAAACAACAGGCTATTAATGACTGATGAACTTTTTTTAATTACATATTAACTAAAATTCACAAAATAAACAAACTATAACAGGTACCTACATAAATCGTGTGCGTAAACATTCTTAATATGACTAAATTGGACGGAACAGTTAACCTTCCCGTTAAATTGGATAAAATTGTCATTGTCAGTGGTATCTGACTCACTTCTTAAAAAACTTAAACAAGTATTGCAGTTGGTTTTACTACAAATTTTGAAAGCTGTATAATTATCCAACAATATATGTTCACTGAGAGATCTTCGTTTGAAATTTCAAATTCATTTGGTAGTGATGAATACGTAGTATCCTTATTTGAATGCTTCGTTCTTATCTGAGCAATAAAATAAATATAAATTATCAAAACAACTACACGATGGTATATTTTAAAATCATGATAAGTTCAAATTTAGCATATGAACTAATTATCATCAAACAAGAGTTGGAGTTCAAACGTGTTTTTATTGATCAGATGCAGATGATCAAGCTTGCAGCAGAAGGTTGCATTTGCACACCTAGTTTTAAGTTTTTATTATAATAAAATGACAAGAAAAAGCTTAGATGAATGGGGTGCCCAGAAAGTATGTATAAAATAAATTAATGGACTGATTTGTTCAAAGAAAGGAACTATTTCATTCCATCCAAGTGAACAATAGATCAAACATTTTGTTCTTCTCATTTTAAAGCTCTCTTAAGTTTCGTTTATAAAATGCTAGCTAACATTTGGTTGGACAGTTCTACAAACAAGAAAATAAGAGATATACAATAGTATACATGTATATCTCTTATTTGTTTGTTTGTAGAACTGTCCAACCAAACGTTAGCTAGCATTTTATAAATGAAACTTAAGAGAACTTTAAAATGAGAAGAGCAAAATGTTTAGTCTATTCTTCACTTGGATGGAATGGAATAGTTCCTTTCTTTGAACAAATCAGTCCATTAATTTATTTCAATAAGTTCTTATGCTTATTTTGAACACAAAATTCAATAAATAGGTATATCTTCTTATAAAGTGTTACAATTACTTATTTCAAGTTGGTGTTGTACTCAAATTAATTATTAAATCTTCTCAAAACGATAAAGACTGTTTTTTGTTTTAAGAATATGTATAAGGTCAGAGAGGAATAAAAGCAACGTTCAATATGAATATTAGGAAGTTTTGTTATATGAATATATTAACTATTCCTGTCAAGAAGAACCTATTATCGTTTATATAGGAGCTTACAATATAATCAAAATGAGACGCATGTAATTGAATTTAGTATACATTTTTCTGTGTGTAAGAGCACTCCAGAGCAGTCAATTGAAAACGCTATTAGTTTATTATTAATAGCTACTAAACTAAATCAGTCTTACTTTTGTAAATTTATGCTTGATAGAATTGACTTTTCTGAGGCAACTTCTAAATAAATAACACACAAAAAGGTATATTTTCAGTCGTTTATTGTAACATTTCTATATTTGTACAATAGCCACATTATTATTAATTTGGCAATAATTTCAAGGATTATGCACATTCTTTCCATACTTAAATTCTGGATGCATAAAGGTAAAGTGAAGAAAGATCAAAAATAAAATATGTACTACAGACACACTTGTGCAAACAAGTAAACGTGCACCAGGAAGTGGAATCGAATGTAACTGCAGTAAAATTATTCTTAGAGTACTTAATCCTCCAAATATTGCTAAACAAATAAAAAATATCGCGTCACTATTGTCTAGAATTATTAAAAACGAGATGAATAAAGTTAGAATATAACCGTACAGTGCATAACCAATTAATGAAAATACTTCAAGGAAAGATAACCACGACTGTCCAATCATGTTTAGAATAAAGCACATTAGTGGCATAAACATTATGTAAACTAACACAGACATCACAGGAGATAATTCTAACTTAAAATTTTTATACGTGCTTCCATAATTTAATAATGCAATTAATATCATAACCGCAAGTGTAGGACCTATTAAATCAACGAATACTTTTCTATGTTTTGTAGTAACCGGAGGAATCAAGGAAACTGCAATTCTAAACAAAAGATCCGAATAAGAAATCCAAACTAATCTCTTCATCTTATCTTCCCGTAATTTGCATATATCGCAGAATTTATTTAAAACTTTTGGAAAAACCGCATATAATTCATACAACATTTTTTATTTCCACTATTATACTTTTAAATTACTACTACTAATAATAATCATTATTTCTGTTTTCTAGCTTGTTCTTGAATTTGCTTGAGATTTTGGGCAAATTTATGTACGAGTGTCCTGAATTGCTGAGGTGTAAGTCTTGCATGCAAGTTTTTATCTTCAATTAAACCTTTTCCACGGTGGAAAACCAATACAACCAATTGCGCTGCCCTACGTACAGGGTAAGATTCACTCAACCTCTGAATTAGATGTTCATTATTAGACAAAATATGCATTAGAATTCGGAACACCATGCTGCACTTTATGACTTTTGAGGTTGAAATGTATACATGTAACGATATTTATGTAACAATTCCTGTTTTAAACGTAACTGAGTTTTCAATGCCTCCAAGTGATTTAGCTGCTGTTCTTTGCTGTATTCAATTCCAGCTAGTAATCGAATCTACAAATTATTATTAGATTAGTTCTATAAATTTAATATAAAAGTGTAAATTTGATTGTTACAAACCTGTGCTCTAGCTTGATCCAGTCTCTTTTGGAGCTCAAGAACTTTCTGGGAGCAATCTTGTGATTCTCTAGTTTTGGCAGATGCGTCGTGATGGTCTCGTTCAATGCTGTTTTATGCCAAAAAAGTATTTATCAAAGGTGATAATCTATTTAAAGCATACAAATTGTAAACGTCATAAACTATAACAAAACTAACCTTCTTATGATTTCGTAAATGACAGGCAAGATATCGATTTGTAGTTCTTCGACTGTTATACGTTTTTTGGGTTCGGCATTTTGTTCATTTGGCTCCATAGCAATTACATTTCTTTCAATTAATATGCATTGTAATTATTTTACTTAAAATTTGTTCGCAATACTTTTATTAGGAGTTGCGGTATGATCGCCGGAGACAAAATACGTGTGAAGTTGCATCAAGCCAGTGGAGGCAATATTTTCAACTTAACTTCCCCAGAAAGTAAAGCATATTTTCCATTATTGGGATTTGGAGACGCCAACAAAAATAGGTGGCGCTGTACATCAACAAAATACCGTGATTTCAAAAATTATCTTGGTCAAGGGTTGTTATGGAATATAAAACGGTTGTCTTAGTTTGAATTTCTAAATCTTGTTCTTAAAATAATTCTGTCGTTGTCAAGCTACACTGACATCATCAATAACCTACAAATGTGTTACCTACTTAGTTCAGCTGTAAAATTTATGTCAATAATTTTTTGAGTGTCAAAATCTGTCAGATTTGTAGGTTATTGATGATGTCAGTGTAGCTTGACAACGACATAATTATTTTAAGAACAAGATTTAGAAATTCAAACTAAGACAACCGTTTTATATTCCATAACAACCCTTGACCAAGATAATTTTTGATATCACGGTATAATAAGGTGCTTTCCATTGGGTTAATCTACTGATCCAGTTCTACATGATCAGGTCATCTTAAGATTAGTTCATAATAATTTGCCAATGGAACAACTTTAGATCACAATCTTGACAGATTATAAAACCTAACCTGTAGCAACAAAACAAGTAACTTTTTCATTGCTATTAGGTATAAGAGTGAAACTTTGTTGCAGTTATGAATAACGCAAATAAATGAAAGAAAAAATACATTAGACACTGTTGTATTAAAGGTTTCTTACAGGAAAATATAATGTTTCTAACATCAGCACTTGCATCAGATGATAGCAGCAGCAGCAACGAATCCGGCGAGAATGATTTGGAAAATAATTTAATAAAAAAACCCCAACCTATCCCAAGAATTGAAGGATATATTGTGCTAGTTGTTAAGGAGTATAGCAATATAACTTCAAAGTCATTTTAGAATTACAAGGACTACAGCTGAAATATTAATTGGTTAGCATTACAGCACCTGTAGAATGGTAAATGTTAACCATTTTCATTATTATTCAGGTCGTTTAGCATCAAGTAATTTCATACCTACTGGTGAGCATGGAGGAAGAGAAAAGATTTCCGCTGAAGAATCCTTGCTTCTCACTTTATGGTATTTGGTCAATAATGAAACATTCAAGCAAATTTCTGATAGATTTAACGTTTCCTTAAGTTCAGCTCACAGAGTACTGTTAAGGGTTTTAAATTTTATTTTGTCCCTAAGGACACAATATATTCGATGGCCAACTAATGAACGAGTTGCAACCACTGTTAGTGCATTCCAGAAACGGAAAGCCATAAACAATGTTCTGGGAGCAATCGATGGATGTCATCTTCGAATTGAAAGACCAAATGTCTAAAACAATTTTTTATTTGAAATATATATTCTAAAAACAATATTTTTTTAACTTCATCCATTCATACAATGTTATCAATTAAAAAATAATTGTAATCACCAATAAAAAAAATATATCAGATATAGAATTTATTTATTAAAAAACAGATTAAGTAACAAGTTATTAAAACAGATAAGTAAAAAAATGTTTAACTCATAGTAGTGTAGTACTACAATGCCCAACCAGAGAGAGATGATCCATTATATAATCCACTTCTTACACTGGTTCAAACGTCCTCTAGCTAAATACTACTTATTTAATACTAAATACTAATAGAGAAATCTAGTGTTTCTTTAGGAATTCTTGATGATCACCAATGGTCTATAAAAAGAAAACAAAATAATTTATTTTGATAATGAGAGCATTTTATCTATATTACCTTACAGCGTTTTTCTGCGCTCTTAAACTCCTAAGTCGAAACTTCTAACATGTTGAGAATTTTGTTGATAATTCAAGTTGGAAAAAATACTGAAATCTCAAATCTGAAAATTAAAATAACATTGGTTTAATTTAACTCGTTTAAAGCAGAAAACGGTATAATTTATCAAGCTACTGCACAACTGGATGTGCTTAATATTAAATAGGTTTTGTATAAGGAAACACACGGAGAAGTAACTCCGATCATAAAACTCATTCCTAAAAATTTTCGTAATGGGTATTGCATTCTTTTACACGATATTAAATATTTGAATGTTATTTTTATTAATACTTACCATTCTGAGCTCTGTTGAAATCTTCCTTATTTACAAGAAGCCGATAATGGCAATTAGTTGCTGGTGCAAACAAATCTAATGAGAAACTCATCCTGGTATTGCAATTGGGAACAGCAATCTTTAATTACAACAGTTCTAAATAGTACAAAAAAACAATCTGGATTAATATAATTTCTTTGTTGAGTTTATTAACTAACTATCTAAGTACCTAGCAACCATAATAATATGTTTCAAATGAAAATGAGAAATCATTCAGATTGTTAGAGGTTATTATTTTAAAAACCACAATCAGCTGATATTAATTTCCCTCCACAGATCACTATACACACTTCAAAAATTAGGTACTTGAAGGGCAGGGGGGAAGTAATACAGATCAGCTTGGATCATCATGAACCAGGGCCAATGGAACAACAAATAAGTGAACCAAATGACCCTAGGGTAACACCAGATCACTAAATCAGCCCAATGGAAAGCACCTATAGAGTCACTACATCTGGTGACTAGATTTAGTGACTCTAACAAAATATAGAGTCACTGCATCTAGTCACCTAGGCCAGCTGGTTGATCAGAGTACCGTAAACCGCCGCCATATTGGGGCAGAGAGGAGTGATTTTTAATAATAGTCGAAGAGCCAGCAACGGGCTTGCTTACAGTATTTTTAACAAGCGTATAACTGCTATGGAAGGTCTCTTTGAATATACTGAGAAGGGAACCCGACGTCTGGCAACTTTGCGGTGGTGGTTTTAGCGTCCTCGCGCTTCTGAAGAGTGTAAAAAAGCATTAAAAAAATAGTATAATAACAAGTCTGCCGCTTTGCTATGTTAAAGAAAATCATCTGGTATATAAATAAAAAGATTTACAGATGTGTTTGCGAGTGGTAAGTTTACGGCAGATTCGCATAATAATTAATAATAATAATAAATAACTAATGCGTATCGACGATCACTCCCCATACACGCCCATATCCGGGTGCCCGCATAAGGCTGTCTCGCTCGCACTCACGCGTCTGCATAAGGCTATCTCTCCGATTTGACTTATGTCAAACGTGTTTTATGGTCTGTTGCTTTGTGTCCACAGCTTTGGTATTTTACTTTAAATGGTTATTTTTATCATGCAACTTTATGCAAATCTGACGGAAACCTAGGTACCCATTGCAAACACGTCTGTATTTATCGTTTTTATTTATATACCAGATGATTTTCTTTAACATAGCAAAGCGGCAGACTTGTTATTATACTGTTTTTTTTAATACTTTTTTACACTCTTCAGAAGCGTGAAGACGCTAAAACCACCACCGCAAAGTTGCCAGACATCGGGTTCCCTTCTCAGTATATTCAAAGGGACCTTCCATAGCAGTTATACGCTTGTTAAAAATACTGTAAGGAATCCGTCGCTGGCTCTTGGACTATAATGAACAATTTAAAACCACGTTTTACGTGTTTGACATATTAGAGGTTTGATCTTTCAGAATAAGAAAAACCTTTTAAACTGAACGTGGATTTGATTAAATTCAATACAGAACAAATAATGAACAATTTCGTGCTTCGTTTGCCCCAATATGTCGGATATCTCGAAAAGTATTTATCCTAGAACAAATATTTTTTGATATATTGCTCACAAGAAGACGGGCTTTTTGGACGACATAATAATTTTTTATTACCAAACGTATTTTTATTTTTTTCTAAACGAAATATTTTAAAAATGCAGAAAAATCGGTGTGGTCACATTTTTAAAAATCTAAGAAAATTGTACAGATTCTTTGAACATTTCTGTATTTAAATGCAAAATGGCAAACTGGACGTTTTAATACTTTTGGCAGGACAAATTTTCAAAGACCGCGTTACAGGCAGCCGGCGCAGCATTGTTAACGGCCTGCCGGCGCAACCCGCATTCGCTACCTTCTAGTAACACCTGTTACATAAGTTTTGGGAAAATGTTTTAATGCGGTCTGTGATATAGTGAAACTAATTCATCTAGTCAACTATGGAGAAATATGTTGCTAGGTGTTTTGTCAATTTCTATGACATATCACAATTTTGTTTGTCATTTGTGAAATGGCGTATAAAATAGATATTCGAAAGTCCATCTACAACCTAGTTGGACAGGTGCAAAAACGAGAAATAGTAAACATTTTTCGCGGGCAGAATATTTCAAAAACTACGATATATCGAACAATTCGGGAATGTGAAGAGGGTATTCCATGTGTAAACCTGCCAAAAACAGGCCGTCGACGTAAGTTAACAGAAGTTCAAGCTAATAGAGTAGCCGAACGTTCCAAAAACACCATTGGAGTTTCCACCCGTAAGCTTGCCCGCCGTTTCCATGTCTCGAATGCCACAATTTCTCGATGCATCGCAAGAAAAGGCCTAAAATACAGAAAACGGAAGAAATGTCCCAAGTATACTGACGCACAATTGGCCAGAATCCCTCGTTGCTGTAGAGCTTTGAGGCGTCATCACTTCGCCAACAACCGGACAATTATCCTAGACGACGAAAAATATTTTACTTTTAGCCACGCAGAAATAGGAAATGCAGGTTTTTATACAGATAACATTGAAGACACCCTTAGTGATATCAGATACAAACAGAAAGCCAAATTTGCTGATAAAGTTTTGGTCTGGTGCGCGATATCTGCGTCAGGGATATCCAGAGTTTATGTAGGTAATGTAAGAGGTCAGGCAGTGACTGCTGAAGTATATATTCGAAACTGCTTATCCAAATTGATTGTTTTTATTAATCAGCACCATGCTAATGATGATTACATATTTTGGCCTGACCTTGCATCGTCACATTACGCCAGAGCTACACTAGACTGGTTAGAAGCCCACCATGTGCCGTATGTCCCCAGAAATGATAATCCTCCAAACGTCCCTCAGGTAAGGCCAATTGAAAATTTTTGGGCTCTATTGGCAACAAAAGTATATGATAATGGTTGGGAAGCCCGAAATCAACAACAATTGCGCCAAAGAATTCTCCAAAAAGTTAGAGAAGTGGACTTAGAAAGCGTCCAAACCTTAATGCGACACATAAGACAAAAACTTCGTCTTATTGAGGATAGAGGACCCCTAGCAGCAATATAGGAGCCAAGTGTTAAAGTTTAATATCCATTAGTTATTGTTATGTTATGTTCACTTAATAAAGGTTTCTTGAGTTTAAATAATATTCTTCTAGAATTTTTCCCAAAACTTATGTAACAGGTGTTATGTAATAATACGGTCCATATTACCAGCGGATTGTCTTAACTAATGTACATAAGATAAATGTATATCTGTGTGGATATGATTATACCTACTGATTAGTTAATTACTTAGTATATATTTAAATCGATTTCTTCGGGTGTGTTACATAAAGCATTTTTCTTGCGGCCGTCAAAGACGCTAAAATATTATAATACAAGAGCTTAAGTACCATTATTGTTTACACAAAATGCGTTCTTTTTGATCCTAAATTTAAAAAATAGATGTTTACTGGGTTAGATTGGGTGCTATTGAAGGTAACAACTACCAACCAATCATCAGCTTACGTGTATAGGGTATAGTCGATAAAAATTCATATAATTCTCATAGACGCTTAACGATGGTTTTACCTTTTATTAAGCAAAGTTCCAGTTACCCCATCGCTCCAATTACCGCAACTGACCTTATTAAACATTAAAACCTACAATATAGATCAGTAATAGGTATTTAGGGTACAAGTGAGTTAATTAAGATATTATGATAATTTTTTGAGTGGATAATATCATTAACTGACGTGTGTCATAAGTTTTAATATTGAATTTGCAATAAACCTATAGTTTGGTCTGTAGTGTTTGACGGTAATAAATTTGACACTAGACCGATGACTGGATTTTAATAAGATAATACAACGTAAGCTGATGACTGGTTGCTAGTTGTTACCTTCAATAGCACCCAATCTAACCCAGTAAACATCTATTTTTTAAATTTAGGATAAAAAAGAACGCATTTTGTGTAAACAGAAATGGTACTTTAAGCTCTTGCATTATAATATTTTAGCGTCTTTGACGGCCGCAAGAAAAATGCTTTATGTAACACATCCGAAGAAATCGATTTAAATATATAAGTAATTAACTAATCAGTAGGTATAATCATATCCACACAGATATACATTTATTTATCTTATGTGTATTAGTTAAGACAAGTAATATGTACTGTATTATTACATACTAGAAGGTAGCGAATGCGGGTTGCGCCGGCTGGCCGTTAACAATGCTGCGCCGGCTGCCTGCTACGCGGTCTTTGAAAATTTGTCCTGCCAAAAGTATTAAAACGTTCAGTTTGCCATTTTGCATTTAAATACAGACATGTCCAAATAATCTGTACAATTTCAGATTTTTAAAAATGTGACCACACCGATTTTTCTGCATTTTTAAAATATTTCGTTTAGAAAAAAATAAAAATACGTTTGGTAATAAAAAATTATTATGTCGTCCAAAAAGCCCGTCTTCTTGTGAGCAATAGATAAAAAAATACTTGTTCTAGGATAAATACTTTTCGAGATATTTATATTTCTTTAAAGACTTGCAAGCAGTTTTGATAATTTTTTCAGTTTAAATATTTCCGAAGTTCTACGTAATCTAGCAAATTGATGAATGAAAGTTATGTTCTTTAGTTAATTACTACCTCATAATTGATTTTCATTGAGATCCGTGAGATCGACCCATTTTAGTGATCGTTTTCGCATGGAATGACCCCTAGGTAACTAGATGCAGTGACTCTAAGAAAATAGCAGTATTGTAACAGATACCTTATTTTGTGTATCTAGATACAGATACTATCAGAAAAAGATATCTAAATACAGATACATATATGTTTTTGCTGTGAAGTATCTAGATACAAATACAAAATCTAACATAATGTGTCTAGATACATTTGTAGATACTTCTTTTACTGTAATCACCCCGAAATTAAGAATTTCCTAGTCAATTTTTTGTATTGATAATAATTGTTCAGCTAAGCACCAATTCCAGGAATATGTCTAGGACAGCAATATTTATTAAAATTTATACATATTAAAAATGGATAATTATTAAGCGGAAACCAGTATCTAAAGATAAAATACAGTGCATATTCAAATAGCACATCATAGCATATCATAGTTTTCATTCTGACAGACCCAAGTTGTAATATGCGATTTTAATTTATGAATTATTAGATTTTACACTTCCTTTGCCCCAATATTTGCCCGTCGATTACGGTAGTCTGATACGCCAACTGGGCCTGGCTGACTAGATGTAGTAAAACTGATTATTGTTTAGCGAGATGACTACCATCTTGTAAATTTGAAAGCAATTCCATATAGATCGGGCGCCCAGAGACTTTCCGTAGTTTCCGTACAAAAAAACCGCTGGATTCATTCTGATTGCTAATATAGGTTAAGAAATACCTAAGCTTTGATAAATAGAGGTTGCCGGATGAAATCAATGGTCATTTTTTCTGTTATTCCCCATCATAACAGTTAGGGTCAATCCATATGAAGTAGTGCAGTAAGTACTGGTCACTAGACCATTTCAAAACAGGATAATTTTTTGTGTGTTATCACACCTAAGTTTTGGTAAATCAAAACCACTGTTATTTTATTTCTATTCCATTTGATTGAAATATGGCAGCCATATTTATTTAGTGGTGCACGAAGTATGCTGGACAACAGAACAGGTAGTAGGTGTGTTGTTTTTTCATATAGAATTTTGTGGACGAACCATAATATGGCAATAGAAGCTGATGCAGAATCCTTTATGCTAATAAAGGCCGACTACGAGTAATAAAACCCTAAAGAGGTTCTATATAAATAGTGTGTAGTTAAGAATTAAAAAGAAACTTAGAAAAGTACCCTTAGACTTCACTACCTATAACTTTACTCTTTTATAAAGTAAAATAAATATATTTGTATAAAATCTACTTTAAAAATTAAGTGTTCTTATTATAACTTACTAGGGCACAAGAGACATTAACAGACTTTTTTTTATAGTTGAGACTTGAGAGTAGTTTCTACTTTTTTCAATTTTGCAGCTATTAGTAATTTTATTATTATAATCAGTTCAAATAAGCCATGGTAAATTATAATGAAATAAATGTCAGGTTATGAAACATTTGACATTTGTTAGACAGACATAAATAATAAATTTTTGCAATGTATATTTTTGAAAAAAAATGGCGATTTGACATTCGCGTTGGCTCAACTCTTATAATAGTTATTTACGTGCCAAGCTTTGTAAACGAATCTTTACTGGTGAGCTGGAATGTTTGTGGGGCGAGTGACGAAGGAGCAAGCCTACATAATCCAGTGAGCCCAGTAAGGATTAATTGCAAAGCATGTGGCGTACAAAGTTTTATTTCCACCTTCACCAGCGTTTTTATTAAATTGTATATTTTTTATAAAGAGACATTTTGTAATCAAAGGCAGCAGCACATTTATAGCTAGGCGTTGTCATGGTATTGTGGTTAAGCATGAAAGTAGTTTCCATAGCTTTTTGTTGATGAGCATTGTAAAGTTTTACAGGTCTCTTTCAGAAGCCCGTAAAGTTTTACAGAGCTGTAGGTGTAACTACTCATTTACTTAGTTACCGTAAATGCCTGTAAAGTGTCATTTACATAGAAAGTGGAAATAAAAGTATTATAGAGGGTCTCTCATTTTAACATGCAGGTCATGATTTTAATTCCAGCTATTATTAAATTGTTTGTAAACTGAGTTGATAGCTAATAGTTCACTAAATGGAGGCCGAAAAAGCGTATTACCATACAAAAAGTCGGATGGTTCTAATTTTCTTTGTGTTTCTAAATGTTGTAGATTAGTGGGTTAGTGAAAAATCCAAGTTTTCTCACCCCCCCCCGCGCCTTCCACCATCTTGAAAAAACCGTCAAACATTGGCACTTTTTTTAGTTTTTCGCCTATAACTTAGTTCTGGTGCATCTTAGTGTAGAAAAAAGTTATTTTCCGACTCGTAGAGAACAGAATTTCCTACAGATTTAGTAACTGAAGTTTACGATGAATATCAACGAAGCTGTGAAGCTCACAAGAAAGGCTAAGATTGCCTACTTTGCACAATTGTGAGTTTTTAACGTAAAAGTCTTCACAATTAATCTTGTAGAGAATTTAGTTAGCAACAAATTCTATGTATCAATTGTTTTATTACGCTTTATACACCGGAGTGGGGGTAAATTTAGAAAAAAACTAAAAAGTGGCTTGTTTTAAGTTTAGTGCAGCAAACCTCTTTGGTTCATTATTTCTAATTATAAAAGTATTACCTTTGATTTCAAACAGAATAATCTTTATAGATGCAAAAATAACGTAATTATATGTATATGTATTGTATACAAAGTATGTCGGAATCAATCACGCCATGAGTGTATGTGACACCACCTCCAACATTTTTGGTTTCGCGAAGAATAAATCTTGCCACCTTTTAAAAAAAACACTTTTGCATGAGCTTGCAGAGGAGTTTAGGAACCCAAATGCTGCTGCTCCAAAAAATCCAGAGGTAGAACAGCGCATTTTGGTGGCTTTGTATGGTGGGGACAATGACCAATCCCTCAGCTCTCTCCGCTATGTCAAATTCACCAGGTCATGGCGTGGATGGAAATTGAAAAACATCCTCTGGATTGAGGGTAGACAAGAGGGAGCCGGGGACTGCAACCCATCACCAACTTAACATGAGTGTGGTGTGCTTAAGAGCCGACATAATTCCATAGTTCAGTTAGCCGGAACGGGGTGATAATAACCCCAAGTGGCTGTCGCCTCAGGTTCTATTCTAACGATGGCAGATAACTTCTCCTTTTTATATATGTTTACAAAACAAAATTTAAAATGACAATTTTTCTTTTTGACAATATTCATTTTGCACATACTTTTAATTCTAATCCACGCTATTGAGAGTCACATGAAAAATATACAAAGAACAAAACTATGCAATTTATTAAAATTATACAGAAAAACATTTTCGAAGAGAAAGATTACATTTTAAAGTGTTCATTGTAAAAACAAAAAAAAATCACCATTACTGTACTTTTCAAATTTGGCGCCACGTGTTGTTATATAAAATGGCTGCCTTGGCCAGACTTTAATTAAAGAGTTTCTAATTTTTGTTAGAGTCACTGCATCTAGTTACCTAGGCCAGTGGGCTACGTGACTAGATGCAGTCACTCTAATTTTAATTATCGGTATGGAGTTAGCAGCCAAAATTCAGCAGCTAATTTGACGGAAACAACCGAATGAGCAGTAGCGTTGCATAATAAAATGTTGGCTGCTGGCCTTCTTAATACGTCTTAAGACCCCTAGAGAGAATATTGGGAAGGTTATAATACGGATATAACAAAATATTACCCTTAAAGAAATGTTTAGGCAAGTTTTAATAAACATAGATTTAAAAAGGGTTAAAAAAATAAAAAACTACCCCTAACTAGAATAATTAATATTACCATTAGAGAAATGTTTAGCCAAGATCAAATTTGCATAGAACTGAAGTATCTACCCTACACTAGCACCATATAAAAGCAGTATGCGTTCGGACGTTTCGAAAGGGGTTAAAAAAATAAAAAACTACCCCTAACTAGAATAATTAATATTATCATTAGAGAAATGTTTAGCCAAGATCAAATTTGCATAGAACTGAAGTATCTACCCTACACTAGCACCATAAAAAAGCAGTATAAGTTCGAACGTTTCTAAAGGGTTTAAAACGGTTAAAAACTACACCTAACTAGAATAATTAATATTACCATTAGGGAAATGTTTAGCCAAGATTTGCGTAGAACTGAAGTATCTACCCTACACTAGCACCATATAAAAGCAGTATGAGTTCGAACGTTTCTAAATGGGTTAAAAAAGTTAAACACTACACCTAACTAGAATAATTAATATTACCATTAGAGAAATGTTTAGCCAAGATCAAATTTGCCTAGAACTGAAGTATCTACCCTACACTAGCACCATATAAAAGCAGTATGAGTTCGAACGTTTCTATAGGGGTTAAAATGGTTAAAAACTACACCTAACTAGAATAATTAATATTACTATTAGAGAAATGTTTAGCCAAGATTTGCGTAGAACTGAAGTATCTACCCTACACTAGCACCATATAAAAGCAGTATGAGTTCGAACGTTTCTAAATGGGTTAAAAAAGTTAAACACTACACCTAACTAGAATAATTAATATTACCATTAGAGAAATGTTTAGCCAAGATCAAATTTGCCTAGAACTGAAGTATCTACCCTACACTAGCACCATATAAAAGCAGTATGAGTTCGAACGTTTCTATAGGGGTTAAAATGGTTAAAAACTACACCTAACTAGAATAATTAATATTACTATTAGAGAAATGTTTAGCCAAGATCAAATTTGCGTAGAACTGAAGTATCTGACCTACACTAGCACCATATAAATGCAGTATTTCTTCGGGCGTTTCTAAGGGGTTAAAGAAAATTATAAACTACCCCTAACTAGAATAATTAATATTAGCATTAGAGTAATGTTTAGCCAAGATCAAATTTACTTAGAACTGAAGTATCTACCCTACACTAGCACTATATAAAAGCAGTATGCGTTTGGACGTTTCTAAAGGGGTTAAAAAGATTAAAATCTACCCCTAACCAGAATAATTAATATTACAATTAGAGAAATGTTTAGACAAGATCAAATTTGTTTAGAACTGAAGTATCTACCCTACACTAGCACTATATAAATGAAGTATGCGTTCGGACGTTTCTAAAGGGGATAAAAAAGTTAAAAACTACCCCTAACTAGAATAATTAATATTACCATTAGGGAAATGTTTAGCCAAGATCAAATTTGCGAGAACTGAAGTATCTACCCTACACTAGCACCATATAAAAGCAGTATGATTTCGGACGTTTCTAAAGGGGTTAAAAAGGTTAAAAACTACACCTAACTAGAATAATCAATATTACCATTAGAGAAATGTTTAGCCAAGATCAAATTTGAATAGAACTGAAGTATCTACTCTACACTAGCACCATATAAAAGCAGTATGCGTTCGGACGTTTCTAAAGGGGTTAAAAAGATTAAAAACTACCCCTAACTAGAATAATTAATATTACCATTAGAGAAATGTTTAGCCGAGATCAAATTTGCGTAGAACTGAAGTATCTACCCTACACTAGCACCATATAAAAGCAGTATGCGTTCGGACGTTTCGGAAGGGGTTAAAAAGATTAAAAGCTACCCCTAACTAGAATAATTATTATTACCATTAGAGAAATGTTTAGCCAAGATCAAATTTGAGTAGAACTGAAGTATCTACCCTACACTAGCACCATATAAAAGCAGTATGCGTTCGGACGTTTCGAAAGGGGTTAAAAGATTAGAAACTACCCCTAACTAGAATAATTAATATTACTATTAGAGAAATGTTTAGCCAAGATCAAATTTGCGTATGACTGAAGTATCTCCCCTACACTAGCACCATATAAAAGCAGTATGCGTTCGGACGTTTCTAAAGGGGTTAAAAAGGTTAAAAGCTACCCCTAACTAGAATAATTAATATTACCATTAGGGAAATGTTTAGCCAAGATCAAATTTGCGTAGAACTGCAGTACCTACCATACACTAGCACCATATAAAAGCAGTATGCGTTCGGACGTTTCGGAAGGGGTTAAAAAGATTAAAAGCTACCCCTAACTAGAATAATTATTATTACCATTAGAGAAATGTTTAGCCAAGATCAAATTTGAGTAGAACTGAAGTATCTACCCTACACTAGCACCATATAAAAGCAGTATGCGTTCGGACGTTTCGAAAGGGGTTAAAAAGATTAGAAACTACCCCTAACTAGAATAATTAATATTACTATTATAGAAATGTTTAGCCAAGATCAAATTTGCGTATGACTGAAGTATCTCCCCTACACTAGCACCATATAAAAGCAGTATGCGTTCGGACGTTTCTAAAGGGGTTAAAAAGGTTAAAAACTACCCCTAACTAGAATAATTAATATTACCATTAGGGAAATGTTTAGACAAGATCAAATTAGCGTAGAACTGCAGTACCTACCCTACACTAGCACCATATAAAAGCAGTATGCGTTCGGACGTTTCTAAAGGGTTAAAAAGATTAAAAACTACCCCTAACTAGAATAATTAATATTACCATTAGACAAATGTTTAGCAAAGATCAAATTTGCCTAGAACTGAAGTATCTACCCTACACTAGCACCATATAAGAGCAGTATGAGTTCGAACGTTTCTGTAGGGGTTACAATGGTTAAAAACTACACGTAACTAGAATAATTAATATTACTATTAGAGAAATGTTTAGCCAAGATCAAATTTGCGTAGAACTGAAGTATCTGACCTACACTAGCACCATATAAATGCAGTATGCGTTCGGGCGTTTCTAAGGGGTTAAAGAAAATTATAATATTAGCATTAGAGTAATGTTTAGCCAAGATCAAATTTACTTGGAACTGAAGTATCTACCCTACACTAGCACTATATAAAAGCAGTATGCGTTTGGACGTTTCTAAAGGGGATAAAAAAGTTAAAAACTACCCCTAACTAGAATAATTAATATTACCATTAGGGAAATGTTTAGCCAAGATCAAATTTGCGAGAACTGAAGTATCTACCCTACACTAGCACCATATAAAAGCAGTATGATTTCGGACGTTTCTAAAGGGGTTAAAAAGATTAAAAACTACCCCTAACTAGAATAATTAATATTACCATTAGAGAAATGTTTAGCCAAGATCAAATTTGAGTAGAACTGAAGTATCTACCCTACACTAGCACCATATAAAAGCAGTACGCGTTCGGACGTTTCTAAAGGGGTTAAAAAGATTAAAAACTACCCCTAACTAGAATAATTAATATTACCATTAGAGAAATGTTTAGCAAAGATCAAATTTGCGTAGAACTGAAGTATCTACCCTACACTAGCACCATATAAAAGCAGTATGCGTTCGGACGTTTCTAAAGGGGTTAAAAAGATTAAAATCTACCCCTAACTAGAATAATTAATATTACAATTAGAGAAATGTTTAGACAAGATTAAATTTGTTTAGAACTGAAGTATCTACCCTACACTAGCACTATATAAATGCAGTATGCGTTCGGACGTTTCTAAAGGGGATAAAAAAGTTAAAAACTACCCCTAACTAGAATAATTAATATTACCATTAGGGAAATGTTTAGCCAAGATCAAATTTGCGAGAACTGAAGTATCTACCCTACACTAGCACCATATAAAAGCAGTATGATTTCGGACGTTTCTAAAGGGGTTAAAAAGATTAAAAACTACCCCTAACTAGAATAATTAATATTACCATTAGAGAAATGTTTAGCCAAGATCAAATTTGAGTAGAACTGAAGTATCTACCCTACACTAGCACCATATAAAAGCAGTACGCGTTCGGACGTTTCTAAAGGGGTTAAAAAGATTAAAAACTACCCCTAACTAGAATAATTAATATTACCATTAGAGAAATGTTTAGCAAAGATCAAATTTGCGTAGAACTGAAGTATCTACCCTACACTAGCACCATATAAAAGCAGTATGCGTTCGGACGTTTCTAAAGGGGTTAAAAAGATTAAAAACTACCCCTAACTAGAATAATTAATATTACCATTAGAGAAATGTTTAGCAATGATCAAATTTGCGTAGAACTGAAGTATCTACCCTACACTAGCACCATATAAAAGCAGTATGCGTTCGGACGTTTCGGAAGGGGTTAAAAAGATTAAAGGCTACCCCTAACTAGAATAATTATTATTACCATTAGAGAAATGTTTAGCAAAGATCAAATTTGCGTAGAACTGAAGTATCTACCCTACACTAGCACCATATAAAAGCAGTATGCGTTCGGACGTTTCGAAAGGGGTTAAAAAGATTAGAAACTACCCCTAACTAGAATAATTAATATTACTAATAGAGAAATGTTTAGCCAAGATCAAATTTGCGTAGAACTGAAGTATCTACCCTACACTAGCACTATATAAATGCAGTATGCGTTCGGACATTTCTAAAGGGGATAAAAGAGTTAAAAACTACCCCTAACTAGAATAATTAATATTACCATTAGGGAAACGTTTAGCCAAGATCAAATTTGCGAGAACTGAAGTATCTGACCTACACTAGCACCATATAAATGCAGTATGCGTTCGGGCGTTTCTAAGGGGTTAAAAAGATTAAAATCTACCCCTAACTAGAATAATTAATATTACAATTAGAGAAATGTTTAGACAAGATTAAATTTGTTTAGAACTGAAGTATCTACCCTACACTAGCACTATATAAATGCAGTATGCGTTCGGAAGTTTCTAAAGGGGATAAAAAAGTTAAAAACTACCCCTAACTAGAATAATTAATATTACCATTAGGGAAATGTTTAGCCAAGATCAAATTTGAGTAGAACTGCAGTACCTACCATACACTAGCACCATATAAGAGCAGTATGAGTTCGAACGTTTCTGTAGGGGTTACAATGGTTAAAAACTACACGTAACTAGAATAATTAATATTACTATTAGAGAAATGTTTAGCCAAGATCAAATTTGCGTAGAACTGAAGTATCTGACCTACACTAGCACCATATAAATGCAGTATGCGTTCGGGCGTTTCTAAGGGGTTAAAGAAAATTATAATATTAGCATTAGAGTAATGTTTAGCCAAGATCAAATTTACTTGGAACTGAAGTATCTACCCTACACTAGCACTATATAAAAGCAGTATGCGTTTGGACGTTTCTAAAGGGGTTAAAAAGATTAAAATCTACCCCTAACTAGAATAATTAATATTACAATTAGAGAAATGTTTAGACAAGATTAAATTTGTTTAGAACTGAAGTATCTACCCTACACTAGCACTATATAAATGCAGTATGCGTTCGGACGTTTCTAAAGGGGATAAAAAAGTTAAAAACTACCCCTAACTAGAATAATTAATATTACCATTAGGGAAATGTTTAGCCAAGATCAAATTTGCGAGAACTGAAGTATCTACCCTACACTAGCACCATATAAAAGCAGTATGATTTCGGACGTTTCTAAAGGGGTTAAAAAGATTAAAAACTACCCCTAACTAGAATAATTAATATTACCATTAGAGAAATGTTTAGCCAAGATCAAATTTGAGTAGAACTGAAGTATCTACCCTACACTAGCACCATATAAAAGCAGTACGCGTTCGGACGTTTCTAAAGGGGTTAAAAAGATTAAAAACTACCCCTAACTAGAATAATTAATATTACCATTAGAGAAATGTTTAGCAAAGATCAAATTTGCGTAGAACTGAAGTATCTACCCTACACTAGCACCATATAAAAGCAGTATGCGTTCGGACGTTTCTAAAGGGGTTAAAAAGATTAAAAACTACCCCTAACTAGAATAATTAATATTACCATTAGAGAAATGTTTAGCAATGATCAAATTTGCGTAGAACTGAAGTATCTACCCTACACTAGCACCATATAAAAGCAGTATGCGTTCGGACGTTTCGGAAGGGGTTAAAAAGATTAAAGGCTACCCCTAACTAGAATAATTATTATTACCATTAGAGAAATGTTTAGCAAAGATCAAATTTGCGTAGAACTGAAGTATCTACCCTACACTAGCACCATATAAAAGCAGTATGCGTTCGGACGTTTCGAAAGGGGTTAAAAAGATTAGAAACTACCCCTAACTAGAATAATTAATATTACTAATAGAGAAATGTTTAGCCAAGATCAAATTTGCGTAGAACTGAAGTATCTACCCTACACTAGCACTATATAAATGCAGTATGCGTTCGGACATTTCTAAAGGGGATAAAAGAGTTAAAAACTACCCCTAACTAGAATAATGAATATTACCATTAGGGAAACGTTTAGCCAAGATCAAATTTGCGAGAACTGAAGTATCTGACCTACACTAGCACCATATAAATGCAGTATGCGTTCGGGCGTTTCTAAGGGGTTAAAAAGATTAAAATCTACCCCTAACTAGAATAATTAATATTACAATTAGAGAAATGTTTAGACAAGATTAAATTTGTTTAGAACTGAAGTATCTACCCTACACTAGCACTATATAAATGCAGTATGCGTTCGGAAGTTTCTAAAGGGGATAAAAAAGTTAAAAACTACCCCTAACTAGAATAATTAATATTACCATTAGGGAAATGTTTAGCCAAGATCAAATTTGAGTAGAACTGAAGTATCTACCCTACACTAGCACCATATAAAAGCAGTATGCGTTCGGACGTTTCTAAAGGGGTTAAAAAGATTAAAAACTACCCCTAACTAGAATAATTAATATTACCATTAGAGAAATGTTTAGCCAAGATCAAATTTGAGTAGAACTGAAGTATCTACCCTACACTAGCACCATATAAAAGCAGTATGCGTTCGGACGTTTCTAAAGGGGTTAAAAAGATTAAAAACTACCCCTAACTAGAATAATTAATATTACTATTAGAGAAATGTTTAGCCAAGATCAAATTTACTTGGAACTGAAGTATCTACCCTACACTAGCACTATATAAAAGCAGTATTCGTTTGGACGTTTATAAAGGGGTTAAAAAGATTAAAATCTACCCCTAACTAGAATAATTAATATTACAATTAGAGAAATGTTTAGACAAGATTAAATTTGTTTAGAACTGAAGTATCTACCCTACACTAGCACTATATAAATGCAGTATGCGTTCGGACGTTTCTAAAGGGGATAAAAAAGTTAAAAACTACCCCTAACTAGAATAATTAATATTACCATTAGGGAAATGTTTAGCCAAGATCAAATTTGAGTAGAACTGAAGTATCTACCCTACACTAGCACCATATAAAAGCAGTATGCGTTCGGACGTTTCTAAAGGGGTTAAAAAGATTAAAAACTACCCCTAACTAGAATAATTAATATTACCATTAGAGAAATGTTTAGCCAAGATCAAATTTGAGTAGAACTGAAGTATCTACCCTACACTAGCACCATATAAAAGCAGTATGCTTTCGGACGTTTCTAAAGGGGTTAAAAAGATTAAAAACTACCCCTAACTAGAATAATTAATATTACTATTAGAGAAATGTTTAGCCAAGATCAAATTTGCGAGAACTGAAGTATCTACCCTACACTAGCACCATATAAAAGCAGTATGATTTCGGACGTTTCTAAAGGGGTTAAAAAGATTAGAAACTACTCCTAACTAGAATAATTAATATTACCATTAGAGAAATGTTTAGCCAAGATCAAATTTGAGTAGAACTGAAGTATCTACCCTACACTAGCACCATATAAAAGCAGTATGCGTTCGGACGTTTCGGAAGGGGTTAAAAAGATTAAAAGCTACCCCTAACTAGAATAATTATTATTACCATTAGAGAAATGTTTAGTCAAGATCAAATTTGAGTAGAACCGAAGTATCTACCCTACACTAGCACCATATAAAAGCAGTATGCGTTCGGACGTTTCGAAAGGGGTTAAAAATATTAGAAACTACCCCTAACTAGAATAATTAATATTACTAATAGAGAAATGTTTAGCCAAGATCAAATTTGCGTAGAACTGAAGTATCTACCCTACACTAGCACCATATAAAAGCAGAATGAGTTCGAACGTTTCGAAAGGGGTTAAAATGGTAAAAAACTACACCTAACTAGAATAATTAATTTTACCATTAGAGAAATGTTTAGCCAAGATCAAATTTGCGTAGAACTGAAGTATCTACCCTACACTAGCACCATATAAAAGCAGTATGCGTTCGGACGTTTCGAAAGGGGTTAAAAAGATTAAAAACTACCCCTAACTAGAATAATTAATATTACCATTACAGAAATGTTTAGCAAAGATCAAATTTGCATAGAACTGAAGTATCTATCCTACACTAGCACCATATAAAAGCAGTATGCGTTCGAACGTTACGAAAGGGGTTAAAAAGATTAAATACTACCCCTAACTAGAATAATTAATATTACCATTACCGAAATGTTTAGCCAAGATCAAATTTGCATAGAAATGAAGTATCTACCCTATACTAGCACCATATAAAAGCAGTATGAGTTCGAACGTTTCTATAGGGGTTAAAATGGTTAAAAACTACACCTAACTAGAATAATTAATATTACTATTAGAGAAATGTTTAGCCAAGATCAAATTTGCGTAGAACTGAAGTATCTGACCTACACTAGCACCACGTAAATGCAGTATTTGTTCGGGCGTTTCTAAGGGGTTAAAGAAAATTATAAACTACCCCTAACTAGAATAATTAATATTAGCATTAGAGTAATGTTTAGCATTGATCAAATTTGCGTAGAACTGAAGTATCTACCCTACACTAGCACCATATAAAAGCAGTATGCGTTCGGACGTTTCGGAAGGGGTTAAAAAGATTAAAGGCTACCCCTAACTAGAATAATTATTATTACCATTAGAGAAATGTTTAGCAAAGATCAAATTTGCGTAGAACTGAAGTATCTACCCTACACTAGCACCATATAAAAGCAGTATGCGTTCGGACTTTTCGAAAGGGGTTAAAAAGATTAGAAACTACCCCTAACTAGAATAA
The DNA here is from genome assembly GCA_929113105.1 of Agrypnus murinus. Lineage (NCBI taxonomy): Eukaryota > Metazoa > Arthropoda > Insecta > Coleoptera > Elateridae > Agrypnus > Agrypnus murinus. Next base: position 122,392,866 of record OV816030.1, read on the forward strand.
TTAATATTACTAATAGAGAAATGTTTAGCCAAGATCAAATTTGCGTAGAACTGAAGTATCTACCCTACACTAGCACTATATAAATGCAGTATGCGTTCGGACGTTTCTAAAGGGGATAAAAGAGTTAAAAACTACCCCTAACTAGAATAATTAATATTACCATTAGGGAAACGTTTAGCCAAGATCAAATTTGCGAGAACTGTAGTATCTACGCTACACTAGCACCATATAAAAGCAGTATGATTTCAGACGTTTCTAAAGGGGTTAAAAAGATTAGAAACTACCCCTAACTAGAATAATTAATATTACCATTAGAGAAATGTTTAGCCAAGATCAAATTTGAGTAGAACTGAAGTATCTACCCTACACTAGCACCATATAAAAGCAGTATGCGTTCGGACGTTTCTAAAGGGGTTAAAAAGATTTAAAACTACCCCTAACTAGAATAATTAATATTACCATTAGAGAAATGTTTAGCCAAGATCAAATTTGCGTAGAACTGAAGTATCTACCCTACACTAGCACCATATAAAAGCAGTATGAGTTCGAACGTTTCTGTAGGGGGTAAAATGGTTAAAAACTACACGTAACTAGAATAATTAATATTACTATTAGAGAAATGTTTAGCCAAGATCAAATTTGCGTAGAACTGAAGTATCTGACCTACACTAGCACCATATAAATGCAGTATGCGTTCGGGCGTTTCTAAGGGGTTAAAGAAAATTATAATATTACCATTAGAGAAATGTTTAGCAAAGATCAAATTTGCGTAGAACTGAAGTATCTACCCTACACTAGCACCATATAAAAGCAGTATGCGTTCGGACGTTTCTAAAGGGGTTAAAAAGATTAAAATCTACCCCTAACTAGAATAATTAATATTACAATTAGAGAAATGTTTAGACAAGATTAAATTTGTTTAGAACTGAAGTATCTACCCTACACTAGCACTATATAAATGCAGTATGCGTTCGGACGTTTCTAAAGGGGATAAAAAAGTTAAAAACTACCCCTAACTAGAATAATTAATATTACCATTAGGGAAATGTTTAGCCAAGATCAAATTTGCGAGAACTGAAGTATCTACCCTACACTAGCACCATATAAAAGCAGTATGATTTCGGACGTTTCTAAAGGGGTTAAAAAGATTAAAAACTACCCCTAACTAGAATAATTAATATTACCATTAGAGAAATGTTTAGCCAAGATCAAATTTGAGTAGAACTGAAGTATCTACCCTACACTAGCACCATATAAAAGCAGTACGCGTTCGGACGTTTCTAAAGGGGTTAAAAAGATTAAAAACTACCCCTAACTAGAATAATTAATATTACCATTAGAGAAATGTTTAGCAAAGATCAAATTTGCGTAGAACTGAAGTATCTACCCTACACTAGCACCATATAAAAGCAGTATGCGTTCGGACGTTTCTAAAGGGGTTAAAAAGATTAAAAACTACCCCTAACTAGAATAATTAATATTACCATTAGAGAAATGTTTAGCAATGATCAAATTTGCGTAGAACTGAAGTATCTACCCTACACTAGCACCATATAAAAGCAGTATGCGTTCGGACGTTTCGGAAGGGGTTAAAAAGATTAAAGGCTACCCCTAACTAGAATAATTATTATTACCATTAGAGAAATGTTTAGCAAAGATCAAATTTGCGTAGAACTGAAGTATCTACCCTACACTAGCACCATATAAAAGCAGTATGCGTTCGGACGTTTCGAAAGGGGTTAAAAAGATTAGAAACTACCCCTAACTAGAATAATTAATATTACTAATAGAGAAATGTTTAGCCAAGATCAAATTTGCGTAGAACTGAAGTATCTACCCTACACTAGCACTATATAAATGCAGTATGCGTTCGGACATTTCTAAAGGGGATAAAAGAGTTAAAAACTACCCCTAACTAGAATAATTAATATTACCATTAGGGAAACGTTTAGCCAAGATCAAATTTGCGAGAACTGAAGTATCTGACCTACACTAGCACCATATAAATGCAGTATGCGTTCGGGCGTTTCTAAGGGGTTAAAAAGATTAAAATCTACCCCTAACTAGAATAATTAATATTACAATTAGAGAAATGTTTAGACAAGATTAAATTTGTTTAGAACTGAAGTATCTACCCTACACTAGCACTATATAAATGCAGTATGCGTTCGGAAGTTTCTAAAGGGGATAAAAAAGTTAAAAACTACCCCTAACTAGAATAATTAATATTACCATTAGGGAAATGTTTAGCCAAGATCAAATTTGAGTAGAACTGCAGTACCTACCATACACTAGCACCATATAAGAGCAGTATGAGTTCGAACGTTTCTGTAGGGGTTACAATGGTTAAAAACTACACGTAACTAGAATAATTAATATTACTATTAGAGAAATGTTTAGCCAAGATCAAATTTGCGTAGAACTGAAGTATCTGACCTACACTAGCACCATATAAATGCAGTATGCGTTCGGGCGTTTCTAAGGGGTTAAAGAAAATTATAATATTAGCATTAGAGTAATGTTTAGCCAAGATCAAATTTACTTGGAACTGAAGTATCTACCCTACACTAGCACTATATAAAAGCAGTATGCGTTTGGACGTTTCTAAAGGGGTTAAAAAGATTAAAATCTACCCCTAACTAGAATAATTAATATTACAATTAGAGAAATGTTTAGACAAGATTAAATTTGTTTAGAACTGAAGTATCTACCCTACACTAGCACTATATAAATGCAGTATGCGTTCGGACGTTTCTAAAGGGGATAAAAAAGTTAAAAACTACCCCTAACTAGAATAATTAATATTACCATTAGGGAAATGTTTAGCCAAGATCAAATTTGCGAGAACTGAAGTATCTACCCTACACTAGCACCATATAAAAGCAGTATGATTTCGGACGTTTCTAAAGGGGTTAAAAAGATTAAAAACTACCCCTAACTAGAATAATTAATATTACCATTAGAGAAATGTTTAGCCAAGATCAAATTTGAGTAGAACTGAAGTATCTACCCTACACTAGCACCATATAAAAGCAGTACGCGTTCGGACGTTTCTAAAGGGGTTAAAAAGATTAAAAACTACCCCTAACTAGAATAATTAATATTACCATTAGAGAAATGTTTAGCAAAGATCAAATTTGCGTAGAACTGAAGTATCTACCCTACACTAGCACCATATAAAAGCAGTATGCGTTCGGACGTTTCTAAAGGGGTTAAAAAGATTAAAAACTACCCCTAACTAGAATAATTAATATTACCATTAGAGAAATGTTTAGCAATGATCAAATTTGCGTAGAACTGAAGTATCTACCCTACACTAGCACCATATAAAAGCAGTATGCGTTCGGACGTTTCGGAAGGGGTTAAAAAGATTAAAGGCTACCCCTAACTAGAATAATTATTATTACCATTAGAGAAATGTTTAGCAAAGATCAAATTTGCGTAGAACTGAAGTATCTACCCTACACTAGCACCATATAAAAGCAGTATGCGTTCGGACGTTTCGAAAGGGGTTAAAAAGATTAGAAACTACCCCTAACTAGAATAATTAATATTACTAATAGAGAAATGTTTAGCCAAGATCAAATTTGCGTAGAACTGAAGTATCTACCCTACACTAGCACTATATAAATGCAGTATGCGTTCGGACATTTCTAAAGGGGATAAAAGAGTTAAAAACTACCCCTAACTAGAATAATGAATATTACCATTAGGGAAACGTTTAGCCAAGATCAAATTTGCGAGAACTGAAGTATCTGACCTACACTAGCACCATATAAATGCAGTATGCGTTCGGGCGTTTCTAAGGGGTTAAAAAGATTAAAATCTACCCCTAACTAGAATAATTAATATTACAATTAGAGAAATGTTTAGACAAGATTAAATTTGTTTAGAACTGAAGTATCTACCCTACACTAGCACTATATAAATGCAGTATGCGTTCGGAAGTTTCTAAAGGGGATAAAAAAGTTAAAAACTACCCCTAACTAGAATAATTAATATTACCATTAGGGAAATGTTTAGCCAAGATCAAATTTGAGTAGAACTGAAGTATCTACCCTACACTAGCACCATATAAAAGCAGTATGCGTTCGGACGTTTCTAAAGGGGTTAAAAAGATTAAAAACTACCCCTAACTAGAATAATTAATATTACCATTAGAGAAATGTTTAGCCAAGATCAAATTTGAGTAGAACTGAAGTATCTACCCTACACTAGCACCATATAAAAGCAGTATGCGTTCGGACGTTTCTAAAGGGGTTAAAAAGATTAAAAACTACCCCTAACTAGAATAATTAATATTACTATTAGAGAAATGTTTAGCCAAGATCAAATTTACTTGGAACTGAAGTATCTACCCTACACTAGCACTATATAAAAGCAGTATTCGTTTGGACGTTTATAAAGGGGTTAAAAAGATTAAAATCTACCCCTAACTAGAATAATTAATATTACAATTAGAGAAATGTTTAGACAAGATTAAATTTGTTTAGAACTGAAGTATCTACCCTACACTAGCACTATATAAATGCAGTATGCGTTCGGACGTTTCTAAAGGGGATAAAAAAGTTAAAAACTACCCCTAACTAGAATAATTAATATTACCATTAGGGAAATGTTTAGCCAAGATCAAATTTGAGTAGAACTGAAGTATCTACCCTACACTAGCACCATATAAAAGCAGTATGCGTTCGGACGTTTCTAAAGGGGTTAAAAAGATTAAAAACTACCCCTAACTAGAATAATTAATATTACCATTAGAGAAATGTTTAGCCAAGATCAAATTTGAGTAGAACTGAAGTATCTACCCTACACTAGCACCATATAAAAGCAGTATGCTTTCGGACGTTTCTAAAGGGGTTAAAAAGATTAAAAACTACCCCTAACTAGAATAATTAATATTACTATTAGAGAAATGTTTAGCCAAGATCAAATTTGCGAGAACTGAAGTATCTACCCTACACTAGCACCATATAAAAGCAGTATGATTTCGGACGTTTCTAAAGGGGTTAAAAAGATTAGAAACTACTCCTAACTAGAATAATTAATATTACCATTAGAGAAATGTTTAGCCAAGATCAAATTTGAGTAGAACTGAAGTATCTACCCTACACTAGCACCATATAAAAGCAGTATGCGTTCGGACGTTTCGGAAGGGGTTAAAAAGATTAAAAGCTACCCCTAACTAGAATAATTATTATTACCATTAGAGAAATGTTTAGTCAAGATCAAATTTGAGTAGAACCGAAGTATCTACCCTACACTAGCACCATATAAAAGCAGTATGCGTTCGGACGTTTCGAAAGGGGTTAAAAATATTAAAAACTACCCCTAACTAGAATAATTAATATTACTAATAGAGAAATGTTTAGCCAAGATCAAATTTGCGTAGAACTGAAGTATCTACCCTACACTAGCACCATATAAAAGCAGAATGAGTTCGAACGTTTCGAAAGGGGTTAAAATGGTAAAAAACTACACCTAACTAGAATAATTAATTTTACCATTAGAGAAATGTTTAGCCAAGATCAAATTTGCATAGAACTGAAGTATCTACCCTACACTAGCACCATATAAAAGCAGTATGCGTTCGGACGTTTCGAAAGGGGTTAAAAAGATTAAAAACTACCCCTAACTAGAATAATTAATATTACCATTACAGAAATGTTTAGCAAAGATCAAATTTGCATAGAACTGAAGTATCTATCCTACACTAGCACCATATAAAAGCAGTATGCGTTCGAACGTTACGAAAGGGGTTAAAAAGATTAAATACTACCCCTAACTAGAATAATTAATATTACCATTACCGAAATGTTTAGCCAAGATCAAATTTGCATAGAAATGAAGTATCTACCCTATACTAGCACCATATAAAAGCAGTATGAGTTCGAACGTTTCTATAGGGGTTAAAATGGTTAAAAACTACACCTAACTAGAATAATTAATATTACTATTAGAGAAATGTTTAGCCAAGATCAAATTTGCGTAGAACTGAAGTATCTGACCTACACTAGCACCACGTAAATGCAGTATTTGTTCGGGCGTTTCTAAGGGGTTAAAGAAAATTATAAACTACCCCTAACTAGAATAATTAATATTAGCATTAGAGTAATGTTTAGCATTGATCAAATTTGCGTAGAACTGAAGTATCTACCCTACACTAGCACCATATAAAAGCAGTATGCGTTCGGACGTTTCGGAAGGGGTTAAAAAGATTAAAGGCTACCCCTAACTAGAATAATTATTATTACCATTAGAGAAATGTTTAGCAAAGATCAAATTTGCGTAGAACTGAAGTATCTACCCTACACTAGCACCATATAAAAGCAGTATGCGTTCGGACGTTTCTAAAGGGGTTAAAAAGATTTAAAACTACCCCTAACTAGAATAATTAATATTACCATTAGAGAAATGTTTAGCCAAGATCAAATTTGCGTAGAACTGAAGTATCTACCCTACACTAGCACCATATAAAAGCAGTATGAGTTCGAACGTTTCTGTAGGGGGTAAAATGGTTAAAAACTACACGTAACTAGAATAATTAATATTACTATTAGAGAAATGTTTAGCCAAGATCAAATTTGCGTAGAACTGAAGTATCTGACCTACACTAGCACCATATAAATGCAGTATGCGTTCGGGCGTTTCTAAGGGGTTAAAGAAAATTATAATATTAGCATTAGAGTAATGTTTAGCCAAGATCAAATTTACTTGGAACTGAAGTATCTACCCTACACTAGCACTATATAAAAGCAGTATGCGTATGGACGTTTATAAAGGGGTTAAAAAGATTAAAATCTACCCCTAACTAGAATAATTAATATTACAATTAGAGAAATGTTTAGACAAGATTAAATTTGTTTAGAACTGAAGTATCTACCCTACACTAGCACTATATAAATGCAGTATGCGTTCGGACGTTTCTAAAGGGGATAAAAAAGTTAAAATCTACCCCTAACTAGAATAATTAATATTACAATTAGAGAAATGTTTAGACAAGATTAAATTTGTTTAGAACTGAAGTATCTACCCTACACTAGCACCATATAAAAGCAGTATGCGTTCGGACGTTTCTAAAGGGGTTAAAAAGATTAAAAACTACCCCTAACTAGAATAATTAATATTACCATTAGAGAAATGTTTAGCCAAGATCAAATTCGAGTAGAACTGAAGTATCTACCCTACACTAGCACCATATAAAAGCAGTATGCGTTCGGACGTTTCTAAAGGGGTTAAAAAGATTAAAAACTACCCCTAACTAGAATAATTAATATTACTATTAGAGAAATGTTTAGCCAAGATCAAATTTGCGAGAACTGAAGTATCTACCCTACACTAGCACCATATAAAAGCAGTATGAGTTCGAACGTTTCTGTAGGGGGTAAAATGGTTAAAAACTACACGTAACTAGAATAATTAATATTACTATTAGAGAAATGTTTAGCCAAGATCAAATTTGCGTAGAACTGAAGTATCTGACCTACACTAGCACCATATAAATGCAGTATGCGTTCGGGCGTTTCTAAGGGGTTAAAGAAAATTATAATATTAGCATTAGAGTAATGTTTAGCCAAGATCAAATTTACTTGGAACTGAAGTATCTACCCTACACTAGCACTATATAAAAGCAGTATGCGTTTGGACGTTTATAAAGGGGTTAAAAAGATTAAAATCTACCCCTAACTAGAATAATTAATATTACAATTAGAGAAATGTTTAGACAAGATTAAATTTGTTTAGAACTGAAGTATCTACCCTACACTAGCACTATATAAATGCAGTATGCGTTCGGACGTTTCTAAAGGGGATAAAAAAGTTAAAATCTACCCCTAACTAGAATAATTAATATTACAATTAGAGAAATGTTTAGACAAGATTAAATTTGTTTAGAACTGAAGTATCTACCCTACACTAGCACCATATAAAAGCAGTATGCGTTCGGACGTTTCTAAAGGGGTTAAAAAGATTAAAAACTACTCCTAACTAGAATAATTAATATTACCATTAGAGAAATGTTTAGCCAAGATCAAATTTGAGTAGAGCTGAAGTATCTACCCTACACTAGCACCATATAAAAGCAGTATGCGTTCGGACGTTTCGGAAGGGGTTAAAAAGATTAAAAACTACCCCTAACTAGAATAATTATTATTACCATTAGAGAAATGTTTAGCCAAGATCAAATTTGAGTAGAACTGAAGTATCTACCCTACACTAGCACCATATAAAAGCAGTATGCGTTCGGACGTTTCGAAAGGGGTTAAAAATATTAGAAACTACCCCTAACTAGAATAATTAATATTACTAATAGAGAAATGTTTAGCCAAGATCAAATTTGCGTAGAACTGAAGTATCTACCCTACACTAGCACCATATAAAAGCAGAATGAGTTCGAACGTTTCGAAAGGGGTTAAAATGGTTAAAAACTACACCTAACTAGAATAATTAATTTTACCATTAGAGAAATGTTTAGCCAAGATCAAATTTGCATAGAACTGAAGTATCTACCCTACACTAGCACCATATAAAAGCAGTATGATTTCGGACGTTTCTAAAGGGGTTAAAAAGATTAGAAACTACTCCTAACTAGAATAATTAATATTACCATTAGAGAAATGTTTAGCCAAGATCAAATTTGAGTAGAACTGAAGTATCTACCCTACACTAGCACCATATAAAAGCAGTATGCGTTCGGACGTTTCGGAAGGGGTTAAAAAGATTAAAAGCTACCCCTAACTAGAATAATTATTATTACCATTAGAGAAATGTTTAGCCAAGATCAAATTTGCGAGAACTGAAGTATCTACCCTACACTAGCACCATATAAAAGCAGTATGATTTCGGACGTTTCTAAAGGGGTTAAAAAGATTAGAAACTACTCCTAACTAGAATAATTAATATTACCATTAGAGAAATGTTTAGCCAAGATCAAATTTGAGTAGAACTGAAGTATCTACCCTACACTAGCACCATATAAAAGCAGTATGCGTTCGGACGTTTCGGAAGGGGTTAAAAAGATTAAAAGCTACCCCTAACTAGAATAATTATTATTACCATTAGAGAAATGTTTAGCCAAGATCAAATTTGAGTAGAACTGAAGTATCTACCCTACACTAGCACCATATAAAAGCAGTATGCGTTCGGACGTTTCGAAAGGGGTTAAAAATATTAGAAACTACCCCTAACTAGAATAATTAATATTACTAATAGAGAAATGTTTAGCCAAGATCAAATTTGCGTAGAACTGAAGTATCTACCCTACACTAGCACCATATAAAAGCAGAATGAGTTCGAACGTTTCGAAAGGGGTTAAAATGGTTAAAAACTACACCTAACTAGAATAATTAATTTTACCATTAGAGAAATGTTTAGCCAAGATCAAATTTGCATAGAACTGAAGTATCTATCCTACACTAGCACCATATAAAAGCAGTATGCGTTCGAACGTTACGAAAGGGGTTAAAAAGATTAAATACTACCCCTAACTAGAATAATTAATATTACCATTACCGAAATGTTTAGCCAAGATCAAATTTGTATAGAAATGAAGTATCTACCCTATACTAGCACCATATAAAAGCAGTATGAGTTCGAACGTTTCTATAGGGGTTAAAATGGTTAAAAACTACACCTAACTAGAATAATTAATATTACTATTAGAGAAATGTTTAGCCAAGATCAAATTTGCGTAGAACTGAAGTATCTGACCTACACTAGCACCACGTAAATGCAGTATTTGTTCGGGCGTTTCTAAGGGGTTAAAGAAAATTATAAACTACCCCTAACTAGAATAATTAATATTAGCATTAGAGTAATGTTTAGCATTGATCAAATTTGCGTAGAACTGAAGTATCTACCCTACACTAGCACCATATAAAAGCAGTATGCGTTCGGACGTTTCGGAAGGGGTTAAAAAGATTAAAGGCTACCCCTAACTAGAATAATTATTATTACCATTAGAGAAATGTTTAGCAAAGATCAAATTTGCGTAGAACTGAAGTATCTACCCTACACTAGCACCATATAAAAGCAGTATGCGTTCGGACTTTTCGAAAGGGGTTAAAAAGATTAGAAACTACCCCTAACTAGAATAATTAATATTACTAATAGAGAAATGTTTAGCCAAGATCAAATTTGCGTAGAACTGAAGTATCTACCCTACACTAGCACTATATAAATGCAGTATGCGTTCGGACGTTTCTAAAGGGGATAAAAGAGTTAAAAACTACCCCTAACTAGAATAATTAATATTACCATTAGGGAAACGTTTAGCCAAGATCAAATTTGCGAGAACTGTAGTATCTACGCTACACTAGCACCATATAAAAGCAGTATGATTTCAGACGTTTCTAAAGGGGTTAAAAAGATTAGAAACTACCCCTAACTAGAATAATTAATATTACCATTAGAGAAATGTTTAGCCAAGATCAAATTTGAGTAGAACTGAAGTATCTACCCTACACTAGCACCATATAAAAGCAGTATGCGTTCGGACGTTTCTAAAGGGGTTAAAAAGATTTAAAACTACCCCTAACTAGAATAATTAATATTACCATTAGAGAAATGTTTAGCCAAGATCAAATTTGCGTAGAACTGAAGTATCTACCCTACACTAGCACCATATAAAAGCAGTATGAGTTCGAACGTTTCTGTAGGGGGTAAAATGGTTAAAAACTACACGTAACTAGAATAATTAATATTACTATTAGAGAAATGTTTAGCCAAGATCAAATTTGCGTAGAACTGAAGTATCTGACCTACACTAGCACCATATAAATGCAGTATGCGTTCGGGCGTTTCTAAGGGGTTAAAGAAAATTATAATATTAGCATTAGAGTAATGTTTAGCCAAGATCAAATTTACTTGGAACTGAAGTATCTACCCTACACTAGCACTATATAAAAGCAGTATGCGTTTGGACGTTTATAAAGGGGTTAAAAAGATTAAAATCTACCCCTAACTAGAATAATTAATATTACAATTAGAGAAATGTTTAGACAAGATTAAATTTGTTTAGAACTGAAGTATCTACCCTACACTAGCACTATATAAATGCAGTATGCGTTCGGACGTTTCTAAAGGGGATAAAAAAGTTAAAAACTACCCCTAACTAGAATAATTAATATTACCATTAGGGAAATATTTAGCCAAGATCAAATTTGAGTAGAACTGAAGTATCTACCCTACACTAGCACCATATAAAAGCAGTATGCGTTCGGACGTTTCTAAAGGGGTTAAAAAGATTAAAAACTACCCCTAACTAGAATAATTAATATTACCATTAGAGAAATGTTTAGCCAAGATCAAATTTGAGTAGAACTGAAGTATCTACCCTACACTAGCACCATATAAAAGCAGTATGCGTTCGGACGTTTCTAAAGGGGTTAAAAAGATTAAAAACTACCCCTAACTAGAATAATAAATATTACTATTAGAGAAATGTTTAGCCAAGATCAAATTTGCGAGAACTGAAGTATCTACCCTACACTAGCACCATATAAAAGCAGTATGATTTCGGACGTTTCTAAAGGGGTTAAAAAGATTAAAAACTACCCCTAACTAGAATAATTAATATTACCATTAGAGAAATGTTTAGCCAAGATCAAATTTGAGTAGAACTGAAGTATCTACCCTACACTAGCACCATATAAAAGCAGTATGCGTTCGGACGTTTCAAAAGGGGTTAAAAAGATTAAAAACTACCCCTAACTAGAATAATTAATATTACTATTAGAGAAATGTTTAGCCGAGATCAAATTAGCGTAGAACTGAAGTATCTACCCTACACTAGCACCATATAAAAGCAGTATGCGTTCGGACGTTTCGGAAGGGGTTAAAAAGATTAAAAGCTACCCCTAACTAGAATAATTATTATTACCATTAGAGAAATGTTTAGCCAAGATCAAATTTGAGTAGAACCGAAGTATCTACCCTACACTAGCACCATATAAAAGCAGTATGCGTTCGGACGTTTCGAAAGGGGTTAAAAATATTAGAAACTACCCCTAACTAGAATAATTAATATTACTAATAGAGAAATGTTTAGCCAAGATCAAATTTGCGTAGAACTGAAGTATCTACCCAACACTAGCACCATATAAAAGCAGAATGAGTTCGAACGTTTCGAAAGGGGTTAAAATGGTTAAAAACTACACCTAACTAGAATAATTAATTTTACCATTAGAGAAATGTTTAGCCAAGATCAAATTTGCATAGAACTGAAGTATCTACCCTACACTAGCACCATATAAAAGCAGTATGCGTTCGGACGTTTCGAAAGGGGTTAAAAAGATTAAAAACTACCCCTAACTAGAATAATTAATATTACCATTACAGAAATGTTTAGCAAAGATCAAATTTGCATAGAACTGAAGTATCTATCCTACACTAGCACCATATAAAAGCAGTATGCGTTCGAACGTTACGAAAGGGGTTAAAAAGATTAAATACTACCCCTAACTAGAATAATTAATATTACCATTACCGAAATGTTTAGCCAAGATCAAATTTGCATAGAACTGAAGTATCTACCCTACACTAGCACCATATAAAAGCAGTATGAGTTCGAACGTTTCTAAATGGGTTAAAAAAGTTAAACACTACACCTAACTAGAATAATTAATATTACCATTAGAGAAATGTTTAGCCAAGATCAAATTTGCCTAGAACTGAAGTATCTACCCTACACTAGCACCATATAAAAGCAGTATGAGTTCGAACGTTTCTATAGGGGTTAAAATGGTTAAAAACTACACCTAACTAGAATAATTAATATTACTATTAGAGAAATGTTTAGCCAAGATCAAATTTGCGTAGAACTGAAGTATCTGACCTACACTAGCACCACGTAAATGCAGTATTTGTTCGGGCGTTTCTAAGGGGTTAAAGAAAATTATAAACTACCCCTAACTTAAATAATTAATATTAGCATTAGAGTAATGTTTAGCCAAGATCAAATTTACTTAGAACTGAAGTATCTACCCTACACTAGCACTATATAAATGAAGTATGCGTTCGGACGTTTCTAAAGGGGATAAAAAAGTTAAAAACTACCCCTAACTAGAATAATTAATATTACCATTCGGGAAATGTTTAGCCAAGATCAAATTTGCGAGAACTGAAGTATCTACCCTACACTAGCACCATATAAAAGCAGTATGCGTTCGGGCGTTTCTAAGGGGTTAAAGAAAATTATAATATTAGCATTAGAGTAATGTTTAGCCAAGATCAAATTTACTTGGAACTGAAGTATCTACCCTACACTAGCACTATATAAAAGCAGTATGCGTTTGGACGTTTATAAAGGGGTTAAAAAGATTAAAATCTACCCCTAACTAGAATAATTAATATTACAATTAGAGAAATGTTTAGACAAGATTAAATTTGTTTAGAACTGAAGTATCTACCCTACACTAGCACTATATAAATGCAGTATGCGTTCGGACGTTTCTAAAGGGGATAAAAAAGTTAAAAACTACCCCTAACTAGAATAATTAATATTACCATTAGGGAAATGTTTAGCCAAGATCAAATTTGAGTAGAACTGAAGTATCTACCCTACACTAGCACCATATAAAAGCAGTATGCGTTCGGACGGTTCTAAAGGGGTTAAAAAGATTAAAAACTACCCCTAACTAGAATAATTAATATTACCATTAGAGAAATGTTTAGCCAAGATCAAATTTGAGTAGAACTGAAGTATCTACCCTACACTAGCACCATATAAAAGCAGTATGCGTTCGGACGTTTCTAAAGGGGTTAAAAAGATTAAAAACTACCCCTAACTAGAATAATTAATATTACTATTAGAGAAATGTTTAGCCAAGATCAAATTTGCGAGAACTGAAGTATCTACCCTACACTAGCACCATATAAAAGCAGTATGATTTCGGACGTTTCTAAAGGGGTTAAAAAGATTAAAAACTACCCCTAACTAGAATAATTAATATTACCATTAGAGAAATGTTTAGCCAAGATCAAATTTGAGTAGAACTGAAGTATCTACCCTACACTAGCACCATATAAAAGCAATATGCGTTCGGACGTTTCAAAAGGGGTTAAAAAGATTAAAAACTACCCCTAACTAGAATAATTAATATTACTATTAGAGAAATGTTTAGCCGAGATCAAATTAGCGTAGAACTGAAGTATCTACCCTACACTAGCACCATATAAAAGCAGTATGCGTTCGGACGTTTCGGAAGGGGTTAAAAAGATTAAAAGCTACCCCTAACTAGAATAATTAATATTACCATTAGAGAAATGTTTAGCCAAGATCAAATTTGAGTAGAACCGAAGTATCTACCCTACACTAGCACCATATAAAAGCAGTATGCGTTCGGACGTTTCGAAAGGGGTTAAAAAGATTAGAAACTACCCCTAACTAGAATAATTAATATTACTAATAGAGAAATGTTTAGCCAAGATCAAATTTGCGTAGAACTGAAGTATCTACCCTACACTAGCACCATATAAAAGCAGAATGAGTTCGAACGTTTCGAAAGGGGTTAAAATGGTTAAAAACTACACCTAACTAGAATAATTAATTTTACCATTAGAGAAATGTTTAGCCAAGATCAAATTTGCGTAGAACTGAAGTATCTACCCTACACTAGCACCATATAAAAGCAGTATGCGTTCGGACGTTTCGAAAGGGGTTAAAAAGATTAAAAACTACCCCTAACTAGAATAATTAATATTACCATTACAGAAATGTTTAGCAAAGATCAAATTTGCATAGAACTGAAGTATCTATCCTACACTAGCACCATATAAAAGCAGTATGCGTTCGAACGTCACGAAAGGGGTTAAAAAGATTAAATACTACCCCTAACTAGAATAATTAATATTACCATTACCGAAATGTTTAGCCAAGATCAAATTTGCATAGAACTGAAGTATCTACCCTACGCTAGCACCATATAAAAGCAGTATGAGTTCGAACGTTTCTAAATGGGTTAAAAAAGTTAAACACTACACCTAACTAGAATAATTAATATTACCATTAGAGAAATGTTTAGCCAAGATCAAATTTGCGTAGAACTGAAGTATCTGACCTACACTAGCACCACGTAAATGCAGTATTTGTTCGGGCGTTTCTAAGGGGTTAAAGAAAATTATAAACTACCCCTAACTAGAATAATTAATATTAGCATTAGAGTAATGTTTAGCCAAGATCAAATTTACTTAGAACTGAAGTATCTACCCTACACTAGCACTATATAAATGAAGTATGCGTTCGGACGTTTCTAAAGGGGATAAAAAAGTTAAAAACTACCCCTAACTAGAATAATTAATATTACCATTCGGGAAATGTTTAGCCAAGATCAAATTTGCGAGAACTGAAGTATCTACCCTACACTAGCACCATATAAAAGCAGTATGATTTCGGACGTTTCTAAAGGGGTTAAAAAGGTTAAAAACTACACCTAACTAGAATAATTAATATTACCATTAGAGAAATGTTTAGCCGAGATCAAATTTGCGTAGAACTGAAGTATCTACCCTACACTAGCACCATATAAAAGCAGTATGCGTTCGGACGTTTCGGAAGGGGTTAAAAAGATTAAAAGCTACCCCTAACTAGAATAATTATTATTACCATTAGAGAAATGTTTAGCCAAGATCAAATTTGAGTAGAACTGAAGTATCTACCCTACACTAGCACCATATATAAGCAGTATGCGTTCGGAAGTTTCGGAAGGGGTTAAAAAGATTAAAAGCTACCCCTAACTAGAATAATTATTATTACCATTAGAGAAATGTTTAGCCAAGATCAAATTTGAGTAGAACTGAAGTATCTACCCTACACTAGCACCATATAAAAGCAGTATGCGTTCGGACGTTTCTAAAGGGGTTAAAAAGATTAGAAACTACCCCTAACTAGAATAATTAATATTACTATTAGAGAAATGTTTAGCCAAGATCATATTTGCGTAGAACTGAAGTATCTACCCTACACTAGCACCATATAAAAGCAGTATGAGTTCGAACGTTTCTGTAGGGGGTAAAATGGTTAAAAACTACACGTAACTAGAATAATTAATATTACTATTAGAGAAATGTTTAGCCAAGATCAAATTTGCGTAGAACTGAAGTATCTGACCTACACTAGCACCATATAAATGCAGTATGCGTTCGGGCGTTTCTAAGGGGTTAAAAAGATTAAAATCTACCCCTAACTAGAATAATTAATATTACAATTAGAGAAATGTTTAGACAAGATTAAATTTGTTTAGAACTGAAGTATCTACCCTACACTAGCACTATATAAATGCAGTATGCGTTCGGACGTTTCTAAAGGGGATAAAAAAGTTAAAAACTACCCCTAACTAGAATAATTAATATTACCATTAGGGAAATGTTTAGCCAAGATCAAATTTGAGTAGAACTGAAGTATCTACCCTACACTAGCACCATATAAAAGCAGTATGCGTTCGGACGTTTCTAAAGGGGTTAAAAAGATTAAAAACTACCCCTAACTAGAATAATTAATATTACCATTAGAGAAATGTTTAGCCAAGATCAAATTTGAGTAGAACTGAAGTATCTACCCTACACTAGCACCATATAAAAGCAGTATGCGTTCGGACGTTTCTAAAGGGTTTAAAAAGATTAAAAACTACCCCTAACTAGAATAATTAATATTACTATTAGAGAAATGTTTAGCCAAGATCAAATTTACTTGTAACTGAAGTATCTACCCTACACTAGCACTATATAAAAGCAGTATGCGTTTGGACGTTTATAAAGGGGTTAAAAAGATTAAAATCTACCCCTAACTAGAATAATTAATATTACAATTAGAGAAATGTTTAGACAAGATTAAATTTGTTTAGAACTGAAGTATCTACCCTACACTAGCACTATATAAATGCAGTATGCGTTCGGACGTTTCTAAAGGGGATAAAAAAGTTAAAAACTACCCCTAACTAGAATAATTAATATTACCATTAGGGAAATGTTTAGCCAAGATCAAATTTGAGTAGAACTGAAGTATCTACCCTACACTAGCACCATATAAAAGCAGTATGCGTTCGGACGTTTCTAAAGGGGTTAAAAAGATTAAAAACTACCCCTAACTAGAATAATTAATATTACCATTAGAGAAATGTTTAGCCAAGATCAAATTTGAGTAGAACTGAAGTATCTACCCTACACTAGCACCATATAAAAGCAGTATGCGTTCGGACGTTTCTAAAGGGGTTAAAAAGATTAAAAACTACCCCTAACTAGAATAATTAATATTACTATTAGAGAAATGTTTAGCCAAGATCAAATTTGCGAGAACTGAGGTATCTACCCTACACTAGCACCATATAAAAGCAGTATGATTTCGGACGTTTCTAAAGGGGTTAAAAAGATTAGAAACTACCCCTAACTAGAATAATTAATATTACTATTAGAGAAATGTTTAGCCAAGATCAAATTTACTTGGAACTGAAGTATCTACCCTACACTAGCACTATATAAAAGCAGTATGCGTTTGGACGTTTATAAAGGGGTTAAAAAGATTAAAATCTACCCCTAACTAGAATAATTAATATTACAATTAGAGAAATGTTGAGACAAGATTAAATTTGTTTAGAACTGAAGTATCTACCCTACACTAGCACTATATAAATGCAGTATGCGTTCGGACGTTTCTAAAGGGGATAAAAAAGTTAAAAACTACCCCTAACTAGAATAATTAATATTACCATTAGGGAAATGTTTAGCCAAGATCAAATTTGAGTAGAACTGAAGTATCTACCCTACACTAGCACCATATAAAAGCAGTATGCGTTCGGACGTTTCTAAAGGGGTTAAAAAGATTAAAAACTACCCCTAACTAGAATAATCAATATTACCATTAGAGAAATGTTTAGCCAAGATCAAATTTGAATAGAACTGAAGTATCTACTCTACACTAGCACCATATAAAAGCAGTATTTCTTCGGGCGTTTCTAAGGGGTTAAAGAAAATTATAAACTACCCCTAACTAGAATAATTAATATTAGCATTAGAGTAATGTTTAGCCAAGATCAAATTTACTTAGAACTGAAGTATCTACCCTACACTAGCACTATATAAAAGCAGTATGCGTTTGGACGTTTCTAAAGGAGTTAAAAAGATTAAAATCTACCCCTAACCAGAATAATTAATATTACAATTAGAGAAATGTTTAGACAAGATCAAATTTGTTTAGAACTGAAGTATCTACCCTACACTAGCACTATATAAATGAAGTATGCGTTCGGACGTTTCTAAAGGGGATAAAAAAGTTAAAAACTACCCCTAACTAGAATAATTAATATTACCATTAGGGAAATGTTTAGCCAAGATCAAATTTGCGAGAACTGAAGTATCTACCCTACACTAGCACTATATAAAAGCAGTATGATTTCGGACGTTTCTAAAGGGGTTAAAAAGGTTAAAAACTACACCTAACTAGAATAATCAATATTACCATTAGAGAAATGTTTAGCCAAGATCAAATTTGAATAGAACTGAAGTATCTACTCTACACTAGCACCATATAAAAGCAGTATGCGTTCGGACGTTTCTAAAGGGGTTAAAAAGATTAAAAACTACCCCTAACTAGAATAATTAATATTACCATTAGAGAAATGTTTAGCCGAGATCAAATTTGCGTAGAACTGCAGTATCTACCCTACACTAGCACCATATAAAAGCAGTATGCGTTCGGACGTTTCGGAAGGGGTTAAAAAGATTAAAAGCTACCCCTAACTAGAATAATTATTATTACCATTAGAGAAATGTTTAGCAAAGATCAAATTTGAGTAGAACTGAAGTATCTACCCTACACTAGCACCATATAAAAGCAGTATGCGTTCGGACGTTTCGAAAGGGGTTAAAAAGATTAGAAACTACCCCTAACTAGAATAATTAATATTACTATTAGAGAAATGTTTAGCCAAGATCAAATTTGCGTATGACTGAAGTATCTCCCCTACACTAGCACCATATAAAAGCAGTATGCGTTTGGACGCTTCTAAAGGGGTTAAAAAGGTTAAAAACTACCCCTAACTAGAATAATTAATATTACTATTAGAGAAATGTTTAGCCGATATCAAATTAGCGTAGAACTGAAGTATCTACCCTACACTAGCACCATATAAAAGCAGTATGCGTTCGGACGTTTCGGAAGGGGTTAAAAAGATTAAAAGCTACCCCTAACTAGAATAATTATTATTACCATTAGAGAAATGTTTAGCCAAGATCAAATTTGAGTAGAACCGAAGTATCTACCCTACACTAGCACCATATAAAAGCAGTATGCGTTCGGACGTTTCGAAAGGGGTTAAAAAGATTAGAAACTACCCCTAACTTGAATAATTAATATTACTAATAGAGAAATGTTTAGCCAAGATCAAATTTGAGTAGAACTGAAGTATCTACCCTACACTAGCACCATATAAAAGCAGTATGCGTTCGGACGTTTCGAAAGGGGTTAAAAGATTAGAAACTACCCCTAACTAGAATAATTAATATTACTATTAGAGAAATGTTTAGCCAAGATCAAATTTGCGTATGACTGAAGTATCTCCCCTACACTAGCACCATATAAAAGCAGTATGCGTTCGGACGTTTCTAAAGGGGTTAAAAAGGTTAAAAGCTACCCCTAACTAGAATAATTAATATTACCATTAGGGAAATGTTTAGCCAAGATCAAATTTGCGTAGAACTGCAGTACCTACCATACACTAGCACCATATAAAAGCAGTATGCGTTCGGACGTTTCGGAAGGGGTTAAAAAGATTAAAAGCTACCCCTAACTAGAATAATTATTATTACCATTAGAGAAATGTTTAGCCAAGATCAAATTTGAGTAGAACTGAAGTATCTACCCTACACTAGCACCATATAAAAGCAGTATGCGTTCGGACGTTTCGAAAGGGGTTAAAAAGATTAGAAACTACCCCTAACTAGAATAATTAATATTACTATTATAGAAATGTTTAGCCAAGATCAAATTTGCGTATGACTGAAGTATCTCCCCTACACTAGCACCATATAAAAGCAGTATGCGTTCGGACGTTTCTAAAGGGGTTAAAAAGGTTAAAAACTACCCCTAACTAGAATAATTAATATTACCATTAGGGAAATGTTTAGACAAGATCAAATTAGCGTAGAACTGCAGTACCTACCCTACACTAGCACCATATAAAAGCAGTATGCGTTCGGACGTTTCTAAAGGGTTAAAAAGATTAAAAACTACCCCTAACTAGAATAATTAATATTACCATTAGAGAAATGTTTAGCAAAGATCAAATTTGCCTAGAACTGAAGTATCTACCCTACACTAGCACCATATAAGAGCAGTATGAGTTCGAACGTTTCTGTAGGGGTTAAAATGGTTAAAAACTACACGTAACTAGAATAATTAATATTACTATTAGAGAAATGTTTAGCCAAGATCAAATTTGCGTAGAACTGAAGTATCTGACCTACACTAGCACCTAATAAATGCAGTATGCGTTCGGGCGTTTCTAAGGGGTTAAAGAAAATTATAATATTAGCATTAGAGTAATGTTTAGCCAAGATCAAATTTACTTGGAACTGAAGTATCTACCCTACACTAGCACTATATAAAAGCAGTATGCGTTTGGACGTTTCTAAAGGTGTTAAAAAGATTAAAATCTACCCCTAACTAGAATAATTAATATTACAATTAGAGAAATGTTTAGACAAGATTAAATTTGTTTAGAACTGAAGTATCTACCCTACACTAGCACTATATAAATGCAGTATGCGTTCGGACGTTTCTAAAGGGGATAAAAAAGTTAAAAACTACCCCTAACTAGAATAATTAATATTACCATTAGGGAAATGTTTAGCCAAGATCAAATTTGCGAGAACTGAAGTATCTACCCTACACTAGCACCATATAAAAGCAGTATGATTTCGGACGTTTCTAAAGGGGTTAAAAAGGTTAAAAACTACACCTAACTAGAATAATCAATATTACCATTAGAGAAATGTTTAGCCAAGATCAAATTTGAATAGAACTGAAGTATCTACTCTACACTAGCACCATATAAAAGCAGTATGCGTTCGGACGTTTCTAAAGGGGTTAAAAAGATTAAAAACTACCCCTAACTAGAATAATTAATATTACCATTAGAGAAATGTTTAGCCGAGATCAAATTTGCGTAGAACTGCAGTATCTACCCTACACTAGCACCATATAAAAGCAGTATGCGTTCGGACGTTTCGGAAGGGGTTAAAAAGATTAAAAGCTACCCCTAACTAGAATAATTATTATTACCATTAGAGAAATGTTTAGCAAAGATCAAATTTGAGTAGAACTGAAGTATCTACCCTACACTAGCACCATATAAAAGCAGTATGCGTTCGGACGTTTGGAAAGGGGTTAAAAAGATTAGAAACTACCCCTAACTAGAATAATTAATATTACTATTAGAGAAATGTTTAGCCAAGATCAAATTTGCGTATGACTGAAGTATCTCCCCTACACTAGCACCATATAAAAGCAGTATGCGTTTGGACGCTACTAAAGGGGTTAAAAAGGTTAAAAACTACCCCTAACTAGAATAATTAATATTACTATTAGAGAAATGTTTAGCCGATATCAAATTAGCGTAGAACTGAAGTATCTACCCTACACTAGCACCATATAAAAGCAGTATGCGTTCGGACGTTTCGGAAGGGGTTAAAAAGATTAAAAGCTACCCCTAACTAGAATAATTATTATTACCATTAGAGAAATGTTTAGCCAAGATCAAATTTGAGTAGAACCGAAGTATCTACCCTACACTAGCACCATATAAAAGCATTATGCGTTCGGACGTTTCGAAAGGGGTTAAAAAGATTAGAAACTACCCCTAACTTGAATAATTAATATTACTAATAGAGAAATGTTTAGCCAAGATCAAATTTGAGTAGAACTGAAGTATCTACCCTACACTAGCACCATATAAAAGCAGTATGCGTTCGGACGTTTCGAAAGGGGTTAAAAGATTAGAAACTACCCCTAACTAGAATAATTAATATTACTATTAGAGAAATGTTTAGCCAAGATCAAATTTGCGTATGACTGAAGTATCTCCCCTACACTAGCACCATATAAAAGCAGTATGCGTTCGGACGTTTCTAAAGGGGTTAAAAAGGTTAAAAGCTACCCCTAACTAGAATAATTAATATTACCATTAGGGAAATGTTTAGCCAAGATCAAATTTGCGTAGAACTGCAGTACCTACCATACACTAGCACCATATAAAAGCAGTATGCGTTCGGACGTTTCGGAAGGGGTTAAAAAGATTAAAAGCTACCCCTAACTAGAATAATTATTATTACCATTAGAGAAATGTTTAGCCAAGATCAAATTTGAGTAGAACTGAAGTATCTACCCTACACTAGCACCATATAAAAGCAGTATGCGTTCGGACGTTTCGAAAGGGGTTAAAAAGATTAGAAACTACCCCTAACTAGAATAATTAATATTACTATTATAGAAATGTTTAGCCAAGATCAAATTTGCCTAGAACTGAAGTATCTACCCTACACTAGCACCATATAAGAGCAGTATGAGTTCGAACGTTTCTGTAGGGGTTAAAATGGTTAAAAACTACACGTAACTAGAATAATTAATATTACTATTAGAGAAATGTTTAGCCAAGATCAAATTTGCGTAGAACTGAAGTATCTGACCTACACTAGCACCATATAAATGCAGTATGCGTTCGGGCGTTTCTAAGGGGTTAAAGAAAATTATAATATTAGCATTAGAGTAATGTTTAGCCAAGATCAAATTTACTTGGAACTGAAGTATCTACCCTACACTAGCACTATATAAAAGCAGTATGCGTTCGGACGTTTCTAAAGGGGTTAAAAAGGTTAAAAACTACCCCTAACTAGAATAATTAATATTACCATTAGAGAAATGTTTAGCAAAGATCAAATTTGCCTAGAACTGAAGTATCTACCCTACACTAGCACCATATAAGAGCAGTATGAGTTCGAACGTTTCTGTAGGGGTTAAAATGGTTAAAAACTACACGTAACTAGAATAATTAATATTACTATTAGAGAAATGTTTAGCCAAGATCAAATTTGCGTAGAACTGAAGTATCTGACCTACACTAGCACCATATAAATGCAGTATGCGTTCGGGCGTTTCTAAGGGGTTAAAGAAAATTATAATATTAGCATTAGAGTAATGTTTAGCCAAGATCAAATTTACTTGGAACTGAAGTATCTACCCTACACTAGCACTATATAAAAGCAGTATGCGTTTGGACGTTTCTAAAGGTGTTAAAAAGATTAAAATCTACCCCTAACTAGAATAATTAATATTACAATTAGAGAAATGTTTAGACAAGATTAAATTTGTTTAGAACTGAAGTATCTACCCTACACTAGCACTATATAAATGCAGTATGCGTTCGGACGTTTCTAAAGGGGATATAAAAGTTAAAAACTACCCCTAACTAGAATAATTAATATTACCATTAGGGAAATGTTTAGCCAAGATCAAATTTGCGAGAACTGAAGTATCTACCCTACACTAGCACCATATAAAAGCAGTATGATTTCGGACGTTTCTAAAGGGGTTAAAAAGATTAAAAACTACCCCTAACTAGAATAATTAATATTACCATTAGAGAAATGTTTAGCCAAGATCAAATTTGAGTAGAACTGAAGTATCTACCCTACACTAGCACCATATAAAAGCAGTACGCGTTCGGACGTTTCTAAAGGGGTTAAAAAGATTAAAAACTACCCCTAACTAGAATAATTAATATTACCATTAGAGAAATGTTTAGCAAAGATCAAATTTGCGTAGAACTGAAGTATCTACCCTACACTAGCACCATATAAAAGCAGTATGCGTTCGGACGTTTCTAAAGGGGTTAAAAAGATTAAAAACTACCCCTAACTAGAATAATTAATATTACCATTAGAGAAATGTTTAGCAATGATCAAATTTGCGTAGAACTGAAGTATCTACCCTACACTAGCACCATATAAAAGCAGTATGCGTTCGGACGTTTCGGAAGGGGTTAAAAAGATTAAAGGCTACCCCTAACTAGAATAATTATTATTACCATTAGAGAAATGTTTAGCAAAGATCAAATTTGCGTAGAACTGAAGTATCTACCCTACACTAGCACCATATAAAAGCAGTATGCGTTCGGACGTTTCGAAAGGGGTTAAAAAGATTAGAAACTACCCCTAACTAGAATAATTAATATTACTAATAGAGAAATGTTTAGCCAAGATCAAATTTGCGTAGAACTGAAGTATCTACCCTACACTAGCACTATATAAATGCAGTATGCGTTCGGACGTTTCTAAAGGGGATAAAACAGTTAAAAACTACCCCTAACTAGAATAATTAATATTACCATTAGGGAAACGTTTAGCCAAGATCAAATTTGCGAGAACTGAAGTATCTACGCTACACTAGCACCATATAAAAGCAGTATGATTTCGGACGTTTCTAAAGGGGTTAAAAAGATTAGAAACTACCCCTAACTAGAATAATTAATATTACCATTAGAGAAATGTTTAGCCAAGATCAAATTTGAGTAGAACTGAAGTATCTACCCTACACTAGCACCATATAAAAGCAGTATGCGTTCGGACGTTTCTAAAGGGGTTAAAAAGATTAAAAACTACCCCTAACTAGAATAATTAATATTACCATTAGAGAAATGTTTAGCCGAGATCAAATTTGCGTAGAACTGAAGTATCTACCCTACACTAGCACCATATAAAAGCAGTATGCGTTCGGACGTTTCGGAAGGGGTTAAAAAGATTAAAAGCTACCCCTAACTAGAATAATTATTATTACCATTAGAGAAATGTTTAGCCAAGATCAAATTTGAGTAGAACTGAAGTATCTACCCTACACTAGCACCATATATAAGCAGTATGCGTTCGGACGTTTCGGAAGGGGTTAAAAAGATTAAAAGCTACCCCTAACTAGAATAATTATTATTACCATTAGAGAAATGTTTAGCCAAGATCAAATTTGAGTAGAACTGAAGTATCTACCCTACACTAGCACCATATAAAAGCAGTATGCGTTCGGACGTTTCTAAAGGGGTTAAAAAGATTAGAAACTACCCCTAACTAGAATAATTAATATTACTATTAGAGAAATGTTTAGCCAAGATCAAATTTGCGTAGAACTGAAGTATCTACCCTACACTAGCACCATATAAAAGCAGTATGAGTTCGAACGTTTCTGTAGGGGGTAAAATGGTTAAAAACTACACGTAACTAGAATAATTAATATTACTATTAGAGAAATGTTTAGCCAAGATCAAATTTGCGTAGAACTGAAGTATCTGACCTACACTAGCACCATATAAATGCAGTATGCGTTCGGGCGTTTCTAAGGGTTTAAAAAGATTAAAATCTACCCCTAACTAGAATAATTAATATTACAATTAGAGAAATGTTTAGACAAGATTAAATTTGTTTAGAACTGAAGTATCTACCCTACACTAGCACTATATAAATGCAGTATGCGTTCGGACGTTTCTAAAGGGGATAAAAAAGTTAAAAACTACCCCTAACTAGAATAATTAATATTACCATTAGGGAAATGTTTAGCCAAGATCAAATTTGAGTAGAACTGAAGTATCTACCCTACACTAGCACCATATAAAAGCAGTATGCGTTCGGACGTTTCTAAAGGGGTTAAAAAGATTAAAAACTACCCCTAACTAGAATAATTAATATTACCATTAGAGAAATGTTTAGCCAAGATCAAATTTGAGTAGAACTGAAGTATCTACCCTACACTAGCACCATATAAAAGCAGTATGCGTTCGGACGTTTCTAAAGGGGTTAAAAAGATTAAAAACTACCCCTAACTAGAATAATTAATATTACTATTAGAGAAATGTTTAGCCAAGATCAAATTTACTTGGAACTGAAGTATCTACCCTACACTAGCACTATATAAAAGCAGTATGCGTTTGGACGTTTATAAAGGGGTTAAAAAGATTAAAATCTACCCCTAACTAGAATAATTAATATTACAATTAGAGAAATGTTTAGACAAGATTAAATTTGTTTAGAACTGAAGTATCTACCCTACACTAGCACTATATAAATGCAGTATGCGTTCGGACGTTTCTAAAGGGGATAAAAAAGTTAAAAACTACCCCTAACTAGAATAATTAATATTACCATTAGGGAAATGTTTAGCCAAGATCAAATTTGAGTAGAACTGAAGTATCTACCCTACACTAGCACCATATAAAA
Source organism: Agrypnus murinus (assembly GCA_929113105.1). NCBI lineage: Eukaryota > Metazoa > Arthropoda > Insecta > Coleoptera > Elateridae > Agrypnus > Agrypnus murinus. The sequence goes on from OV816030.1 coordinate 122,419,110, forward strand.
GCAGTATGCGTTCGGACGTTTCTAAAGGGGTTAAAAAGATTAAAAACTACCCCTAACTAGAATAATTAATATTACCATTAGAGAAATGTTTAGCCAAGATCAAATTTGAGTAGAACTGAAGTATCTACCCTACACTAGCACCATATAAAAGCAGTATGCGTTCGGACGTTTCTAAAGGGGTTAAAAAGATTAAAAACTACCCCTAACTAGAATAATTAATATTACTATTAGAGAAATGTTTAGCCAAGATCAAATTTGCGAGAACTGAGGTATCTACCCTACACTAGCACCATATAAAAGCAGTATGATTTCGGACGTTTCTAAAGGGGTTAAAAAGATTAGAAACTACCCCTAACTAGAATAATTAATATTACTATTAGAGAAATGTTTAGCCAAGATCAAATTTACTTGGAACTGAAGTATCTACCCTACACTAGCACTATATAAAAGCAGTATGCGTTTGGCCGTTTATAAAGGGGTTAAAAAGATTAAAATCTACCCCTAACTAGAATAATTAATATTACAATTAGAGAAATGTTTAGACAAGATTAAATTTGTTTAGAACTGAAGTATCTACCCTACACTAGCACTATATAAATGCAGTATGCGTTCGGACGTTTCTAAAGGGGATAAAAAAGTTAAAAACTACCCCTAACTAGAATAATTAATATTACCATTAGGGAAATGTTTAGCCAAGATCAAATTTGAGTAGAACTGAAGTATCTACCCTACACTAGCACCATATAAAAGCAGTATGCGTTCGGACGTTTCTAAAGGGGTTAAAAAGATTAAAAACTACCCCTAACTAGAATAATTAATATTACCATTAGAGAAATGTTTAGCCAAGATCAAATTTGAGTAGAACTGAAGTATCTACCCTACACTAGCACCATATAAAAGCAGTATGCGTTCGGACGTTTCTAAAGGGGTTAAAAAGATTAAAAACTACCCCTAACTAGAATAATTAATATTACTATTAGAGAAATGTTTAGCCAAGATCAAATTTGCGAGAACTGAGGTATCTACCCTACACTAGCACCATATAAAAGCAGTATGATTTCGGACGTTTCTAAAGGGGTTAAAAAGATTAAAAACTACCCCTAACTAGAATAATTAATATTACCATTAGAGAAATGTTTAGCCAAGATCAAATTTGAGTAGAACTGAAGTATCTACCCTACACTAGCACCATATAAAAGCAGTATGCGTTCGGACGTTTCAAAAGGGGTTAAAAAGATTAAAAACTACCCCTAACTAGAATAATTAATATTACTATTAGAGAAATGTTTAGCCGAGATCAAATTAGCGTAGAACTGAAGTATCTACCCTACACTAGCACCATATAAAAGCAGTATGCGTTCGGACGTTTCGGAAGGGGTTAAAATGATTAAAAGCTACCCCTAACTAGAATAATTATTATTACCATTAGAGAAATGTTTAGTCAAGATCAAATTTGAGTAGAACCGAAGTATCTACCCTACACTAGCACCATATAAAAGCAGTATGCGTTCGGACGTTTCGAAAGGGGTTAAAAATATTAGAAACTACCCCTAACTAGAATAATTAATATTACTAATAGAGAAATGTTTAGCCAATATCAAATTTGCGTAGAACTGAAGTATCTACCCTACACTAGCACCATATAAAAGCAGAATGAGTTCGAACGTTTCGAAAGGGGTTAAAATGGTTAAAAACTACACCTAACTAGAATAATTAATTTTACCATTAGAGAAATGTTTAGCCAAGATCAAATTTGCATAGAACTGAAGTATCTACCCTACACTAGCACCATATAAAAGCAGTATGCGTTCGGACGTTTCGAAAGGGGTTAAAAAGATTAGAAACTACCCCTAACTAGAATAATTAATATTACTAATAGAGAAATGTTTAGCCAAGATCAAATTTGCGTAGAACTGAAGTATCTACCCTACACTAGCACTATATAAATGCAGTATGCGTTCGGACGTTTCTAAAGGGGATAAAAGAGTTAAAAACTACCCCTAACTAGAATAATTAATATTACCATTAGGGAAACGTTTAGCCAAGATCAAATTTGCGAGAACTGAAGTATCTACGCTACACTAGCACCATATACAAGCAGTATGATTTCGGACGTTTCTAAAGGGGTTAAAAAGAATAGAAACTACCCCTAACTAGAATAATTAATATTACCATTAGAGAAATGTTTAGCCAAGATCAAATTTGAGTAGAACTGAAGTATCTACCCTACACTAGCACCATATAAAAGCAGTATGCGTTCGGACGTTTCTAAAGGGGTTAAAAAGATTAAAAACTACCCCTAACTAGAATAATTAATATTACCATTAGAGAAATGTTTAGCCGAGATCAAATTTGCGTAGAACTGAAGTATCTACCCTACACTAGCACCATATAAAAGCAGTATGCGTTCGGACGTTTCGGAAGGGGTTAAAAAGATTAAAAGCTACCCCTAACTAGAATAATTATTATTACCATTAGAGAAATGTTTAGCCAAGATCAAATTTGAGTAGAACTGAAGTATCTACCCTACACTAGCACCATATAAAAGCAGTATGCGTTCGGACGTTTCGGAAGGGGTTAAAAAGATTAAAAGCTACCCCTAACTAGAATAATTATTATTACCATTAGAGAAATGTTTAGCCAAGATCAAATTTGAGTAGAACTGAAGTATCTACCCTACACTAGTACCATATAAAAGCAGTATGCGTTCGGACGTTTCGAAAGGGGTTAAAAAGATTAGAAACTACCCCTAACTAGAATAATTAATATTACTATTAGAGAAATGTTTAGCCAAGATCAAATTTGCGTAGAACTGAAGTATCTACCCCACACTAGCACCATATAAAAGCAGTATGAGTTCGAACGTTTCTGTAGGGGGTAAAATGGTTAAAAACTACACGTAACTAGAATAATTAATATTACTATTAGAGAAATGTTTAGCCAAGATCAAATTTGCGTAGAACTGAAGTATCTGACCTACACTAGCACCATATAAATGCAGTATGCGTTCGGGCGTTTCTAAGGGGTTAAAAAGATTAAAATCTACCCCTAACTAGAATAATTAATATTACAACTAGAGAAATGTTTAGACAAGATTAAATTTGTTTAGAACTGAAGTATCTACCCTACACTAGCACTATATAAATGCAGTATGCGTTCGGACGTTTCTAAAGGGGATAAAAAAGTTAAAAACTACCCCTAACTAGAATAATTAATATTACCATTAGGGAAATGTTTAGCCAAGATCAAATTTGAGTAGAACTGAAGTATCTACCCTACACTAGCACCATATAAAAGCAGTATGCGTTCGGACGTTTTTAAAGGGGTTAAAAAGATTAAAAACTACCCCTAACTAGAATAATTAATATTACCATTAGAGAAATGTTTAGCCAAGATCAAATTTGAGTAGAACTGAAGTATCTACCCTACACTAGCACCATATAAAAGCAGTATGCGTTCGGACGTTTCTAAAGGGGTTAAAAAGATTAAAAACTACCCCTAACTAGAATAATTAATATTACTATTAGAGAAATGTTTAGCCAAGATCAAATTTACTTGGAACTGAAGTATCTACCCTACACTAGCACTATATAAAAGCAGTATGCGTTTGGACGTTTATAAAGGGGTTAAAAAGATTAAAATCTGCCCCTAACTAGAATAATTAATATTACAATTAGAGAAATGTTTAGACAAGATTAAATTTGAGTAGAACTGAAGTATCTACCCTACACTAGCACCATATAAAAGCAGTATGCGTTCGGACGTTTCGAAAGGGGTTAAAAAGATTAGAAACTACCCCTAACTAGAATAATTAATATTACTAATAGAGAAATGTTTAGCCAAGATCAAATTTGCGTAGAACTGAAGTATCTGACCTACACTAGCACCATATAAATGCAGTATTTCTTCGGGCGTTTCTAAGGGGTTAAAGAAAATTATAAACTACCCCTAACTAGAATAATTAATATTAGCATTAGAGTAATGTTTAGCCAAGATCAAATTTACTTAGAACTGAAGTATCTACCCTACACTAGCACTATATAAAAGCAGTATGCGTTTGAACGTTTCTAAAGGGGTTAAAAAGATTAAAATCTACCCCTAACCAGAATAATTAATATTACAATTAGAGTAATGTTTAGACAAGATCAAATTTGTTTAGAAATGAAGTATCTACCCTACACTAGCACTATATAAATGAAGTATGCGTTCGGACGTTTCTAAAGGGGATAAAAAAGATTAAAAACTACCCCTAACTAGAATAATTAATATTACCATTAGAGAAATGTTTAGCCGAGATCAAATTTGCGTAGAACTGAAGTATCTACCCTACACTAGCACCATATAAAAGCAGTATGCGTTCGGACGTTTCGGAAGGGGTTAAAAAGATTAAAAACTACCTCTAACTAGAATAATTAATATTACCATTTGAGAAATGTTTAGCTGAGATCAAATTCGTCTAGAACTGAAGTATCTACACTACACTAGCACCATTTAAAAGCAGTATGCGTTCGGACGTTTCGAAAGGGGTTAAAAAGATTAGAAACTACCCCTAACTAGATTAATTAATATTACTATTAGAGAAATGTTTAGCCAAGATCAAATTTGCGTATGACTGAAGTATCTCCCCTACACTAGCACCATATAAAAGCAGTATGCGTTCGGACGTTTCTAAAGGTGTTAAAAAGGTTAAAAACTACCCCTAACTAGAATAATTAATATTACCATTAGGGAAATGTTTAGCCAAGATCAAATTTGCGTAGAACTGCAGTACCTACCCTACACTAGCACCATATAAAAGCAGTATGAGTTCGAACGTTTCTGTAGGGGTTAAAATGGTTAAAAACTACACGTAACTAGAATAATTAATATTACTATTAGAGAAATGTTTAGCCAAGATCAAATTTGCGTAGAACTGAAGTATCTGACCTACACTAGCACTATATAAAAGCAGTATGCGTTTGGACTTTTCTAAAGGGGTTAAAAAGATTAAAATCTACCCCTAACTAGAATAATTAATATTACCATTAGGGAAATGTTTAGCCAAGATCATATTTGACTAGAACTGAAGTATCTACCCTACACTAGCACCATATAAATGCAGTATGCGTTCGGACGTTTCTAAAGGGGTTAAAAAGATTAAAAACTACCCCTAACTAGAATAATTAATATTACCATTAGAGAAATGTTTAGCCGAGATCAAATTCGCGTAGAACTGAAGTATCTACCCTACACTAGCACCATATAAAAGCAGTATGCGTTCGGACGTTTCGGAAGGGGTTAAAAAGATTAAAAACTACCTCTAACTAGAATAATTAATATTACCATTAGAGAAATGTTTATCTGAGATCAAATTCGTCTAGAACTGAAGTATCTACACTACACTAGCACCATTTAAAAGCAGTATGCGTTCGGACGTTTCGAAAGGGGTTAAAAAGATTAGAAACTACCCCTAACTAGATTAATTAATATTACTATTAGAGAAATGTTTAGCCAAGATCAAATTTGCGTATGACTGAAGTATCTCCCCTACACTAGCACCATATAAAAGCAGTATGCGTTCGGACGTTTCTAAAGGGGTTAAAAAGGTTAAAAACTACCCCTAACTAGAATAATTAATATTACCATTAGGGAAATGTTTAGCCAAGATCAAATTTGCGTAGAACTGCAGTACCTACCCTACACTAGCACCATATAAAAGCAGTATGAGTTCGAACGTTTCTGTAGGGGTTAAAATGGTTAAAAACTACACGTAACTAGAATAATTAATATTACTATTAGAGAAATGTTTAGCCAAGATCAAATTTGCGTAGAACTGAAGTATCTGACCTACACTAGCACTATATAAAAGCAGTATGCGTTTGGACTTTTCTAAAGGGGTTAAAAAGATTAAAATTTACCCCTAACTAGAATAATTAATATTACCATTAGGGAAATGTTTAGCCAAGATCATATTTGACTAGAACTGAAGTATCTACCCTACACTAGCACCATATAAATGCAGTATGCGTTCGGACGTTTCTAAAGGGGTTAAAAAGATTAAAAACTACCCCTAACTAGAATAATTAATATTACCATTAGAGAAATGTTTAGCCAAGATCAAATTTGGGTATGACTGAAGTATCTCCCCTACACTAGCACCATATAAAAGCAGTATGCGTTCGGACGTTTCGAAAGGGGTTAAAAAGATTAGAAACTACCCCTAACTAGAATAATTAATATTACTATTAGAGAAATGTTTAGCCAAGATCAAATTTGGGTATGACTGAAGTATCTCCCCTACACTAGCACCATATAAAAGCAGTATGCGTTCGGACGTTTCTAAAGGGGTTAAAAAGGTTAAAAACTACCCCTAACTAGAATAATTAATATTACCATTAGGGAAATGTTTAGCCAAGATCAAATTTGCGTAGAACTGCAGTACCTACCCTACACTAGCACCATATAAAAGCAGTATGCGTTCAGACGTTTCTAAAGGGTTAAAAAGATTAAAAACTACCCCTAACTAGAATAATTAATATTACCATTAGAGAAATGTTTAGCAAAGATCAAATTTGTTTAGAACTGAAGTATCTACCCTACACTAGCACTATATAAATGAAGTATGCGTTCGGACGTTTCTAAAGGGGATAAAAAAGTTAAAAACTACCCCTAACTAGAATAATTAATATTACCATTAGGGAAATGTTTAGCCAAGATCAAATTTGCGAGAACTGAAGTATCTACCCTACACTAGCACCATATAAAAGCAGTATGATTTCGGACGTTTCTAAAGGGGTTAAAAACGTTAAAAACTACACCTAACTAGAATAATCAATATTACCATTAGAGAAATGTTTAGCCAAGATCAAATTTGAATAGAACTGAAGTATCTGACCTACACTAGCACCATATAAATGCAGTATTTGTTCGGGCGTTTCTAAGGGGTTAAAGAAAATTATAAACTACCCCTAACTAGAATAATTAATATTAGCATTAGAGTAATGTTTAGCCAAGATCAAATTTACTTAGAACTGAAGTATCTACCCTACACTAGCACTATATAAAAGCAGTATGCGTTTGGACGTTTCTAAAGGGGTTAAAAAGATTAAAATCTACCCCTAACCAGAATAATTAATATTATAATTAGAGAAATGTTTAGACAAGATCAAATTTGTTTAGAACTGAAGTATCTACCCTACACTAGCACTATATAAATGAAGTATGCGTTCGGACGTTTCTAAAGGGGATAAAAAAGTTAAAAACTACCCCTAACTAGAATAATTAATATTACCATTAGAGAAATGTTTAGCCGAGATCAAATTTGCGTAGAACTGAAGTATCTACCCTACACTAGCACCATATAAAAGCAGTATGCGTTCGGACGTTTCGGAAGGGGTTAAAAAGATTAAAAACTACCCCTAACTAGAATAATTAATATTACCATTTGAGAAATGTTTAGCTGAGATCAAATTCGCCTAGAACTGAAGTATCTACCCTACACTAGCACCATATAAAAGCAGTATGCGTTCGGACGTTTCGGAAGGGGTTAAAAAGATTAAAAGCTACCCCTAACTAGAATAATTATTATTACCATTAGAGAAATGTTTAGCCAAGATCAAATTTGAGTAGAACTGAAGTATCTACCCTACACTAGCACCATATAAAAGCAGTATGCGTTCGGACGTTTCGAAAGGGGTTAAAAAGATTAGAAACTACCCCTAACTAGATTAATTAATATTACTATTAGAGAAATGTTTAGCCAAGATCAAATTTGCGTATGACTGAAGTATCTCCCCTACACTAGCACCATATAAAAGCAGTATGCGTTCGGACGTTTCTAAAGGGTTGAAAAAGGTTAAAAACTACCCCTAACTAGAATAAATAATATTACTAATAGAGAAATGTTTAGCCAAGATCAAATTTGCGTAGAACTGAAGTATCTGACCTACACTAGCACCATTTAAATGCAGTATGCGTTCGGGCGTTTCTAAGGGGTTATAGAAAATTATAATATTAGCATTAGAGTAATGTTTAGCCAAGATCAAATTTACTTGGAACTGAAGTATCTACCCTACACTAGCACTATATAAATGCAGTATGCGTTCGGACGTTTCTAAAGGGGATAAAAAAGTTAAAAACTACCCCTAACTAGAATAATTAATATTACCATTAGGGAAATGTTTAGCCAAGATCAAATTTGCGAGAACTGAAGTATCTACCCTACACTAGCACCATATAAAAGCAGTATGCGTTCGGACGTTTCTAAAGGGGTTAAAAAGATTAAAAACTACCCCTAACTAGAATAATTAATATTACCATTAGAGAAATGTTTAGCCGAGATCAAATTAGCGTAGAACTGAAGTATCTACCCTACACTAGCACTATATAAAAGCAGTATGCGTTCGGACGTTTCTAAAGGGGTTAAAAAGGTTAAAAACTACCCCTAACTAGAATAATTAATATTACCATTAGGGAAATGTTTAGCCAAGATCAAATTTGCGTAGAACTGCAGTACCTACCCTACACTAGCACTATATAAATGCAGTATGCGTTCGGACGTTTCTAAAGGGGATAAAAAAGTTAAAAACTACCCCTAACTAGAATAATTAATATTACCATTAGGGAAATGTTTAGCCAAGATCAAATTTGCGAGAACTGAAGTATCTACCCTACACTAGCACCATATAAAAGCAGTATGCGTTCGGACGTTTCTAAAGGGGTTAAAAAGGTTAAAAACTACCCCTAACTAGAATAATTAATATTACCATTAGGGAAATGTTTAGCCAAGATCAAATTTGCGTAGAACTGCAGTACCTACCCTACACTAGCACTATATAAATGCAGTATGCGTTCGGACGTTTCTAAAGGGGATAAAAAAGTTAAAAACTACCCCTAACTAGAATAATTAATATTACCATTAGGGAAATGTTTAGCCAAGATCAAATTTGCGAGAACTGAAGTATCTACCCTACACTAGCACCATATAAAAGCAGTATGCGTTCGGACGTTTCTAAAGGGGTTAAAAAGGTTAAAAACTACCCCTAACCAGAATAATTAATATTACAATTAGAGAAATGTTTAGACAAGATCAAATTTGCGAGAACTGAAGTATCTACCCTACACTAGCACTATAAAAATGAAGTATGCGTTCGGACGTTTCTAAAAGGGATAAAAAAGTTAAAAACTACCCCTAACTAGAATAATTAATATTACCATTAGGGAAATGTTTAGCCAAGATCAAATTTGCGAGAACTGAAGTATCTACCCTACACTAGCACCATATAAAAGCAGTATGATTTCGGACGTTTCTAAAGGGGTTAAAAAGATTAAAATCTACCCCTAACTAGAATAATTAATATTACAATTAGAGAAATGTTTAGACAAGATTAAATTTGTTTAGAACTGAAGTATCTACCCTACACTAGCACTATATAAATGCAGTATGCGTTCGGACGTTTCTAAAGGGGATAAAAAAGTTAAAAACTACCCCTAACTAGAATAATTAATATTACCATTAGGGAAATGTTTAGCCAAGATCAAATTTGCGAGAACTGAAGTATCTACCCTACACTAGCACCATATAAAAGCAGTATGATTTCGGACGTTTCTAAAGGGGTTAAAAAGATTAAAAACTACCCCTAACTAGAATAATTAATATTACCATTAGAGAAATGTTTAGCCGAGATCAAATTCGCGTAGAACTGAAGTATCTACCCTACACTATCACCATATAAAAGCAGTATGCGTTCGGACGTTTCGGAAGGGGTTAAAAAGATTAAAAGCTACCCCTAACTAGAATAATTATTATTACCATTAGAGAAATGTTTAGCCAAGATCAAATTTGAGTAGAACTGAAGTATCTACCCTATACTAGCACCATATAAAAGCAGTATGCGTTCGGACGTTTCGAAAGGGGTTAAAAAGATTAGAAACTACCCCTAACTAGAATAATTAATATTACTAATAGAGAAATGTTTAGCCAAGATCAAATTTGCGTAGAACTGAAGTATCTGACCTACACTAGCACCATTTAAATGCAGTATGCGTTCGGACGTTTCTAAAGGGGTTAAAAAGGTTAAAAACTACCCCTAACTAGAATAATTAATATTACCATTAGGGAAATGTTTAGCCAAGATCAAATTTGCGTAGAACTGCAGTACCTACCCTACACTAGCACTATATAAATGCAGTATGCGTTCGGACGTTTCTAAAGGGGATAAAAAAGTTAAAAACTACCCCTAACTAGAATAATTAATATTACCATTAGGGAAATGTTTAGCCAAGATCAAATTTGCGAGAACTGAAGTATCTACCCTACACTAGCACCATATAAAAGCAGTATGCGTTCGGACGTTTCTAAAGGGGTTAAAAAGGTTAAAAACTACCCCTAACCAGAATAATTAATATTACAATTAGAGAAATGTTTAGACAAGATCAAATTTGCGAGAACTGAAGTATCTACCCTACACTAGCACTATAAAAATAAAGTATGCGTTCGGACGTTTCTAAAAGGGATAAAAAAGTTAAAAACTACCCCTAACTAGAATAATTAATATTACCATTAGGGAAATGTTTAGCCAAGATCAAATTTGCGAGAACTGAAGTATCTACCCTACACTAGCACCATATAAAAGCAGTATGCGTTCGGACGTTTCTAAAGGGGTTAAAAAGATTAAAAACTACCCCTAACTAGAATAATTAATATTACCATTAGAGAAATGTTTAGCCGAGATCAAATTAGCGTAGAACTGAAGTATCTACCCTACACTAGCACTATATAAAAGCAGTATGCGTTCGGACGTTTCTAAAGGGGTTAAAAAGGTTAAAAACTACCCCTAACTAGAATAATTAATATTACCATTAGGGAAATGTTTAGCCAAGATCAAATTTGCGTAGAACTGCAGTACCTACCCTACACTAGCACTATATAAATGCAGTATGCGTTCGGACGTTTCTAAAGGGGATAAAAAAGTTAAAAACTACCCCTAACTAGAATAATTAATATTACCATTAGGGAAATGTTTAGCCAAGATCAAATTTGCGAGAACTGAAGTATCTACCCTACACTAGCACCATATAAAAGCAGTATGATTTCGGACGTTTCTAAAGGGGTTAAAAAGATTAAAAACTACCCCTAACTAGAATAATTAATATTACCATTAGAGAAATGTTTAGCCGAGATCAAATTTGCGTAGAACTGAAGTATCTACCCTACACTATCACCATATAAAAGCAGTATGCGTTCGGACGTTTCGGAAGGGGTTAAAAAGATTAAAAGCTACCCCTAACTAGAATAATTATTATTACCATTAGAGAAATGTTTAGCCAAGATCAAATTTGAGTAGAACTGAAGTATCTACCCTATACTAGCACCATATAAAAGCAGTATGCGTTCGGACGTTTCGAAAGGGGTTAAAAAGATTAGAAACTACCCCTAACTAGAATAATTAATATTACTAATAGAGAAATGTTTAGCCAAGATCAAAATTGAGTAGAACTGAAGTATCTACCCTACACCAGCACCATATAAAAGCAGTATGCGTTCGGACGTTTCTAAAGGGGTTAAAAAGGTTAAAAACTACCCCTAACTAGAATAATTAATATTACCATTAGGGAAATGTTTAGCCAAGATCAAATTTGCGTAGAACTGCAGTACCTACCCTACACTAGCACCATATAAATGCAGTATGCGTTCGGACGTTTCTAAAGGGTTAAAAAGATTAAAAACTACACCTAACTAGAATAATTAATATTACCATTAGAGAAATGTTTAGCAAAGATCAAATTTGCCTAGAACTGAAGTATCTACCCTACACTAGCACCATATAAAAGCAGTATGAGTTCGAACGTTTCTGTGGGGTTAAAATGGTTAAAAACTACACGTAACTAGAATAATTAATATTACTATTAGAGAAATGTTTAGCCAAGATCAAATTTGCGTAGAACTGAAGTATCTGACCTACACTAGCACCATTTAAATGCAGTATGCGTTCGGGCGTTTCTAAGGGGTTATAGAAAATTATAATATTAGCATTAGAGTAATGTTTAGCCAAGATCAAATTTACTTGGAACTGAAGTATCTACCCTACACTAGCACTATATAAAAGCAGTATGCGTTTGGACGTTTCTAAAGGGGTTAAAAAGATTAAAATCTACCCCTAACTAGAATAATTAATATTACAATTAGAGAAATGTTTAGACAAGATTAAATTTGTTTATAACTGAAGTATCTACCCTACACTAGCACTATATAAATGCAGTATGCGTTCGGACGTTTCTAAAGGGGATAAAAGAGTTAAAAACTACCCCTAACTAGAATAATTAATATTACCATTAGGGAAATGTTTAGCCAAGATCAAATTTGCGAGAACTGAAGTATCTACCCTACACTAGCACCATATAAAAGCAGTATGCGTTCGGACGTTTCTAAAGGGGTTAAAAAGATTAGAAACTACCCCTAACTAGAATAATTAATATTACCATTAGGGAAATGTTTAGCCAAGATCAAATTTGCGAGAACTGAAGTATCTACCCTACACTAGCACCATATAAAAGCAGTATGATTTCGGACGTTTCTAAAGGGGTTAAAAAGATTAAAAACTACCCCTAACTAGAATAATTAATATTACCATTAGAGAAATGTTTAGCCGAGATCAAATTTGCGTAGAACTGAAGTATCTACCCTACACTATCACCATATAAAAGCAGTATGCGTTCGGACGTTTCGGAAGGGGTTAAAAAGATTAAAAGCTACCCCTAACTAGAATAATTATTATTGCCATTAGAGAAATGTTTAGCCAAGATCAAATTTGAGTAGAACTGAAGTATCTACCCTATACTAGCACCATATAAAAGCAGTATGCGTTCGGACGTTCGAAAGGGGTTAAAAAGATTAGAAACTACCCCTAACTAGAATAAATAATATTACTAATAGAGAAATGTTTAGCCAAGATCAAATTTGCGTAGAACTGAAGTATCTGACCTACACTAGCACCATTTAAATGCAGTATGCGTTCGGGCGTTTCTAAGGGGTTATAGAAAATTATAATATTAGCATTAGAGTAATGTTTAGCCAAGATCAAATTTACTTGGAACTGAAGTATCTACCCTACACTAGCACTAACCTAACTAGAATAATTAATATTACCATTAGAGAAATGTTTAGCAAAGATCAAATTTGCCTAGAACTGAAGTATCTACCCTACACTAGCACCATATAAAAGCAGTATGAGTTCGAACGTTTCTGTGGGGTTAAAATGGTTAAAAACTACACGTAACTAGAATAATTAATATTACTATTAGAGAAATGTTTAGCCAAGATCAAATTTGCGTAGAACTGAAGTATCTGACCTACACTAGCACCATTTAAATGCAGTATGCGTTCGGGCGTTTCTAAGGGGTTATAGAAAATTATAATATTAGCATTAGAGTAATGTTTAGCCAAGATCAAATTTACTTGGAACTGAAGTATCTACCCTACACTAGCACTATATAAAAGCAGTATGCGTTTGGACGTTTCTAAAGGGGTTAAAAAGATTAAAATCTACCCCTAACTAGAATAATTAATATTACAATTAGAGAAATGTTTAGACAAGATTAAATTTGTTTATAACTGAAGTATCTACCCTACACTAGCACTATATAAATGCAGTATGCGTTCGGACGTTTCTAAAGGGGATAAAAGAGTTAAAAACTACCCCTAACTAGAATAATTAATATTACCATTAGGGAAATGTTTAGCCAAGATCAAATTTGCGAGAACTGAAGTATCTACCCTACACTAGCACCATATAAAAGCAGTATGCGTTCGGACGTTTCTAAAGGGGTTAAAAAGATTAGAAACTACCCCTAACTAGAATAATTAATATTACCATTAGGGAAATGTTTAGCCAAGATCAAATTTGCGAGAACTGAAGTATCTACCCTACACTAGCACCATATAAAAGCAGTATGATTTCGGACGTTTCTAAAGGGGTTAAAAAGATTAAAAACTACCCCTAACTAGAATAATTAATATTACCATTAGAGAAATGTTTAGCCGAGATCAAATTTGCGTAGAACTGAAGTATCTACCCTACACTATCACCATATAAAAGCAGTATGCGTTCGGACGTTTCGGAAGGGGTTAAAAAGATTAAAAGCTACCCCTAACTAGAATAATTATTATTACCATTAGAGAAATGTTTAGCCAAGATCAAATTTGAGTAGAACTGAAGTATCTACCCTATACTAGCACCATATAAAAGCAGTATGCGTTCGGACGTTTCGAAAGGGGTTAAAAAGATTAGAAACTACCCCTAACTAGAATAAATAATATTACTAATAGAGAAATGTTTAGCCAAGATCAAATTTGCGTAGAACTGAAGTATCTGACCTACACTAGCACCATTTAAATGCAGTATGCGTTCGGGCGTTTCTAAGGGGTTATAGAAAATTATAATATTAGCATTAGAGTAATGTTTAGCCAAGATCAAATTTACTTGGAACTGAAGTATCTACCCTACACTAGCACCATATAAAAGCAGTATGCGTTTGGACGTTTCTAAAGGGGTTAAAAAGATTAAAATCTACCCCTAACTAGAATAATTAATATTACAATTAGAGAAATGTTTAGACAAGATTAAATTTGTTTAGAACTGAAGTATCTACCCTACACTAGCACTATATAAATGCAGTATGCGTTCGGACGTTTCTAAAGGGGATAAAAAAGTTAAAAACTACCCCTAACTAGAATAATTAATATTACCATTAGGGAAATGTTTAGCCAAGATCAAATTTGCGAGAACTGAAGTATCTACCCTACACTAGCACCATATAAAAGCAGTATGCGTTCGGACGTTTCTAAAGGGGTTAAAAAGGTTAAAAACTACCCCTAACTAGAATAATTAATATTACCATTAGAGAAATGTTTAGCCGAGATCAAATTTGCGTAGAACTGAAGTATCTACCCTACACTAGCACCATATAAAAGCAGTATGCGTTCGGACGTTTCTAAAGGGGTTAAAAAGGTTAAAAACTACCCCTAACTAGAATAATTATTATTACCATTAGAGAAATGTTTAGCCGAGATCAAATTTGCGTAGAACTGAAGTATCTACCCTACACTAGCACCATATAAAAGCAGTATGCGTTTGGACGTTTCTAAAGGGGTTAAAAAGATTAAAATCTACCCCTAACTAGAATAATTAATATTACAATTAGAGAAATGTTTAGACAAGATTAAATTTGTTTAGAACTGAAGTATCTACCCTACACTAGCACTATATAAATGCAGTATGCGTTCGGACGTTTCTAAAGGGGATAAAAAAGTTAAAAACTACCCCTAACTAGAATAATTAATATTACCATTAGGGAAATGTTTAGCCAAGATCAAATTTGCGAGAACTGAAGTATCTACCCTACACTAGCACCATATAAAAGCAGTATGCGTTCGGACGTTTCTAAAGGGGTTAAAAAGGTTAAAAACTACCCCTAACTAGAATAATTAATATTACCATTAGAGAAATGTTTAGCCGAGATCAAATTTGCGTAGAACTGAAGTATCTACCCTATACTAGCACCATATAAAAGCAGTATGCGTTCGGACGTTTCGAAAGGGGTTAAAAAGATTAGAAACTACCCCTAACTAGAATAAATAATATTACTAATAGAGAAATGTTTAGCCAAGATCAAATTTGCGTAGAACTGAAGTATCTGACCTACACTAGCACCATTTAAATGCAGTATGCGTTCGGGCGTTTCTAAGGGGTTATAGAAAATTATAATATTAGCATTAGAGTAATGTTTAGCCAAGATCAAATTTACTTGGAACTGAAGTATCTACCCTACACTAGCACTATATAAAAGCAGTATGCGTTTGGACGTTTCTAAAGGGGTTAAAAAGATTAAAATCTACCCCTAACTAGAATAATTAATATTACAATTAGAGAAATGTTTAGACAAGATTAAATTTGTTTAGAACTGAAGTATCTACCCTACACTAGCACTATATAAATGCAGTATGCGTTCAGACGTTTCTAAAGGGGATAAAAAAGTTAAAAACTACCCCTAACTAGAATAATTAATATTACCATTAGGGAAATGTTTAGCCAAGATCAAATTTGCGAGAACTGAAGTATCTACCCTACACTAGCACCATATAAAAGCAGTATGCGTTCGGACGTTTCTAAAGGGGTTAAAAAGGTTAAAAACTACCCCTAACTAGAATAATTAATATTACCATTAGAGAAATGTTTAGCCGAGATCAAATTTGCGTAGAACTGAAGTATCTACCCTACACTAGCACCATATAAAAGCAGTATGCGTTCGGACGTTTCTAAAGGGGTTAAAAAGGTTAAAAACTACCCCTAACTAGAATAATTAATATTACAATTAGAGAAATGTTTAGACAAGATTAAATTTGTTTAGAACTGAAGTATCTACCCTACACTAGCACCATATAAAA
Source organism: Agrypnus murinus (assembly GCA_929113105.1). Classification (NCBI taxonomy): domain Eukaryota; kingdom Metazoa; phylum Arthropoda; class Insecta; order Coleoptera; family Elateridae; genus Agrypnus; species Agrypnus murinus. Next base: position 122,435,533 of record OV816030.1, read on the forward strand.
GCAGTATGCGTTCGGACGTTTCGAATTGGGTTAAAAAGATTAGAAACTACCCCTAACTAGAATAATTAATATTACTATTAGATAAATGTTTAGCCAAGATCAAATTTGCGTATGACTGAAGTATCTCCCCTACACTAGCACCATATAAAAGCAGTATGCGTTCGGACGTTTCTAAAGGGGTTAAAAAGGTTAAAAACTACCCCTAACTAGAATAATTAATATTACCATTAGGGAAATGTTTAGCCAAGATCAAATTTGCGTAGAACTGCAGTACCTACCCTACACTAGCACCATATAAATGCAGTATGCGTTCGGACGTTTCTAAAGGGTTAAAAAGATTAAAAACTACACCTAACTAGAATAATTAATATTACCATTAGAGAAATGTTTAGCAAAGATCAAATTTGCCTAGAACTGAAGTATCTACACTACACTAGCACCATATAAAAGCAGTATGAGTTCGAACGTTTCTGTAGGGGTTAAAATGGTTAAAAACTACACGTAACTAGAATAATTAATATTACTATTAGAGAAATGTTTAGCCAAGATCAAATTTGCGTAGAACTGAAGTATCTGACCTACACTAGCACCATATAAATGCAGTAAGCGTTCGGGCGTTTCTAAGGGGTTATAGAAAATTATAATATTAGCATTAGAGTAATGTTTAGCCAAGATCAAATTTGCGTATGACTGAAGTATCTCCCCTACACTAGCACCATATAAAAGCAGTATGCGTTCGGAAGTTTCTAAAGGGGTTAAAAAGGTTAAAAACTACCCCTAACTAGAATAATTAATATTACCATTAGGGAAATGTTTAGCCAAGATCAAATTTGCGTAGAACTGCAGTACCTACCCTACACTAGCACCATATAAATGCAGTATGCGTTCGGACGTTTCTAAAGGGTTAAAAAGATTAAAAACTACACCTAACTAGAATAATTAATATTACCATTAGAGAAATGTTTAGCAAAGATCAAATTTGCCTAGAACTGAAGTATCTACCCTACACTTGCACCATATAAAAGCAGTATGAGTTCGAACGTTTCTGTAGGGGTTAAAATGGTTAAAAACTACACGTAACTAGAATAATTAATATTACTATTAGAGAAATGTTTAGCCAAGATCAAATTTGCGTAGAACTGAAGTATCTGACCTACACTAGCACCATATAAATGCAGTAAGCGTTCGGGCGTTTCTAAGGGGTTATAGAAAATTATAATATTAGCATTAGAGTAATGTTTAGCCAAGATCAAATTTGCGTATGACTGAAGTATCTCCCCTACACTAGCACCATATAAAAGCAGTATGCGTTCGGAAGTTTCTAAAGGGGTTAAAAAGGTTAAAAACTACCCCTAACTAGAATAATTAATATTACCATTAGGGAAATGTTTAGCCAAGATCAAATTTGCGAGAACTGAAGTATCTACCCTACACTAGCACCATATAAAAGCAGTATGATTTCGGACGTTTCTAAAGGGGTTAAAAAGATTAAAAACTACCCCTAACTAGAATAATTAATATTACAATTAGAGAAATGTTTAGCCGAGATCAAATTTGCGTAGAACTGAAGTATCTACCCTACACTATCACCATATAAAAGCAGTATGCGTTCGGACGTTTCGGAAGGGGTTAAAAAGATTAAAAACTACCCCTAACTAGAATAATTATTATTACCATTAGAAAAAAGTTTAGCCAAGATCAAATTTGCGTAGAACTGAAGTATCTGACCTACACTAGCACCATTTAAATGCAGTATGCGTTCGGGCGTTTCTAAGGGGTTATAGAAAATTATAATATTAGCATTAGAGTAATGTTTAGCCAAGATCAAATTTACTTGGAACTGAAGTATCTACCCTACACTAGCACTATATAAAAGCAGTATGCGTTTGGACGTTTCTAAAGGGGTTAAAAAGATTAAAATCTACCCCTAACTAGAATAATTAATATTACAATTAGAGAAATGTTTAGACAAAATTAAATTTGTTTAGAACTGAAGTATCTACCCTACACTAGCACTATATAAATGCAGTATGCGTTCGGACGTTTCTAAAGGGGATAAAAAAGTTAAAAACTACCCCTAACTAGAATAATTAATATTACCATTAGGGAAATGTTTAGCCAAGATCAAATTTGCGAGAATTGAAGTATCTACCCTACACTAGCACCATATAAAAGCAGTATGCGTTCGGACGTTTCAATAGGGGTTAAAAAGATTAAAAACTACCCCTAACTAGAATAATTAATATTACCATTAGAGAAATGTTTAGCCGAGATCAAATTAGCGTAGAACTGAAGTATCTACCGTACACTAGCACCATATAAAAGCAGTATGCGTTCGGACGTTTCTAAAGGGGTTAAAAAGGTTAAAAACTACCCCTAACTAGAATAATTAATATTACCATTAGGGAAATGTTTAGCCAAGATCAAATTTGCGTATGACTGAAGTATCTCCCCTACACTAGCACCATATAAAAGCAGTATGCGTTCGGACGTTTCTAAAGGGGTTAAAAAGATTAAAAACTTCCCCTAACTAGAATAATTAATATTACCATTAGGGAAATGTTTAGCCAAGATCAAATTTGCGTAGAACTGCAGTACCTACCCTACACTAGCACTATATAAATGCAGTATGCGTTCGGACGTTTCTAAAGGGGATAAAAAAGTTAGAAACTACCCCTAACTAGAATAATTAATATTACCATTAGGGAAATGTTTAGCCAAGATCAAATTTGCGAGAACTGAAGTATCTACCCTACACTAGCACCATATAAAAGCAGTATGCGTTCGGACGTTTCTAAAGGGGTTAAAAAGGTTAAAAACTACCCCTAACCAGAATAATTAATATTACAATTAGAGAAATGTTTAGACAAGATCAAATTTGCGAGAACTGAAGTATCTACCCTACACTAGCACTATAAAAATGAAGTATGCGTTCGGACGTTTCTAAAAGGGATAAAAAAGTTAAAAACTACCCCAAACTAGAATAATTAATATTACCATTAGGGAAATGTTTAGCCAAGATCAAATTTGCGAGAACTGAAGTATCTACCCTACACTAGCACCATATAAAAGCAGTATGCGTTCGGACGTTTCTAAAGGGGTTAAAAAGATTAAAAACTACCCCTAACTAGAATAATTAATATTACCATTAGAGAAATGTTTAGCCAAGATCAAATTTGCGAGAACTGAAGTATCTACCCTACACTAGCACTATATAAAAGCAGTATGCGTTTGGACGTTTCTAAAGGGGTTAAAAAGATTAAAATCTACCCCTAACTAGAATAATTAATATTACAATTAGAGAAATGTTTAGACAAGATTAAATTTGTTTAGAACTGAAGTATCTACCCTACACTAGCACTATATAAATGCAGTATGCGTTCGGACGTTTCTAAAGGGGATAAAAAAGTTAAAAACTACCCCTAACTAGAATAATTAATATTACCATTAGGGAAATGTTTAGCCAAGATCAAATTTGCGAGAACTGAAGTATCTACCCTACACTAGCACCATATAAAAGCAGTATGATTTCGGACGTTTCTAAAGGGGTTAAAAAGATTAAAAACTACCCCTAACTAGAATAATTAATATTACCATTAGAGAAATGCTTAGCCGAGATCAAATTTGCGTAGAACTGAAGTATCTACCCTACACTATCACCATATAAAAGCAGTATGCGTTCGGACGTTTCGGAAGGGGTTAAAAAGATTAAAAGCTACCCCTAACTTGAATAATTATTATTACCATTAGAGAAATGTTTAGCCAAGATCAAATTTGAGTAGAACTGAAGTATCTACCCTATACTAGCACCATATAAAAGCAGTATGCGTTCGGACGTTTCGAAAGGGGTTAAAAAGATTAGAAACTACCCCTAACTAGAATAATTAATATTACTAATAGAGAAATGTTTAGCCAAGATCAAATTTGCGTAGAACTGAAGTATCTGACCTACACTAGCACCATTTAAATGCAGTATGCGTTCGGGCGTTTCTAAGGGGTTATAGAAAATTATAATATTAGCATTAGAGTAATGTTTAGCCAAGATCAAATTTACTTGGAACTGAAGTATCTACCCTACACTAGCACTATATAAAAGCAGTATGCGTTTGGACGTTTCTAAAGGGGTTAAAAAGATTAAAATCTACCCGTAACTAGAATAATTAATATTACAATTAGAGAAATGTTTAGACAAGATTAAATTTGTTTAGAACTGAAGTATCTACCCTACACTAGCACTATATAAATGCAGTATGCGTTCGGACGTTTCTAAAGGGGATAAAAAAGTTAAAAACTACCCCTAACTAGAATAATTAATATTACCATTAGGGAAATGTTTAGCCAAGATCAAATTTGCGAGAACTGAAGTATCTACCTTACACTAGCACCATATAAAAGCAGTATGCGTTCGGACGTTTCTAAAGGGGTTAAAAAGATTAAAAACTACCCCTAACTAGAATAATTAATATTACAATTAGAGAAATGTTTAGACAAGATTAAATTTGTTTAGAACTGAAGTATCTACCCTACACTAGCACTATATAAATGCAGTATGCGTTCGGACGTTTCTAAAGGGGATAAAAAAGTTAAAAACTACCCCTAACTAGAATAATTAATATTACCATTAGGGAAATGTTTAGCCAAGATCAAATTTTCGAGAACTGAAGTATCTACCCTACACTAGCACCATATAAAAGCAGTATGATTTCGGACGTTTCTAAAGGGGTTAAAAAGATTAAAAACTACCCCTAACTAGAATAATTAATATTACCATTAGAGAAATGTTTAGCCGAGATCAAATTTGAGTAGAACTGAAGTATCTACCCTACACTATCACCATATAAAAGCAGTATGCGTTCGGACGTTTCGGAAGGGGTTAAAAAGATTAAAAGCTACCCCTAACTAGAATAATTAATATTACAATTAGAGAAATGTTTAGACAAGATTAAATTTGTTTAGAACTGAAGTATCTACCCTACACTAGCACTATATAAATGCAGTATGCGTTCGGACGTTTCTAAAGGGGATAAAAAAGTTAAAAATTACCCCTAACTAGAATAATTAATATTACCATTAGGGAAATGTTTAGCCAAGATCAAATTTGCGAGAACTGAAGTATCTACCTTACACTAGCACCATATAAAAGCAGTATGCGTTCGGACGTTTCTAAAGGGGTTAAAAAGATTAAAAACTACCCCTAACTAGAATAATTAATATTACAATTAGAGAAATGTTTAGACAAGATTAAATTTGTTTAGAACTGAAGTATCTACCCTACACTAGCACTATATAAATGCAGTATGCGTTCGGACGTTTCTAAAGGGGATAAAAAAGTTAAAAACTACCCCTAACTAGAATAATTAATATTACCATTAGGGAAATGTTTAGCCAAGATCAAATTTGCGAGAACTGAAGTATCTACCTTACACTAGCACCATATAAAAGCAGTATGCGTTCGGACGTTTCTAAAGGGGTTAAAAAGATTAAAAACTACCCCTAACTAGAATAATTAATATTACAATTAGAGAAATGTTTAGACAAGATTAAATTTGTTTAGAACTGAAGTATCTACCCTACACTAGCACTATATAAATGCAGTATGCGTTCGGACGTTTCTAAAGGGGATAAAAAAGTTAAAAACTACCCCTAACTAGAATAATTAATATTACCATTAGGGAAATGTTTAGCCAAGATCAAATTTGCGAGAACTGAAGTATCTACCTTACACTAGCACCATATAAAAGCAGTATGCGTTCGGACGTTTCTAAAGGGGTTAAAAAGATTAAAAACTACCCCTAACTAGAATAATTAATATTACAATTAGAGAAATGTTTAGACAAGATTAAATTTGTTTAGAACTGAAGTATCTACCCTACACTAGCACTATATAAATGCAGTATGCGTTCGGACGTTTCTAAAGGGGATAAAAAAGTTAAAAACTACCCCTAACTAGAATAATTAATATTACCATTAGGGAAATGTTTAGCCAAGATCAAATTTTCGAGAACTGAAGTATCTACCCTACACTAGCACCATATAAAAGCAGTATGATTTCGGACGTTTCTAAAGGGGTTAAAAAGATTAAAAACTACCCCTAACTAGAATAATTAATATTACCATTAGAGAAATGTTTAGCCGAGATCAAATTTGCGTAGAACTGAAGTATCTACCCTATACTAGCACCATATAAAAGCAGTATGCGTTCGGACGTTTCGTAAGGGGTTAAAAAGATTAGAAACTACCCCTAACTAGAATAAATAATATTACTAATAGAGAAATGTTTAGCCAAGATCAAATTTGCGTATAACTGAAGTATCTGACCTACACTAGCACCATTTAAATGCAGTATGCGTTCGGGCGTTTCTAAGGGGTTATAGAAAATTATAATATTAGCATTAGAGTAATGTTTAGCCAAGATCAAATTTACTTGGAACTGAAGTATCTACCCTACACTAGCACTATATAAAAGCAGTATGCGTTTGGACGTTTCTAAAGGGGTTAAAAAGATTAAAATCTACCCCTAACTAGAATAATTAATATTACAATTAGAGAAATGTTTAGACAAGATTAAATTTGTTTAGAACTGAAGTATCTACCCTACACTAGCACTATATAAATGCAGTATGCGTTCGGACGTTTCTAAAGGGGATAAAAAAGTTAAAAACTACCCCTAACTAGAATAATTAATATTACCATTAGGGAAATGTTTAGCCAAGATCAAATTTGCGAGAACTGAAGTATCTACCCTACACTAGCACCATATAAAAGCAGTATGCGTTCGGACGTTTCTAAAGGGGTTAAAAAGATTAAAAACTACCCCTAACTAGAATAATTAATATTACCATTAGAGAAATGTTTAGCCGAGATCAAATTTGCGTAGAACTGAAGTATCTACCCTACACTAGCACCATATAAAAGCAGTATGCGTTCGGACGTTTCTAAAGGGGTTAAAAAGATTAAAAACTACCCCTAACTAGAATAATTAATATTACCATTAGAGAAATGTTTAGCCGAGATCAAATTTGCGAGAACTGAAGTATCTACCCTACACTAGCACCATATAAAAGCAGTATGCGTTCGGACGTTTCTAAAGGGGTTAAAAAGATTAAAAACTACCCCTAACTAGAATAATTAATATTACCATTAGAGAAATGTTTAGCCGAGATCAAATTAGCGTAGAACTGAAGTATCTACCCTACACTAGCACTATATAAAAGCAGTATGCGTTTGGACGTTTCTAAAGGGGTTAAAAAGATTAAAAACTACCCCTAACTAGAATAATTAATATTACAATTAGAGAAATGTTTAGACAAGATTAAATTTGTTTAGAACTGAAGTATCTACCCTACACTAGCACTATATAAATGCAGTATGCTTTCGGACGTTTCTAAAGGGGATAAAAAAGTTAAAAACTACCCCTAACTAGAATAATTAATATTACCATTAGGGAAATGTTTAGCCAAGATCAAATTTGCGAGAACTGAAGTATCTACCTTACACTAGCACCATATAAAAGCAGTATGCGTTCGGACGTTTCTAAAGGGGTTAAAAAGATTAAAAACTACCCCTAACTAGAATAATTAATATTACAATTAGAGAAATGTTTAGACAAGATTAAATTTGTTTAGAACTGAAGTATCTACCCTACACTAGCACTATATAAATGCAGTATGCGTTCGGACGTTTCTAAAGGGGATAAAAAAGTTAAAAACTACCCCTAACTAGAATAATTAATATTACCATTAGGGAAATGTTTAGCCAAGATCAAATTTTCGAGAACTGAAGTATCTACCCTACACTAGCACCATATAAAAGCAGTATGATTTCGGACGTTTCTAAAGGGGTTAAAAAGATTAAAAACTACCCCTAACTAGAATAATTAATATTACCATTAGAGAAATGTTTAGCCGAGATCAAATTTGCGTAGAACTGAAGTATCTACCCTATACTAGCACCATATAAAAGCAGTATGCGTTCGGACGTTTCGTAAGGGGTTAAAAAGATTAGAAACTACCCCTAACTAGAATAAATAATATTACTAATAGAGAAATGTTTAGCCAAGATCAAATTTGCGTATAACTGAAGTATCTGACCTACACTAGCACCATTTAAATGCAGTATGCGTTCGGGCGTTTCTAAGGGGTTATAGAAAATTATAATATTAGCATTAGAGTAATGTTTAGCCAAGATCAAATTTACTTGGAACTGAAGTATCTACCCTACACTAGCACTATATAAAAGCAGTATGCGTTTGGACGTTTCTAAAGGGGTTAAAAAGATTAAAATCTACCCCTAACTAGAATAATTAATATTACAATTAGAGAAATGTTTAGACAAGATTAAATTTGTTTAGAACTGAAGTATCTACCCTACACTAGCACTATATAAATGCAGTATGCGTTCGGACGTTTCTAAAGGGGATAAAAAAGTTAAAAACTACCCCTAACTAGAATAATTAATATTACCATTAGGGAAATGTTTAGCCAAGATCAAATTTGCGAGAACTGAAGTATCTACCCTACACTAGCACCATATAAAAGCAGTATGCGTTCGGACGTTTCTAAAGGGGTTAAAAAGATTAAAAACTACCCCTAACTAGAATAATTAATATTACCATTAGAGAAATGTTTAGCCGAGATCAAATTTGCGTAGAACTGAAGTATCTACCCTACACTAGCACCATATAAAAGCAGTATGCGTTCGGACGTTTCGAATGGGGTTAAAAAGATTAGAAACTACCCCTAACTAGAATAATTAATATTACTATTAGAGAAATGTTTAGCCAAGATCAAATTTGCGTATGACTGAAGTATCTCCCCTACACTAGCACCATATAAAAGCAATATGCGTTCGGACGTTTCTAAAGGCGTTAAAAAGGTTAAAAACTACCCCTAACTAGAATAATTAATATTACCATTAGGGAAATGTTTAGCCAAGATCAAATTTGCGTAGAACTGCAGTACCTACCCTACACTAGCACCATATAAATGCAGTATGCGTTCGGACGTTTCTAAAGGGTTAAAAAGATTAAAAACTACACCTAACTAGAATAATTAATATTACCATTAGAGAAATGTTTAGCAAAGATCAAATTTGCCTAGAACTGAAGTATCTACCCTACACTAGCACCATATAAAAGCAGTATGAGTTCGAACGTTTCTGTAGGGGTTAAAATGGTTAAAAACTACACGTAACTAGAATAATTAATATTACTATTAGAGAAATGTTTAGCCAAGATCAAATTTGCGAGAACTGAAGTATCTACCCTACACTAGCACCATATAAAAGCAGTATGCGTTCGGACGTTTCTAAAGGGGTTAAAAAGATTAAAAACTACCCCTAACTAGAATAATTAATATTACCATTAGAGAAATGTTTAGCCGAGATCAAATTTGCGTAGAACTGAAGTATCTACCCTACACTAGCACCATATAAAAGCAGTATGCGTTCGAACGTTTCTAAAGGGGTTAAAAAGGTTAAAAACTACCGCTAACTAGAATAATTAATATTACCATTAGGGAAATGTTTAGCCAAGATCAAATTTGCGTATGACTGAAGTATCTCCCCTACAATAGCACCATATAAAAGCAGTATGCGTTCGGACGTTTCTAAAGGGGTTAAAAAGGTTAAAAACTACCCCTAACTAGAATAATTAATATTACCATTAGGGAAATGTTTAGCCAAGATCAAATTTGCGTAGAACTGCAGTACCTATCCTACACTAGCACTATATAAATGCAGTATGCGTTCGGACGTTTCGGAAGGGGTTAAAAAGATTAAAAGCTACCCCTAACTAGAATAATTATTATTACCATTAGAAAAAAGTTTAGCCAAGATCAAATTTGCGTAGAACTGAAGTATCTGACCTACACTAGCACCATTTAAATGCAGTATGCGTTCGGGCGTTTCTAAGGGGTTATAGAAAATTATAATATTAGCATTAGAGTAATGTTTAGCCAAGATCAAATTTACTTGGAACTGAAGTATCTACCCTACACTAGCACTATATAAAAGCAGTATGCGTTTGGACGTTTCTAAAGGGGTTAAAAAGATTAAAATCTACCCCTAACTAGAATAATTAATATTACAATTAGAGAAATGTTTAGACAAAATTAAATTTGTTTAGAACTGAAGTATCTACCCTACACTATCACCATATAAAAGCAGTATGCGTTCGGACGTTTCGGAAGGGGTTAAAAAGATTAAAAGCTACCCCTAACTTGAATAATTATTATTACCATTAGAGAAATGTTTAGCCAAGATCAAATTTGAGTAGAACTGAAGTATCTACCCTATACTAGCACCATATAAAAGCAGTATGCGTTCGGACGTTTCGAAAGGGGTTAAAAAGATTAGAAACTACCCCTAACTAGAATAATTAATATTACTAATAGAGAAATGTTTAGCCAAGATCAAATTTGCGTAGAACTGAAGTATCTGACCTACACTAGCACCATTTAAATGCAGTATGCGTTCGGGCGTTTCTAAGGGGTTATAGAAAATTATAATATTAGCATTAGAGTAATGTTTAGCCAAGATCAAATTTACTTGGAACTGAAGTATCTACCCTACACTAGCACTATATAAAAGCAGTATGCGTTTGGACGTTTCTAAAGGGGTTAAAAAGATTAAAATCTACCCCTAACTAGAATAATTAATATTACAATTAGAGAAATGTTTAGACAAGATTAAATTTGTTTATAACTGAAGTATCTACCCTACACTAGCACTATATAAATGCAGTATGCGTTCGGACGTTTCTAAAGGGGATAAAAAAGTTAAAAACTACCCCTAACTAGAATAATTAATATTACCATTAGGGAAATGTTTAGCCAAGATCAAATTTGCGAGAACTGAAGTATCTACCCTACACTAGCACCATATAAAAGCAGTATGCGTTCGGACGTTTCTAAAGGGGTTAAAAAGATTAAAAACTACCCCTAACTAGAATAATTAATATTACAATTAGAGAAATGTTTAGACAAGATTAAATTTGTTTAGAACTGAAGTATCTACCCTACACTAGCACTATATAAATGCAGTATGCGTTCGGACGTTTCTAAAGGGGATAAAAAAGTTAAAAACTACCCCTAACTAGAATAATTAATATTACCATTAGGGAAATGTTTAGCCAAGATCAAATTTTCGAGAACTGAAGTATCTACCCTACACTAGCACCATATAAAAGCAGTATGATTTCGGACGTTTCTAAAGGGGTTAAAAAGATTAAAAACTACCCCTAACTAGAATAATTAATATTACCATTAGAGAAATGTTTAGCCGAGATCAAATTTGCGTAGAACTGAAGTATCTACCCTACACTATCACCATATAAAAGCAGTATGCGTTCGGACGTTTCGGAAGGGGTTAAAAAGATTAAAAGCTACCCCTAACTAGAATAATTATTATTACCATTAGAGAAATGTTTAGCCAAGATCAAATTTGAGTAGAACTGAAGTATCTACCCTATACTAGCACCATATAAAAGCAGTATGCGTTCGGACGTTTCGTAAGGGGTTAAAAAGATTAGAAACTACCCCTAACTAGAATAAATAATATTACTAATAGAGAAATGTTTAGCCAAGATCAAATTTGCGTATAACTGAAGTATCTGACCTACACTAGCACCATTTAAATGCAGTATGCGTTCGGGCGTTTCTAAGGGGTTATAGAAAATTATAATATTAGCATTAGAGTAATGTTTAGCCAAGATCAAATTTACTTGGAACTGAAGTATCTACCCTACACTAGCACTATATAAAAGCAGTATGCGTTTGGACGTTTCTAAAGGGGTTAAAAAGATTAAAATCTACCCCTAACTAGAATAATTAATATTACAATTAGAGAAATGTTTAGACAAGATTAAATTTGTTTAGAACTGAAGTATCTACCCTACACTAGCACTATATAAATGCAGTATGCGTTCGGACGTTTCTAAAGGGGATAAAAAAGTTAAAAACTACCCCTAACTAGAATAATTAATATTACCATTAGGGAAATGTTTAGCCAAGATCAAATTTGCGAGAACTGAAGTATCTACCCTACACTAGCACCATATAAAAGCAGTATGCGTTCGGACGTTTCTAAAGGGGTTAAAAAGATTAAAAACTACCCCTAACTAGAATAATTAATATTACCATTAGAGAAATGTTTAGCCGAGATCAAATTTGCGTAAAACTGAAGTATCTACCCTACACTAGCACCATATAAAAGCAGTATGCGTTCGGACGTTTCGAATGGGGTTAAAAAGATTAGAAACTACCCCTAACTAGAATAATTAATATTACTATTAGAGAAATGTTTAGCCAAGATCAAATTTGCGTATGACTGAAGTATCTCCCCTACACTAGCACCATATAAAAGCAATCTGCGTTCGGACGTTTCTAAAGGCGTTAAAAAGGTTAAAAACTACCCCTAACTAGAATAATTAATATTACCATTAGGGAAATGTTTAGCCAAGATCAAATTTGCGTAGAACTGCAGTACCTACCCTACACTAGCACCATATAAATGCAGTATGCGTTCGGACGTTTCTAAAGGGTTAAAAAGATTAAAAACTACACCTAACTAGAATAATTAATATTACCATTAGAGAAATGTTTAGCAAAGATCAAATTTGCCTAGAACTGAAGTATCTACCCTACACTAGCACCATATAAAAGCAGTATGAGTTCGAACGTTTCTGTAGGGGTTAAAATGGTTAAAAACTACACGTAACTAGAATAATTAATATTACTATTAGAGAAATGTTTAGCCAAGATCAAATTTGCGAGAACTGAAGTATCTACCCTACACTAGCACCATATAAAAGCAGTATGCGTTCGGACGTTTCTAAAGGGGTTAAAAAGATTAAAAACTACCCCTAACTAGAATAATTAATATTACCATTAGAGAAATGTTTAGCCGAGATCAAATTTGCGTAGAACTGAAGTATCTACCCTACACTAGCACCATATAAAAGCAGTATGCGTTCGAACGTTTCTAAAGGGGTTAAAAAGGTTAAAAACTACCGCTAACTAGAATAATTAATATTACCATTAGGGAAATGTTTAGCCAAGATCAAATTTGCGTATGACTGAAGTATCTCCCCTACAATAGCACCATATAAAAGCAGTATGCGTTCGGACGTTTCTAAAGGGGTTAAAAAGGTTAAAAACTACCCCTAACTAGAATAATTAATATTACCATTAGGGAAATGTTTAGCCAAGATCAAATTTGCGTAGAACTGCAGTACCTACCCTACACTAGCACTATATAAATGCAGTATGCGTTCGGACGTTTCTAAAGGGGATAAAAAAGTTAAAAACTACCCCTAACTAGAATAATTAATATTACCATTAGGGAAATGTTTAGCCAAGATCAAATTTGCGAGAACTAAAGTATCTACCCTACACTAGCACCATATAAAAGCAGTATGCGTTCGGACGTTTCTAAAGGGGTTAAAAAGGTTAAAAACTACCCCTAACCAGAATAATTAATATTACAATTAGAGAAATGTTTAGACAAGATCAAATTTGCGAGAACTGAAGTATCTACCCTACACTAGCACTATAAAAATGAAGTATGCGTTCGGACGTTTCTAAAAGGGATAAAAAAGTTAAAAACTACCCCTAACTAGAATAATTAATATTACCATTAGGGAAATGTTTAGCCAAGATCAAATTTGCGAGAACTGAAGTATCTACCCTACACTAGCACCATATAAAAGCAGTATGATTTCGGACGTTTCTAAAGGGGTTAAAAAGGTTAAAAACTACACCTAACTAGAATAATCAATATTACCATTAGAGAAATGTTTAGCCAAGATCAAATTTGAATAGAACTGAAGTATCTACTCTACACTAGCACCATATAAAAGCAGTATGCGTTCGGACGTTTCTAAAGGGGTTAAAAAGATTAAAAACTACCCCTAACTAGAATAATTAATATTACCATTAGAGAAATGTTTAGCCGAGATCAAATTTGCGTAGAACTGAAGTATCTACCCTACACTAGCACCATATAAAAGCAGTATGCGTTCGGACGTTTCGGAAGGGGTTAAAAAGATTAAAAACTACCCCTAACTAGAATAATTAATATTACCATTAGAGAAATGTTTAGCTGAGATAAAATTCGCCTAGAACTGAAGTATCTACCCTACACTAGCACCATATAAAAGCAGTATGCGTTCGGACGTTTCGGAAGGGGTTAAAAAGATTAAAAGCTACCCCTAACTAGAATAATTATTATTACCATTAGAGAAATGTTTAGCCAAGATCAAATTTGAGTAGAACTGAAGTATCTACCCTACACTAGCACCATATAAAAGCAGTATGCGTTCGGACGTTTCGAATGGGGTTAAAAAGATTAGAAACTACCCCTAACTAGAATAATTAATATTACTATTAGAGAAATGTTTAGCCAAGATCAAATTTGCGTATGACTGAAGTATCTCCCCTACACTAGCACCATATAAAAGCAGTATGCGTTCGGACGTTTCTAAAGGGGTTAAAAAGGTTAAAAACTACCCCTAACTAGAATAATTAATATTACTATTAGAGAAATGTTTAGCCAAGATCAAATTTGCGTATGACTGAAGTATCTCCCCTACACTAGCACCATATAAATGCAGTATGCGTTCGGACGTTTCTAAAGGGTTAAAAAGATTAAAAACTACACCTAACTAGAATAATTATTATTACCATTAGAGAAATGTTTAGCCAAGATCAAATTTGAGTAGAACTGAAGTATCTACCCTACACTAGCACCATATAAAAGCAGTATGCGTTCGGACGTTTCGAATGGGGTTAAAAAGATTAGAAACTACCCCTAACTAGAATAATTAATATTACTAATAGAGAAATGTTTAGCCAAGATCAAATTTGCGTAGAACTGAAGTATCTGACCTACACTAGCACCATATAAATGCAGTATGCGTTCGGGCGTTTCTAAGGGGTTATAGAAAATTATAATATTTGCATTAGAGTAATGTTTAGCCAAGATCAAATTTACTTGGAACTGAAGTATCTACCCTACACTAGCACTATATAAAAGCAGTATGCGTTTGGACGTTTCTAAAGGGGTTAAAAAGATTAAAATCTACCCCTAACTAGAATAATTAATATTACAATTAGAGAAATGTTTAGACAAGATTAAATATGTTTATAACTGAAGTATCTACCCTACACTAGCACTATATAAATGCAGTATGCGTTCGGACGTTTCTAAAGGGGATAAAAGAGTTAAAAACTACCCCTAACTAGAATAATTAATATTACCATTAGGGAAATGTTTAGCCAAGATCAAATTTGCGAGAACTGAAGTATCTACCCTACACTAGCACCATATAAAAGCAGTATGCGTTCGGACGTTTCTAAAGGTGTTAAAAAGATTAAAAACTACCCCTAACTAGAATAATTAATATTACCATTAGAGAAATGTTTAGCCGAGATCAAATTTGAGTAGAACTGAAGTATCTACCCTACACTAGCTCCATATAAAAGCAGTATGCGTTCGGACATTTCGAAAGGGGTTAAAAAGATTAGAAACTACCCCTAACTAGAATAATTAATATTACTATTAGAGAAATGTTTAGCCAAGATCAAATTTGCGTATGACTGAAGTATCTCCCCTACACTAGCACCATATAAAAGCAGTATGCGTTCTGACGTTTCTAAAGGGGTTAAAAAGGTTAAAAACTACCCCTAACTAGAATAATTAATATTACCATTAGGGAAATGTTTAGCCAAGATCAAATTTGCGTAGAACTGCAGTACCTACCCTACACTAGCACCATATAAAAGCAGTATGAGTTCGAACGTTTCTGTAGGGGTTAAAATGGTTAAAAACTACACGTAACTAGAATAATTAATATTACTATTAGAGAAATGTTTAGCCAAGATCAAATTTGCGTAGAACTGAAGTATCTGACCTACACTAGCACCATATAAATGCAATATGCGTTCGGGCGTTTCTAAGGGGTTATAGAAAATTATAATATTAGCATTAGAGTAATGTTTAGCCAAGATCAAATTTACTTGGAACTGAAGTATCTACCCTACACTAGCACTATATAAAAGCAGTATGCGTTTGGACGTTTCTAAAGGGGTTAAAAAGATTAAAATCTACCCCTAACTAGAATAATTAATATTACAATTAGAGAAATGTTTAGACAAGATTAAATTTGTTTAGAACTGAAGTATCTACCCTACACTAGCACTATATAAATGCAGTATGCGTTCGGACGTTTCTAAAGGGGATAAAAGAGTTAAAAACTACCCCTAACTAGAATAATTAATATTACCATTAGGGAAATGTTTAGCCAAGATCAAATTTGCGACAACTGAAGTATCTACCCTACACTAGCACCATATAAAAGCAGTATGCGTTCGGACGTTTCTAAAGGGGTTAAAAAGATTAGAAAACAACCCTAACTAGAATAATTAATATTACCATTAGAGAAATGTTTAGCCAAGATCAAATTTGCGTAGAATTGAAGTATCTACCCTACACTAGCACCATATAAAAGCAGTATACGTTCGGACGTTTCTAAAGGTGTTAAAAAGATTAAAAACTACCCCTAACTAGAATAATTAATATTACCATTAGAGAAATGTTTAGCCGAGATCAAATTTGCGTAGAACTGAAGTATCTACCCTACACTAGCACCATATAAAAGCAGTATGCGTTCGGACGTTTCGGAAGGGGTTAAAAAGATTAAAAGCTACCCCTAACTTGAATAATTGTTTTTACCATTAGAGAAATGTTTAGCCAAGATCAAATTTGAGTAGAACTGAAGTATCTACCCTACACTAGCACCATATAAAAGCAGTATGAGTTCGAACGTTTCCGTAGGGGTTAAAATGGTTAAAAACTACACGTAACTAGAATAATTAATATTACTATTAGAGAAATGTTTAGCCAAGATCAAATTTGCGTAGAACTGAAGTATCTGACCTACACTAGCACCATATAAATGCAATATGCGTTCGGGCGTTTCTAAGGGGTTAAAGAAAATTATAATATTAGCATTAGAGTAATGTTTAGCCAAGATCAAATTTACTTGGAACTGAAGTATCTACCCTACACTAGCACTATATAAAAGCAGTATGCGTTTGGACTTTTCTAAAGGGGTTAAAAAGATTAAAATCTACCCCTAACTAGAGTAATTAATATTACAATTAGAGAAATGTTTATACAAGATTAAATTTGTTTAGAACTGAAGTATCTACCCTACACTAGCACTATATAAATGCAGTATGCGTTCGGACGTTTCTAAAGGGGATAAAAAAGTTAAAAACTACCCCTAACTAGAATAATTAATATTACCATTAGGGAAATGTTTAGCCAAGATCAAATTTGCGAGAACTGAAGTATCTACCCTACACTAGCACCATATAAAAGCAGTATGATTTCGGACGTTTCTAAAGGGGCTAAAAAGATTAAAAACTACCCCTAACTAGAATAATTAATATTACCATTAGGGAAATGTTTAGCCAAGATCAAATTTGCGAGAACTGAAGTATCTACCCTACACTAGCACCATATAAAAGCAGTATGCGTTCGGACGTTTCTAAAGGGGTTAAAAAGATTAAAAACTACCCCTAACTAGAATAATTAATATTACCATTAGAGAAATGTTTAGCCGAGATCAAATTTGCGTAGAACTGAAGTATCTACCCTACACTAGCACCATATAAAAGCAGTATGCGTTCGGACGTTTCTAAAGGGTTAAAAAGATTAAAAACTACACCTAACTAGAATAATTAATATTACCATTAGAGAAATGTCTAGCAAAGATCAAATTTGCCTAGAACTGAAGTATCTACCCTACACTAGCACCATATAAAAGCAGTATGAGTTCGAACGTTTCTGTAGGGGTTAAAATGGTTAAAAACTACACGTAACTAGAATAATTAATATTACTATTAGAGAAATGTTTAGCAAAGATCAAATTTGCGTAGAACTGAAGTATCTGACCTACACTAGCACCATATAAATGCAGTATGCGTTCGGGCGTTTCTAAGGGGTTATAGAAAATTATAATATTAGCATTAGAGTAATGTTTAGCCAAGATCAAATTTACTTGGAACTGAAGTATCTACCCTACACTAGCACTATATAAAAGCAGTATGCGTTTGGACGTTTCTAAAGGGGTTAAAAAGATTAAAATCTACCCCTAACTAGAATAATTAATATTACAATTAGAGAAATGTTTAGACAAGATTAAATTTGTTTATAACTGAAGTATCTACCCTACACTAGCACTATATAAATGCAGTATGCGTTCGGACGTTTCTAAAGGGGATAAAAGAGTTAAAAACTAACCCTAACTAGAATAATTAATATTACCATTAGGGAAATGTTTAGCCAAGATCAAATTTGCGAGAACTGAAGTATCTACCCTACACTAGCACCATATAAAAGCAGTATGCGTTCGGACGTTTCTAAAGGGGTTAAAAAGATTAGAAAATACCCCTAACTAGAATAATTAATATTACCATTAGAGAAATGTTTAGCCGAGATCAAATTTGCGTAGAACTGAAGTATCTACCCTACACTAGCACCATATAAAAGCAGTATGCGTTCGGACGTTTCGGAAGGGGTTAAAAAGATTAAAAGCTACCCCTAACTAGAATAATTATTATTACCATTAGAGAAATGTTTAGCCAAGATCAAATTTGAGTAGAACTGAAGTATCTACCCTACACTAGCTCCATATAAAAGCAGTATGCGTTCGGACATTTCGAAAGGGGTTAAAAAGATTAGAAACTACCCCTAACTAGAATAATTAATATTACTATTAGAGAAATGTTTAGCCAAGATCAAATTTGCGTATGACTGAAGTATCTCCCCTACACTAGCACCATATAAAAGCAGTATGCGTTCGGACGTTTCTAAAGGGGTTAAAAAGGTTAAAAACTACCCCTAACTAGAATAATTAATATTACCATTAGGGAAATGTTTAGCCAAGATCAAATTTGCGACAACTGAAGTATCTACCCTACACTAGCACCATATAAAAGCAGTATGCGTTCGGACGTTTCTAAAGGGGTTAAAAAGATTAGAAAACAACCCTAACTAGAATAATTAATATTACCATTAGAGAAATGTTTAGCCAAGATCAAATTTGAGTAGAACTGAAGTATCTACCCTACACTAGCACCATATAAAAGCAGTATGCGTTCGGACGTTTCTAAAGGTGTTAAAAAGATTAAAAACTACCCCTAACTAGAATAATTAATATTACCATTAGAGAAATGTTTAGCCGAGATCAAATTTGCGTAGAACTGAAGTATCTACCCTACACTAGCACCATATAAAAGCAGTATGCGTTCGGACGTTTCGGAAGGGGTTAAAAAGATTAAAAGCTACCCCTAACTTGAATAATTGTTTTTACCATTAGAGAAATGTTTAGCCAAGATCAAATTTGAGTAGAACTGAAGTATCTACCCTACACTAGCACCATATAAAAGCAATATGCGTTCGGACATTTCGAAAGGGGTTAAAAAGATTAGAAACTACCCCTAACTAGAATAATTAATATTACTATTAGAGAAATGTTTAGCCAAGATCAAATTTGCGTATGACTGAAGTACCTCCCCTACACTAGCACCATATAAAAGCAGTATGCGTTCGGACGTTTCTAAAGGGGTTAAAAAGGTTAAAAACTACCCCTAACTAGAATAATTAATATTACCATTAGAGAAATGTTTAGCCAAGTTCAAATTTGCGTAGAACTGCAGTACCTACCCTACACTAGCACCATATAAAAGCAGTATGCGTTCGAACGTTTCCGTAGGGGTTAAAATGGTTAAAAACTACACGTAACTAGAATAATTAATATTACTATTAGAGAAATGTTTAGCCAAGATCAAGTTTGCCTAGAACTGAAGTATCTACCCTACACTAGCACCATATAAAAGCAGTATGAGTTCGAACGTTTCCGTAGGGGTTAAAATGGTTAAAAACTACACGTAACTAGAATAATTAATATTACTATTAGAGAAATGTTTAGCCAAGATCAAATTTGCGTAGAACTGAAGTATCTGACCTACACTAGCACCATATAAATGCAATATGCGTTCGGGCGTTTCTAAGGGGTTAAAGAAAATTATAATATTAGCATTAGAGTAATGTTTAGCCAAGATCAAATTTACTTGGAACTGAAGTATCTACCCTACACTAGCACTATATAAAAGCAGTATGCGTTTGGACTTTTCTAAAGGGGTTAAAAAGATTAAAATCTACCCCTAACTAGAATAATTAATATTACAATTAGAGAAATGTTTAGACAAGATTAAATTTGTTTAGAACTGAAGTATCTACCCTACACTAGCACTATATAAATGCAGTATGCGTTCGGACGTTTCTAAAGGGGATAAAAAAGTTAAAAACTACCCCTAACTAGAATAATTAATATTACCATTAGGGAAATGTTTAGCCAAGATCAAATTTGCGAGAACTGAAGTATCTACCCTACACTAGCACCATATAAAAGCAGTATGCGTTCGGACGTTTCTAAAGGGGTTAAAAAGATTAAAAACTACCCTTAACTAGAATAATTAATATTACCATTAGAGAAATGTTTAGCCGAGATCAAATTTGCGTAGAACTGAAGTATCTACCCTACACTAGCACCATATAAAAGCAGTATGCGTTCGGACGTTTCTAAAGGGTTAAAAAGATTAAAAACTACACCTAACTAGAATAATTAATATTACCATTAGAGAAATGTTTAGCAAAGATCAAATTTGCCTAGAACTGAAGTATCTACCCTACACTAGCACCATATAAAAGCAGTATGAGTTCGAACGTTTCTGTAGGGGTTAAAATGGTTAAAAACTACACGTAACTAGAATAATTAATATTACTATTAGAGAAATGTTTAGCAAAGATCAAATTTGCGTAGAACTGAAGTATCTGACCTACACTAGCACCATATAAATGCAATATGCGTTCGGGCGTTTCTAAGGGGTTAAAGAAAATTATAATATTAGCATTAGAGTAATGTTTAGCCAAGATCAAATTTACTTGGAACTGAAGTATCTACCCTACACTAGCACTATATAAAAGCAGTATGCGTTTGGACGTTTCTAAAGGGGTTAAAAAGATTAAAATCTACCCCTAACTAGAATAATTAATATTACAATTAGAGAAATGTTTAGACAAGATTAAATTTGTTTATAACTGAAGTATCTACCCTACACTAGCACTATATAAATGCAGTATGCGTTCGGACGTTTCTAAAGGGGATAAAAAAGTTAAAAACTAACCCTAACTAGAATAATTAATATTACCATTAGGGAAATGTTTAGCCAAGATCAAATTTGCGAGAACTGAAGTATCTACCCTACACTAGCACCATATAAAAGCAGTATGCGTTCGGACGTTTCTAAAGGGGTTAAAAAGATTAGAAAATACCCCTAACTAGAATAATTAATATTACCATTAGAGAAATGTTTAGCCAAGATCAAATTTGAGTAGAACTGAAGTATCTACCCTACACTAGCACTATATAAAAGCAGTATGCGTTCGGACGTTTCTAAAGGTGTTAAAAAGATTAAAAACTACCCCTAACTAGAATAATTAATATTACCATTAGAGAAATGTTTAGCCGAGATCAAATTTGCGTAGAACTGAAGTATCTACCCTACACTAGCACCATATAAAAGCAGTATGCGTTCGGACGTTTCGGAAGAGGTTAAAAAGATTAAAAGCTACCCCTAACTAGAATAATTATTATTACCATTAGAGAAATGTTTAGCCAAGATCAAATTTGAGTAGAACTGAAGTATCTACCCTACACTAGCTCCATATAAAAGCAGTATGCGTTCGGACATTTCAAAAGGGGTTAAAAAGATTAGAAACTACCCCTAACTAGAATAATTAATATTACTATTAGAGAAATGTTTAGCCAAGATCAAATTTGCGTATGACTGAAGTATCTCCCCTACACTAGCACCATATAAAAGCAGTATGCGTTCGGACGTTTCTAAAGGGGTTAAAAAGGTTAAAAACTACCCCTAACTAGAATAATTAATATTACCATTAGGGAAATGTTTAGCCAAGATCAAATTTGCGTAGAACTGCAGTACCTACCCTACACTAGCACCATATAAAAGCAGTATGCGTTCGGACGTTTCTAAAGGGTTAAAAAGATTCAAAACTACCCCTAACTAGAATAATTAATATTACCATTAGAGAAATGTTTAGCAAAAATCAAATTTGCCTAGAACTGAAGTATCTACCCTACACTAGCACCATATAAAAGCAGTATGAGTTCGAACGTTTCTGTAGGGGTTAAAATGGTTAAAAACTACACGTAACTAGAATAATTAATATTACTATTAGAGAAATGTTTAGCCAAGATCAAATTTGCGTAGAACTGAAGTATCTGACCTACACTAGCACCATATAAATGCAATATGCGTTCGGGCGTTTCTAAGGGGTTATAGAAAATTATAATATTAGCATTAGAGTAATGTTTAGCCAAGATCAAATTTACTTGGAACTGAAGTATCTACCCTACACTAGCACTATATAAAAGCAGTATGCGTTTGGACGTTTCGAAAGGGGTTAAAAAGATTAAAATCTACCCCTAACTAGAATAATTAATATTACAATTAGAGAAATGTTTAGACAAGATTAAATTTGTTTAGAACTGAAGTATCTACCCTACACTAGCACTATATAAATGCAGTATGCGTTCGGACGTTTCTAAAGGGGATAAAAGAGTTAAAAACTACCCCTAACTAGAATAATTAATATTACCATTAGGGAAATGTTTAGCCAAGATCAAATTTGCGACAACTGAAGTATCTACCCTACACTAGCACCATATAAAAGCAGTATGCGTTCGGACGTTTCTAAAGGGGTTAAAAAGATTAGAAAATACCCCTAACTAGAATAATTAATATTACCATTAGAGAAATGTTTAGCCAAGATCAAATTTGAGTAGAACTGAAGTATCTACCCTACACTAGCACCATATAAAAGCAGTATGCGTTCGGACGTTTCTAAAGGTGTTAAAAAGATTAAAAACTACCCCTAACTAGAATAATTAATATTACCATTAGAGAAATGTTTAGCCGAGATCAAATTTGCGTAGAACTGAAGTATCTACCCTACACTAGCACCATATAAAAGCAGTATGCGTTCGGACGTTTCGGAAGGGGTTAAAAAGATTAAAAGCTACCCCTAACTAGAATAATTATTATTACCATTAGAGAAATGTTTAGCCAAGATCAAATTTGAGTAGAACTGAAGTATCTACCCTACACTAGCACCATATAAAAGCAGTATGCGTTCGGACATTTCGAAAGGGGTTAAAAAGATTAGAAACTACCCCTAACTAGAATAATTAATATTACTTTTAGAGAAATGTTTAGCCAAGATCAAATTTGCGTATGACTGAAGTACCTCCCCTACACTAGCACCATATAAAAGCAGTATGCGTTCGGACGTTTCTAAAGGGGTTAAAAAGGTTAAAAACTACCCCTAACTAGAATAATTAATATTACCATTAGAGAAATGTTTAGCCAAGTTCAAATTCGCGTAGAACTGCAGTACCTACCCTACACTAGCACCATATAAAAGCAGTATGCGTTCGGACGTTTCTAAAGGGTTAAAAAGATTAAAAACTACCCCTAACTAGAATAATTAATATTACCATTAGAGAAATGTTTAGCAAAGATCAAATTTGCCTAGAACTGAAGTATCTACCCTACACTAGCACTATATAAAAGCAGTATGCGTTTGGACTTTTCTAAAGGGGTGAAAAAGATTAAAATCTACCCCTAACTAGAATAATTAATATTACAATTAGAGAAATGTTTAGACAAGATTAAATTTGTTTAGAACTGAAGTATCTACCCTACACTAGCACTATATAAATGCAGTATGCGTTCGGACGTTTCTAAAGGGGATAAAAAAGTTAAAAACTACCCCTAACTAGAATAATTAATATTACCATTAGGGAAATGTTTAGCCAAGATCAAATTTGCGAGAACTGAAGTATCTACCCTACACTAGCACCATATAAAAGCAGTATGATTTCGGACGTTTCTAAAGGGGTTAAAAAGATTAAAAACTACCCCTAACTAGAATAATTAATATTACCATTAGGGAAATGTTTAGCCAAGATCAAATTTGCGAGAACTGAAGTATCTACCCTACACTAGCACCATATAAAAGCAGTATGCGTTCGGACGTTTCTAAAGGGGTTAAAAAGATTAAAAACTACCCCTAACTAGAATAATTAATATTACCATTAGAGAAATGTTTAGCCGAGATCAAATTTGCGTAGAACTGAAGTATCTACCCTACACTAGCACCATATAAAAGCAGTATGCGTTCGGACGTTTCGGAAGGGGTTAAAAAGATTAAAAGCTACCCCTAACTAGAATAATTATTATTACCATTAGAGAAATGTTTAGCCAAGATCAAATTTGAGTAGAACCGAAGTATCTACCCTATACTAGCACCATATAAAAGCAGTATGCGTTCGGACGTTTCGAAAGGGGTTAAAAAGATTAGAAACTACCCCTAACTAGAATAATTAATATTACTAATAGAGAAATGTTTAGCCAAGATCAAATTTGCGTAGAACTGAAGTATCTGACCTACACTAACACCATTTAAATGCAGTATGCGTTCGGGCGTTTCTAAGGGGTTATAGAAAATTATAATATTAGCATTAGAGTAATATTTAGCCAAGATCAAATTTACTTGGAACTGAAGTATCTACCCTACACTAGCACTATATAAAAGCAGTATGCGTTTGGACGTTTCTAAAGGGGTTAAAAAGATTAAAATCTACCCCTAACTAGAATAATTAATATTACAATTAGAGAAATGTTTAGACAAGATTAAATTTGTTTAGAACTGAAGTATCTACCCTACACTAGCACTATATAAATGCAGTATGCGTTCGGACGTTTCTAAAGGGGATAAAAAAGTTAAAAACTACCCCTAACTAGAATAATTAATATTACCATTAGGGAAATGTTTAGCCAAGATCAAATTTGCGAGAACTGAAGTATCTACCCTACACTAGCACCATATAAAAGCAGTATGATTTCGGACGTTTCTAAAGGGGTTAAAAAGATTAAAAACTACCCCTAACTAGAATAATTAATATTACCATTAGAGAAATGCTTAGCCGAGATCAAATTTGCGTAGAACTGAAGTATCTACCCTACACTATCACCATATAAAAGCAGTATGCGTTCGGACGTTTCGGAAGGGGTTAAAAAGATTAAAAGCTACCCCTAACTTGAATAATTATTATTACCATTAGAGAAATGTTTAGCCAAGATCAAATTTGAGTAGAACTGAAGTATCTACCCTATACTAGCACCATATAAAAGCAGTATGCGTTCGGACGTTTCGAAAGGGGTTAAAAAGATTAGAAACTACCCCTAACTAGAATAATTAATATTACTAATAGAGAAATGTTTAGCCAAGATCAAATTTGCGTAAAACTGAAGTATCTGACCTACACTAGCACCATTTAAATGCAGTATGCGTTCGGGCGTTTCTAAGGGGTTATAGAAAATTATAATATTAGCATTAGAGTAATGTTTAGCCAAGATCAAATTTACTTGGAACTGAAGTATCTACCCTACACTAGCACTATATAAAAGCAGTATGCGTTTGGACGTTTCTAAAGGGGTTAAAAAGATTAAAATCTACCCCTAACTAGAATAATTAATATTACAATTAGAGAAATGTTTAGACAAGATTAAATTTGTTTAGAACTGAAGTATCTACCCTACACTAGCACTATATAAATGCAGTATGCGTTCGGACGTTTCTAAAGGGGATAAAAAAGTTAAAAACTGCCCCTAACTAGAATAATTAATATTACCATTAGGGAAATGTTTAGCCAAGATCAAATTTGCGAGAACTGAAGTATCTACCCTACACTAGCACCATATAAAAGCAGTATGCGTTCGGACGTTTCTAAAGGGGTTAAAAAGATTAAAAACTACCCCTAACTAGAATAATTAATATTACCATTAGAGAAATGTTTAGCCGAGATCAAATTTGCGTAGAACTGAAGTATCTACCCTACACTAGCACCATATAAAAGCAGTATGCGTTCGGATGTTTCTAAAGGGGTTAAAAAGGTTAAAAACTACCCCTAACTAGAATAATTAATATTACCATTAGAGAAATGTTTAGCCGAGATCAAATTTGCGTAGAACTGAAGTATCTCCCCTACACTAGCACCATATAAAAGCAGTATGCGTTCGGACGTTTCTAAAGGGTTAATAAGATTAAAAACTACCCCTAACTAGAATAAGTAATATTACCATTAGAGAAATGTATTTAGTTATAGTTTCGCGAAAGTTTATAATGGTATACTGCCATCATGAAAATCGTTACCAGTTATGCAAGTCAGATCGACATTGATACACTAGATCACAGATAAACCTAACAGATGCACAGCCTAATGGGGTAAAATGCGCTTGCTTTTTAGTTGCAGTATTTTTCGACAGAGTGCGCTACATATAGAATTCAAACGAAATTTAAAGAAAGAAATAGGTTTTGCACGTGTGAATATTTGAATTCCATCGTATTAACCACGCGGTGACGTAAGAGAAGAAAAAGGTGTGAGACAATTTCTTTAAATATGCAATATGGAATAAAGTGGAACCTATGTAATAAATAAACTCATTATAACCTTTCTAATTAATTTTTTTGTTAAATATTTTGAAAAATTGATATTAATTAACACCAAAATTAAATTATTATAATTTTATATACGTAGTTATTACAGTTGATGACAAAGATTGATTTCTTATTACCAGTTAACTCCAAACTTAATTAAGATGATTTTAAGTATATATAATTTTCAAAGTTGTTTTCATCAAGTTAACTACAAAGTATTTATTATGGTTAATAAATGCAAAAATATTGTTGCAATTAACATAAACCATAAAATTATTCAAATTTACCATTGTCATATTGTGATGATATTTTTCAGTGTGGAGGTGATTTTAAAACTGAATAAAAACTATAAAGTTATGCTCATAATTCTTGATACAGCAAAATAAAACCAATAAGATATGTTTGAGTTGCGTTTTATAAATAAAAATATATAATTTTTGTGAAACCATACGCGAAGTAAACACAATACAGGCCGCGAAATCCAATTTCCAAGTAACTTACAATTAGTACCATAGTTCAGGTAAATAACGTTTTGAAAAGAAAAAAATTTGGGAAAAGCTGAAAATTGATATATACGCTTAAAATGTGGTGCTGAGAAAAATATCACAACTCCTCATGCGTGGGTGATCAAGGTCATTTGATGCATGCATAATTTTATCTAAAGCACTAGGTATACATACACATGAATGGACCTTGGTGGATGATGAGCCGGCTGCGCCATCTTGGAAAAATGGCGGACAAAATTGCTTTTTCGCTAATATTTCAGAAAGTATTAATTTTATGGGCATCAATGATCCGAATGAAAATGTAGCTGACAAGATTCCCCACAATTTAATTTTTTATCGAACCTCGTACCTTCAATAGTTTCTGAGATAGAATTTTTTTCAGCAACTGTCATTTTTTGACATTCCGAAAAGTGCCGTTTTTTGCGCGTTTTTCGTAAATATTTCAAATTTGGGTACTCCTACGTACAAAATGGATTTTATAAACGTTAACGAGAATTAAATTTCCTACAAAAAAGTTGGTTATTGAATGTCGCGCAGCTATTTTCGGATATATGATTTTGTAATAGTATATTAAGTATCAAGAACAGTAAGGGCAGTTTACCGATCGACGACGATGTTTCGCTTCGCTCAGTCGCCAATATTAGAGATCAGTAAACTCCTTACTGTTTGAGATGCTTATACTAGTTTTTGTACGACCATTATGAATACAAAGTTATTAACTAAGGAAATATCCTCGAAAAAAATAAATTTAAGATAATTTATTTTTGCCCTGTATAACCACCAAACATTAAGTAGGTTTTGTCGGTACCATGGATACGTTTGTAATTACTATTATTTTTGAATGTCACGATATTTGTCAAACTCGTGAGAATGAGTGAATCTGAAAACGTATATAATTGGGATATTGAAGAAGTCTGAGCAAATTTAAATAAACAACATACATTTTTTTAAATAGTCCAATTATTTAGAAAATAAATGATTTCTCGCGAAAGAGACATCTAAAGATCATGCATTTATTTTATAAATTACATATAATTTACTTACCGTTCTGTTTTTGACAGAACTGAACGGTAAGTAATTACTTACCGACGCGTTTTTGCTTAGCAACCAGTAAATATAGCCTACTGTTCTAAAACCAAGTATGGTAAACAATCCGAAATAGCATGGTCGTACAAAACGAAAATTGTTATCACGAATGTTATGAGAATTACATATTTTGACCACTAGTAAATAAAAAACGGTTAGTCCGACATGGCTAATTCCATGCCAAATCACATAATTTAAAAACATATCTCGGATTTTGTTCAGTTTTTTTCCTTGCATTGATACATACGAAATTATATTAAATTAATTTTTTCAGATTTTTTGGATGAAAATGGCCGAAGTAGAAATTTTTTTAAAAATTTCGATTTTGATGCAAATTCTGCTACCAGAACATCATCTTACCAAAATTGTCATAACTCTTGTTTTATTTCTTGAGTTATCTGGCTCATCCAGGTGTCAGATTCAAGCTAGTTTCTGGATATTTCAGAGAGGCTGATACTTTTTTACTCTGCAAAGTCGTTGCATGTTTCTTGATGTAATCTGAAAGATCCAAGAACTAGCTTTAATCTGACACCTGGATGAGCCAGATAACACAAAAAATAAGAGATATGACAAGGATATAACAAATTTAATTAGATGATGTAGAATGTCGGATAGCAGAATTGTCAAAAAAGTTCTGAGACATTGAAGCACATGGCTCTACTTGAATTGGCATGAAATTAGCCGATTGAAAAAACATATAGATTGAGAAAGTAGTTTATGCTTAGAATATAAAACTATAGGAAGGAATATAATCAACTACCACATACGACCAAGATGGGGTGTCAATATGGCGAAGTAGGTGTTTCCGGTTTTGTAATGAGATATTTCCATTGGCGGTTCTCACTGTCTCGAAATGTGCACATAAACTGCATAACCTCAATTTTAAAACCTAATATCTTGTATACTAATTCATGAAGACAAAGCTACCGGTCCCTTTTTCTCGGCCCCCAGACCACTTTGAAAGCTGTGGATGGTCTTATTTTGAAGCTAAGAACCGCCTGGCGTCACGGATCGGGTGATTTTTTCAGTTTTTTTTAAATTCATGAGTGGGAGGAGGAAACGGAAGGGGACATTAAAAGTTTTGCTCTTTCAGGAACAGTTTGGTGCCGCGAGTTAGTCATCATTCCGACCTTATCGGCGGCGATTTCCACCGTAGTTTAAGTCCACCTGTAGAGACCGAAGTGAGTATGCTTAACCACCCAACCGAAAAAAAGGTGGGTCGACCGAAGCTAGAGACGGTGGCGCAGGAAAATAACACGAAGAGCTACAACATAAGAAGGCGCCACCGTCTCTAGCTTCGGTCGACCCACCTTTTTTCGGTTGGGTCAACCACACGCACTTCGGCCTCTACAGGTCATTTCTACCTACTGACCCATGGAGACAGAGAGAGATTTGAAATTAATCTTAGAATATAAATATTATGTTTAATATTCTAAACAAACGAATACTTAATTATGAAATGTAATTCCCTTCTTCTTATTTGTCGGAGTTTGAGAGAAAAGCAGTTTTAGATGGTGTCTAATGGCGGTCAGTGTGACGTCATATCCGTCGCTTTTAAAGCTCATTGCGCCGTGTAGTTACGCTCCTTCCTACAGTTTTATATTCTAAGAGTTTATGAGATTTCCATTATGTTGGTTTTGGCGTGATCTTGAAACTAATAATTAATAGGCTAATAGTTACATCAAAAAACCATAAATATACGAGTTATGAAGCATAGTTTTTACAATGGCTGACTTCGGGTTAACCTGGGGCAAAAAACCCATATGCATTTGAAAGCTTATAAAAATTATTTTTATTGAACTTCTTACCATAATTAGTTTCCGAAATAGGTTTTTCGAAATCTTTAGAATATACGGTGATATCGGAGTTTTTGTTAAGCAAACTCGTACAATGATGCAAGAAAATAGATATTTAATGGAGTTGTGGTGGGATAGTCTGAGCCAAAAGTTATGGAGCTTTGCTATTTTGACAAATATAAATAATTACATAGTTTTGCTTCAAATAATGGATCAA
This sequence comes from Agrypnus murinus, assembly GCA_929113105.1. Taxonomy (NCBI): domain Eukaryota; kingdom Metazoa; phylum Arthropoda; class Insecta; order Coleoptera; family Elateridae; genus Agrypnus; species Agrypnus murinus. The sequence goes on from OV816030.1 coordinate 122,465,790, forward strand.
ACGATACTAGTTTTATTAGAATGCATCTGAAAGCAGTTTAGTTATTATTTATATATGTTTTTAATTAATTATTAGTCTTTCTAAACTCAGATATTAACTTTTAACTCTCTAGTCCAAACTTAAGAACGTGAAAATATGACGAAAAAACAATTATTCTAATCAGAAATTTCATTCAAGTTTACTTGAGTACCGCGCGGTAGATTAGATTTTTAACAAAAGAAGGACACACGCCTAATCAAATCAAACAACGTTTAGACGACGTTTATGGTGATTTATCTCCTTTATATTCCACTGTAAAAAGTAGTCAAAATGTTTCCGTTTGGGGCAAGAATCTCTTGAAGATGATGAGCGCACCAGCCGTCCACTTGAAGCGGTAACGCTTCAAAAAGTTGCAATCATTGAAAAAATGGTATAAGAAGATCGCCGTTTGAAAGTTGAGGAGTTAGGAGTGATGTCTGACATTTCGGAAACAAGTATTCTTCGAATTCTTCATGACCATTTGGGTATGAATAAAATTAGTGCAAGATGGGTTCTTTCTGCTGTTCAACGTCAACGTCGCGTCGAAAGTGCGCGCTCGTTTTTAAACTTGTGTGGAGACGACCCAAAGCCGATTTTGGAGTCCATTGTCACTGGAGATGAAACAATGGTTCTGTATTATGATCCTCTATCCAAAAGGGAATCGATGAAATGGCGGCGACCCGACAAACCTCGTCCCAAAGAGACGAAAGTCGTTCTATCGACAAAGAAGCTATGGCAACAATATTCTGGGATTGTGACGGCATTTTACTGATTGATTTTAAAGAACGCAATACAACTGTTAACAGTACATATTATGCGTCTTTATTGCATAAATTGAGAAACAATATTCGTGAAAAATGTGGAGGAAAATTGACAAGAGGTGTTCGATTATTACACGACAATGCACCCGTTCATACTACCGCAATTTCACAAGCTGCCATTCCCGAATGCGGCTTTGAAGCATTGGATCATCCACTGTACAGTCCGGATATGGTTCCTAGTGACTATTATTTATTTTCCAATTTGAAGAAAGACGTTATAGGACGTCGTTTTAAGGACGAGAACGAGTTGCAAGCAGTTGTAATTGAACATTTTGAAGGAAAAACTTCAGATTATTTTTACAAGGGCATTGAATTATTAATTCCACGTTGTAATAAGTGTATTGACATTAGGGGATATTTTATATTGAAAAATAAATTATATTTTACCAAGTTAGTTTTTTCTATATCAGGCCGAGAATTTATGGCGCTTACCTCGTACTTTTCGAAAAACAGTCCCTACAATAATGGGTATTTTTGAAATTTGATATGAAAAAGGCCTTTAGCGGGACTCTTTTGCAATTTTCTCAGGTTTTATGAGGTATACTTATAAAATACCTCAAAACAAAGTTGAAGCCTACAAAATGTATTATATTATTCTTTGGTGTGCAATAAATGTCGACCGATAATGTATGTTCGAAGAAAAGTGCGTTTCTGTGACACTTATGCACTCATTTTCATGGTTAATTATATTTTCCACAAAATATATACTTCTACAATTTTTACGGACGTTTCAGAGCTCATTCTACATGATTATTACCTTTCGAATAGGCCATTAACCATACTTTTAAGATGGATAGTATTCGAGTTACACGATGGCGAATATACCTGTGGTCCTTGACGACTCACTCCTTCAATTCACAATGACGGTTAGTCTCTCTGGAATGCGTTCTCACAGATTTCGGCGATGTACGGTGGTATAGTCGACGCTATATTCCTCAGCTACAGTAAACCTTTATTGTGAAACTGCATGAAGAAAATTCTGACAGCGACGAAAATGATGATAACGCCGATTCTATTGAAATTCTAAATTTCAGCAAATTTTCTAGAGAAAAAGAAAAAGAAGAAGAGAAGAAGAAGAAATGAAGAAAAAAAAAAGAAAAATGACAGTTGCTGAAGAAATTCTATTTCAGAAACTCTGGGACGTACGAGGATTAATAAAAAAGAAAATTATGGGGAATTTTGTCAGCTACATTTTCATTCTGAACGTTGATGCCCGTAAAATTAATACTTTCTGAAATATTAGCGAAAAAGCAATTTTGTCTGCCATTTTACCATGATGGCGCAGCCGGCTCATCACCTACGCATGGGGAGTTTTGATGGTTTTTAGCACCACTTTTTAAGCCTATATACCAATTTTTAGCTTTTCCCCAATTTCTTCCTTTTATTGCTGAAAATGATTTAATTTACCTGGCCTACCGTATATCCAACAGTGTTGGACAAAATTAAATCTTACTGGCAATTGACAATTAAATTAATTAATTGTGACTATTTTTTATTTTGCGTGATGACAACTAATTAATTGTTAGTCGATTTGGCAATTAAAAATTAATTAATTGTTAGTTGCTCCGACAATTCACAATTAATTAATTGTTAGTTAAAATTATTAATTGTAATTGTTATTGCAATTAACAATTGATATTCATTATGATGACAATTAACCTGATATTTATTAAAAAGATGGCAGATTGCTATATAATAATGCATCCCTTAAATAATCAGATGTTTTTTATTTGTAACTACAGCTGGGACATACGTTTTCTTATTAAAAGCTTTTTACGATTTATATTTTTATAGAGATTGTGCAGATAATACATTTTTAATAGTTTACAAAGTTTATTTGTGCACCCAATATTACAATACATGCATAAAGATATTTCAATTGCTCTTTTTACCTATTTATAATAGGGTTTGTTTAAAAGTCTGAGACAAAACTGAAATGCGATCTGCTGTTATTACAAAATACTAGAAGGATCTTCATAGTTATATTCGACGAACAAAAAGCTCGTCTCTGAATTCGTGAAATCGGTCTGTCTGTCTGTCGGTCTGTCGCCTTTTTCCCTGTTGACTTTTTTGAATTTTTCTTGGAAAATCTTTTTTTTGGAATCTTATAGTACATTGGATTCTAAGAAACTTTTGGTTGAAAAATTTTTTTGTATCTCTTCCAGAAAGTGTTCAAAATGATCACCGAAAATTTCGGTAAATTTTTGAAAAATAAAAAATTTTGTATTTTTTGTATTTTTTTTAAATTTACGAAAAAATAAACATTTTTAGCACCAAAAAAATTTTTATTCGTCATGGCAATGCTAGCTCTGCGCATTCTCAACTGGTTTTATTTAAATTTAAAAACTTTCATAAAATTGCAGTCTGCAATTAAGAGATTAATTGCGATTAAATATAATTGCAACTGAAATAACATAATTAAATCTTCAATCAACTGATTGATTAAAAATTTAATTGATTGATGCCCAACTTTGATCTCCAGTCGTTTTTACGATTTTCTACGAAACTAATTGTTTTATGTAATTTCCACAGAAACGCTGTAACCTATTCGCCGCCGTCTTTCTATTAACAATGAATTAAATTGTTGATTTTTTAAAAGCAATAGAATTTGTAATTACATATTTTTTAAGCTTGCACAAAAAATATTGTGTATATCTTGTCCGCGAAATTATTTAAGCTTAATAATCTGAATAAAAATATAAAGAAAACTTAATTAAAGATGTGGAGAATTATAGGCCAGTCTCTATTATAAGTTGTATTCCAAAATTATTAGAAAGCATAGTCAGTGACAAACTAATGCATTTTACAAATAATTTAATTATCGACGAACAACACGGGTTTTACCCGGGTAGATCTACTTCAACAAACCTACTATTATATCAATCCTACATATCAAACGCCTTCAAGAACTTTCAACAAGTCGATGCTATTTATACAGACTTCTCGAAAGCGTTTGATCGCGTGAATCATGATCTGCTTTTGGCTAAATTATTGGCATACGGTATCACCGGATCTTTGTATGATTGGATAAGTAGTTATATAACTAATAGAATTCAAATTGTCAGGATAAAAGAATACACATCTTATGAAATAATAGTAACATCTGGAGTCCCTCAGGGTAGTCATATAGCGCCCCAGTTGTTCAATCTTTTCATCAATGATATCAAAGATTGCTTTTCGAATAGTAATATTCTATTATTTGCAGACGACTTAAAGATCTTTAAAGTAGTCGAATCAATTGCCGATTGTATTAACCTTCAAGAGGATTTAGTAAGATTGAACAGCTGGTGCAGATTAAATAAAATGCTTATAAATATTTCTAAATGTTACAGAATGAGTTTTTCCAGAAGTAAAGAAGTATTGTTTTATAATTACTCTATTAATGGTGAAAACCTGCAAGTAAAATCTGAGTTAAAGGATCTTGGTATTATCTTCGATAGTGCATTAAGCTTTAAATCTCACATTTCATATATTTCTAATAAAGCTTCTAAGAAGCTTGGATTTATAAAAAAAATTTACTATGGATTTTAAAAATGTCTCAACAATCAAATTACTTTATATTACACTCGTCAGATCACAACTAGAATATGCTTCTTCAGTGTGGTCTCCTTATCAAATCACAGATATAAATAGGTTAGAATCTATTCAGCATAAATTTCTTAGATTATCTGCTTACTATTTACACATACCAAACAGCAGTTCTGATTTTTCTTATGAGTCGATAACACTCATCTTGAATCTAGAATCTTTGCAAGTCAGGAGATCTTATATGGACTTAATGTTATTATACAAACTGTTAAATAATCAAATAAACTGCCCAAAATTATTGGAATTAATAAATTTTTATGTTCCCCCTAGAACATTAAGGACAAAACAGACATTTTTTGAAGATACTTCAAGAACTAATTATTTACGTAATTTTGCAATTAACCGATTGATTCGTTTAGCCAATAAGCATAATGATATTGATTTATTTAATGGAACGTTACATGGTATGAAAACCCAACTAAAACACATTAATAATATTTAACTTGGTACTTAATAAATTAATTAATTAAAATTGTATAACTAATTTGAATATTAATAAATGTAAAGATTTTGTAATGATTATACAATAACTAACCTTTGAAAATGGAAGATTTAGTAAATAATTGTACTAACATTATTATAAGTGTGGGCTTAAATTGTAAATTGAATTCACAATGATGATAATGAATAATGATTTTATAATGTATATGTAACTCAGTGTAAAATGGAAGATTCCGTAAATAAATGTATTTATTTAATTACGAGAAATCCAAAGTGAATGCCCATCTAAAAAGTTGATAGGTACTGTAGCGAGGTTATCACTGTGGAGGTGTTAATACTACATATATCTCTTGTAGGAGTAATAAAACACAAGTTTAGTTCTATGAGATATTTATTTGATATTATATTTTATATGACTTGTTTATTATTCTTGTTGCCTAGTACCATTCCGTATCTACGCAATGAATGCAAGTTGTGATCTATTCACAACATTACCCCGCCCAGTCTGAAACGATGGTAATACATGAAAAGGAAAAAATACGGAATAGTATTTTGGAGAAAAAATGGAGTATTTTAAAGGAACTTGAATAAAGTTGTAAAATGCTCCAGCTACAAAAACTCCACTAGGTAGTATACAATAAAAAACTTAAGTTAACTAACAATACGGAACTTGCGACGGCAACTCTTGGAACCTGCAAACAGAAAGAAAAAAAAACAGAAAAGTGTTCAAATTTTCAAAGTCAACAGGTAAAAGGTTTTCAAAAGATGCCTTCGCGTAGCATTTGAAATCAGTGTATTGTCGGCTTAACATTATAAAGTAACTAATCTAAAAAATATGCAGGCTTTAGCCTATCTAAAGAGATAGGGCCAGTGTGATTTTCTAAAGTGGCGTATTTAACTGTCCGTTCTAATACTTTATAGGGGCCTAAGTAACTGTCTTTCATGCCCAGAGTGTGCGTGTCATTACGAACGTACACGTGTGTGCAGTTGGTCAAGTCGCTGGGGACGAAGGACTGACCGGAATACGTTTTTGTAAAAAAAATGCTTCTGCTTCCTCATACGACGTTTGAGATTGGCTATGAAATTAGGGAGGTTCATGTCGTTAGCCAGTTGTTCTTCTTTAAAGAAATCTCCAGGTAGTCGTAACGGGGTAGCATACAGGATTTCTGCAGGAGAAACATTAACTTGCGATTTCAGTGTTGCACGTAAGCTCAAGAGAATCCAAGGGAGATTCGTTAACCAGGAGGAAGTTCCTGTGGTTTGAATGGATTGCTCGAACGTCGAAAGGTAAGTTTAGGGTTAATAAGTTATATTTGGCGAGCTCATCGTTGATCAGCGTACGAGTAAAGTATCTCTCCACTAAAATAAAATACAGGTCGATATCGTTACTCGTAAAAACTGGAAATGGAACTTTGACAGTCGCCATTAGAAATATTAAATAAGTAAATAAAAATTTGAAACTTATCGGATCAGAAGGAGCACTAGTTCTGGTCCCAACGGTCACCTCCAACCAGCCACGACAAGTCACGTAAGCGAAGCAGGTAGCAGTATCTCACGATGACAGAAGTCGAGTAGTAGTTGTTCACAGATGATGAAGGTAGAACTAGCAGTTGTTCACCTGGAGAATTCAAGGCAGCAGGCAGAGACCAGTACTGTTAAATTATTCTTCAGGAACGTCGGGATCACCAAATGTAGCGATGTTTAACATTTGGTGGAGTTTGTGCTGAATATATCTCTTGTAGGAGTAATAAAACACAAGTTTACTTCTATGAGATATTTATTTTATATTATATTTCATATGACTTGTTTATTATTCTTGTTGCTTAGTACCATTCCGTATCTGCGCAATGAATGCAAGTTGTGATCTATTCACAACAGTACTTAAAGAAAGTGCTATATGAAATATTTAAGCAATCTAATATTTGCTAATGAACTAAACAATATTCTAATCGAAGCTAAGCAAAAACTTTTTAAACTAAAACAAATTAAGAAGAAATACGTATTTATTAATCGACTCCGCACAAATACTGCAAATCCAGTCAATATATCAAAGCCAAACATACTAAGAACTGCTCCGCTGTGAGACAAATAACATTGTTAAAATTTCTTCCCTTTTATTAATTTAACACGAATAATTTTACCACGTATCAGTCACCACGTGCATCGGCCTGCCGGCTGTAAGCTTACGCATGCTATATAATAACGTTGCATTCGACCAAACAATTAATGAATATTACTTCATTATTTGTATGGACAAATGTAGTTGCCCAGAGCTCAGTCACGCCACTTAGTTCAGTTGCACGAACTAACCAAAAAAGTAAGCGTAGTTATTTTCAAGAGGCTGCGTATCTGTTTATTATCTGGACCAGATCGTAAACAGTCTGTATTGAATATATGTTTAGTTTCTTATGATAGCCATGTTATTTCTAATTGTTTAGGTATATTATGTGTTTTTTGTAATATGTCCCACTAATATATTGTTTTCTGCAAAGTATGCAATGTGGGAATGGAAGAGCAACTTTGTTGAATTCCCTCCGTGAGGTTCTATATTATGTAAACATATTATAGAATCAATATTATTATTATTATTAAAATATTTTAAGATTAGTTAAATCTCGACATCGTTATGAAGGTAGAATGCTTTTGTAGCTTACAGTTGTGATACAGTTACTCTTTGTATTGTTTACTATGGTTTATGATGTTGACACATGTTCTTCATGCATGTAATCGGTTGTTTGTCACCTCAAATTGTTAATAAGTTGTTAAGTCAAGGACTAAATTTATATTTTTCAATTTCTTCATTCAGGGGCTCACTTTAATAATAAGCAGCTAATATAAATTATCATGCAATAATTTATACGTAAGTTGGTAGATAAGCTATCTAATTAATTTATTTTTTGAATTATATCATTTCATTAATGTAAATCTAATAATAGAATGTAATCTAAGTAATAACTAATAAAGTTACCGCCGCTCAAGATGTTAATTACACGCCAAACGAGAAGCCAGTTCTGTGCATCTCGGCTAAACATTACTCTAAGGGTAATTATTAACATTAATTATTCTAGTTAGGGGTAGTTGTTAGATGCTTCAGTTCTATGCAAATTAGATCTTGGCTAAACATTTCTCTAATGGTAATATTAATCATTCTAGTTAGGGGTAGTTTTTAATCTTTTTAACCCCTTTAGAAACGTCCAAACGCATACTGCTTTTACATGGTGCTAGTGTAAGGGTAGATACTTCAGTTCTATGCAAATTTGATCTTCGCTAAACATTTCTCTAATGGTAATATTAATTATTCTAGTTAGGGGTAGTTTTTAATTTTTTTAACCCCTTTTAAATCTATGTTTATTAAAACTTGCCTAAACATTTCTTTAAGGGTAATATTCTGTTATATCCGTATTATAACCTTCCCAATATTTTCTCTAGGGGCTTAAGTCGTATTAAGAAGGCCAGCAGCCAAGATTTTATTATGCAACGCTACTGATCATTCGGTTGTTTCCGTCAAATTAGCTGCTGAATTTTGGCTGCTAACTTCACACCGGTATTTTAGTTTAATTTTAGTTTCAGCTGTTATTAAATTGTAAATTATTTAGTTTATCTATTAATTAAAAATAAGAATTCCTGTGGGAAAGATAAAAAAGAAAATAATATCTATTTTGATTTATGTTATGGCCATCGAGAAAAAGCTATAAAATTAAACATTTAAGACTATTCTTGTTTATTGTTTCCAGCCTTATTTTGTGGAACTCCATAATCATGAAATAAATAAAGATTATTAAAAGTTTCACAGTTTTATTAAAATATACCTGACAATATTGTTTCGACAGCTATGCTGTCATTATCAAAGGTAATATAATTATAAACAAACACGTCGCTAAGGTAGATACAAAATAGGTAACTAGATAAAATAATAATAATAATAATAAAAATTAATAAAAATCATAATTAAACATCTAATACTTCCAGTAACGGAGAATTACTGGAAGTATTAGATGTTTAATTATGATTTTTATTAATTTTTATTATTATTATTATTATTATTTTATCTAGTTACCTATTTTGTATCTACCTTAGCGACGTGTTTGTTTATAATTATATTACCTTTGATAATGACAGCATAGCTGTCGAAACAATATTGTCAGGTATATTTTAATAAAACTGTGAAACTTTTAATAATCTTTATTTATTTCATTTAAGACTATGACTCTCCATCAAATATTTGAAGTCTTGTAATAGGAGTAATAGGAAAGCATAAAATGTTGATGGTGATATCATCATCGACCTTATACAGAATTTTATTCATTTCATCAAATGTTAAAATCTTGTATTAGGACAGCAATACCTAAAAATTAGGATTCTCGGTTTGACTTTACTTTAGCCAAATAAGAGGAAACTTATCAAAATTTAATAGCGCCTCTTGCAGTGTAGTGTGCATCTAAATAGGACATTTCTAAAATATCTTAACAGTAATTAAAAAATAATCATTGTGATGTTAGATTGAATATTTTAGATAAATTGTAAAAATGTATGTATGCTAGCATACCAGTAATAAACAATCGTTTAACAGAAATAGTGCTATCTTTTAATTAGACGTAGGGTTCTAACGAAAAACACGGTTTAGTAGTACAGTCATTAACAAATGTATTGTCCCGAGCAGGCAGCACATTCAACAATTCTGGTAAAAGAAACGACGTACGAAATGTCGGTGCATAGTTTCTTTTGTTTACAAACAACACAGCAAATCAAACCAGTTTTAAAGGTTGCTACCTTACCTAGAGTGGCTTTGTATAACAACAATAGAGTAATAAAAACTGCTATTTTCAAGTAAGTTTCTTATTTTACTGGAATACAAAACAGCCGTTTCACTTCTACTATCGTTTCTTCTATTTTAAGAAATAAATATCGTATGCTTTTTTCTACTTTATTATAAACTCTATTAATTTATTTACGAGTTTGACTTGTTTATTTACAAAGTTTAATTATTTTGTAAACACTAAAAAAAACTAAACTTTTAGTACTAACTGTAATCAGTTTTTATTGCAAAAATTAGTAAAAATAATAAATAATCATTCCCCGAGTTTCCAAAGTAGAATCAGATTGGGCATACATAAACAAGGCATATTTAAACATTAAGGGCCGGTTTATTCACCTTCAGGTGAAATTCCCAGTAGTTGCCGGTCAAATAAAGTAAGTTTAATAATAAATACAGTTTGGGTATATTCACAGGATTATATCTTGAAAGTAGTTACTGGAATGTTTATGAAAAAGGGTCCAACTTTAGCACTCAGGTAATACATGCAAGAGAGAGATGGGTTATTGACAGAATAATGTGTTAGAGAGAAAAAATAAACCCATTGACTAATCTACTTAAAAGGGGATTTAAAACAATCTGTAATCTTCCACAAATATTTTCTAAAAATTTTAGGTAAACAGATATTAATGATATATATATGATCTAAGGTTCTATGCTTTGCCAAAGGTGTTCCTTAATTTTTGTTTTGTGACTGTTTTGTTTTTAGTAGTTACTATATCTATGTTTCTAGTTTTTTCTTAGTTTGTAATATTTTTATTAAAACAACTGAATATTTAATAACTTTTTAAAATTTTAACGTATTTACATAAATAAATGCCTATATTATTTCTTTATTTTTATTTATCGCTTACATTAATTTCTGCGATTATTTAATTATCTAAAATACTCCTAAGCCTCTATTTTTGATGATTGTTTTCATTATTATTTTCGTTTAGTTATTTTTTATTAAAGGTAAAGAATGAAACATAAACACGCTATATAACTTTGCTTCCAAGGACTATTTTATAAAGTGTGTCAAAGAAATTTTGAATAGAATGAGTAACAAGAGTTTTTTACAAGCGTGTTTTCACAACAAGCTTTAAAGAATTTAAATATCTTGCCCGGGTAGTTGTCCATCTCTGTTTAATTCGGTCTCTTTCGTACACAGTATAAGGGGTATTTCGATTCTTAAAGCAGCAACGTGCTTACTCGGGACAAGACATTTGCTAATGACTGCACACCTATCTTCAAAAAGTAGTCGTCTATTTTCATATGGTAAAGTATATGGAGTTTCTGTTATTTAGCGTGTAGACGCTAAGTGTTATACTTCGTTGGTCTCGTCTCGTCGAGACAGTCAAGAAGAGATTCGTTCAAAAGATATAGCAATTTCTATATCCCATGTTAAGTCTATAAGAACATGTTAGAAGAACATGGGCCGCATGTTTGTGCTATTTAGGCGCGGCCGTTTCGGCGCGAGGCAAGTTTGGCGCCGAACAGTTCGGCGCAAGGACACTTCGGCTCAGGCACACTTCGGCGCCGGGACACTTAGACGCAAGCACACTTCGACTAAAAGCAATTCGGGGCATGCACATTTTTCCACGGCAAACTTTCGGAGATCTTTAAATAAAACGTTTTTTAGACCATTAGTGTAATTTTTTGGGATCAGGTACCCTATTATCAGAGTAACCTTTTTATTTTTATGTACACACATACACCTTCTTAATTTCAGAATTTCGCTTGGATTGGTTAAATTGCGTTATTCCAGTGCCTTTGTCTTTAAGCACTGGATTATAAGCACTAAGCAGTATGCATTTATAAGTGTTACCTATTGAGACAAAATTCGTAAAGTGGGACATGTATTTATCAGTGGTACGATATTCAATGTTAATGTCAATTTTCTTATTTCGTTTAATTGATTTTATAAAATTTATATTAACATGATTATCGAACATGATATTTTATAAACAAGAAGGGATTTATAATAAACAAATTAAGTTCTTATTACAAATTATTCTCTTATGCAGAGATTTGCAGAAAAATTTTGATTTTAATGCTTTAGCAGCTTAGAAAAATTTTTTTTTTAAATCTGGCAGTACATACGAGATTTTGTGATTGACAAATATTGAGCTTTTTTGTCATCATACCGTATTTATCGAATACTGTGTTTTATCTATCATACTGTATTTAATACCTGTAACTACCTACAAATTTTGTTCATTATAATAATACTAAAAAATATCTCGCACCGAAGCGTCCCTGCGCCTAACTGGCCCGCACCGAAGAGTCCCTGCGCCAAAGTGTCCTTGCGCCGAAGTGTCACGCGCCGAAACGACCGCGCCCAAATGTCCGGCTCCGTGTTAAGTATATGGCTACATGTTTCAATATACGTAGATATAATATTTTATCATTCCTAGCGCTTTTCTTCACTTTCTTATTTTTTATGAAAATATTCTTCTTGCAATTCTTGGTTTACTGCATGTATTAGTCTAAGCATTCTTCTATCTTTTCCTTCGTATTTCTCGTTATCCATCGCTGATCCACTCTACATCTATGATCAATCCATTTCAAGGCTGTCGTTTTAACCTTTTTCTTCTATTCATATATTTTATTAGGATTTTAAATCTTCTAAATATTGAAACGAATAGTAAACCCACATATGACGTCATAAAACATTCTAGATGTATGAGTCATCAACTGTATGACTCATCAATAACACGTGCAAGTATGACTCATCGACACGCCTCATAGACGTGACTTATCGGCAGCTGCGTGTATGACTCATCAAACGTCATCGAACATTCTAAATGTATGAGTCATCGTATGAAAGATATAAATTGAGATCGCGAGTAGAAGGGAGTTAGTTAATCTTTAACCGGGGTCGTGTTGAAACGTACTCTGAATAATTAGTTAATACATAAATAGTTTTTATATAGTCCTCAAATAAATTTGTAAATACCTAGCATTTTTAATAGTTTGTTAAATAGTTTATAGTTATAGTGTTTTTAATTAATTGCATTGTAAATAAGCGTTTCTTTATTAATAGACGATTTTAAACAGCATTTTTGATTATTATTTTAAAAAGAACGTTACAATATGTAAATTCGGTTTCCAGTAAATTCTGAAATTCTCGCAAAATTTCCGAGTCTCTTAATTTTGCTGTTGTATTTATCTCGTTTACTGCTCTTGATACATATATAGTTGACTTTTAATCTGATTTGTACTTTAGCGTGTAGTATGTTTTTTTCGTAGTTTTTAAAATATGTGTGGATTGTATTTCTTTGTAAAAGTCTTCCTTTGTTTGATCTTCTTGGGTATTTGTCGGTGCATACACATTATGATAATATTTTTAAATCTGTCTTTGAGCCTTCTCTATATAATCCTTTCAAAAACTCCTTCCCATTGTGTTAATGCCTTTGCCAATTCTTTGTTTAGTATTAGTGTGTCTACTATCTATTAATTAGTATCGGACGTCTGATAACGCACGATATTTTTCACAAAGGTGTCCGATATGAACATTTGGGTTTCCCGACTCCCGGATACCACAGGACAATGGAGTAATCTCGAAATAATAAATAATAATAATAATAATAATTACTACAACCCATAACCTAAACCAAGGCCCCAGAAGCTATAAGCTTGTGCGGTAGGAAGGGGGCGATTATTATTATTATGTAGGCCCAATGTGCGGCTGCAGCCGACTTACAGATGGAACAGCGCAAATCCCACATTTGTGTTACAGCTAAGGAAAACTGCAGAAAACCTTAACCAGATCTGCCAGCGCCGGGAGTCGAACCCGGGCCGCTTGGGTGAAAGTCCGGCACGTCAGACATTACACTACCAAGGCTGTTAAATATTCTTATTATATAATCTGCTGCAAGAGCTAACAAGAAGATTTCTACCACATGACTATATGAGAAAATATATTTTAAGGATTTCGATTTTTTATTGAAATTAAGATAATAATATACATTCATAAATGACTATTGCTTAAAGTATTAATTTATTATTACAGAGATGTTAATAAGCGAGTGAACGTCTTGGACGCAGTCTTTGGCGTTGTACAGGTCTAAAAATTTCCAAACCAAGTGAATCTCCACGATAACCTTAAAATTAGATTACGTAAATAATAGTAACATTAAGTATTGAAAATAGCTTACCTGGTCTAATTAAATAATGCCTTAATACCACATTAACCTCTAATAATCTTTGTTGTAACATTACTTGATTATTCATTTCCTGTTCACGGGGATCAAACTGAAAGACGGTGAAAGCATTTTTGAACTAAAAGTTCTAAAACATTAACAGAACATGTGCATGTGCGTACAATATTGTCATTCAAGTAATGATAGTTTCCACTAGATGTTACCTAGTATAAAACTGCTTACGTTTTTTTAAAACGGAAACATCTTGACAACAATAACAAACAAATTTTGAAAAAATACAAAACTTAGTTTTGTCTCAATTTACAGATCTAGATGAAAACGGACTTGAAAAAGAACTAGAAACGTACGAACATTTTCAATGAGGTCCATACCATCGTCGAGTTCATCGTCCACAGCGAAATTTAGATAGGAAGGTGCCAGGCGAATTAATTCAACAAATATCATCGCAACTCTTCTCCAATGAAGAATGTGTTCTGACTGAAACAAGAGATGTTGGCATTATATCAGCTCATCTTTTAATAACAATAGATTTTTCACGAAACTAAAATTTGTAAGGTTAGATGGCTTACATTAGTTTGTAATATCTGTAATCTACATAAATCTGTGTTGCGGTCGGATGCCGTAAAAAATATTTATCTATTTTATAGGCATTATATTGTCCTAAATCTGATACTGTAAACCTATAGATAGAGTCTCAACTACTGATTTCTCATTTGTTTTGGACCTGGATCTATACAGTCCCAAGATATCTTAAAAGTCTCTTCGCGAATTTGCCTAAAAAGGCCTAAAAAGGCATTTGCCTTATAAATAGTGGAGTAGTAACGATTTTGATATATATTGTTTACGTCGGGATCCTGTTGAAAAACTCAAGTTTTCGACCTTGAGGAAGGGAGACGCGAGCCGCCATCTTGGATGAAAGGTGTAAAAATGAGGTTTTTCAAAATAATTACTCAATGGTAGTTCCTACAAAAAAATGTAAGTGACCTTGAATGACAATCAAGAGTTCCAATTTTTTGATAAAAAAATCAAGTAGCCACGTAACAATTGACTTAAAACCGTTAAAAGCTTGGAACTCTTGATTGTTATTCGATTTTTGCTTTAAAATCTTAAAAGCAATTATCTCGTCTTGTCTTAAGGGCCCGTTATCGCCGCCAGTTTTAATAATAGGAAGCTTCATTAACTATAAACACCTAAATATGGCGATACAGTCTCCAAATGAGAATTAATTCCTTTAAAACTAAAATTTGAAAATCGCAGTTGTCTGCTTACAGTGTTGCCAGACATGCGTGAACTTTCAAAATATTTTAAGTTTAACTGAAGTTTTTAATTTTTAAATGCCAAGGAATAATTTAAGGTAGTAAAATTAAAAAGGGGAATATAAAACTGCTAAATATCTTTAAAAATATCACTTGTTCTTGCTGGTTTTAAGAAAAAGAAAAGTATTAATATACTAAAAGTAGTAAAAGTATTAAAATATTGAAAATATATATTCGTTTTAAGAAGTTAATCAAGACTAATTAAGAGTGAAATAGTTTATTCAAAAATTAACCGTCACATGCTTTTAAGTAAAGTGAAACAACATTTATTTGGTAATTTATTAAGTAATAGTCTATAATAACTATTATAACTAATAATAAAAGATTAGGAAAGTTAAAATATGGGAAAGGATATAAACAATAATCTGTTACTTTACATCGACAATCACAAAAATATATGTAACAATAACGAAAATGCGTTAAATGTATTAACAGTTAAATCAAACTCGTTGAAACTTCCCGCTTTTTTAACTCGATCCGCGTACAGCGCATTCTGTGAGCAAAAGCCTGAACTAAGAATGATAGTTGTCATTTACCAAAATGTTTGAATAAACGCGGAATATGACCTTTTTTAGTTCATACCGTTCTTTTATACTGTTGTATATTCGGGCATTTTTATCTCAAATAACACTTGAACGATAATTTAGGAAGTACACCTTACCATTTTTAAAAGATCGCTAGCTATAGTTTTGTTTTTATAAATTTACACTTTTTTATTCGTTAAGGAAATAGCTTTTGTAATTTTGTATTTGCTATAAAGCATAATATAAACTAGATAACACTCTTAAGAAAAGATCTCATGCACAATAAATGTAAACCAAGTGCAATTTTTAAAAATTGCCATGAAATTTTTCAGAGCTGTTTAAGCGGTACTTTACCTACGCGATAACGGAGCCTTAATACGGTACCATACTTTTTTTTAGCATATTTGGTCTTAGAATTGTCTTAGAGTTATCTTTCCAAATTCATCATAAAAATTAGGATTTTTATTTAAAGAATTTTCGGTATCGCAATAACTCAGAAACAAAATATGTCCGAGTTAAAATTAAATACACTATTTTATTTGCAGTTTAAAAAGTGCAGTGTTTTCATAAATTATGTAGAATATTCTACAAGTGTTTTTGTAAAATACAACAGTTTTTCTTAAAACTATTATATACAATGTTTCGCAAAAAGCCTACCGCGACTTCCATTTCACTATTTTATTTGATTTTGTACCACCCAAATGTTCATACACTTTACTGCGTGTGCTGTAATTCCAACAGACTAATGTCGACTGGGACAATAGTAACCAACATTGTCGCTTATGAGTCTCAAGTTTAAAAACATAATTATACGTTCACAATAAGCCGTTTAAATACGTTTTATGAAATGAAAAGAAAATTTTCAGAGGTTTTCACTCTTCAACACGTGTTTTACATATTTTAATTGTAAAGTTAAATATTGATGGGCTATGTAATATTTATATAATTAATAATATGTCCTAAATTGTAAATATTTTTTTGAAAATGTACGTTAAATATTTATAAAATATAAAGATCTAAATATAAATTGTTTGCCCAAAACATTTAGCGAATATTTCTAATCATGCTAAATTTTAGGTTAAGATTTATTTGTATATGAAGTGTTATCAAATATATGCTTTTAAGTATTAATGTTCTAATATCATAAAAACATTTAATACATATTTGTATATATTTATTTGTTTTTGGGCGAGGAATCAGGATGGCGGAGCATATCTTATGGCACCGATTGCTATGATCATTTGGCCGACCCTACTAGACTTTAACCGAATCTGGGAGAATTCCACCACCAGTAGGGATTTTTAACGTGCCAAACATCGTATTGACACGGGACCTACTGTTTTACTTCCTATCCGAGAAGAAGGCATGTTTTTTAATTTTTCTATATTTTTTTTATTTAATATAGTAGTATGCTACTGGGGATGGATATTATAAGTTGGATCGTTAGGTCCTATATCATACCTAAATTAAAGATATCAAATGAAAGATTCCAGTTTTGAAATGATGAATGCTAAATTTATCTTTATTAATCAGTATTTCAAGTTTTAGGATTACATTTTAGAAATTTTAAAATTCAAGATGACCAATCAAGCTGCATTATTTATAACAGTTTGTCTTTTAAATAAACAATTTTTAGTTTTACTTGAGAATTTTGAATTTAATTGATTACAATCTAAAAAAAAATTTGGACTAATTAATTTGAAATATAAGAAAAAATCCAATTGTTCAATACATTCTGAAAATTTACCATTTATTCCATTCTATCGATTTCCAGTTTTACTTTTATTACTTGTTTTCCAAAACTAGAATTGAGACATTGTAAATGAGTGCTTCAAAATCTGAATGTAAGAAATCTGCATGATAACAGAAATAATAGAAATTCGTATAACAATTTATAAAACAAAATTATTAAAATGCAATTGTACAATATAAAATTAGAAAATATACGATTAGTATTCAGAATTTCTATTTTATAGAACTAAATTTAAAATTTAGAACTTAATTGAAATTTAAAAATTAAAATGTAGATTTGCAATATTTGAATTTAAAATATTTTAAAACGAAAGTTAAACAGAGATTCAACATTCAAATTTTAAACTGAATATGTAAAATTAAGAATTTTAATTAGAAATTATAATTATAAATTAAAATATAATTTATGGAGAAGACTGTGTATTTTTTTATTGAAGAATATTCACTCTATTTATAAATATGGATGGATATACAATTTTATTATTAAATAGAAATTATAATTTAGAATTTTTATACAGTACTTCTAATTTATACGTATAAATAAATAGAGAATTAAGTTATTTCAATTTCGTAAGTTAGAAGTTAGATCATAAGTAATTCCTAAAATGAATCAAAATTTAAGCGTGAGGAATGGTAATTTATAATTTATAAGCATACTTGGATTTGAAATGGGCTAAAGAATAAATGATCACTTTAAATGTGTGGTTTAGAATCTATACACTGTACAATTTAAAATTATTATTTAGACATGCTGAACTTCACATTTATATTTTTAATGCAATAATATTATTTAAAGATCCAGAATATTGATTACTATGTTTATATACTAGGAAATTGTTAAATAAATATTAATAATTATTTTGAAACTTTTAATAATTATTATTTTATTATATTTCATGATTATGGAGCACTATTTTGATTGAAAAAATCTATAATTCAATTGTATAAGTACAGTCAATGCAGATTAACTTTGAACATATTTAAAATTTAAAAGGCACAATTCAAAATTGAACTTTAAGATTTAATGTGTGGAAATTCAAATTTAAACGCAAAAATTAAAAGTTTTGAATTTAATTAAAGATATGTAGTAAAATAAATAATAACATTTTTTGATGAAGATTTAGAATGCAAGATATAAAACTTCTATTATTAAAATATATTCGATATTATTAATATATCGTATATGCAAAATTATTAAGAATTTAAGTGGTAGAATTGAAAATTCACATTATTTAATGATCTTATAATTGCAACTTAAAATATTTTGCAGAATATGTGACTAAAATTCATAACTGAAAATTAAGATTTTAGAATTTTGCGTTTAGAAATTACAGTTGGTTGAACCTGTGGTAAGAAATTCCAACTTCCAATCTCAGTAGAAATTATAATTTAGATTTTGTTTATACAGCACTTCAAATTTATATTTATAAACAATTATAAAACTAAATTAAATTAATTAAGTAAATTAAATTAAATCGAATTAAGTTTTAATTCGGAATATAAAATTTAATATACATCTTCGATTTTAGGGTATAATTTAAATTCTTGTGAGGTAAATCAAAATTTAATCCCAATCAATGGCAATGTATAACATAAGACTGAAATTCTAAATTTAAATTTTAAGACTTTTAATTTAGAATTGAAGTAAGTCCAGTAACTTAGAATGTAGATGTGTAATTTCTAATTTAAATTAAGTATTAATCAAGAACATTCATGAAATTCTTAAAATATTCGATTTATCCTCAAATTTTTATGTTCTATCAGTTTTCCTAATTTTACTTTATTTTACAAAATCCATAATCTTTACTTTACATTAGACTTTATATTACATGTTTTCAAAAATTTCAAATTCTGAGATTATTAAATCTTGGAAGTTTTATTGAGCTTTTTTTTAAATCAAATTATGGTTTGTATTTTCGAAATAAATATAGGTCAAATTCAAAACTAAGCTTTCTGATTTCATGGATATAAAACTTTAGTTTAGTTTTTACTTTTGTTTTATTGGATAATTTAGTTATTCCATTATAGCTCTTAATAAATCTGAAAATTTAATTTCGGAAATAAAATCCGAAATGTAGATGTAAAAAAACTGAAATTCCGTCTTTTGCATTCGGAAATTAATCTTTTTAAAAATAATTTCAAAAATTTAGTCAAAAATGTGTCAATCAAATTCTTAAAAGTTTTAGAATTTTAGTTTTCTGGAAGTTTTAGAATTTCATCTTAATCCCTACTGTTATTTAATTTACATATACAATTTTAGTTTATTCAAGTAAATTTTGTACCAAAGTTTTAATTTTTATCTACCAAATTGCAATTTTGTTAGAAATTTTACTTGAATTTTTCAAAATTTACTACATGTCGAATTTTTCTAATTAACATTTTAATTTTGAATTTTAATTTACATTAATGTGATAAAGGTATAATTGATTCTTATATCGAGATAATCAAATTTTACTTTAAAATCTTTATTTAAATAAATAAAGGGAGAAAATGTTTCATATTATTTCCTTTTTTAAAAGTTTTTTTTTTTTAGTAGAATAAATTATTTTCAAAATTCCTAACACATTTTACCAATTAAAATATTACTTAAATGACACTATAAAGAATAAGGTCAAAAACAAAAAAATTCGCAAACTAACAGTTTTATTATTGCAAAACTGAAAATCAGCAGAAAATACTAAACATGCGATAACAATCAAAAGCAAAACAAAGGTCAATTATTACAAAGTATAATTACGTCAAACGTTTTGCAAGTAACGCATTTTCATTTTTCTATATTTCATAAATATTTTTAAAATCACCAATTAAAATTAACATAATAATGAGTACCTGCATATTAAAAAATATCGGAAGCATCGTTATAGGAATATTACACCCAGTCAATTCATCTGAAGGGGAATGCTTAAGTATACAGTGTAACAGATCTAACACGGTTACTACGAGTGTTGAATGCCGTCCAGCTACATCTTGCCTTAATAGACCTAATACATCTTGAGCCACTACTTCAGGAGAAACACCTGGATTCTCATCTAGAAGATTAATCAACAAGTAATCAGAGTTATTAGTAAACAGAGAAAAACGTTAAAAGTATAAAAATATTACCAAGTGCTAAAGCTTGTATGTGAGGTGGTATAAGGGGTTTTCGAAGTCTTATAAGAAAATATTGTAAAGCTGCTGCACTCTCTATAACCCATCCTTGATCCAATAGGTTTCTCAGTCCAGTACCACCCTTTTCCAGTTCGTTGGCGATTTGTTGTACCCTCACTTCGTGCCCTGCTGCATGGAAAACGTCTCTACGACGCACATCTAATAAGATAAACAAGACATTCATTTAAAGATCCGTATAAAAACAAATCACTGTCTTTTTTATTATCTATAAAGGAGAGACAAAAAGATTGTCGAAAACCAAGTACTACTGGTTGACCAATCGCGATCGTCTTACATATCTAGAATCTCCATGAGGTTTCCTTCTTCTGGCGTAATATTTTTACAAATATTTATTATTTGTATTTTTACTTTAAATACCCTTTTACAAAACGGCCACGTCTAGTTTTGAAAATAAAAACGCTTCTCAACTTGTTCTACTTACTTTGTTTTAAAAAGTTTATTAATTCTTGTACGGCATTCAGAGACTTTTCAGAAATTATCTGTTTCTCCAGCATCCTGCAAAGAACATAATTATTTTAGTATTCCAAAAATTCCTTAGATGTAAAACTCTTCAATGTTAAAATTTAAAAGCTCTCTTGTTTTTCGTTTAAAACAAAAAAAACTATTAAAAGTTTGAAGGTATTTATCATTTATCTTAAGATGTCCAAACGGCATGTTTAAAGGAGAATATCCAAAAAATCTAAAAAATTAGCTACACATTAAATTTTACATAATTGTTTCGATTTTAAAACAAGATTAAAATGGGTAGAGCAGAATTAGACATACCACCACCCAGAAATTTGGTATTAAAACTTAGTTTTTCTAAAGGACATTATGAAAAAACTGTCGTTTTTTTAGTTAGCGCCCCCTTGTGGTTAAGCCAAAATAGAGCAAAAAGCTCTGTTGGGAAAATATTAGTGGCAGAAAATTGGTAATGCTTCTCTTCTAGAGCGTAGAGATCCAAAAAGTCACTGTCTGTGGTGTCAAGGCTACTGGAGATTCTTGGTAAGGTGCTACTGCGGAGCTCCAAATAAGGGAACTCTGAATGTTATATTGTCATACACCCGAGCAAGCGGCTTAGTTGTCTCAGAAATATAGAAGAAAGCGCACAACACTACTACAAAATTGCGCATTGTCTGGACTGGAGTTGAGGCCTATTTACACCAAAACTAGAACTAGGTGATTCGATCTTGTTAGATCTATACAGATGTAGATAGATGCATTGCCCATCTGGACAGTTTAAAGTGGTCTATAATGCAAAGTTAAACTTCCTTTACTTCCTTTACCTTGATTTATATGTTGAGCCTTTTAGAGCACAACAACGATCAAAATGTCACCAAGCTGATATTGTCTGCTATTTGGCTACGCTAAAGTAAGGATTTTTGAAAGCAATACTTGGTTATCTATTAAGAAGGTCTGCTAGCTCTGATGTACACATTTCATTTGATTCCGAGTCCACAACTGTGTAAACTGTATCTACAACCATGTCCCAGAGAGCACGCACAGCATGTATAATAAGAACCCTGAGAATAAACAAGGCATGGTTATTATTGATAGAACATACTACTATACTATACCAAAGTCATCTAACTTTTTAGTGTCGAGTTTGAGTAATGGCCTTCTTCAAGTGGTCGAATTTTTGACGTTTACGGGCCTTAAAACAATGGTGTCTTAAGAATGACTTAAGCAGAAAATACAGAAAAAGATTATACAAGTGACTGTAAAAAAGACATATTACATAAGTACATTTTTATAGTAATTGTTGAAATCTTTGGGCCCAAATAGTTTCAGTTTTCAGGAATCAAAGCATTCAAAGAACCCGCTGAGAAAGTAGTAATGCACATAAACATATTTTAGTGTGGTTTTGTAACTGTCCAAATGGCTATAGAACATGGTTTGCTAGACTCATGTAACTAGCGTCCTATGGAATTTTTTTTAGTTTACCTTGGTTTTATTAGGCATTTATACCGGATGATGCGAGAGATCTGTTTTCGAAAGTCTCGACTGACCATGACTTTTAATTAAGAATAGGCAGTTACTTTGACTTTAAATTGAAGCTTAGGACATTCAAGAATTTTTCAAGGAACTATAAATAGCACATAAACTTTGCACCTGTTTATTTTACTGGAGTCGGTATTAGATCAGAAATATAGCTGCACAAATGGCCCAAAATAAGCAAAATGGCCCCGGGTCGATGGAAAACAAGCTTTGGAAGATGTCTTCGAGGACTGTACATTCTTTATACCACCTTTGCACTAAATCCCACAACAGATCCAGATACCGATGTCGATTATCTTAATAAAAGGACCCATAGACGCTGGATAGACTATGGACAATAATATACCTTAGACAGTAGAGCATATACAAATAGATCACAAACAATCGGTTTTAGACAACAGGCCATAACTTATTAGTTATGGCTTGTTGTCTAAAACCGATGGTTCTAAAAATAATGGTCGATTGACCATCATCATAGACAAGAAAAAGACCTCATATGTAGACCATAAACCATAGACAATATAATGTACAAAATAAACCATGGAGCGTACACAGTAATCTATAGATAACAGACAATAGATTATAGGCAATAGATCATAGACGCATCGAGACAATAAAAGATATACATCGTAACTTATAGATGTATATATAAAGCTGTATAATTCTACAGATTACAGTCTATAGACCAAGACTCTAGAGTATGAACTGCTATCGTACATTGTAGTTCCTATGGTTGCTCTGCTCTGTAGACTAAATAGATTAAAGACTATATTAATCATTGGCTAATTCTGCAGCATCACTGCTATAAGTCATAGAGTTCGATAAGTAAGTCATAAGTTAATAACTATAGACAGATGCCTATAAGCCGTAGAATATTAATCTGGATTATAAGCTGTGGAGAACTAACATCTCAGACATTGGCGTAACTTTAGATTTTAATCTCCCCACCACCCTCGCGATACAAAGATCAATGGACCTCCTATTGTATTTAAAAAAAGCTTATACCCTTATGGTTTTCGCGGGTAGTCAGTTACGCCACTGATCCCAAAGTATAGATTATATGTTATAACCAATACAGGTTTTGCGCCATAGATAATTGATAATAAGTATATAAAAACTACAGCATTCTATTAACCGTAGTTAATATATCAATAACTGCAGATCAATTACCACGGAAAACAGAATATTGATTATGGAGTACAGAGTAGACTACAGACTATACAGTACAGACCACAGACTACTTACTGTAGACTCTGCACCGTAAACAATAGACCATAGTTATAAACCAAAGAATCATACAGACCGCAGCTACAATTATAATTAGTTGTAGGCTATAGAAAATTGTAGGTCGTATAGTATAAGGGCCGATCTATTCACCTCTTTGTAACTTTATCTGCTAGTTAATTGTCATGGATACCATTGTGGGAACAATTGTAACTATAGCAACTAACTTCCAGATAAATTTAAAAGGAGGTGAATAGATCGGCCCTAAGTCACATAATGCTATAAGATGATGACTATAAACTATAGACTCTATATCAAAAACTGTTTAGGCTACAGAAAACTATATACTAAATGTATATACCCCATAGAAAGCTATAGACAACAAAGACACGTCAACAACTGTAGATTATACATTATAGTCCATAAATATATAACAGCGTACACTATACATGATATACTGTAGATTACAACTTACATAAACAATGGTGTTTAGGTTAATTATATTTTGTTTGACAGAGTTCGTAAATTATAATTATACAATAATTATGTATAGTTATGGCATGTTTATGAATTATAGTCTACGACCGAGTTTCTACCGAAAAAAGTGTTCCCAGTCTAATCCTTATCCATTACTGTAAAGATTCTATAAAGTCTCTAAGTTGTTACTACTTAATTTAATTAATTGTGACTTTGCTTAGAAGTTTGTGGCGGAAATATATCTTCGGGTTTACGGGGAACTGATGTCAAATAGTACATCGTCCTAGATTACTGGATCAGTAACTATTTTTAACAAGTCATTTGAATAAATTACTTTGATTTTAAACCATCACAATAAACCATAGACAATAGACTATACACAATAGACTGAAGGCAACAGAACGTAGGCGAGGAATTGTGAACAATAGACCGTAGACCATAGATCGTACATAAACAGTCTATCAATAATAGACCTTGGGCAATAGATCGTAGACTTTAGACTATAAATAACAGCCGATATGCAATAGACAATAGACCGTAGAACATAGAGCGTATACAATGATCATAGAAAATACGCCGTAGACAATAAGCTGAAAATAACATATTATCAACAGTAGACCGTAGACAATAGACTAAAGATAACAGACCGTAGGCTATGAACTGTGAACAATAGATCGTAGACCATAAAACGAAGGCAACAAAAGGTAAAAAACAGGCCGTTGACAATAGACCTTGGACAATAAATCGTAGACTTTAGTCTGTAGACACAATAGCCGGTATACAATAGACCATAGACAATAGAGCGTATACAATGATCGGAGACAATAGAACATAGACAATAGACAGTATACAATAGACAATAGATAATAGACTGTATGAAATAGACCGTACACAATAGACTAAAGACAACAGACTGCAGACGATGAACTGTAGACAATTGATCGTAGTCGTTAGATCGTAGACCATAGACCAAAGAAAATATACCGTAGACAACAGGATTTGGACAATAGATCTTGGACAAGATATCGTGGACCTTAGACTGCAGTCAATAGATCTTAGACAATAGACCATAGACAATAGACCGTATACTATGATCGTAGACAATAAGCCGTAGAAAATAGACAGTAGACAAGGGAACGCAGGCAGTAGAGCATATGCAATAGGCCGTACACAATAGATATTAGACAATAGACTAAAGAAGGTAGGCAATAGACTGTATACCATATATTGTAGACTATAAATCTGAATAATTCTATATGATATTGATATGTGATATTGATATATCAAAACACCAATGACGATAAACTGCTGATCACAAATTGTTCTTTTCTGGTTAATCTGCTCTGCATTGTATACTATAGATCATTAAATGTAGACCATATACTATAAATCATGAGCTATAAGTCATAGTCTATAGCGCTGTAAACCAATACTTATAAACCATAAACTATTGATATGAGTAGAGATTGTAGAAAATTAAGACCTTACGCTATAGACAATAAATCTCAATAAACACCAAGATATGTTTTATTATAAAATATGCTGGAAATGTCGACCACCTTCTTGGTGTTATGTCACCAATACCATATTAGTGGCTATGCCTATGGTACTACAAGAGTCTATTGATTCTAAAGTACATACAGGCGAAGACTATAAACAGTAGAGCGCAAACTACATACTATATATTCTGCAGCATAAACAATAGACTGTAGTTACAAACAATAGATTAATATTAATGACCCTCGGTCTAGAGTAACTCGAAAGTCTAGACCACACATTATTGATAGTACAATCGTAGAAAATTATACACCACCGCCTATAAGACATCGAAAACTATGAAGTGATGGACTACATGCTGTAGACTAGTGTAGATTATGGACTATACAGCGTGCCCTATGATGGACTTAACCATTCTAGTAAACCTTTTTCTCATATCAAATTTTTATTTTGAGAGGCAACGTTTAAACTTCTTCTGACATTAAAAACTTTTATTTATCACATTTCTGATTGAGACCATAGAAAAAGATCTCTACGTATAAGTGTAAAACAATATTTCGGCTCACCAAGGACAGCTGAACTGATTTTAATGAAACTTGGCACAATTATAGAGAGGACTATCTTCTAGGTTAAAGGCTAATAAAAGTCTCGAGAAGTTGCCGACCAGACGGGTTAATTACCAATTTGTCGTTGTTGTCTTTCAATGGAATTTCCAACAATGGAAGATAGTTAGTAGCTAATGATTCTAGCACCCATAACAATAGGCTAAACTTATGTTCACACGGGCTAGACCGCGAACAAAATATAGTAGGCTAAAAAAGGGCTATATATATCACAGACTATGGACTGATGATAAAAAAGTATAGACTAATGTACGTTTTATAGAAAATACATCATATGTGATCTAGACTGTTTCTTCGCTGAGAATGAAAACTGGCCTATAGACTATGCTAGACCATAAACAACTATAGAACTAAAGGCACTGACCTATGGTGTATTATCTGTGTATTATCATCAATAGTTTGAATAGACCATAGGCTACATCTAGATTATAAGTCATAGACTTTGTATCACAGGCTGTAAACTAATGTAGTTTATAGAAAACTACTAGACCGTGTGTAAACCCTAAAGTGTGAATACTAGTATTTATCATTCTGGCGTTGCATTTTAGAGCAGTTATAATTTAAACATAAACGAGTAGACCATAATCTATAAAGTCACATTCTATAGACTGTAGATTATAGTTTTTACACTTCTAGATAAATGCTGGACGTAGCCATATATCTGTCAAAAACTTTTTATCTTGCCATATTCGGCGTTCTTACCATTTCTGTTACAATGTTATCAGTACTAATTACTGTTGAAAAGTTACCCAGTTTATGACTTAACAACAAGAAATATTCTTTAATAGATTTACAAGTCCATAATCAATAAAACCCTGACTATTCATGCATCCTTAAAGTGTGTAAATTAAACCAAGGTGTCAAAAACAGCTACAGGTAGGAAGCAAACAAGGAGCATTTGAAACTTTCAAAGTATCTACAAACTAAATTCAGATATCCAACTTTATGTAATTAATTAAGAGCAAACAGGTTATTTCCTTGTTAATATTTTGTTTATTACCAAGGCTTCATTTTACTATTTCACGGTTATAAAAACTATTACTAATCGAATTTATTAAATCATGCCTGTGATTTTATATTTTTAATATAACATAAAACAAACCTTGACATAAGCTGAACAATCATTAATAAAAAAAATGTATTAAAAATATATAAAGACGATCTTTGACAATTTCTTTATTAAAAGTAAAAATGAAGTATCACCTCGTGTTTCTATTTTTTGTGTGTATTCCTAATTTAGAGTATTGCGATAAAATCTTCGCAAATGCCGAATACAGCTGGAGTACCGGTGAAGAACTCCCAAGACTTTGCCAACATCAACACCATGACCACTACGGCGAGTCACCTACGAAAACCAACAAACCGTTTCCTCATCGTTCTAGTAGCATAGGACTATTTCCTAACATAGAGCCATTGCAGAACGTATTCGAAGAAGAGGAAGAAGAAGAAATCGCACAGAACCAAGACGGCGGTAAGAAAACCAGACTGTTTAAAATTGGCGAAACGTATGCTCCATCAAAACCGGACGAGCCCCGTAACGAATTTATCGTTGATGATACAGCTTACGAAATGGAAGATAAAGATGATAAGAAACAAGCAATACCATTAGAAATCGGTGTCTTCGGTGAATTCCCGAATCCACATAATCCTAGTAGTAGGAATAGACCACCAACTAGAAAAGTTAATCCTGATGTTTATGATACGTTTGCGATTGAAGAATCTTCGTTTATGGTACAACAACCTGATGAAAATGGGAAGAAGCAGAATTTTGAAGAAATAGTCATTCGTACGGTTGGAAGTTTTAATGGCGATAAGGAACAAGAAAGAAATGCGGTAACTTCGAATCCATTTATGTTTTATGATGCAGAAGATGATGGTAGCAATGATGATTCTGAAGAAGAACTTAACATCAGTAATAGTAGCAACGAGACCATAACAAAAACAAACAACGCGAAATATTCTGGTGGTCCAACAACAGCGTTGCCTTTAACTCTGGCAGCTGAGAATAAAGAAGATCAAAAAGATGAAGCAAAGGAATTACTTAAAAAATAATCATAGACAAAGTTTAAATTTGGTTTGTTATTAGGGTAGGAATGGAAAACTGAAAATATTTAAAAGAATTATATTTTATTACTATTGTTTGTATTGTAATTGACTAATGGCATAAAAAACTGTTTAATTGTAATTTTATTATTTAATGAAACGTAATTGTGAGTGTTATTGAAAATTAATATTTTTCTGTGTAAACACATATTTTAAATGCTTGCGGCCCATCGTAACGACACACTTTATTATTTTGCAACTATGCATTACTGATAACACAAATGTCATTGATTTATACCTTTCCTGATATTGTAATTATGTCAAAATGACTTATTAATGAAAGAGAAATCTAATACCTAACGTAATAATTTTATTTAAAAATATTACTTTTGTATTTTTAGTAGTAGGTAGTTACTTGGTAATTTTGGATTGGCAACAACGCCAATGTCCCAAGTCTCAAGATATAACCTAAAATAAAATACAAACATAAACTGTCAAGTTTCATAGGCATTTTTTTGGAACTACAGTTCCTAAATAATCAAAATCATTGTTTCTGAAAGTAAAATAAAGAGCCGGGATACTACTGTTATTTTCTTGAGATGCTTTAAGTTCTTAAGTTTGTTGTCACTGAAACAACCAAATCCTTGTTGATGTTTAATTTAATAATCAATGGTATACAAAAGTAAAAATAAATTCCTTATTTACTCGTCAACTTTTTTATGTTTACATCTTTTTAAATATTTATTTATTTTTTAATGACATTTGAGACAAAACAGTGTTTTATCTGTGCCAACAAAGGTTCCTATGTATCTTTCATTTATTAGGAACTCTATCCCAACCTATTTCAATGATTTTTGCATTTTCGCAATAATAGCTTCGTGCTACCTTAAAATGATGGATTGTATTCTGATGGAATTATTGCCGTCTGAATTTTGAAAGTTTTAAATAATTAATTTCTTTGAACCATAATGTATATAAAAAACTTTATACAGGGTTTCTGAAACCGCTCAGAACGTACAGAAATTAAATGGGAAAAATCTAATAAGATTAGAGTTTAGTCTCCTTAACTTGAAATATTGATGTAAATGTTATTTTCAAAAACGTCAATTTTTACTGCTCTAATAAATTATTTTATAAATGGCAATTATTTTTACAGATTGCACCGATATAAATTAAATAATATCGAATCATGAAAAGATGATCAGTTGAGTCAATTTGTTTTATAAATGGCCTTTCTCGATCGCTATAGGTCAAAAGGTACCGATCATTTCTAAGCGTACCTAATAATGTTGAGGAGACCAATTCTTGTTAAGTTTTCATACCATTTTCGAAAATCCTATGAAATTACAAATTTATGACCTCTTGAGGTCAAACTGATCATCGGATCATCCTAGGAGTGATCTAAAGCTTGTTCGGTCCTGTCAAGTTCTATGATTATAACAAAATTTAAAGAAATCTTATGAATTTTTATATTTCTATATAAAAAATCTCTGGAGGTCAAACGGATTATCGGACTGTTTTGAGAGCAATTTATAAATTTCCGGGTGGTCAAGTTCGAAGAAACTCTATAACATTTATTATGATGTTCAATTTCATATGTTTATGTAAATGACCTTTAGTGGCCTCTGAAGGCCAGATATATCAACCGATCGCTTTTTGAAGTAATTTAGAAATTGTTCTAAAGGATAAATTATATAAGTTTGCAAATTTGAAAAAAATTATAGGTATTTATATTTTTGTGCACACAACTTTTGATAACCTTTGGAGGTCAGCCGGATTATCGAGTCGTTTTTAGCATAATTAGAAAATTATTCAGAAGTCAAATTTTATAAATTTACAAAGTTTGAAGGAATTTTATAGAATTTTGGCTCCTCATGTCTTCGATAATCTCTGGAGCCAAATGGATAATCGAATCGATTTAGGGCAAGTTTACAATTTGAAGAAATTTATTAAATTTTATTTTTTTTGTGTAAATAGCTTTTAATGGCCTTTAGAGGTCAAAGGGATTATCAGGGCGTTTTTAGGTGCTTTGGATGGCTTAGGAAATAAAGTTTTGGAAGATTTTATGGAAATTCATTAAATAACCATTGATGATCTCTGGAAGTTAAATACCTAACGGATTTCTTTGTGGACCCATTCAACATTGCTCAATATATCAAGATCTACCATTATGCAAAGTTTCTGATTCTATTGCTACGAATTGTCACAGTCTTTGTCCATTGCCATTGAGAATTTGTCTTCTGCACTTCATAATAATATCGTTACAAATTCAAATTTAAATTTTTCAATCTGCTTTGAAAATAATTCTAAAAATCTTAACCGTGCCCTATAAGACGCCCTTCTGCAAAATGATCTGCACTGGGTCTTTTTTCTGACTAAAGTATAAAAATTAGGCTTGTTTAAACCTCCATCTCCTTTAACTGTAAGAACTGTTTGGGGGAAAAGTGGTAGGAAAAACTGTATGAAAAGGTAACAGAGGAATGGGTCTTTTTTATAACTATACGTATTAGCTATTGATATTATAAGAGGCACGGGTGAGGTTTGTTTCTGATTAAAGCATAGAAATCAGACTTGTTTAAACCTCCATCTCCTTTAACTGTATGAACTGTTTGGGGGAAGTTTAGAGAAAAGTACATAGGCATGGGTCTTTTTTTAACTAAATATATTAGCTATTGATAGGTATTATAAGGGGCAACGTAAGTTAGAAAAAAGAAAGCACTCTATTTGACCACATTAGGTGATTTAGCGATTCAAATTATTATATTCATGTTGACAGAAAGTGAAGACTGGAATGCTAAAATTATTACACCATAAAAAAACAAATTGTCAAATAATGATATGACATGATACTTTGGCATTTTGTAAAAATTAGTTGAATCTTAGCACAATGATAGATTTTTGTCCTAAATAATATTAAAAGTACCACAACCAAATCTGTCGAGGCATTAGACTTCCAGTCCCGGAGGTCACAGACCATATATGTACATAAAAATATAAAATTTCATAACATTTCTTTAAATTTAGAAAAATATAGAACTGACCTCCAGAGGTCACCGGATAATCCGATGATCCGCTTGATTTCCATAGGTCAGAAAAGAGCATGTATATAAAAATAACATTCCATAAAATATCAATTTTATTTATCTTGATTTTTTTCTTGAAAAATCTGTAAATTACTCTAACAACGATACAATAATCCTCTTTCTTGACCTCTAGAGGTTATGTAAATAAAAATAAAATTCCATTAAATTTCTTTAAACTTAGCAAAGTTATAGAACTTAACCTCCTGACTTTTTTTAAATTATCCTAATAGGTTCGACTCTAAACGCTTGACCTTCAGAGTTCATTAAAGGTCATGTACATAAAAATAAAGTTCCATAGAATTTTCCCAAATTTCAGAAACTTATAGAACTCTATTTAACTATATTTTAAAACAACCAAATGATCCGTATGATCTTGAGGTCACCAAAGTAATCTACATAAAAACAAAAATCTTCAAACTTGGCAAACTTATAGAAGTTGACATCCTGAATAATCTTTACATCCCTAAAAACAATCTTATAATCTGTTTGACATTTAAAACCATCAGATGTCATTTACACAAAAATATAAAACTTGCCCTTCAAACAATCGGATGATCCGTTTGACCTCCAGAGATCATCAGCAGTCATATACTGCATAAAAACAGAATCCCATAGAAGCCCTTCGAACTTGGTGAACGTATAGAACTTGACATCCTGAATTGCTTCCAAAATATTCAAAAACTAAGCCAATGATTTGTTTGGCCACCATAGGTCATTAAAGGTCATATTATATAAAAATAGAAATCCATATAATTTCTTCAAAATTTATTTTGAAATAATCTCTTGTTCATTAGTTCAAGAATCTCTTATGTCATCCATTCGTTCATTTAATAATACTGCATATCCACAAAGTAAATTCCGATCGTGGATATGCTTTGAACAAATGGCACGATTGAGACAAATCTGGTTAAAAAAGCTTTATTACTAAATAAGGGAGACCTCGTTAACGGCAGATTTGTCACGTTGTGTCAAAATGAACAAAATTATACAAAATCCGTTCAGTTGTGGGATACTGTCCGTGATTAAATTTTTAAATGCAAACAATTCTTGGCCCCCATGAATTTATTGCCAAATTTGTGAAGTAAATGGTAAAAAGGCAATTAGTGAAGGGATGGTAAGACAGTGGTGCAGACAGTTTAACGGGCGCACGGCCAACGTACACTGTAAAAAGCGAAGTGGGAAGCCAGGTTTAGTCACTAAGATTCGGTTCAACAAGTGAATGAGAACAAAAGGTTTACAGGTCACTTTTTACAAATTTCATGATCTTTGTTGCATGAAATTGTAACAGAAAAATTGCATTATCGCAAATTGTGTGCAAGATGGGTACCGAAAATGCTCACTGAGAAACACAAAGCAAAGCGAATGGCAGCGTCAATGGTATTTTTGAAGGGCTATATCGTTGGTGGCGACACATCTTGGACCATATAGTGACGGATGAAACTTGGTTTGCGCAAGTCACACCGGAGAGTAAGCAGCAATCGATGCAATGGTGACAATAGATCACCGAAATCAAGAAATTCAAATTCAATCAGATACTTTCTAAACGGAAGGTTATGTGCACCGTGTTTTGGGACAGACATGCCGTTTTGCTCGTGAATTTCATGGAGCAAAGAACAACAATAAACGCAGCTACTTACTGTGCTACTCTTCAAAGACTGCGAACAGCCATAACGAATAAAAGGCCAGGTATTTCCAGCTCCGCAATTGTTTTGTTGCATGACCATGCAGACCATACACAGCCGATCTTACACGACAACTCTTCCTAGGAATATTAAATGGAAAGCTTTTGATCACCCACCCCTCAGCCCCGATCTTGCATATAGTGATTTTCATTCTCCTGGCAACACCAATGATGAAGTAAAAACAGTGGTTAAAGATTGGATGTATAAAAGGTGGACGCAAATTTCACAGATAACAAAAGAACTCTTCTATGTTTATGACTAATCGGAACTTAGTTTGTGGATATACCTCGTATTTTCTGTATTGCAGTGTTGTTGTCCGCGACTTAAATCGCTCTCCATTGTTCTTCTTCATTAGTGTAATATACTCTGTTATTGAATCTGATTTCGGATGGTATTTTTTTCTACCTGCATCTGATCCCATGTATGGGTGTTCTGTTTAACAGTTTACACTCAACCATTCGCACAAGCTTCTAACTACAGCAATGGAATTAAAATAACGTATATACCTTGAGCTATAGTTTACGAAATCAGTAATACAACACATATTAAAGCTTGTGCTTTTACCGGATATGACGTCATCGGTATTTTTTAAATGAAACTATTAGGTTTTAAGTATAGAAATCGACAGCAAGTGTAATTCTGAATAAGAAGGTACTACAGGTCTAAAACGCTTAATAACGGAGCTATAACCAATTAACGGGTTCTGTCCTGTTTAACAGTCTACACTCAGTCATTCGAACAATATTCTGGCAACAGCACTGGAATTAAAAACTTTGTATATTTCGACCTTACTTGACGAAATCTGTATGAGAACCCATTTTAGAACTTGTGCTGGTACCGCATATAACGTTATCCCGATTTTTGTAAAGGAACCATTAGTACATGTAGTACCTTCACACTTTTCTATTCAAAATCATGCTTGCTATCGATCTTCATACTTAAATCCTAATAGTCCATTTTAAAAAGTCACGATGGCGTCATATCAGGTACCCAGCAACATGTTCTAAAATGGGTTCCAATACTAATTTCGTATTGATATTATATTTGAAATTAGTACAACTTTCTAACTTGGCTAGAAGCTTGTTCGAATGATTGAGTCTGACCTGCTAAACGAGCCAGAACCCGTTAAACTGAGCCTAGCACAGTTATTATGCGTTTTAGACCTGTGGTATCTTAACACTTTTCTATTAAAAAATCACACTTGCTATCGATTTTCATACTTAAGGCTACTTTCCCAAACGGATGAACTTCGTGTAAATTTTTCTCGGCTGCTATACGATCTTTTTTTAATTTTTAAATTGTGATGTTGTTGATGATACAAACTGATTTGTAGTCTCCATTTTTGCAAAAAATAATCTGTTAAAAAGTTATATAAGATTTTATTCAAAAATAAAAAAAATTAAACCTACAAATCCATCGAACATTATTTATTTTTGGTATTAAAAAAAATTTAATTTTGATAGCATAAGAAATAATCATAAAAACGTACACAAAGTTAGTATGATTTCTAGTCTACGTCATCGCTCCTCACCCCGCCCAGACCACCTTACTGCATAGGTCCGTATAGAATTGATGGTAATTTTATAAATCAGTTTTTTGTTGTCTGAGGATAAATGTGATTTTCGACCGATTAGCCAATGTGCATTTTTTAATCTTAGTTCTGTCTTTTTTTTGATGATGTGTTCCTCGAGTCGACTCCATTTCGATTTTAAGATTAAGGTGAAGGTCGCATGACTTAACTTGTGACTTGCTTCATTGACTTTTGTTTTCCACTTTTTTAGCCAGTCTTTGAGTTGGTTACGGTGGTTTTGTACGTAAAGTAATGCAATATTACATCTTTTTAACCTACAAGACTGACTGTGTCATCAGGGCAAGTGCCTGCAGTTGTGTTTGGTGTTGTTGGTATATCTAAGGTAAACATTATAAAGAAGATGTCCCAAGACACTCCCTGAGGTACTCCTGGTTGGATAGAACATACAGCTGAAATTCCATCGCTGACATTTTAAATTGTGAATTTTGTAAGTAATAAGAGTGTAATAATTTGCAATATTGCGATGGTAGAAGTTGCTTAATTTTATAAAGGAGCCCATTATGTCAGACTTTATCAAAAACCTGGCTAACGTCTAAGAAGCAGTTGTGAAATAAGTTTCTTCTTCTAGAGTACTATTTATTTTTGTGCAATGCAGTGATACTGTTGGATGGTTTAGTGTGACGTGGTATACGTAAAGTCATGGCCAATTCTTTGTAGCACTAACTCCTTGAATAGTTTTAAAATTACTGAATATAAGAAGGTAGGGCGGTAAGATGTGACGTTGCCGGGATATTTGCCTGACTTGAGAATTAAGAATTATTTCAGGTTTTTTAAATTTATTGGGACAATACTGAAGTCTCAGCAGCATTGCCGTACAGCGTTGAAAATGTAGGCAAATACCACGATGTCAGTTTTGGTAGTTCTCTTAACATTTTGGGTGTAATTTGGCGCGATCCTTGTGATTTCTGGACGTCTAGGTGCTATATCTCTTCTTTAATTTCCTTTGGAATAGTGGATGATATGGGTGTGGAAGTTGTTGTGGATGGAAACTATTTAGCACAGAATGCTACAGTTTTGAATAGCAATCAAAAAGATCTAAAACTTTGCCATACTGACTTTTCCTCTGAAATAATTAGGGAAGCCAATATCTGAGAAACTATGGTTTTATATGCTAGTAGCCTATGTAACAGATAAAACACTCTGTATGTAGATATTCCTTTGCGAATAATAGTATATTAAAGTATTAGTTTCATAAGACACGTTTTTAGCGCACGCGTCCGAGTTTAGAAAACGACCCACGTAGCGAGGAGTTTTCTAAAGGACAAGTGCGCTAAAACGTCTTATGAAACGAATACTTTATACTATTTTTTCTATTTGCCTTATTTTTAATCATTTAAAAAAAGAGTTAATTTAATTTTAAATAAAATGTTAGGGGAACTCCCTTAACTTTTTTAACAGTTGGCAACACTGAAAACTCAGGTTCAGCATTTGTCTTTCTTTACGGCATTTAATAAGTTTGACATTTTAAAAACAGCTGTTCAATACTGATATTAACTTTAAAACATAAAATGTTACTGTTTTCCGTATTCTAATAAATCTCATTAGGACACGCAAATATAAAAAATTTATTTAAAGTGTTGCTGTACGATTTTCACTGTATGCAACTGTAGATACAATACATACCTACATAAAACTACATATCTAACATTTTTAGTGATGAAAAATTACTAATCTTACTATTTTAGAAATTGTTCTTACAATAATATTAACTATTGTCTACAACTATTTTGAGGTTCAAATAAAGTCTTTGGTATTAACATGGTGCATTTTTTTCACTCTAAATAATGTACATCGAATCTTATAAAAACGGCCCTCAATTGGAAAAATGAATAAAGTAAAAATATTTATTGCAATGTTAAAAATTCACAACATTTGGTGATTATTATCGATTATATTTCTCTAGTTTACGTGGACTTGATAAGATGCCACCTTTATTACCTATATCACAACAAATCAAATGTCAGTTTCAGGTATAAATTACCCCTTACACTACACTGTTAAATTGAAATACATCTTTCCTTTTTATACTTATTTATCAGTAATAGATGGAATGATTTTGACTACTAAACAGTGGTACGCCCATGTCATATACGGATTCTTGCAAAGCGGCAAAACAGTCTTAAAACCTAGTGGTTCCATTTAAAAAAATTATAATAAAATAAATAAATTATAATACAATAAATTATTTACAAAAAGTGTGTCACAAAAACAGTATGTTCTTCAAATTGTAACGAGTACTGTCAACAGTTTCCTGGTTAAAAAAAACATACTTTATCTAAGCGTCAAGCCTTGCAAATAATAGAATAACTTACTTTTCCTAACTTTTTGTATTTTCTTCGAAAACGGTTAGTCGTAGGAAAAAAATAAATGATAATGTGTGCTACTCCTGTAGATCTATAACTTTTGTTTAACACATCTTTTGATATTATCAATATTTTGTAAGAATATCACACAAAAACGTATTTTTGCATTAAATGATTTTTTGAATATTTTAAGACCTAGGGGGGCCCTTTCCTTTTAACCGATTGAGTTGAAATTTTTTACAGATTGTTTTTTTATTATTTGGAATCGATTTGAGAAGTGGCGCGAAAACAAACTAGAAAGATTTTTCACGAAGAGTAAATAAGAGCCACCCTCTACATACATAAAATGAAGGTTATGTAATGAATTGGTAAAAATTCCTTCAAATCTCCATACCTTAAAAAAACATAACCTAACAGGACAACCTAGCGACATTCGGCTTCTTGAATTGGATCCAATTTTCTTTTTAATCGTAATGTACCAATAATGAGATGAAAATAAATTGCCGACAAAAAGAACAAAATAAGTCTTTTTAGCGGTTAAATCTCACAAATACGTGAGATTTCGTTTTTTCTTATTTTTAGAGAAACAAAATATAACAAATGTAGTAGTGATGTAATCTATGTTTTTTTTAATTCTGTGGACTACAAAAACTTTTCATATTTGTACGAGAGAAAAATTTCGTAATTTCACTTTTTAAATTCTAATTTTCTAATATTTTCACTAATTTCAGAATTTTTCTATCCATATTTTTCTCCAAATTCAAATAGTAAATTGATAAATTGCAAGAAAAGTTGAATAAATAAAAACATTTAAGCTTTAAAAAACATCTAGTAAGAATAAAAAAGAAATACAAAGAAATATGTAACTTGAGATATAATTAAAAATATTTTGAAATATGAGTATGAGTAAATTGTTTTTAATTATTGTTATTATTAGAAGCAAATTAAAAATCCTTTGGATTTTTGGATATCTGTACAGGCTATCTACTTTAACTGAAAATTAGTTCACATTTGAGAAAATTTTAAACTTTCTTAACTTTAAGCAACCAATTAACAGAAAATGGTACATTTTTATTTAAAATGATTATAATTTTATAATACATGTTCTACTTAAACAAGAAATGCTGAAATGTAATTCTGTTTGCATAATTCAACTTGCAGTGCATATTATGCAAATAAAATATTAAAAGTAGCCCATACAGTTTGTCTACATAGAAACTTAAAAGCGATTTTATTTATTTAGGAAAGATGATGTTAAAAACATTTTTATTAGCTAGATTTATTAATGTTATAAAGAACATTTATTAGAAAGAACTTTCAGTTAATGTTTGAGCTGATTAAAATATTAATCCGATTGAATCAATTTATTTTCAAACATGATTAAATATTCACCTGTTTGTCGATTTATTAATTTTCTTAATTTCTATTTGAATTAAATTTATTAAGTTTAAAAAGACAACTATACTACTAAAATTTTAATTTTTGTAATTTTCATAACTTTATTTTGAATGTCATTTCAAATTTTAAGTATAACAAACGAAAACAGCCATCAAAAGCCACCAAATTGCTTCTTTTGAAAACATTACAATGTACCTTAATTCTATTCTTCTAAAATCTATTCTTAATATTTGTAAAAACTTTAAAATTAATTCATTTTAAATTCAGAATAGTGAAAATAAAAGAAAAAATGTGTTAAATCGCTTTAAGATTGTCATGTAAACGTAAATATAAACGTATTTTAGATTTTTTTTAAAAAAAGCTCGCAAAACCAAAATAATTAAAAGTAAAATCAGACTTTAAAACTTAAAAATAAACAACATTATAAAATAAATTTAAATTTTTCAATTTGTACTCTTTAATTCGTAAAACCAAAAATTGCTGTTTCAGCACCACCTTTCAAATAAATACTCAACAAAATTTCCAAGAAATCAGTCAACAGCTACCAACACACCAAGATGAAGCTCTTGGTAGTGTTCTACTTAGGGCTTGCCTACGCCCTAGTGGCCAGCCAAGATGGCCAAGAAATCAAATTCAAGAACCTGTCATCCAAGAAATTCTACATGGCCAAGGAGAAGCCTACATCAACCGATCTTATAATAAAAGATCAAACAACAGATAAAAGATCGACTGAAGATTTCGAGATACCCGCTGAAGACGACGCAATCAAAGAAAGAAGAAAGAAATCAGCAACCACCACATTCTGCGTAGAAATTAGACCTAGCAGCCCCTACCAGAAGCCGTTCCAAGTATGCGAACCCGAATACAAGCCAGCTCCAGTTTACTCGGCTCCAAGTTACGCTCCACCACAACCGTCTTACCAAAGTTATGCACCGGCATCATCTTATTCAGCACCTACTGCATCTTACGGCTATGGAGCCAAAACTGCTTACCCTGCACCGGCCGCACCAGCATATCCAGCACCAAAGCCGGCTCCTACTTACTCGAAGCCTGCAAGTCCCACATATACATCATCGTCATCTCATTCATCGGGCTCCGGCTATTCTGCACCAGCTCCTGCACCAGCAGCATCCTACTCCGCTGCATCCAGTCATTCTTCAGCTCCTTCTTACGGTGGTGGTTCCAGCGGTTCTTCATATTCATCTGGATCGCATTCGTCTGCTTCGTACAGAACTGCGGAAATCACACCAACAGTTAAGACGTTTGAAAAAGAAGAACCATTTTTAGAAGAAGAAGAACATGAAGAACCTACTCCTATCATGAGATCAGGATATGATGACGACGATGATTATGGTGATTATGGAGGAGGTGGTTATGGAGGTGGCGGGTATGGAGGAGGCCATGGAGCTGGTGGTCATGGTGGATATGGAGGTGGATACGGAGGTGGGTATGGTGGAGGCTACGGACATGTAACTTATATTACCCACGTAAAAAGTAAAAAACATAAAGGTTTAAAGGGTAAAAAGGAAAAAGGAGGATATGGTCATAATGGATTAGTTATTACATGCCAACCTTCTTTAGCAGGATACGCTTCAAGTGTCCCATCATATGGCGGCTATGGAGGTGGCGGTTACGGAGGTAGTGGATATGGTTAC
Source organism: Agrypnus murinus (assembly GCA_929113105.1). Taxonomy (NCBI): domain Eukaryota; kingdom Metazoa; phylum Arthropoda; class Insecta; order Coleoptera; family Elateridae; genus Agrypnus; species Agrypnus murinus. The sequence goes on from OV816030.1 coordinate 122,505,929, forward strand.
GGCAGATCTTATTCGGGATCTTCCTATTCTAAGAAGCCTACTTATGGTTCTTCATATGGTGGTGGATCATCTTATGGAGGTCATTCGTCTTACGGAGGATATGGTTCGTCACCAGCACCTTCTTATGGTGGATCATCATATGGCAGTGGCCATTCATCTTATGGGGGATCTTCATACAGCGCACCTGCAGCTTCATATGGTGGATCATCATATAGCAAACCATCTTACGGTGGTTCATCTTACTCTGCTGGCCATGGTTCCTCATACAGCGCACCAGCAGCTTCATATGGTGGATCGTCGTATAGCAAGCCATCTTATGGTGGTTCATCATACAGTGCACCAGCATCTTATGGAGGATCTTCATATGGTGGATCGTCTCATGGTGCTTCATATGGTGGTTCATCCTACAGTGCACCAGCACCATCTTATGGCGGATCTTCCTACAGCGCACCTGCATCTTATGGCGGCGCATCACATGGATCTGCTTATGGTGGATCATCGTATACCAAACCCTCTTATGGTGGCGCTTCGTATGGTGGTTCATCCTACAGTGCACCAGCACCATCTTATGGTGGATCTTCCTATAGCGCACCTGCGTCTTATGGCGGCGCATCGCATGGATCTTCTTATGGTGGATCATCGTATAGCAAACCCTCTTATGGTGGTTCCTCATACAGTGCACCAGCATCTTATGGTGGATCATCTTACAGCAAGCCATCGTACGGTGGTTCTTCATACAGCGCACCAGCACCTTCTTATGGCCATTCTTCCTACAGCGCACCTGCATCTTATGGTGGACATGCAGCACCGTCTTATGCCCCAGCAGCATCTTACGGCGGATCCTCATATGGCAAACCAGCAGCGTCATATGGAGGTTCATCTTATGGAGGTTCGTCTTATAGTGCCCCCGCCCCTGCTTATGGTGGAGGCTCATCTTATGGTGGACATGCAGCACCATCTTACGGTGGATCTTCATATGGCAAACCAGCACCAACTTATGGCGGATCTTCATACAGCAAACCAGCACCATCTTACGGCGGATCTTCATACGGCAAACCCGCAGCATCATATGGTGGCTCATCATACAGCGCTCCCGCTCCTGCTTATGGAGGCTCATCTTACGGTGGTTCTTCATATGGCGGACATGCAGCAGCATACAGTGCTCCAGCACCATCTTACGGGGGATCATCATATGGCAAGCCAGCTTCATACGGTGGCTCTTACGGTGGATCATCTTACAGTGCTCCCGCTCCTGCTTATGGTGGCTCATCTTACGGTGGTCACGCTTCCTATGGTGGATCATCTTACAGCGCACCCGCTCCAGCTTATGGCGCTTCCTATGCTGGCGGATATTCTGCTCCTGTCTCTAAATACAACGCCCCAGCATACTCTTCTCCATCCTATGTGGCTCCTGCACCAGCTTATTCTGCCCCTGCACCAGCTTATTCCGCTCCTGCTCCAGCTCACTATAGTGCACCACAACCTTATCGTTCCGCTGAAGAAAAAAGTGACAGTCGAGACAACCTGAAGTCATCAGCAGACATATCTAATAAGCAAGCCGGCCATCCTGCTGGTTCACCTATAGTTCAGCCGGGGTTTTCACCAAGCCAATCAGTGCACGAAACAAAACAGACGCTAAAGCACGTATCCGGCCTTTCGAACCAGCGAGCAGCCGTTCAAACGCCTCCAGCAGCGCCCGAGACCGGGATTGCCAAACACCAAAAAGATACCGATAAGAAGAATCATTTGTCGGTTAGCAACGTCAATAGTAAAAACCAGGATGCCTTTCCTCAACATAACGCTCCCGTGGGACAAGACGTTCATCGCAAGGACATAAAAGTACAAGATTCTGCTTCTGGCAAAGCATTGAATGCTCAAGACAAGCAAAATCAACAAGCTCAACACCAACAACAAACACAGCAAGAACATAAGCAAGGCTCACCTCTAGTTGGTTCTCCTCTGAATCCAGAAATAGAAATGCGATTCTCAGACAAAAAAGAACAAGACAAGAAAACCTCTCAGCAGTCCTTAGCGTTCCCCAGTGGTGGTTGGCATCCAATGATGGAAGCAAGAAATGCTGAAATGGACCAGTTCCTTGGTATTCCTCAGGAGACTACTCAAGGAATTGCTAGCGGTGGATGGACTCCTGAAATGGCTGCCCGAGTTGCAGACATAGAAAAAATGAAAGACAGCATTGCCAGTGGAGGTTGGAATCCAGATAAGGCTGCACGTGAATCAGAAATCAAGCAACCCGATCAACCAAATACCGCTCTTAGTGGCGGATGGGCAGGAGACATGTTAGCAAGAGCCTTCGAAAATGAAGTCATGGTTGGCGAGCCTCTCGATACAAGCATGAAAAGCGGTGGATGGAAAGAAGAAGGACTAAAGAGTGGAGGATGGAGTGCCAGGGAATCGGAACAATTCTTGGAGGATTCGTCGCAGAATATGAATGCAGCTCCAAGTGGTGGATGGGAACCAACTCAGTTAGCAAGAGCAAACAAACCACCACCACCGCCAAAGCAAATTTCTCCTGCTCAAGGCAATAAAAACCCTGTTCCCAAAAATCCTCGTCACAGAAATGCACCCCAAGAATCAATGGTGGCTCCCAGCGGAGGTTGGCAAGGAGAAATGGTAGCCCAAGAACACATGTCGGGGAATTTGCTTGAGACTTCAGTTGCAGAGCCTAGCGGGGGATGGCAACAAAACATGGAAGCAAGAAATTCAGAAGATCAACCAATGCTTGGATTTCCTTTTGAAGGAAGCTGGATTTCTTAATTGGACCCTCACACTTCAGACCGCACTGAAGATTTTGGGACACAACTTGGGAAAGTTCCATTCTAGTCTGGATGATTTATATGAGACCGCAACGTCGATAGGACTATGAGTTTGTTTTTTATTTCTGTATATAATTTTTTTGTGTTATTTTTGTAGTTTTTTAATGCAGCAAATAAAACATTACGATGTTTTTTAAAACTTGTCGATTTTTATTTTCGAGATTTTTTTTCAGGTTGTTTTTAAGAATAAAAAAGGTGTTTAAAAAAATTATAGAAAACATACCTGTTAATGTGGTTTCCCATAGTTTTTGGTCATTTTTTTCGTATATCACTAAAATTTTGTTAATGAACGTCAAAATGAAGTTGAAACTGCCATTTGTGTTTTCATAGTTAACTAATGTCAAGTTCAACAATAAATGTGACATGAGGTCATCCTAATAAAGGATTATACAGTGTGAGCAAGACAAAAATATCAGTCGTTTCTTAATTTTTATTTTATACTAAATCAAGCAAGTAACTGTAATGTCAAATACTTAGGTTATGTTTTGGCCTATAATCAGAATATTTAGTGCCCTAAGAAGAAGCATTTATTTTTTTTAATTCTTAAAGTTAGATACTTTATACATTAACGTGTAAAGAGTAATGAACTTCGCCTTTATAAGAAGAAATAATAGAAATAGACACTTCTTGAATTCCATAGAAGAATTTAAACATTTCTAGTAATAGTGGAGTAACGTTAAGCAAAAAAAGAGCGTTATCTCGGAACCGGTCCAAACTACTTCGATTTGAATAATTTTTTTTAAGTCTTGTAAATATAAAATACTAAAACCTTTACAAAATTAGAAATTGACGCTCAGAACGGGAAATGTGAAACTCGAATAACCTAAAACCATAACCAAGTGGTCCCGCACCGGTTGCTCGACCATCTCAGAAAAGGATAATTTTTGGTGTGTTATCACATCTATGTATTGGTAGTTCGAAGCCACTATTAATATATTTTTATTCCTTTTGGTTTAAATACGGCAGCCATATTTGTTTCGTGGTGCACGACGTTTATTGCACTTTTCTATGTAAACGAAAATCTTGTTATCTCAAGAAAGTCGCGGTAAAAACCATTTCGAGCTACATTTTTTGTTCTAAACATAAATTTTGTAAGATGTTTCCTTATGGGCGCAAATTAAGTTCGAAGTTTAACGCTTTTTTTGCAAAATCTCGGCTTTTTAGAGTGCCATATTTCCAGACAATGGTGAAGTATCAGCGCTCATTCCTTTTAAAAAAGTACACAGTTAAGGATAGTTTATGTCTAAAATATTTCAAATCTGAAACTTCATTATTTTGGTATTTATGGGCTTTTGAAATTCTCGTTTTCTTCATTTTTGAGCAACGTTGGACCTCAACATCTCTTATGGTCACTGATGGATTTTCTTTATATTACGTGCATATAAAGCAGCATATGATGGCAAACTGTGGTAAAAATTCTAACTTTGTTATTATCGTGAGGACAGAGTTATGCTCAGTTGAAAACTGTAAATGTATACCATTTCCATTAGTATTACTGAGTAAATGTACTTTCTTCTGTTGCTAATATTGGTTTGGGAAAGTAAAATTATTATTATTACTATTATTATATAGTTATATACTATTGATAAAAGTCCTTGCAGTGATAACTAAAGTTATTAATATAACAAGGGTGCTTTTTCTTTGTATTTTCTTCCGTGCCCGATTTTCCTCTCAATCTGTTTAAATTGAATGACAGCTAACATGAGCATAACTCTGTTCTCAAGCTAATATCAAAGTTACCATTTTCACCATAGTTTACCATCATATACTGCTTCATATCCACATAATATAAAAAAATCCGTTTATGCCCATCAGAGATATTGAGGTCCAAAGTTGCTCAAAAATGAAGAAAAATACTAATGGAAATGGTATACATTTACAGTTTTCAACTGAGTATAACTCTGTCCTCACGATAATAACAAAGTTAAAATTTTTATCACAGCTTGCCATCATATGCTGCTTCATATGCACGTAATATAAAGAAAATCCATCAATGACCATAAGAGATGTTGAGGTCCAAAGTTGCTCAAAAATGAAGAAAACGAGAATTTCAAAAGCCCATAAATACCAAAATAATGAAGTTTCAGATTTGAAATATTTGAAACATAAACTATCCCTGTGTACTTTTTAAAAATAATGAGCGCTGATACTTCACCATTGTCTGGAAATATGGCCATCTAAAAAGCTGAAATTTTGCAAAAAAGCGTTAAACTTCGAACTTAATTTGCGCACATAAGGAAGCATCTTACAAAATTTATGTTTAGAACAACAAATGTAGCTCGAAATGTGAACAATGCAATGGTTTTTACCGCGACTTTCTACGACCAACTGTTCTTGAGATAACAAGATTTTCGTTTACATAGAAAAGTGCAATAAACGTCGTGCACCACGAAACAAATATGGCTGCCGTATTTAAACCAAAAGGAATAAAAATAAATTAATAGTGGCTTCGAACTACCAATACATAGATGTGATAACACACCAAAAATTATCCTTTTCTGAGATGGTCGAGGAACAGGTGCGGGACCACTTGGTTATGGTTTTAGGTTATTCGAGTTTCACCACATTTCCGTTCTGAGCATCAATTTCTAATTTGTAAAGGTTTTAGTATTTTATATTTACAAGACTTAAAAAAAATATTCAAATCGAAGTAGTTTGGACCGTTTCCGAGATAAAAACGTAAGGTTATTCCACTATAAGTAGATCGATAGCTTTTGCAAAGTTATGAAAAGGTGCGTAAATTTCGTTAACTTTGTTTGACCCTCTTGAAAAAAATAAGAATAAAGAATATCAATTTGGCAAAAGCTACTTCCCCGAGAAAAGTGACTCAATTCTAATTTGAAAGATATCTTTACAAGCTTTTTTTATAAAGATAAAGTGCTATGAAGTACCCGCAAGTGATCTTTGGCTAGTGAAATTTAGTATAAAATGAATACTTGTGTTCTTACAAGTACTATAGAGAAGCACTAGTCAGGATTTGTTCTTTTCCAACTTATGCATGCTTTTAACCATTTTCGTTAAATTATATAAAATTTATTTTAAAAGTTTAGGACCACAAACTCAAGTTGATTATCAAATAATAAAAAACACTACACAAAATTCTGATCATGGAGGCTTTTTCAAGTACCTTCCACGCTTTTACCACTACCACAGACATTACTGATCAACCTGCTTATAACAAATCGTTTTGTTAGATGCAAGCCACGAAAGTCTACATAAAAAAGATTAGCATGGGAATGGTTCTCAAACCAATATCATGTACAGTAACAAACTGCATTTAATAAGTAAAAAAAAGTTCCAGGAGAGTTACAATTATCACCCAAAACGAAGCAATCCGTTAACACGATAGACCTTGGTTTTCAATAACTGAAGCAGAAATCATCGTTTGCAGTCTAAAGCTTTGGTTTCAAGTAGTTAATATGAGTTAAGTATCTTCATATATGTATACCAAGTTGTGATGAGATGGAAATTCAAATAATTTAGTTACTAGTTTTTGAATTTTCTGCAACTCTCTGACGAATCATTGTAGAAAGTTTCGGCTTTTGTGAAAATATTTGGGAAAAGTCTGTAAACCCTGTATTCAGTTTGTAAAGAAATCGGTAAAGTATTCGTACTCATGTACCGCCATAAACATAACAAGAACAGTAACTACAATGATAATTAACAATGTTGACAACAAATCAAAACAGTAGGTATACTTTCAAGAGATACTCTTGGTATACGAAAGCAATCAAATAAAGCCACCAAACTCATTCCATAATCGAGGAATAAAATAACACCCATAACACTCAATAAGTACCTGAGACAAAAAACTTTTTAAAATCCTTTTTTGCTTTTAAAGTTTTTTAAAGCTTTTCGATCTTACATGAAGTGGTGTATGTGACCACCCTGTGAAATAGTACATATAATCACAGAAGACGTTATTATTAGAAGATTATCTTAATAGATAGACCATACCTAATAGATTGATATACTGACAAAAACAGACAATAGACTACAGATAACATACCATAGATAATAGACTATAAACAACAGACCATATGCAGTAGACCACATACAATATATTATAAGCAATATAACATACTGTATCAAGACAATAGACTATAACAAGACTATAGTATTTTGTAGACAGTAGGCAGTAGGTAGTAGACAGTAGACACTCGACAATGGAGAATGGACAGTGGACAGCAGACAGTATACATTAAACAGTAGACCATAGAAGACACATCACAGACAACGAACCATAGATAAGAAACCATAGACAGTAGACGATATACAGTAGACCATACATAGTAGACCTTACGTAGACCTTAAAAAATACACCATAAATAAAAGATCATAAAAATAGATCATAGGCAATAGACCGTAATGAGTAGACAACAGAAAATAAATCTACTAACTCCTTATAACATAGTAGTTCAATTCTCCTAAGAAAAACGGACCGTATTCCATGGTACAGTACATATAAAGTATTAATAAAATCCGATGTATCTTCAAAACACAAGAAAAACGTAAGCTATATAGTCGTAACTCAGATATACTCCATATATATATATATATATATATATATATATATATATATATATACAGGGTGTCCCACAATGCTGTTTACACGCAATATCTCCCTTATTTGAAAAGATAAAGAAATCAACTAAAAACTATTGTGAATGCCTCAAAATGGACCTTCAGAAAACATCCTTAAACGCTGGTTGCATAGCAACGTTTAAGAGATCATGCCAACTTGATTAATTTCTCAAATTGCACTCTGTTTTTTTTATGGAAATGTATTCTTCACTTCATTCTGCATACGGTAGTATGCCGTGCTTACTTAATTATCTAATGTGCATTTAGGGGTTGAAAAAATTATTTTGCAAGTAATTGCATGTCGTAAAGAAAAAAATGGTTCTCATGTACAGCTAATTTTTAGTAGAATTATTTGCACACGAAATGACATTTTCTTAAATTGAAAAAAAAAACGAGTGATTGTTGCATAACTTACTGGCAAATATTATAAATCTCCATTTCGTGGACTGTAAACTAATCCAAAGTACGTATACTCGCCGTTACAATATTTCTATATGAAACAAAAGGGTATTGAGTGCATTTTTAATGCAAAAGAAAAAGACATATACAGTGTGGTGATAAAGTAAGGAACAAAATTCATAATTGCGTTATTTAATGTTTTCAAGCAAAACGCTCGGACAAGTCAATTTTATTTTTTAATCAGCCACCTTATGACATAAAAATTTTACTTATGACGTGATGTATTTGTGCACAATGACGTTATCATTGGTTATGACAACCCCTATTTTCTTGCTGGTTTTTATAGAAGGTCCAACTACTAATGATGGTGTAAAAAATTGGTACCTCCGATAACTATTTTTAACCGCGTTCGCCAGACTTGACTCCCTTAGATTTTTTTCTGTGGGAGTTATTTAAAATCAAAGGTTTATTTTAATAGGCTAAATAATTTAGACAAGCTACGGTAAAGAATTTGCGCTGAAGTGGAGCACATTACTCCTGAAGTCCTTGAGCGAAGTGTACAAAGTGTTTACACTCGTATCGATCAGTGCCAAATGGTTGACGGAGAGCAATTTGAACACTTGCGCTAAATTTTGTTTGTTTTTGGGGTTTAATTAAGATTTTCTTTTATTAAAGTTACATTTTTATTTCTTACGGTAAGCGTGTTATTTTCTCAAAAAAATTCAGTTGAGTGTTGAATTGAAGTTTGAATGGGTTTCAGTTGAATGTTGAGAAATAAAACGCTTATTTGCCGAAATAATAAATATCTTTTATTCAAAAAGTCACTGACTTATCAAGTCACTGACTTATCAAGTCACTGACTTATCAAACCACCCTCGTACATAAATTATCTTAATTTATTTTATTTAAGTTTAAGAATTTAAAATTGCAACAGATTAGATTAGCACAAAACTCGAGAGGAGGTCAAAGTAAAGAACGACGATCTCTTACAAAATAAAACTCAAAACTATTGCAGAACTGTTTTTATTATTAACTAAAAAATGCGTACTGATTCGCATCCCGCCCTCTACACATACGCTTCAATTAGAAACTTTTTAATAGACAAAGAAAGTGTTCCAAGAATTAGTTCTACCTTTTTAAAGTTCCACAAATTCATTTTAATACTCGAGGACAATGAATGAAGGTTAGTGTAAGTAAAAATGAGAGTTAAATTCTTCCAAAGAATGCTACTATAAAAGAGTTCCAAGAATTACTTCACCCTTTTTAAATTTCCACAAATTTATTGTAATATTTCCGGACAATGTAGGTTAAATTCTTTCGGTAGAAATACTACTATAAACAGTTAAACCTTTTAACACAAAAAGAAATCGTTCTAAGAATGATTTGCCCCTTTTTCAGTTTCCAAGAATTCATTTTAATATTCAAGGACAATGAATAAAGGTTAATAAAAAATGTAGGTTAAATTCTTTCAAAGAATGCTGGTATAAAAGAGTTCCAAGAATTTCTACACCCTTTTTAAATTTCCATGAATTCATTTTAATATTTCAGGACAACGTAGGTTAAATTCTTTCAATAGAAATACTACTATAAATAATGTTGGGCACAATTCAATCTCACTAATGATTGAAAACGAATGACTAAAAATTTAATCATGACCAATGATTAATGATTAATTAGTTTCAATCATACCCCGATGACTAATGATTGATTCGTTTTAATCTTAATCAATTAATCAAAACTAAGACTTTTTGATTTAAATTGAGGCTGCAGTCAACATTCCGTACTACTACCCTGCAGCTATTCACGTCCTACACTTAGCTACCCACTAATAAACTCCAATTTTATAGGTAAACAAATTTATACACGATATCAGCCCCTAAATACTAAACTACCCTACATAAAATTATGCCACAAAATCAAAAATAATAAAATTCAAGAAAACCTTCTCATAATTTTGGACTTGATTAAGGACTATTTATTGTCGCATAACCCATTTTTGGAATCATCCCCTTAACTGGTAAATTATCTCGTGCAAATAATTCCAAGAAAATAAATAATAAAAAGCTGATAGAACGTTGCATTAATTCAAGACTATTGATTGTCAAATTACTCATTTTTGAAATCATCCCCTATATTGGTAACTTACTCCATGAATAATGTCGTGAATTAAAGATGAAAATCCATGCCATTATTTTGGACTAATTAAAGACCAATCATTGGTATATAACCCATTTTTAAAATCATCCTCTAAGCTGGTAAATCCCCGCTACCCTTATGAATAATATCACAAAACTGAATACACCGTAAGAGTCTGAAGAAACTGTGCTGTAGTCTTGAACTAATGAAAGAGTATTCATTTTTTCAAACACCATTTTTGAAATCATCTCTTAAACCTGTCATTCCCCATAAATAGTACCACGAAGTTAAGTAAATGCCTTAATAACCGAGGCGTCACTATGGACTAATTAAAGACCATTCACTGATATATAATCACTTTCGGAAATCAACCGCAAAATAGATAACTACCCCATATGAATAATGACAAAAAATTCAATAATCTTAAGTTTCGAAACACCTCATGTCCTTATTTTGGACACTGACACACAATCTATTTTCGAAATCAACCTCTAAATAGAAAACTATCCCGAATAAATAAGGAAAAAGATTAAATAAGATAACATTGTTATAATTTTGAGCTATTTACCAAATCAACGTCTAATAGAAAACTACCCCAAATGAATACGAAGCCCATCTCATATTACTTAGCCCAGTTTTAATTTTGTTAAAGCACTGCATTTACCAAAGAAAAAATGCTGAACGTATTTTAACAAAAATTAAAGTGGGTCAACATAATAAACAAGTAGGTATTCATGTGGTCTAGTTGCTTTATTAGGGACTGATTTGGAAAATGGGTTATCAGCCAAGTAAATTTTTTTTTATTTTATAGTTATGGCTTAATTATTCAAGTTTTCTTTAACTTCGTGATATTATTTATGGGGAGAGACAGTTTAGGGGATGATTTCAGAAATGGCGTTTTAAAAAATGAATATTCTTTCATTAGTTCCAGATTACAACACAGTTTTTTCAAACTCTTATGTATTCAATTTTGTGGCATTATTCATAAGGGAAGCGGGGATTTACCAGGTTGAGATGATTTCACAAATGGGTTATATACCAATGAATGACCTTTAATTAGTTCAAGATTATGACATGGTTTTTCACTTTTAATTCGCAACATTATTCACGGGGGTAGTTACCAATTTAGAAGATGATCTCAAAAATGAATTATCTGCCAATTAGTAGTATTGAATTAATGCAACGTTATGGCATGGTTCTATTAGCTTTTTGTTTTTATTTTCCTGGATTTATTCACAATTATTATTTTACCAATTAAGGGGTTGATTTCGAAAACTGATTATATGCTGCTGGATAGTCTTTCATTAGTCCAAAATTATGACCTAGTTTAAATTGAATTATTATTTATATTTATATGCTGGGGGTGTCAGCTTGAGCTCAAGCCAACACCCCAATTTAAAATTTTTATTTCTAATCCATAGTGGTTGGTTCAAAATCATGGCACTAAGATTTCTAAAAATTGGCAAAGTAGTGGGGGGTGCTGTCTTTACTGACGTAAATTGTGGATGCTTATAAAAGTACATTTGTGAGTTAACAATCGTGTGACACCTAATAATAATACTACAATAAAGTAGTTCCAAGAATTATTTCACCCTTTATAAATTTCTAGGAATTCATTTTAATATTCCAGGATGTAAAATACTAATTCTATATTTTATGTACATAAAATATCAAATTAATATTTAATTTTATAGATTTACTACACACGTAAGTATAATTTATGCAAAGGCAAAACTTACCTAACGTTAAAAATCAAAATTTCCAAAAGTAACTAATCCAGTGAATGTAAAATTACGCACATCTGAAATAACTGAACAAAAATTATTAAACGAATAAATGAATTATATAAAATGTAGAAAAGATTTTGCGTTTCCACAGTAAAACATGTTTATTTAACTGAATGACCCAAAGGCGTTAATAGTTCCTGTAAAAAGCAATAAAATAATCTCGATTTGTTCTTCCGTTCTATTGATACCATTGAGGTCTATCCAGATGTGTACTTATGTAACATTTGTTGAAATCTATTTGGTTAGTTTCAGGTCAAAACCCTTTGTCAAGTAGGAATATTGACACTTTTCGATAATTATAAAATTTTGATAAATCTCGTACAATTTATAATTTAAATACCTAAATCGAGTCGCTCCGAAGTTTGCCGCCCTACAAAATTTCTATTCCTAGGCTCGGACCTCTCGGGCATATTAGATAATCCGGAGCTGCTTGTAGTCCAGTAAACGGAGGCCGAAAAAAGAATAAATTTTTGATATGTTGTATAGATTGGTGGGTTAGTGAAAAATCCAAATTTTCTCACTCCCTCTCCTTCCGCGCCCTCCGTCATCTTGAAAAAACTATCAAAAATCGGCACTTCTTTAGTTTTTCGCCTGTAACTTTGCTCTGGTGTATCTTACCGCAAAATAGGTTATTTAGCGACTTGTAGAGTACAAAGTTTCCTACAAATTTTGTATGTGACGTTATTTTATACGATGAACAACAGCTGTGCTGTGAAGCTCGCACAAATGGTCAAAATTCCGCAACACTTCATTTTAGCGTAAAAGTCTTCATAATCAATAAGTAGTAGTTATTGAAATATTAATTATTAAAGACACACTTTACGTCAAAACTTCCTAGAAAACGGATCTTTTGTAACATAATTTGCGAACATTCAAAAACCAAAAATCAGAAAATTTAACAAATTTACTGACTTATACAAAAATAAATTGTTTATCTAACTGTTTTTGATTTTAATTTGATCGGTTAGTTTTTTGCTATGCGCATTCAAACACAAGGCTCAGAACTGCTTTAGACTTGCATTTAATAGTAATATGAGGGGGGGGTTAAACCTTTAATTTTTCCTCTTACTTATTTTTTAACTATTTTGCTTAATAAAATTATTAATTGGTCAAGTTAATTGAACACATGTTTTTTGTAAATATAAAACAATTTTTATGCAATAATAATTATCAATTTAGTCGATTTTTAGCTATTTCGACCCTTGTCAAAAATCTTTCACGATTAAATTTGATGAAAAATAAACTCACCAGGACGAAATCAATGTGTTTTTCCCTCCTCTATAAATCATTTCCTCTTGTATAGGGGTCTGAAATGCGTTTTACCCCCTAGAATGGAGAAAAATTGAAAAGCCTTCGTTTTTGGTTAAAATTGTCGATTTCTGGATTTAAGCTTGCCTACTTTTCGAGATAATGAGCAAAAACCTTCAAAATTGCCCTTTAAACCCCTAAAACGGGGTAAAAATTTGTTTATTTTATAACCTTATCGGTTCTTGTTTCCTATTGCTAAAATGCACCTTTTTGCGTATTAGCATTTATGAATGAATTTTTCCATGTAAAAAGTCTATTTTTACTGTACTACATATTTAATGGACGAAAAAAATCTTTGAAATCCAAAATTGCTTCTGAGCAGGTATTTACGCAACTTTTGTCCCATTTAACCAAATTTGTATCTCTTACGGTTAAAAATTCCCATGTACAGGGTGATACAAGTATATATTAACCCCTTATTATAAATATTATAATGTTTGAATAAACAAGAATTTTAGTAATCATAATTTACGTAATTTAACACGAAACTAAAAAATAGTCTGTTACGGGGTTGTATAAAAAAATATTAAAAAACAAAATGTTCCTTATGTCGGAATATCTTGTCCAAACTCGGTATGTGAACGTAAAATGACATTTGAAACATTTTTTCTTAATATAATTCTGGTTATGTTGAACATAAGATAACATAATTAAATTTTTTTCAGCTACCTCAAAAACCTATACATAAAGCGATTCAAATTCGTTACACGGCATTTTCTTCAGCTTCACTCTATCATAATATTGATTTGACCTTGAAATGACCTCTAATTGACAGCGAGCGATTCAAGAAAGCCTGAAATTTAATTCAGAGACGCCAAAAACGTATTTTTCTATTTTTCTGGATTTCTTTGTCATCTTTTTTCAACTTGACCTTCAAATGACCTTAAACTTGATGTGATACAGGTTAACGGACTTCGGGTTCGGAATCAGCGACCCCAAAAACCCCAGGATATCCTCTCCACCCCTCTAGAGGGGTGGGATAAAAAGGGGAAAAATGATAAATGAGAGCGAATACAGTTTAAAGGGAGTTAGTATAAGTTTGAAAGCGATATATCTCCCAAGAACGCTGTTAGCGAGTGATGGCATATTCAGGATTGAGTGGGGGCTAGGGGGGTGGGGATCGTCCGTTTAGGGTAATATCGACTTATTATTGTTAGTAGACATTAAAAAAAATGTTTTCTGATTTTTTCATCCAAAAATAATTTGGGGCAAAAACCGCACCAAATCGATCCTCATCCTTTAAGGCTCAGCTGGGTTTTTTAAACCACGGGTTTCGCTACCTTTAGAAAAAAGTTAGCGGGACCCACATCAAAAATCTAATGTAGAATGTAAAATTTAAAAAAGTAACCTATGGAGAATTAAAGAAATTAAGAAAAAATTAAATTAGAAAGGAGAATTAATTAATTAAAGGCTGATTAGATTCCCTGTTTTAAAATTTAAGGCTCAGCTGATTTTTCTAAAACCACGGGTTTCGCTAGCTTTAGAAAAAAGTTAGCGGAACCCACATCAAAAATCTAATGTAGAATGCGAAATTTAAAAAGTAACCTATGGAGAATTAAAGGCTAATTAAAGGCTGATTAAATACCCTGTTTTCAAATTAAAGGCTCAGCTGATTTTTCTCTAAACCACGGGTTTCGTTAGCTTTAGAAAAAAGTTAGCGGGACCCACGTCAAAAATCTAATGTAGAATGCGAAATTTAAAAAGTAACCCACGAAGGATTAAAGGCTAATTAAAGGCTGATTAGATTCCCTGTTTTAAAATTTAAGGTTCAGCTGATTTTTCTCTAAACCACGGGTTTCGCTAACTTTGGAAACAAGTTAGCGGGACCCACATCAAAAATCTAATGTAGAATGCGAAATTAAAAAAGCAACCTATGGAGACTTAAAGGCTAATTAAAGGCTGATTAAATGCCATGTTTTCAAATTTAAGGCTCAGCTGACTTTTCTGTAAACCACGGGTTTCGTTAGCTTTAGAAAAATGTTAGCGGAACCCGCATCAAAAATCTAATGTAGAATGCGAAATTTCAAAAAGTAATCTATGGAGAATTAAAGGCTAATTAAAGGCTGATTAGATTTCCTGTTTTCAAGTTTAAGGCTCAGCTGTTTTTTAAACCACGGGTTTCGCTAGCTTTAGAAGAAAGTTAGCGGGACCAACATCAAAAATCTAATGTAGACTGCGAAATTTAAAAAAGTAACCTATGGTGAATTAAAGGCTAATTAAATGCCCTATTTTCAAATCTACGGCTTAGCTAGTTTTTCTAAAACCAGGGTTTCACTAGCTTTAGGAAAAGTAAGCGAGACCCGTGTCAGAAATCCAATGGTAGCTTGCAGAACTGAGAAAGATAGGCTATAGGGAATTAAAGGCTAATTAAAGGCCGCAGAATGGAACCTTTAATAACGGTCTGTAGTTGATTTTGATGATGTATTTGTAAAAGTTTGAGACGCGTAAGCGGAATCTTGAATTAATTAATCTTTAATTCTGAAGTATAAATGCGTACTCAAATTGGAGAGTAAATTATCTGAAATATTAGGAAACTGCAAATTTTCGAAAATGCAGCAACGGTTACTTCCTGAGAATTGCACCCTGGGTTCTGCTAGATTTCGCAATGACGTGCCATCATTTAAACAACTACGTATTATCTTTAATGTTATGTTACTTTATTACCTTAAAGGTTTAAATTTTATTTTATCTATAATATAATTATTATACAGGGTTTCACTTAAGATTCGTATCATCTGGACAGGTCATAGTACTGGTCAATAGGAACAAAAAATCCTTATGCCATTTTTGATTTTACGCACATCGAAAACCATTTGCTAAAAAGGTCAACTTTTGGGAAGTGCTGGAAATAATAGTCAAAACAAACTGTGACATCATCTAGCAATCAATTTTTAAAAACAATTATTTTTCTCGGTTATTATGAAAATAGTCACTAATGATATAAAATTTTTTTGTCGCATTTTATATGTACTATCATCTGTCCAGAAGATACGAATCTTCACTGAAACACCCTGTATAAAAAAGAACTGCATATTTACAGAACTGTATTTTTATAATTATTTATGCACAAGGAACTATTTAAATAGCTATTCTTTAGCGAAAACTAACAACGCAAAGTATATTTTGGTGTTTCCATTCAGATTGTTTACGGTTTTGCAAAGTCGCGTACTCGATCCATTTATCATCTGCTGGGCATAGAGCTGTGTAGTGACCCGTTGATAGACTATCTCAGATTCTTGTTGAAAAGAGTTTCTTAAACTTCGCAATTCCCGCCAATTTATAATTTTGGTTTTGAAAACGAGCCGATTGTGGTATGTCGTTCAAAGCAACCGGTGGCATTTCTGGTAGGTCTGATGTCACAACGTACATGAAGAGCTAGCGAAACCCGTGGTTTAGAGAAAAATCAGCTGAGCCTTAAATTTGAAAACAAGGCATTTAATCAGCCTTTAATTAGCCTTTAATTCTCCATAAGTTACTTTTTAAATTTCGCATTCTACATTAGATTTTTGATGTGGGTCCCGCTAACTTTTTTCTAAAGCTAGCGAAACCCGTGGTTTAAAAAAAATCCAACTGAGCCTATAAATCTGAAAACAAGGCATTTAGTCAGCCTTTAATTAGCCTTTAATTCTCCATAGATTACTTTTTTAAATTTCGCATTCTACATTAGATTTTTAATGTGGGCTCCGCTAACTTTTTCTAAAGCTAGCGAAATCCGCGGTTTTAGAATAATTAGCCGAGCCTTAAATTTAAAAATAGGGCATTTAATTAGCCTTTAATTTTTCATATACTTTCCTGTTCTCCTGGTGTTTGGGCTTCGCTAACTTTAGGGACGTTTTAACGAAGCACTTTTGGATAGAGGTAAGTTTGGTTAAATCGTCTTATTTTGGTCTCCGGAATATGTGGTAGCGTTTTGTACAGATCTTTTAGAGAAACCTGTATACATATAAGAAAAATAAATATCTCAAGTTTGTGAAAACCCTATCCATCAATATATTTCAAGCATTCGATTTTTTCCAAATCAGAGCATTGCAGGTGTTATTTCATAATTTCTCGGTTGTTCAACATCTTTAGGATTATCAGCATCTTCAGCATTATCTATTAGATCCCTGTTGCTTTGTTTGTAGTTGTCAGACGAAATAATCCGTTCATCTTCTTCCAGTGCCACTCTTTGGATCGATGTCTCTTTGATTCCAATGTTGCACTTGGTAGTAGATTCTCTTTGAATGTTCTCCAGCTGCAGCAGCAGAGGAGGGAGAGTAGCTAATTTGAACTGTAAATGAATGGGCTGTTTGGCGACTGTCTTCACATATAGTTATCGATGTCTCAATACATCCAAATTGTTAGTGTCTTTCGATTGCTAAATGATCAGGAAAAAACTCTCCTGCCTCAACATGGCTTGAAGCTCTCTATTTGGGTCATTGAACACTTGAAACTTAGTCTTCAGGCCATTGTTTGCTTTTTTGAAAGGTAACACTTTCCCTATGTTACATATGCTGGACAGAGAGTTACATACTGTGAACGCGTAGACCGTCAGTAGTAGGTGTGTCAAGCTTTAAGTTGTTGCCGAATGGAGACGATGCAATAAATCTTGTCTGTTTTGTTACTCTTTCCAGGCATCATAATCATCTCTACATTGATTTCAGGAGGTGAAAAGGCAATTAGAAGGACCAGCAAATCGGTATCATTACCAACCAGTATAATCTCTTTTCCTTTCTCAGCCTCATGAATTGTAGTGAATACAATAAGGTAGTCAGCATCTACCTCTGCCTGATGAACAGTGCACCCTGCTTTCTGCAGGTGCTTGCGTCCTGTGGTTCAGGAAGGATATCAGTTCCATTTTGTTTGTACTGTTTGACAGGAAGTTACCTTGATTCAGCGTAACCACAATACTGTCCTTAACTGTTACATCCACATGAGAATGGGAGAATGATTTTCGCAGGTGTTCCTCATCTTTTGTGCACTGTCTCTTTTCATACCCATCGAATACCCTCGTTTATCTTCCAAAGTATGAGGCTTAACAAGAAAATGCATAGGATCTTTTTTGTAGAGAATATTTTCTTTAATTTGGATTCGAATCATTTTTTTTGCCGAACCCCGTAGTTTTTAAGATATTTTTGAAAAACGTATGAAAAATTCCGTATTGATCACACTATTTCTTAGGGAATTTTGCAGATCGTGAAAGGATAGGAGTAACAAGCAATCTGCACCCAATAAAGTTTTGTTCTTTTGGTTGTCCGGGTTTGGTCTTTTTTTACCCTAGTTTTCCTGTACTAATTATTATTTCCTTGTTTATCACATATGTTGCTTTTAGCGGTCTTTCCTTTTCTACAATAAGCCACCTTTAAGTGAGAAGAAATAAAAACATATGATCAGGCAGACTAATATTAATAAATCTGAAAATCTCAAACGCTGATTAAACTTAAATAAAGTGTTAAAAGCGGTTAAAAGGATAAAAAGTTATTCTAAAGCTAGTTGGCAATTTTAGTGCTTTTGCTGGATTCCTCTAAGAACTTCGTCAACAATAAAATGTTAAAGGTAGCAACTAAAAAAGATTAAAAAAAACATTTTTCCAATAAAATTTAATTTTGAAAATCATTTTTTCTTTATCTTTGTAATAGGTTCTTGTGTTTAAATGTTTCTAAGAAAATCTAAGAAAAATCAAAATCCTCAAGCGGACGTTAAAAAAATATCAGCAATCAGTAAAAAAATATAGTTCTGGAATCCACTTACGTGCGTAATATTTTACTAATACGGCAGAAATGAATAGTATGCAGATTGTTAATGAATAATAGTAATGTAATTATTTTTTTGTGTCATTCTATGAACAATTCACCACACAGTTTTTATTAAATATACATTGTTTCCTTAATGTTATAATTTATTCCAGCAATCTTAATAATACATCTGTTTTATTTAGTTTGTTTAAGTATGTATAAGTATCTTTTCAACCATTAAACCCTAGATTACTACAGAAAAAACTGCGGTACACGTACGCGGATAGTAATTATTAAGATGTAGTAATTGCAAAATTGTTATTAATACTTACTAAAGAATCTAAAAATATTATAAACAGATTGTATATAACATATTAACATTTGATAATGATTAGAAAATGACGTATACTACATTCTAGAGGTGCAACTTGGGGAAAGAATTAATCCGAATCCGATCCGACATCCGACAAAGTCGTATCCGATGCGAATCGATAACCCAAACCTAATTAAAATATCCGAATTTTATACGACACCCGAATTCTACCTGAATTTTATCTGCTATCCAGATTTTATCAGACATCCGATTTTTTAGCCGACATACAAAAGCTGTTGCCTACGTTTTATGATTTGTTTAGCGGTTTGAAAATCGTTTTTTATTTCAAGATGGAACCAAATAAAAATATTATGTGACGCTATTTACGTTTTCAAGTTAGAACTACATATTTCGACGGCCTTATAATGCTAAATATTTTACCAAAATTTGAAGGTGCCATGTTCTAATCAATAACCGCTCGGATATAATTTCGCCGCAATGCTCAAATGATTCAAGTTAGCATGGGGAGGACGACTTTGACCTGAAATGTATGCAGAACTTCAAACGATATTCTTATCGAGTAATCGGATAACTTTTGGACACTCCTCTGATATACGAATAGTATATCCGATTCGATCCGTGTCCGACCGAATCTGTATCTCACTCGATCCAAATCCGGCTCGGATCAAATACGGATGTGATTTTCGATACACCTCTACTACTACATACTTGTACTAAATGTTTACTAAATTTTCTAGATTAGTGGCATAAATACCAGAAATAGAAACATCCAAAACTAAACTGTTTACATATTACACACAAAAAAGACCAACGTCACCATTTACAACATTAGAAATCAACCAAATCCTTATTCTCTTGTATAAATATATTCGATTAACTCCGCTCATGATTCACTTTGCATAGTATCATCGTACAAGACGTTAAAATCTATAAAATGAAGTTTCTAGTTTGCTTGGTGTTAATATTAGCAATTTTCCATTCAAATTGTTATTCTAAGACAATTCGAGAAAGTCATGGCATCAAAGAGCTTCGGTTCAGAAAGGTACCAGGAGTATCTCCTGAAGCTTCAATATACAACTATTATGAAATTCGTTGCCCAGCTGGAAAAGTACGGAATGCATTTGGGAGATGTGTTGATATATGGAAATAAATGTTAACAAAAGTGAGTACCATTTTCTCTATTTAGTCCATGGTCATACTTGGCTAAATCTACACTTTCTAGTTCCATAAGTTCTCTATTAAACATCACCTATTAAACCTTGTATTGTTAAATCATCAGTAAATCATTATTTTAATATACACTTTCTTGTTCTAGGACTCCTGCATAAATTCCAGCTTGGAGAAATCTTTCTGATATGTTATTTTGTACTTATACGCACATTGTACGATCAGAAATAATAAAATATATAAAAATACAATTGTTTTTATTAATTAATTATAAAAGTTGCAATTATAAAAGTGAGTTCTTATGTAAAGTGCGATTCAAAGATAAGGACAATCATACTGGGCACGTATGAGAATAAGCTCAGAAATTGTTAAGAAATCAAGTTCATGGTGAAATTTTATTTCGTTTTTAGGATAATTTTAATTAAAGATTTTGCAATAGGCCAAATTGCATAAGTCTGCAAAGTTTGAAGAGATTTTATAGAATTTTACATTTTTATGAAAAACTCAAAACCGGCGGATGTGAAACGGATCATGGAATTCGTTTTTTAAGGTCATTCATTTAAAGATTGTTCTATGTATAGTCTAGTATAGATTTGCAAAATTTGAAGATTTTCTTATGAAAATGATCTTTGATGACCTCTGAAGATCAAATCGACTATCACATCGTATGTGAATAACTTAAAAATTGTTTAAAAGATCGTATTCAAGTTTGCACAGTATTAAGAGATTTTATGGAATTTTGTATTTTTATGTACACGCCTAGAGGCCAAAGCAGATAGTTTCTATGGTAATTTGAAAATTGTTTAAGAGATCAAATTCTAGAAGTTTTCAAAAGTTTGAAGTAATTCAACGAAACTGCATATCTTTACGTACATGATATTTGATATCCTTTGGAGGTCAACCGAACCATCGGATCATTTTTAAGGCAATCTAAAAATTATTCAAGAAGTCAAGTTCCAGAGGTTTGCTAAGTTTGAAAAGATTTTATGAATTTTTATATTTTCATAAAGATTGCCTTTGATGACTTCTAAAGTCACACCGACCATCGGATCGTTTTTAGGGAAATTGAGAAACTGTTCCAGAGGTAAAGTTCTATATGTCTACAACATTGTGCAGTGGATCAATGTCTAACGTTGTACAAACGTTGTTCCTGGTACTTTGCACCTGAAAGCCCTTCCTGAGAAGCAATCTTTTACGAGATTAAGATTAGACATTTCAGATCTGATATTTCAAACCTGTCTTTCAAATATTAATTTCAAAATTAATATTTCATTATATATCATGTATTTATGTCATTCAAAATTAAAACTTTGAACTATTAATATTGTTAATCTATTAAAGTTAAACAGAAAACAGAAAATTCAAAATTTCGAAAAATTCTTGAAATCTGAACATAGAACTCTTATAAACGAAGCCCTGTGTTCAATCCACAAAGAATTTATTCTTTTATTTTCTTTATTTATATTATTTTTAATTTAATCATAATTATTGGTATATGTACAGTTGCGATCATTCGCTAAGAAACGATGTAAAAATCATAACCGCCGATTTTCCAGTTTCTCAGTATAATGTAATTGTAAATTCATTATATGATATTCAAGAATATTTCTTTTTTTAACACTGTAATTGTCCAGTCCATAAATCAGGTCGAATTACAACGTACATTGTACAAAAAGCTGAAAAACCGGAGATCACTATTTTTTCATCGTTCCTTACCGAATGATCACAACTGTACATTTCGAAGCTTATATTTAAACCTAAATTTGCGCGCAATATTTGCCCAGATTTTTAGTAGGTGGGCGAAAGCTCCTTAAATGTCTAAGCAAACTCTACTGAAATTTAGTATTTCTGTATATAAAATATGATTAAAATTCATTTTCATCTAGTATGGCTGTGCAAGCGCAAACAACGCCTTTAAAATTGACATAGACAGTCTGTTTGATTTAAAGCGCCCCGCTATGTAGCAACTTTATTTTCGGTCAGAAATGGTATAAACCTATATATTATTAAATGGCATAAAATTCTCTATGTTCTGGTTCAGAAAATCTTGTATAATTTACTTATATTTACTGTCAAATTTTATTATTAAATATTCTATTTATCTATTCTATTAGTAAGTAATGTAAATGCCTGGTTTATACAGCAATTAACAACTAAGAATTAACAACTAACAATTAATAAGTAACAACTAAGAAAATCTTGTCGGTTTATACAATTACAGATTAATAATTGAGCATGCGCATTGCGCATGCAGTCCTATGTTTACAGTAACGCCATAAAACTTGAATTTTTGGGGAGTAACTTCATAATTATGTAGTGGCAAACCTGTTTTTTACTGTCAGATATGCGCTCTTGCGATTTCAACTAACAATTATTACAAAAATCAAAATAAATCGATCACTTAAAATCATGCTGACATAGCATTACGTTTATTTACTAACTAATCTTATTTTAAACTACAAAAGATGTTGAAATGTTTGCCTTCTTCAATGCACAGTGCAACACCTCTGTTCATGTTATCAAACACTTTCTGTAAAAGGCGAGGTGTAACGTTATCACATTCTTTCACAACTTTTGTTGTAAATCTTCTAGAGTATATGCAGCGGTGTCTTAAGAATGGTGTTTAACCATGAGCCACATAGGGTCGGGCATTATCCTGCTGAAAGTAACCGTATTGCAGTTCCTTGTCATCGACTTGATCGATGAACCAATTCAGAATGGTGTTCTAGTATCTTTTGGTAGTGATAGCCTCTTCAAAAAAATGAGACCGATCAATATCCTTCGCAAAGAGCTAGTCAAATGACGCTTTTGTGCCAATTTGGCATTTGAGATGTTACTGTTATCTTCTTATAAGATACCCTTCGACAACGTTTATTAATATAAAAGACGAGAAAAAACAATTTTCATAGCTATGAAGGACTACCATGAACCTACGAGCCTTGAATTATGGAGTAATCATGCAAACTATTAATCTATCGAGACTGGCTAAACCTAAGGGCTAAACAATTGGGACGCACCTATACTTTCGGATTAAAAATCGCTCCTTTTATCATGCAAAATAAGGGAGATATGAGCATTTAGAAAAATCTTAATAATGACGTTTCTACCAATACAATCGGGGCGTCGGCGTCGGAGTGGCGATGTTCTGTCTAATGCATTCCTGACTGGTAGCAACTACGTCATCACCCCACAGGACAACATGTTTACAAGCGTTTCTCTTGTAACGATATGTATTTTAAACAGACCATTTTGACAAATCAATTTCTTTTATTTTTGACTATTTATAACCTGCTAAATAAAATAAAATACTACATAAATAACCCAAATACACCTCAATGACTTAAGGGGGCCTCTAACAGCCATCATGTAGGGCATGTGAAAGAGGAGATCTGTAACGAAAAAAAAATAGTTATTTATGGTACAAGTGAGTTAAGTAAGATATTATCCACGAACGAAAAATTTACCCTCGAGGGCCGGCAGGCCCGAGAGGGTTAATTTTTCTGAGTGGATAATATCCTTAACTCACGCGTGTCATACAAAATTTTATCCAACACCTATTTATTTAAGTTTAAACATCGAATTTGCAATGTATAGTTAGTCTGTAGTTTTGACGGTAATACTCTAGCACGATGACTGGATTTTAATAATATTAAGTAACGTAAGCTGGTGATTGGTTGTTATCTTTGAAGGAGTGAGTTTTTTAAAAATAACCAACGTTGCTAGGGGCAACGTAGGTTATAATGTAACATAAGAGTAAACAATCACTTTCCTTATTTAAAATGACCATAGTAAACATGGTATTTATATAGAGGTGTTGGATAAAAGATTTTTACACACCCATTGTTGAGGTATGTTAATGAGATATTTTGTAATATCGCAGTAATATTGCACAATTTTTTTAATATTGCATAAATATTATAGAAATATTGGTTTTAATTGCAACATAAATATTGAAAAATATTACACCCAGTGCAGTCAAATTAAAAAATAGCGTAGGAAAGTTCAGTTGAAGTCATTGGATTTTTACATAAGTCTTCCTTGAGGGCTGTTAAATAACCTCCTAAAAGCCACCGCCTGTAGGTGGTGAGCTCGAAGAGATAATGAGGGTTAACCACGCACGTTTGAAAGTCCATTGGTTCTCCTTTCCAAAAGGACCATACTTATCATGGTTATTATACAGGGTATGGTTTTATCAGCTCTTAATGTGAATACTGCATGTTATTTAAATCTCCGAAAATACGCTATATCATTTCTGGATAAACCGGAAGTGGGCAAAAAACGGCTACTCAGAAAAAACTTAAAAAACTAAGAAGCAGACTGGCGAACATCGCATTACATTATCTCAGTTAGTTCAAAAGCTATATAGGTATATAAAGAGTCAAAATATAACGGGACACTCGGTATAATTCCACATGAATACAACACAACATTATTACTTATGTTAACCAAAACAAAAACAAAAAATATACACAAAAAATGATGTTACCAAGGCTGTACGTGTTAAAAATCCATATACCGAAGTATGAATTTTTCCTGCTTTCCGTACTGTGTAACTCCAAAACTGTTAATTATAGAGCATAGTAGCCTCAGAGACTTTTGATCAGAATAATGTAAACTAAAACGTATCACGATTTCAGCTAATTTGACCGGTATCCAATATCCGTAAGGAACGCGTGGGGTTCTTTGCACAACGGCACTTATTAGGCTTGTGCGGCCCTGTACACAATATACAATTATTTACTAATATTGTTAATGCTAGTTGTTAGGCTAATTCCTATGCATTTTCTGTTACATGCTTTTAAAAATAATTATTAAGATTGTTTGATTAAAAAAGTAAAAATTCTAATAAAACGAACAAATAAAAAAAATATTTTTACTATTTATTATAACACCTTCATTCCTCATCAGAAATTTAAAATCCTGTATTAGGATAGCAGAAAAGGCTGAGGGTGGTTTGCTGCTGGTATCCTGATATCTACATTTACATATTGGTTGCACCCGTATGTAATAGACATTGATGACAGAATCTGTAATATCATCATTAATAGTGCTACTGGTTAACAGATGGCGTCCAGTTGTTACAAATTTTCAAAAAATATTTGTTAAAAGTTAAACATTATTTTAAGTTATTTTATAATAATTTTTAATAAGTATATAACGGAAAATCCATAAACGATAACGTAACAATTATTTATCATTAAGAACATTAATAAGAAAATTGCGACGAGTGAACTAGAGTCGGCTTCTAGCGTCATTTTAGTAAACTACTCTATTGAGGATTAATCATGGAAGCTACGTGTGTTTTAAGTGGTATAAAACATTTAAAAAAATCATAATCCAATCATTATTCTTGTGTTCCACAGTGCAGAAATTATTATTTTAAAAATATTTCTATGCACAAATTTCCAATTAATAAACAGTTAAAGCAATGATGGCAAGTCGTGTTAAAAATAGGGAAACTTTATAACCTCTTCAATGAAAGTGTGCAGTGCACACTTTCAAAAGGAAGATTTTATATTACCAGGTAAGTGAATTTTTAATTATTTCTAACGCTATAAGGCACTTTTATTAACAGATTTATTAAAGAAATTATTTATACGTATTATCAATTACAGACGTTCCTCGAAAGAAGATGCGTTTGAAAAGTGGAGTTTGCCCATCTCGAAACTTACCTTCTCGAAGATATGATACAAAACAAAATCAAACCAATAAGCAGCAACAACAAAACCGTGAAAAACGGTTGAGAGATAGAACAAATACACAATTCTTACAAGATCTCTTAAATGCTGCAAATGCACTTATACAGCTTGCAGATGCAGATGCTGTTGTTATCAATAATGAGCAAACTATTGTTGATAAGGTTTCAACAGATGTGCAGGAAGTGTTGTATGTTCAAACCAATGAAAAAGGAGTGCAAGTAAATACCTTCGAAGATTCTTCTCGGTTTGACATAACAATGTTATTATAACAGACCATCGTTTAAGAATTTGTACGGGGCTTCCCAATATGCAACTATTCAACGTCATTGCAAATACTCTTAATAAATGTGTACCTAGTTCTTGCATTAGACGCCGACTGTTGCTAACATTAATGAAAATAAGGTTAGGGTTAACTTTTCGTTTACTGGCGATTCTGTTTAATGTCAGCGAAGCTACTGCTAGGAAACACTTTTATAAGACGTGCAAAATATTAGGTGCCTTATTAAAAGTATTAGAATTCCTGAGAAAGAAGAGGCAACTGGAAATCTACCGAAGTGCTTCAAAAACTTTTCAAATTGTACGATGGTTTTAGACTGCCCAGAAATTCCTGTACAAAAGAGCAATTGTTTAAAATGCAGGTTACGTTCGTATTCATTTTACAAAAAAGACCATACCATCAAGTTTTTAATAGGCGTAGCTCCATCAGGTTTAATAACAGTTGTTAGCAGGGCATATGGAGGACGAGCCTCTGATAAGGCTATTTTTAATAATGAAAATGTAATTTCAAGATTAATTCCTGGACGAGATGCTGTGATGGTAGATAGGGGATTTTTAATTGATAAAGAATGTGAAGAAAATTATATCAAATTGATTCGACCCCCATTTTTAGGAAGAGGCCGTTCTCAATTAACAAAGGAAGAAGCAGAGATGACAGCTAATATAGCTCGAGCTAGAGTTCATGTTGAAAGAAAGATTCAGCGATTGAAATTATTTGCGATTCTAAAAAATCGCTTTCCATGGTCACTTTTACCAGTAGTGGACGACATAATGGTGATTGCAGCTGCTTTATCCATCTGACAGAACCTATTTTGTCCTCTGATAAGTTTTAAATTTAAGATAAACTGTCTCATATTTTTAATTATGTATTTATTGATCTCATATTAAATGTATAAATTATAAATCAAACAAATGTTTAATCAGCAATAAGAGTAAAGTAATAATATATTTATGCATATAAAATAAATAATATAATAAGCAAAATTATATAACAAAAATTAAAGTTTAAGAATGATTGGTTAATAGTACTTTTTCTATAACCAATTTTATTTATAAAATAAGATATATAATATAAAGATACTAAATAAAACTTGTGAAACTTTACTAATCTTTGTATTTATAAATTTCATAATTTTATTTCATTCTTAAAGCTAATTGCAAGAAATTAAAACAATAAAAATCTCTATCATACAAAGTATCATACAAATTACACAAGGTTCATACAAAGTATTACACAAGGTAAGATTAAAAACAAGGAATCACCAAATTTCAAACTCCTATTGGGGCGAAGCCCAGGCCAAGTGTAGTCCGAAAGCGTTGGATTAAAGTCCAAATAGGAAGAGATTTGTACAACCTTTTGAGACTCTCGCTTGAATAAATTCTACTTATAGAGCTGATAACTCAGAAAGAAACACCAGCAAAACCAATCACTTCTCGACCTGTACTCTACTGCAAAGACCTCTAACTGCCATTCTTTTCCATTCTATTTCTTTCCAACAAAATTATTTTAGTCTTACTTGGTATGGGCTACGCTATGCTTCAGCTATGCGTCGCAAGACTACGAGCGCGGGTTTTTAACAATCTCTAAGAATAATAATAATAATAATCCTAATAAAATTTACAAAAACAATCTTAAAAATATTTGCAAACAATTATGTACTATCAATTGAGAATTAGATAGTGAAGTCATGAATGTCTTCGAGTTTGAACTCTTAATTTTGTTATTTTATAATAGTTTGTGTGAACTTTTTGCCAAAATACTTAAAAAAAATACAAAATTCAGACATGTTATAACTTCTATAAAGAAATCTTCATCAAACTCTACATTTACAATACAAACAGAATTATCATATGCAGTGTATACAACAAAATCACAATTATTTATATTTAAAATGCCCATTAATAATTGCACTTGGCAATAATATTTATGTCTCTTTTTTAATGAAACTTTTCCTTCAATGGTGTTTAAGTAATCTACATCGCCACTATTAATACCATCGATAATAGATTTATTTGCAATTTTAAACGGACATTTTACCTCGATAATCTTTTCAACACGATCTTGTGTTATAACAATACCATCAGGACTACAACCTAACCAGGGTACTGAAGGATGAACTATTAGTCCACATTTACGCACACGCTTCTGAGATATCTCTTCATATTTTAATATTGCTAAGTGTTCGTGTTGTTGACCGTAATTAGTAGCAATGTTACCATAAAACTTGGTATCAAAAATGTTTTTTATTTTATGTTCCCAATTGGGGTTTGTATTTTTACAGTAGGTAAACAATTCATATGCCCTACTTCCAGTGATTCGTTTTTTTCTTTTACTAAACCAATCTGGACACAGAGACTGTGACTTCGTTTTAATTGCCAACTCTACAGAATCATTTAATGATGTAACTATTTCGGTAACATAAAGACTTTCTTCATGCAAAGGCAATGAGAACTTTGGAAGCAATAGTAGGCATTCTCGAGGATTATTCAGTTGATAATGTAATGCACTTATTAACGGTGTACTTTCATCTGCTGGTTACTTATGGTTCATCTGCTGGTTTATCATGGTTCGTTTCTTTACGTGAAGAGCTACAACATCTTTATGCATAATTAGCAAACAGTTTCACTTGCTCATATATAAATGCATACATGTGTACCAGTCCACCTAGCATTAGCCTTTTAAGAATTTAATATATTAATGAAGAGTACTAGTAGACTTTTCATTCCATTGAAACCTGTGGTTAAACATATCTACCACATAAGAATGCTATTTCCGCACTTAGAAAAGATTCGTGTACTGTAATTATTTTTGGTACTAGTGATATTATTATCTATGAACGAAAAATTGCTACATAAGAGCTGTTAATTCTTTAATTAATTATAACTGGTTACAATTAAATTCTCTTCGTAGCAGCAAAGGATATACCATTCATTTACAAGTTTGTTAAAAAACAATTGAAATCATAAAACATTTCAAATGCAAATAGAAAAATCGCATTAACAAATTAATTAAACATGGCGTAACATCACCATCTTACAGAGTTCGGTTCCTTGTGGAGAGAGAATATTCATTATGCAATCTCAACGTTCCTCGTTCTTTACAAGATCAAAAATTCATTCAAAGAATTATAGGTGGACAGTACCCTTAATAAGAATTTATGCTATCGAGGTTGTTTCCTATATGTTCAGAAACAGCATTCCCATTAGGTAAGAATGTATAAAAAGTAGTTTTCATGAGTGTTTTCCTTGTTTCATAAAATCAGGTGAATGTAATATTATCTGAAAACTACTATATAATTAATTTATCAGTTATACCTTCCATACATTGTTGAAAAAATTCCAATGCTATGTTCTCTGGAATTGTTACGTCTAGTGGAAACGGAGTTACATGGCAAAAATCATTCACAGGAATAACTTCCATAGGTTTGTTTGTTTTTGCCTTTCCCCAAGTTTGTTCTACATCAGTAGTAGATAGTTCTTCGAGATCATCAATTCTATAACATTAATTTTTATTATTCATATTAAAAGTATCTTTCATATAATGTTTTGATACTATTTTACCCGTTTAAATGTAGCAGCAATGCAACAATATGTTTGCATCGTCCTCCTGCACCTGCTTTGCAGGAACAAACACAATTCCATTTGGCTGGGTCTTAAAAAAGTATCAAATAATATAAATACAAACCACATGAACAACTAGCACACTTACCTTCAAATAAATTTATTTCAATTTTATGGGGGTAATCGTTTAATTTTGATGATTGCAAACATAACCCCATAATTAAATTGTTCATTTTTCCACATAAAATGATATGTTTTGCTTTAAATACCTGTTCTCCTTCCTTAATTGGTCTTACACCAGCACCAATATAAATTAAGATATTTGATAAATCAACAACTCCCATTATAAAATTTAATTAAACAAGCGAATTCTTAATGAAGGCGAAGTATAAACATGTAAACAAATCAACGTATCCTCAACGGAGCCACCATCACGTTTTTGTACAGCGCCATCTATAGACATGCTCTCATCCCAATAAGAGAAGCAGGTGTGTCTCCAAGAAATTGTACTGCGCGCCATCGAACAAGGTAATTGTTGTTTAATTTCCTGGAAACACTCCTGCTTCCATTATTTTTATTAATGTTCTTAATGCTAATTGTTACGTTATGGTTTACGCATTTTCTGTTATATACTTATTAAAAATTGTTATAAAATAACTCAAAATAATTTTTAACTTTTAACAAAGTTAAATTTGAAACATTCTTGAAAATCTGTAAAACTGGACGCCATCTGGTAGCCAGTAGCACTACTAATGGTGAAATTGCAACTGGTGTCTGTCATGGCTACATACGGGGGGTCTTCAATATGTCAATGTAGCTACCAGGATTCTAGCAAACCATCCTCAGCGTTTTCTGCTATCCTAATACAGGATTTCAAATTTCTGATGAGGAATAAAGTTGTTATAATAGTAAGATTTTATTATTTTTATCTATTTGTTCGTTTTATTAGAATTTTTACGTTTTTAGCCAAACAATATTATTAATTATTTTTAATAAATATGTAACAGAAAATACATAAGAATTAATCTGACAACTAGCATTATGAATGTTATTGTAATGTGAATGGATGGGATTTCGGGAAATTATGTACAGAGCCGCACCAAATCTAATGAGTGCCCTCGTGCAAAGGACTCCGCACATTTCTTACGGAAATTGGATACCATTCAAATTGGCTGAAACTGTGATATGTTGTAGTTTACATTATCCTGATCGAAAGTCTCCAGGGATACGAAGCTCTAAAATTAACAGTTTTGAAAAATTCATACTTCGATACCTATATGAATTTTTAACACGTACAACCCCGGTAATGTCATTTTTTAGGTATATTTTTTGTTTTTGTTTTGATTAACGCAGGTAATTCTTTTTATTCATGTGAAACTATACAGGGTGTCTCATTATATTTTGACCCTTTATAATCGTAAATAACTTTTGAAGTAATTGAGATAATAGAATGCGGTGTTTGCCAGTCTTCTTCTTAGTTTTTTTTTAGTATTCGTCTTTCTTTTCCACTCCCGATTTATCCAGAAATGACGTACGTATTCTCGGGAATAGGGCAGCTTTGTGATTTCAAATAGATCACCTTGTATATTTTTTCACAGTTGGAAAGCCCATTATTTTCCCTTTCCGAAACTTACTCAACAATTAACTGTCAGTGTCAGATAAAGTTTACGGAGATGGAAAGATGGACCCTTAGTAGATTTTGATTTTTGTTGCTTTGTAACGCCATCTGTATTTATTGGCGATTTTTATATCAGTTTGGTGCATTGGTTTTTAATAAATCTGGCAACCCTTAATGTAAACGTTTGATTTATAGTGATTTATCCATATTTCACTTGCTTTTAGATCTACTATCTACCAGTGCTGCCGATTTGCGGTTAATTCTTCGATTTGTGGATAATTTGAAGTTCTTCAGGATAATTTTCTAACCCTCTCATTTATTGGATATTTTGAATACTTTAAAAATAATTTAACTAAATTCCAATTACTTTCTCTATAGCTTTATTAAATCAAAGATTCTTAACAATGGCAAAATTTAAGCTACTTTTCGTTACCGCCAATATAGAAACTTGGCAACGTTCACTTCAGGCGAATGGAAAAGTGCAGTGCAATACCAAATGAATCTTGTCACCATAATACACATAAAATAGCAGCCTACAGATCATTAGTACACAGAGCTTTAACTATTCCACTAACAAAATCAGATTTTAGCAACGAGATATCAACCATTAAACAACTAGCACATGCAAATCATTACAATACGAACATGATTGACACTTTAATTAAACAAAAAGATTATAGGTTAGCTATTAAAAGAATATATCCCATTGACAATCAAACAGAAGACACAAATTACATATCTATACCATATTTTGGCAAAATATCAGAAAAAATTGCACATATACTAAGAAAAACCAACAATTATAAAATAACATTTAAAACCAACACTAACACTTTTTCATTTTTATTTAATACTAAAGACAGAACACATGATATCATGAAATCAGGCATTTACCGTTTAAATTGTTCTTTTTGTAGTTCGGTATATATTGGACATACACTTCGAAATTTTGACATAAGATATAAAGAACACGTACGTCATTACAAAAATAAACATCCTGAAAAAACTAATTACGCCAAACACCTTTTAGAACTAAATCACACAATGACTCTTCAAAATAATATTAAATTCCTACATTTTTGTAATAACAAACGCAAATTAGACATTTTAGAAGCCTGTGAGATATACAAACACAAACTCAGGGTACCTTTAATGAATGAACAACTTGAGCTCAGTAATTTTCCGTTACTGGAAGTATTAGATATTTAATTATGATTATTATTTTATCTAGTTACCTATTTTTGTATCTACCTTAGCGACGTGTTTGTTTATAATTATATTACCTTAGATAATGACAGCGTAGAAACAATATTGTCAGGTTGTATTTTAATAAAACTGTGAGACTTTTACTAATCTTTATTTATTTCATTCTTTTATACAATTAAAAATTTTAATTTTCTGTAAGACATTTCATTTTAATATAACGAGCACTTTAATACACTGGTTGACAGCACAACACTTGTATGACGTTGCAGAATAAAAGTATTTTATTGGAGAAGAAGATACTGTGACCTGGCGTAGACAGTATTTGCGTACATTTGAAGAGTACAGAACTAAAGTTCGGACAATATACTTTCTTGATGAGACATGGGTGAACGTTGGCCATACCTTTTCTAAAGTGTGGACAGATGAAAATATAAAATATAAAAGACAAGCTTTTTATTCGAAGACTTACCACAGGTACACAACATACAAACCACTAATCCATCGAAGCTGGAGACTTTTTCAATTAAAAAAAGTTATTTAATACAATTAATGCTGTTATATTGTTAATAAATAATATAATTTCAATAAAGTTATCAATTATATGTATTCTATGTTTGCTTTTTCAACTTTTGCTAAAGTGCATAAAAACATGAGTGCATCTTTTATTGATTATTTAGTAATAGAGCTTCGTAGTTTTATGATGTCTGGGTGCATGTTTCACTTTAAATGTTAGTAACTGCTAAGTAATTCAAAGAATCAGATAATATAGTACGAGCAAAACGTAACTCCATCAAAGGTGCCTTTGGAATTTTTAACTCATGTATTATAACACCAGCAAATTATACAAAATAATCTGAGTCCTTTGACAGTGACAGTTGTTATTAGCTAGATATAATATTCTGGTTTTATGATACACATGAGTTTAATTTAATCTTTGTATTTATATTATATTTCATGATTATGGTGTTTCACAAAGTAAGGCTGGAGACAGTGAACTCGAAAATTATTAACATTGTCAAGGGTTACCCAAAAAGATGGCTTGAGATGGAATGATCCAAATGGGAATTCAAAGATTTGCATGGACAGCAAACAGCGTACGACAGATGTACTATTCCGGCAGTAAAATCTTTTTCCCTTTGTAAGCGCTGTCACATCCAGTAGCATGTTGTATTATTTTTCTTTAAATCACATATGTACGTCATAAAATACGTAATTTTTAAATCAAAATTATGTATCTTGATATAAATTCTTTTTTCAAAATAAACCATTTTTTATATTGATAATAAAAACAACTAATACTCTATTATCTTCATTGCAATGGTTATTTTGGATGCGCCTATGAGATTGTGTCATGTCATGAAAGTCTTTGTTATTCACATAAAATTTGAGAAAAATCAGCCCATTGATAAAATCGTGCGAAATGTTCCGGCCGGAATAGTACAAGTTTTGTGCAGCTTGATAAGGGCTTGTGTTAACTCCACCCCTATCAGGCAGTTTGCATGTGGTCACTCCGCTCCTTCCTCGAATACAGTATACGCAGCATAACATTCATATTCATAATCTAGTAGGCCGTGATTTTATTTTCAGCTGTTATTGCATTATATATAAAACTGTTTATTAAATTATTTTAGTTTATTAATTAAAACCTATTATAATGAATACAATTTCCTGCGAGAATAATAAAACAGTAAATAATATGTTTTGATTTATTTTAACTATGAGTCTCAACTAAACTCAACTTTTGATGTCTTGTAATGGAACAGCATAAGAGGATGATGGTGATATTCCTTCATCCAGAATATTTATTCATCAAATTTAATGTTTTAAATCTTTCATTATTATCCTTCGTACAAAATCTTGGCGACAAACTATGGATCGCGCATCTTTTTTTATTTCCAGCTGTTATTACATTTAAGAAAAATTAAATAAAACCAGGGCCGGATTTAGACTTAATAAGGTTCTAAGCTATTTGAGATAAGGGGTTCTTTATGAGTCCGGATATTATACAGTGTGTCCACGGATTGAGTTCACAAGAGGGGAAAAATTTTTATTTTTAGTTTTATCGAAAAATGTCATTCTTGATAAAAGGTTTTGCTTGTTGTAAGACCCCAGAAAATTAAAACAAATTCATGTTTTATTTTACCTGCTTCATTTTATAGTCAATTTTCTGTGAAAATTTTCTTTTAAACTGCAAAGTTTCATATGGTTTCACAGAAAATTGACTATAAAATAAAGCAGGTAAAATAAAACGTAAATTTGTTTTAATTTTCTGGGGTCTTACAACAAGCAAAACTTTGTATCAAGAATGGTATTTTTCGATAAAACTAAAAATAAAAACTTTTCCCCTCTTGTGAACTCAATCCGTGGACACACTGTATATCAGCGCCAAATATGATTTTCGGAAATCTAGAGGGTTAAACTGAAATACAATTAAAAAATATATAGATAGTGAAATAATAAATCTTTAACTTAAAATCATTTTTATTTAATCATTGCTCACTCGGACAATTTTCTTTGGGGGCATCCAAGAATGTGGGGCTCTAAGCTATAGCTTGTGTAGCTTAGACGTAAATCCTGCACTGATTAAAACTCATTACGAATACAAATTCTTGCGAGAAAGATAAAGCAGTAAATAATGTATATCTATTTTGATTTATTCTACTGCCTTCGAGAACAAACTATTAAATTAAACTTGTTTATTGTTTCCAGCCTTATTTTGTGGAACTCCATAATCATGAAATAAATAAAGATTATTAAAAGTTTCACAGTTTTATTAAATATACCTGACAATATTGTTTCGACAGCTATGGTGTCATTATCAAAGGTAATATAATGACAGCATAGCTGTCGAAACAATATTGTCAGGTATATTTAATAAAACTGTGAAACTTTTAATAATCTTTATTTATTTCATATTAAATTAAACGTGTACTATGAGTTTATATCTAGTTTGTTTATTAAATTATTTAGTTTAATAATTAAAGTCCATAATGAACCCAATTTCATTCGCTTTGAATACATAACTCCCTGATAGCAAAAGTCTGCATATAAGTTTGCTGCTTAAAAGGTTTCTCACCACTTTAATTGTTAAATATTTTTATTATTTAAGTTTGAAATGTCATTCAGAGATGGCAATCAGGTCAGAGAATAAAATCGGATAATTCGGAATCACCTTGTGAATGAATCTAATTTTCAACAATGGTAGCAGTGCAACCTACTACTCAGAAAAGTTCAAGTTTATAAAATAGCTAATAAGAAGCACGATAGCAAAAAACTTTTGGAAAATGATACATATTTAAAATGATATATGTTGAATGAAATATTTTGAAGTTGAAACAGTATTCATAGCGAGGGTTCTGCACAGCTATTAAAAGAAATGGAAGACTTTCAGTCATAATTCTACTTACTACCTTATACACTATTTTAACTGGTTAAAAGCACTCTCCTATAATATTTGTTATGTGAAGTTACTTTTTGATTATTGCAGGTTTTTTATCAAAATTGAAGTGATGGACGTTGATCATCAGGTAACCATCACAATGAAAAAAGAAATGAATATTAAGACAGAATCACAAATAATACAAAACGGTAACACCAAAAATAAGATTCATAATTATAAAAGTGAAGAAAAGCTCTTTGATAATACTAGTGATCCACAAAAGCACGAACTAACTAATATTGATAAATTATACGAGCCTCAATATATATTGCCACAGGAAACAGATGCACTTCCTCTTAAAGCCAAAAGACAATTTGAATGTAAAATATGTAATTATAGATGTTCATTAAAAGGAAATCTCAAAAAACACATTCTTACTCACAGTGGAGAGAAGCCATTTAAATGTACTTTATGTGATTATAAATGTTCATTAAAAAGTATCCTCAATAGACACATGCTTACTCACAGTGGTGAGAAACCGTTTGAGTGTAATTTGTGTAGTTGCAGGTTTTTAAGAAAAAATCATCTTGAACAACACCTGTTTATTCATGATACTGATAAACCATTTACGTGTAATCTATGTGATTATAGATGCTCACGAAAAGGTAGCCTCAAAACACATATGCACATTCATAATGGTTTGAAACCGTTTGAATGTAAATTATGCAGTTATAAATTTTCATTGAAAAGTAAACTCAAAAGGCACATGTTTAGTCATAGTGGTGAGAAACCATTTGAATGCAGTTTATGTGGTCATAAATGTTCACAAAAAAACGATCTCAAAAGACATATGCTCATTCATGATAATAAGAAACCATTTGGATGTAGTTTATGTGATTATAGAAGTTCACAAAAAAGTAATCTTAAAGCACATGTGCTCACTCATAGTGGCGAGAAATCATTTCAATGTAATATATGTAATGTAAAATATTCAGCACAGTCCACTCTCAAGAGACACTTGCTCACTCATAGTGGTGAGCAATCATTCGAGTGTTGTTTATGTGATTATAAATGTTCACAAAAGGGTAATCTTAAAAGACATATTTCTACTCACAGTAGTGAGCTGCCATTTGAATGTAATTTATGTGATTATAAATGTTCACAAAAACGTTACCTCAAGAGACATATGGTCATTCATAGAGGTGAGCAGCCTTTTGAATGTAGTTTATGTAATTATAAATGTTCACAGAAAAATGATCTCAAAAAACACATTCTCATTCATAGTAATGAGAAACCATTCAATTGCTGTTTATGTGATTATAAATGTTCACAAAAAAGTCATCTGAAAGTACACATGCTCACTCATAGTGATGAGAAGTCGTGTGAATGTAATGTATGCAATTTTAAGTGTTCGGTGCAGTCTACTCTCAAGACCCACCTTCTCACTCATAGCGATGGTCAACCATTTGAATGTAATTTATGTGAATATAAATGTTTACAAAAGCGTTATCTTAAGAGACACATGCTCAGTCATAGTGGTGAGCAACCTTTTATTTGTAATTTACGTGATTATAAATCTTCACAGAAATCTAGACTTGCAAAACACATAGTCACTCATAGTAGTGAGACACGATTAGAATGTAATATACATGAAGAAATTTAAATTGCATGTTGAGCAAGCAATAAAAATAGACACAAGTGTGTGTAACCTACCAAGAACATATTTAGGGTTTCCACGCATCTACATTTGGCAAGACAGCCCTTCATTTGATCAATTTGTCATTTAACTGATGATATTGATCAATTCCTAGAAAACCTAAGTGTCATAGTTGATCAATGAGCAAATGGTACAATTTTTAGGTCTGTTTCCTGTGAGGCAGTTTGTAAGAAATAAGTTTATTGGACGAAATAAGAAAATTGGAAGGTTTGGTGATTCTGATCAGATGATGGAGAATTATTGGTGTTCTTCAAATCAAAAAATGGTAGATTCAAAACAATTTTACATTTGCTCAGTCTGGCAATTGTAAATAATAAATTATTTTGCTTATTATAATATATATTAGCAAACACCAACTGTTCTTCGAACCTTTAAAAATGTAATTCACTTAATTAATATAATAATAACATGGGTACAAACCTTAAAATTGTTTTCATAGCAAAAGAGAGCTGCTTTTATGCCAGGTTTTTTCTTCGCTTCAACTAACAATATGCACCGCATAGTGGCGCTAGCTATCAGGATCACTCTGTAGCATACAAACCCTGAACAAGCTCGTTATATTATATATGGATGTTTAATAAGTGTAATAAACTTTTCATTCCTTTAATTGTATTTTATTCTACATTTTGATTTTCAAAAGGTGGCAACCGTAAAACTATTCATTAATATTTTGAGTTGTTTTAAATGTACAATAAAATTATTTAAATAAGAAATACAAAATACTGAGTTTCTTTATTTACTCAAACAATAAATAGTTTCCATAGAACAGCAATTTAAAGCAGTCACTGCAAGAAATGGTCAACATGACAGTTTCATGCTAGACGCTAGACAACGCGGTCGCTCTAACTCTTAAAACCAATTGCACTTCAATGCATGTTCGTAGCTCAGGAGAGTTGTTATTTAAATAATAAATAATTATATTAATAAATAATAAGTAGCCAGCCTTGGTGGATTAGTGGTTTGCATTATACTCCAAGGGTCGCAGGTTCGATCCCCGGCTGAGTTGGTACTTTTTCATAGCGGGAAAAAATTAAAAACATGTCTTCTTTTCGGACAGGAAGTAAAACTGTAGGTCCCGTGTCAGTGGGATATTTGACATGATAAAAATTTCTACGGTGGGGGTGTATGTTTTTTATTAGAAAAAATAAATTTAGTACACCTTTTGCTCAAATGTGAGGTTGAATTAGCACAGTGTTTAGCTAACATTATAATAGACCTGATGGGCCATATGTGGTGGTGATAGTAGCACAATATTTAAACGTGCAGATTTGTATGGGTTACACTTACTCCACATTTACACTTAACCCAGTGTATCTTAAATAATTATTTAAATAAAACAAATTTACTTGTAAGTTGGTCTAATTAACTTTTAGCAGATATTCAATACATAGAAAGAATCTGTAGTTACCATTTTTTAAATAAATCATTTAAATTAAGCTAAATATATATATGGGTCATTCTTTCTGAAATCAACCACGGGCTAGGTCCAAAAATTGGCACAACTTAGAAAGGCCAGCAGGGACTCATTTTAAAGCTTGAAACCTATACTTTCGAATGTCACATATCTCCTATATGAAATAATTTATATTTGACCCCTAAAACCGAGTAAACACGTATCCAGTTTCAAAAAAAATTTTAAGTTAAAAAAATTTAAAAAAAAAAATTTTTTAACGGCATCGCATTCTTCGTCAAAGAGTAGATAAATTTTGTCCACTGAGGTTTTTTCTAGAGTGCTTCTATTTCGAGCAAAATTGAGAACAACATTTTGTCATTTTAGATAGAAAAAAAAATGATAAGAGTGAAAAATGCTTATTTTTACTCTATGAATACGGAAAAAAAATACAGACCGATCTAAAACAATTTTGAAAATTTTCATCATTTTAGAAGGTTTTAATTATATTATTCAAGC
This sequence comes from Agrypnus murinus, assembly GCA_929113105.1. Taxonomy (NCBI): domain Eukaryota; kingdom Metazoa; phylum Arthropoda; class Insecta; order Coleoptera; family Elateridae; genus Agrypnus; species Agrypnus murinus. Next base: position 122,545,557 of record OV816030.1, read on the forward strand.
TAATAGATAGGCAACACCTATAACCGTAATTTTCAAAATCGCTTTAAATCGGTCTGCAATTCAATCATGTAATTTTTTCTTATTCATTGAGTAAAAATAAGTATTAAAAAAAATTTAAAAAGATATTTCTTTTTCTAATTCTTTCAACTTTTAAAATCTTTTTTGGAACTGGATACGTGTTTACCTTGTTTTAGGGGTCCAATATAAATTTTTTCATATAGGAAACGTGTGACATTCGAAAGTAGAGGTTTCAAGCTTTAAAAAAGCCCCCGCTGGCCTTTCTAAGTTGCGCTAATTTTTGGACCTAGCCGGTGGTTGAGTTCAGAAGGAATTACCCATATGTATTTTTCTTCTTATGTAAATTACGAGCTCTGCCAAAAAAGTACATCTACTGCATTGACAGTTGATTTTATCGAATTCCCAATTCGATTAAATCTTAAAGCAGATTTTAATTAATTAACGAGCTTAATTCCCAATTAAGAGCAATTTACACATGTTTAACTCATGGATATTGCGAAAATGTTATTAATACCATGTCAAGAGGTATTGCAGCTGTATCACCGGCGGTTGCTGCGGTTTGGATGTTTGTTAGCAAGTGGCAACACACTAGTTTGCCATTTCTCAAACACTTTTAACCTTGATCATTGTTAAGCAGAGACTGGAACAGGAACCTAAAAGAATCGGAACCGGAACCGATTACTTTTATGGAACCGAAACCGGTATCGGAACCCTTAGTAAAATCCGTGTTAATGTTAAGATGAGAATCCGAACCGTTATAAATTTTTGAAGGAACCGGTATTTCTCGGTTCCACATTTCGGTTCTACTGGTAAATAAAAAAAATAGTTCAACATTTTCCAGACCAATAATCATTTCTTACTGAGTTGATGTGATACTAGGTCCACTTACACTACTAATTGACCAATAAATAGTGAATTGACTAGAAAAGTGTTACGTCACATTTTATGTTGGTAGCCCTGAATATTTCCAAACAAATTTCTTTTTGAAAAAATCTACAATATTAGCCGCGTTCGGTATTTCACATCTGTTTACTCCAAGGGCTCCGTTTCTATGGTATCCATTGTTGTAAATAATTGTAACTATAGCAATCGAGCTTTCAGAGTAAAGAGTTGAAAGACCGAAGAGCAAATATATTTATCACCCATGTTATAAACAATACTTTAACCTAACATACATCCACTGCCAGTTATCAATGTCATATTTGTTTGGAAATATTTGGAGCTATATACCAACATAAAATGTAACGTCATTACTTTTGCTTCCGGAACCCTTATGGAACCTAAAAAAGATCCTGGAACCGGAACCGGTACCTTAATGTTTAGAAAATTAAAACTGGAACCGGAACCGAAACCCTTATTTTGAATTTCCAAGAACCGGAACCTATATTTGTAAAGGATTCCAGTCCCTGCTGTTAAGACATAACAATAACTTTCTTAGCAAAAGTTTATCAAGGTGGCAATAAATTAATTCTTTTACGATCGTATATTTTGAATGCACTTACACTTTCCAATAAAACTAAAAACAAAAGAAAAGAACAAGGTGGTATTTACTGATGGTCAATTTTAGTACAAATTACACTGACCGTAAAAAAACCTAACAAAAACTTTAGATGAATCTCAAAGAAAAACAAGACGTGTGAACTAGTTAATCATGCACCATTAGGTGCATCATTCTACACTGTTTCTCAAACGTTTTTAAAGAACGGGTTGCTGGAGTCGAACTATTTAGACACCCATTTTACAATTTAGATTTAACACTGTACTCTTTCTTATTGTTCCTTACAGTCAAACGCAAATTCTGCAGAGTACAGTTTGACACTCCTGAAGAAGCTGCAGATGCATTTAATAATACAATGGGCTCGGACATTTGAAAAATGATTTGGTAGAATGAATAAGTTCATAAAAATGTAAAGGTGAATATTTTGAAAAACCAGAACAGTTGCTACATATTCTTACTTTAATATTAAAATACTTACTCATTATCATTAACCGCATTCAGTATCTCAAATTTCTTTGCTCCACGATCTTTGCGTCTATAGTTCTTAATAATTGCAATAACGCTTTTAATACAGCAATAGAGCTTTCAGAATAAAAAGATTCTAAGATTTTTATAATTCTTAATATATAATTATTAATAGTTTGATTCGCGTTGTGCAGTACTAATAACCATAATTCGACTATCAACCCCCCGAAAATTGAAAAATTAATCAATTAATCGACAATATCAAGTTGTACTGCATTGTGCCGCTCAAATAAGAATATATCATAACAGGCAGGGACTATCTAACTCGATTATCAGTCCCTTAGAAAATTTAAAAATTAGTCTTAAGTGTTTTTAAAATTTTTGTTCTATCGCCACTATGCATCACAACGTGAGTACTACACTAGGCAGTCTTTACATACATACATCTTAGGAGGGCTAATAAGCGAATTAGCCCCTTCAAAGTTGCACCCCTAAAAATGTGTGTGTGTGTGTGTGTGTGTGTGTGTTATCTTACATTGTTATTTGAGCGACTCAATGCAGCACAACACGAGCACTACTTGATACTGTCGATTAATTGATTAGTTTTTCAATTTCTTGAGGGCTGATAATCGAATTAGCTTCTTTAAAGTTGTAGACAAAAAAATTGTCTTAAGTATTTTTTAAAATTTTGTTCGAGCGGCACAATGCATTACAACGTGAACACTGCATGATGCAGTCTTTAAACAGATAAATTTCTAAATTTTAGGGGAGCTAATAATCGAATTAGGCCCTTCAAAGCTGCACCCCCAGAAATTCAAATATGTGTTATCTTACATTGTTAGTTGTGCGACACAATGGAGCACAACATGGATACTACTTGATATTGTTGATAAATTGATTATTTGTTACTCCTCGGGGGGGGGGGAGTGATAAAGTCGCATTTGATTTACTACAAAAACAACAAGTGTAACGAGATAAACAATATCAGCAAGCGTCTGACCGTCACACATCGTACACATTTTTTCCGCCCGGCGTGCAGTAAGAAATAGCCAACCAGACGGATGGAAATGCAGTGCCCATTTTTCTCCATATGCGCAGAATAATCACGCGTTCATTTGTCTATTTGTAATGGTCGTATTGTATAGTGTAAATAACATGTCACAATAAAATAATTGTCCTTTGTTGTTTTATCTTGGAAACCTATGTTCTTGAAAAAATTGTTTTTTTATTGCCCCTTCCCTTAAAAATCCTCCTAGATCCGTCCTTGCTGGCACGGATATCTTTTATGAAAAATATCTTAAATATAAAGATCTTGTATTTTTAATCGTATTGTAGCAAAACAAATAATAAAACACTAGTTTAATACATTTATTCGCTACTAACGTTGTACAAGCGTGCACCCTTTTACACGGCATGCGCTTGATTGCCGAGGTCTGCATGTTAAAGCACAGACGCTACCACTTGGAACTAACCAACTTATATTAAGGAGTGGTCGGTGACATCAACCGGCAGGCGCTACCAACCACTATAATATAAAACGAATTTAATAAAATGTTCTGTTAACAATTCATTACAAATTTTACATTTTCATTGAAAGATTAAGGACAAAACAAAATTTTTTCTGAACCTTTTTTTATTTACATATATGCATAATTAAGTTTCAAGATGCAAATATCTTAAAACATTTTGGTTTTTTAAAATTAGCGAAATTTATAGGCTTCACTTCGACTTGATTTTTATCCGAAAATATCTGATTAGGCGTATTTTATCAAAATAATATATTGGTCGTATAGATGAGATATTCTTCTTCACATTTAATTTAAATTATTAGATCAGATAAACTTAGATCAGCTAGGATACTGGTTAGTTCGTAAGCCTGTAATGTCTGCATCAAATTAGGTACTTAAAGATTTTGACTCGTATGTAGCGCGTAAAATAGCACCTCGCTGCAATTGTGGGTTGTGATAGATTTTGTAAATTTCGCAGGTGTTTGCAAGTTTTTAATACTATTAAATGGCAAGAAATGTTTTCTTTTGCTAATTTCTAATCGACAAATGATGATTTCTATGAAATGGGTCGCCAAATCTCATAGCCACAAATGACATAAATTTCCGACACAATTAGTCAATGTGCAGCTTGATGGTTTCATATACAGGTTCATGCTTTCTGGATTCAGATGTAGCTCCTGTTACATTTACCCCAGCACATTATAAAGTAGCAATATTGATACCATTCTAACCACCTTTCAATTTCAATGTCTGTTCTACGAAAAATGGAATGCTTAGAATTCTCACGTACAGTAAAAAAACAACAGCACAGCTCCGAGTCACGAATACAGTCTAGAAATCGTGAAAACATCCAGGAACACTGTTTTATTAATATTTTTATACTATAATAATCACGATCTAAACTATTCCTGGTCAGCTTGTATTAGTTTATTGAAAACAACAACAGCACATACTAATATAGTTAATCCAAGTGATTAACCAAAATTTATTTACATATATAAAAATACATTTCTAATTCTCTTCATAAAGTGGTTCATTTGCTACAAATTTAGTTATTAAGTCTAAAGCCCATACAGGTTGATCCATTGGTACCATATGCCCAGCTTTGCGAACTAATACCTCGGTTAAGTTTCCTGCGCTTTTCGCATAGCCAGCAAGGTCTTTACCGACATACCATTTATGTCGTGATGCTGTGCTGTATTCGTTATGGCCACTAAATCTCAGGTTTCGTAGGAAATTCTCTGTTAAAGGATACGCCACAATAACATCTAGTTGACCATTATAAAACAAGACTCGGTAGTCTTCTAGCAGTTCTGATATGAATGGGGCAACTGATTTCATTACATCAGTGTATAAATTCTGATAAACAATACCATTTATCGCACTAAAATTAACATTGCCTACGTGAAGACCTGACTTAACATCCATACGGTGTAAATAATGTGTTAACAATTCTTCCTGCCTTGATGATTGATCTGATTCCAAAAAATTGTAAAGACTTAAATATCCAGATGAGTATATAAATAGACCTATTATATCTTCCCAAGTTTGAAAAGCCGCGACCCATTGCTCGTGTTGAATTTGGCGAACTGCTGTCTTTTCCAATTCTCTCATTTCACGTTGTACATTAAAATCAATCAGTCCAATTTGATATAAATATTCGGAATATCTAAGTTGATGCTTAGGATCAGATAGTCCATTTCCAATAGCTAGCCCTTTCAAATTTATATTTGGTTTGACTAATCCCTTATGGATGTGTATAAGATGAGCAAGGGATGGTACATATTTACCTCCATACGACTCCCCGGTTATATAAAATTCATTATTTTCTAATTCCGGAAATAATGTAAAAAATTGCAAGAGGGCTATAAATAGGCCACTAGACACAGCAGTTTCATTCTGGGCATAACCACCTTCAGTGGTGAAACTGAACCCTGTTCCTACAGGGCTATCAATATAAATCATAGAATGGTTGTGTGCCCAGCAGTTATCTCTCAGATCAATCGTTTTATTTTCAACAATTTTAAAAGGACCATTTTCGTAGAAAAGTCCGTATAAGGATGATGCACCAGGCCCTCCTTGCAACCACAGTATGACTGGTGCTTTCTTATAGTCTACCTTTATAGCTGGAATGTACCAGAAGAATAAATTGCTGCCGTAATTTTCATTAACTGTGAAGTATCCAGAGTAACTTTTAACATCTACAAAGTCAGGAAGCTTAACTTCCGATTTGTTTCGTGCTTCTTCAATTTTACCTTCATTTATCAATTTCGTTAAAATTAAAGGATCTCCAATGTCTTCAAATTGACCAGGTTCTTCAGTTCTCTTGTTTGCATGCTTTGGCACGTACAAATAAGATAACGCACCCGTAAAACACAGACATGTTGCAAAAAAAATACCAGCGTTCTTCATTTTGAAAAACGTTTGACTTTAGATTTCTTATTAAATGTAAAATGGCTTGACGGTGTCCTTTTAAACTTATGCAATTTTATTGTTGCTATTAATTTAATCATCTAAAATAATAACTCATTTAGAAATATTCGTGTCAATGATAATGAAGAAATTGCCAAAACGTGTATAAAAAATAAAATTTCAAAACTCTAAAATTAAACAATTTACGATTATTCGTGTAGATGACCAAAAGGTAAACGCTTTCTGTGAATGATAAAATTTGTTGCGTCAGTAGCTGCAATTGATATATAAATAAAATATAAAATAATATCCGAAAGTACTGCAAGCGTACCATAAGTATCATGTTTTAATGAAGAAGTTGAAAAAATAAGTTTCTATCAGAACGAATACAATTATTATAGAAGTAAGAATAAGTAGTAACTAAAAAAGTTATAGTTTAATAAATAAATAAAGGTAAACAAACTGTAAACTCAGTAATTATAAGAATTCAAAGCCCTTGATGTTTCCTTAGATTCTAAACCTATGACAACATAAAATTTATAATTTTAAATTTATTCTTTGAAACAGTGCATATGATTGTTCTTTGGCGCCAATGGATTTAAATTATTCAAATAAAAGTTAATATTAATCATTAATACAGTACAGAAGTATTAATTGCAAAAGCCTTTTAAATCCAGAAGAAAGCCAAAATCACATATATTATCATGATTAGTATTGTGACGTGGGGTTTTCGTGACTGGAGGACGTAGTCAGAGGTAGAAAGAAATCAAACACAAGTTGTAAAAAACAACTATATACTAAAGACAATAAACAGAGTACAAAAGGTTAACACACATGTTGACATATTGTGAGGACGTATATGTCCTCCTAAACTAATACAATACAGGGGAGGTCGGGACCACCCCTGGTCTAGCACTAGGTCTACAGACTAAGCGTAGGAGATAACCTCCTGGTAACTAAGCTTTGGGTAGCCTGGTCACAACTACCCATAATTCGCATAGAGTAGGCGATTAAGCGCCGCCTACTCAACTAGGCACTAAGCATTACATAATTAAAAGAGTACTCACCAGCTTGCTTGTTGTGTTCGAGCCATGGACACTGACTGGTTTGAATAGCTCAAGCAAGCTGGTTATATACTGCCGAACGAGGAAGTAATTAGTATCAGTAGGCGGAAGTTCTCAGTAAGCAGGCTTGTGGGTAGATTGCATGCGCGCTGCTGGTGCTTGGCACGAATCTGCAGCTGTGCGGAAGTGTTGGAGAATTCTCTGAAGGAATGTGCACCTGCATGCACATCGCGTAGGCTGCCTCGCATATACGGAGTAAGTAGGCGTAGATATTGCATGCCAACGGACGTAATGGTGGGCGAAGCGAGCGCGCTTCTGAGAAGACCTTGCAGGTGGCACCAAGTTGTCGGTGGCGAGCCCGCAGCTGCTGAACTAGCGTGGGCAACTGAGCGTGGCCTTGCACGCTATATTGTACAAACGGAAGAGAAGTTGAGTTTTGAATAAAATATTTAAGTGTAAATATTTCCGTTTGTGACAGTATAATAACACTGGACTACACGTTCTATTTACTTCATTTTACAAATTAATTGACAATTCTTACAATAATAAGAATTTTTCATCACCGGTTCGATCCCCCGCCAAGGTGAAAATTCTTCTATACGGATTTGCATTTATAACATTGTTTGCTCTTGAAAACTACATTAATTGAATTAAATTGAACCTTCCACAAGAATTGTTATTAAAAAATTACTTGGATGCCTTTAAATTTATAAAATTAACTTTAAAAATTCTGTCTTAGCATTTGAAGAGCCTTTCTCAACCAAAAGAAAAAAAATTACTAAAGTCCTAATAATATTAAATCTCTCTTATCTAGTTTATTTTGCTAATTTTAGTAAATTTCTTCGAGTAATTTTTAAGGTAAGAAATGTATATCCATTCTTTAATGTCTTTCCCGGAGATTTCCAAAAGAAAACACCATCATACAGTTTGTCCCTTCTTTTGTGTTATCTCGTAGAATTCAATTAACTTTAATAATAAACAGAAATCTTTAAACTCACATCATATGTATGGGCTTTATTTACAGAACTTAACAGCTTGTATTTTACAAATGATTCAAAGGGCTACGAAGGAAATCGTAGAAGATATAATAACCCAAATAGTTTATTGTATTTATCTAAAATCGTAAAGAAACAAGGATGATGAATAAGGAGAGATTTACATGACGTCCCAACATAAGATCTTAGAAAACACCAACAGAATGTGGTTTGCCTGATAAATCATAGACAGCATCGATGAAGTACAAAAGTTATGGTGTTACAATTTCTCTTTAAAGGCTTTTCCCCAATTCAATTTCACTTAATGATTAACCTAAAACTTTTCTTTCTTAAAAGGCTTTTCTTCAGTGTGATTATCACATTTTTGTCATTCCAAATGTGGAAGTGTTTATGGGCATACCCTTTTATTGGCGTTTCCTCATTCGGTAATATTTCTGTTCAGACTACCTCATTGGTGAATTCAGCTTTATCTCGATTTTCTAGAACTTTTTGATAAGAAAATATAACGGGAACTTCCTGACCGGCTAGCCCACGGTGTTAAAAGAAATCCCAGTCAGATTAAGGTTAATGTTTTGTGTAATAAATTTTAATATAGCTGGGACTTCTTTTAATACCGTGGGCTAGCCGGTCAGGAAGTTCCCGTCATAATGGTCTTTTTAGATGCAAATGTACTTCTCGATCACAAAATAAATGCAGAAGAAAATATAAAATAGGTCAAGAATACAAAATAGTCGTTACTAATTTGTTCTTGGTGCGTCAGCAACAATTAATGAGGACAGCGTTCTTCTACGTAAGCCGACGACGCCTTTACCAGTCTTAAGGAAACATCTTGCTAACAATTGGGATCGAAGTTTTGCTATCGGAAGCTTTAATATAACTTTAACAGTTGTAAGCAACAGAGGTCGTTACACGCCACGCAGTTCTTTAGAGTCCTTAGAATTCTGTCAGAGTCTCAAAAACCATGTTTGTTATTATTAAGTTTTCAAAGCAGTCTTGATGGCTTGGTTGATACTATAAACTATAAACACCTACTCCCGTTAAAGTACGCCAACCAAATTACTACAACCCAAATATGCAAAAACTGTGGTTTTCTATACGACTATTTCAAAGATCCCTTCACCTCTTAGTTGATAGGTATTGCTTTTAATCTAAATTGACCTAATAGCTGCGTCATCAAGAAATGACACATTTTCTTCATACTCTTAATTTTTGGGAGAGATATTTTTCTAGAAGGGTAATAGTCACTATAAGCTCAAAGCCTGCAAGAGCATGTTTTTGGGTGCATAGATAAAAGTGAATATTGATGAATTACAGGGATGGTAATGGGCATGAACTATGATTTCTTCTTTTGACCCATTTTCGGATTTACGTGACATGTCTTTCGTATGCCTTTCGTATGATTTACTATCACGCCCTCTTTATGGACAAGTAATTGTGATACGCTGAATTAGTGCGTCGCTTGTTGATGTGACTAATACCATTTTGCTCTGGTGGGAACGAGATTGCTGTCCAGCCTCTCCAAATTCTCCAAACTAGTGCCGAAGATATTTACACTCACCCGTCCGAGTTCGTTGTTTGGGGAATGACGATATCCCTTGTTCAGCCTGCGAGATTTTCACTGACACGTCGAAGTTAATCCAAGTGTGCAAGAGTACAATTTCGCACCCTATGTCTCGGTCATAGAATGGCGTGCCTTCGGCAACGCCTCGTTACCTTCTACCGAACTCCAGTGAAGTTGCCCAAGAGATTTGATGTAGAAGTGGATCGTTGTTGAAGTCGCATCAAAATTGTCTTTTGAAGGTATCAGTCACTGCAAGCTTACTAGTCAGTAAGAAAGCCAAGTCGGTACTAAGTTTCAAACCCAACAAGCTTCTTAGACACAAGGAAGCTAAAGCTAGGTCCGGTCGGGTAAACCACTCGCTACTTCGCGGTTCTCCGATTAGCATAATCCGTACATCGTTGAGTCAGACTGTTTTCCATAGTTTCGGTATGGGAACGCTGAACGAGATAAACCCAAAAGATTCTCCATATTATATTTACAGGCTACAAGAGCCTACTATTTTTTAGTTTTCCCAACTCTATAATTTGAACCCGAATTCATGCACAGCACAATCTGTTTTACAGGACTAACGTTCCTGCTTTCAAGTAAGGTCCAACTGACTGAATCATTTCTACTGTGTGCTAGTAGTGTTTCCTTTATCATTAACATTGCACTCTGTGCACTTGGATTCAGTAGGGAATGTCCTTGAGTTTTAAGTTTCAGAGCTTACATACTTTACAATACAATCGACAAAGGTAACAATATAAAACATAACGATTAAGCGCGATTTAACGGTTGTAACGTTTAATTTTAATTCAATTAATTCGAATTTGACGCTATTTCCCCTCTTTTAACTTTTTACTTCGGTTGCTGTGCATTTGATTGGTGCATTTTTTAATGCAGGTCTTGCGTGTTTTTGATTTTGTTTCCGGCGGGTAAGACAGGTCGGGTTTTAACGTCTCCGAATTTTGTGATACGCCTGAAAGGAAAAGTATCTAGTGTCTCTCGTGAAGAATTTGTCCTTGCTTATTGTGATTGACTTTCAGTGAGTTCTAAATCATTACAGCTTACCCCTTATTAAATATATCACGTTTTTTAATATATACTTACACTCTTTATATATAAATAATTTTATTAAATTTATGGTAACTCTATACTCTTATTGCAATCCCCTGCATAATAATGTGAGTGAGTTACAATTACTATCTAAGTAATACACGATTTATAATAATAATTTTTATTGAATTTTTAAAATGTACAAATAAGAAAAGCTCAACTGTAAACAGGGACGCATTTTTACTAAAAAACTAAAAAAAAGTAATGCAGTCAGTGGGAAGCAAACCTGAGATAACGGTTTACAAAGCGGCTACTCTACCACCAATCCACGGGGTCTGTTGTGATTGTACAGTTGTTATTAATAATCTCTAGTTATAGTAATTTTGCGGCAAAGTACCTCTCTTCTGGATGGCGCTATACTGCATCTAAGTAATTGGGAGCGACAGAAAAATTGAATGGACCACCCATATAGAATCTCTTTAAGGTTTCATTATTTGTAGTTAGGCATTAGGTTTATTGTAAACCGTTAACGTGATCACGCCAGGGAGAGTAGAGTTTATTATTTTAGCCTTGTATAGAGACGTACTTCTGATAAACATTTATGATAATTAAATATTATGTTATTTGGTAACATATGTTTTTGATTAAACTACCATTGGGCAATTTGTATTTTTTGTATTTACAACATTTCGTGTTTATCTATATTTACTGATTGACGGGTGCAAATACTTACTTTTTCTTCTTTATTTAAAATTTGACATAGGAGAGAGTCAGCCATAATGGGTCAATTTCCAGCTTTTGATTTTTTAAATTAAAAAAACATTTTAACTTATGAATAGATGGAATTAAAAGTTTAGTTAATTAACAATAACATTTCTATATTAAACATTAAAAAATAACAGAACAGCTAGAAAAAGGCAAATTAAAAAAATTAAATTTTTGGCCCATTGCAGACCACTTGTGGGGTACAATGGACACTGATATTCCACGGTGGGTCAACATACAATGAAGTAAGAAAATATTAGAAAGTTAAAAAATGATAAGTTTTATTTCAAAATATAAACATAACTGATAATATAAATAATAAATGATCAAATGATCGTGGGTTCGAGTCCCACTTGCGGCGGTAGGATCTTTCTTTGGAAAATTCCGCCACCTCAACTATGTGTGTGTGTGTGTGATTGTGTTTCATGTTAGATGGGAGACATATGAACTTAGCTGTTGGTTCCCCCATAGTGTAGGCGAGAAATAAAAAAATAAAGACTCAAAATAATATATATTAAAAAAATGCTCCGGCTAATAACAAACGTGGTGAAACTTCAATAAACCCTACCACCATGAGACTTTCAGGAGAGTCGCTAATATAGGACACTAAATAAATATAGATCTAAGAAACACACGTAAAGTTCACACAAAAAATATAAATCTCAGACTTTTCTTTAAATTATTATTAAAAGTAGAATTTAAGTTCAAAGATTTATAATGATTATTTTTCACTTTGACATTTTAAAAATGACAAAAAATGTATTAAAAGTAGAACTCAAATAACATAACAAAAAAATTAAATATTAAAAGAAACTAAAAATTTTGATATAAAAAAGAAAAATCAATTCTAAGATATTTGCCTAATTCTTTTTATCCGAGGAGTAATATTTCTGGCAACCTCATAATCTTAATTACTAAAAATTATTTAAAACTAAATAAATACCTTAAAATATTAATGAAATATAATTAATAGAATGTCAATTCAATATTTGGCGCCAACAGTTTGCCAACCGAAACTGTAACAATACAACAATTCGCTGCTTTACATATGATTTGAAATTAAAATGGTGGAATGACAAACATTTACCTCCTGTTCAAATAAAGTTCAAATAATCGTAAATGACATACGGTAAGTCCATTTAATGAATAAATTTTATTTTAACAGTTAAGTTCCTGCATCCAAATTGTAACAAAAGTTGAAAATTTCATTATCCATAAAAAATCTTCTTGTAAATGAAAAAAACTATTCCACAAATAAATCTACGCCACTGAATATTAAATTGATTAAATGTAATTATTATTAAAAGTAGAATTTAAGTTCAAAGATTTATAATGATTATTTTTCACTTTGACATTTTAAAAATAATATAACCTAACATTTTAACGTTTACATTTGTTTACAAAAATTATCCGAACTGACTCATAATCTTAATTTTTGCTCTCAGCATAAGGGCACTGTATAAAAAATCTAAAATAACAGAGTTTTTCACAAAATCGGTCGTAAGAAAAACCAACATTAAGATTTATCCTTTTACTGCCTAGTGTGTTCTAGAGTGTATTATTTAATTAAAACCTTTTCCTTGGTTTAATAAAAAAATTATTAAAAAAAATTATTTTCCCCTTGAGGTTATGCAACACAACTAACATCTTATTAAAATTTGTACCTGGTGTTGGATATTTCCTTAAGCATGTCAAATATCACTACAGTATGTAAGTATTCAACAACATAATTGAATAAAAATAAAATAAACTGAAGCAATATCAAAAATAAACTTACCGGATCATAAGATTTTACTTAGTAGGCGCCAAAGACGTATTTCCTTATTTTTCTCGCAACTGCCAAACCAACTCAATAAAACTTTCTTTAAAATGTTTTTGTGCACGACCTCAAAGAAATGTTGGCATTTTCATAATAGTTGAGAATATTGGAATGAGTGAATTTGCCTAAACCGTGCACAATATTGTACAACTAGTGTACAATATACAAGCCTACTATAATTCTAGCAAATTGTATGATTTTTTATTGTGTTTAATAGATTTACATTACATTTTATAATGATAAATTATTAATCTAAAGAAATTAAAACAATCAGTGATAGTTTCGTATTAATATTAATACCTAATAACTAAACTTAATCCAAAATGTGTGAAAATACAATTATTGTTGCACGTGTCATTATTTAAATGCCTTGAAATTTAAATGTCAATTAGTCAATTGTCAAACGTGATTATCGTAAATGGTTGTTTATCCTTGATTGTTTATCATTTTTGTTCCTGTTGAGTGTCTTTAGTACAGTGTTATCTACTCGTTTTGAATTTAAAATGGTTTTAAAACGAATATGAAATGGACACCGTGGAAGAAATTAGTGGAACACCACCCGATATAGTGCAAGCCGCTACAAATGCTACAGATAAGCTCTTACCTGAAACTTCGAGAGCAAAATACGAAGCAAGTTATAAACGTTTCATGGACTGGAAACTTACAAAGAACACTAATTCACTATCTGAAAACGTTCTTATCGCTTACTTTGATCATCTCTCTAAAAAATTTAAATCGTCCACTTTATGGAATCAATATTCGATGTTACGATCTACTTTAATTCTTAAACATGAAGTTGATATTTCGCGCTATCCGAAACTAAGAGCATTGCTTAAAAGAAAAGGAGATGGTTATCAGCCCAAAAAAGCAAATGTACTCAGTCCTCAACATATAAATACATTTTTGAAAGAAGCACCGGATAGTCAGTATTTATTAACAAAGGTAAGTTATTATAGGTAAATTAAGTTAAATTAATAAATTAAATTATCTATTTTGACAGGTTGCACTTGTGATAGGTATTATGGGATGTTGTAGACGAGGAGAGTTATGTAAACTAAAAGTTGATGACTTTGAAGACTTGGGCACAGCTCTATTAGTTAGACTGCCAGACACTAAAACAAAAATAACCAGGACTTTCACAATCACTGGCCCGTATTACCAGCTATGCAAAAAATACGCTGCATTGCGCCCTCCAAATATCAGTGAAAACCGTTTTTTCCTAAATTATCAAAAGGAAAAATGTACAAAACAAGTAGTAGGCATAAATAAATTTGGTAATATGCCAAAAGAGATTGCAGATTTCTTACATTTACCAAATTCAAAGTCATACACGGGACATTGCTTCCGAAGAAGCTCTGCAACCATGTTGATTGATGCAGGAGGGGATATCACTATGCTGCAACGACATGGAGGGTGGAAATCAAGCTCAGTAGCACAGGGATATATCGAGGATTCTCTCAACAACAAATTAAACATAGCCAATAAGATAGTGCATGCAGTTGAAAACATTGAAAATCAACCTTCAACCTCCACTAACAATATCATGTCTAAATCTAGTGCAGTTGAAAATATTGAAAATCAACCTTCCACATCAACTAATAACCTGATACCCAATACTGGTGCTTCCACTGCTGCCAGTTACTTTCATTGCCAGACTACAAGTACTGTTCAAGAAGATTGTAATGTTCTAAATGAGAAACATCAATTGAATTTTAATAATTGCAATAATTTAACGTTTAATTTTTATAAATAATTTGTATCATGTGAAATAAAAGATAAATTCTTTCTAACTTATTACATTTTTATAGTAATGTAACATTCTTTTTCAAATAATAATACAAGTGCTGTTTAAATCGTCTATTCACAAACGAATATTTATTTCTATACACTAATGAATACACTATAAATTAACGCTATGATTATAAACCATTAAAACTATTATTTACAGACTATGAGTTTCTAATACAACATTTATATTCACTATTTATTTTGTAATACACAGTTAATGACTTGCTGTTGACTGCCTCTCTTTTATCCGCAATCCGCTTTTATATCCTCATATAAACGCACCAGAAATTGCTGGAACCTTCTATGTATTCTTAGAAAATGCTAGAATAAACCACGTCTGATTTACATGCTTGTGCGATGCGTCTTTTTCTCGAAGGCGACAGAACACACCACCTGTCGCTCGAAAAGAGGTTCGTTCCTTTTCTCTCCCGTTACACTGCCCCCCTCTTCAAGTCTGTTCTGTCCCAGAACAGGTTTTATGCTCTGGTTCCTGTAGAACGGGTCATGACGATATCGACAGTCTTCACCTCGACTACACGTTCCATTACGGTAGAAATAACAGTCTACACTCTTCGTTGGCCTTAATGCGGGCTGTGGGTCAAAACTGCAGACGAAGATCTTGACGTCCGTACCTCTAAAGACAACTTCCAGCATGTTTCTAACGATTCTCCAATCCAGCTGGTCCCGCCCACAGCCGAGTTTGGGAACTGCCAATTTGTTAATTCCCCTGGTAAGCAACTCGATTCTCAAATTCCATAGTGCCCTCCACAAGTCGGCGTAACTCGGTTTCTGGTAGTAAAACTGCTTGGTTACCAAGTAGTAAATGGATCGGTCATGATCAGGCAAGCGTAAGGATTTACCAACAGAGGGATTTTGTTCTCGAAGTTCATTCAGCCGTCCAAATTTATTTCTAAACACCACTGCGATCCCCCTGGACATACGAAGATCCTCGGAGACACAGTGGGCAATGGAATAATCACCAGGGACCCGGAAGAGATCTTGTTGCATCTCAGTCGTGACTCCGAATCGCGCTTTTCTAGTTCCAGAAAACGCAGCCATAAATTCTCTAAAGGTTGGCTGATCATCTCCAGGCCTTACGGTATTGATAGCCACCTCAGCCTCATCTTCCGGAACTGCGTCATTATTTCCCTCATAGTGCGCCAGACGATTGGAGTGTACCACCTTTGGTTTCCCTCTTGGCAATTTCTGGATGCGATAAATCAAGTCATTTATTCGTTTCTTCACCTGGTATGGACCCTCCCAATTTCGCTGTAACTTTGGAGAATAGCCACGACGCCTTTGCGGGTTGTATAAACAGACAAGCTCTCCAGGTTGAAACCCTCCTTCTTGGGCTCTCACATCGTACGTAGCCTTCATCCGGTCACTCGCGATTCGACTATTATTTCGGGTTCGGTCGTGAATATCCTCCAACTTCTTCTTTAAGTTGATGACATAATCATTCCCGGCTACCTCCTGCTCTATAGGTGGAGACCCAAATTCCAGATCACACGGTAACCGTAACTCGCGTCCAAACATCACAGACGCTGGTGACTGACCGGTTGTTTCGTGGACCGATGCACGATAAGCCATCAGAAACAGATGCAGGTATTGGTCCCAGTCTCGTTGATGATCGGAGACGACCTTGGCCAAATATTTGCCCATTGTCCGATTCATGCGTTCTACCATTCCATCGGACTGCGGATGTAACGGTGTGGTCCGAGTCTTGCGAATGCCCAACAATCGACAGACTTCTCCAAAGAGTACAGACTCGAAATTACGGCCTTGATCCGAATGCAGCTCCATGGGCACTCCGAAACGACTGAAGAACTCTTTGACTAGTACGTCAGCAACAGTCGCAGCTTCCTGGTTTGGTAGGGCATATGCTTCTGGCCATTTGGTAAAATAGTCCATTGCCACTAAGATGTATTTATTCCCATCGTCAGTTTCGGGAAATGGTCCGGCAATGTCTATAGCTATTCTCTCCAGAGGACTACCCACATTGTACTGCCTCATGGGTGCTCTTCGTTTCCCCAAGGGTCCGTTGCCAGTGGCACATAGTTCACATTTCCGGCACCACTCCTTCACGTCTTCTTTACAGTTGACCCAATAAAAACGCTCCCTAACTTTCTCCAAGGTCTTTTTCACACCGAAGTGTCCTCCGGAGGCACCGTCATGGAGATGTCGCAATACTGTAGCCACTCGGCTTCTTGGAACCACGAACTGAGACCTAATGGTGGTGCCATCTTCACTCTCCAGTACTCGCTTCAGGAGATCGTCTTCCACCTTCAAGGACTCCCATTGGGCCCAATATGCTTTGAGCGTTCTGTTGAAAGGGCTGACGGCCTCCCAGGCAGGCCTTTCTCCCACGCGCTTCCATTCCAGTACCATTTTTAGTTCGGGATCAGCCTCCTGCTGTCGTTGCAATTCTTCCGGCAACCAATTGTCGTTGACGATGGTAGTCCTTAATACTTGGCAAACCCTCTCTTCCAAACGAGAGCAATGACGGCAATCCGTTGGACAGGGTCTTCTTGAAAGAGCATCGGCATTTCGATGACTAGTGCCCGCTCGATGTTCGGTGTCAAAGTCGTATCCTTGTAATCGTTCGATCCACCTTGCGACCTGGCCTTCAGGATTACGGAATTGTAGAAGCCATTTCAACGCTGCATGGTCCGTCCTCAATAAAAACTTCCGTCCGTACAAGTATTTGTAAAAGTGCTCAACGGACTTCACGACGGCCAATAGTTCTTTTCTGGTCACACAATAATTCCTTTCGGCTTTAGACAAAACCTTACTAAAATAGCCGATGACCTTTTCTTGTCCATCCTGTATCTGAGAAAGTACACCCCCAATGGCCAGATTACTTGCATCTGTGTCAAGTATGAATTTCCCTTCTGTCCGTGGATAACTCAATATTGGTTCGGTTGTCAGGGCACGCTTCAGCTGTTGGAAAGCTGTTTCACACTCTCCGCTCCAAACATACTCGCGTCCATCTTCAGTTAGCCTTGTCAGAGGCTTCGCTATATTGGCAAACCCAGGAACGAAACGCCTATAGTAGGTACATAACCCAAGAAAACTACGAACTTGGTGTTTATCTTTCGGTGTTGGCCACTCTTGAACAGCACGAATCTTATCGGGGTCGGCTGCCACTCCATTTTGTGATACGACGTGCCCGAGATATTTCACTTCCTTTCTGAATATGTGGCACTTTTTCGGACTCAGTTTCAGATTGGCTCCACGTAGTCTTCGGAACACTTCCTCTAGATTTTTCAAATGTTCGTTGAATGATTTTCCGACTACAATCACATCATCTAGGTATACCAGGCAGGTCTTCCACGACAACCCTCTCAGGATGGTCTCCATTAAACGCTCAAAGGTGGCCGGAGCGTTACATAGACCAAAAGGCATAACCGTAAACTGCCATAGTCCGGAACCAATAGTGAACGCGGTCTTCTCCCGGTCTTCAGGTTCCATTTCAACTTGCCAATAACCACTCTTCAAGTCCAAAGTCGAAAACCATCGTGAACCAGACAGGGTATCTAACGTGTCGTCGATGCGTGGTAAGGGATAGCTGTCTTTCTTGGTCACGTCATTAAGCTGCCGATAGTCCACACAAAATCTCGTTGACCCGTCCTTCTTACTGACCAGGACCACCGGTGATGCCCAGGGACTGCTGGATGGCTCGATGACCCCTTGTTCTTCCATATCGATAATAATCTTCTCGGCTTCTGCTCTCCTTGCTAGAGGTAGACGCCTCGGCTGCTGACGGACAGGCATAGAGTTGCCTGTATTGATTTTATGTTTTATTATATCTGTTCGTCCCTTCTGGCTATCGTCAAGAGCGAAGATATCTTGGTATCGATGAACCAAACCCTGTACCTCTTTCACTTCTGTTCTGTTAAGGTCTTCGCACGAACTAGTAACCATGCCCACTAATTTTCCACCATGGTCTTTGGGCGCTGATTTTGGAACATCAGCCATACACCTGGCTACTCGGAATACTGGCACACACTGTCCCACAAGGGTACTCTTCTTCAATGTCACCGGATCCACATTAACGTTCATAAGCCTCACCGGTACTGTCTTTCCAACCTTGATCAGCGCTTTTCCCACCAGTATGCCACTATGGATCTTCTTATCACAAACAGGCTCCATCATTCGCACACATCCAACCCGAAGATCTCCATCCAAACCTGCCTCGACAACCATCTCGCTTTGACCCGGCAATATCACATCTTCAGTCAGCAAAACCCTTACAACCGGATCTTCTCGTGGGTGCAACGGAAGTTCTTCGTTACCGACCTTCAAAACACCCTCTTTCAAATCCAACGTAAAACCAAATTTTCTCAGGAGGTCCATTCCAAAGATGAAGTCATCAGTGATATCGGCTACCAGCACCTCATGATCACGTTCTTCACTTCCAATGCCAATCTTCATCTTCACCACTCCGCGTGTTGGTATCACTTCACCTGTTGCTGTACGGAGTTGAGTAGTTGTTGATAACAGCTTCATACTTGATTGTAGAACATCAGGGCGTACGATGGATTTTGTCGCCCCCGTATCAATAAGTAGTGGAACAGTTCGGTTAGAAATCTTTCCATCTACAAACAAACTGCCGTTACTATTCTTTGATGTTACGGCATGGATCGTGATCTCCGGGACATCTTCACTCGCAGCCAACGTTCGCCCCCTCTTGCCAACCCCTTTTAACTTTTCCGACGGTTGTACTTTTCTGGGTTTAGGGCAGCGGCGTCGTATGTGCCCTTGTTCACCGCAGTTCCAGCAACGGGGTCCTCGAACTTCTTGAGGATTCCTCTTACGACTATCTTCCTTCTGAAGAACTCTCAGTACTAACTCTTCTAGGTGATCTTTAGAACCTTCTTCTTCCTCCACAACGGCCCGAACACGCCCGTGACCTCGGGACGCTTGTTTTGCAGCTTCAAATTCTAAAGCGTGAGCAAGCGCATCATCAGTTGTTCTTGGTCGTGCTAGCCTCAATGATTGTTGTGTTTCTCCGTCTCTTAACCCATCAATGAAGGTCTGCACAGCCAGTTGTCCCAGAAATGAATCGGGTGCCGTAGGGTACGCCAATCGGACAAGCCGCGCAACATCGGCTTCAAACTCCTGCAGGCTTTCTCCATTCTTCTGGATACGATTCTTCACTTGCGCGTGATACACTTGTTGAAGATGCGCGTCTCCATATCTCATTTCCAATCTAGACACTAACAATTGGTAATCATTTTCCTGTCCTGCTGGGATTGTTTGCAGGACGTTCAACGCGTCTCCACGCAAAGCCACAGTTAAAGAAACGGCCTTTTCCTTGCCTGTCCATCCGTTGGCCCCAGCGGCCGCCTCAAATTGTTTGTAGTAGGTGGACCAAGGTATCTTTCCATCGAACGTGGGTGGTTTTACTTTTATCCCTACGGCAGGAACCTTTTCTTCTTTAAATTGTTTCTTTACTTCGTTGAACGGCCACTCAGAAGTTGAGGGAAACCGTAGTTGCCTCATTCTATCTTCCAGCATTTCGATCATATCGTCTTTCTTAGTTGTTGGTGGTAATTGCATTTGGGCTATTTTCTCTTCTACCATCTTTATTACCCTATCTTGTTCCGCCAATCTACCTTCCAATAGTCCTAACGCACTGGCATTCTCCAAAAATTCGTCGAAAACTTTATCTTCCAACGCTTTGACATTTTCCAACAATTCTCCTTTCATCATTTTAACATTTTCTTCCAGTGCTTTAGTATTTTCAAGTAATTCTTGTTTTAAAATTCTAGAATTCTCTTCGGACTTTTCCAGTAGTTCTTCTTTTAGCATTCTAACATTTTCTTCGGACTTTCTAGAATTTTCTTCGGCTTTTCTAGAACTTTCTTCCATTTTACTTAACAACAAACTAGTATCAATTGCGGGTCCAGGTATTTCGAAGAGGAAACTTTCAGGATCTTCTTGCTGTTCTATAAGCCATTCTTTTAGCCGATTTATTAACACGTTTTTAAGGCCAGTTGTTTCCAAATCTCGTTCTTCCAGTTCATGTTTCAAGTTTATTACTTTCAGATCTTTCAACAATTTCATCGCCATCTTAATTGTTTGTTGAAATTATTTTTAACACTAAAAATTTAATCTCACAGCACTTTATTTAATTATTACGCGATTTTATTTATTTTAAAACCTCACACCTGTAACACCACTGTAACATTCTTTTTCAAATAATAATACAAGTGCTGTTTAAATCGTCTATTCACAAACGAATATTTATTTCTATACACTAATGAATACACTATAAATTAACGCTATGATTATAAACCATTAAAACTATTATTTACAGACTATGAGTTTCTAATACAACATTTATATTCACTATTTATTTTGTAATACACAGTTAATGACTTGCTGTTGACTGCCTCTCTTTTATCCGCAATCCGCTTTTATATCCTCATATAAACGCACCAGAAATTGCTGGAACCTTCTATGTATTCTTAGAAAATGCTAGAATAAACCACGTCTGATTTACATGCTTGTGCGATGCGTCATTTTCTCGAAGGCGACAGAACACACCACCTGTCGCTCGAAAAGAGGTTCGTTCCTTTTCTCTCCCGTTACAGTAAATACTTAACATTTTTATAAAAATTGCACTTTCTTGGCTTTGCGACGTTCCACTGTTAAGATCAAATTTAAACAAAGGTCGTACACAAAGTATAGTGTAAAACTCGTTATGCAATTCGCTATTGCTTGCTCGTGCAGTTGCAAGCACTCGGCAAGCCTCGTGCTCGCAATACTGCACTCGCAAGCAATATGCTTCATTGCATAACTTGTTGTACAATATACTAATTAGTAGTACTAGAAATGACCACTAAAGGGCCACAGCTTTACTACATATGAGTATGATGATGAATACAACAAGCGATGGAACATGATCCATTGGCCTGACTCTCCCCTACTTGTATACATTTTTCATTATTTCTGATATTCTGGTATCATAATAGAATAAACTGTGACATACTTTAATTGTTGTGTTCATTCTTGTATGATGAGTTCTTCGTACATTAGTTATCGTAGGGCTGAAGCTGTTAGCTTTTCTGAGGAAGATTCGAGTCTTTAACCTCTGAAGGTAAGTTTATGGTAGTATTTTGTAACCGAATACTTTGTGCGTTGCAATCTATGGAACTCGCCGGCTGTAATATCAAGTTACTGACACCCAATCTATTTTTTCAAAGATCTCAGAATTCTGATATTTCGACTCTACCGCACGACCACTCCCGACTGCGGCTGCTTCTTTCAATAAAACAATAAATAATGTCATACATCATCTGTATTTACAAATCAAAATATGTACAAGTAGATGATTAGTTTTAATTTATAATTGTTGGCGTTGCCAAGGGCGTCGTTTATATTTATAAAACTAAGAATTTTTATGTTTGTCGCATGGTAGCAACTTTTACTAAATTTTCGAACGCTAAACAGATATATGAAATTTTAAATTTAAATGTTTTTGCTGTTAGTTGTTACTAACATGAAAACAAATAAAGTCCTTAGAGCACATGTGATCTAAAGAATAAGTTCATTTTATCTAAGAAATTTCTGCAGAAGTCGGCACAAAATAAATTGCGAAAACGTTGCAAATATTCATGTTATTTGTTGTGTTGCAAAACATGTAGTTTATAGCAAATGATCCAAATTCTTATTGAACGTAACGCCGGCTGCGATTGCAAAGTAAACTCTGAGCGGGCGTTACAAACTATAATGTCCGCTTATAATGCCCTATGGTATGGTGCATTATGGTTAATGTACGTTCAAATTTATTACCTAGTGATACCTAAAATCTTGTATGCACCACGAGCGTTACTAGATGATAATACCCATTGAGCAACATCCATCCCTCGGGCCAAGGTCTACGAACAAAAATATATAATATAACCTAAAATTCACTACTACGAATGTTCAATAAATATAAACAACAAAAGCTATTGTTTACTTTTAGATTTAACTTAATTTATTATTTTAAGCAGACCACCTGATGACCAGTCTTCAAGCTAAAATAAATATCTGCAAATTTAATTAGGACATTTATATGCAATCACCGTGTGCAACCGGTAACCTAACCTACAGTAACAGTAACCTTTAAACTCTATTTTTAGGGAAGGCATTATAAATAAAAAAACCAAACAGGACAAAACTAACCCTTATGATGATAAAAAATAGTTGCAGCTTTTTAAAACGAAATTATCAAGTTTGATATAACTATTCACTTTATCGCTTTTTGCAAATAATGATTTCTTCTTTGACTATACCTCACATATGTTTAGAACCTCTATAATTTAGCTATCTTCGAAAAGTGTGCGACGTCATTGTTAGGTTTACTGTTAAAAAGCAATATTATTCATTTACAAAATAAATTATTAACAATATTAAACTTAATATCAAACTATCAATGGCTAGATTAAATTAAGTTTTTATGCTTGTATACTTCTTCCTAATAAATATCGCCAAAAGTATTAGAATTCTTATTAAAATAATTCAATTTTAGCACACCTTTAAGATATCTTCTTTTTGGCAATTATTATAAAAACATACATGAACTGTTTGTTTATGTAGGTACTTATATTGGCCAGTACGCTGCAAAGTGGATAACTGTTATACATTTACAAATAAGGATAATACACTACAAATAACTAATAATAAAATAGTTTGTTAAATATGAACATATTTATATTATTTCAAGATAAAGTTTTCAATGATTGCTGCTTTGAATAAGATCATTGGCAATAAATTTCGTTATTAAATCTAAAGCCCAAGCAGGTTGATCCATCGGTACCATATGTCCAGCGTTACGTACTAAGACCTCGGTTAAATTTCCAGCGTTCTTTGCATATCCGGCTAGCTCTTCCCCGACGAACCATTCATGTCTTTCGGCCATTGCGTACTCTTTATGTTTATTAAAATTGAGATGATCCAGAAAATTGACTGTTAAAGGATATGCCACAATTATATCTAACTGGCCATTGTAAAACATAATTCTATAATGATGCAGTAGTTTGCTTACGAGTGGAGCAACTGACTTCATGATATCTTCTAGTAAATAAAACCGAACTGTATTACTATCGGCAATAAATGCAACATTTCCTACATGGAGAGCTGCCTTAAGATCTTTCCGTTCCAAATAATCTGTTAGTAAATCTGATTGAGCATCCAATGAATTATTTGGCTCCAAAAAATTGTAAACGTTTGAGAATCCTGACTGATCTTCAAACACGTCTAATACAGTATCCCATGTTGCTTCTGCCAGAAACCATTGTCTATTGCGAATTTGTTCTACCACTATGCTTTGTAAATTCCACATATAATCTCTCGCATTGAAATCAATTAAACCGATTTGATATAAATAATCAGCATAATTAACTTGATTCGCAGGATCAGAAAATCCATTCCCAATTGCCAGTCCCTTCAAATTTATGGTTGGCTCATCGACATGTTTATGAACATGTATATCATAAGCAAGAGCTGGTAAATATTTACCAGCGTATGACTCACCTGCGATGTAAAACTCATTAGTTTGTAATTCCGGGAATAATTTGAAAAATTGCAATAATGCTCTGCGTAGTTCATTTGATACGTCCATTTCATCAGTCGCGTAACCAAATAGATCGGTAGTAAAACTAAATCCTGTCCCCACAGGGTTATCAATGTATATCATTGAATGATTGTGTGCCCAAGAATGTTCTCTTAAATCAATTGTTCCGTTCTCAATCAGTCGAAAAGGGCCATTTTCAAAGAATAGACCATATAAAGATGATCCGCCAGGTCCGCCTTGTAACCAGAGCACAACTGGTGCTTTTTTATAATCCACTTTCATAGCTGGAAAGAACCAGAAGAATAGGTTGTTGTTAGTAATTTCATCAACATTGAAGTATCCGGAATAGCTTGTAACATTTCGAAATTCTGTGAAGTTGACCTCCGCTGCCTTTCGTGCGTCTTCAAGTTTACCTTCATTTATCAAGTTTGTTAAAATTAGTGGGTCGCCAATGTCAAAAAAGTTGTTGAGTTCTTCAATTTTAGGTACTGAAGCCTTGTTAAAACGTAAATGGGCAACCGCACTAGAAAAACACAAAAATGTTACAATTAAGGCGGATAGAGTCTTCATGTTTGCTAATTTTCTGCCCGATGGTAGAAATCATAAAAACTGAAATTAGGTTTGACGACAACGCTTATATATACATACGAATTTTTAGTGTCGCCATTCAAAATAATGTTAAAATTGGTGTTAAAAGTTATTACACATTAAGTTAAAACGTGATAAATGAATAAATTTTATTAGAAACATATCGTAAAATATTTCTAAATGGGTTACTTGTCTTATGTTCGTGATGTTAGTCTTTTACGCGCAAAAAAATACTAGTAGGTACTCGTAACATGACGTATGATAAGAAAATAGTCACATTGGGCAGACTTCCCAGAACTTTTAAAGTGGACTGAATCCACACAAAATGGCTGCTTGACAGTTACTCAACTTGAATTGCAGAAAATAACTGAAAAATTACTATAAATAAGTACAGCATTTTTGTTTGTAAAAATTGGATTGATTCGGCCTTTACTTGATGAAGATCCATATTAAATTCAATAACACAATAAAACACTATTAAATCTTCACTTATTTATATTTGAAAAATATTATGACTGTCGTTTCGCTACACAGTAGCTTCTTCAGATAAAGCCTGGTTAAAACTAAATCTATTTTCTAAGGTGTAAAAGGTACAAATATATATACAAACAGGTATTGTTAAAAGATTACAGCTTGTACCTAGAATAAGATACAATACATTTACAGTTAGGTGAGAAGTTCTAGGTATTTAACAAATTCTTTCAAAGAAATAAATTTAACAGTGGTGAATTATTTATATCTATTTGATCATTTAACATGTAATCAGATTTTTTATTTTTATTAATTTCTAAGGCTTCTAATAAATTAAGTTTTCTACCTTTATTTTCTATGTGTAGGATCTCTAAACTATTATTGAAACTATGGTGTTCTTCTATAAGATGGTTGGCAAAAGTAGATTTTTGTTTCTTATTTCTGAAGCAACTAATAATAAGAAACAAGAATCTACTTTTGCCAACCATCTTATAGAAGAACACCATAGTTTCAATAATAGTTTAGAGATCCTACACATAGAAAATAAAGGTAGAAAACTTAATTTATTAGAAGCCTTAGAAATTAATAAAAATAAAAAATCTGATTACATGTTAAATGATCAAATAGATATAAATAATTCACCACTGTTAAATTTATTTCTTTGAAAGAATTTGTTAAATACCTAGAACTTCTCACCTAACTGTAAATGTATTGTATCTTATTCTAGGTACAAGCTGTAATCTTTTAACAATACCTGTTTGTATATATATTTGTACCTTTTACACCTTAGAAAATAGATTTAGTTTTAACCAGGCTTTATCTGAAGAAGCTACTGTGTAGCGAAACGACAGTCATAATATTTTTCAAATATAAATAAGTGAAGATTTAATAGTGTTTTATTGTGTTATTGAATTTTTGTTTGTATTTTGAAACCTTTACGTATGTTCTAAACTGAATGGCACTGGAGGGATGACTTTAACTGAAATGTCATTTTTGTACATATACAGCAAATCATCTTTTGTTGGGCGGCAAAATTCATTAAGGTCCTTCTCAATATACCAAGAGGTCTATCTTGAAAGATGGTTTCTTAGCAGTAGTTTACATCAGGTGGTAATGCAGCAGCAGTTGAGCGAGATACATATCTGACTTGCATTTCGCCCTCCTAATGCTTCACTTCATTGCTTTTACCAGGCCTAGTAAGATTCCATTCCTGTTATGGTATTCTGTTAGGGGAACTGCACGATTAACGACAGGTTCATCTGGGAAACCTCGAAGACCAACAATTGGGATAAAAGGCTATATATCTAATAGAGCTACAAATATTTCATAGAGCACAAACAAATATTGCCGAATTATTTTCAGCCATTTCACTTCTTAGCAGGATCAAATACTGCCCCAACTAAGAGTTGTACTGCTCTACCTGATGAATGCGTAGAAAGTGTAGTTAAATTGAACCCTGTTTGTCATGGCCATTTTAATGACTGGATATTGAATGGTATGAAAAATTTTAATTAATCATAATACGCTTGGGCCAATCATTCGTCCGTTTCATAAAGCTCTAGAATACTTCAAAAATGTTTTAGCCATTTTCTGAAATGACATAATTTATGTTGCTTGATCTAATTTGCTAGTACACCAGGTGCTGCATGTACTTATATTGTTCGCTACATAAATGGATCTGCCCTTGCTCGTTTACCGAATGAACTTGCTGAATGCACCTGGCTGATCTTCTAATAATTTTGCTTTTTCTCGCTTTTAAAATTAACTATGTTGTATTATTTAAAAGAATTCTATCGAACTATTTCTACTCGTTGCTCCAAAAGATATCCATAAAGAAACAACTGGCAAAACGGCGCCAGACATCAGATAGATATACCCACAGATTTTATTTTTTACCAATACCCATGTTATAGAAATTCTTTATTGCAAAACTTTGTAACAGGTGAAATTATTCTAAAAATTCAATTTTATGCTTGTATATTTCTTCCAAAAAATATCAGCAAAAGTATTAAAATTTTTATTAACTTAATGTAATTTTCTAGTATACCAGCAAGCTATTTAATTTTTATGAAAACAATTGAGTATTTACTAACAATCACTACCAATAGTATACAGTGTGTTTTTTGTAAACGATAATATAGGAAATCCAATGGTATTTTATCATTTTCCTCGTAAGTTTGTACCCTTGCAAATGTAATTAGAAATCTTGGTATCAATCGAAAGAAGAATTCATTTTACGTCAAAAAAATATTAAACTTTATGAAGAAAACCAAAATCGATTTAGAAAAAGACTTAAAAAGCTTATTGATTTACTGCTTTTGGTAATAAGTTATTAAAAAAAGCTGGAAGCTGAACGCCGATTGGTGTAGCGGTTAACACTTCAGATTCCTAATCAAAAATCGCGAGTTCAAACCCCCGTCATCGTATACTTTTTTTAATTGTATTGCTTACTAATTATTATTTTTAGAACTTGATTACAACGATTATTAATTTTTTTTATTGTTAGATATTTTTGCTACGGGGGTTTACCGTTACTTTCTGTACAATTTTAACTACCTATCAGAAAGGCAAATGAAAAAAGGGAATAAAACTAATAATCCTTGTAATAAAGTTCTAAAAATAATAATTAGTAAGCAATACAATTAAAAAAAAAGTATACGATGACGGGGTTTGAACCCGAGTTTGAACCGATTTTTGATTAGGAATCTGAAGCGTTAACCGCTACACCAATCGGCGTTCAGCTTCCAGATTTTTTTAATAACTTATTACTAAAAGCAGTAAATCAATAAGCTTTTTAAGTCTTTTTCTAAATCGATTTTGGTTTTTTTCATAAAGTTTAATATTTTTTTGACGTAAAATGAATTCTTCTTTCGATTGATACCAAGATTTCTAATTACATTTGCAAGGGTACAAACTTACGAGGAAAATGATAAAATTCCATTGGATTTCCTATATTATCGTTTACAAAAAACACACTGTATATCAAGGGACTAAATATATCTTTAGATTAATAGGTAATTAATATATTTAAGTAATTACTAGCATCAAGTAATCATCACCCTAACATTTATTGCAAAGATTGCATGTACGAGTAATTCATTCTAACATAGAATCTTTTAGCAGTAAAAAATGCTCTATATTTTGTTGCGTGCTAAGATTTCCTATACAATGTAAACTGATCTATTTCGATTTCCATAAATATTCATATCAGGATTTACATTGAAATAATATGCATATGCATGAATATTCTTTAGTAATACTAACAATCGTTTAAAAATTAATGCAAACTAAATCTAACTTTTAATTTTTCTGTGCTGTTTAATGAAGTATTTGTATATTTTTGAATGAATTTGAATGCGTAGCGTTCCTTTTTCCAAGATGATTTCAACACTACCTGTTATATGACAAAGTATTTTTTATTCAACGCAAAATGTAAAAATGATATTTTCGCCATTCAATTTGGAGAACAAAGTAAGCGTTTGCATCACAATTGATGGAAGTAAATCATTTTCCTCATTAATGAGGAAAGTAATAAAATGTACATACTGTATTGTATTATATAAATGTTATTTGTGATTAACATTGCCAAACCACTGACTTAAATACATTATTTTTATCGACAACCACAGAAAGATGTTTATGTGGTTGTCGAGACCGACTGGTTAATGTGCCTATCTGAAAGCACGGCGAAGTGCACTGAGGCTTTATCCACGAGAAAAATCTTTTCGCCGGTTTCGGGGATCGAATCCAGGCTGCCTGAGTAAGTCAAATTCTTTACCGTTCGGCCACCCACTTCACTTCAATACTGATACAGGATACGCAATAATAGTTATTTATGGTACAAGTGAACTAAGTAAGATATTATCCACGAACAAAATATTGAACCTCGAGGGCCGGTAGGCCCGAATGGGTTAATTTTTTGACTGGATAATATCCTTAACTCACGTGTGCCATGTAAAGTTTTATTCAACACCTCTTTATTTAAATTTAAATATTGAATTTGCAATGTAGAGTTGGTGTGCAGTTTTGACGGTAATAAATTTAATACTCTAGGCCGATGACTGGATTTTAATAATATTATGCAATATAAGCTGGTGATTGATTGCTACCTATAATAGCAGCAAATCACCATTCTACAGAGGTTTTTTTTCTTCAGAAGTTTTTCTACCCATAAAACTCAACTTTAATTGCTTACAAACATCAAGATTTAGCTCTCTTTTTTTAGAGGTGTTTTAGTATTTATTTTAGGCTGAACCTCACCCCTATTTTAGGGATGAAAATGGTTGAACGGAAATCGCCATATGACATGTCCCCCTTCCTAATAAATTTGATGTGTCCGGTCATTTTTCGAAAAATTGCGGTTTAGTGCCTCAAAACGGGCTCGTTTCGTTTTCGGCGGGCCTCTCTGTATATACGTATTAATGGAATATTTGCAAATTCAATACAAATACTATATTGATTTACATGAAATAAATAATAAATAGATACCTATGAATATACTAACACTTCTTTAAATTATATATGTATAGGTGGTGTGATATTTGAAAAAATGGTATGAAATGCACGTGGGAAAGCAAAATCGTACAATTTTGAAACTTAACCAACATCTGCAAAAACGGACATAGTGGAGACATATTTGCGTTATGATTTTTTTTCTCCTTGATAGTTACACGACATATTGCACGAGCTTTTTTAAAATTGAATTAAGTTGTCGATAGCTAAATTTCTTTTTAGGAGATTAAGCGCTTGTTTGTTTTCTGCAATAACGTATAAATTATGAGAAATACCTTTTGTTTCTGACACATATTTTGTTGCCACTTCTAGTATAATGTTGGTGATATCAATACATCATTAATTGGGTATCTGTGGTACAATGTGTTCTCTATATGCATCCCAATCAGCTTTAGTTAAAATCTATTTTTTGTAGAATTACCATAGGAAGGTTTCCATAATTAATTTTACTGATGAAGATAGGATCGTGATCGCTGAATTGTAGGCCAGAATCATTAGAACAGTCTAAAGTCGTAGATAGAGACGGAATGTACAATGTTAAATCTATAGCGGTAAATTTCCCAGTGGATATGTCGTTTAAATATTAGAGTTACAAAAAAAGTTGTCCCCCGCCTCAAGGCCGAAAACTTAATTTTCCATCGGGGTCCCGATCTAAAGAACATAAATCAAAATCGTTACTACTCGACCTTTGTAAGACAAATGACTTTTTTGTCTCTACTGACTGGACTATATAAGGAAATTTCGACAGTAAACCACTCCCTTGAAGATATTCAGTGTTTTATGAGCACAAACTTTAACACTAACTGAAAAATGAATTTACCTTGACAGAATAAAGGTAGAGTATAGTGTACATAAAACTGAAAATTTATTGAAACACATTAAATATGTAACTGAAAAGAGATACAAAAATTTGAATACTGCTTACAAAGCTTAATTACAGTAAAAATAAGTATGTGTCGTCTTTGTATGATAATAACAAATTAATTGTAGAATTCGTGAAAGGTATATTACCTACATTAAAAATACAATACTGATTTAATTGACATGATAGTATGATAGCTTTAATCGCTTCAGTAGCAATACTTGTAATCAAATTAAAGTTAAGCACAGCATAGAATAAGAAAGTTTAACTAAACAAATAGTTTATTAGCAGTAAACATCTTTATCAGTTCCAAAACCCATACCGGTTGATCTGTTGGCAATGAATGACCGGAGTTACGAACTAAAACCTCTGTTAAATTTCCTGCACGTTTACCATAACCAGCAAGATCATCACCAACGTGCCAAAGAAATCTCTGAGCTGATTTGTATTCTTCTGCACCACTAAATTCAAAGTTTTTCAAAAACTCTTCTGTACTGGAATACGGCATCATAACATCCAATTGACCATTATATATCAACACCCTATAATAGTTTAATACTTCCGAAAGCCAAGAGGTAATAGGTTTCATTATATCATTTCTCAGATAATTATGTGCGTCTATACTCTGTGCTACATAATCGGTCTTTCCAACGTGCAGCGTGGTCTTAATATATTGATCGTTCATGTATTCAGTTAACAAATTATAATCATACAAATTTTTACTAATCCTCAAAGAATTGTACAGATTGTTATATCCTGAATGCTTTCGGAACGTTATTAATAGGTTAATCCAAAATTCAAACGCTTCGTACCAATTTCCTGCGTTAATATGAGTTTTAATGTCCTCTTCTATTTTTGATATTTCATCTTTGGCATTAAAATCAATCAAGCCTGTTTGGTACAAAACATCCGCATAATGAAACTGAGTTATTGGTTGATACAAACCTCCGCCTATTGCAAGCCCTTTCAGATTTATTTTATTGTCATTTTCTAGATTATGGTAATATATGGTACGAGCAGAAGCTGGTACGTATTTACCAGCATACGATTCTCCAGCAATAAAAAAATCATTGTTTTTTAAATCAGGAAACAGTTTGAAGAATTGTACAACAGCTTCACACACCCCTTTGCCTACAACAGTTTGATTCTCTGCGTATCCGTTCTTCCTAGTAAAACTAAACCCACTTCCAACAGGATTGTCCAGATATATTACCGAAAACTCATCTGTCCATGGATGTTTTCTCAACTGTAAGGTTTTATTGTCATTAAGCTCAAACGGACTGTGTTCATAGAATAGTCCATTTAAGGATGAAGTACCTGGCCCTCCTTGTAACCACAATATCACTGGAGCAGTTACACAATCATGTTTTGCAGGAAAGAACCAGAAATATAGATGAGAATCAAACTTTTCATCTATAGTAAAGAAACCCGAGTAACTTTCAATGTTATCAAATTGTTGAAACCTCGTAACTCTTGCAGCTGCCTGTGCTTCTTTTATTCTGCCCTCATTAATTAAAGTCGTCAAAATTAAAGGATTCTCGATATCTTGAAAGATGGTATTTTCGGAATCCAAGAAGTTATTTAAATATTCTGCTGTAGTCTCATCTGTTTGCGTGTTTTTTGTAGTCGGATTGCAAATTGCACCACGTCTACATAAATATAGTACACTCAAAATGTATAAGCTCTTCATTTCTTTATAAGCACTTAATCTTGAAAAAAGGAAATAGGTGATTTTAACAAGTTTTAAAACTTATCTACGGTGATAACTATGTGTATTTTAATTTTTTTGAATCAAACCGTATTATGCATGCTTTTCTATGCAAATACGTTCGTGAATAATGTATTTATATCAAACTTGAAAAATGCATATAAATGAGGAACAAGATTAATGAATACTTACAAAAAGAATCACATGTAAAACGGATTTGTATGCAATTACGCCATTAGAGCACAATGAATAATGTTGTCAGTTCGATCTGACCTAAATTTACTTTTTTGCCCGATCGGGCGTTTTGGTTCATTTACAAGTTCTGCTCTCAGGGCGGTAAGTTCAACTTACCGCCCAAGGCTCGGTAATAAAGTACTTCGTCATTTAAGTCGAAAAACACTCACTATCATTCTAAAATTCGTACGGATTGAGACAAAAATTGTTTTTGTTTATTCAACTCCATAATTAACCGACTGGAAATTCACATTTTCAGTGCGATGTGTTTAATGTTTACTCTATATATTTAAAATTCACTCATGCTAAATTCAGTTTCTTAAATTAATTAATGATTTGCATGTAAAGTTATTTACCGTTGGGATCTCAGAAACTCACACGACAGACAGAAAACGAAGATTTAGGAAAAAATTAGTTCGACTTAGTACTGCCTTGTCTTTATAATTATCAAAAAAATTACACCCTATTGAAAAAATAGTAATATATTAATATAAAGACTCATTCCCGTTTTAACTTGCGAATAGTTCGGACGTGCTTATCTGAGATTCCCAGGTGTTTTGTGGTTTATTAATACAAATATCAGGTTACCCTTACTTTGTTGTGTGTTGTTTTCATTTTAACTGCACTACTGTAAGTACACCTATCTTTATATCTTTAGAATTCCGCGCCCCGGCACTGTTGTAACAGAATGTCCGGTGGCCGACGTAATACGGGCGGGAAGAATCCGTCGCGTAATGTTCATAGCATGGATAAACCTCTTTCAGACGATGATAAAATGGATGATTTAGATAATATAACGCACTCTTTTAATGATAATAATTCCGGTAATAATATAAATTCGAACAGCGATGATACTAAGTTGGATAAAAACTCGTCTCCTGGTATCGGTCAAACAATTGATAACCCCGGCTCCACACATGCGTATACGAATATTCGTGTGCAAACACGAATATTCGTGGCTGAATGTTCGTTTGCGAATGTAATCGAATAATTCCCTACACACTTCGCATACTGTAACCGAATATTCGCGTACAATGTGTAGAGGCCACCATGTTGGGGTTAAGACGAATGTTTGATCCCTTTGACTCGCGCTAATTTACCGCTACAAGACGGATCGTGTTCGTGTTCGTGGACGAATAGCAAATATTCGTATACGAATACGAATTTTGTATCCACACTTCACGTATTTGTGTACGAATAACAAATATTCGTCAACGAATAACGCATGTGTGGAGCTGGGGTAAGACTAATAGTCGTTCACCCAATGTTGATAATCGCTTTAAACCAAATGATACAGGACCGTATTTTGTTTTCGTAGAACATCTTGAATTAAATATTGGTCGGGTTCATCCAATGAAATTAGGCGAAAAATTAATAGCTTTATCTGAATATGACAAACATATAATTGAAATTAATACTGTTGGACGAAATCGTATTAAAATTGAACTTAATTCAGGTAGTAGTGCGAATAAGTTAGTTGAGGATTCTTTCTTTAAATCTAATAAATTAGTTGCATATATTCCAACTCATTTAACGGAAAAACGAGCTTTAGTACATGCAGTTGATACGTCCCTTGGTGAAGAAACTCTTTTAAAAACTATCAAATCAAGCATTCCTATTAAAAAAGTTCAGCGTATGACTAGGCTTGTTAAACAAAATGATGTATCTGAACGGGTCCCTCGTCAGATGATTATTGCCACATTTGTAGGCAAACTAATACCTCAATTTATATATATTAACAAAGTTAGGTGCTCCGTCGAAGTTTATGTTAATCCTGTAATGCAATGCTTTCAATGCCTTTGATAAGGTCACTCAGCTTCTCAATGTAAAGGCAAAAAAAGGTGTAGAAAATGTGGATCTGAAAACGTAGCTGATTGTAAAGATTGTAATGTATATTGTGTTTATTGCAAGAATAATAGTCATAATTCCACAGATAGAGAATGCCCAGAATATAAAAAGCAGTTGAGAACAAAGGAAGCGATGGCTAATTTAAATGTTTCCTTTAAAGAAGCCGAGAAGCTAATCGATAATCCTTGTTACACTAGCATTGTGCAAAAAAATAGATTTGCTCCATTAATTAATTCAGATACAGAGTTTCCTCCATTAAAAACGTCTGTCTCCCAACCAAGCTCGTTTAACAATCCTCCAAAGAAATATAGTAAAGAATTTCAAAATAGCCAGCCAACCATCTTAACAAATTCACCTAAAAAAAGGAAAGCCTGGGATACGTCTCCTAACTTTCCAACTATACGTAGAGAGTATAACACCAGTTTCTGTGCTGCACCAGTGTTCCAATTCGGTGGTCAGAAACTTGACAATGAGTTTGATCTATTTTTAAATAAACTAAGTGCTGCTTTAAAAAGTTTGATTATACAATACTTCTCTGACGCTACTAATACTTCTTCAGATATCGCTACCTCTAGTTCTAATCTTAATGACATTGAACTTGACAATAGAATTAAAAATATTGTAGATAACTTATTCACGTAATCAATGGCTGCCAAAAGTCTTAAAATTATACAGTGGAACGCTAGATCATTACAGTCAAACAAACATTCATTAAGTCAACTTTTTGTCGAAGAAAGCTTTGACATTGCACTGGTTTCTGAAACT
This sequence comes from Agrypnus murinus, assembly GCA_929113105.1. Classification (NCBI taxonomy): domain Eukaryota; kingdom Metazoa; phylum Arthropoda; class Insecta; order Coleoptera; family Elateridae; genus Agrypnus; species Agrypnus murinus. Next base: position 122,581,038 of record OV816030.1, read on the forward strand.
TGGTATAAAGATTCACAGGATGTTAAATATAAGAATTTTAATGTAGTCAAAAGAAACAGACCCAACGGCTATGGGGGTGTTGCTATATTCATAGTGAACAATATTAAGTATGAAATTATCCAACTTATTAACAATTTTAATCAAAAAATTGAAGTTTGTGGTGTTAACATTTGTGTTAATAATAAAAAGCTATCTATCATTAGTTTATATAGGCCCTCCAAAGTAAAAGCAACCACTCAGGATTATATAAATCTTTTTAGTCAGTTTCAATATGACTGTATTATTGGTGGTGATTTTAATGCTCACCATGGTATATGGGGCTCACCAGTATGCTCAAATGATGGTATCATACTAGTAGAAGCGTTCGACTCCTTTCACAACTTCACTGTTGTTAACGATGGGTCTGCTACTAGGATAACCCCGCCAGGTCAACTTAAATCTGCGGTGGATCTTACTATTCTATCTTCAAGACTTTGCTCCTCGTTTAGTTGGTCTGTACTTCCGGATACATATGGATCTGTTCATTTCCCGATCAAGATTGTTTTTAATGAACTTCAAACACAAAATATTCTTATTACTCCGTTGTCCAAATGGTCAATGAACAATGTAAATTGGGATTTATATCGACTAGACATTAAGAACTCCTTCTCGACAATACCCCCCTACACTAATGCAATGATTTTATTCTTAAAGCACAAGATCACAAACGCTGCAAATAAATCTTGTAAAGTACTACAACCATTTTCAACTAAATCCGCCAAATCTCCACCATGGTGGGATGATGAATGTTTATCTGTAGTCAACTCTAGGAAAAATGATTTTAAGGCTTATAAACGTAACCTAACAATAGCTAACTTTATTGACTATAAAAGGCTGGATGCTATATGCAGGCGAACCTTTCAAATGAAAGCAAAAAAAAGTTGGGCAAAATTCTGTACCAGTCTAAGTAGGCAAACTCATCCTACAGATACTTGGAAAAGAGTTAATAAAATCAAAAATCTCCAAAAACCCTATGCGCATTACGAAACTCTTGTACAAGATTTGTTCTATAAAATTACACCTAATTATGTCCCTTCGTTAATAGATTTCTCCGGTAATGACAGAGAGCAACATTTTTTGTTATCCCCAGTTACTATTAATGAACTTAAAGCTAATATTAAAACATACAAAAAATCTTCCCCAGGACTTGATGGTGTTAATTACCTTATGATGGCAAACTTACCAAATGTTGCTTTACAATTTCTGTGCAAGGTATATAATAACATATTGATTAAAGGTGACAACTGTGATTCACTAAAACAATGTTTAATTATCCCTATTCCTAAGCAAAATGACCTTAACGTTTTAAGGCCTATTTCTCTCATGTCTTGCATGCTAAAAACTTTAGAGCGGATTATGAAAACTAGATTGGAATGGTGGTTTGAGAGAAATAATGTTTTCCCCAATTCACAATTTGATTTTCGCAGAGGCAAGGGCACCATAGACTGTGTTTCCCACCTAACAACTGATATCCAGCTCACATTCTCAAAAACCAATTATCTTGCAGCTCTGTTTGTAGACATCTCGGGTGCTTATGACAATGTTGTTTTAAGTCTACTTTTTGAAAAATTAATCAGAGTGGGGGTGCCAGCAAAATGTGCACATGTTTTGGTAAATTTATTTACAAACAGGCAAATTTTTATACGCTACAATAATCAAATAATTGGCCCAAGAACAGTTCATAAAGGCTTGCCACAAGGTTCTGTCCTTAGTCCATTATTATTTAATGTATATACTTTGGATCTACATACAATAGGTATTGACTGTGATATCTTACAATATGCAGATACATTTGAACAATGTATAGAAGCCCTTAAAATTATTATGCTCCAATGTAAAAAATATTTCTATGATCAAGGTCTTGAAATATCCCCCACAAAATCTGCTGTTACATTTTTTACCAGTCACCGCTTACCAGAAATTCCCAGCCTGCAGCTGTCGAATGTTAATATTCCCGTCCACAAAGACTTTACCTACTTAGGTATAACTTTAGATTCCAAATTAACCTGGGACAAACACATAAACAACTGTTTGGTTAAATGTGAAAAAAGCCTTAACATCCTAAAAGCTGTTAATAGTTATGAATGAATGGGGCTGATCCCAAAATTAATCTTTTATTTTACAGAGCCTACACAAGATCTATACTCGATTATGGCTGTTTTTTGTATGGCTCAGCCACTAAATCTCGATTAATTAAATTAGATAGAATTCAATTCAAGGCCTTACGAATAGTCTTGGGAGCTCTAAAATCTACACCTACTGCTACTCTTTTAGCTGAGTGCAACGAACCTCCATTGCGTCTGAGACGAATATATTTGGCTGAGAAATTTGTCCTTAAATGTCAAGCCAATAGCCAAAATTTACTTTTGCAGAAGTAAACAAATATATCAATTTTTAACTTGACGCATAAATGGTGGCAGAATAGAAATTCCCCTACGTTAGCTATCGCATTTCCTAATATATCATATTATTCCATTAATATAGATGGAATACCTTTTTTTAATTCCTTGTTTAACATCTCTGTCATTCAATGTAGTGTTTCTATTCCTACATATAACATATCATATGGTTGCTCCACATTGATACAAGAACAACTTGCGAATTTCAGTAACCCTTGTAAAATATACACAGATGGCTCCAAATCTGATTTGGGTGTCGGGTGTGCAGTCTATATTCAAAATATACGAGAATCTTTAAAGTTTAAGTTAAACTCAAACTGTTCAATATTTACTGCAGAATTGCTAGCTATAAACAAAGCTCTTGATTGGGTCATCGACCATATGATGAATTACAAAGAGTTTGTGATCATGTCTGATTCTCAGGCTGTACTTTTAGCCTTGCAAAATTCCTCAAAACATATACATATACAGTAATAGTATAATTGTTAACATCCTAGAAAAACAAATACAATTAAAAGCTATGGATAAAATCATTTCGTTCATATGGGTTAAAGGACATTCTCAAATTCATGGTAATGAACAAGCTGATAAACTTGCTAAAGATGCAGTTTTGTCAGGGATAGAAACCAATTTGTTGCCGAGGAGTGATGTAGTATCACTTAGAAAGGAGAGTTTGAAGCACAATTGGGGAATAGAATGGCTTTATTTCTGTAATCGTAGTAATAAATCCATGTTGTAAAATACATCCTTCTCTCCCTTCTACTCCTCTTTCTGAACGAAGTCATCCAACTAGGAAGATCAATACAATGTATGTCCGATGCCTTTTTGGACACGCAACTGTCAGGTCATATCTGTACAAAATTAAATATAGTGATACGGAGTTTTGTGACTGTGATGGGAGCCTTGATGATATAAATCACTGGTTATTTCGTTGTCATCATAATAAAGAGGCTACAAACTATATGCTAAATGCTCTTTCTGACAAACATATCTCACTCCCTCAAAATCAAGTATCCTTATTTTATCTTAGTCGTCGAAATGTGACTGTAAGATCTATAGTATGAGAATTTCTCAAGCGCACCAAGCGAAAAATTTAGAAAAAATCCAGATGATTCCGTTCTCATACGCTCAATCTCATTACAACTTAAGTAAAATGTATGTAAGTTGTGTGAATGACAAAGCGGATGTGGTCAAGCACTGAAATGCCTATTGTTTTTCCACATGTATAATTTTCCATCTAATCCGTTGCCAGTCTCGTTTGTGTACTCAAGTCGCTATGATAGGCACCTTAGCGTGAAGAGTGTTTTGTGTTATTTCCCTATTGTTATTTGTCGACTAGCGCATTGTAAGGTGTATGATTGTAGACGTATGAGTATAGATACTCAAAGCCAAAAATAAAAAAATATATAAAGAGAAATCAATTGTCTATAATTTACGTCAAATAAGTTTTTTTGTACATTTCATAACAAACATGTAAGAGAGCGATAAAGTTAATTATTTTATTCACACCCAGAAACAGCTTCTTTTAAATGTATCTGCTGTAACGAACTCTTTAATTTAAACTAGGATTTCGTGTGAATTATTTAATTACAGAAAAATCTCTACAATTAACAAACTAATTAACAAACAAGAAGACTAATCACTAAAGGAACTTATTTATTTAACACTTTGAGATTATTTATTTTAAACGCACAATTCTATCATAATCATTTCCATTGAGGCCGATGGAAAGAAGTTGAGCGCAGTCGGGAACCTAATGTGCTAATGGTCCAATGTAACCAACTGGTTTACTTTCTGTATGCAAAACGCTACCAGCATTGGTGAAGATGATGAACGTTAATATGGAACCGGAAACTTAGAGCACCCCTGTGGAGAGGTTTGCACCATTCTTCCGAGATGCCAAATGTATGAATGATCTTCGGAGACTATTGTTACTAGATCGTGCAAAGGCCTTGATGGAACGGAATTGACGAAGGTTCAGCACTTGGTTGTTATGAAACCCAGACCCATGCAACACCAACCGAGATGTCTCCATTTAGCAAAGCGAGCAGAAACCGAGAAAATTATCACCGCATATGGAATACCAAGGGATCATTGAGCCATCAAGCAGCCCATGGGCATCACCGGTAGTCCTGGTAAGCAAGAAGGATGGCTCAACGAGATTACAAGCCTCAGACCACACCCATACATCGGCAGTCTGGCGGAATGGTAGAACATAGGAATCAAATAATGGTAGAATATTTGATTAAAGTTAATAAATTCATTTTTTGTTTATTTTACTTTTTTGAGGACTGACAGCCTTTAATAAAACATGTATACATTCATTTTTTTTAACTTTCGCCTCTCAATGGAGGCTATTTAAAAAAAAATTATTGCATTATATAAAAAGCTGAAACATTATTTTGTTATGTATTTTATTAATCTGAAAATAAAAGGAAAAGTTAGATTTGTGAACGTGTACTGTTTCTTTTGATTAAAGTAGTAGCCGATTATCAAAGAGACTGGGATCAATATCTGCATCTGTTCCTAATGGCTTATTACGCATTGGTTCAGAAACAACCGAACAGTCGCCAGCTTATATGATGTTTGGACGCAAGTTACGATTATTACCATTTGATCTGGAATTGAGATGTACACCTGTGGCACTCCTTGGTACATACGTAACTCCAATTTGCACCGAGACCTCAACATCCCAATGGTCAAGGAAAAGATCAAAATGTTTGCTGCCAAACAGCAAGCCAGGGTTCACCTACACGAAATCGCAGAAGCTCTTCAGCTATTGGACAACCAACATATTGTTCGAAGATTGAAGAGGATCAAACCATTCCAGCTTGTGTAGTGCAGTGAAAAGCAGAGCATAGTGCGTGGGCGAGAGTTTAATAGTCGCTAAAATACTAAAGGACATCGTCGAATGAATGAACTCTAGGTTTTAAGAGTATCACAATAAAATTAATGGTTGGTCTTATATACCAGTTTTAATAGACAGACAGGTGTACGACCTGTGGGGCATGAGGTAGCTGGAAATAATTACGTCATCAAATTAAAGAAGTTAGAAGTAAGGAGGATATTCACGACCGGACCCAAAAGAATAGCCAACTAGTTTGAGCATTATTTTGAAAGCTTAATTTAAGTAAAAAGAAGTATGTATCAGCTTTGCATGATTATAACAAATTAATTGTAGAATCGTACGTATTTAGATACATATACATTAGAAATAAAATACTATACTGATTTAATTTATATGATTAAGTATTATACGCAAGATGAAAGATTTAACTAAAATTGTAGTAGTTTTTATATTATCTGCATAGCTTTAAGCGCTTCAGTAACAATACTTATGATTGTAATCAAATTCAAGTTAAGCACAGCAAGTTTAATTAAAAAAATAGTTTGTTAGCAGTAAACTTCTTTATCAGTTCCAAAACCCACACAGGTTGATCTCGTGGCAATGAATGACCAGAGTTACGAACTAAAACTTCTGTTAAATTTCCTGCTTGTTTACCATAACCAGCAAGATCATCTTCAACATACCAACAAAATCTCTGAGCTGATTTGTATTCTTCTGCACCACTAAATTCAAAGTTTTTCAAAAACTCTTCTGTTGAGGGATACGGTACCATAACATCTAATTGGCCATTATATATCAACACCCTATAATAGTTTAGTATTTCCGAAAGCCAAGAGGTAATAGGTTTCATTATATCATTTTTCAGAAAACTATGTGCAATTATACTCTGTGCTACATAATCGGTCCTTCCAACGTGCAGCGTGGTCTTAATATATTGATTGTCCATGTATTCAGTTAACAAATTAAAATCATATAAATTTTCGCTACTTCTCAAATAATTGTACGGATTTATATATCCTGAATACTCTCGGAACGTTATTAATAGGTTAATCCAAAATTCAAACGCTTCGTACCAATTTCCTGCGTTAATATGAGTTTTAATGTCCTCTTCTATTTTTGATATTACATCTTTGGCATTAAAATCAATCAAGCCTGTTTGGTATAAAACATCCGCATAATGGGACTGAGTTATTGGTTGATACAAACCTCCGCCTATTGCAAGCCCTTTCAGATTTATTTTATTGTCATTTTCTAGATTATGGTAATATATGGTACGAGCAGAAGCTGGTACGTATTTACCAGCATACGATTCTCCAGCAATAAAAAAATCATTGTTTTTTAAATCAGGAAACAGTTTGAAGAATTGTACAACAGCTTCACACACCCCTTTGCCTACAACAGTTTGATTCTCTGCGTATCCGTTCTTCCTAGTAAAACTAAACCCACTTCCAACAGGATTGTCCAGATATATTACCGAAAACTCATCTGTCCATGGATGTTTTCTCAACTGTAAGGTTTTATTGTCATTAAGCTCAAACGGACCGTGTTCATAGAATAGTCCATTTAAGGATGAACTACCTGGCCCTCCTTGTAACCACAATATCACTGGAGCATTTACAGAATCATGTTTTGCAGGAAAGAACCAGAAATATAGATGAGAATCAAACTTTTCATCTATAGTAAAGAAACCCGAGTAACTTTCAATGTTATCAAATTGCTGAAACCTCGTAACTCTTGCAGCTGCCTGTGCTTCTTTTATTCTGCCCTCATTAATTAAAGTCGTCAAAATTAAAGGATTCTCGATATCTTGAAAGATGGTATTTTCGGAATCCAAGAAATTATTTAAATATTCTGCTGTAGTCTCATCTGTTTGCATATGTTTTGTAGTCGGATTGCAAATTGCACCACGTCTACATAAATATAGTACACTCAAAATGTATAAGCTCTTCATTTCTTCATAAGCACTTAATCTTTAAAAAAGGAAATAGGTATTTTTTTTTAACAAGTTCTTAAACCTATCTACAGTGATAACTATGCGTATTATAAATTTGAATTAAATCTTATTATGCATGCTTTTCTATGCAAATACATTCGTGAATAATGTATTTATATCAAACTTGAAAAATGCATATAAATGAGGAACAAGATTAATGAATACTTAAAAAAGAATCACATGTAAAACGGATTTGTATGCAATTACATCCTTAGAGCGCAATGAAAAATGTTTTCAGTTCGATCTGACCTAAATTTACTTTTATATTTACATGAATAGTAAGTTAATAAATAATAAGACAAAAATAATTGACTTCTAAATCATATTAAATATCTTTGGATATGAACAATTTCATTCGAACTTATTAAATTTTTTTATAAATTCTTTAGTCCCGCCCTTATTTGTTTCTTATCTTCTCGACCAGCTCTTTGTATTTTCAGCATTTTAGCTCATCTGGTATTTGTCGCTTTTTTAGTACTCATTGCAGCGTTTCTGGTCCCTGCTTTCTTTGACTGTGTCATGTAAACCTAAATAGTCCTATAGACCTAAAAGGTCTATACAAAACGCCAAGACATATTGCTGAGATCAAAATAGGACAATTTAACCAAACTTACTTCTATCCAAAAGTACTTCGTAAAGGCACTATCGAATGCCAAAGATCTTCAAAAAAATTTCTCTTTTTCTAAATAGCGAAAGATGGCTTTTAGCGATGGGGATGAAATTTGGGATGTTAGTCAGTACTAATAATAATCAGTAATAAATTTTTGGTAACATTTTCTAATAGTGGGTGTTACGTAAGTGGTCAAAATTTGGTCATCTTTATGTAAAGAAGCTCAGTTTTTAATGGTATTGTTAATATTTTTCAGTCATTTTCTACAGATAGGTATTCTAATTTCTAACATTTTTTTTGTCTCTTGTTTGATTTTGCTATCTGTCATAGTTTAGGCAAAAAAAATAATTCGATTTGCATGCCATGCAAAAAGTTTGAAAAATTTTGACGAAACCGTTAAGAAGCTTGAGCTACATGTGCATAATAAAATTTTGACCACTTACGTAACACCAACTATTAAAAAAATATTTTCAAAAAACTATTTTTCAGTACAGACTCACAACTCATCCCCATCGCTGAAACTAATCTTATTTTATTTAGAAAAAAATTTGTTTGAAGATCTTTGATGTTTAAAAGCGCCTTTACGAAGCACTTTTGGATAAAGGTAAGTTTGGTTAAATCGTTCTATTTTGGTCTCAGAAACATGTGGTAGCACCTTGTACAGACCTTTTAGAGACACCCTGTACACACTCGACAGTTAAGAGATTTTTTTACTAAGGGGAACTGAGATAGGTAATGCAGTTTCTTAATTTGATATTGTTATTCTAATGTTAAGTAAAATTGCGTGAAACTTTGCAGTTGAGCAGTTGCTTACGTGTATGTTTATAAATTAGGTGTAAGTACTTGATGCTGTTCAATTAAATGCCGTTTATCTAGAAATTAAGTGTTTTATTGATCTAACAACGAAGTTTTATTTTTAATGACATGTTTTTATTTTACACCTACACTACGGGGGAATCAACAGCTAACGTCATATGTCTCACATCTAACATGCATCACAAATACACATAGCCATAGTTGAGGCGCGGAATTAGCTTTTACATCTTTTAATAAAAAAATGAGTATAAATGGTATAAAAATAATGAGAGTACTAGCAATGATAGTAATGTGGAGAAGTTAGAAGATTCTTTCACAAAGATAATCGGTAAACTCCAGGTGTGAATAGTTTCAGAGAAGATACAAATAATAATGATTTTGTAGCCTGATTCTCAACAAAAGCCGGTCATACAAATCAAATGATTCTTTTATTGACTGCTTTAGTCAATTGTTTTGATAAATCCAACAATACTCACAGAATTAGATTTTTCCTGGACTAGTGTTCACAATCCATTTTTGTACCCACCAAGTGTTGTAAAAGAATCATTTTCTATACCGTCACCTTTTCATGGTATCGTTGGTGCGGAATTGTAATCGCAATTTCTAGGAAGTGCCAAATTAGTTGGACCTCCTCAAATGCCCATTGCATTACAAACAACCCATGGCTTTGTAGTCATGGACTCTGTGCCTGTTGTCCGTTCCATTTGGGTCAGTCAATCTCTGTCTTCATCTGCAGTTCATCCTAGAGAAACCTAAATTTCGGAATTATGGGACGTTTCCCCTCCTGCTGAACCTAGCCTTGATAATGCGAATTGCGAAAAAATTCATGTCTCCAATGTAAAGGGAGACTTTACAGGCTGTTATACCGTATCCTTGCGCTTTCAGGATGATCCTGCATTATTTTAATAACCTTGTGCACCAAACGCTTGATATAATGAAAAGTTGGAATTGTGTTTTGGAATGTTGCAATTTTGTTCTGAGTTACCTCCTTAAAAAGGACATACAAATCCTACGCCATGTTGGAGCTTCTGAAAAGGAATCTATTAGCCTTAACGGCTTTGCGGATACACGAGAAAAGGGTTATGGTGGGGTAGTTTATTTATGAGCTAAATTTTCTTATAATACAATTAATGTGTCGTTAATATGAGCTAAATCTAAGGTTTCTCCCATAAAATTTATCTCTATCCCAAGACTAGAACTATGCGCATCTCTTTTCCTTGCGATTTTACTACGTTTTGTGAATGATGCGTATTATTCTCTTGTAAAATTCTACGGTAGCTCTTCCTGGGATATACGCCTTAAGTAATCTTTGGAATAACTTTGTAGTAAACCGAGTCAAGATTCAAAGGTTAATGGAACAGCATAACTGGCTTTGTGTAGATGAAAAGGGCAATCCCGCTGATTGCCTCCTTTCGTGGATTGGACCCCGCCAACACCCGCCAAATTGATTGAAAACTAGTTGTGATTTTCAGGACCTCCTTGGCTTTGTCTAATGTTGATGTGTGGCCTATTCAATTTTTTATTCCAAGCGACTCTATGCATTTAAAAGAAAAAAATTACTGATATATCCATACTTATAGCAAATGAAGGGAAAACCCCATTTTACGAGATGATAATCAGATTTTCGTCTTGACCAAAATTATTGAATACGGTGAATTATATTGTTAGATTTTCGCGCCTTTTACCCAGGCGGTGGGGCAGCATTACAGTAGCATATTTAGAGAAGGCAGAACATGCTTTGTAGGTGTCGTGCAAAAGAAAATTTAAAAAAAAGAGTACTCCCTTTTAGAAAAAAGATGTATGCCCTCCGTATTTGAGACGCTTAGGCCTATTTACAGCAGATGGTCTAGTACGTGTGGGAGGTCGTTTAAAACTTGAGAATCTCGTTTACGATCAGCGACATCCAATCTTGATGCCTAAACAAGGTCACTTGATGAATATGGTTATATTCATCGCAAAAACCTTCATACGGGTTCCAATGTGGTAATTTGTCTTTTGAGATAAAATATTGATATTGTCGATTAGGATTATTGTGAAACGTCGTATAAGGTAATGCAACCTTTGTTTTAAAATGTACCCAAAGCCATCGTACCCTCTTATGGCTGATTTACCAACTGCTCGAGTTGTACGGGTAAAGCCCTTTGTTCATACTGGTGTGAACTATTCGGGCTCGTTTTACATTACGTATAGTCGCAACAGATTGGTTTAAACACATAAGGCATACGTGTGTTTATTCGCGTGTTTAACCACTTCAGCGTCAGATTTGACCACCGATAAATTTCTGTGCGCCTGCAATAGAATTCATGCGCAAAAACCTCCATGTAGCACAATTTATCCAGATAATGGGAGGAATTTTATCGGCGGCAAGTCTTCATTAGATGACATATTCAACTTCGTAAGATCTCAGAATTATGTGGATGTTATGCAATACGAATTAGCACCAAGGCATATTGAGTGGAAGTCTATTCTCCCCAGAGTACCACATATGGTGGGTGGTATCTGGGAAGCGCAAAATAGGTGCGTTAAGGTTCATTTACTAAAGGTCATTGGTAAATAAATGCTTACTTATGCAGCGATGACTACCATATTAACCCAAATAGAAACCTTATTAAATTCCAGGTCCTTAAGCTGCTTAAGTTCGGATCCAAACAACCCAACCCTTGAATACCAGTACACTTTTGTCAATGACTACGGTGAAATCTTATCCCTACTGTTGATCTTAACGATCAACCAAGAAAACAATTGCGTGATCAATTAATGCAATGTTTCTGAAAGCGGTTTACACTCCTTCACGTTCCTTTTTACACTTCAATCCTTTCCTTTAACACGCGAGTGTTCTTAAGTCTGCAGATTGAGGCGATTTTGGGGTAAATTAGCATTACAAGATTTTGCTTTCAATACAGTCTATTAAAAATCGAACATATTTTATCTATAAAAAGTAGTAATGTTGACAAAATGACAAAACTTTTATACACAAGCTTATTTTTTTATTTATTTATTTTCGAATTTGGATTTTTATAAAACAACTGCCGGAACTTTGCTTCGCTTCGTCTAAAAATAATCCCTATCAAATGTTAACTCGATTGCATAATAATAATAACAATAACAAATTAAGAATTTGGTAGGGTTGTCTTTTGTAAACAATGGAACGAAAATCGTACCGACACTAACTGAAATTTAAAAAAATCGTCACTTCTATAAATAAATGGCAGATATTCTATTACTCACTAAAAAATCTAATTGTTAACTTAAACCTTGCGCGAAACCCGGAACGTGATGTTAAACAAACATTAACCAATCCAGTTTTTTTATTATAGTAAAATGTAATAATAATTTTTATTTGCTTATTATACACAAGATACAACAAAAATCGTTTAATGGTTGGTAAACATGGAAATACACATTCAATAATTGACTGCAAGATATTTATACATAATAAGAAATTATTAAATAAATTGACGTCAGGACCTCTGCAAAAGATGATATAGTTGACAACTTAAAAAATTAATTTAACTGAGAGAAGAAAGGTAAGTTATGTTTAGAATTGACAATTGAATGAAACACATTATAACTATAAAGAGATACAGTTTGAGCATTATTTTGAAAGCTTAATTTAAGTAAAAAGAAGTATGTATAGGCTTTGCATGATTATAACAAATTAATTGTAGAATCGTACGTGTTTAGATACATATACATTAGAAATAAAATACTACTATATACTGATTAAATTTTTATGATTAAGTATATGTGCAGTGATGAAAGATTTACCTAAAATTGTAGTAGTTTTTACATTATTTGCATAGCTTTAAGCGCTTCAGTAACAATACTTATTATTGTAATCAAATTAAAGATAAGCACAGCAAGTTTAATTAAAAAAATAGTTTGTTAGCAGTAAACTTCTTTATCAGTTCCAAAACCCACACAGGTTGATCTCCTGGCAATGAATGACCAGAGTTACGAATTAAAACTTCTGTTAAATTTCCTGCTTGTTTACCATAACCAGCAAGATCATCTTCAACGTACCAACAAAATCTCTGAGCTGATTTGTATTCTTCTGCACCACTAAATTCAAAGTTTTTCAAAAATTCTTCTGTTGAAGGATACGGTACCATAACATCTAATTGACCGTTATATATCAACACTCTATAGTAGTTTAGTACCTCCGAAAGACAAGAGGTAATAGGTTTCATTATATCGTTCTTCAGATGAAAGTGTGCATCAAAGCTCTGTGCAGTATAAGAGGTCTTTCCAGCGTGCAGCGTGGTCTTAATATTGGGATCGTCCAAATATTCAGTTAAAACATCATATTCATACAGATTTTTGTTAGTTTTCAAATAGTTGTACAAATTGCTATATCCTGAATACTCCCGAAACTTATCTAATATGTTACCCCAAGTTTTAAACGCTTCGATCCATTTCACTGCCTTAATATGAATTTTAATTACCTCTTCTAGTTTTGATATTTTATCTTTTGCATTAAAATCAATTAAGCCTGTTTGGTACAAAACATCCGCATAATGAAACTGAGTAATTGGTTGATACAAACCTCCCCCTATAGCAAGCCCCTTCAGATTTATTTTATGCTCACTTTCTAAATTATGGTAATAAATAGTACGAGCAGAAGCTGGTACGTATTTACCAGCATACGATTCTCCAGCAATAAAAAAATCATTGTTTTTTAACTCAGGAAATAGTTTGAAAAATTGCACAACAGCTTCACACACCCCCTTGCCTATAGCAGTTTGATTCTCAGCGTATCCGTTCTTCCTAGTAAAACTAAACCCACTTCCAACAGGATTGTCCAGATATATTACCGAAAACTCATCTGTCCATGGATGCTTTCTCAACTGTAAGGTTTTATTGTCATTAAGTTCAAACGGACCGTGTTCATAGAAGAGTCCATTTAGGGATGAACTACCTGGCCCTCCTTGTAACCACAATATCACTGGAGCATTTACAGAATCATGTTTTGCAGGAAAGAACCAGAAATATAAATGGGAATCAAACTTTTGATCTATAGTGAAGAAACCCGAGTAACTTTCAATGTTATCAAATTGCTGAAACCTCGTAAGTCTTGCAGCTGCCTGTGCTTCTTTTACTCTGCCCTCATTAATTAAAGTCGTCAAAATTAAAGGATTCTCGATATCTTGAAAGATGGTATTTTCGGAATCCAATGAGTTATCCAAAAATTCTGTTGTCGTCTCATCTGTCGGCGTATTTTTTGTGGTTGGATTGCAATTTGAACCACGTATGCACAAATATACCAGTACACTTAACACGTAAAAGGTCTTCATTTCTTTATACACTTAATCTTAAAAATAAGGAAATACAGATGTGATTTTAACAAGCTTTTAAGCTTTTCTACAGTGATAACGCTAATTGTAAATTTTTTGATTAAAATCGTATTATGTAGGTATGCTTTTCTATGCAAATATATTCATGAATAATGTATTTATATCAAACTTAGAAAATGTTTATAAATGAAGAACAAGATTTATGAATAATATCATACGTAAAACGGATCTGTATGCAATTCCACCCTTAGAGCACTATGGAAACTGTTTCCGGTTCAATGTGGCCTAAATTAGTCTATATTTTTACAAGAATAGCAAGTTAATCAATTAATTGATAATAATCAGACAAAAATTATTGACTCCTAAATTATACAATTTGGGCATATGAAACAAGGAATATGGGCCTTTATACAACCTGATAACAGTTCACAACATAGTCAGAGTGTTACAGCATATAAACACGCCCTCTAAACTATTAAGAATTTGACTTAAACACTTAAAAAAGCTTGATAATTCTTAAAAATGCTTCAAGTTTTTAGAGACTATTTGAAGCCACTTCTCAAACGATATTCTGAAGACCTTCCCACTTCCCAGTAGCCTTAAATGAACTTAATTGTGACATCAGATGAGATTGCACGTCCGTCATTGACGTTTTTAACAGAAACGTCCCTACGGTCGGTCAGCCGGGCGTATGCCCGGGGCCCCGAGAGCAAGTGGGGCCCCGCACCGAGCTACCTTATTTTAATCAACAACACAATATATCTTATGCGTTAATAAAATAGACGAGAGACTGACATTTGATGCAAGTTCTTATACACGAAGTTAAAGCCTACTTTTAAAATGAAGCGCACCAAATTTCCATTGAACTAAATTTTCCAATTTCCATACAACTTAGAACTCTTTGCTTGTGGCCTTCTCTTTAGAGAATGTCAAGTTGGTTCTACCAAGTTCTGCTCAAGTTGACAAAATTTTTGTTGTTTTGACAGTTTAACCTTCAACTAAAAAAAAAACAGTGGAAAAAAGACGCTGCAAAACCGCCTCTTCATGGCGCTCAGCGGGGAACTTCTACCAGAATGGAGTAAGGCTGACAACGATATTCTTGAAGTACAGGTATTTCTTTACAAATCCTGGAAATTTCATCTGGATGTCATATAATAACACGAAATATGAATTAAACTTAATTCGGCCATTAACTGCAGTTGTGCCAGGATTTGCTTATAGACCCATAAGAGGTTTTGTGTTTCTTACACTGTCTACTTCCTCATTTTTCATAAATTAGTCTCATGTTCGATGACGGTCAAAGCTTGCGGTCGCCGCTTTGACTAATGTTGCGAGAAGTAAGTATGTAAAAATTATTAAAAATGTGTTACTAAACCGTTTCCAGAGTTCTAGATCCACTCATGCATGTTATAGCTTTGCTTGTTATTTGCTTATGAAGCTAGTTAGTTGTTTGCAGTTGAGCTATAGTTACATACATGACGAGCAGAGACGTGTTATGCATCCAGGATTTAAGAAGTCCTGAGTCTCCTTGATGGAAAACGATAATACGCCTCTGCGCTCACGGTTATTATTGCACAACTCACGACTCCTTAGTATTCCCCTTGGCTTCACTCCTTCCTTTGTTGTCCAGGTACATTGAGTGAGAAAAGTGCCGAAGACACTTGGAAAAGTGATTTTAATTTTCTAAGAATTGCCTATGCTGGATCTGCCCACTCGCAGCTAGACATTCCGCGGTACTACAATTTGTGGTTCAGCCACATGGGATGAGCTCGTCTCGTGACGCTTCTAACATTCTTGCTGAAATGGTGAAAGAAATATAAAGCTATAACTCTAACAGTATCTAGAAAGACAATCTAGGGCATGATTAAGAGACAAAAACATGACAGACAAAATAAATTTAATAAATATACAACAAATACAAAGAGTAGTAAGTAAGTAGTACTAATATTCAGCAAAAGCTTGATACTTACTTGGATGAGTCCCACCGTCTCTTTGACGTTGCAGCCTGCAAGCGAATTGATTCTGTAAGGTGAGGTATTACTTTGAAGTGTGAATGTATTCGAGATCCTTGCACTGAAATATATATGATTACTCTCAACCCAGACAGATCTATGCGTGAATTTGAAAGAGACGCCCGCCATAAGAAAAGGCTAAAGTAGAAGACGCCGGAGACTAAACTGGATTGGAGGTGTTAGATAAAAGGATGTGGTCCCTTCTATTGATTCCACAGATAAGTTATTTCATCCACCAAGGAAATAACACTCAGTCTGAGACTAAGAACAAAGTGCATGGACAACGCCATAAATATCTAATTTTCTTGTAGTCACGTATTTAACTATTTTTGTTTATCGTAACTAAATAAAGTTAATTCTTTCGAAGCACATTAATAAAATGTGTTTTATCAAAAATTCAGCATTTTATGACCCCTTTTTTTTTCTATTTAAGTTAAACCTCTTCGATATTAAATATTTACAAAGGAACACATTGCTTTTATAACTACATTTTACGGTTTATGAGATATAATTATAGTTTTTTAGTTGTATGTATCTTTTAATAAAAATATGAGAGAAAATTTAGTCAAATGTTGCCATTGGTACTAATGATGTCATGATCAACGTGTGGTTGATTGGAACTTTTCGGAATATAATCATCCTTCTTCAAATTTTAAAAGAGGTACGAATTTTTAGATTTTGTAGGAAGTTAGCCTCTAGTAGTTTGGTAGTCATCATATAAGAAACTCGAAATAGTGTTGAAGATACATGTTCTAGTAATGCGAAACTAAGATTTTATTGATCTACCTCTAATAACAATAAAGCAGTTTGGAAAAATTTCAAGCTGTAGGCTAGAAAGCTCCCATAATTCGCTACTTCATCTTTTATATATGAACACAAATTCAAAAACATGTTTTCCTGTGCAAGAAAGAAGTAAAACTTTCGAGATGTTAAAAACCCTTGCATTTGAATAAACAGAGCTCAGATTTATCTAAATGCCATGTGGGCATAGAACATAAGAACTTCTTTTGTGTCAATCGCAGTATGATCACGAATTAAATTATTATGGATTTATCAATCTTTAGTACTAAAACAATATTTTCCTATTAAGGTAAATTTTGCATGACAACGATAAGTGTCTATCTTCTGACACGCTTGAAATCCACACGTCTACATTACACGTTTGGTTATTTGTTTCACAGCCGTGCCGTCACGTTTTTTTACATACTCCTATAAAATTTTATGTTTCTAGAAACATATAAATTAGCTCTCTATTTACTTAACTCATCCCATTTGTTGGTTTCCAAACTACAAAATGAGGGTCTATCAAGTGCTTGTTATCGCGGTGTGTTTCACTTCAGTGGTCTGCTTCTATCGTGTAACCAAAGAAAAAAAGTCAGTAGATTCTAAAATCAAGCCCGAGGGAAACCTTATACTAACTCCTTTTATACAAAACAACCGCACAGATGAAGCAAGAAAACATGCTTTAGTCAATTTGACGGGATTTGAACATCTGACGAGCTATTCTGGTTACTTTACAGTTAACGAAGATTACGATTCCAATTTATTTTTCTGGTTCTTCCCTTCAAAAAACGACTACAAAAACGACCCAGTACTTGTATGGTTACAAGGAGGCCCAGGTGCATCTTCGATGTATGGTCTACTTGCTGAACATGGTCCTTTTGAATTAGTGAATAATGGCACCCTACAGCTGAGAGAACATTCGTGGAATAATAATCACTCTGTTATTTATATTGACAATCCTGCAGGAACAGGTTTTAGTTACACCTCCGATGGGGGTTATGTTCAGAATCAAACTGCAGTAGGAGATGGTTTGTACAATGCTGTCTTACAATTCTTTAAATTATTTCCAGAACTTCAAGAAAATAAATTCTTTATTACCGGATAGTCTTATGGTGGTAAATATGTTCCTGCTTTGGCTTACACTATACACAAAAATAACCCCACATCTCAACAAAAGATTAATTTGCAAGGGCTAACCATTGGAAATGGTTGGAGTGATCCTGAACACCAATTTAGACTACAATCTTATTATTTGTATCAGCTTGGTTTAATTAATCATAACGGGATGTTCGTATTGAATGGATTAGAAGCAACTAGCCTAGAAGCTATAGAAAAGCAAGAGTGGAACAAAGCTGCAGATCTCATAAGTCAATTCTATGAAGTCTTTCAAAATATCACTGCGTTTAAGACTCATTTTAATTATTTAATTTCCTGGGACAAGACTAGTGAGATTAGCGACGCTGAGACCCTTTTTTTGGAAAAACCCGAAGTCAAAAACGCTATTCATGTTGGAAATGCAACGTATTCTGCTTACAGTAATGAGGTAGCAAAAAATCTGAAGAATGATACCATGAAATCTATTACTCCGTGGATTTCAGAATTATTAAGCCATTATCAGGTTCTGTTTTATAACGGCCAATTGGATATGTGTGTACCATATACCTCAACGGTAAATTTTCTACGAAATCTGAAGTTTGATGGAGACTATGAGTATGAGATCGCAGAGAGACAGTTGTGGTATGTTGGATCTGAGCTTGCTGGATATGTAAAAGAAGCTGGAAACTTAACAGAGATACTTGTAAGAAATGCTGGTCACATGGTACCATCTGATCAACCCGTTTGGGCATTAGACATGATTACTAGATTTACCCACAACGTACCTTTTTATTGATAATAATAATAATAATAATTACTACAACCCATAACCTTAACCAAGGCCCCAGAAGCTAAAAGCTTGTGCGGGAGGGAGGGGGCGATTATTATTATTATGTAGGCCCAATGTGCGGCTGCAGCCGACTTATAGATGGAACAGCGCAAATCTCACATTTGTGTTACAGCTAAGGGAAACTGCAGAAAACCTTAACCAGATCTGTCAGCGCCGGGAGTCGAACCCGGGCCGCTTGGGTGAAAGTCCGGCACGCCAGACATTACACTACCAAGGCTGATGTAATCACATTCAGATTTTACTGTTTTTATCATACAGAGAAAATAGCTCTTACATTGCAATAAAGTTTGTTTAAATATAAACAATTCTATTAAAATATGTATGTCTATTTCCACTTAGTGAGGAAACGGAAACATACTCGTCCTACTAGTGTTACCAAGGACACACATACTGTGTGTCCTTTATAGAAATATTTATGTAGGCAGAAGCATCTTCTGCAAAGGAGACGAGATCTGTTACGTGAAGATAAGTAAATCCGTTTATACAGAAATATGGTTTCGTTTTCGATGCATTGAAGCACATTCTTGCAGAGGAATATCATAATAATGGGCAGTATTCTACGGCAATAATCTTTTACAATTTTTTATGTAACTCACTCAAAAGATTTGCCCAGAGTGATTCCTTAAAATTTGTGCGTAGTTGTTTTTTGAGGTGGGCGTGCTTTGAAAAGGTCTTAAGTGTTGATTGATAATAAGAAGTAGAAGCACGCATTAACTGGTAAACTCCGTTGCCCCTTTTAACACATATACATTATTGAAGTAGGCACGACATAACATTCTGATATCTAATAAAAATAAAAATAGTACAGCACATTCTGACCTATGCTCAAGAACCGTTATTCTGCTAATAGTATTAACAAAGGCAAGATGTTATGAAAAAAGCCTTCATTTGGGTTTGAACCTAACTATAAGTCTATCAATAGATAATGTAGATATCGTGTAGTAAATTCTTTTATCTTTCGATAAATTATTACAGATTTAACAATACATAAGAAAACATTTTCTTAAAAAGAAGTCAATGGAAGACGAAATAATTTCGGCTCGATTAGTCTTCAGAAAGTTGTAAACAGCTGCATGTCGAACCAATATCAACGAAAATGATTATAAACGCAAGATGGCAGTACCGTTCGAGTTTCAATTCTTGCATTTCGAAAAGTGATTGTTATGTACGTAAAAAAGGTATAACCTTGCATGTCAAAGATAAACGTGCCATGTTTGGTAATAGTAGTAAAGTTGAAATGTGATACGTCGATGAATAGATCTAGAAACCTTTACAAATTATGACCCCTTCCTTCTTCTCTACCTCTAAACGTACTTACTTTTTAGCGAAATTATTATTGATATTTTTATTTATTAGTATGCCGGGTTTACTTTTAATCCAGTCGTAACTTCTCACCAACAGCAATTGCAACTTCTATCTACTCAACAACCACAGTATGTATTTCCTAATCCTTCTTGTCCACCACTAGTTAGTGGTGGACAAGAAGGATTAGGAAAGTTTGAGATTGAAGGTTTTCAATCTTAAACTTTCAGTCACCCCAATCATCCGCACCTAATTTAATCTCAATCTCAAAATTATATTTTGATTATATATTATTGGAGCCACGAAGTCGGTTAAATTAGTAAATTAACATTATTTTCTGCTGATTAACACGTCGTGATTAACATAATTTCAAATATTTACAAACATGTGTATCCAGGTTGAAACTCCACGTAAACAAACGGAACTGTACAATGGTACTAGATGTCAGTTATATTGTCAGATGAAATAATTTAAAACTAAATTATTCATTATTTTTGAAGTTGCATCTTCGGCTAATATAAAACGTTCTACAAATCTGAATACACACTCTTATCCCGCGGGAGCGGGTCCGGTATTAGAGAGAGACCTTCGAGCACACGTGCAACCTTCGAGAAACGCGCTTCAATTCCTCTATTTCTTCGATAGCCTACAATGCATTTTCACTTCGCTAGTCTCTGCTTAGCTTGCACTTACAAAGATATATAAGCGAGATCTTTCGGCTTAAG
Source organism: Agrypnus murinus (assembly GCA_929113105.1). Classification (NCBI taxonomy): domain Eukaryota; kingdom Metazoa; phylum Arthropoda; class Insecta; order Coleoptera; family Elateridae; genus Agrypnus; species Agrypnus murinus. The sequence continues at coordinate 122,601,804 of OV816030.1, forward strand.
AACTCAGTTCTCTCCGGGGTGCTCACTATCACCATCAGCCAGATCTCGAGTAAGCAATTTTAATAGCCTTTTAACTGTAGGGAACCTAGAAGCTGGTGTCCAGGGATACTGCTTACCTGGTTCCCCTACTGCTTATTTAGGAGACCTAGAAGCTGACAGCCAGGGATGCTTCTTACCTGGTCATTCTAAGGTCTTAGTATTAGTATGTCGTTATTAGAGAGGCCTCGACAACTTTATTGTTAACTGTTAGTATGTAAGTTATTTATGAGGTCCTGGTCGTCAGCATGCTTGTGTAGCTTGTAGTTCATTTTGTTATTTATTATATTGTTAAATTGTACTGTGCGTTTAATTCTAACTCTACACTTAAGTACGTCCCAATTCACGACAACCCACACACAATGAGACAGTATAATCATACAGTATAGTCATCGGCCCTTTGCATATGTAAAATGTGGAGGTGCTCACGCGACTTCTACGTGTAAAAAACATGAGATACACCTACTAAATGTGCTTTATGTGGAGGACCGGACCGGACCGGACCGGAGGACAAAGACGTCATCATGTTTTTTTTTTAAATTGCAACTCCTATTTTTATTGAGAATTCTGGTTCTCCTAGAAGTTTTGCATAAGGCAGCATGAAATATCAATATCTGACGTGATATTTTATAAGACTATGAACGTTTTAAATTGTTAAAGTTTAAAAACAACTATAGATGAACTCATTTCTAACATTTTGAAGCATCTCTGGCGTAATCTTTCCGATTTTATTTCTAATTATTTTCTTTAAGGCATTAATAGAATTTGGCCGTTTAAAATATATCTTACTCTTCAGGTTGGAAAATATGTTTTATTGCCCGATAAAATAAACAAAGCTTAAACTTTCAAACGAAAGGTTCTCATTACTTAAACTAATTTAGGGCACAAAATACGATACTTACTGTATAAAAAATGCTCAAAGTTGCCGGCTTGAGATTTTGCTCTTTCTTACAAATTTAAATTTCAGGTCGTAGGTATTGGTTCTGCAGTTGTCTAATTATTAAAAGGATGGATAAAGATTTCAAAACACAATAACATACATTAACCGGGCGCCATCTGATTATGAAGTTTAATGAGAATGATTAAATAAATCAAATAGATCAAATAAATCTAATAAATCTGTCTGAATCCACTAATCAGAAAATGAAATCAAATCGATATAAATTAGTGCAAAATATTGGTTATTTCAACAAAGTCAAAATTTAGTTTAATAATGATATGAATAAAAACTTTCATAATTATATGGTTCAATCTTACTGGTTTTAATTAGATTTAAAATCGTATTTATTGAAAAAACACAAAAGAAAAAATATAAAAAAGTACAAATATTGAACTCAAAAGTTCAGGTAATAATTCCCTACCTAAGAGCTCTTGACTATTAAAGATGTTTATGTATAAAAATGTATACAAACTACGTATAAATAAAAAAACAAACTACAGAAATGTTACAGAGATCCGAAGAAATTCGCATAAATATTCAACATTCAAAAAAAGAAATTCGTAATTCACAATACCTGTAATTATCGGTAATTCGCAAGTCAAATTAACGCTAAGTTGCACAATAATGACTTTTGCACACACACAAAACAATTGCTGCTGGACGAATAGAAACTGGAATGTTCGTAGAATTCTGCATTCACATAATTCAAATATGCAATGAATTAACCCTCGTAATGCCTGTATAAGGTGAACTACTTATTCACAAATTCACCCAAACAAAGTAACTAAACGCAACCATAGAACTTATATAAAATTTGGTTATTAACTTATTGTTAAGAATCATCGGCTAATGTTCATTATTTTTCTTAAAACGGCCCCATTTATTATTTAAATCCGAACTGAATTTATAAAGCACATAACTCGGATTTTATTAATGATCCGAAGTTCAATCACTGAAGATAAAATCTATAATTATTAATTTTTATCGGTATTTCGGTACAAGAATGATTTTTATCGGTATACGATATGAGAATTATTCCCATCGGTAGACTGTACTAAAGCTATTACACTTTTTAATAGGAAAACTAGATTTCCCAATCTTTAAGAACACAAACATCCGGAAAAATACTTAAATGCATAACGGTACTTGCTAACCGCAAATTCTTAATTAACGTCCGGAAGACTAATTACACAACAGTACTTTTACTAATTGCAAGTTCTTAATTAACTGGGCACGGGGCATCCGACACCCAGCAGCTAACGAACGGTAAGAACGTCTCTATCGACTGTACTGTCTGAAGACTTGACGTTAACTTTTTTTTCTGTTGAAGTACGAGGGTATTTTTCTTATATCGGAATGTTCTTAGGGATACAATTTTATATGGACCAATAGGAAGGTCGCGTGATTTAGTTTTAAACGAATCAAAATTTACAATCCACGTGTTGACGATAAGGAGATTTTTATTAACTCCAATATCAGATTTTAGCCCTAATAGACTGAAATATTAAATGATCTTGTTTTCACAAAGGAAATAATAGAAACGCAATAATATTTTATAGCGAATTTTGCACACATATGATATTTTAAGCTCAACTGTATAAGCTCAATAGTCGAAATGTGTCATTTAACACGTACTAAGTATTATTTATTAAACAAAATGGATTTTTATAATGTTTTCAGAGAACGGAAAACTGCAATGTATAGGAGAACATATACAAATTTAAATTCACACACCAACCTTCTTTGTCTACTTTCGAAATTTTAGCAACGAAACCATTTAACAGGCACACACATAGATAAATATAATAACGGAAGCGATAATTTATTACACGAAATGACTCCACTAGTCTGGAAGAATTTGAAAAACAACCTTTTAAGATGTTTTTATAGGTTTATTTGTACCAAATACCGACATGATTTTAAATTGCAAGGAGAACGTAAATTTGCAGGGCCGGGATTAAGATTTTTCAGTAAATATGCGTACAAAATTACATTAATTCAAGGCTGGTAAAAAAATACCGTTACAAGGTAACTCTACAAGAAACAATTTAGGGATATGTCAGCTGATCGTGCTGACCACTCAATTGCTCTACGTCTCCTATCTATCGATCTGGAAACACTGAGTTTAAATATTCCCTAACGGTAACACTATAATGAGAGGGTGTTACCATCGAGTACTATTAGGAATAGTTTTTCACGATCGGGGTATAGCACGACTAAGGATCGAACAAGATAGTCCCTTAGCAGATCCAAATATGTTTCTAAATTTAAAGTTTCTTCTATAAAATAAGGACCTAGAATTTTATTTTTAACAGTAACGGTTTAAATATTTATTTTTCGGAATATTGGGTGTAGGCCGTGTAGGTCTCCATCATCCAGTGCGGGTTTTGGGAAGTCTAGTAACGACAGTTTCAGTACAGTACATTCCAACAAAATAAATGTGGTTTCAGCATTAGCATTGCACCTTTCCATCATGTTTTTACTCTTGCCTTCGAGCAAAATCGTCTTCGTTCAATTCCTAAAGTAAAGTCACCTTATACAGTTGATATTTGTGTTTTTCAAGTACAAGACAATAGAAGACTGACTGGCATTATCATCAGTAGCTAGTGTTCTTGTGGTGCTGCAAGGATTTTCTTGCACTTTTTATAAGATATTTAATTAAACTTTGGCTGGAACATCTACGTGGCGTCGGGAATCGTCTCTAACGTGGTCCTTTTTTCATATTAAATAAATTGCAGAGTATCTTTCTGTATACGTTGTTTATTCCCACATCCTTTCACAATTAAAATTTCAATTCTTTTTTTTTGTTAAATACCAGCAAACCATTTTCTATTAACTACACGGAATTAAATGACAAAAATAAAGAAATGCAGTATCGACTACTCTCTGCGACAGTTGACAGTGTTAAATTCGAAACGATTTTGTTTTTGAGAATATAAGGTAATTCCACGAAAACCAGAACTTGCAAGAAAAAGTAGGGGAGTAAGTTATTTTAAAATAAGATGAAGTCATCGCAGAAAACGGGGGTTGGGGTAAAAAATTAATGTAAAAAAGATAAGCCGTCAAAAGATTTACTTATACTATAAATAAGCTAACGCCCGTGTCTAGAAGCGAACAGCAAACAGAAGAGATCGAGTGCAACTACATACCCTTGTATTGTCAAACTGACAAATTAGATTTTATCAATAAAAGACTTTTGTCTTTTTTTGTAAATTTTTGTCTTCAATCAATAAACATACATCGCGTCTATTAAATGTTTTATGACCTCTTGTTTTTTGAATAACTTTTTAACTAAGTCGTAACATACACGTTATTTAATATTATTATCAATTGGATATCAATTTTTCAAAGACTTTTACAGCATGACGATCACGCTTTTCTGATTTTGTTCGGTTATCTGCTTATAATATACACGACTGAAATAAATAATAAATAAAAAGTTAAATTTAAAATTGATTTCTTATTACTATAATAAATAGATCTGGTTTCTTATAAAAGACGGTAAGGTATATTGTTCATTGTTTGATTTAAAGTGTTCGAAGAAATGTTCTCTAACTGCGTTAATATGGCGGTACGCCGTCTATTGTTTATTGTTATATTAAATTGTTCTCTTGCTGCATGCGTTTATCACATACGAGTTGATAGAAAATCAGTGACAGAAGGTAACAAACCAACAAACAACTTGATACTTACACCTTTAATCGAACAAAACAAAATAAAAGAAGCAAGAGATCTAGCTGAAGTTAAATACAGTGAATTTCAAGACGTAAAAAGTTACACTGGTTATTTTACAGTAGACGATTTCTACGATTCCAATCTGTTTTTCTGGTTCTTCCCATCAAGCAACAGTGAGAGCGATCCAGTGCTCTTGTGGCTACAGGGAGGCCCAGGTTCATCTTCAATGTACGGCCTTCTATTAGAAAATGGTCCACTTGAATTACTGAACAATGGTAGTGTAAAACCACGGGAACATTCATGGCACAAGAACCATTCTGTTATTTACATTGATAATCCTGTAGGAACTGGGTTTAGCTACACAAATGCAGATGGTTCAAAACCAAACTGCTGTAGGAAATCATCTCTATAATGCACTTTTGCAATTTTTCAAATTATTCCCAGAACTTCAAAAGAATAATTTTTTTTGTCACCGGAGAATCGTATGGAGGAAAGTATGTTCCTGCTCTTGCGTATACAATACACAAAAATAATCCTTCTTCAAAACAAAAAATTAACTTACAAGGGCTTGCTATTGGAAACGGATGGAGTGATCCCGAAAATCAATTAGTGCGATCCGATCTTTTGTATCAAATTGGATTAATTGACTGGCATGGTGAAAAGTTGTTGGCAGAAATAGAAAATGATACTTTGAGTTACATTCGACAAAACCAATGGCTAGATGCAACTGGCAGTGCAAATGATTATTTCGGGGTATTTACTGAAATTACTGGATTTCATAACATTTATAATTATTTAAGTCCTGTAGATGTTCTTGTTAATATCGATTTAATATTAACTAAAATGTTAGGAAGTCAGACTATTAAAAGTGCAATTCACGTCGGTAATGCCACCTTCGCTTGGCTGAGTGATAATGTATACATAAACCTTTCAGAGGATTTTATGAAATCTGTAGCGCCTTGGATTTCAGAGCTATTGAATCATTATAAAATTTTATTTTATAATGGTCAGTTAGATGTTTGTGTAGCATATCCTTTAACTAGAAGGTTTCTTAGTCTTCTTGACTTCAGTGCAGCAAAGGAATATCAAATGGCAAAAAGATATCAATCAACAGGCAAGACATTGCTGGATACGTAAAAAGTGCTGGTAATTTAACTGAAATCATGGTTCGAAATGCTGGTCAACCTGCTTGGGCTTTAGATATGTTAACTAAGTTTACTCATGATTTACCTTTCCATTAATTGAGCTAGGGGTTTTTAAAATTCTAGTAATGGTTAGAATTGAATCAATTAATATAAGGGATTTTATAAAAATAATTATTAATAAATTGAGTAATGACTAATGAATGTTTTATTTTTAAGTGTTTCATGTTAACAATAAAATATTAGTAATCGACTTGAGGTGTAACGTATTAAAAACTTTAGATTCCATCCTAATGCAATTTTAAATGCATTTATAGCAAATAATCTTAGGACGACCCTGTACATATAATTATATTTTAGTTGATTTAAAATTACAGATTTTATTTTAAATCAAATGGTGTTTTCGTTAATGTGAAAGGTCATCCTAAAGCGTTCTCAAGCAGATGAAATTTGTTTTCGTAAGAAAAATACGAGATAACATGATTTCTTGACGAATGGCCTAAAAATGCATTTCATTCAAATTTATGTCTCTTTGTACGTGCTTATTTTCGTTTTTGATGAATAGAGTCTTCGGAAATATACATATAAAAAACAGTCTGGAAAATTCTGTAAATATCTGGTTTTATGCTACAAAGCAAGTCTTTTGACCTTGTAAATGCAAATGTAAATGTAAAAGGTTCTAGACCAATTTCTCTATTGGTGTAATATGTGTCAGTCTAGTTTTCGATAGGGTGGTTATTTTTTCCTTTCTTAAAAATATTAGCGCAAAGATAGTTTTGCATCAAAATTTTAGTCTAATACAGTAAGTCTGGTATAATCTACACCGAGAGAACTGACGGTTAAGCTACGTAGCAGGCTTCTGCCTACACTACGGGCGGCTCGCTCCAAAAGCTCCACTAAGGGCAATGAGTTGGTTTTTGTTTAAGTTTGTTTTGTGGTTATTTTTCCCGTCTCATTTACCGTAAAACTATAAGTTAATTGCATTATAATACAGTTTGGTTCTTCCAGTTAACAGATTTAGGAAAGTCAGAACCGCGAAGCGACGAGAAGAGAGGGCGAGAAGGAGGGAACTGAAAGAGACTCAGAACCAACCATCTCAAGAGACAGCTGAGAGTTTAAAGGAAGCCAACCCAGGCGACTCTTCTTGTAGTAAGCAGCGCAAGCAACCTGCAAACCCAAAAAGCTGCAGAAGCCCGCCCCAGGAAAATTTAGGGGCCCAGCTGTAAAAATTAATAACGAATAACGTCTTGACCATCAGTACCGTCAGATAGCACGCACCGACCAAAAAATTGATAATTCCGTGCGTTTCTATTTTACTTACGTACTGATATCGTACTCTATGTGGCTTCCATCGTCAATCGTTTCAATAATTTAGTTGATTTTATTGTACGGTTTCAATTTATTTGGCAACTACCTACCTTTGTAGTCTAGTATTTGTGACATCTGCTTACAAATCATTTTGTTCGTTTGGTGCTCGAATAATTAAGAGCATTTATTACTGCATTATTAAATTGGTATATCTTATTTGTATAATCCCCCGTACAGTTACCCTTGTAATGTGTGCAATCTGTTTATGTTCTCTTTCAGCTACCCTTGTAGTTACTGTGGAATATAAACTCTTGATTTGTCATTTCAGCTGCACATTGTAGCGTAACTATATTCTCTTTCAGCTACCCTTGTAGTTACTGTGGAATATAAACTTTTGATTTGTCAGTTCAGCTGCACATTGTAGCGTAACTATATTCTCTTTCAGCTACCCTTGTAGTGACTGCAGAATATAGATTTTGGTATATTTATTCTCTTTCAGCTACGCTTGTAGTTATTGTTGAATAATATTTAATAAAGGACGTGTTTAATACAGCCACGTTTATTCATTTTATTTTGAAGGTGTAATAGTTATTCCACGTGATTATTATTGCATTCAGAATGTCGCAGAAACTAGACCGTCTTATTCTTAAATGTTCAATTAGCATCAATCGTATGAAAGAAGCTAAGAAGTTGGCCGATCAGATGAAAACTGAAGTTTCTCTAACCTCAGTCTTTCGTACTCGTGCTGAAGATATTGATGTGGTGTATCAACATTTTCAATATCTTCATAATCAGATTATAGGCTTAGTACCTGATGAAAGTCAGTTTATCTTGCAGGATAAAGTTCGTGAAGAAGCTGACTTATATTATTCTGTAAAGGCTGCCAAAGCCGAATTGATTGAGTGTACTTTAGCTGACAAAGAGGAAGCGGTTCCCCGAAAATTGATGCCAAAATTGCCTAAGATTACTATCCCTACTTTCGATGGTAATTTTAAAGATTGGACTTCGTATTTTTACTTATATAATACGCTGATTCATAATAATGCGAGTCTCTCAAACGTAGAGAAGTTTCAGTACTTGCTGACGTCGTTGACAAAAGAACCTTTGTCTCTTGTCAGTTCGATACCACTTTCAGAAAAAAAATTATGGAACGGCATATGAAGCATTGTGCAAGAGATATCACAATAAGCGACATTTGGCCACAAGTTATTATCAGGAGTTGGTAAATGTTCCAGCTGCCCACAAGGGTATTCCAAAGGAACTTCATCGTGTGGTAGACACCTTTAATCAAAATGTGTTAGCCTTGAAGGTTTTGGGGTTTCCAACAACAGAGTGGAGTTTTTTACTTTTTAATATGGTCCTTTCGAAGTTAGATAACAAAACCAGGTTGGAGTTCGAGATTCAGTTTAATAATGTCGAAATGTCTTCCTTTCAGCAAATTTTAGAGTTTGTTGATGGGCGTTGTCGAGCATTAGATTCTGTTTCAGTTTCATATACCCCTTCAACAGGTACTGGTGTAAAACTATCACCAGAAAAGGACTCTTCAGCTAGAAAACCAACTTATAGCTTTATAGCGTCAACCGATTCGTTTCCAGCTAAAGGGTATTCAGCAAATTGTGTACTTTGCTCTCAAAAACATCCTTTGTATAGATGTTCCGCTTTTCTGTCCAAATCGGCTCAAGAGCGGTCAAAGGTGGTAAAACAACATCATCTTTGCTACAATTGTTTTAAAACTTCCCATGGAGTTCGCAATTGTCCTACCAAAACCACATGCAACGAGTGCCGTGCTTCGCATCATACTCTGTTGCATTTCCCCCTAAAAACGCGTCAGCACCCATTGCAGAGTCTTCTTCAAGTGCAGTTGCAGATGCTGGGCTTCCAGACGAAGCGGCTCTAAACGTGCTAGCCAGCTCTATACCTCGATGTACTGCTACAGTGTTATTGTCTACAGCTGAGGTAGAAATAGAAGATAGTCGAGGTCAATTCCAGAAAGTTAGAGTTTTGTTAGATGGAGGAAGCATGGCTAACTGTATATCTGAACCATGTGTCAATCGTCTCGGACTTTGACGGGCTAAGTCTTACGTACCGCTTGAAGTTCTCAACAATATGAGTGCTTCTTGTACTTCAGGTATAACCAATTGTGTAATTCGCCCTTGCGGAAAACAAAAATCTAGCTTCGCCATCGAAGCTCTTATTTTAGCCAAAGTGTACTCAATGCAACCTAAGATGACGCTAGATTTATCCGAGTGGGATTATCTAGATAATCTTCAATTGGCTGATAGTAAATGTCACATTCCAGGTCCCATTGACCTTATCGGTGCTGAGCTGCTATCCTATGTCACTCGCACTAATCGCATTGTTAATAAACGCAATCTACCAATCGCCATTGACACAATCTTTGGTTGGGTTCTTCAAGGCAAGGCTTCACCTATTGAATCTGGTTCCAGAAAGTTGCTGAGTTGCCATGTCTCTCAAGAGCTGTCTGTGGAATTGCAGTTGCAGAAGTTTTGGGAAATTCATAAAATATCTAAGCCGATTAAATTATCTCCTGAAGATGAAGCTTGCGAAACGTCTTTTCAGCAAACTGTGTCCCGAGACATGACTGGACGTTTTTGTGCCGCTCTCCCTTTCAAATCGAACCTCCCAGAGTTGGGCGATTCGTATAATCAAGCTCTACGACGATTTATAAATTTGGAGAATCGTTTAGCCAAAATTTCAGATCTTAAGTTGTCATATTCAGAGTTTTTGAATGATTACTTCCTTTCAGGTAACATGTCTCTAGTACCTAAAGAGGAATATTGTTTAGCTTCTGCCTATTACATTCCGCACCACTGCGTCATAAAACCTGATAGCGTCAGACCAAAATTACGGGTGGTGTTTGATGCGTCGGCGAAGATTACTAATGGCTTTTCCCTCAACGATACTCTTTTAACATGGCCCAAGTTGCAGACTAATGTTTTTGATATCCAGCAAGCATTTCGATTTTTTGCAGTTGCGTTTATTTGTGACATTCGTCGGATGTACCATATAATTGATGAGCTACGTTCGATGTTTTCGTCTCTCAAGAAGTGTCTGAGAATTATAGCAAATATTTTGCGTTTCATTAATAAGTCCCAGTTACCTTTCTTATCAGGTGTTTTAAGCTCAAAAGAACTTGAAAACGTTTTTTTTTGTCGTTATTAAACATGTTCAAACTCAATGCTTTACAGGTGTGTTCAAAGCGTTGAAAAATGGAATGTTAACTGACAAACCAATTCGTAAATTATCTCCTTTTACAGACGAACTTGGTCTTCTCAGGGTGGGCGGCAGACTCAAACACTCAACTCTTGCATTTGATGTAAAACATCCCTTGCTTCTTCCAGGTTTTCATCGCTTAACAGAATTAATTATAGAGCGAGAACACAAGGAGCACTTGCATCCAGGGTTTCGTACACTGCATAAAATTCTTTTAAAGAAATTTTGGATCCTGTCGCCCCGTAGAGCGATATATAAATGTATTTCACGATGTATTAAATGTTTCAGGGTGAATCCAAAGGTGTTTTATCCTCCTATGGCTGATCTTCCTAAGTATAGAGTTTCCCAACTGAAAGCTTTTTCGACAGTTTGTTTAGATTACGCAGGTCCTTACTCTGTTTGTTTAGGAAAAGCGAGAGGAGCGAAATCATTTAAATCATACATCTGTTTATTTATTTGTTGTACAACAACTGCTATTCATTTGGAGTTAGTGTCAGATCTTTCTTCCGCGGCTTGTCTTGCAGCTTTCCGTAGGTTTTCAGCCAGAAGAGGACGCTGTTCTGATATACACAGTGACCAAGGCACGAACTTTGTGGGAGCTGCACGCCAATTACGTTCTTTAGCAAAGGAAGCAGGAGAAAAACTCAAGATTAACTGGCATTTTAACCCCCCGTCGGCCCCACATTTTAATGGTCTTGCCGAAGCAGAAGTTAAATCCGTTAACACCCATCTTTCGAGGATATTGGGAGAGCAGATCTTAACGTACGAGGAGTTTTACACGCTTCTTACCCAGATAGAAGCTGTTTTAAATAGTCGTCCCTTGACAGCTATTAGTTCTGACCCTAATGATTTACAGGCTCTGACCCCTGGCCATTTCTTAATGTTTGAAGCTTATTCCACATCAGTGGTGGAACCTATTCCTTCATATATACAGATGAATCGTTTGTCTCGCTGGCAGCATGTTCAAAGGATGCAGGCCGACTTTTGGAAAAGGTAGCATCATGAATACCTGCATACTTTACAGCAGCGAGCAAAGTGGTTTGATTCAAATTGTAAAGTTCAGCTTAATTCTTTAGTATTGATTAAGAATGAATTGAAACCGCCCGGTCAGTGGGTTTTAGCAAGAGTGATTCAAGTTCATCCAGAAACCGACGGGATTGTAAGAGTGGCTACCGTACGTACGATGTCAGGCTATTCAACGGTCAGTTGTTAAACTTTGCCTGTTACCAATTAATTAGCGATTTGAGCTTAGCAATTAGCAGTTTACAGCTCAATTTAAGTCGTCGGTTAATTTTAATAAAAAACAATATCAGCGTGTGTGTCTGACTGTGTAAAGAATATACATGCATCAAAAACTTTACCTTCGTGAAAACCACCGTTAAGTGCGGTAAAAATTAATAACGAAACCCCCCTTTTAATGTGCACAAGAAAGTGTTCAAGGAAATATTGAAGAGGAAAGGAGGGCCCTCCCACCATCAACGCCAGCGGCCAGCCCATGACTGGATAGTTGGGGTATGTAATCCTGACAATTATTGTTGCTTGCATTCACACAATGATCTATCGAAGAACCCAAAGTTGCTTTATGAACCCCGTGTTTAGCGCGGGCGCTACAGGCCCAGAACAGAAGGAACGCCTCCTGAAGTTCTAAAGAAGAAGACAAAAGGAGCCCCGAAGCGAGCAGGGCAGGCCCATGCTTCTCCGTTATTGAGAGAGACATCAGCCACTACCCAGCAAGCATCCGAGCCAAAGCCACCAAAAAGAGAGAACTAAGTAGTCATCAGGTCTAATCGCCAGGGTGGCCAGGTTCGCCCAGAGGAGGCTGAGCTCATTAGAGAAGACATTGTGGCAGAGATGTTCCGTGACCGGAACTCAGGTTCCGAAACTCTGGAGTGGTGGAGCCAGGGTGGTTTTTAGTAACCGCCCAGGACGAAGCCCCGACGTGGTGGCTGCTGGAAGGCTGGGTTCCCCTCAGCGTTGAAGGCGTCACCTTCACACCAACCAGGGCAACAGAGGCGCCATTGCCAGAAAGAGTGGGATTCTGGCTTAGAAGTCAAGAGGTGAACCTGGACAGGCTGAGACGGATGCTTTCGCTGCAGAACCGCTCACTGGAGGTGGCGCAATGGAGGCACGTCCAGACGACCGGGGGTCCAGGAAGCTGGTTTCTGACCTTTTCAATCAGCAACGAGACCGTAAGGTCCTTGGAAGAAGTCAGATGGCAACTCTACTTCGAGTTGGTAACCCTCGCAGTGCGCAGGGTACCGACATGGAGTGGGGCGATCCGAGATATGACCTTGAGATATTGAATAGATGGACAGAGCCCACTTTCCTCAACAGAATCCGAAAGGAAGTGCTTGACATTACAGTGGCATCTAGGAATCTCTTGGAAAGTATAACTAACTGGAGAGTTACGTCAGACATCGTTACTTCTGACCATCGTATGATCAGACTAGAGATGAAGTCCGACAAACCTCCAGAAATCCTCCTCCGGAATCCCAAGGTAACGGACTGGGAATGTTATATTTCCGGTCTGACCCTCCAAGGAAATCAACCAGAGGTAGAAATACTAACTAAAGAGCAGCTCAATAAAGGAGTAGAAACACTGCCAAAGGTTATCGTCTCATCCTATGAGGAGGCATGTTCACTCAGGGCGGTGAAAGCTCGTAGGGTTCCATGGTGAAACGGCACTTTAGCCGAGCTACGCAGGGAATCCAGACGAGCATTTAACAAAGCCGCAAGAGACGAGACGCAGGCATCCTGGGATCTTTTCGTAAGGGCCAGAAAGAACTTTAAAAAGGAACTACGGCGCAGTAAGAGAGCCAGCTGGCAGAAATACTGCAGGGAGCTAAGCTCCGTATCGGATTCTGCCAGACTGATGAAAATCTTAAGCCGGGAGACAAACCAAACAATAGGATTATTGAAAAGAGATGACGGGACATGGACCAAGACCAGAGAGGAGTCTCTGCGGCTCCTCTTGGGAGTCCACTTTCCCGGCGACGGCGGCCATCAAATGGCACCCACGGCAGAAGAAACACCAGTTCCAGCAGAGAACTGGCAGTTTGCCGATGGCGTCCTAACGAAGGGCGCAGTCGCATGGGCCGTGAACGAGATCGAACCATTTAAGTCGCCAGGGCCGGTTGGGATATTCCCAGCGTTGCTACAAAAGGGCCTGGTTGTCCTACTCCCAAGCGTTGTAATGATATGCAAGGCCAGCGTAGCAATGGGATGCATCCCAGAACAGTGGAAGGCAGCCAGAGTGGTTTTCATCCCCAAAGCGGGGAAGAAAGACTACACAAATGCCAAATCCTTTAGACCCATTAGTCTCACATCCTTTTTTCTAAAAACTTTAGAAAGGATTATCGACAGGTATTTAATGGAGAGTGTAATAACGGTATAACCATTCCATAAAAACCAACACGCATACAGACGTGGAAGATCCACTGAAACAGCACTCCACGCAGTCGTGCATAAGGTGGAAAAAGCACTTCATTACAAAGAAGTGACTCTTGCGGTCCTCTTTGACATTGAAGGAGCTTTTGACAAGGCAAGAACGGTCACGATCGGTCAAAGCTTGCAGGCCAGGGAGACTCCTCCCGTGATGGTCAGCTGGGTGAGATCGGTATTGACGGAAAGAACCGTGATAGCGAACCTAGGAGATTGCTCAGTTGAGGCCGGGGTAACTGGAGGCTGCCCACAGGGCAGCTGCCTGTCGCCCCACTTGTGGTGCCTTATAATGGACGGCCTGTTAGAATGTCTAACGGCAGAGGGATTTTATTACCCAGGCCTACACAGACGACGGGCTGGTTTTAGTAACCGGGAAATTCTTAGACGTTGTCTGCAATAGAATGCAAATGTCATGTAGGATAATAGAAGGATGGTGTGAAAAGAAGGGTTTGTTCGTAAATTCACTCAAAACTGAAATGATTCTCTTCACCAAAAGAAGGAAACTCGAGGATTTTCAAGCACCCATAATGTACGGGAGACCACTTGCACTAGTGCAAGAGGTTAAGTACCTAGGGGTTACCCTCGATAGCAAATTAAGTTGGAGGTCGCATGTCGACAAAATCGTAAACAAGTCGATAGCGACATTATGGCGAGCAGTAGGAAAGAACTGGGGAATTAATCCCCAGATCCTGTATTGGCTTTACACATCGGTAATAAGACCAAGGATCCAGTATGGCTCATTGGTCTGGTGGCCTAGTGTTGAAAGACCAACCATTTCCAGGAAACTGGCAAAAGTTCAACGACTAGCCTGCCTGGGAATTACAGGAGCAATGAGAACAACCCCAACGGCTGCAATCGAGAGTATATTGGGTCTCCCGGGCCATGAGTCCTGGATAAAGAAAGAGCCCATGGCAACTCATCTCAGAATGCGAGATGCGGGGCTTTGGAGTAATCAAGGTATATGCATCGGTCATGCAAAGATTTCCCAGGTGGCTGCAAAGGAGATCCCTTTGTCAACATACAGGGTAACCGAAGCAGAAGACCGACTAAGACTATAAAAGTAGTACCCCCTTACTATTCCGACTAGAGAACAGTGGGAGCAAAATCAAATCGAGTTTCACCCAGATGCCCTGGTATGCTACACGGACGGTTCCCGGATAGCAGAAAGGCAATCCTCTGGAGCAGGAATATACATAGAGAACCGAGGGGTACAAGAGAGCTTTGCTGTGGGAAAGTCCACCACGGTTTTCCAAGCCGAGGTTTACGCCATTTTAACGGTGGCAACCAAAGTAGAGATTAGAACAGCACCAGAGAGGAAAATCTACATCTGCTCTGACAGTCAAGCGGTACTAAAAGCAATCTACTCCTCCAGGACGAGAACAGCTCTCGTCCAGGAATGTGCGGATGCTTTAGCAGAGCTGGCAAGCGAGAAAGAGGTAGAACTAGTTTGGGTCCCAGGCCACACCGGAATCCAAAGCAATGAGAAGGCTGATGAACTGGCCAAACTCGGAGCCGAGGGTATCTGCCTGGGACCGGAACCCTACTTGGGTATTACAAGGCATCAAATCTCAACGACCCTGGTAGAGTGGACCTATGAGAAAAGCAGGGAGAAGTGGGAAAGTTGCAGAGGCTGTCGGCAGGCGAAAGACCATATAGAGGGATTCGACTCAAAGAAGTCGGTCTGGCTAATGGGGAAAAACCGAAGATTCGTAAATCTTTTGACGGGGATCCTGACAGGCCACTGCAAATTAAAAAGACACCTATCCTTGATAGGTGTAGAGGAAGATCCCATGTGCCCGAGATGTGGGGGTGATGAGGAAACATCCTACCACTACATCGGAGAATGCGCGGCTTACCAGCGGTTGAGATTCAAAGCCTTTGGTGTAGCTACGCTTCGAAGAGAAGAGCTACGCTTCCTATCGTGGACCAACATCCTAACCTTCATTGGGAAATCGGGTAGTTTGCACAGGGAGAAGAGGCAATTGAAGCAGGTGATAGTGGAGGTGGTTAGGGGGATGACAAGGGGTTGGCAAAAAGGGCTTATGAAGGCCTACTTGCTAGACTTTGGTCTCCCCACAATACTACTACTACAGATTTAACAATTAATAGCATTTGCTGTTAGTTGAATAATAACGAATGGAATTTAATTTACAAATGAAAGTTAAAGTATAGTATTTCGTTTTATCAATTCGTTAACTATTAAACTGTGCCGTTAGCTGACAATTTATGTAGAAAATTCAATAATAAATTGAGCGTTTTTGCTAGTGAATTTTCTTGTTGGTGATTTACCTTTAAAATAAATAACTACATTGTGGAAGTGCAAGATTTCGCGCTAAATTTCAATATTGTTGCGTTGAAACATTGGGATCATATGAGCTCAAAGTTTTTATTAATGAAAGACAATAGTCAATCTATTAACGACATTATTCCCGCAAGCTTCAGTTCCAACATCCAGTTATTAATTTGATCATCGTCACCAGTGTTCAGAGTTCTTCAATCGCAAGAGTTTCTATGTAATTGGTGGCTACAGTTTATGGTGATTTGATGTGAATATAAAAGGCATCATAGTGAAGTGAGGTCTTGAGTGATTAAATATATATTAACATCTATTTAGAATTATCTGATGTACTACTTAAGTAAGTTGTTTTTTTGTAGCTTTTAAGACTGTTTATATTCAACCATTACATTTAAATTGTTTGTATGTACTTATTGTTCTGACAAAGTTTCCTTATAATTAAAAGGATTTCATCTTATCATAACAAATAAATTATAGTGTCATTGTTTATTAAACAATATTCCTTGAAGTTTGAATAAATCGATTTAAACTAAACATTGTATGATGATGTTGGACCTTTCACTTGTAGAAGTTATTGAAATACATTAATCTACCTAATATTAATTTGATTAATTACAATTAGTTTCTGAATTCAATCAATATAAACAGAATCCGTTTTTGTTTGCGGATTTTGAGGCAAGCAAATGGCGCCCTTATTATTATAATCCATAATCGCCCGTAATCCTTATTATTTCTATCAACCCTATTTTTCCTTACAATCTATAAGCTATAAAGACCAGTACCTACGCCTGAGGGATAATTTGTCAATAAGAGATCTTTCGTCGGTGCATTAAAGTACAGTAAGTATCATTGTTTGTTTTTAGTGAATTTTTGTTGAGGTTACAGTTGACGTCCATCGTGTGACGTTTATTTTGCGTTACAGTAATCTTGTATGTTACAATTGACACCAGTTCGCGTGGCTTTTGTTTTTGAGTTGAGTGATTTAGTCTGTTATAGAGGTTTTTATAATCTGAAGCAACTTTGTTTAGAAAATAATTACACACAAGGGCTACAATCATTATGTTGCTTATCAATAATTTAATAGATGCTCTTCATACTAGCGTTCCTTCACCGTATTTTGTAAAACAGATTTTAGGCTTTAATTTAAACAAAAACTTTAAGGACTTAATTCAAAAAGAAATTGTTTGAAGTCTTTAGTATTTTATACCATTGTAACAGGTTAAACTTTTAATATTTGTTTTATTCATTTCATTTCAGTTTTATTCAAGTTGGTAGACATTCCATCATTTGTATTAATAGAGTTGCATAGAAGGATTAACTTCTTTGAATGCACACCTATTCAGTCCCTAATTTTTGTGGATCCATTAAATCTTAGAATAGTGTATTTTATAGAAATTTCACTTTGTATTTAAATAATTTAAATTTAATTTTTGTATTCTCTTTTTTAAGTTGTAGCATTTATTAAGAATTTACTACAATTCTTCTCTTTGGTTGAGTTTTAAAATTTATTTTCAACGCCCTCTAACTCTATATAAGATACCGGGTGATTTTTTAAATTTCTGATCTAGTAAGTCGTGATTTTTACGCCGTATCGAAGGTCACCGAAACGTAGGGCGTAGCGTTGATCACACTGCTATTCCAAATGTCATTTATGTGACAAATTGACTACACTGGAGTAGGTTATGTTTATGTCAACATTTTTGAAATCTGACAGTTGTGACAAATCGAACGATTCAAACTACGCCCTACGTTTTCCGCATCTTTTGTTTTAAAATTATGTCATGGCTTTCTAGATCAGAAATTTAAAAAATCACCCAGTACTATTATCGTATCGAGTTACAACTTTTTATTATAATGAAATGATACTAAACTCCTCTTTGAATTGGTGGTTTCGATGTGCCAGTTAGGTTAAGTTTTAATTAAATGAAAATATTTCAATATAAGTTAATTTTTACCTACAAGCGCCGCCATTTCTGTAAAACGTTGCAGGTTTCCTAGCAGATAGTGTTACCATTTACTTTTTAGAAATGGAAGCTGTCTAGTCCAGGCTTTTGTAAATCTTATAACTAATTTCATATTTTTTTATTATTATATTCTTTGGGTAAATAATTGAACTTTATTTTTCTAATTATATTGGGATCCTTTATCATCCTTTATTAACAAATTTATTTGTTTGTCATTTATTTACTAAAAGCACCAGAATATGTTTGAACACCTGCATCTGTGGTTTTACACATTTTTATTAAAAGATTAGTACACGAATTAAGTTTAAAAAATATTTGGAGACCAGAATTTAATAAAGTATTTATTGGTAAATACACAAATTTGCTAAAACGACAGATCTGACTTCTACGTATAACAAACACTACACTTTCGTTGCTCGGTGGTCAAGTACGTTCGTTACTGCTTGCTGGATGGATTAACTCTGACAAGGTTGCAGCTCGATGCTGTATTTATAAGTTGTGCCTCCAGGGTGTGGCTGGATGCGAGTTTCTCTGTTTGACTTTGTCATTACTTTGACTCTCACGGTTCTGAGAAGCAATGCATAGCGAACGTGGCCTGATAAAGTTGCTATATTTAGCTTGTGCTCGGCTTCAAGGGGACCTTGGCACTCTAGAACTGACTTAATTTAAATAACATTTACATTAAGTGGAATATGATTAGAGTAAATTATAGTCTACTATGGAATATAAGTAGAATACATTAGTTTAATATATTAAACTACATAAAATAGCATTCACTTTAAGTATTAAAGTAAATTGATGTATCAAAATAAAAGATATATGTAATTCGAGTGGCGTTAGGTAGTAGAGGTGAAAGCTTGACTGTTCTCGAATGCGTTGTTTGCCATTGGCATGTGAAATTCTCGATTCCTTTCCTTAACTAATTAATTAATATTAAATCTCTTACCGAATTAAGAATTGCGCAGCTATTCGTCTACACAATTTGCTGGAAAAACGGACCCCAAGGACAAGATTTAAGAGATGTCAATTCGGTTAGTTTTTCTATAATTTTGTTTTAGAATTAACTTAATTTTTGCCTGGTTTAAGGAATCTAGTAAAATCTTAATTAATTACTATTATTACTGTTGAAACAATAACGGAGTAAGTGCAATTTTTTAGTTTGCTTGAACTTATGAATAGAACAAAAAGGAAATATTCAGCTTATAGCTATTCTACTTACACAGATTTCAGCAAAAAGTTTTCAACCATTAAACAACTAGCACATGCAAATCATGATAATCAGAACATTATTCACACTTTAGTTAAATAAAAAGATTATAGGTTAGCTATCAAAAGAATATATACTATTGATAATCAATCAAAAGACACAAATTACATATTATCATGATACTACCATACTAAGAAGAATTTACTCTCACGAAAACATTTAATCGGCAGATTTTATGCAATTTTACAACTACCCCATTTAATGGTTGCATAACCTCAGTTTTAAGAATTAGATTTTGAAAAAGATTTTCTTTATGAAAATAAATTTAGTTAATTAAGACTAACATGCACACAAAAACTCTTTGAGCAGATAAAGGATGTGAGGAATCCAGATTTTCATAGATAATAGATATTTCTTTTTTTAACTTAATAAAGTTTAGTTCATTTTTAATGTTAGAAATCATCTGGAACAGACAAAATATGTTGTAATAAATGTTAAAGGTACCATGTTAAAATATTGCTAAAACATAAAATTCATGTTAACGAGATATGTTTAATTTGCTTTCTTATTGAATTTCAAAATTTTAAAGCTGTTTGCTAAATTATCTTAGTGGAAATAAGTTAAGTAACATTATAACCACATAATTGATACACTTCTTAATGCAAAGGTTGGATCGTGTTTTTCGCGCTATTCTAACGTTCGTTTGAATTATGTAATTTGGCTTGTAAGTTAAATTATCTGTATGCTTTTAGGCATTCAGATAATATTATTAATGATTTAATGTTTAGATTTTATAAAGGGGATTTCCTGACCGGCTAGCTCACGGTGTTAAAAGAGGTCCCAGCTATATTAAAAATGTATTACACAAAACATTAACCTTAATCTGACTGAATCTTTGGATCCGGCAAACGTCCGCTCTAAGATAGTAGCCGCCGTTTGAACTCGGCACAAGCGTTGATAGAAATCACAGATAGAAGGCACATATACAAAAGAAACAGGTAATTTATTTTAAAAACATAAATAAGAATTGTGCTGTTCATTCCACACTCAAAATCAATCAATAAACAAAACTATTATCTGTAAATAAACCCATAATAATATAAAAATAATATAAGGCAATCAAAATCTTATACAATTTTACATACAATAAATTTACATAATAGAGATAACAATAATTTATTTACACATCTTTACTAAAATGGATAAGTATCTGAATCAGACTTACGCTTTCTGCAGAAAAGTAATTCGGTACAAGTGGCAACTGCGCCTTTAATATACTTTTTAAAAAACCAAATGAATTTAGGAATTACTTTGTTACCTAACCTAAAAGTTAAGAAGGAAGAAAATGTTTATATAGTTACGGTGTTGAGTTCTGTGTTGGTATTGGTTTGTCTTCTTTCTACTGTTGTTGGTAAAATACTATAATTATAGATGCGGCTTCGATGGCCAGCAAATACCCAACGTCTTGGACGATGGAACAAGGTAGAACGCAGCTAAACCAGAGAGTATAAATGCCGGGAAAGAAAAGAAAAAGGGAAAAATGCCTAGAAAGAAATTCTGTATAAATTAACGGTCTATCAACATAACCAAAGGCCTACCGGAAAAGATGTTTTCATCGGTTTTAAAACAATAGTCAAGGAGTGGATTATCACCTCTTGTTATATTGTGTTGAAAGGTATTCCTACAAAACAAGGAATTGTTAGAGATAACCATAAAGATAAAGTAATTAAAAGGTGTACCTTGCAGCAGAGGTTAAAAGACCAACAAGTTGGATTCCTATAATACAAACAATCACCACTGTAAAAAACTGTTCACCAGAAATTTAATTGCACAAAATTCCACAATAAACTCATAAAAAGAGAAATCATCAAAATTTCCTAAAACTGGAATAAGGCAAACACTCTATTTGCAAGTCAAATTACAACTCACTTTTTAAAAGCAAAGAAGATGATTATCTTATCAACATGTTCAAGGAAACAGATAAAGCTGAATTCACCAATGAGGTAGCCTGAACAGAAATATTACTAAATAAGGAACAGCCAATAAAAGGGTGTGCCCATAAACACTTCCATATTTGGAATGACAAAATATGATAAACACATTAGAGAAAAACATTTTAAGAAAGAAAAATTTTCGGTTAAACATTAAGTGAAATTGAACTGGGGAAAAGCCTTTAAAGAAAAAATTGTAACAATTTGTGGAGAAAGGTGTTTTTATGAGATTAAGTTAATTTTTAATATTAAGGAAATATTGTGTCGTTGACATTAAAGTTAAAGGTATAATTCAACAATTCATAATTTTTCAACCCAAGTGTTATATACCATTGAAAATGTCTAGATTTTTTTGTTTTTTAGAGTTTTTTCAGTATAGTTTCCTAAGTATAAAAAGGAATCCATTTTTCAACACACAAGTAGCAATTTAATATCAGAGAAACAAGGTGTGTCTCTAGTTGCTTCTAATATTGAAATTTGTAAGGTTAGATTTGAACTTTGTGATAAAAATATAAGGTTATGTGAAACGTCAAACTTTGATAATTTAGTTGCAGTGTTTTTTTAAATATTGTAAGCATAAAATTATTCATCAAGTTAACTATTGTTTTGATTACACAATTGAAAATAATTATTGTAATAATAAAAATTCATAAATCTTATTTAACATTGTCAATGATAAATTAATGGAAATATAATAAGGAAAATATTGGTTTATATTTACGTGTCTAATGAAGAGAAAATCCCTTATTAATAACACAACAATAATTTGGTTTTATGATATTAAAGAATAAGTTATAAATTATTGAGTTTATTTGATAAGTTGTTAATTAAATTTAAAAATATATATCGTCATCTATAGATTCAAATAGAGAAGGAGCGCAATCCAATGAAACACGTTCGATAATCATATTCAGAGTAGATCTGTCATATAAAGCTTCATCGCTAGATGGCTAAGAATGTTTTCAAAAACGAAGGCACACGCACTCAATAAATATTTCTAAAGACTGAAAATTAAGTCTAAAAGGAGACGAATTAATAAAATGAACATTAATTAGCAAAAGTATATACAAAACAAGAACATTTTCTCCATCTTTTGTAATTTCAATTAGTTTCCTCAAATTGATGCTTGAATGTCTTCCACTAGTTAAACTTGAAAGAACTCATTTCGTTATTTTTCTAATTAATTTTCCGTAGACATTTCTTTAAACTTGATTGTTTTTAAAAGTCTTCTATAGATTGCCGTTTAGGTTATAATTAAGTCTATTTTTTGCATGTGTTTACTTCATTTTAAATGTATTTCAAATCGAAATGTTTATTCTTGAACAAAAAACGCGTCTGTAAAGTTCTAAAACTAAAATGCAAAAACTAGTAAAATATAATCATTGTTTTTGAAATATATAAATTTGAATTCAGTATTTAGGTATTTAAAAATAAATGTGTGTATGTACTAGACATATTACATCACGCGAAGCATTAAAATGTAATACTCTGTCAGAATTTGATTTTGTAAAACGGACGTAATTACAATGCAACACAGAAAGCTCAGGAATGAATAATTCATTTCAATAAAACTGGTATCAGCAAAATCTTTTAGCAAACTCGCATTGTTCGCACAACTTTTTTATCAAATCATACAGTAAAATTGTTTAAGACTGATTTGAATTATGAATATTTTCTTCTCTAATGAAGGATTTAATTTTATTTTATGCATTCCTGACTTCAGCAGCTTAAAAAATTGAGATGTTATAAAAAAAATCTTCCGAAGAAAAATATTTTCTCAATTGTATACATTCAACTAATATTTAAATTAGAGTTATCTAATTTAAATATTAATTGAATGTTAA
Source organism: Agrypnus murinus (assembly GCA_929113105.1). Classification (NCBI taxonomy): domain Eukaryota; kingdom Metazoa; phylum Arthropoda; class Insecta; order Coleoptera; family Elateridae; genus Agrypnus; species Agrypnus murinus. The sequence goes on from OV816030.1 coordinate 122,624,882, forward strand.
TTCAGATACAGTTAATACTTGAAGATGTGGTTTAAATGATTAAATAAATCAAAATGCGAGAAGTAAAAAAAAATGTCGGGCGAGGAAATTAGCGGTGTATTTGCTCGTTTCAAAACATCAGAAGAAATAAAAAGGATGAACTGGAAATTGCGAACGGAGAAAAGTGTTCGGTTTTAAATTACAGTTAAGCCACCTACAATATTTGGTGGGAATTTTAACACCCCTATTAGATTACTGCCACTTTTTATAATAGTAATAGTATTTCATTTTCTCATGGATATAAGCTGAGGTGAAAATGTAAATTGGATTTTCGATTTTATGATACACCCGATACACCCCATAACATTTGACCTATCTACTTTATAACTTCCTCGTTAAGATTGTTTCAGAGTACTCTAAGGATTTATTTTATTTTTATTCTAGAAAATCTCACAATACCAGTCTTTCTTTAGTAAAATTGTGTATGTAGTAGGTAACTTTAAAAGTCTTTAGACTTATTTATTAAGTTAAATTAAATTGTTTTTGTTACTGGTCATGCTATTTATTTATGTATCTTGAAAACATCTCAATTTATAAACCCTTTAAAGCTTATTTCCTTCTGTTGTTATGCAACAATTTTTACTTTACACCCGATCGCGAATTATATATTGAGATGTTATATGCTAAATAATCTAATATATAAATGAATGAAGATGGAATTAAGAAAGCCCCACGTTGGGCGCCTATTAACTTTGAGATATTTATATTCTAAAATGAAATAATAATTAAGAAAGCCCACGTTCTGGGCACCAATAAACTATGAAGTGATATTTCGATAAAAAATCAAAAACTTTGATGTGAAAATGAAATATAACAACCCAATTCTTCTTTTGCCTGAAAGAAAAGAACTTACTACAAATGCACTTGGAGTTCTGCAACTGGACAAGCAGCAAACTTAAACTGCGTATGTGAAGGGAATAAATGTATACTTGCATAAAAATCAACACAAATAAACACACGCACACACACACACACACATTAAACACAGCTTTTCATTTTATTAAAAGTAGATAAGGATATTTATCCAAGAGAAAATAAAAACAATTGTTTAAATGAAAAAGAAAAACAAAAGGAAAATCTTCCTTGAGCTTGCTCAAATGTTACCAACCTGACATGAGGGTTGTAACTGGTCTCCATTTGAACAAACTAAGCCAAACATAAAATTGTCAATCAAAATGAAAATGTTAAACTCAATACACAAATTGAAAATTATAAAAATGTTACATGGTTATCAAAAACCTCTCAAATTAAAAAATAAATTTAAATTTATTTTCTGATTGTCTTTATCATTTATTATTCCTAATGTGAAACAAATCCTTTATTTTGACCCACCTTGTATATGGCTAACAAACCAGATCTGTTGATGATTTATCCTTGAAATAAACTTTGTACTCAGTCGATAATTTAAACATTATTATCCCAACTCGGCTGTGATCCAGTAATGTTGAAAACCAAATTAATACAAATTGTAGAAATGGAAATTGATAAAATTATTTTCTTTGATTTAATAAAATAAATCGATCACACTTGCCCAGTGATTATTAAAACAAAAACAAATCTTCGTTTTTCATAACAGGTAACAATCTAAGTCCATGTTATTATGACGTTTGTTTACATTGAAAACACGTGGTTAATCATAACCTAACTTTATTTTAGGATTTTTTAATATGAGCCGAGCGTGGATTCTTCCAATGCGCTTTATCGACTAAATTTGTTCTTTTTCCAGGGTCCATTTATATGATTTCCGAAAAACAGGTGAGAAACACAGCGAAGTTTCACAAACAACGAAACATCACAATCTGTCATGACGTCACAAACGAAAACATCTGATCAAAATTAACACTCAACTAAATTCTAAAAAGCCAGAAAGGTAGCTGGCAAAGAGACGATTAAAATCACATAAGACACTTATTGTCTAAATTGAACAATAACAAAAAAAATCAATAAAATCAATCAGCTGCCACCGATCTCATTAAAAACTAATTAAATTGAAAACTCATCACTCTCCAGCTATACTAGTATATACAATATTTACATAACTACTCAAAGTAACTTAAACATATGAGGTTTACACAATTTATAACAAAATACCAAAAAAAAACTTAACTTAAAATAAATAATCTTCCGTTTTAGACATCAACTGATGCTTTTGCAAGTATAAACAAATAAACTATATAAATAAATTCAAACTTTCATTAATCTTATCCACAGTACAGTACTCCACGTGCCTGCATCCAAACAATAATGCAAATCATCAAAATAAAATCAACATTTGATAAATCAATGGATATCTACAAAGCTGATACCTTCCTTCTTATGAACTCAAATCTTCTAAATGCCAGACTCCGTAAGCAAATTGTAACATTATAAATATCAAATTACTGATTTAATATAACTATTTCCAGTGAAATATATACCCGAAACTGACTTAGTTTTCTGGGAGAATGAAAAATCTGTTCTACGTTGGAAACTTGTAAAACTCAAATTTAACAAGAAGATCAAACCTTTTAGAAACATGGAAAAACCATCCTAACATGTGTCCTGAGTTACATAAAACATGTGTTACTATAAAACATGCATTACTATAAAACAACCTAAATACTTTATATCCTTTTTATAAATTCAACACGTTCTCATAAAAAGTGAGGTTAAGATCATCTGTACCTAAAATACTTCTATATCTCTGTTCTATACTATAGATTTTCATGTAACCTCGCATGTATCCTATCAATTGAATAAAATTAATATCTAAACATGTCTGTTTTTCTATTTAATGCATAATATTTTTATATTGTATTTCCGGAGCCTAATCGTAGCCTCTAAATATTTTAATGTTTTAATAAAGTTAAAATTCTCAATCAATGATTACATATCATCTAAATATATTTAAAGATTTAGAGACCAAAATTATTGGAAGTATCTTTATTTACAATAAAGTACAAAGTTGTTAAACTATTCCAAAAGTCCGGTAAACTAGTTATTTACAATCGGCAAGAATCTACACTTATAATTACTTTGTGGAGATTCAAGCATTAGGGAAAGTCCGTAACTACCATAATCAACTATGTCTTGTGTTGACCACTTCCCTTTCGTAGTAGCTTGGGTAATGTTCAACGATGGTCGTCACCTTCTTGATGATCTTCACTTTTGAGTTTATTTGAGAATCGGTTCGGTAGGATGTTTGTAACAGCACTCTAGACCTTTTCAGTCAAATTAGTAAAAGACCTTTTTCTGTCCCGTCTAATTTTAATTTAGCGTCTTTTGGATTGTTTAGTTGTGCGCATTTCATTCTCACATGTATTGGTACCTTGCAGAAAATCTCTGCGGGAGGATTTTTCTTTCGGTTTCTTCGTCTTGTAAGTCTCTGGACATTTTATAACATAATTTGTGTGTGTGAGTGTGTGTACACTTTTTAAGACTTATTCATGCTTTGGTGCTTTTTCAAAAACAAAAATTATCTGAAATAGTTAGGTCTGAAAATCTGAACAGGTTGTATTTAAGATGTATGCAAGGATATAACCATATTAAGTAGTAGGTATTTTCTGTGTGTGGTACCTTTGTGGAACATTAAAGTTTGATATTTTTAATGCTTTTTGGCAAGATGTTTTAATGGAATTTAATAGAGTTGCTACTCTTAACCACATAATTGATACTAATCTATCATATAACGTTTGGTTCGTTTTGAAATAATATGTGATAAACATGTTTGACGGACTACGTTTTTGTAACCTGCAGTAGTTTTATGTGATTGGGTTGCATAATGTCTTGTAGTATCTAGAAAAATATCTAATTAAGATCATAAAAGGTGTAAGACATAGATTTATAAACAAAAAATATTGGGAAATGGTTTTATTATAATTGTATGTTAATATCTTAATTGAATACAATGTTGTTTCATTGACAACAAAACTTAGATGAATAATCTATTATTTATGCAAATGTTATATATCGCCAATTTTGTAATTTTGTGATCTACAAGATGATAGGAATCGTTTTTATCGAAATAAAAATTTGTAAAATAAATTAGGGTTAGAGAAATTTGAAAAAGTCATTTTCTTTTGTTTAATATTAAAAATTCAATTGTTTTATTAAAAGGTATAAAAGGTTTATTAAAAGTGATTAAAATAAGATGGAAAGTGGCGACGTAGTACCGAAGCGCCTCGGCTTCGTCACACGGATAAAATTTTTAAGTTTTAATTATAGTGAAACTGTGAATTAATTACGGAAAAGTGCAGAGTGAGTGCTTAACAAGTCCAGGTAAACAAATCTACAAAGAAAAGGTCAGTAATTTGATTGCTATACGTTGAAATTAACATTTAAAATTGTAAACACGAAGCGAGGTTAGGATAGAAATAGATAAACCGGTAGATAAGAACGTGATAGTAGTTATTTGAAGAAAACAATAAACATAAAGGAAGAGAAGAGCCACATAGCGTACTAAGTTTCCAAGGGGTCGACCCGAACTGAAATACGCTTAAGTACGGGATCGGGAAAAAGGTTTGAAATCGAGGTGCGCGCTAACTGGCGCGATCGCGATCACGCTACAGAAGGTCCGGCGGCAAACAGGGGCGGATAATACTTGGACTTTCAAAACTTATTTACAAATTTAGAACATTGAATAAATAATAGGGTGCGTGAAGATTTATTAATTATTAAAAACAGTCATTAGTAGAACCAGAAAATTATGAGCACTACAGACGGGTATTCGACGGATGAAGGCAAACGAAAGAGATTAGGCGACGCAAAAGGACAGGAGATTTTTTCTAAAAGCAGGAAAACAGGTAGATCGCCGCCAAAAACGCAGCAAAATGAGGAAGGTAAATTAGATGAAAGTAAATTAGATACAAGTAAATTAGATGAAAGTAAAGCAGATGAAAGGAAATTAGACAAAATATTAGACATGTTACAAAATCTAACTATAGAAGTGATCCATATAAGGCTGGAACAGTCTAAATATGATAAAAGATTAAGGGAAATTCAGATGGAAAACGATAAACTAAAGAAAGAAAATATTAATATAAAAAAGGAATTACAAGAAGTTAAAAAAGAGATGAGAGGCACAAACATAAGACTGGAGCATTTAGAAAAAGAAAAGAGACGTAATACTGTAGTAGTTTCAGGGCTAACTATGGATGTGAGTAATCCAATAGCTCTAAAAGACGGAATGGGTAACTTCATAGAGCAAAACCTAGAGATTGAAGTACAAATTAAGTCGGTTTACAAACTAGGGCTAAAAACATACCTGCTAGAATTAGAAAGATTCGAAGATAAAGTGAATATAATGCAAAATAAAAGGAAACTGAAAAACAACACGAAGGAAAAGGTATTCGTCAACAATGATTTATCAAAGAAAGAGAGGGATATTGAGAAACAAATTAGAGATAAAGCCTGGGAAGAAAGGAAACAAGGAAAAGTTGTAAGAATGGGCTATCAGAAGTTGGTTATAGAATGTAAAGAATGGAAATGGAACATGATGAAGGGGATAATAGAGGAAACGAATACTAAAGATAAGCCACAAGACAGGGATTCAAAAAACTGAGTGTTACAAGGACCGGAAATATGATGATGAAAACAGCGATGGAAAAGGACATGATAATGGAGAAACGAAAACAAACAAACAAAATAAAAATTAAAGAGAACGCATATATGAACACTGACAAAAATAAAAAAGAAAGAGTCTGGAAAATAGGTACTTGGAATATTAGAAGTCTAGCTGGAAAATAATCTGAACTAGCTGATGAGTTTGAGAGGTCGGGTATGGATATTCTAGCAATAACAGAAACTAAAAAGAAAGAAAAAGGAGAGATGGAATTGGAAGGACACATTTTATTATATAGCGGAATTGACCAAAACCACAGGGCACAAGCAGGAATAGGATGTATAGTGCATAAGACTATTACAAAGCATGTTAAAAATTATGAATGCATATCGGAAAGAATTTTAAAAATTGTAATAGAGCTCAAAGAAAAAGAAGCAACAAATATAATAATTTTATATGGGCAAGATGAAAATGAGCGGACTAACGACAAAGACAAGTTTTGGGAAGAAGTAATACAGACAGTAGAAGGCACAAAAGGAAGAGTAATTGTACTAGGAGACCTGAATGGAAGAGTGGGTAAGAGAAGAAATGAAACAGAAGAAGTAATAAGAAACTACGGCGAAGAGGTGAGAAACAACAATGGAAGGCGGATCATAGACTTCTGTGTACAAAACAACTTCCTAGTAATGAATTCGTTTTTGCAACACAAAGAAATCCACAAATATACTCGAGAAATGAAAAGCAGAGGAGAAAAGTACATAATAGACTATGTTCTAATAAACAAACCCTACAGAAAAGACATCAAGGATGTAAAAGTTACTAGAGGGCCGGAGATCAACAGCGATCACTATCTATTAAAGAGTAAAACAAGCATACAAATAAACTAAGAAATGGCAAGCAAGAAAAAATAGGAAATCGACTAATACCAATAAAAGAAACAATCAGAAGCTATAAACTGAACAATAAAGAAATAGCACAGGAGTTTAAGAGACAAGTAGAAGCCAAGTTCGAAGAACTATCAACAGAAGATATAGGCCTTGAACAAATGTGGAGAACATTCAAAACGATAATAATAGAAACAGCCAAGACCACATGTGGCATTGCAAAAGTAAATAAAAACAAGAAGCAAACAGATTGGTAGAGTGACGATATAAGAGAACAAATCAAGGAGAAGAAACGCAGATGGAAAAAATACCTTGAGAAAGGAACAAATGAAAGTTACAAGGAATACAAAGAACAGAATAACAAAGTTAAAGAAGTACTCAAAGAAGCGAAACAAAAATCTTGGGAACAGTTCGGAAGAAAAATGGAAGAAGACTACTATGCCAACCAAAAACTGTTCTACCGAGTATTAAAAAATACAAGAACGGGAAAACAAAGCCAACAAACAATAGTACAAATAAAGAATCTAGAAGGAGAAATGCTAAGCGAAAAAGAACAGATAATAGAAAGATGGAAGGAGTATTTTAAAAAACTGCTAAACCCGGAACAAGCTATGAGCAATACAACATGTCACGAAATAGAAAATGAAGTGCTCCAGGGACAGAATATAAGTGAAGAAGAGGTAACGCAAGCAATAAAAAAGCTAAAGAAAGGAAAATCTGCAGGATACGACCAAATTGCAGGAGCAATGTTGAAGAACCTAGGAAGGAATGGACTGAACTTTATAACCAAAATATGTAATTAATGTTGGAATTAAGGAAAAATACCAAAGGATTGGGAAGTAGGTATCACCATCCCGATTTTTAAGAAGGGGAGCAAACATGACTGCACAAACTATCGGGGCATTACCCTGTTAAGCATAGCTTCAAAAGTCTACGAAAGAATATTAGAACATAGATTAAGGGAAGAAATAGAACCAAATATGGAACAGGCACAAAGTGGATTTAGAAAAGGGAGAAGTACCCAGGACCACATCTTTACAATAAAACAGCTACAAGAACGTACTCGAGAATACGGGAAAAACTATTTCTTGGCTTTCTTAAATCTAGAAAAAGCATGTGACAAGGTCCCAAGGGATATAATAACAGAAAGCTTAAAATATAGAGCAGTAACAGGAAAGCTACAACGAGCCATATTAAAAATACATAAAAATAATAGAAACGTGGTCAGAACACACAACATGGAATCACAAGAATTCAATGTGAACGTGGGATTAAGACAAGGAGGTGTATTAAGCCCAATATTGTTCAATATGGTAATGGACGATGCTATTAAAGAAACGTTCGCCGATGACTTGGTCATATTTTCAAAAAGCGAAAATGAGCTGAGACATAACTTGAAGGAATGGGAAAAAACACTATCAACCAAAAATCTAAAAATTAACATAAACAAAACTAAAGTCATGGTTCTAGGGAAAACTGAACATACAAATAGATGACAAGATGGTTGAACAAGTTGATACTTTTAAATATTTAGGAGTGAACATAGATAGTGACGGTACGCAAGAAACAGAAATATCCAGCAGAATAGAAAGCGCATCAAAGCTGTACCACTTATTATGGAACTCACTCATATGGAAAAAAGAAATATCTAGGGAAACTAAAATGAGTTATACAAAACTATATTTAGACCAGTCCTAATTTATGGTTGCGAAAGCTGTGTGCTCAGTAAAAGAATGAAGGACAGAATTCAAAGTATGGAAATGAAATACTTGAGAGGAGTTCTAGGAGTAACAAAGAGAGACAGGATCAGGAACACAGTAATACGAGATCACTTGGAAATAGAACCAGTTGCCAAAAATATCGAAAAGAACCAGTTGAGATGGTATGGTCACTTAGTGCGAATGAGTAATGACAAACCGGTGAAGAAAATATGGGATGCAAGGATACCAGCGACGAGAAAGAGAGGAAGACCGATTAAGTCATTTAACAAAAGTGTGGAGAAGATATTAGAGGATCGTGGCGCAACACAACAGAGAGCAAGACTGTTGGCAAAAGATAAAAAGAAGTGGAAGAAGTTTGTCTATGATGAGCAGTAAATGGACATTATACACTTTACACCTAAGGGTTCAATAAGGATTGATTATATATATAAAAAAGTGATTAATCTAATATATACCTTTTGATGGTTATATAAAGTGGTTTATATAAAGAAAACCATTTTTTAACAATTAAGTAGTTGTAAACTATCAAAAGAAGAACATGCACCTTTGGAGCGCTTTAAATTAGATTTTTGTAAGGTTATGCTGAAAAGGAAACTAATTGAAATTTAGTTTACGTCAGTTAAAAAAAATTACGGTTATATCTTAGACGTCACACTTAAAAAGTGATTAATCTAATATAAACAAAGAGTTAAAGCTAATTGTTTAAAAGTAAAAACAAAGATAATAATAACATCGAAATTTCTCAAAGAAGGGAAAAATGATTACTTAATAAAATAAATTATGGAAATAAATGGAAATTCTGTAATAATATTTTGTATGGATTACAAATATCTATCAAGAATCCTAGTTTTGAAATTTTATGTTGATGTAAATGGAAGAAAGCAGCTTTCTAAAAGTAGGTGTAGAGATGGTAGCAATTGGCTTCACTTTTAAAATATAGAGATGGAACGAACATATTTGTGGTTAAAACAACTAAAATAATAAACCGTGCGTTTTTAAAAAGTTAAACTTTAATTAATTTTAAGATTACAAGATATTAATAAAGAAGAAAATTTTGAATAAATTATAACTTAAAAATAATTTTTTATAGTTAAAATAAAAAATTATAACGTTCTAGACGTTCCTAGAACGTTCCGGGCATTAGCAACGAATCTGAATTGTTTTTAAGAGATATTATAAACGTAATTTGTAACGTGTGAGCAACGGAATTTTGATTCAGAGTTGGCCTTGAAAGAAAGAGATAGACATATCGGTCATTTTGAATCGTATGAATTAGTTTAATTAAACTGTCACTTTTTGAAGAGAGCTGTCAGATTAACTGTTTTAAAAATATCAGAAAAAATCAGTTTTTAATAATGGCATACATATTTAATGAAGTACAAAAGAGAAATATTTCTTGATTAAAGATTGTTGATAGCTCCGAAATCCGAACTAAAATGCTACGCATGCGCGCCATTTAAAGTAGGTCTGTCAGTTAGTGACAGAGCAGTTCTTAATGATCTGTAGTAGTTCTACTACCTACTTAAAATTAATATCAGGTCGTTGAGTGCAGATGTAACCTAAAATTTCCAAGGCCTTCTCCGAATCAAAATTCCGTTGCTCACACTTTAGTATTAGAATGCAATGAAAGTTGTTTAAACTGTCTGCATGGGAGCTAAAAGATTTTATCATGTTATGGATTAGTTTAACAATATAATAAACTAATGGCTTCAAGATCGTGGTCGGATGAGCTTCCGAAGAAAGCCAAACATTACTTGAGGCGAGCCCGCTTAAAACGGTTCCTATATTTATACTATGGAGACGTAAGCTGTTTCGTCGACATATGGCAACTTGTAGAGGTGCGCGTTAAGGTTACAGCGTCAGTGATTCTGCTAACATTGCACGAATGTTGCGCGTTTCAAGAGTAGGCCTCTTTCTTGCATATGAACTAAATGCAATGTATACGGCGGAAACGTATGCGTAGTTATACTAGTGGGAAGTGCATCGTACAAAATAGTTGAATAATTTTATTTTAAGTATTCCATCCGTGACTTGAGAATCAACAGTTTAGAAATAATACTCCGTACTATTAATTGATAAGATGTCATTTCTAAATAATGTTTAATTTCTGAATCATCTGTTTTTAAGAAAAATAAAACTGAATGTTGGTAAATACTGTTATAATTGTCTCCGGTATTCCCTACGTACAAATTATTTATGTTATTTTATTGACTTAGGCATCTTTAATTATATTTTACCTTCAAACGTTTTATTGATATATTTTTAAACGCTCAAAGCACCCGTATATTTACTAATATTTCTACTAACTTTATTCTTGGCGAACTTAGGTAATTTAATTAATTTTTCCTTTTTGCAGATTAAACTTCAAAGAATTAAAAAGTCAAACATCTCTTTCAACCTCTTTCAGGTCGTATTTTCCTTATATATTCTTCTTAAATGTTTCCCATGCCATTTCTTTTAATGCTTTAAAATTTAAGTTTGCCCTAAAGAACGATTTTACTGAATAGTCTTTTAGACTTAACTGAAGCATTTTGCTCCGACATTGAAATGGTTTATAAAAGAAACAGGAAGTTCTTAAATCTTTTACATTTTTGTTCTCTTTAATATCTTATTTATTTATTTACAGACAGTTACATATATTGGTATCTAAGCGCAAACGAGTACTTAATAAACCATTTCATTATTTCTTTTAAATCAGCTTAGCAATCAAGTACGTACTTTTCTGAAAGTTTCACAATTAATTTTTATGCATTTAAGACTTGTCTTAAATTGCTTGCCCAACTGCTACAAAAAATATTTTTTAACGTCTCTACACCACCGGAGCCAGACGATACAGATAAATACCACGTAATTCCCGAAATCCATTTGTAAAATCTTACGGAAAACTTTTGCTGCACCTTTCATAAAATCATCGTAAATGAAATGACATAAATATAAATGCTTAAAATAGTTAAATAAACAGATAACTGTGAGAAACAAAAAATAATTAAATAAACCAGCAATCAGAAACAATCTCTATTCATGCAACAAATACTAGCTACTTAAAACACAAAAATACTTAAATATTCTATAAAATTCAGAATAGATAAGTATTTGATTAAATTGTCACAAGATAAAAATTCCATTTAGCTATTGATGCACTAATCTTAACAATATAAAAGAAATCACTCACTCAAGGTATTAAACGGCTTGCTTAGATTTATTATAGTCACATGTGTGAAGTCGTCTTCCAAACGATGTGCAACCTTTCGACCGTTTCGGTGCAGGCGTATTCGGCGAAAGCTCATTTCGGCGCAAGGTCGTTTCGGGGACAGTTCTGTTATTCACGCTGTTTAGTATGTATTTAGTGTGTGTGGCTTTTCTTAAAAAATAGAAATAATTTGATGATGTAAAATTCTTCTTGAACGCCTACTCCCGCGAAAATGTGATTTATAAATCGGTAAGTTCTTAGAATTAATCTCCGATGTTTAGTTTTTTGGGGTCCTCCGTGATCGAGTGGCTCCTACTTCTTAATCACAGGGCAGCAGTGGATCAAATCTCGGTTGCAACTGAATTTTAAAAATTTAGTACGATAGTATTTTAACTCCTTAGGATAACGTATGAAAGTTGTATGAGTGATAAAGTAGGTATTGGAGAAAGTAATATAAAACGTTCGTGAACGTAACGTAGTTCCATTATCTCCGTTGCACTCTCATAAGAGTTTGCATGGAACCCCATAACTACAAATGTATTATGAATGTTGTTTAATTTTTAAAATGGTTGTGTTGCGGGCAACATATTTTTGTCCCAATCAAAAATATATACTTTTTTAGGATAGAAATTGGGTTCCTGTAGACAATACCAAATTAATTTTTTTGTGTCTTGTCAACAAGAAATATATATTTAAAACATGCTCGCCTACTTATAACTAATTTTTAATTTTTTCCAATGGGAGATGTAGATTATGATGTCAGATTTTGAGAATTATAAAATTCTCAAAATATTGGATAAAATAATTTGTTTTTGATGAAAAAATGTTATATATATTAACAATATAAATGCTAATAAAGTATTCGAAGTAAAGTGTCCAAATTATATCACTAAAGTATTAAATGTATTATTTTGCCAATTCAAATCAACGGAAAAAATAAAAATATTGGTTATCTGATACATTAATTTAATAATATGTCACTGTTAACCCTGTTAATACTGATATCCGCATATGCCCGCTTTAAAATTTAAGTCGAAGAAAGGCCAAAGCTTCCTGGTTATTTTCATACAAAAACCAAATCCAACTCCATCCAACTTAAAAAGTTAAAAGCCGTTATTGTAGGCACTACAAGAAATGTTTACTGGTATTATTCGTATTACTCCATGCATAGTTGTTGATGATGTAACATTGTGTTTTTGCACATTATATCTCAACTGTTAGAAACTAAACCAAATACCACCCCTTAAGAAGTTGGCTTTATTTAAGTTTTACGATGATCCTACCTACGCAGAATGGGGTTTTCTAATAACTGCAATAAAAATTTAACAAAGTTGAAAGCATCATAACAAGCATGATTGAAACCTTTTAGAAAGATGGAGACTATTTATGAATGAAATATTGGCAATTATTGTAAAAAGTTACAAGTACTGTTATTTCTTAAGGGATAGTAATTCCTTTAAAAAAATCGACTAAAAAATATTTTCTAAGTTCTTTCTTAAATATTCAAATCACTCGTTGTAATATAAAATTTATGGCGAAGTGATTGAAAATTGAATTACGTACCTTGAAAAACTCATTTCGCCCTTATTAATTTTAGAACGTCTTCTCATATACTTCTAAAAAGATTACAATAGAGATATTATAGAATGCCTTTGCTGGAATAACATAAATGCTTCCACTTTTTCTAATAAACTGCAGGTATAATGAAAAAATAGATTAAACTTCCCGCAAACTAATATGAAGCATAACGCCATAAACTATAATTGCACTTAATAAATAATGCCTATCTTCCCTATCTTTCGCCGCACAGTGTGTCGGCGCAGAAAAGACCGTCGCCGAAGCGACCACGCGCCGAAACGTTCTGGCGCCGAAGCACCCTCTCCAAATGGGCGTCGCCGAAACGTCCTAGACCGTCTCCCAAATGCGATACGATAAAACTCTTAACTAAAAATAATTTCTTAATTAGTCGTACTGGAAAATGGTAACCCAGCAAGTCCACCACCAAAATGCGATTCCAAATCTTCAAAATAAAAAATTTAAAGAGGGTATTTAAACGCCACAAAATTTGTTCAAAATGATAGATTGATTCGATCGTTTGAACGATTATTATTCATACGATATCAAAACCAAAAAAGATTTTTTTTTGAGAATTCTTGAAATTTAGCAAATGCTACCACTAAGATAAACTGAAAAGAACTAGGATTATCAGTTGAATTTTAATCAAAGATTTTTGATTGAAAACAGATTATAAAAATCTTTAATTAATTAATCTAATTGGATCTAGAACGCCTTTACAAATATATTAACAATGACGAAAAAAAAAGTTAAATATTCGACAACAAGGGATCAGAAATAATTTTAAGCTAGTATAAATAAATGCAATTACAGGTGATACGACATGAATATTCACCAAAACGTATCACCGGAAATATTGCACCACCGTCACTGATAAGCGTTCAATGAATAGTATAAAGTGTTGCCTATATTCGATGGGAATCACCAAAAGCTGTTTAAATATCAAAATGCTAAGACTAAATTCGGCCTGTAATTACGTCCTGTAATTGCTTGAAATATAGATAAATCTGTTTAAAGATGGGTCTATTGAGTTACTTTCAGAAAATTCGAATCTTTTATGCAGTAGTATTAACATTTCGTTTTATTTGTTTTAGCTTAACAGGAAACAGTTCAACAACTCCTTAGAATATTAACGAACTTTAAAAGTGGCTCTTTATTAAAATTTAAAATTTATGTTTCACTTAAAGAGATAACTTTTAAAAGCATGTCATGTCTCCACGTTAAATCACAATGACATATTTAGTTTATGTAATTGTCAACTGATATCTACATTCGGATAAAACAATGTTTGTCTGTTGAGACCAAGAAAATCAAATTAAATTTATTGTACTCTCAGAACAACACAACACTGAAAGCTTTTAACATTTGAGTTGGTTTGTTTTAAAGTTGTGAAAGTCTGGAAAAGCGTGAAAAATAGCAAGATCAAGAAGATTACATTTTTGGTTTAGTCAGAAATTAATATTTACCTTATACTCAAAACTAATACAAAGCATCCGAATGAAACAAAACAATGATTTTTTAATTTAATTTAAAAACCACGAATTTTTAATAACAAAAATTCCTAAACAAAATTAACCAAGAATTTAATTATAAATGGGAAATCCTTTTTAATGTGTTTTCAAAATTCCGCGTTTTCCAACCGATATAATTCACTTTAGCTTATTTTCATTTAACGTGCAGATCGCCAGGGATCTATCAAGAAAATATATGGTTTGATACAAAACACTGAACAAAATTGCTAAATAAAATGGAAATATATTGTGGAATGTTATATATGAGGTTTAGCTTGTAAAACCAAATTAAACCGCGTTTTAGATCACGATTACGTTTTAGTACCTTTAATTTATTTTGATGAAATGAGCGTCTTCTGAAACAACTTCTAATCTGATTAATTCCTTTCCTTAATTAATCTGAGGTTTTATTTAAAACGTTATTTGTCTTTGTTATAATTACAAAAAACATCAAGCACGATAAATTTTTGTATTATTTTACCTGAAATAACAGATAGAATTAATAAGTTATACACAATTAACTTTGGGGTAACGCTTGCATCACCATAATATTCATGGCTCTCGAAAGGGCAATATTTAGGTATACAGCCAGCGCTTAACCAATTTATAATCGTTCACCCTAACTTGCAAACTTGTAGAAACTAATGTATTCACAGCGATTTTACATTATCGAATTTAAAGACGTTTTCAGGCATATAATGTGAAATTTCAGAAAGTAGGCTATATGTAGTCGAATATAGCAATTAATTTGTCGTCAAGAACGCTACTTTAAGCACTTTTAGCTTTTATAGTAAACGATTATTTTTATTACTTATAGAAAGTTAATCTTAAAAATAAATAAGGTATTGACAATACAGAAAGCGTATCCAAATGAGTATGATCATTTACAAATCATATAGAGCCTAATAGTTTTACGGTGGTGATTGTCTTAATTTTATTGTTTTTCAAAAATATTTTAATAAAACATAAATAAACGTTCAAAGTATAAAAGTGTAACAGTTTTGGCCTTGTTTGGTTAGTTGAAGATTAAACATCGGTGTGTGTCAAAATGCTTGCGTTCAATAATTTCAGGTATTCCCAGAAAGTTTCTTTAGACATACCGGAATTTAACGCCTTTTTTATTAATTCTCTCAGGTTTTATTTCTTATCCCTCTATCAGTTTTAATTGAATAAAGGATGAATAAAATTTCACAAAAACGAAAGAATGTTTTTAAATAACATTTTATTGGTTCATTGACATTTGTCCAATAAAGGTAATCATCTTTTGTAGAAATTAAAGTAATGGGGATCCATAAGATAATCATAGCCCAACACACATTTTGGTGCCAGGGTTTTTGTAACTGTTTCTATGTAAGTTTTGGGTGCAGAATCCAAAACTATCATCAAATTTGGTCTATCAGATCTAGTTTTTGAGATACTGTATATTGGCCTTTTTTTAGAAAGAAATAGTCTAATTTTGCTTTCCTTGAATCATAACATTTCTTAAAGGTCAATTTCTGTTAACCCAGTGCTGATCCTTAGCTCTACTGTCCCAAAGACATAAAGAACAAGGATATTTTGTATATCCACTTTGCTGCCCAAGCAGGAAGTTCACAATTTCTAGGTCGACACAAATCAATCACTGATGTTCTTCATACTTAATTTTTTTCAGAACTAGTGATATTGCCTCATATTCCTCCTTCATGCTGGTAGAATGACCAATGGGTATTGAGCCATATTTATTACCATTGTGTAGAGCAGATCCTTATCTCTTTTACGATAAAATGTAATATTGGTACCTGCCTGAAGTAGATTCTTCTCATTTAATCTGGAAGCGAGTAGTTCAGAAGATTCCTTTGAAAGATTCAGGTCTCTAGCGAGATCGTTCAGTTCTTGTTGATTGAATTGTTGGGGACTTTCTAAATCTGCTTCAAAATCACTGTCGTTTTCTGATTCCATACATTGAATTTCATCAAACGTGGGTAGTTCTGCCTCATCTTCCGGGAGCGTAGGCAGACTGCTGAATGATGGAATGTGTATTTCTTCACTATGCAGTACAGGCCTCTTTGATGAATCTAGATCAGGATATGTCCATTTCTGTCTATTGTTCCGATTGATTCCTTTGATATTTACGAGACAAAAATAACAGTTATCGTGATGATTTCTTGGTTCTCTCCAAACTTTAGGAATTTTCTCTTTCCAATTGTCCACTGACACAAATGTTCAACACATGTTTTACATACGAAATGTGGAGCCCAAGATTTATCCTGGTCTTCCAAGTGAACACCAAAATAGGCCAGATAACTTCTTTTCACAAAGCCAGAAATAGGTTTTCTACTTTCTTTAAAAGTGTATTCGCCACATAAATAGCAAACAACGTCTGGATGATTCACACAACTACGTTTGCTTCTGAATGCCATGGTTTTAATTAAATGTTTTATCACTGAACAATACAAAATGATACCACAACTTCACCTACGTAAACTAAATAGGTAAATGTACTTCGTAAAGCAGAGATACGAGTTAATATAGCTGCGTGTTAATTAGGTTTTGATGGGAGTAACTATAAGAATGTTGGGTTTTACACTAATGAATAATACCAAGTAACGCAAACTGGCTAATTAGATTCTATGTAATTTCTTTATATAAACTGTACCTCGTAAAGCAGAGATATACGAGGGTGGTCCCAAAAGTACCCGACCCATCAAAGAAAACACAAAAATTTTGGAAAAAGATTTATTTATTTTTCTACGTAATCTCCTTTCAGCTCTATACACTTTTCCCAGCGGCGTTTAAAAAGTTCGATACCCTTTTTATAATAAGAACTGTATTGCTCCTCAAAATAGTCATTAACTGCTGACATCACTTCTTCATCGTTGGAAAATCTTTGACGACTGAGCCATTTCTTCAAGTTTGGGAACAGAAAATAATCCGAGAGGGCTAAATCTGGCGAATATGGTGCATGAGGTAGCAATTCAAACTTTAATTGATTAATTTTGGCCATTGCAATAATGGATTTGTGAGCTGGCGCGTTGTCGTGATGCAACAACACTTTCTTTTTAGCCAAATGCGGCCGTTTTTGCTTGATTTCTTCGCTCAAACGTTGCAATAAGTTTGCATAATACTGGCCGTTGATAGTTTTTCCTTTTTCGAGATAGTCAATAAAAATTATTCCACGCGCATCCCGAAAAACCGACGCCATAACCTTGCCTGCAGATGATACGGTCTTCGCCTTCTTTGGAGCCGGTTCTCCCTTTTGATTCCATTGTTTCGATTGTTCTTTTGTCTCGGGTGTGAAATGATGGACCCATGTTTCATCCATTGTTACGAAACGGCGCAGAAATTCTGCTTTGTTGCTGTGAAACATCGCTAAACACTCAATTGAAACATTTTCACGACACTGTTTTTGCTCGAGTGTGAGCAAACGCGGCACCCATCTTGCACACAGCTTTCTCATGTCCAAATTTTCAGATAATATGCGATGTACCGCACTTTTTGAAATGCCCGTAATGTCTGCTAGCTCGCGCACTTTCAGTCGACGATCATCAAGTACCGCTTTGTGGATTTTCTTCACCATTTCTGGAGTCGTCACCTCATTTGCTCGTCTTGGCAGCTCGTACGGCCTCGTTTAAACTCAGCTACCCAAAATTTAACTGTTGTAAACGAAGGAGCAGACTCACCCAAAGTAGAATCCAGTTCACCTTTTATATTGGTCGGGCTGAGGCCTTTCAAATAAAAGTATTGTATCACATAACGATGACCAATTTTCTCCATTTTCACAAATTCACTGACAACGTTCACTATTGATGGCTGCCAAACAAATACTGAACAACGTGGCGCTTTCAAACTTGAAACATATGCTTTATAGACTGCGTACTTTCCAATACAGTGATATTTTCAAATAACTACCGCCACCTCTTGGTCAGGTCGGGTACTTTTGGGACCACCCTCGTATATACGAGATAATACAACATATTAATTAGTTTTTTATTGGTGTATAGGAATGTCGGGTTTTACCGTAATGAATAATACCAAGTAACTCAAACTAGCTCATTAGATTTTAATTATTTAGATATGAAATTTCACTTTTGGCCTCTAAAGATATCACTATTTCAATATTTTTGCGTTGTATCAGAACTAATATCAATTAGCCCGTATCTTAAAAACTGGAGCTGCTACGAAAAAAAAGCCAGGTATTTTTGGAATCAGCACATCAAAAATATTCAAAATCAGTTCTTACTTTTCCGGCACCAAGACAAAATTTTTATTTTGTTGGGCTGTTATAAAATTATAATTGATGAATTGAACAAAGAAACGAATTTAACATCTAAAGAAATTATCATGACACAAACATTAATTAATGAAAATAAATCTAAAGATTGTTTACCTGCTGGAATCCAAACAATACATCGATGAATCATTCACAATACAATTTTTTTTAGAAGCAAATAATTTCATATTCAACTGTTAAGTTGGAGAAAATCAAGAAATCTGCTTGATAACAACCCAATAATGGCATTAACCGACAAAAATGCAAGTTCTTATTACATTAGCAATAACATCTTAAGTAAAGCTAAAGTTCTGCTCTAGAACTCGATTTACAAGTTGATCACACGTTATTATTGCTACTTCGAGTTATTAAAAACCTTTTAAACATGAATCGAGGAACGGATTGAACTAATTTAAATTTGTAGGTACTGAGAATCTGAATGTTTGATAATTTCCTAGAAGTTCTTATTGAAGAAAAGACATTGTCGGCTTTAATGTGTTTTAATTAACTTCTTTCAATTGGTGCAATATTGCACTACGTCTAAATGGATATTGCGAATTCAGTTTTTCTCATACCTGGAAATTGAATGTGAAATGTGTTCTAGATCTTTTATTCGTCTATTGTTTCAGAAAGGCTTTTAGAAAAAGAAACGCAAAACAAAAGCAATTATTTGTAAAGTGCTATTAATATGTTTGCTTTTTTAATTAAACTTAGTACATTCTGATCCTGAAAACTTTCTTTTGAAAACTTCCGCACTTTGCATTCTAAAGAATTGCTTGTAAATATTTTTAACCCCGTTCACTTGGTTTTACTTCTTAACAAAAGTGATGTTATATTCCTATCCATGGTCATATTTGTCATACCTATATCTACTAAAATTGCGTTCTTACTTATTGTATATAAATATAAATGACATAACTGATAACTATATAGGGTTTTCACTAAAGATTCGTATCCTCTTAACAGGTGACAGTACACATAAAACACAACAAAAAAGCTTAATATGTGCGTATATCTCATAATAACGCAGAAAAGAAAGTTGTTTTTGAAAAGTGGGTTGGGGTCACTGGTTTTAGAATTACAGTTGGAGCTTTATGTACCTAACTGCGCTTTTAACGTGATGGTAGGTGATGTCACAGTTTGTTTTGACTATTTCTTGGAACAGTTCCCAAAGGTTTCAAAAAAATTTTTAGCAAAAAGTTTTCTCGATGTGTGTAAAATTAAAAATTGCATAAGGGTCTTTTGTTCTTATTGACGAGAATTATCACCTGGTCAAAGGACATGAATCTTAAGTGAAACACCCTATATAACTGTATAAGTACATACATGTGCTTGGAATCTCGACAGGTATTCCGTTTCTAGAACATCGCCACGAGAATGAAGTGGTATCGATCAAAAGTTTAGGTCAAGGAGAGTTGATTAGTTCAACCCTCATATTAACAAGCAGAGCCGCCCTTTGGATTTTGAGGCGCCAAGCACAAATATCGAGTGGGACATCCAGTAAGTAAAAACAATGTTGATTAAAATAAAGTAACTCGTTGCGGGGCCCCACTAGCTCCCGGGGCCCCGGGGATACGTCCGGCTGACCGACCTTACGGACGCTTCTGGTCCTAGGGCAGCTCTAAACAAGTAGCGTTTGCAAGAATACGTAGTCTAGCAGCTGTGAATCTGAAGCAAGTTTGCTAGATATGATTCTAGGAGATCTATTTGTTATTACTTTTGACTGTAAATAACTGTAGATATAGATACTATATAGGGATAGTAGTAGTCACAGAATTCCAAACTCTTTATTTGTATAGATACTGTAAATATATCTTGCTGTAATCAGCCAGAAAATAAGAACAGTCCGGTCAATTTCATTAGATATTAGATCTGTGCGATGCCCAGTGGATGTTAGGTTAGAGCACCCGAGCACCCATCGAAACGGCGTCTATGTACTATGTATAGCAGTGGCGGCTGCTGCACACGAAAATACGAGCCAGCAGCATAGGTAATGTTGTTCCAAAGTATGCGTACGAGCATGATAGCGATATATGCCGTATTGCTGCTGGTCCGTGTTTTTGTGTGCAGCAGCCGCCACTGACGTAGTATGCCAACCTCATAAAATAATCTAAAATAAGATGGCCTAAAGATGACCGGCAAAGTGAAAGTCCTTGTATTGCTACTGACAACACTTTTGTAGCTATTTTGTGTTTTGAAATAGCAGAAGAAGCGAATTCTGCTAAATCTGTTCATCGTATTTTAACAAAAATGTTGTAGGCAAAAGTTTCTGCGTGATATTTTCTGTCGATGAAAAATCACGGAATCTGAATGAAATGAATCTTGTCACCATAATACACATAAAATAGCAGCCTACAGATCATTAGTACACAGAGCTTTAACTATTCCACTAACAAAATCAGAATTTAGCAAAGAGATATCAACCATTAAACAACTAGCACATGCAAATCATTACAATCCGAACATGATTGACACTTTAATTAAACAAAAAGACTATAGGTTAGCTATCAAAAGAATATATCCCATTGACAATCAAACAGAAGACACAAATTACATATCTATACCATATTTTGGCAAAATATCAGAAAAAATTGCACATATACTAAGAAAAACCAACAATTATAAAATAACATTTAAAACCAACACTAACACTTTTTCATTTTTATTTAATGCTAAAGACAGAACACATGATATCATGAAATCGGGCATTTACCGCTTAAATTGTTCTTTTTGTAGTTCGGTATATATTGGACAAACGCTTCGAAATTTTGACATAAGATATAAAGAACACGTACGTCATTACAAAAATAAACATCCTGAAAAATCGAATTACGCCAAACACCTTTTAGAACAAAATCACACAATGACTCCTCAAAATAATATTAAATTCCTACATTTCTGTAATAACAAACGCAAATTAGACATTTTAGAAGCCTTTGAGATATACAAACACAAACTCAGGGTACCTTTAATGAATGAACAACTTGAGCTCAGTAATTCTCCGTTACTAGAAGTATTAGATATTTAATTCTGATTATTATTATTATTTTATCTAGTTACCTATTTTTGTATCTACCTTAGCGACTTGTTTGTTTATAATTATATTACCTTTGATAATGACAGCATAGCTGTCGAAACAATATTGTCAGGTTATATTTTAATAAAACTGTGAAACTGTTACTAATCTTTATTTATTTCATGATTATGGAGTTTCACAAAGTAAGGCTGGAAACAATAAACAAAATTGTATTTGACTTCTCTGAGCGAAAATCTAAATGAACGACTATGAAAATGCAACATGAACTTGAAAAACAACATTGTAATCATTTTGCATGACAATGCAAGGCCGCATAAAGGAGCATCGGTCGGCGGAGCTGCGTTTTCGAAAATAACGGCTGGGTAATTCTTGCACATCTCCCTGACAGTCCTGACGAGCTTTCCGTATTTTGATGTGTTGCACAAGTGGAAGGAATAATTTGGAGTTCGATTTATAGACCTTAGAAACAACGGGCGCTCCAAGAGTTAAGAAGACTAAATAAAAATAGTGTATTCATTGCGTCACTACCTGATCGTTGGCAAAAAGTTCTACACTTGCAGGGGGCTATATTGAAGGGGCATAATGTTGGTTTTATAAATACAAGTTATGTAAATACATGAACAAGACTGGACTCCAGTGCGAGAGTGATACTAGCAAGGTGTATCCCGACAGCGACCCCCTCAGCCCTGTTCTTGTGAAAATCGTTTTGCCAGGTATTTTACTCTGGTGTAGTCGCTTCGGTCGCTTCGCGGAGGCAACTCTGCAATGGATCGATCGCTCACTGACTCAAGAATTACAGGTATGGATGATCTCAGGAAGGCTACGCGGAAGATCACTTTATAAGGAGAGTTGATGCGAATACATAGCGAATACAACTATTAACCTTTCACATTAAGACAACTCCACTTTCTAGTTGGTATAGGCCTCTACTTTTCGGTATAGTCGAACGGGACTTTATCGGTGGTCACCAAGCCTGTATGCCGGAGTGGCTAAATCCTAACATATCCTACGTACACGTAGAATCCAAGTTCTAGCCATACTCGATGTTGGTCTTGTCTGAGAAGTGAAATTACGCAAGCTGGACTAGGGGTAATGAGACTCCCTCGAAGACGGACCACGACCGACGGTGAGCACGTAGATAGCTTCGGCACTAGCGTGGAGAGCTAGTAGAGGGTGGATAGGGGCAGCCTTGCTCTTACAAAAGTAGTTAGGCGCTATTTGAAACGTAACTCAATTCGTTGACTAATTAAGCTTAACGCAGGTGGGCTATGTTAAAAAAACTTTGGCATTACTTTCGTAACTGATATTTTCTTTTATATCTTCATTTCTTTTACATATTACATTAAGAAGTTATTCCACTTTGTATTAGTAAATTTTGTTTAGCTTTAAATAAAACAACTGTAGTGATGACCGCCGTGAATTGCAGTTATGTATTTACGAGCGAACTTTGGCGTGGAACGGATTAATGAAAGGAAAAAGACGTTTTATAATTCCTATGAATATGTTGCAGCGTTTATAGTACCTTCATAAATATAGTGCTCAACACGCTTGGTATTTCTTATTTATTTTTTTAAATTAAAACTTGTATATCATTTAAAAACTTACTCTTATATTTCACTTCTTCAGTGTTAGCATTATGGTAAAATCTGCTAGCGGGAACTTCTAAGGGATTGACAGGAACTTCGATTTCATTGTCAATTAAAATTTTCTGAGTGCAGTTTTTGTGCAACATAACCGGCTCCAGATTTTACACTTATTAATATATTTCGAAACTACCTTTTTTTGTTCTAACCTTAATTCTTACTTCCTGTATTTTAATACAACCTATAGTTGATTTTAAAATATTTAACTTGCTGCCTTTCCGTACCGAAATGCAAGGTATCTGCTTAAATGGCAAAAAGGTCACATGACTTGAGTTTGTCCCATTTATTTTTGTTTTCCACTTTTTCAGACAGTCTTTAAGTTACATCTTGATGACTTACAATAATGATTGTTCCATCAGCACAAATGCCTGTAGTTGTATTTGGTGTTGTTAGTAAATCTGAGGTGAACAATAGAAAGGAGGAGGAGGAGTAAAGAAGAGCTCTCAAGACACTTCTGATTGAATTGGAGATATAGTTGAAAGTTCATCTTGTTCTAAATTGTGAGTTCCTTAGGTTCTTAAGATTTTAATAATTTGCAATATTGAGATGGTAGAATTTGTTTATAAAGGAGCCCGTTACGCCAGACTTTAGCAAAATCCTAGCTAACGTCTAAGAAGATAACTGCGAAAGAAATTTTTGCTTCTAGAGCAGTATTTATTTTGTGTGCAATGCGGTGGCACTGGTAATTTAATATCCAGTCTGCTGACGTAAATTCAGGTTCAATTCTTCGTAGCGCTAGCTCTTCCAATAGTTTTAAAGTCACTGATTATAAGCTGGTAGAGTGATAAGATGTTATGTTGCTGAGATCTTTGCCTGGGTTAGAAACTAATAATTATTTCAGCTTTTCAAATTCATTGGACCAAAAAGAAAAAGTCTTTTTTGGTAGTCTCTTAACATTTTGGGTGTAATTTGGTCTAATCTTGTGATTTCTTGAGGTTTAGGTGCTGTATCTCTTCTTTAATTTGCTTCGGAGTAATTGATGATATGGGTGCGGAGGTTGTTATGGTTGATGTCAGGTATTCTGGGACTGCATCATCGGTTACGTCATCATGTGGTTGGAATACGCCTGCCAGTTGTTTTGCGAACAGAACTGTTTTTTCTTTATCGGTCTTATTCCATCCTAATGCTGGAGATAGTTTACTTATATGTAGGGAGTGGTGTAGCTTTAGGTTTTATTAGTCTACAAATTGAGTTAACGTATCTGTTTAATTTTGATATGTGCTTTTAAATGTCTTCCCTTAGTGCCTCAAGTTTAGCTTTAAATTTGTTGGTTATGTTGTTCAGTCTCTTTTTGTCTAATCGGTGGTGACTTCTCTACCATTGAGTTTTGGATTTTTTGAGTGTTGGACAATAGTAATAATACGTTTAAAATTTCAGTCAATCTACTATTTAGTACTTGCAGTTAAATAATCATATGTATCTACTCGTTTTCAAAAAATAATTTTATACAAACAATCACAATTCAATTGTCAAGGTTATTAACCCCGTTGCTGCGAAATGTCCACATATTGTCGCATTATGTAGCAAATTATAAATGTTTTCAATGTTTTTATTGTAATTTAGCAATAATAATAAATAATATTACACTAACAATTATATATAATAATGTAAAAAATTAATCAATTTTACATTTTAATTAAATAACAATCTTTGGAACTTTATATAATGAGAAATAACCTAGCCATTTAAAAGCGTCTCCGTAGCTCAATGCTTACGCTCTCGCTACTAGACGGGCGATCCGGAGTTCAATTCCCCGACTCTGACGTTGGTATTTTTTCTAGATTGATTTCCATTCAAAATATAATTTAATGTAAAATATTATTTAAACAAAATAAATTAACCTTTATCTAACATTTTTAATATTTCAAATAATTAATAATATTATAAATATTGCAAGTGGTGACATCTATGGAGTTTTAATGGAACTACTGATTGTTGAGAACTCCTTCCTCACAGTCTTTACCATTCAGTTTGGAGATTGTTCGCAGTTGATCGTTTTCACGGTTACTAGATTGTGGGAAATGTGTAATTTGCTATAGCCGTCGTAGATAAAAATACTTATTACAATGTTAAAAATTCGCAACATTTGGTGATTATTATTGGTTATTTCTCTAGTCCACGTGGACAAGATGGCATGTCATCTTTAACACCTTATTATACGGTACAACAAATTAAATGTTAGTTTCAGGTATAAATTACTCCTCCTACTGTTAAAACGTTATTGAAATCTATCTGTCGTTTTAAACTTATTTGTCAGTAATAGATGGAATGATTTTGACCACTACACATTGGTACTCGCATATCATCTACGGAATCTTGCAAAGCAAGAATTTTTATATGAATAATCAAGTCTTGGTTTACATAAATGCATTTATCCTATTTTATGAAAACTCTCCAACATTGACACATAAAAACTAAAAAAACTGTTAATAGATGAAAAACAGATTAATTATATTAGATAATTTCATATTCTTCATAGGGAGCGTCTGCGTACACAGTTTGTTTACTTAAAATTGGTTGGTTGACGGTAGTGTGTGCGGCCTACTCCACAGGCGCAGCTTTAACACGGGGATTTCCTTCAGTATCCGTTCTGAAAGCTCGGGAATCGGTCACCACTTGTACGAGCATTACATCCGTGCATTAGTTTTTTTAAACTACGCGAAACGGTGGATCTTAAAACAATCAACTTAACCGGAAAATATACATTGTATATTTTCAAACAATCAAAGGAATTATAGAAGAAAATAAATTATTTGTAACATTTTCAGCCCGCTTCATTTTGAATCAACAGGTAATTTTGCTTGCCTAATTTCTTTTTTATTGTATAATGTTTCTTCTGCTACATCAAGAATACTTGCAGATAATAAACCTTGAACAGACGATTAAATACCAGAAAAGTTTATTATTATTAAAAGCAAGATGTATATATTTTTCTTTTGGAGATTTATGTTGTTATTACAAAAAAAGTTTTTTTAATTAGTAATTAGTAGAAATGTTGTATATAATTTGACGGATCGTTTTTATTAAGTAATAAAAAGTTTCAGTGGTGCTGAAAGATTCATGAATGAAATATTTTTCAATGAAGTTAGGTTAAATAAGGTGACAAAATTTATTAAAGATTGTCATCTCGAATGAGTTTTTAATAATACTTCTATTTAATCTGTTTAGTTTTCCCATTTCGCGTGTACGTCAGGATCATAAATTTTTAATATCTTCCATCTTCTCGTCTCGTAAACGAGTGTGAAGTTATTTAAACCGCTATTGGTGTATTTATTAGGCTATTTGTGTAAATCTACTGAGATTTTATCTTTCCTGATTTAATTAAATTAAAAAGGAAGGAAATCGTCTTATTCTGGTAATGTTACATATGGAATTTGTATAAAGCCAAAAGAGTGAAAAAATAGCATTTACTGTTATTGTTTTCTCATGCAAATCTTTCAGAATATGAATTCTGTTTATTTGAGTTTTGAATAATTTAGAATTTACCTTATATTGTATTTATTCTGTTTATGGGTCAAATGTTTTCCTTTTATACAATTTGTACAAAGGCTTGTTTGTATTAATTGAGTTAAAAATAAAATAAAAATGTTAAAGTGTCACCTTTTACGTAAAGATATTTTAAAGTCGTTTGAATCCGATATATTTAAATAATTTGACTAATTTAGTACTGGCTGTAATAAGGGAACAATCAATAAATATAATTAAAAATAATAAAACATTTTCAAAGGTATCTTAATTTTGTATTTTATTCCGTTACTTCAGTACTGTATTATAATAAAAAGAATCTTGTTTTAATAAAGTATTAATGTGGGCAATTATCGTTTTCTGCACATGTATGCGAAATGTTAAAATAGGTTTTGTGATACTCTTATCAATTTGATTAATGAGCATTTCAATAAATCTGTAATTTTTTGTTGTTATTCATATTTACTTAAAATCATACGATCAAAAATAAAAAAATATTACAAAAATTTCTTAGATCAAACCTATTGTTAATTCTCAATTGAATGTTTTTCTCGTCGGTTATAGTTAAAGTTATATTTTTAGAGGGTTTCATTGGCAGAGGTGGGGAAATTATGCCAAAGCTTTTTTCTAACAAAAGCAAATGACTTCATCGTATGTAATAATTCACTGATAAATTGACGTAAATTTGTAAGAGACGTTTTTCTATACGATAAAATAAACAAAGTTTAAACCTTCAAACGAAAAATTCACATTACTTAAACTAATTTAGAACACAAAATACGATACTTACTGTATATAAAATGCTCAAAGTTGCCGGCTTGAGATCTCGCTCTATTTACAAATTTAAATTTCAGTCGTAGGTATTGGTTCAGCAGTTGTCTAATTATTAAATGAATGGATAAAGGTTTCAAAACACAATAACATACACTAGAAGGGTGCCATCTGACTATGAAGCTTAATAACAATAATTAAATAGATCAAATAGATCAAATAAATCTAATAAGTCTGTCTGAAGTCACTAATCAGAAAATGAAATCAGACCGATATAAATTTAGTGCAAAATATTAGTTAATTTCAACAAAGTCAAAATTTAGTTTAATGATGATATGAATAAAAACTTTCATAATTATATGGTTCTGTCTTACTGGTTTTAATTAACCTTTAAAATCATATTTATTTTAGAAAACACAAAGAAAACTAAGATATAAGAAAATTACAAATTTTAAACTCAAAAGTTCATTAAATAATTCCCTACCTAAGAGCTCTTGACTATTAAAATTTGTTAATAAATAAAAGTTGTATACTAAATTACGTATAAATAAAAACAGACTGTAGAGATATTACAACGATCCAAAGAAATTCACATATATATTTAACATTAAAAAAGAAATTCATAATTCACAGTACCTGTGGCTATCGGTAATTCTCAAACCCAATTAACGTTAAATTGCACAAAAATGACTCCTGCACACACCAAACAATCACTGCTGAACGGAAACTGAAATGTTCGTAGATTTTTGCTTTCACATTATTCATGAATTATTATTCACGAATTCACCCAAAATAAAGTAACTGAATGCAACCATAAAACTTCCATAAGATTTGGTTATTAAATTAATCTTAAGAACCATCGGCAAATGTTTGTTATTTTTCTTAAAACAATCCATTTATTATTTAAATCCGAACTGAATTTATAAAGCACAAAACTCGCATTTCATTATTGATCTGAGATTTCGATCACTGAAGATAAAGTCTGTAATTATTAATTTTTTTTTTCGGTATTTCCGTACGAGAACTATTTCAACGATATACGATACGATATTTATTTTCATCGGTAAACTGTATTAAACTATTACACTTTTAATAGGAAAAACTAGATTTCCCGTTCTTTAGAAACACAAACATCCGGAAAAATATTTAACTGTATAACGGTACTTTTATTAACCACAAATTCTTAATTAGTATCCGGAAAACTTATTACACAACGGTATTTTTGTTAACGGTATTTTCAATTAATTAGGCATAGGCATCCGACACCGGCCATTATCTATAAACTGTACTGTATTCAGACCATTGACTAATTTGTTAAACTGCACTGTCTCGAATCCGCAACTCCAGTCTAGTCTGTCTTAAAAAACTGAAGGTTATTTTATTATATACGGAATATTTTGGAGGGTGCAGTTCTGCATACACCAATCAAAAAGTCGCGTGGTTTGGTCTAAACAAATCAGGGCTATACAGTCCACGTGTAGTCAATAGGGGACGTTTTCTTAATTCCATTACTAGATTTTGACCCTAAAAGACTAGAAATTACGCAGTTCTTGTTTTCACGCGGGAGAGAATGTAAACCGATGTTATTTTAGAGCGAATCTAGCAGACGTATCAAGTTTTTAGGCGCATATGTGAATAACACAAAGAGATTTTTAACACGTAGCAAACGTAATTTATTAGATAAAAGAGATTTTTAGTAGTAGTATTATTATTTAATAATTTTCAAGGTTTTAACAAAGAAGCCATCTTAACCAACGTAGATGTGCGTAAATAAAACACAGAAAGAAATAATTTATTGCCCAAATGTTTTTATAATTCTAAGAAAATTTAAAACACAACCTTTTAAAATAATTTTTGTAGGTTTATTTGTACCAAATACTAACACGAGTTTATATTGCAATAAGAACGCAAATTTCAGGACCGGAATTAAGATTTTTCAGTAAATATGTAGACAAAACTACATTTATTCAGAACTGATAAAAAGATACCGTTACAAATTAAGGTAAATGTCCCAGTTAGTGACTGTACCAATTAATGACAAATCTTAAGTATTTTTGTTTTAAGATTCAAGTCTTAAAATATTGATTTAACTAATAGTTAATCACATATAAAGTTAAGCAGAAATCAAATAGCTTAGTGTTACTAACCCGTGCAAGAACATATGCTTGCTTGAATTAGTGTCAGATTAGAATAAACAATAAAGTATATTGAAATTATAAAATTTGTGATTAAGAATATATTTTTGTTTTATCTTTGTGATATTCTGAGTGTAAATGGTACTTTACAACAGAATCTAGCGTAAGAAGTTTCAATAAGCAAGTATATGGACAACTTTTGTTGATCACATGAGATCCACAGGGAAAAAATGTACTTTAGCAGCGTCATAGGAATTATTAATGCGAATTATTACGTGCCACTAAATGGTTCAATAAAAAAATGTAAGTGTTAGTAATTGGGACATTTGCTCAATTTAAAATTTACACCAATGTGAATTACCAACACAAGAAAATTCAATATTTTCTGTAATATCGTTTTAACCCGCATGTCTAACTAATTACTGATAAGATAATCTAAAATATAATCCTTAAAAAACCCTACTTTATAATATTGGGGATATTTATTTTTATTCAGATTTTCTTGAAGAAATTTTAATTTTGTATTCGAATTTGATATTAACTGCACATTTCTAAAGATTATGTATTCAATACCTTTAATTTAATATCAATATTACAATTAATTCCAAGCTATTGTTTATATTACTTGGTCTGTATTAAATTATTATCAGATAATGTACATATAAATATGGTTTTGTTGAAATTTTGCTGTGTAAGTCACTTTTAACAAAAGCATATAAATGCATAATCCGTCCTCCCTTATAATTCGCTGCTTGTGACATTTATAGAAATGTTAAATTATAAATGCGTTTGAATGTATAAATTGTTATATTATAAAGCCTTCCTTGACTTTCTCAAACATTTAGAATAATAGAAATTCAGAATATTTTGATCACACTTTTTAATTTTGTTTGTTTCAAACTTACAGCATCTTTATCAATAAGCTTATACTCGTACTGTGTAATTATACCTACACGAGATGCTATGCACAGGAGCGTGATTACTAGGTTTACTAGTTCAGATGGAAGTAATAATCGATGTATTTCTGGAACTAAAATGATCGTCGATGTGCATTTTCTTAATAGAGAATAACCGATCTAAAGAGACTGCTTGAACAACATTGCGCTATTAACTTGAAACTGTTCACAATTGTAACGGTATGCAAGGTTGAGCTTTTAGCAGCATGTCGAACATTTTATGTAAAGTTTCTACTATATGTACACGTATACATTTCGTGATTACCAATATACTTTGCTTCAATTAAATTTACTGTCAAATATTTCAGCTCCTATTTATTATATCGAGTAATTAAGAAACCACCAATTCCTGTATTCGTATTTTAAAGACATTTATGGGCATTCATTGTTCACCTGAATAACATAAAAGCATCCTACTATCTTACCTATGGTAAAAAGTTGTATTCAATTGAAGCGTTCGCTGAATTCTTAAGATAATTTTTGTACAACAAGTTTCTGACTTCCGGCGACGTGCAGCGCTGTAAATAACATTGCTGTTGGCGCTTGAAACTGTATTTCGGAAATTATCTTTGAATTGTTTTGGATTTGGACAATTCTAATGCTTCTAGCAGCTTTTAGGGTACATTGCTAGAACGATATTTAGAGGATATTGTTGATTACATACATATCATTTCGTATGAATTGCCACAATCTCTATTTTTCGAAGATATTTGAAAGTACCGTTTCAGCAAATGTACGCATCAAAGGGAATAATCTTTTAGCCTTTATTATGGTTATTTAATTATTAAATAAATTATTATTATTATTATTATTATTACTACTGATGATTTTTATGGTTGGTTTTTGTCCAGTCTTTTGGAAACGCAAATGGCTATCCAAATAATGTTGTTACTTCATCCATTTACTTTGGGTCCGGCTAATCTCTGGTTGAGCGATTGAGCATTCAAAAATCTTCATGGTATGTTAATCCATTTTTAATCATTACTTAAAGCTAAACGATTGAAAATAATCATGGAGTATTAAGTAATTAAATTATTGAATCGTTGAAAAAGGAACAATTACGTGTATGTATTGAATGCTCACAGTCAGTAGTCCGAAATACTTAATTTGATAGACATTATTGCTTCTATTTTATTCTATTTAAAATTGAAATATAGTTCGAGTCCGTTATCAATCGAAGCTATTCTTTGTTTGTGTTTATTGATTAATTTG
The DNA here is from genome assembly GCA_929113105.1 of Agrypnus murinus. Classification (NCBI taxonomy): domain Eukaryota; kingdom Metazoa; phylum Arthropoda; class Insecta; order Coleoptera; family Elateridae; genus Agrypnus; species Agrypnus murinus. Next base: position 122,656,809 of record OV816030.1, read on the forward strand.
TTTATTTTATAGATTTATTTATGCTCTACATTTATTTATGACGATTTCTTTTTGGAAGCGAAACTACTGAGTTATTACGTAACTCTGCCTAACCCCAGAGGCATTGTGTCGTTATATGAGTTTTTCAATGACTTTAACGTTCGAGTTCTAATCTGCGATGTTAATACATTGTTTACAACTTTATTACTTGATTCCAGTAATCCTTTTCAGTAAAACTGAACCTATTATGGAATAAATAAACATTAAACGCTAGGTACTGTTTATAATCTAATAATGGCAATTTATATTAAACAATCTTGTTTTTCCTATTTCTGTAGTTGCAAAAAAATGTTTCGTTCTGACTTATGACTTATAAGTTAGTTTATTGCAGTTATTAGGTTATTTATTACAATAAAATCAAACTACACAAGATTTCTACGTTTTTAACGGCATTCAAAAATAAACAGACAATTAATTCTACTTTCAATAAAATTAATTAAAGGGCGGCCTTTAATTGAAGCACGTGTTTAAGTAAAGTGCTAAACAGAAAACACTATCCAATTTGATGTCATCGTTTAGAAACACTTGACTTTGACCAATATTCCTTCTCGGAATTTCCTGTCAACTTGGCAAGCTAAAATACATATCGCATAGGTGTGTTTATACTCTGCATTATTGTTCATTTATTTTAAGACACCCCGTATAACGAGGCTTTAAGACATATAAGTAGTATATGGTAACTTTATCGTAGTTGTAATCGCACATGGCAGATTTTAACTTGTGCGTAGATTATTTACAATTTGATAATAAACTGTTAACTTGTAAAATTTTGTTTGAGTGTGGTGTTATTGTGAGCTGAGAGTACTGTATGTTATAGTAGTATTTAGTTTTAACATATTGGATCTGGTTCTATAGTATTCTGTAGTGTTTGACAATATTTATCGGAAGGCGAGTCTTATATATCAAGATTAAGCTAAGACTTCTACTATTTTCAGAGGAGTACGGACAGCACTTTCATTTGAAGCTCCATAACGTGTCGCAGTAAAGCCATATTCTAAAGTATCTTGCAGTATTTTGCGAAGTGGCGGAAACCATCGCATTTGATGCAACGTTTCAGATTTACATGTTCCTAGACTACACAAACGAACTAGTTTATACAGAGTGCAACGTTCTCTGTCACAATTTGAAGCGCTACTACATCACATTTAACTATATCACAGACCAATTACATTTGCAAGTAGTTTTATATCTGCTTTCTTCATTTTCAATAAATTTATTTTAAGTTATTATGAATTGTTTTAAATTTTTCTTACCTACGTCTACCTTTGTACTATTACGTTGATGCCTGGTTTCTGAGAGTTTTTCGAGAGTTTAGTAGCTGAAGTAGACTCCGGATTGCAGTTATTAAAACTAACCTTTATAAAACTGTAGCGGCCTTTGCGGCGATAGACATAGTACGCAATACCACTAGTTTTTATGGAATTATGTTGGCGTATAAAAATGTAACTAGACCAGTTTCTTTTATATAGAGATGAATATAAAAGTGTAGACAAGAAATTATTGTGCGGCTTCGGGTTTATTAAATATCTGTTATTTATGCACCGATCTTATACACCATGAAACAAAGTATAATTTCTAATACGGTCTGATCTTTTACTTATAGAAAAAAAATCGCGTATGCACTTAAGGCATCTGGTCTATATCTTGGCTATTTATACACTTACTGGTTCTGCTCTTGAATATATAGCTAGCTTAAAACGCCTTCAACAATATTTTAATATGAAGCGGATGCCATACGTGACAATATCAATTTTGTTATTTAAATACATGAATTGAAAACTAATATATTTTGAATTTCGATTACTAGAGTGTGCACCGGTACACCCGGATCCCCCTGTAATGCCAATTTAAAAAAAATGGTTCTAAGAAATAAAATAACCGATGTTTGACTGTACAAAACTTTCCTCTTTGGATTTACGGTATAAAATTCCTGTCACACATGTAATTGTCTCAGAAGAAATGGTCTTATGGTCTTATTTACAGTATAACTAAAGTGTCATTGAATTCAACGTTTCTCTATTTGTTCATGAATCAAATGTCCAGATTATGAACCTGAAATAGATCAAATAAGTAATTAAAAAATTATTCATAATATTGACATTTTTAAATAATTAAATTATAATTAATATAATAATTATAAATAATTATTGTGCATTAAAAACACAAACTGATAAATTGCCGATTGAGAGAGAAAGTTATACTACTATTGTTACTATTGACTGCTTTAAATATACTGATTTCAGATAGATATAAAATTAGTATTGCCTTTATATTACTAGCTATATATTGTCAAATTGCCGTTTAGAAAATCTTGTGTGTATTTTTAACACAATGTATCAATGCCGTCGAGCGATATCCGCTAGACAATTTTCTCTCCCGATCGGCAATCTCTCACTTTGCTCTCTTAATACACAAATACCTAATTTATTTCGTGAAACTGATGGTAATAGTACAATATGTATTTATTGATACGTTGTAATAATAATACTAGAAGTAAAGAAGGATTCATACAACTAAGATAACTGATCGAGGAGAACATTTTAGATTCCGAAATTCCAAATTTCTAGCGAGCCAGGCGAGCAGATTTAGAAGTTGGTAATATTCCTAATTCCAAACTGCGGATTTTAGATATGGATTGCAATAATATATAATTTTGGAGCATTTTGAGATAGTATTTAAACTGCGTAGGTTCGAGCCTCGCCTTCTTTTCGTTTATTATCAATTTCTAGAAAACCAACGGGTATGACCCTATTATTATTATTATTATTATTATTGGTTTTTCGATTAGCACAAGTTAGGATTGCTGCAGTGTCAAGCTTACTTCTTGGTAGTTATTCTTAGTGAAGAACTATTCCCCCCCCCCCTGACAATGATTGCAAAGACAAAAGCGACCTAGCATAGAGTTGTAGACAAGCTCAGTCCATATACCTTGCAACAGTTAAAATGCTACTCAATTGATTTCTTTTGGTATAAACTTTTATCGAATTCCTTCTCTTACTGACACAATTACCCCCCCCCCGCCGACCCCAATCTTACACTAGAGTTAAAAACTGCAAATGCAGCTTTTTGTTTAATTTTAATATCGTTAATATATAGTTTATGGGGGAAACCTTAATTTCACAAACAAATAATTTTATTACTGTACATTTGATTGCCAAATATTGAACTTTTAATTCATTCTCTAGATTTTAAAACATAAATGTTATATTGGTGTGGAAAAATCAAAGCATTGAGACCTTTTTAAAAATCTCTGATACACACATTTAACCCCAAAGCAACATGAAATATACATTTGCATATATGCAGATGAGGTTGTTCAATCACTGAGGTCGTCTGTGGGTTAGGCGATTTAATCTGTTTGATGTAATGGATATCACTAATTAAGTTGCTGTCATTAACCTGTGACATAATTCCACTAAATGTAGTTTTTTTAAAGTAATTTTTAAAATAAGTTTGCAATATATATGGAAACCAAGGAAAAGGAACTACTTTTTTAAAACAAAAATAGACGTGAAAAATAGATTATTTTCTTTTATTATATTGATTGTCATAAAATGATGATATATAAGGTATCAAGATCAGGCATACTATACACATTGGAAACGCATGCACTTGATATGAGAATACGAAAGCGTTCATAAAAAATGTACTTAGTGAGATAGATGAGCAATATTATTGCCCTTTACTACCTCCCCTACAATCAAGATTTATAATAGACGTTGGTTAGGTGTAAAACGAGCGCAAACATAATCCTACCATCGCGTTTTATGAACGGATTTAAAGCATTATATCAATTGCATGTATTTACAGTTAATATATACTAATGTTTTTATTAAACTATTTACATATAAACAATCTTAACCAATTTAAGTAATTATTTAATTTGTTGTAAATCGTTTAACAAAAAATAAACAAAAGTGATTCTGGTTGTTTTAATAAATTTTTAAATGATAAAAGGTGCTTGTATTTATAAGTTTCTTAGGCGGTAGTAGTTGTTGCTAAAAATATCAAGAAACTTATAGGTACTGAAGTAGAGCGATAAAATCTACATTGTGCTTAAATTATTTAAGGAGGTAGATCTTCTAGAGTAATCTAATGCCTGTAGCTAAATGGAAATTATAAATAAAGAAGATAACGGGCGGTATAAAAATTCTGTAACTTAAATTATTAAGGTCGCAATTTCTTTGGAAAAAGTTTATTTCACGTACTATAATTTAAAAGAAGCTCTTGTCGTAAAACATTTAATTTGCTATTAATTAAAATAGAGGTAATGAATTTTTGTAATTTGTTAATTCATTTTGCATTCACCGAGAAAACATAAATCTATTATTCATTTTAAGTAATATTTACCTTAGAAGAATCAATATTTAACAGTTTTTAAGAGTATTCTATTAAAAGAAATTCTATTAAAAGAAACCTTATTACTTCCACAGAAACTAAATCCCATTCGAGCGAGGTAGTGCAATTGATTTGCCCTTTGGAACTAAAAGCGAAAGTGGAAAATGTGAAGAAACTGTAGACAATTAGATCAATTTGTGAAAATATGTGATTTTTAGTTCGAACAAAGCAAAATACTTTTTAAGGGATTTTTCGTTAAAAGTGAGGAGTTTATGTAAGCTATGACTACTATATTTCAAGCTCGAGAAATTCTTTTTGATCTAATGATAAGTTAACACCACTGGGTACAGCAATCTTCTGTCAGCCACACTTTTTCACTCAGTCCTAATGAGAATTCTAAAGTAAAAATATTTATAAGAATGTATACATTCAATATTTTCAACACACTCTAGCTGATTTTGCTGTAGACTTTAAATATTATCTTACTAAAGTGCCAAAACAAATTAAATTAATTTATTTATTGAGGTTAATATTCAATACTTTAATTTACCCGAGTGTTGAGTTTGCATATACCTTCTCAAATACATCTAGAAAATTGGTTAAATATAAAATTGATAATGTGACTGATGTTGCAAAGGAATTATTAGTTTTGCAAAGGTTACTTTGTTACTCTAATAACAGGTATAATCTTAAAAGCACTTGTGCTACAGGAACTCGCTTAAATAAGGAAGTATTTAGAATTTCTAAATTTAATCGTTTGGCAACTAGGAATGACGATTGACTTGAAAATTGGCTAGTGTTTGATTTCAGGGTAGATGTTCTATTGGTTTATTATACGTTAGGCAAACGTAGTACAAATTTCAAAACACTTTCATGTACCGTAAATATGAATCTTATGAAATATTAGTTTTCAAACTTGTCTTCTTCGAGGATCTGTAACTAAATAGATAATACAATTTTTATATTGCTTTGATCTTATATCTACTTTGATACGACAAAAACTATAAAAGCTTATACCTACTTGCTATTTTTTCTCATTTCTCGAAGAGACCCAAGAAACATTACACAATAAATGTACTGGTTATTTATTATAAAAAGTCGCCTTAAGTAGGCTAGAAATACAAACCAATATTTTTATTAAATATTTCAATAATATTAAAACTTCATTCTACGGAATTGATTATATCTTCATAGAATTGTCGAAGTAAACACGGAGCACAATCGCACCGTGGTGACGGGGTCTTATTCCTTCCATATAGAGAGTCAGCACTAGGTCCTGCAGAATAGCTCTGAGCTCAAAGAAAGTTGAGCTCTGATAAATACAGCATGGAGTTGATGTGCGGTTCCATTCCAATCTCCATTTGCAAGAAGATCGATGTTGACTACTTGTTTTTCTGCTTGTCGGATTGGTGTGTTTCGGAACTGCAGTTTGCTAATTCTAAGCAATGTCGCTGGCAGAACTTTATGGGATTTATGGAAAACTCAAGTTGATTGACAACTCTTTTATATTCCTACGTTTAATGTTGCTTGTTTAAAGCTTTACAGCGGCATTAAATGTACTTTATGAGGAGAATATCCGATGTATGTTGTGCATTAAAAAATTGTGTCTCAGCTCATCGTTTAAATAGTTTTGCGCTGCAATATGAGTCGTTAGAGCAAGTATTGGTCACAGCAGTAAGATTTGGCCTAAAAGCAGCCTGGTTGGAAAATATGTGGCGAGTAGAGGCGCTACTAATACTCTTATAATAAGCCGTTCAAGGAGTTTGTAGGTGCAGCTGGGAAACGCTATGTGTCGGTAGGTCTTGGATCTATTATTCGGTTTCCCAGGTTTTAACCGAGAGATAATCTTAGTCTTAGTCTTTCTAAAATTCTTTTTGGAATATCTGAAAATAGTTGTGAATACTACTTACCAGAAATTCTGGGTGAATACCGACAAAAGCCGGGAGAATAGTTATATTGGGTTAGGTTTGTTAATTTAAGATTTCTCAACTTTTATTGTTACTTTACAAATGTGTTTCTTGGCAGATGTTGACACCCTGACAGTGTCTTTGGCTATTTGCTTTGGACTTTTGGAATTATTCCTGTTTTACCATAGAGGCACTTCCATCCAGCTTCTTGAGCAACTGTCAAGCTTTACGATTGGAGAGGGCATATAGTCAGTATTTTTACCCGCCTCCTCCAGCTTTGTTTTCAGGCGTGCTTTAGCTTAGTGAACAGCTCATCAGCAATCTTTGGAATCCTACTGCCTTTGTACTCATTAAAGACAACCTCGCATATTTTTAGGGATATTTTTCTTCGTTACTATAATTACTACGCCGATTTTTTGCAGAAATTCCTCTAGTACACTTTTCAATATCAGACGAGAACTGCATCCAATTTACGTTTTTGAAATTCCAATGCCTATATGGAGTGCATCTTATACAATAGGAATTGATAAAAAAAATGTAACTGGTCTGTGTTGGCTGTTTGGAAAATTCACGACGAAAGCTACTTTTTTGGTAGTTTGCAATCGGTCAGTGATTACCACTAACAAAACATAGGTCCGGGTTATAGTTGCCTTCCCATTCCACTGATATAGGTGCCCCAAGGATTTTTCACATCAAAAGCAAGATGAAAATTGTAGCTTGCTAAATTGAGGCAAAAATTACAATAAGTGTTTAAATGGGCGCTTTTACTTTCAATACGATTCCTTCGTTTCGTGTTGTCGAGTAATTTTTTCAAATGCGTTTACACACTTTACACTAATCGTTGTAACCATTACTACTTTACAGTAACGGTAACTTTACAAAGTTACTAAAAAATGTATTTATAAATGTATTATATAAATTATATAAAAATGTATGTTTAAATGTGGAGTGCAAGGTTGCAGTCGCATCTAGCCTTTCCGTTGAATCAACAGTGCATTTGTGGAATCAGTCTTCTGTTTAACTGGTATTTGAGTTGTGAGATCAGTGGCTTGACTGGGCTGAAGGTTCTTGTTCCTCACTTGGTTAATTTCCTTTGTGCTGCTGGTTCCTATTTCTGGCTTTGTGAATTTTCCTGATCTTGCCCCCGAATTGGTGAATTTGCTTGGTCAAGCTTCGAGGAATCGGCCTTATTCGATAGTCCATTCTAAACTTGCTAAAAACTTTAAAATGGAGTTGTAATTTAGGCCCTCGCCAGCTTATTTAATCGGCGAGGAAATCGATTTGAATAGTTGCCCGTTGTGAACGATTCTGCATTTCTCTTTTGCTGGAGCCAGCGCTGGCGTACGGTGACCCCGCAATTAACTCCTTCAGGTGTTATGGAAGACATCCTGAACCACTGCTTAAAAATAAAGTGGGATTACTCAATCATTTCTTCAAAACAACATTAAGTAAGGTAAAGGAAAGTTAGAAAGAACTAAAGAAAAAATGTCAAAAACTTTTTGGATCATGTCGCGTTAATCCACTATATATTCGTTTGTAGAATTAACATTGATAGCGACAAGTGGTTGTGGTGCTATCTATATTTCTCGTATACGTATCGCTTCCAATTTTTAATTTCTAATGTTCAAGACCAACATGATAGATATTTGTAGCAAGGTTAAAATCTGCAACTTTTAACACCTTATAGTATACTACAAATATAGATGGCACCACAGCCACTTGTCGCTATCAATGTTAATTCCACGAACGAATATATAGTGGATTGATACGAGATACAAGCATTCAAGCATCCGTACTAGGTAAAGTCGAAACATTATTGTCTAAATCTATTACAAAAGTAATATATTTGATAGATTAATCTATAGTAATAGATTAAAAGTATTGCAAAGTCTATGTATTCTTCGCTAAAAGTGAGAAAAGAATGTGGAAAATTTAAAAAACTGATAGCCATTATCAAAAATGGATACATAAACAGGAAAAGACTAAAGATCTGCAAATTCCTTAAAATAAAATGTAACTACAAATTGCTTAACCGTAACACTATAGGTCCGACCTTTGTTTAAACAAGCAATTCCTAAGTAACCTTTAGGAGTCAAGTATAAACTATTAGAATGTTCTGAATTGATGTTCTGAATTAATTCAACTTCTTCAATTTTTTCTTCGAGTTTATAAAATGTATTAATAAAAAATGCTTTGTAGTAACTATATGTAACTATACACCACAGAAAAAAAAAATACTTGTAGGTCATTCAGTACAAACGACGACATTCAAGACTTTACTAATTGATGCTTATAGTCTAAATTTAAGAACACTCCTTGCTTTCATTCAATGCTGGCTCAATTAGCTTAGTTTTTGGTTTCCAAAAAGATTAATGGAAGAAGTATTAACAGAAGGGAACAATTGCCTTAAAATCGATATAGAAGTGTATCATGAGTATAATTTATCGTAAGCTTCCCTGTATTTTATTCTTCTGTTTGGACCATTTGTTCAAATTTATTATTGCTAAAATTATCAAATTGATACTAAGTAAGTACTAATAATTTTAATTATTTTAATAAAAGTGACAGTAGATTGAGTTTCCTTCAGTTTTCCTTAATTCGTAACAGCATCATTGAAAAAATCTTGACTTTTCGTAGTAACTGTTGTAAACCATAAACTAATAATGCCTGCTATAAAATATACTTCAAAAGAAAAAGAGTGTGTTGACTTGGAGGATTTGATCTCCTCTTCCCTTGTATATTTGTTTTATAAGTTTTGTATATATTCTTTAAAATTTTTTAGAACATTTGGCTTTTCTCTTAAAATCTCATAATGATTTTATCGTGAAATTCTTAAAGTTAGAATCTAAAATAAATAAATGTGAAGCATTGTGTGTTTTACATAAAATTTAAAAAAGCAGTTTAGTTTGATACAATAAAGTTGCTTGCGATGGTTTCATATACATATTATAGAGAATATTTCTATAAACATTAAATTTCTATAAAGAATAATTCCAATTGACACTCAAATACAAGACACAAACTACATATGAATATCATAATTTGGCAAGATATCAGAACAAATTGCAACTATAATACAAAAAACCACCAGTTACAAAATAACCTATAAAACTAACACCAACACTTTTTCATTTCTATTCAATGCTAAAGACAAAACATGAGATATCATGAAATCCGGCATTTACCGTTTGAATTGTTCTTTTTGTAACTCGGTTTATATTGGACAAACACTTAGAAATTTCGACATAAGATACAAAGAATACGTACGCTCTTATAGACATAAACACCCAGAAAAATCGAATTATGCCAAACACCTGTTGGAACAGGATCACCCAATGACACCTCAAAACTACATTAAATTCTTACATTTTTGCAACAAACACAAATTAGACATTTTGGAAGCTTTTGAAATATACAAACATAAATGCACAGTACCTTTAATGAATGACCAAACTGAGCTTAGTAATTCTCCTTTATTAGAAGTGTTAGATGTTTAGTTTTTGTATGTATTGTATCTAGTTACCTACTTTCTGTATATATCCCTAGCAACGTATTTGTTTATCAACCTTATCTGTCTTTGATAATTACATTTAATGTCGAAACAATATTGTCAGGTTAAGAATCTAATAAAATATATGAAACGTTAATTAATCTTTGTGTTTATGTTATATCTCATGATTATGGAGTTCCATAAAGTAAGGCTAAAGACATTAAAAAAAACACTTTGACAAGTCAATTTAACATAACCAAGTTATTGTTTATAAATTTTAATGAACACAAAAACTAATTAGATAAACTTATAGAAAAAAATTCCCAATCTAATGGTATGTAATACTTGTTTTCATTACCCAACAAGGTCTCCATTGAATGTCTATGGAACTTTACTTTCAAACAACTATTTATTAACTTATTTATATAAAAATACCTTTTCATACCTTCCTTTCTTCACAAATAACCCTCATAAGGCAAAGATCTGTTAGATACGTTGACGGCCAAGTGGCGTACAAGTGTACCCCAAGTACTTTTTGTTTTTACAGTACATATGGAAACGTTTTTAGGGGCTACTGACTGAAATAATGGAAAACTAGTTTCTAACTATGATTTATTTATTTTATAACATACATGAGTCATACATTTAGTTTGTATTATTATTTTTACATTTTTAGCAGATAAATTGTTTTTCTGAATGTTGTAGAAATGCAAACCTGTTGCAAAAAACACATTTATTTCGGGACTTTCTGTCTCTTGTTTCCTGGACACAAAAAACACCGACCAGAGGCTTCTTCACTAAACTAGATCCAGTTGCACTGTTCCCTAATTCTGACAGAACATTAAGCATGTAATCCTTTGTGGATAACTGTATACGAGGTATATGGCAACGTTTAGTAATTTTGGCAGATATTAGTTCTTTTCCAAAATCAAGGATATATTTCCTCCTAGAATCTAATTGGCCTTTTACATATTCGGGATGTTTGAATTATTTTTGTCGTCGTTAACTTGATCATCGACGTGCTCGCTGGAAAATAAAATTACTGATGCATTCTTTTTGGGCATGTATGATACCAACGTTCGATTCTTCATAAAAGCGAAAATGGAAGAATTTTTTGAATGACCTTTTTAGGATCACGAATTTCAAAAGGAGCATTCATTTTCACGTCTTTTCTCAACTAAACACCACTAGCAACTACAAATCTAGATATAAATAACAGGCGTGGGATTCCCAGGCTTACAGAATCTTGACCAAGTGTAAATAAAATAGGGGATTCCTTGGCTTATAGAACCTTAGCCTAACATAAAATAGCGGATTCCCGGTATTGTATAGTCCTGACGTACGAAAAATGGTTTTACTCGAATAAAGGAGAATGTATAACTACATCAGAAATGACACACTCAAACGGCCGAGAGGGGCATGGATGTACTCCAGTGGAAATATCCTGTTTTATTTTTAAAACGACAAATATTTTCGAAAAATTGCACATTAAGCAGTGTAAAACAATATAAGTGGCAAAATCAAATAGACTCCCATCCGCAAGAAAAAATTATATTTCTAGATATAATCCAAAAACCTAACCTGGGGTACAACTGTACCCCGCTTGGCCTTATGAGGGTTAAACATTATTTGCATAATTTCAGACATCAACAATATGATAATTCCAACTAATTACAGTATTTCAATGTAGGATCCAAAATTACAACACAACTATATGTTGTTTAATTGACATGATTTATAAAAAGCAGCCCATACATTTAAGATAGTTACAATTATGTAGTAATAAAACAGCTTTAAAATCCTCAGGCAAAATTATTGAATCAAGAGCTGTGAAATCTTGATATATAAGAAAATTAAGTAAATGAAGAATCCCATTAACATGAAAACACATGTTTTTACTATTCAATGCTCAGGTAAGGTAGTAAATACTTGTATACCTCTCTATCATAACACACATTGCCTGTTTTAGGTTAAATCTTACATTAACTTTGGCCTAAACTAAATTTAAATGCAAAATTAGATAATTATTTCCCACATCATTAATAGACAAGGAAAATTAGCTAAATTCTACGGAGATAACTGTTTTACAGATATGCTTTATCTGACTATAGTGTACTAGTGTGCATGTTAATTATAATTAACCAAGTTCAACTTGATAAAAGACAAATAACTCGAAATTATAATTTTGAAATTGAGGTTATGCAACCAATCTAACGTGTTTCTTTAAAATTTCATACATAAGCTTACTTAAAACTATAGAGTGGGTGAATTTCTTATTTCGAATGTCAAATTCCATGACAATATGAGTGTGTACATTTTCATGATAAAATATGCAATTTAACTAATATTTCACTTAATTTTGTCAAGGGTCATTATCACTATATATTAACTTAACAATTTAATTTATCTGATGCGAATAAAAAATATGAAGTTGCTCTTAATGAGTAAATAATTAAATTCTAGATCAAAACAAACCTAGATATTGCAGTGTTTTTCTAGAGCTAAACAATTTAATTTTCTTATGTTAAGAACATGAACCAAACTACTACAATATCTCTTTGCTCCATTAGTTACGTAGTATGGTATCAATATGTAGCGAATACATTCCGATTTTATTGTCAACGTTCAGTGATACAATACAATAAAGTTATCAATTTTCTTTCAGCATTTCTATTTCGTCCTTTCAAAATAGTTTTTGCTGTAATCCATTTTCCTTAACAATACAATAGGACCCGACTTTGATTCTAAGATAAGCAAGCACTTGCCTATCGATCCTAACTAACTGTAATAATAATGAAAAGCTGTAACGAAGGGAGTAGCTTTTTGTGCTCATTGTTTGTACTTCATTGTTGGACTGAAAATCAATAACAATAATGAGTTAAGAAGCAAGGATAACGAAATGTCGTTCGTTACACTATTATAATGGGTTATTTACCTTGCAACTAATTTCAAATAAGTCCTGTACAAAGATTTATTGAAGATAAATCTTGGAGAAATCCAGCTGCTTACTTTGTCCATTCATACTAGGTATTGTATGTATGTAGAGGCCGAAACACAATGAGATCTTCTTGAAACAATCTTCCATCTTTGCAAGATTATAAAAATAAAACTTGCTTTTCTAGAATTATTGTTTTAACAGTGTAGTGTAGTACATACATATGTAACCTAAATTTGAAAGCGTTTGTTATAACATTTTTCTTCAATTGTCCAATTTAGCATATTCATACCCGAAAAGTCTAAATTCTATCCTTTTTTTCATTTTAGAGCTTGTTGAAAGAACAATTTTTTATTTAATGCCTACATTACATGGGTACTCCCATCTAACATGCAACTTAAAAACGTATGCCCATAGCTGTGGAGGCCAAACTTTCCAATTTAGAAAAATCCTGCCCAAAGTGGGACTGGAACCCACGAGTCTTGTAACACGAGTAGCGTATTGACAGCACTCGTCTACCGTCGCGTCCGTCCTAGTTCTTTTTAATTTACTTGAAAAATTATTCATTAGATGCAACTTGTTACAGCTTTATTATTTGAGCTATTTGTACATTATTGTTTAAGCCGTAAAACTTTTGTTGGCTAATTCCGGTGTAACGAACATTATAGTTGCAGGTGGATTTTAGACACAGAACGTTGAAAAACAAAATGTAAAAGAGAAGACATTTTTGGTTATTGATGTTAGGCGTACACAGTAAAAAAATCGAACACTAAACCACTCTAAAAAGTGTGTGTTTGGGTCCAATTTAGAGTACCTTCGTGTAGATCATAGAGTTAAATTTAATATAATGTTAGTTTAAATTTATTACACTCTAAAATAATTATATCTTTAATTATTTATAGTAATTCTTTTTACACTAAAACAGTCAAATTTCTAATCGTTTTGGAGTAAGATTTTACTATTGACTTTTGAATGGGAACTCGACCTGAGAAAAATATTGCCTATTTATCTACAATCTATCTTTACAGTAGCCTTCTGACTCCAGTAAAATTCTTTAATTGTACGTAGATCTTTACATCCTATTTTCATGTCTTCCAAGATTCTTGTAAGCTCTACATGCTTAACCTTATCAAAGGTCTTTTCCACATCAATAATACAAATATAAACACGTTTTGATGTTCTAAGAATTTTTGTATGAGGACCTGCAAACTATAAAGGGCTTCTCTGGTTGCTAGTGCCTTGCGAAATCCAAACTGTGACCCAGATAAACATTCTCCACGTTGCCTATATTTACGTTGGTGAATAATTTTTAGAAAAATTTTTAGTACTAGACTCATTAAACTGATTGTCGGTGTATGTAATCTCCACACGTGTTAGGGTCATTTTTTTGGAGTTGGCACGAAAATAGATTGTAGCCAATTATTTGGTAATTGTCCTGCATCGTATATTTTGTTAAATAAGTCTGTTAACATTTATCTACAGCAGTTTTGTCCACCGCTTTAATTATTTTCGCTGGAATCTCGTCGGGACCGACAGATTTCTTACTTCAGCGAATTTTTTAGCATATTTGACCTCCGACTTTAGTATACTTCTGGAACTATTGGTCTCATCGGGATTGAGTTCTACTTCTTCTTTGTTATCATTGAATAGGTCTTCTATATAATCTTTCCATCTTAAAGCTATTTCTGTGTCTTCTGTTTACAGTCTGTTATTTTTATCATATAATGTTGCGTTTCATTTTGATAGATCATTTAATGCGTCTTTGTTTATCTTGGATAGCTTATAACCTACAGAAACACAAAGGCTATTTTTATATAAATAAATACTTAACCTACCAAAATGTAGTTGTGCTGGAAGTATCAGCTTGATCCAAATAACACTGCTTTAGTTTTTGCCGGCTAACCCCCAATAAGTCGGAGAGGGGCGGGGTAATACAAGATATAAAAAATAAAAAGAAACAAGCGCCACTTCGTTTAAAAACAATGCTTATTACTAAAGCTTCAAGCTTATCAGACAAACGAAGAAATAGATCTTCTACTAAAATATGGGCAACTTCCAATATTTTGGTCGTACCATACATATATACTTACAAATGACGAACTGGAAAGCAATATTAAAATCATACAAATAAATAAATAATAAATAAATAAAACACACGTAGTGAAATGTAAACTTTCTATGTAGGGCTTTATTTTAATTGTAACTATTGTCTATTGTGCAGATCAAAAATTTTAATGTTTAATAAAAAAAAAACGGTGAATGGTGATTTGTGTCACAGTTGGCTTAAAACTACCCTAAGACAATTCCACTACTCGAGATCTCGTGTTGCTCTTAAAATTAACATGCATGAATATATTGTACACACATTTAATCAATATATATAAACATAAATAAAATGACACAGAATACATACAAGTTTAGACAAACATCCCACCATTCGAAGACCCACGGCTGTTTTATTTAATCTATCTGTTGTTTTGTTCCGAACCGGTACATGTACAGATGTAGGTACGGACCCAAAGGGGAAGGACCTTCTAAATGAACCCACGATCAGAGAGGCAGGAACAAGAATAAACGACAACGAACAACAAAACCCAAAACAAAAAGACCTACAAAGAAATCACCTTGTATATTGTATTAATTTTAAATATTTGAAGATTTTTACCTTTCTATAAACTGAAAGGTCTTTTACAATACAATTCCCTCAAGGTGACGGCTAGGGAAATAATATTACCTAAAATAAAAAGACATTTGTAAGATTTTAGCGCATTGGAAATGAAACGAAAAGAATTTACCTAAATGGTTAGCACCAGAACGTAATCCGTCTAATTTGACGATTGATCGCATATAACTAATCAAGCGATCATTCTGTTGAATGCGAGATTTATTCCGCTAAAGCGAATTAATATCCAAAATCAAGTTTCTAACATATCTCGAACATTCAACTTCTTCTGCCAAAAAGCCATTTTGTTACTTCCACTCTACTATTGAGAAGGAAGCGTAACCGCGCAGGAGCGACTTCAGGATAAACCGAGGGAAGGGAAAACCAGTGACAACCAAACTACGGAGAAGCTTGGTTTTAAACAGTGACCATCAAACAAACAATGGGTTGTGAATTTCAACGTTATAAGCTCTGAGGTGATTTCTTCCTTGAATTTAACTTGCTTCAATTTATTCTCTAATTGTGTTAAGTTGATTTGCAGTATATCTACAATATCCTTATTAAAGTAGATATACTTCGTCTTCAGGTCTTTCGGAAGTGAGGGCATATACAACCTGAATTATATATAGGTCTAATATTTTTCATTTGTATTTTATTAATAAATATAATTCTATTTAAATAGGAAATGCAATTCACAACTAATTTTTCGGTTTCTTCATTTACAATGATAGCTACATCGTTCCAGTAATGAGCTTCGTTGTTTCCAGAATAATATATTTTTCCTGATTTCAATTTGCCAGCTCCTGACAGCGAGTCTCAAGAATATCTATTAATTCTATTAGGTAAAGTTATTTCAGCCTTTTTGAAGCTCCGTGTATTCCATGTTGCTATCTTTAAAAAAACTTTATCCATTATTGCAAGCCCTGAAATTCTTCACACCTCATCTAAGGGACGCCGGTACCCGAGGCCAGTAATAGATTTGCCTGCCATAATGTGTTAATGATGAAAATCAGTATTTTTGGGAAAATAGTACGGTAGTTTCCTTTTGCTTTCCGAACCGCAGAACAAAGACCGTATTAGGCAAGTTTCAGCCGCATCGCGACCATTGGTTTCTGACCAGAGGCACCTGTTAAGCCTTTCTGGCATTTCTGTTAAGCCTAAATCAAAATTTTTTTGATCAACCTTAACTCAGTAATGACAGCACTGCTGCCTGCTGACATATATTTGTTACTGGAACCCAATCTATGCATCATTTGCAAGTTGCCTTTCATGCTACTAGTTTTGGTCGGCTCTAAGTATTTTATTTTCCTGGTACCCGCTGTACTTAGTGAACACTCTTCTATATGACTACTTATATGAAACAGTCTTGATTTCTTCGTTTGCGTTTTTTCTGTTCTAATTGTCCCGTTTGGGCAACTCCCGGACGGCGTTGCTTGTTAAAACTTGTTGGGGATTGCAGCTCGTTTAACTGCAACCTTTGAAGCTGTAGAATTGGACCACAACAGGGCCAGACCGTGGCCAGTATGGACTGCGCTCTTTAATTATTGTTAAACAACACGCTTCCAACAGTCTTGACCATAGTTATTACAAATTTGTTCTTCTAATAAGTCGACTGTTGCGGTTTGGGTTTTTGATCTTTAGGCACCTTAAACCTGAGAGATTAAGATATTTAGATTTGAGGTGTGGATTGATTTCTTCGTGGCTCTTTGCTTTTCTAGCACTTAAGAGTTTAATACTGGTGGTTCTCCTTCGGATTATTGCTCTTTGTATTTGAGTTATTTGGAATATCTAACCTTGGATGTGATTAGTTTTCTGTTAGAAATCGATTGTTTAAAATGCTGAGTGTATTTAGTTAGTTTAGTTTCTTGCTTTAGTTAGCACTGTTAAGTGCTTTCCTGTGGAGGAGAGTTAAACTTCAATTGGGTTATGGTTTATCTAGCCCTTAGAGTTAGTTTAGTGTGCTGACAATGTGTAACTCTAACCTTATTCAATAGTGAATAAGAATCTAGTTGGAGCATTGTTAAAGTTCAGTCTTAAAACAGCAGATAGGTTCACTCACTAGATTTGGAAAAGTAAACATTGGCCTTCTTTAAGTATACTGTAAGGATTTTTAGAAAAGGCAATAGTGGCTATGACAAAATAAATTTCAAATTACATCTCTCCTACTCTTAATAAAATGATTACCTATTTTACTATATGCATAATGATTATGATACATACTGTACATGGCAAATGACCTATGCATGAAGCAATATATTCCATAGACTGTAACGAAATACTAGTCAGGAAATAATAAAAAAATAATCGGACACTAATATTGATACAGAAGTCAAATGTTTATACAAAGAGTTACTTTGTTTTTGCAAATAGATCTCAAATAAATGGCAATAAATATCTCAAAATTGTTATAAACAAAATTTAAATAGAATACATTTTTAAGCTAGTTCGGGATTTCCTTTGATCTAAAAATATTGTGTAATTTCTAATGAATAAAGCTCGTAAAGTTAGTGCAAAATATCAAGTTTATATATTCAAGAAGAATGTTGTGGGTAGAGGATGTTTTAATATTAGTAAAACAATGAGAATTACCAACTCATAAAATATTTTGTTACAGTTTTCTACGCCTGCTATATCAAGTTCAAAAAAACAAAGTGTGGTTTATCAATAAAATTATTTTCCCAGAAGAACTTCCTGTATTCCTATTAATAACTTTTCATGTATGCTAAACTTACTTAACTAATAATAAATTACTTAACTAAAGTTATTTGGTATTGCTTCTTGAAACAATCAGGATATAATTCTTTCAATAGCCGATGGCCATCTGCTAAGCGATGTTTACAGTTCAGAATACTTTTCTAAACAACTCATGAATAATATTTACACATTTCTTTTTTCATTTAATTCAACACTTAAAAATCAAAATAGCAAATAATTTTCTTGAAAATCTTTATAACATCTGGATATAAAACCTCCTATAGAAAAAATACTTTAGTACTTATTACCATATGAATCTCAACTTAAAACGGTTTAACCCTCTTTTGTAGGACGCAATTTCGGCTTATCACATGAAGTTGAATGTAAATGTGGTTTCAAAATAGTATTCAAATACTTTTAGCGTTCCCGATATTAAATTTTAAATTTATTTTTTCGGTTTTTCAAAAAGTGACGAATACGAATTTTTAAGATTTTTCATTTTCAAGTAATTTTCCTCTTTGTATGCAGGTCTAAATTAGAGCCGTAAAAATATTCAAATAAGATTTCTTTTCTTTTCATAATATTATATTTTTTATGTAATATCAGGGTTTTTAATATTGTTATCGATATTATTTTGTAAATAATTTTTTCAGAATCCTTGAGCAAGGAAGACGTGGCTACACATTATTAAAATACAGAAGGTACTTTATTGGTTTGAAAGGGAAACCGTGGTAGACGATATTACCTATATTTAGATGGCGATCATGATCGGGAAGCGGAAATGTCAAGTCACGTTTCTGACATTTATTTAATGAAATTTACAAAAAATAAAAAGCGTGTTCTATTATATTATCGCAACCGCAGTTATACGATATTTTGTTTAGATAAAAGATTTTTTATTAAATTATTTTAATGCACATGTATGATAGAATTTCATTGTATCGACCAGATCACATTTAAAACGAAAGGATAGAGGAGAATCTAAATCATTATCACTGGATGAACATAAATAATATCAACTGTTCCATTTAGTCAGCTTTTACCAATTAACAAGCTTTACGTTCGTTTCTACGAATGCATGTACTTGTTACACATGTAGTTGCTAACATTTACGGCTTCCAGATTTTAATTTTTGAGGTTTTTCGGCACAAGTATATATATTAGGGTGATCCTTATTTATAGAGTTGGATCTTTTTAGGATCCGAAGAGAAACTAAAACAGAAAGTTTTTAATTAATTTAAACATTGTAAAAGCATTAACAGTATTGTCACAAAGGCTTTAATGCTTTATGTAGTTAATATACAGGGTGGGATTAAAGTATGGAATATTAAAAAAAACGAGCTCAATCGGTTTTTTAAAAACGCTGAAACACGTCGATTTTGTTTTTTAAAAATACACATTAATATGTGCGATTCACCTTCCGACTTTTATTTGTTTCTAAGTTATAACGTCATCACAAAAAATCGAGTTGAACTTTGTAAATGTTTGTTAGTTGTGACGTCATCACAAAAAACTTAAATGACAATATAGATTTTTAGTAGTGGAATCCGATAGTGATTTATCTTCCCTTTATGATCATGCAAATAAATCATAAGGTTGTATAACAAAAATTCTGAGAAAAATCGATCTGAACATTTAATGTTATTGGTATTATGATATAAATATGTCAATATATCGGATCGATTTTTCTCAGAATTTTTGTTATGCAACCTTATGATTTATTTGCATGATCATAAAGGGAAGATAAATCACTATCGGATTCCACTACTAAAAATCTATATTGTCATTTAATTTTTTTGTGATGACGTCACAACTAACAAACATTTACAAAGTTCAACTCGATTTTTTTCAGAATTTTTTTTATGCAACCTTATGATTTATTTGCATGATCATAAAGAGAAGGAAATCACTATTGGATTCCACTATAAAAAATCTATATTGTCATTTAATTTTTTTTGTGATGACGTCATAACTTAGAAACAAATGAAAGTCGGAAGGTGAATCGCACATATTAATGTGTATTTTTAAAACACAAAATCGACGTGTTTCAGCGTTTTTAAAAAACCGGTTGAGTTCGCTTTTTTTTTAATATTCCATACTTTAATCCCACCCTGTATAAGTAGTTACTGCCTTGTTTGAAGCAAATGTAGATCGCACAAGGTTAGATGAACATTCTGCATTTTCAGCGAACTGTAGGAAATAAATACTGGAATGCACATCAGCCTGATATGTTATAATGTGGACTGAATCAATCTCACGTGTACGGGTAACATGTAAACAAGGTTCGACATTTACAATTAAATGTATTAGAATTATATAGATCTATTAGTAAAAATCCCCTCTTTCCCTAAAGAAACTAACATCACCAAGCTTTGATGTAGGAAAAGCTACCCTTCTTACTTACTACTCTACCTATTTTTAAATCTTTCTTCAAAACCAATTGAAATTTTTAAGAAACTGATCCAATTTGCAGGTTCCTTAAAATTTCCACGACAAATAAAATCTATTTAAAAGGTAAAAAAAACTACAACGGATATCGATTTCAACTATTCCAACAGCTAATCATAACAAAAAGCAACTTTTTAAAAAGAAACAGTGTCGCGTTTATCGAGTGGACTGTATAAACATAAACATAAACTCCCTAGGTGTTCGGGAGACCACCCTACCAATGAAACCCGCTGTTTGACCGAGGTCATTTATGGTCTCCAACGGAACCCGCTGTTTGACCGAGGTCATTTATGGTCATCAAAGGAACCCGCTGTTTGACTGAATCCTATGTGAGGAGAAGCGAAGTGAGGTTTATCCCGGGCAGATGGGAAACTGCATGCCGCCAGGTAAATGTGCTTAGGAGCTATCCCGACCACCCTATGATCCGGACTGCAGCCGGGTACAGCGGTTGGGAGAAGCTCTGAAAGTCATTACACTTAAGGAGATTTGAAGCGAATACATAGCCTCCACAATCAAGACAACTTCACCTTAACGGGTACACACCGGGAGTCTATAACGTGTAGACTTAAACGAAGCTCTGTCGAGGGCCCACCAAGCCTATAATTTGGTAGATCGGGGTGGCAAAACCATTTAAAAACCAAGTCCTGCCACAATTGAGGTTGGATTCGATCGGGCAGTGGCCCCGACCCCTGTCTCGGGGAGGAGCTTATGAAAGTATGAAAGAGGACTGGAGGGCTCTCTCTATTCAACTGAGTTAAGTTGGGGGAATAGTCCTATTGCTGGACGAGGTACTTACCCCCGTATGAAAGAGGACGGGAGGGTGCCGGCGGGTGAGCACGTGTTAAGTCAATCGCTCCGGTACTAGCCTGGATAGCTAGTAGAGGGTGGATAGGCAACCTCGCTCCGACCAGTGAGCAGACTGGTAGCAATTGCTTCGCAATTGCGCGCTGATTGGACGTATCCCAATCACTTCCTCTTGGAAGGAACGTGGGGGTATGTTGATACGGGTACCCCACTTAAAACAAATTATAATAATCTGTATAATAAACAATAGTATGTTGGTGACTGGTTATAATTTATTATTTATGTCTAAATTGACCGAACTTAAATTATTGGACCTACCTGTAGTCTTGGATGTGTTGAGAAGATCTTGTAACTTTACGTCGTCTTGTACGGAACCATCAGCGGTAAAGGTTTTAACAGAGGTAGCGGGATATGGCGTACTTTTTCACAATTCTTATTAGAAAACTTGACATTGACACAACACTCGTTGCTTGGCGATAGGGCCCAATACAAAGAGCGGTCAATTTAATGTTTATTAATGTAATTAATGATAAAAATGTAGTATGAAAACGCAACAAACAGGTTGATATTTTAAACGAAATTATATAAAAATACCAGTCTGCTTAATCTGTGTTAGGAGATATCATTTACTATCTAACTACTTAATAATCTGCGTTAGAAAATCTGTATATTCCTAATCTGCGTTAGAATTTTTTATAGTCTTTGAATAATGTCCAGTTAATCTTTAAAATCACGGGTTTTATACCATAATGACGCATGAGAAATACTAAGGCAGATTAGGAATATAAAAATTTTCTAACGCAAATTAAAAAAATAATAAGTCTTCTAACGCACATTAAAAACAATATTGTTGAATGAATATATAACATTTTCTAATGTTGATTAGAAATCCATTCGAAACTACAAAATCCAACAATTTTTGAATTATAGAAGATTTTCTAACGCAGACTAGGAATGCAAAATTTTGTAACGCAGATTAAAAAAATTTAACCTTTTGAATTTCGTCTTATACTTACTAAAGCATATGAGGAATATAAAGATATTCAGAATATATAGAGAAATATAAAAGCTTTCCAACGCAGATTAAGAATGTACAAATTTTATAACGTATGTTAGGAATATAAGATTTTATAACGGAGATTAGAGATATAAACTTTAATAATGCAGATAGGAAAATAAAAAATTTACTACTCACTAGGAAAATACAACATTTTGTAATACAGATTAGAAATATAAAATCTTCTAACGCAGATCAAAAATATAAAAATTTTACAACGCAGATTAGATATATAAAATTTTAGAACGCCTATTAGAAATAAAAAATTTTATAACGCAGATTAGAAATATAAATTTGTTGAAAGAATATAAAAATTTTTATAAAGCTGATTAGGAATATAAAATTGTTGAAGGGATATACAACAATTTCTAACACAGATTAGAAATACAATTTTTTATCACGCAGATTAGAAATATAAGATGTTGAAAGAATAAAAAAATTTAATTTAAAAGTTTTGTAACCCAGATTAAGAATGTACAAATTTTATAACATAAATTAGACATATAAAAGTTTCTAGCGTAGATAAGGAATATAAAAAAAAATTCAATTCTTATTAGGAATATAAAAAGTTTTGTAAGGTAGATATTAAATCCAAAACTTTCTAACGTAGATTAGAAATATAAAAACTTTACAACGCAGATTAAAAATATAAAAACTTTACAACGCAGATTAAAAATATAAAATTTTAGAATGCCGATTAGAAATAGAAAATTGTTGAAGGAATATAAAAGAAATGTATAGCAATTTAGAAATATAAATTTCTAATATATAGAAATATAGAGAATTTTCTAAAGCTGAGTAGGAATACAAAAAATTATATAACGCGGATTAAAAACATAAAATTTTACAACGCAGATTAGAAATATAAAATTGTTGAAAGAATATAAAAAAAAATTAGAACGCTGATTAGGAATATAAAATTCTCATGTAAAAAATTTTCTAACACGGATTAGAAGTACAAAATATTATCACGCAGATTAGAAATATAAAGTTTTAGAATGTCGATTGGAAATAGAAAATTTTAGAATGCCGATAATAAATAGAAAATTGCTGAAGAAATTTAAAAACTTTTTAAAAAATTTAGAAACATAAATTTTTTAACGCCAATTAGGAATATAAACGATTTTCTAAAGCAGAGTAGGAATATACAAATTTTATAATGCGAATTAAAAATATAAAATTTTATAATGCGGATTAAAAATATAAAAGTTTAACGGAGATAAGGAATATAAAAAATTTCCAACTCATATTAGGAATATAAAAAATTTTGTACCGCAGATTAGGAATTTAATAGTTTTGTCATGCAGATTAAAAATGTAGAAACTTTATAACATAGATTAGAAATATAAAAGTTTTTAACGCAGATAAGAATATATAAAAAAAATCAAGTAATGTTACCAATATAAAAAATTTTCTAACGCAGATTAAAAATATAAAAATTTTACAACACAAATTAGAAATATAAAATCTTAGAATGCCGATTAGAAATAGAAAATATTAGAACGCCGATTAGAAACAGAAAGTTTTAGAACACCGATTAGAATTAGAAAATTCCTGAAGGGATATAAAAGCTTTTTAACGCAGATTAGAAATATAAAATTGTTGCAAGAATATAAAAAAATTATAACGCTGATTAGGAATATAAAATTGTTGAAGGCATGTAACAAATTTTTTAACGCAGATTAGAAATAAAAAATTGTTAAAAGAATATAAAAAATGTCTGTCGTTAACTGACTTGGGCTGTGTCAAACACACATGCGTTGGGTCAGTAAAGACCCGAGGTTCTAAGTTTTTAATATATCTAATCTGCATTAAACAAAGAGCTATAAAACCTTTTCTAATGTGTGTTGAAGTTTTTTTATAACGCCCACATCTAGAAACCATGTCAAAAGAACTAGTTATAAATGCATTCTTGAACCTATTCCTAAACTGCGTTAGAATATCTGTATATTCCTAATTGCGTTAGATTTTTTTTATATTCCTTCATCAATTTAATATTTCTAATCCGAATAAAAAAATATTTTATATTCTCAATCTGCGTTAGAAAATTAGGTTCCTAATAAAGGAATATAGGAATTTTCTAACCCTTTGAACATTTCCCCACCTGATATTCAGTTATTTTAAACATCAAATTTAGTTTATTTAAATTTTCAAAATTTCACTTTTGCCACCATAAAAGACTATCGGCGATTAGAAATATAAAAAGATGGTTAATAAATCCTTCCACGTTATTTTCCAGGCTTTATTGAAGGAATATAAAATTTATATAATGCTGATTTGGAATATGAAGATTCGATATTCTGATAACACTGATTATTAAGAAGTTACATCAATGGTACCTACGAACCCAGAGTAGGCAGACTTTTATTTTTGTTTATTTAGTTCCGTTTGAAATATAAACTTCTTTCTTTTAAAAAGGTCTCCTTTTGTTACGATAAACGTAGCTGTTGAAATAATTGAAATTGAATATACGTTTTAATTATTTTTACCATTTAAACAGATTTTATTGGTTGTGGAAATCTTAGGGAATCTGAAAATGCACCGTTTTCTCAAAAATTTAATCTAATTCAAAAAAACATTAGTATGTTTTTAATATACGTTAGATTCGACCATTAAAAATAGGTTAAAAAAATGCAAAATCAACGAGTGATTTGGGCGTGCTTTCAAGAATTGGACAAGGATTCAAAGAAATAGGCTGATAATTCTAACAAAACCATATAAAAATACGAGTCTGCCTAATCTGCGTTAATGGGTATTGCGAAGTGAAACAATTGAAAACTGTCCATGCTATATTATCAAGAATGGAATTCGCTTTGTGTTAAAATATCTCTGAAGCGTTTTCAGCCCTACTATAGAGCCTCTATAAATAGCCAATCTACCGAATCAACAAACACAGATATGTCAGATGCAGTTGGACAAAATATAATGCACGCTACCACTTGCGCGAGATTGAATTCTACATCTAAGTATAACTCTCAGCCAGGTATGCACTGTCCGCTCACACAATACTAATGTAGTCGCATCACCAAGTGCCCGATGCAGGATACACCATTTACTCCGTATACAAGAGCGAGACTGAGAATCTGACATCGTCATGCGCGATCGTGCTTTGAGCACTGAAGTTGACGACTCTGCAAACTTCACATCGTCCACAATACGTGGCACTTACTTATCCATCTTTGGACGACCCCCTAACAGCCTCGTATGTGACGTAATTAATGCTGGGTGTGTGCATAGTTTTGATAGTGTATAACGAGGCTGAGATCTGAGAACACAACTCTAGATTCAATCCTGAATATCAAAGACCTTCAGGTAGCCACGGGCAAGTGTTTAAGCAATGTCTTAACATGTTTAGTTTTAGTCTATGGGCTTCATCTGACATGGTTCTATTATTATTTTTGTATTAGCTTATTTAGTTAATTATAATAGAACTTTTATTTGTTTTACCTCTCGCTAGACAATTTTGTTCGGCATGTCCTCACCGAGTAACAATATTGTTGAAAATAATCGTGACCTGAGCTGAAGTCTGGAGCTTTCATATTTCGAAATTTTTTATCCCACAAAGGCTAAGAGTGTTATTGTTAGTGGCAAACTTCATAATGCTGTTCAGTTTTTAAATAAATCAAATCAGCAGAAAAAGAAAGTGTGAAATCATATCAAAATTATTCTTGTATGCATTAATAATCACAATGATGCAAATGCATACTAGACTCAGGTTAACTTCTTTTCAAATTGACAAAATCAAAATAATAAAATAAATTAAGTTCATATTAAAAGTAAACATACATTTATTAAACGGGCGGCTGCTGTCAGCGCCGCGCCGGTCCTCCTCTACATAATTGAGGGTGTGTTCTCTTTGCTCAGATCTTGTCTTTGGAATTTGCGAACAGAAAACTAATCAGATGCTATTAAACAAGAAATGCAACCACCGAATATATCCAGCGAAGAGTGACGGCAAAGGCAAAACAAAATATCAGCTATCTTTACATCCTAATAAGTACATCGCAAAGAGTAGACTGCCCTTTCGCTTGCAGTTGAAACTAGATTTTCGCAGCCATTGATATACTTTTACGTAGACAAACATGCCAGTATCACGACAACCGTCATCACCCAGGACAGGCTCTTTGACATGGTTCAACACAGTGTTACAAGTCTATTTACGTTGAAGATATTTTATCCAATTTTAAATTAATTTGCTGCGTTTCATTCTCCTCAAAGATAGGACGCACTTTGTACTCTTAAAATCTGAATGTGAAACAAAAAATTCCATATTATCATTGTTGGCCTCGGTTTATCTGTTAGATATTTTATCTTTTTTGAATTTTTAGGCTAAATTGCTATTTCAGTGGCGTCTCTTAATATAATTTTGTTATATTCCTCTTCTCGTAAGTAATGTAACTCATTATGACTATTGTGTATGCTAAATAAATTTTCTCTGTTGGTTAATATATTCATATTGACTTTTTAAGTTACTTATTCAACAATTTTGCTAGCCTATTTTAAAGTCGTTCAAGTGTCTGTTTGAAAATGTAGTTCCTTTTGATCTTACTTTCTTGATAAACTCAGCTAAATTTGGAGAATCTCATTTTTAGATGAGAGATAAGAGATCTTCTTTTTTCCACATTCGTTTTGGTGGTTATGTGTTATGTGTAAAATTCTTCAAAAGATTTCATCGCATTACATCCTTTTCATAAACTAACATCTGCAGTCTATCTCTAAGAATACCTTCTCTTTTCGTATTTTTATTTGCATAGATCTAACATGCACTCAGCTTTAGTGATATTTTAGGCTACTTGATTTTGCCGAACCACAACTATTTTAACATATCTTACCAAGGATTTTATTTAATTAGAACCGTTTATTGAATTGTACACACTTGGACATTATGCATACCTTAAAAATTTGGGAGCTTTGTTTTCCTTGACCTGCTTAAGTTTACAAAATTAAATATTCTATCTTACATATAATTATTCTCAGGAGAGAGAGAGAGTTTCTTGACTATAAAATAATCTTCTATAATTTTTGTTTGATCTAATAATATTTTTTATAAATTGAAAGCTTTCAATAAAGCTTTTTGTAAATTGGGACAAATAATTCAAGAATACTTACATGAATACAGATAGGAAAGAACAAGTTAAAAATTTATGCTTACAAAAATTTTATGAGACATAAAGGAAGGCATAATCTCCGGAGGATTTTATTTTTGTAAAGGAAGCTGAAGGATAATAACTTTTAAATATATGTTGCATCCTAGTGTATCGTTTTCATAGCATAATCTCCTAACTAAAGATTTTTCTACATTTAATATTATAATACTTCCTTTATAAGTAGGACGTTTTCAATTTATTGATGCCTTAAAAATGTTATTCAATCTTTCGCTTTGGGAATCGACCTTATAAAAGTTTCCAAACGTTATCTTCAGTAATCTGGAAGATTTAAAGGAACTTTGAAATATTTATTTGTTTTATTTCGAAAGTGTTTTCTTTTGAAATTCATAAATATTATAAAGTGTACGGTCTTAACAAATTAATGTCAAGTTTACTTCTGTTTTTTTAATAATATATCGAAGATTTAAGATGTTAGGTTAAAATATTATCTTGAAATTCCCAACTGCTTCCGTTCGATTGCTTCAATGTAGCTGTTGGTTGCAAAAATTTCATAAAAGACGAACTAAATCTTTCAGCACAGAAAACAGAGAGTTAAAATATACGGCAAGCTATTTAGTCATTTATATTTTATCAATAATAAATGTCAAAACTATTTCGAGTTACAGTGAGAAGTACAACTACTAAAGAAAGGTGAATAAAAAATGTAAGGAATATTCAGTCAAAACAAATTATTATTCAATGATATCACTTGGACGTTTTCAAATGGTCTAACATACTTTTTGTCCCTAGTCTCTTTATGTAAAAGTAGCCATTTTTATTTTGTTTTGTTTGCAGTTTAGTTCGTGGAAAATTCTCGGATAATTATTTGCTTATTAGAACTAAACGGAAGCTGAGTTACAATTTAGTCAGTTAGTTACTGTAGTTGTTAGTCTAATTTTTAATTACACTCCGTCAGTGCAATATATTGTACTCGATTGTAAACTGAAACAATTTACAAAGTTTATAGAACTTTATTAAACGTTAGAAGCTACATTTTCCACATATAGTAATGCTTTATTAAGTATTTGTTAAATGTTACAGTTTAATTTTTCCAAGTGAGTTTCAGGCATTATGGGTTGCCTATGTAGCCTGTTTCCTTTTTTGAAAGACTTTTATAGTGATCATTTTTGGAAATTTTTAGTTGGTAATAAATAATCTTTTTGCTAAATTTTTCATTTCCTGTTCCCTTTGATATAGGACACTTTAGTACGTACCTACTGCGTTTGGAAGCGGTAGGCGTATCTCTGTAAGGTAGTGAATTTTTGATTTTTTGAGGATTAGTAATCATTAATCTGCGAACATATTATAAATCGATGGAGAAATAAATTGAGGTTTAGCCTTTGTTGACGACTGACTCTATTGATTGAGAGAATTAGGATATTAAGTATTTTCACTCCAAACAGTTTTTCTATTTGACTACCCGCCATCATAAGATAAACATTGTAATTGCTTGCTTTTGCTTCCTGTATGTTACCCACAGACACATACAGGTAATCCTTATAGGTATTATTATAGGCATTATTACTTATAAGGTATCCTTATAGGTAAGTTGGTTGTTGGTAGTTTGGATAAGATATTAGCTATCTTGGAACTACTTGTGGTTCTCTCTTCAAGTGCTCTAGGTTTTATTAAGTTCCTAGCGCTCTTAGCAAATAATCGAAAACCATCATTGGCCGAAGCTGGGTTGTATCCAGGCCCAGAGCTAGCCGTAGCACATTTTATAAAACCTTCGCCGCTCTAGCACCATTCCAGATCGTTCCGAAAACTTGGCGAAGAAAAAGCCATAATAATATATACCCATCTCTCTAAATGAGGTAGCGATTCTTCAATAATTTTAAATAATACTAAAAAATTATTTTTATGGTTAAAGGATAATATTTTTTATAAAGAGATACGGTTTTTGTAATATATAATCGATAGATAATGTTAATGATATAAATCGTAGTTTAACAAAGTAAGTAGTAAAACAATTTTGGTGGTGTTTGTTGCACTGAAAAAAGTTATTTTGTCATAATGATAAAACAATTTTGGCAATGCCCTTACCATTGGGTTTTATAACAATGATAACAATTAATAAATTTCAAAAAAATAATTATTATTAATAAACAAAATTGCGAAACGCAGGTTGTTTAAAATTTCTCCATTTATATATATATGCCTTCTTTGGAGTCTGATAAGGTTTTTTGAAATATTTTCTCACTATAGATGTTAAAAAGTAGGGGACACAGCACACAACCCTGCCGAACCCCTCTTTGAATTTCGATGTTCTCAGTAAATTGATCGTCTAATTTAACTTTAGCTGTCTGATTCCAGTATAAGCGAGAGATAATTTCTATATTGCGGCTGTCTATGTTTTTCCTATTTAAAACCTCCATTAATTTGCTATGACGGACTTTATCGAAGGCCTTTTCAAAGTCTACGAAACGCAGATAGATGTCGTGATTCATGTCAAGACATCTCTGAGCCATCACATTTAAACCAAACAAGGCTTCCCTCGTGCTCATGCCATTCGTGAAGCCAAATTGTGTGTCACTTATCTCACTTTCTAGGGTTTTAGCAATTCTACCATGTATTATTTTCAGGAACGCTTTAAGCGTGTGGCTCATTAAGGCTATGGTTCTGTGGCCTGAACAGGTTGTTGCGTGAGGTTTTTTGGGGATTCCCACAAAGGTAGATTGAAGCCACTGTTTGGGGATAATGCCCGTTTCATATATTTGATTGTAAAGTTCTACCAACACATCTAAATGGTCCTCATCAATAACTTTATTAATTCGATAGGTACCTCATCTGTATGTATTTTGTTTTCTGTATTCTTCTCTTTCATCCTTAAATAGTTGTCGAATGTATTTAGTCCACTGTGATAATTTCTCTTTTATTCCATTAATCACATTTCCCTGGTCGTCTTAGAATATTCGAAGTTGTATTCTTTCGAATTCCCGTCATCTCTCTTATCTTTTTATGTACGTTAAAGCTATCATATTATTTTATCTAGGTCTTCTATTTCTTGGCAATTTTCAGAGAGCCAACTGTCTTTCACTTCTCTAATTTTCTTTCTGATGATTCTATGAATTTCTCTGGACCTGTTATTGTCTCTTATGTTTTCTTCTTTCTTCCATAAGCTCCAGTATTTCTGTGGTCATCCAGGGTTTTCTTTTTTCTCTATTTGGCTGTAGTTTTTCTTTACCAATGGAGACCATAACATTCTGTATGTCCTCCCATCTTTTATCTGTATTCACTATTTCTATAGGAGTTTCGCTAATCTTCCTAAAATTTTCATTTATTTTTGTTTTTGTTTCTGTATATGTAGTATCTTCTTTAAGTCTTCTAGAATCTATGACTTTCTTTATAGTGAACCTTTTGACTTTCTTCAGTTTAATTTTCATCGCTGCAACAAACAGGGTTATGATCGGAGGATATGTCCGTTCCAGGGTACATTTTGGCAGACATTACGGAATTTATGTATCTTCTATTGACAATAATGTAATCTATTTTATTTCTAACAATCTTATCACTGTTATCAGCTGGAGATTTCCAAGTATATAATCTACGCTTATAGAGTTTAAACAGTGTATTTGCAATTATAAGTTCTTTGCTGGTGCAGAATTCTATTAGTCTATCGCCACGATCATTTCGTTCTCTTAGTCCATATCGTCCTACACATTCTGCAGCTTCTCCTTCACCCACCTTG
Source organism: Agrypnus murinus (assembly GCA_929113105.1). Classification (NCBI taxonomy): domain Eukaryota; kingdom Metazoa; phylum Arthropoda; class Insecta; order Coleoptera; family Elateridae; genus Agrypnus; species Agrypnus murinus. The sequence goes on from OV816030.1 coordinate 122,688,018, forward strand.
GCATTAAAGTCACCTATTAAGATATTTATATCTTGTAGTTTGGTTAATTTAATAATATTATCAAGCTGCTCGTAGAAAGTTTCAATTTCATCATCCTCCTTTTCTGCGGTGGGTGCATATACCTGTATGATGTTTATTTTCCTTTTAAGCTGGGTGTTGAGTGTCAACATTATAACACGATCAGAGTATGGAACAACGTTGCAAACTGCTCTTTGGCAGTTTTTGTATATAATAATACCAACACCTCTTTCGTGTTTGAATACATCATTTCATTTCTTGTCATGCACTTTCCCGATCCCGGCCACCGTACGTCACTAATTCCCAGAATATTGAGACTCATTTTGTACATTTCGGATGCAGCATTATATAATGTGCCGGCCTCGAACAAACTTCTTACGTTCCAGGTCCCTATCCTTATATTATGTTCACGTTTTTTGTTTATGTTGCAGGGATTTCGCATGCTGACGACCGAGGAGGCCCTACAGTCTTGTGATATTCCTCCCCTGCCGGACCTTGGTTTCCGATTCCCATAATCAGTAATCGTTTTATCGTAATATTTGTTAGCCATGTTGATTCGACTAGGGATGCTCAAAAGAGCCTTTAATGCAGTGGCTTCCCCTTTCCTTCTGCATCTCCATGCCGTTGACCTGGTAGGTTCATCCGCCTTTAGGGTCGATTTCTCAATCCCAGGGCAAGAGGTGCCTTTCTCTTTTTCTGCTCTTCCACCCGTAGCTGTTGGCAGTTAAAGGAAGACTGCTTATACCGGCATTAATTCGGTAATTGCTAGTTTTGGTCCACCCCGGGTATTTTATTTCCCCGGCACCCACCATATCTGGTGGGCATCCCCCTATCCGCCACCTGGGGAGGTGCCCGATGGGGGACTAGCAATCCCACACGGGAGTAAATTATTATCGCACTGCAAATCCCTGTTATTCAGTCTACTATAATTTTCAATGAATTAGCTCGCTCCTCGCATCCGGAGTTATTTGGGATTCCTTATAGCTGTTTTTTAAGTAAACTTAAATCTATATTATTACTTTTAATTTGTAATAAGTAAAATCTTAACATAAATTTATTTATTAATTTTTCCATTGAAATCACTGAAACAAGTAATTAGGCCATTTGGCCGGTTTGTTTCAGTTTAATAAATAAATAATTAACCTAAAATCCTGTACTATGCTGAATGCTCGATAAATAATTAATAAACATAAGTATCAGAAGCATTCAGATTTGACCTAGGTCATTTAAGACCTTTCAAAACAAAATATAATCTGCAAATTAATCAAGCAACCATGGTAGCTGAGTGGGTATAGCAGTTGACAACCAATCTTAAGGCCCTGGGTTCGAGTTCTAGGGAGGATGCATGGGAATTTTTAAAATATCTAATGCTTTCAGGTCGACTCAGCCTGTAGAAAAGTACTTGGGAAATCATTTCCTGGAGTAATAATAGGCGGTCGGTGCGTAATGTTACTAGCCACCTTACTACCCTTGGGTAAGGAACAGCTATACCCTATGGCCTGTGAAAGAGGACTATTATTATAAATTAATGAAGCAACTGGGAAGAGATCTCTGAACTCTGTATGTATTGTTATGAAAACAGTAAGAATAAACCAAAAGGACAATCAAACTCTTGTAGTGGTAAAGAAATGTCACAGGACTTTACCTAACTAGGCGAATAATCACATATTTACTTGCCCGCCTCAATAGGGTCATGCAAGTGATCACCTCTGAAACAATTTATCTAAAATTTCTTATATGGACTACTGCGTTTTTCATTTTAGTTGTTTATTAAGTCGGTTACGGAAAAAATATTATATACAACACGCTAGGAAAGTGTCTAAGGTTCCAGGACGATCCGTAGACTAATCTGAATATTTTTGACAGCTTTAGCGGACTATTCGTCAATTCATTAACATCCACATATGAAATTTCTTATTTTAGAATAATAAAATCTAAAAGGTAATAAAACTAACTGTAACTGAATTAAGTGCAATATACCCATGGTTTTGAGTAAAAGGTTATTCAAATTTTTTCCTTGCTAAATATATTAAATATTATTTTTGATTTAATTTATTACCGGTTCTATTTTAAATAATCTAGAGCTATTTTCATAATCAACTTTAAACTTATTTTTTTTAAATTTATTTATTAGTTGTTGTAAAGTGTGTTACGTGTGTAAGGACTCTTAAACGAAATATTCCATTTCGCGAGTGCGTATTAAGTTGCCCTCTCCAAAATACCTGCTGTTGCTTTACGTCCAACGGACGATTGATATATTGGTTCTCCGTGCGAAAGTTTGGTTCCGCTATCTTCGTGTACGAAGCTTCCTTTATGGAATTTTTATTGACCTCGTTCGAAACTTATTCTACTGAATAACCGCTTTAAGCGGATTTGATTGCGGAGATTTTCTTTTAAAGGCGTCTTCAATCTCAGGTTAGGCTATTTAGTTAATCAAATTCGTGGGTAGTTTGAGTTATGACTCGTTTTTCTATTTCAGCCTTTCTTTTCACCCTCTTCTTTTTTTAATTCCACAACAAATTACAATATTCATTAACAACTACTGCCGAGTGGACTGGTTCCCTCCTTCCGTACTTCTGGGTGCGAGTGTATCCTGCAGCAACCAACATCGCTCATAATCTTCGGTGTAACAGACTCGCTGTTCCAATTAGTGCTGTGGTAATAAGTAATATCTCTCCTGATTACATGTTAATTATTGTTTACATATTGATGATTAGATCTGGATTATTAATTTAGTGTAATTTGTTAAATTTGTTTTGCTACAAATTCGTGTGTTAGAAACCGTCCGTATCTGCACGGGGTATCACTTAAGGTGAAATATTTTTGTATAGGGAATGCAAATATTTTGAACTTTTACTTCATAAACTATCTTTTGGAAATTTATTTTTTAATAATTTATTAACTTAAAGAATCAATGCTTAGTCGTATTAGTGTTTATAGATTAATGAACTAATTAATTATTTGAGGTTTATTACTATATTCATAAATTGCTATTTGTAGGATTATCTATTAAATATTATATATATATATATATATATATATATATATATATATATATATATATATATATATATATATATATATTTTTTTTTTTTTCAACTGTTTTGATTTATTATTATCACGTTTATTCATTTTATGCAATTGTTAGGGGTACAGCAAGAATACTATTTGTATTAAATCACCGAATGGGTTATAGTAACAAAAGAGGCCTAAATCTAGATTTTTCTCTCTCTGAAATAATTTTTGTTTTTCATTTGATCATCGAAGTTACTTGCCGACTCCGAAATATTTAACATTTTATTTTATTATATTAGGGTCATATTATTTGGGGTTTACTTATATCCTGTTGGCTTTTATGTTTTTGAATATTACTGTATGTAATTATATCTGAACTTTATCTCTTTCTTTTTTTGCAATATAAACAGTGTTAAGCGTGAATTGAGTAGTTTGTTTTACCCACCCCATGCTATCTTATGTTGTTTAATTTTTTTAATTTCAGCTTGAGCTATGTACAATTAGTTATACAAATAAATAGTACGGAGAATCGCCGGGATCTCCCCTTACAAGTGACATTAGAATATGATATTATCAGTAAGAAAATTACGATTACGTATGGTAGTACAGTTACATTCTGTCGCAGCTTTATTCTACGTGATTATTAGGTGATTAGTTCGAATAATTATTCATTATGATAATATTCTCTTTCTAACGAGATGTATTTCCCCAGAATAGTGTGGAAAATCAGAAGATCGATTTATATCTACATTATTATAGGCGCTTTTGCTGACATTATACAATAAAGTTGGTTTACTAATGTAGAGTAAATTACTAGTTTATGAGTTTTTGTCGAAATAAATTTTATAACGTTGATATTACCAAATGGGACGATAGATAACATTAAAATAAGTCACATTGATATACTACTCTCAGTAAATTAATTTCTGTTTGTGGCGTTGTATTTTAATTTTTGGTATGGTAATGCCTAAAATTATTTAATTTTCATTTTCAATTTTTTCCATTAAACTTCTATTTTTTTATCTTACAATTCTTTTGGGTGGTGAATAATTAAATAATATTTACTTAATTTTAAGAACTGTTTATGTTTGTTTAGCCACCAATTTCTGTATTTCGGGATGCTGAGTTTGATTTCACTGAATTTGAATTTTCACGATAACTGTAAAATAGTTTGATTAAACGTAAACTTTATTTTGTTGTAATAGTTTGCAAACAAGCAATGACACATTTAAAAGAAGTTATCGTTTATTTAATTCCTTATTATTCAGAAATTTGTTTTGTTTTCTTTGTGTCTTAATATATTTTACTGAAAATAGATTGGTTGAAACAACCTGTAATAGAATCTTCTTTCTTTTCGCGGTTCTTCCATAGATTCATGTAGGTATCATGTAAACTGAGCTTTCAGCAAAAAGTAATAAATAAATTTACTACGCCATTATTACACCAGTATTATAAAACCAGAATAATAAGAGAAATACAAGTTTGAGAAACCACATACAAGTAGTATGAACAGAAAATTTTGTAATTTTATACTTCATTAAAAGTTTCTAATTATTATAAACGTTTAAATTACACTTTAATGGAGTCTCGTAATTTTTTCATTATCATTTACTTAAATAAAAATTAAATTGAGGAATGTAATACTATACTTACTTGGTAACGTTATAGAGGCTAATTGCAACCTTCGTGATGTACTTAATTTTTTTCATTTTAAATTTGAATGAATGTTGAACATTATTTTACGCATCGAAGAGAACAACTAAATATAATATAACAATGCGTTCGGTCATTCAGTTTACCGATCTGAATTGAACGACCCTTTAGAAATACCCACGTTAAGGTAGTGAAATTCGAATTACATTCTCCATTCTACACGAACTTATAACAAGAGAAATGACGTTATATATCAGCACATTTTGTTCTCTGGTGGAAATATTTTGAAAAGGAAACTCCCTTTAAAATGTGAATAGAATGAGTATATGCTTTGTTGTTGAACATCATGGTAATTTTGAATCGTAGTAAGTCATGTGGGTAGTTAACTGTATTATGATGGTCGATTTAGGGTAGTAGATATATTCGATAACGGAGGCTTTTGGTTGTTAGATTAATGGCATCATGATTTAGATTGGTACATACATATCTGAAAATCTTAACATCAATCATTCATTAAACTGTAATCTATGTGGAGCAAATTCAATTTTGTGGGGTGTGATTTATGATGGTTATTCCTTCGACATTATCTAGAGATAGGGGTATAGTAATAATTATTTTACAGTATCTATTGTATATGATACAATAAGAAAAATGACCAGAAGGACTGTTAAAATAAGTAAGTATATAGCTATTGATTGTGCAAGAGAGTAAGTAGAAATAGATTGAACAACATTCGTATCCCAAGTAGCACAAAATATTGGCAAATGATTGGGGCAATATTGAACCTATATTGCATAATTGGGGCAATATTAGCAAGATTTAACCAATATTGGTTTTTGAGAATATGTTTTAACAATATTGTAATAATATTGGCGAAATATTTAAATGCAATATGGCGCTTTACTATAAAAAACCAATATTGCAGGGTCATTTAAATGCAATATCCCATAAATGTTTACAATAAATATTTTAACAATATTGTTTTATAGCATTTATTTTTAAATTATTGAACCAATATTGGCACATTACTGGCAGAATAACTGTAGCATTTTTCTTTTAAATATCGTATAGCAATATTAAACGATTATTTAAACACAACATCGCATACATATTTATAGTAAATTCTCTAACAATATTATTTTATAATATCTATTTATATTTATAACATTTTTTCATATTTATTTAAGTTTAGTTTTCTCAGTAAACGATTTAAACTATATCGAGGACAATAACGCCAAACACAAAGCCGAAAAATCAAAGCCTGGTTAGTTCGTAAATGTCCAAAAGTTATTGAAACTTCAAAGTCCCGACTTGAATGTTATTGAAAATTTATGTCAATTGAAAATTGCAATAATGGTTATAAGGAATCATGAAATTTTAAACAAAGAACAACTAAAACGATCGCTTAGAGAAGAGAGGTCAAAAATTTTAAAAAGATTTTAGAGTTAGTTTTAGTTATTTTTTCTTTTTATTGCTTTACTAGGTAGAAAATTTTGTATGAGTGTTAAAAGATACATATTTGTAGTTAACTAAAAAGGACAATTTGTTTCGCTACCTACCCCTAATAGGAGAAAGCTGCATTTCTAAGAAGTCCGTTCCGGGTGGATGTTCACAGGTCAAGCCACGAGAATTCACAGTATGTTTTAGGATGCAACGCAACAAGTTCAACATAAATGAGTGTCTGTGTGTACGACTTATTTTGTTTAATAAATAAATTCGTGAAAGTGTTAACATGTGTGTGATGATAAGTAATTATTTAATTCAATTTATTCATTTTCTGTGATGATTGAACATTGGCTGCTGCGAACATTTGTCAGTATTGAACCAGGAGGCCAGGACCAATGCCGTTATTTTGTGTAACACCATTATTGTAGGCATGTATTGTATGTAAGTTTACGGACAGTCATAAAAGGGTAGTTACTGCATCGGTTAATACCCTACTTATTGAGACGTTTCTCATGCTGTTTATCTTTTATTACAGGAACGGACCAGTCAACCAGTTTTGGTGTGAATAGCCATCCTTACTTTTATTAGATGTTTTTTCTTATTATAAGTTCTAGATTATTGTAAGATTCATGTTCTTTCAGGTTAGATATTTTATTTTGTTTATAATTTCATTTAAATAAGTTTCCGTCGTTTCTTTTATTATCTATGTATTTTTAAAAATTAACATTTGATTCTTTCGAATAAACTTTTGTATTTATGTATGTAGTGTTCAATTTTATTTTTTTATGTATTAATAATAAATATGATGCAATTAACTCCTCATTTTTTATTTATATTACCTTTATTTCTCTTGTTTTCTAATACAGTGACAACATTATAAAGCAATATTTACAATCAAAATTTCGCCAACATAGCATACTATTATTGAGCAATGTCTAAAGACCATATTGGACCAATAAAGTAGAATATTATTGAGCAATATTTAAAATCGACATTGCACCAATAATGCAGATTATAATTGAGAAATATTTAAAATCAACATTGTATCAATACAGGATACTATTATTGAGCAATGTTTAAAACCCATATTGGACCAATAGAGTAGAATATTATTAAGGAATATTTAAAATAAATATCGTACCAATAAAGCAGAATGTTCACATTTCTATATTGGGTCAATATTTGTTAGGAACATTGTACTCTTATTGCCGCAATTTCTAGCCAATATTGCACCAATATTTTGTGCTACTTGGGATAGATGACAGGTATTGCTCTGCTTCTGCTTATCATATTGCCTTTTCAGGTATCCTTTTAAATCATTCCTAGCTAGTTACTATTCGTAAGTTAACAAGCAACACTATGAAGTTGCACTGAAATGAAAATATTAGAAATAATAGAACTTTGATTCTAATTAAGTTTGTTTTGAATTTTAATTAAGCAGACATGTAGGTCTCGGGTAATTTATCAGTTCATCAACCACAGTCTATAAAGTCCACAATTCATAATTATATATACTCGGCCATAAATTATACAGTGCGCGTCTAAAGTCCGTTCCCCCCCTACTAATTTTTGAACCACCTGGTATATCGCAACGAAATTTGGAGGGCTTAAACAGGAGATAAGAACCTAATTTTTTATGAAAAAATGACAGCTAAAAGTTTCAAAATGGCGGCTGAGCACCCTCTTGAATTACTTTTTTAAATAGAACACCCTGTATATTATTCCGTTTTCGAAATCTGCTCTTAATTCTTAACATTTTTCTCAACACTTATCAAACAATACTACTGAATTTTAATTGACAAACACATCTATATATTGAATAAGATAAAATAAAATAAGATAAAAAATTTGAAAATACAATACACAAATGCCAGTCTCGGTGGATTAGTGGTTTGCATGTTTGCTTCATAATCCAAAGATCGCAGGTTCGATCCCCGGCCGAGCTGGTAATCTTTCATAGCGGAGAAAAATTTAAAACATGCCTTCTTTTCGGATAGGAAGTAAAACTGTAGGTCCCGTGTCAATGCGATGTTTGGCACGATAAAGATCACTACTAGGGGTGGAATTCCCCCAGATCCGGTTAAATTCTAGCAGGGTCGGCCAAATGATCATAGCAATCGGTGCCATGAGGTACGAAGGATGCTCCGCCATCTTGATTCCTCGTCCAAAAACAAACAAACAAAAAAACAATACACAAATGTTAGAAAAGTTTTCTCTTTCAAAAAAATATACATTAATATTTCATCATATTCTAAAAATATTTCGGGATCCTAAACCAACTATTAAATTAAACATAACTAAACTTACATAAACAGGAACATAGTCCTAATACAAATCTCCTTAATATCTCTTTATTTTCATAAATTTCCTAGCACAAACAGAAGGCTGAAAAAATTTCACTACAACTCAACAAAATGACCATAACACAAAATTATCACATAAACTGAAGCGGAAACATTGCGGAAACATTTAATTATTTTAAATCCTGAACTATTTTATCTTAACGAGAATTATTGAACTTTTGCCAAAATTGCTATTATAAATTATTATTATTAATTATTAATAAATTATTTATTATTATTACTATTAACGGGAACGATGATTAAGTTACTTGAATGTTGCTCGAAGATAGTTGTTTTACTTGTTGAGTAACAAATAACGTATTCTTATTATTAATTCTTCATTAATTAAATGAGTTAATGTGTTTAATTCAAAACTCACTGTTGATTAGCATTAAACAAATTCTATTAAGCTAATCAAAGGTCAAATAAACGGGAATTAACACTGCACTAAAACTAAAGTTGCGGAATAATCCTCCACCGCAATAATTTTCTAACAAAAAATCGGTACTGTATAACACTTAAAGTAGTGTTGTTCTAAACTGGACTATAATTATTTAACTGTAAAATCGCTTACACACGATAATAGCACACAAGAAAGAAAATGCTGGGGCAAACCCACCAGCCTGGGGTAAAACACCCACCGCTCAACTGGACGCTACTTTAGGGTACGAGACCCATTGCCCAACTGAACTTTTTAGATGCGAATCTGTACTACTTTTTAAATATTGAAAAGAAGGAAGATTTTAAGCTAACCTATGGCGAAATAGCGTGCTTGTTTTTAAACCATTAAGGAACAAGCATATGACAGCTTCGAAATGATTCTAGAACAAAAATTTGCCGCGTATGCCATTTGGGATTGGAAGTTTCTTTATACAAAATTCGCCGATAGACATACACAGGAAGCCATAAATAAAAGCTAAATGCATTTAAAGAACTGAAATCATTTGTAAGAGAGGCGGTATTTCTTTAAAATATTTATAAATTAAATTTTATCAAGGTTCTTTCGTGCGAAATAACTTTTAGAACCACGGGAACACTTTAAAATTAACGTTTGATATTTTACAAGAACTGCAAATACATTTAAATGATGTCTTTCTAGAAAAATTTTATCTGTACAAAAACTTGAAAAGGTGACCCCTGATACTTAAAAGAACATTAGATAAATCTTAATATCGTCGCACTTTTAACTCGACTAAAATATACTAAAATGTGCAGGGCCGCACTAAGGTTTTTTAAATCATTTATGCGTACTGTAATGAAGTTACTAAATTTTATTAATTGTTTTAAGTGTAAGATTGAAAGCGATTATCGACTGTTGCAATTAGCCGCCGTTTGGAAAAGCGACCGACTCAAGCAAGAGCACGCGCCCCTTCCTTAACCGAATTCTGGCGTGCGCCGCTACGTTTCACTCCTACCTTTTTCCCCACGTTCCCAAAGCACCTATATAAAGAGGACCGATTTATTCAGTCCGTGTCCAGGACTCAACACCAGCCGGACCGACCAGCTATCCAGCCCAACAACCCGAACCGTTCCGAGAGGATATAAGAGTAAGTCCTCTTACCGATATTCCGATTCCCTACCCGCCGCACTCATCCTGTTTCCACCCGCTTTACCGTACCCTGTCCGAGACCTCACTTTGTGTGTGCCTGGGTGTCTCATCCTGTTTCCACCCGCTTTACCGTACCCTGCCCGAGACCTCACTGTGCGTGTACCGGGAGATCTCATCCTGTTTCCACCTGCTTTACCGTACCCTGTCTGAGACCTCGCTGTGCGTATGCCTGGGGGTCTCATTCTAATTTCCACCCTTTACCGTAAACTAGAAACCTCCCCTGTTACCCTCTATTCTACCCTACCAACACGTTTGCTTGATTCCGCACGCTGTATTGCACCCCGCTTGCTGTGGCTACCGTAGATAACCGTATGCTTTTATGTTTTGCTCTTAACGGTTGTTGAAGAGGAGGAGTTTTGGTGACAGTAAATGTTATTAGGATTGGTAACTGTGTGTTTTATTTGTTAGTGTTAACACCCTCTTGTTTACTGAAAGCTTTAGTGACAGGTAAAGTGATCCAGACAGGACCGACATCAGCAACCCCAGCAGTTCCCTGGATTATCTTTTCTCCACTAGTAGTTACCCGGATCCGTGAAGCATACCACGTTAAAATAACTGGAGCCCGAAAGTACCACCGATCACCGAAAACCGCACAGCTCCACTACGTAAGCAAGCCCCGTACTAATTTAGCGTCCGAGCAGGGACGCTTATCGACGCGAACCCAAAACAGGCTTACAATACAAATTTATATTTTTAATAAATCGAGAATTTCTGTCCGTTACAGAGTAGGGTTATGATATCATTCGGCTTTACATAGAAAATAACAATGGATTAATTATTCCGCAAGAAAAGAATATGGGATATGGGACTTCTAGATTACTAAGGGGTTTACCCAGTTTTCAATATTACTGGTTATAAGCCTTAATCCTAAAATTCAATAAGATATGCCAAACACATAAAAGGTAGTCAGTCTATTTCTTGTCAATAAATTTATCTTTCTCGGCACTTATCTGGAAAGAATCCGAAACACCATACAGGTCGCGATGTCTCCACTAAAGCTAACCTTACAGCTGCTCTCGAGCGAAGTGGCGGTGAAGAAATGGGATTGGAGGAGTACTTCAAAGGTTCCAATAACAACGTTTAACGCAATACAAGAAAACGTCAAGAGTAAACCAAAACAAGAAAATTGCATATACGGGGGCAAACGATTGACAATCGTTTATTGTAAATATAAAGCATTTCTGTGAATTTGTATATTATAATTTTTCTGTGTCAAATGGTTTTTCCCCCAGTGTGCGTATAGCACTGATATCTATGTATCTATTGCATATATCTATATTATATGATTAGTTTACCTTAATAGGAATATTTGCGGGTGTGTATTCGTATAACCTTTGCTCCGTATATGTTAAACAATTAAAATCTGACGATTAATGATTGCGGAATCTCTATATCACAGGTATTCACGTTAATTTACTGTGCCAGTTACATTTTTGAGACTTGAACTGTTAGTCTATATTTATTTATCTATAATGATTATTATTATATTGATTTATAGTAAATAGTGGACACTCTCATGAATTCTCCCTCCATTCAAATTTGTATATAAAAATCAATAACCTACTTTTAATTTTTGGTAAGGCTATTTCCTCTTGATTGAAAATAACACACCTGATTTGCTTATTTGTTTATTTGTTAATAAAGCACTGTATATCTCACTTATAATCACACTTATTATTTATATGTGTAGTATTTGGGGCTTATATCTTCAACTATCGAGGAGCGAGTATTGGGAAAAGTCGACCACATTGGTAGTAGTCGCAGATGTGTTGTTCTTTTCAGATTTTGTCGGCAAATACTCCAGCTATTTTAGACGATTCTTGGCGCCCATTACAGAAGATCTCTTGTGAGACTCACGACCTCACACTAGTTAGCTGGCAGCCGACAGATATAACTGCGGTTAAAGGTTGTTACCGTTTCCCAATTAGTGATCCCCATTTTGTGGGTTACAAACGTTATAAACATTTATTATAATAATAAGTCTGTATTGGAATTGGTAAGCATTTGTTCAACTCCGCGTTCTGGGATTTGTCGAGTTTAAATTAATAATCACATTTTTGAAAATATGTATGTTGCATAATACTACATTTACCTTTTGTATTATCATGTAAAAATTGAAAAATTTTAAATGAAGCGTCACTTTTTATATCTGGAGAATAATCTATCTAATAAAGCCTTTAACTATGATTTGTGTAACAGTTGGGATCCGACTTGTTTAAAAGGGTCAAAAAACAGAAACATTACATTACAAAGGCTATTTTTCATTTAAAAGCATTCTCATAACAACTTAAGGAGGCTTGGTTGCTGTTTATATCCTATATCCTAATTTAAATGTTATTGCCTGCAAGATGCATTGTACCTCGAGCCTTGTATTCATTTATATAAAATATAGCTAATAAAGCTGTGCATCATCCGCCCTCCTTTATTATACTCGTTTATAGTTTATAATATATCTGACCTTAAAAGTAACTACCTACACAGAGTTTTAATAAAAGTTTCCTTTATGAAACGAAAATGGTAAAAATCATATTAGGAAAAAAATAAAATGACTTGACAGCGAGTAAACTTTTATAAACGGAACGAAGTTGAGTAATAAAAGATGTTTTTCAGACACTAGGAAAAAATCTTTTTTAGAAGCAATTATTTTTAAATTAGACAGATGGCTTTTCATTACTTGTTTAGTTAAACTCAGGGTTCACGGTTATTTTAAGTTTTCCTTGAACAATTAAATCACTGTTTTATGGAATACTGTGTAATAACGTAATGGAAGGATAAAAGAAAAATAGTTTACGGAATTTTAGTAAATCTTCTGATAAGTCATAAAATATACATTTTGTAAGTTTATTAATATTCTACGTTTATTCTAAAAAGATATAAACTGTTAAATTATCCACATGTCTGAGTATTGAAATTTTATTTGGAATTTGCGCTGAAGGCACTTTTAGGAGAATACGGCAAGAAAATTGAGTTTATTGAACAGAAGAGCCTGTGTTATTTTACGTGAGAGGACTGAAAAAAAGATAGAATAACGCACTTAGTCTTAACAACAAATATAATTTAAAAACATTATATACCATTCCTCTGAAGTACCATATGACTATCTGGATTAATAAACATTAAAATTAAGCGAAAAAAATAATAAATAAGTCCAAGTTTAGTTTCTTTTCAAATTGAGAAATAAATTCATAGAGTAAATAAAAAGAATAATACGCTCCTAAGAGTAAATTTATGTGTAGGGATAGTTTACGCCTTAGTAATGCAGGTATTTAAATTTCCTTAAGCTACAACTAACTAATTATCTGTACTAACTAAGTGCTGCTTAATGAACTTACAATAATAAAACAATTGTTAGTTAAACTTAAAAGTACCTGACCTGAATTCCGATTAAAATCTGTTCTTGGATATACCACTTACTTCCTTGGATCACTTAAAGTAAGTAAGAAGAAGTTTTACAATTAAAACCGTCCAGAGAGAGGTAACAAGCCCGGAACAATGTCAATTAGGATTGTTTTAAAAACAGGTAATTATGTTTGTAGAGATCAATCATTAGAGACTGAATTATTGAAGTGTCATAAAACCGCTGAAGAGACGAGATAAATATAATAAATGATATTATTTAGATGGTAATCGGAAAGTGTATTTATTACACAATGATAGCGTAGAAAATTGCGTGTTAAACCAACCAACAGTTTTTATCGATTTAAAATTTAAAAAGGTTTTTCGACCCACAACCAGCTAACTACTGAATTAAGAAAAATAATTGGTAATCTCACGTAAAATTTCCAGAAATATAATTATCCCTTTAGCAAAATGAGAAGGTAACAGGCTTCGAACTTTGCATTCACCCACACCAAAAAGGTAAACATACATATAATATTTTCTTCCTTTTCTTTAACTTTATTTATTTATTTAAGACTCCTTGTGGCACTCGTTAACAAATAAAAATGTTAAAATAATTCTAATTATTTGTCTTTTAATTAATTATTGTATTTCTAACCCAATATTATTATTTTTACTAATTAAAAATTACATATTTGTTCTTATATATGAGAATTAAAAGAATTGGCTACATTTTATTCATATGACGTAATATCTAGATCATTGACATTATTATTTATTTGTTAAGTAATTAATCCTTCTATCAAACTATTTAATAGATTTTTTACTTTCAAGAGCAGTCACCTGCTCCGATGAAGGGAACCGGTCGTTATTAACTCTGACGGGTTTGTGGAGGAAACCATCGGTGATGAATTTATTTTTCTAAGATGAGAATGGAAGACCAAACCTCAAGTCCAACTGTCAAGATAAAAGTTATTATAACGGACGAATACGGAATAAGGAATTTGGATAAAACATTTGACCTTTCTAGTGTGAAATCCAAAACGGGCAAGTTTGTTGGCACGTAGACTTAAAACCGTAGAAGTCGAACTTGTAGTAAGAAATAAGATGTGTTGGCGCAGATTATTGAAATCCTTTTTCGACCTCACCTAAACCAATTTCAGTTAAATTTGTGCATCAGAGGTGATGCACAACTGTGTCGTGTGATTCAATGATACTTATTCTTTGTCGCATGGTCTTCAAACGCTTTCTTGTTGCGAACTTTTCTGAACCACATCAAGCAGTCTTGCAGACGAGATAAGTCTTTTTAACTTTGTCAGGTGGTGAGTCTGGCTGTGCCCAACATACTTGCTAAGACAACTTTTTTCTTTGCCCATGACTCACCTCACCAATAGGGCGAATGCTAACGGCACCTACGATATATTGTGCACTGTGAAGCGAATATTTCAGCACCACAGTACACACCTTACATCGCAGCTTTTATGAGCAATGAAATATTTCAAAGGTTATTCGTAGGACATCTATAATCTCTAATAAAAATACTATAATAGGCAAAATCTAAAATAACGAAGATGCATATCTGCATTCACTTCCATGCCATCATTCGTCCGCCCCGCAATGCTACGAATGAATCACTTTCTGTTATTTCAGCCAACCAACTAGTATAACTTGAGTTTAATTGCTTGACTTTCACTTTCTTCTTTTAAACAAGATCAAACTGCAAAGTTTGATTTTTTAGGTGATAATATTTTTAAAATTTATAAAATAGTTAGTAATTAAACATTATATACATATATTGTTTAAATAAGATTCAACGTCATTATTTATTATTAAATGTAAGAAAATCCTGCTTATCATCTGTAAAATTTACTAAAGGTACATCCTGCAACTTGATCAGAATTACTTTTATTTAAAAATTATAACTTTATGATCTATACATTTTCATGGGAATGTATGTATCAAAATTGTATGAGTAAGAATTGTTATAATTCTTCTGTATTAAAAAATCTATGTTTGCACATAAGTATATAATTTAAAATGTTCATCGCTTTTTAAATAATCTTACTGCTTAGTAATTACTAATTAGCAATACTAAGTAAAAAGTTTCTTTTCCATTTTCGATAGCTTAATGTTCGTTTTAAGTCATATTGCGTATAGTGAAAACTGTTTAGTTTTATTTTTATTATGATGTGATGTTTTTGTTTTTATACATACAATCAATATCTAATATAACGTATTGTATTGGATTTTATAGTTACGTTGATGTTTATTTTTTCTAAAATAAAACAATTTTATAAAGTTACAAAAGAAGTTTATTAAACTTAATGCTATATTGCCCTACCCTACTAAATTTTATAATAAAGTAAATTTTGTGTAAAAATGATCAAGTATTGAAAAAAAATGTTGGTGGTGGTTGATAATAAATAAACAGTTTCTCTTTGTTTTTGGAATTGCTGAGAATAACGCTTCTTACTGGTATAGCAAAAAATGAATGAATTTAATAACAATTTTAATACTTTTGGTGATAATTATTTAGAAGCAGTGTACAAAATCTAATATTTAAAATAATTTCACATGTGATGACAAGCCCTTTTGGGGAATTTGTATACAATGCATATTAGTAAAAACTAAAAGCTGCTATTAATCTCTTAGAGGAGAGTCTGAATTTTGTTTAACTAAATGTTCTTTGAGGGGATTAACTTTTCCCCTTAGCTTAATCGCTTAAGTCGATAACACATTTTATTAACGTATTCTTTATCTTTTTTTTGTTGTATGTGTACCTGTATTTCTATTACATTCTAACCCCTTCTAATATAGCATTAGGTTAAAGTCACTTCTTTTAACTATTCACATTACATTTTCAACACGACCATAAAAGTTTTTACTTGAAATTTCTACTCAGACTAATTTCTTATGTAATACAAACAATTCTCTATATTACTAGGAAATTCTCATTTTTAAAACAACTTTATCTCTCAAATTAAAACTAAATTTGTTCCACTTTTTTTATTACATTCATATCCAAACTTCTATTTTTGCGGGGGAGCGCTTATATCAGATTTAATTTCCATTTTCTGATTATTCGTATGTAAAACGAGTATTACAAAGGGGATAAGTGTGAATACTAATGGTATAATAATTACAGTTAATGAAATACATTCGCACATACCCTGTCTGGGTATACAAGAGTAAATGTTTTGGACGATTTATATCGTGTTCAGCAGCTTTGCTAATATGAATTAAAATTAAATAAAATCTGAACGCTTGCTCTGTTGTCAAAAATTGTTTCATTTGAAATTGATTAATTATAATCGTTTAAAATTTAATATTGTATGCATTACGTCGCAGTTGTCACTTTATAAAAGCAATAGCATTTATTCAGATTTTATTTGTTTGTGAATAGTACTTAAACGTTTAAAAGTATAAATTCTATTGGTGCTATTCATTTTTTCATATAATGTAGATCAATCAATCAATTGCAACAAAAAGAGCAGAGTTCTATAGGAGCGCGTAAATCATAAAGGAAAAAAATTATAAAGCATAACGTTGAAGAATGGAAACTATACCACAAGATTTATAAAAATAATACAGCAAAACCAGAAAATGTTTGTTTTCCGGAAAAGGCCATATTACTCACAAATTACGACTTAATTATTTTTTGAAATTTAGTCAAGCCCTATCGGAAATGATCGACAGCTTTTATAAATTCTGATCGATGTACGATCTTTAAGTTGTGTTTCAAGCTTTCACGCGTCATGTAACGCTCAATTACGGCATACACACATGGCTGAAACCCGATTCTAGCCGGTCAAAATTATTTTATAGGCTTAACTGAAAGCAAATGGCTGGAATAGTATAAAAATAATAAAATAATGAAAAAAAAAATAAGAAAAATCTTTTTAGTCACTAGAACTGGATCAGTTTGATACTTTTATACTTTTCCCAAGAAAAAGTTATTTACATAATTATGTTATTAAAAAATAATGTAGAGACGTGAAATAAATAGCATTTACACGAATTCTTCTTTATTTTAAGAAATATTACACAACTTAAAATGATTCTTTAATATTTAAATGAAATAACGTGCAAAAATTGCATTGAAAATCGTTTAATAATTATCCCTTTTCATTTAGATTGCATTTCAGTTTATGAGTCATTATGCATGTTTATTTTTAAATATGTTATTCTTTATACTTACTATAGCAAAAATATCAAAAATACAACCCCAAGCTCTTGCACACTTTGTAAGTTATAAACCACAAAATAATAAAGTTATTATCCGGAAAGTAAAAATCACCATTTTCTATATTAGAAGGGTATAAAATTACCTCTTTATAAGAATTTTTAGCACTTCAATTCTGTTATTATAAATTATTGAAATCAATGAAAAAAACACTTCAACAAAAAAACCTTTGACGTTAACGAACAAACTACAAATACATCTACATCAGATTGGCGCCTTCGGAAGGGTTAACACTCAACTGCACTTTACCAGAATTGTCGGATTTTTTATGGTTATTACTTGCAGTAACGGTAAACGGCAGGTAGTTACGAATTCACTAAGCTTTCTACTAAAATACTATTTCTTAGAATACCTTTGATTTTTTAACAATGGTTTTTGGAATTTTGACCAGCTAGAATCAGGTTTCAGCCCTGTGTGCCGCACCGGAAACAATTAAAACACGTAAAAAATCCTAAAAATGTCACACAAGCGTTAGTACTTAATTACATTAGGTTATATAGGGTTCACGAATGGGTTCAGTATTGTACCTACCAGAAAAAAATTAATTTCCACCTTTGATAACTATACAAAATATTTTAGTAAATGAATAATTATTATTGCATCATACTAGCCTATAGTGCCCATAATGAAGTTTATTTACATATTGATTAAGCATTTAATAATGAGACAAAACTATGGGTTGAGTCTGAAGTTACATTCTAAGCAAGATATACCATATTGTAAACTATGCAATCTCTCAGACAATAATGAATTTTCCTACGATGGTGGTAATCAGGTCGTTAGGAGCGTATTAATTGGTACGTATGGTTTGAACTTTAAAGTAATTAAACGTTTAAATACACATCTATTTTAATTTCGATTTCATGCATAAAGAGAACATTTTCTAAATGCTTTTTTTGTAGTAATTTTATAAAGTTCATATTTCCAATTGTAATTTTTTATATTTTTATCGTTGAAAGATAGTAATTTTCATAAAGAATTTTTTTGTAATACTTAAAGAATGAATGATGTTAATAATATAAAATGATTGTAAGTAACTACTTTATTGTAAAAGAAAAGTGCTTAAAGTTTTGTTAATTGAAAATTAAATTAAGTAACAATTCGTTTCGTACTCTCATTTAATAATTAAACTTGGCAACCATAATAAAATAAACAAAAACAATTTTGGTAGTGGTTACAAATAAAAAAAAAGTTCAACATATTATTTCTAGAATCTAGAATTGATAAAAATAAAATATTTTGATAGTATTCCAAAGATTGAACTAATTTCATAAGAATTCTAATATTTTTTGTGATATTTATTTGTAAGAAGTGTACAAGAATAAAATTTACAAAATTAGATATTTGGAATACGAGGTGTGTCTAAAGAATTCGTTGAATGCTCCGATATCTCAACGGAAACGGGTCAGACGTGCGCGCGTATTGTTATGCATGTATTCTGAGTTATATTTAGAAGCGCCATGTCGTGGGAGATGCAGCTGGCAGCCAAGGTTACCAGATGTTGGTAGCCGTACTGTCACAGTGCAATTGGGCAATGCGTTAACATGAATTCTGCTACAAATTGGTTAGAACAGCGAAGGACACGCATGAAATGTTAGTGCAAGTGTACGAAACGCTTCGCTCGTTCAAACGCTTTCGCTACGGAAAAGAAACGACTGAGAATGAGCCTCGTTCGGGTCGGCCATCGACAACCAGAATCCCAGACATGATTGAGACAGTGCGATACATGCTAGCACAAGATCGCAGACTGACGCTATGATTGATGGCAGAGAAATTGGACATTAGCAAGGACACTGTGCACACAATCGTTCGTGAAGACAGCCGACCAGAAAGAAAAACGGATGGAAACCAGGGATATTTCATTACCATGTACGACCAGGATCCGTCCTTTCTACAAACAATCATCATAGACGATGCGACGTGGTGCAACGTGCGACGATGAGACGTGTCGCAACCCAAAAAGAGGCCAACGTCAAGACAACGTTAATCGCCTTCTTCAACGATCATCCATCGTGAATTCCTTCCTGATAATCACATTGTAAACGTCGCATTCAGCGAGGAAGTTTTGAAACAGTTGCCCGTACGCATCCGGCGTGTTTGGCCTGAATTGTACTGGACTGGACAGTGGCAATTGTTGCATGACAACGCGCCTGCACATTGTATGATTCGAGTGCGACAATTCTTAGCTGAGCATGGTGTAACTGAGCCTGCAGACTACTTTCTGTTTCCCCGTCTCAAGACAGTCATGAAAGATGCACGTTTTGAGGACGTGTTGGCTATCCATGAACGTGTGACAGCGATTCTGCGATCGATTCCTAAAGATGACTTTGCTGCCAGTTTCCAGAAACTTTATGGACGTTGTCAAAAGTGTGTTGTGTTGCAAGGCGATTATTTTGAAAGCCAATAAAGTTTATTCGTTTACATCTTTCGTTTTCTTTGTTCTTTGGTAACATTTACCGAACTTTTTAGACACACCTCGTAATTTCACCTGTGGTCAAAAACGTATTCAATAAAGAATTTCTATAATCTGCATATTAAAAAATAAAACCCGTCGGTACATCTAGCGGGATTGTGCCTGATTACTTATTTATGGATATCGTTTGGATTGAAGAGTAAAAATAGTTCGGTGGAAGAAAAATTTCAAACTTGGGTAGATGATGAAACAGGAGTAAGACTAAAACCAAGCAAATATTGTGATAATCATTTAAACACTTAATAATAATTAATACTGAATAATAAGCGACATTGCTAAAATATCCTTGGTTACAACAATTAACTACTGCATACATCATAACCTTCATCAGCCACCACCGCCCTTTCTAGTGATACATCCGGGTGTATCACTTTCAGCTTTCAGCAAGTATGTACATGTTCGTGACTGATCGCTGGAGTATTCTATGGGATCCACTACTTGAATATAACCGTCCTTTCTTAAGAAACCACCAGACCTTTTTGCCAGTCAATTGAATCAATTGATCTTCCGTGGAAGATTGCTGTCTGCTATATATAGCAAGTCTCAAGTCTTGGTTGTTTCAGTCTTCTGCCACTTATTTATCCTTGCCAATAATGCTACGCATACCATAATCCAACACTTCCAGAAGTGCTCAGCTAAAACTCGAGATATACGACATTTTTTCTTGGTGCCAAGGTCCGGTTCAGAGAGCGAATCTTCCAGGTGGCTGTGTCTCGCACGTGCGTTCCATTAGGAAGCAATTGTGTGTGATAGTCTTCACATCATCCTTATCATACTGACTGATGCCTCCACTTTTGTCAGTACTGTCACGAGCACCTCATCATCCACAACGCGATCTTTCAGGCCAGCATTCGTAGTAGTCTTAATGGATCAGACGAGCGAAACACTTGGTAATATGAAATGCCATTTGATTCCACGGCGAGTGAGGTTGTTGGCGTTTTTCTCCGGGTCTATTTTCTGGAGAGCTTTGCGGAGTTCAACATACACTTCACTTATATTTGTCCCATTATCGCCCCATAACGTTGCCGGTTCTTCTCTGCGGTTTATGAAACGTTACAATACCACAATTGTCCCAACCATTGTTAGAGAATGTGCCACTTACAAATAAATAGTTTTTATTCCTCCATACTTGCTCCTCTCCGTATTGGTCCACAGACAATACCCACACGTACATACGTAACCGACCGGACAAAGTGCTTGTTCGTAGCAAAAAAAAATGAAGTTGAATGTCTTTTGCGTTGGAGATGTTTGGTGTGTGGCAGTATGTATGCATTTGGAATTGTGTTTAATTCTTCTAAGAAACAATTCCATTTTTCATTAGGCAACTCGTCGTACTATCCCATACTCCCTATTTTTCGATTCAAGAGTTTGGCTCTGACTATGAGATGTTCAAGGACACCCGAATGATGCCAAACAGGCACGTGATTTACTTTAAAATTTCTTGCTTTGTCTGACTGTGTTTGGCTTTATTGCGCAATCAAAGCTCACTTTTTTTTGAAACAGTAAGATTAATGTTATCTTGTACATGAACTATAATAGGTGTTTCTCCTTCTGGTGTGACAAACACCTTTCAAATGAGTCCTGTTATCTGTATGAACTGGAAGGTTGTGATGGTAATTTCAAATTTCGAATTACCGTTCTCAAGTTCCTCAGTCTGAATATTTCAGGTTCATATGAACTTAAAAACGATCCAGGAAGTCCAAAAATTTACAATTCTACTTTTCCTGAATTTGAATTAGAACTACCACTACCACTTAACCACGAGAGATTTAGTGGCGACTTTTCTTGTTTTCTTAATTATAGTGCTGCAGCTGAATCTATCATTGTAACAGCTAATTCTTCATCCAGGAACTCGTAAAAATTGAAGACCCAATTTGTCCACGTAAATTGACAGGAATGATGATCATAAACACATTGGAAACTGGAGGACGGTCACTGCCAACAACTACTTTAAATACTCCCACCAAGTATTTAAAGATTTAGTGATGCTACGATGAATATCTTCATCAGTTTCCCTTCACTTCTTGTTGCGGATCCTTCTTATTGTTGATGTGAAGAGTCATTGTGATAAAGACTTTCACCTCCCTCGATCGCATAACGAATCCTAGATGGCATATTCGAACATCGTGGTTTGTGATTAGACAGCCTTGCTGTCTTGAGCTTCCACTTCTGGTCCGCACTCGTTTGTTTGAACTTTTCACCCGCAGCTAATTAATGTTTCCCATTACAACATGCTAGACCTCGAGATGACTCCTTCTCTACAAATGGTGGTTCACGCTTTTTATTTTTATATTTCTTTGATTTCCAAATCCATGTAAAATACTCTCCAATGAGATACTGACTACTGATACTACTGCAGCTGCAATCATGTCCAAAAAATTCTTCAAACAATTCTTCAATTCGACGTCAAAGTCTATCAAAGATGCTTTGTTCTTTCTTTATGGAGGATGGTTCCTGGTTTCTCCTTGAGTGTCCTGACTACAATCTCAATCTCTCAAAACGTGTTTTTAGCACATTCTCTAGGCCTACGTCTGGGTTGTGGGCATATAAAGTAATGAGTAGTAGGCTGCTTGAGTTGTGTTGTTGAACAGAGGAAAACAGAACAAAACGTGGGGTGCTCTTCAAGATCCCCATAAAATGTGTGGAGCTCCTGTAAACTTGACTGTTTTATCATAAATGCGCTTATATCTGGTGCATTCCTCTGTTTTTGACATAGTTAGCTCTTCCATTCTAGATATCTCCGTCTTTCGTCTGATTTGTTTAAAGTTAAACTCCATTGCCAGTCTATTTTTGCTTTGCGAGCGTTGCCAATTAAAGGAGGCCACAATGTTACGACCAAAGTTCAAGACAAAAGATCAAATTTTCTGCATGTTATATTTCCTGTCCAACATACAAAAATAAAGTTCCAACAGTTCAACATTTTGTTCTTGAGATATATTATTTTAAGGTTCATATTCCGCCATTCCTAGTTACACTACTGTAAACGGGAAAAACGTTTTTGATGAATCTGTAGGCAAGCATTCTGTCTCTAGCCACAAACATGGTTTTGTTTGGATATGTTACAATTACCGCAATTGCAAAGTGCTCTCTGTACCAGACGCCTGTGCCATAAACATAGATTTCAGGTCAGACAAAATATTGAGAGCGTGTACAAAATACTAACTGTGCGTAAATACTACTTTGCATTTCGCAATTCCCCCTATTTGTTGGAGAGCAAGTGGACGTCGCACTTGAAGCCGGAAAATCCGAGCTACGGTTGTCGAGATATAAACGCAACAATAACATCAAAAAATCAGAGATCGCAATTTGACCCTTTCGTTGTCCGAACCTATTCGGGCCTATTGAGTCGAATGACTGTAGCTTTGTTTTTTTAATGTTACTGACTGCAACTTTAACTTTAGCTGCAAAATTTAATTAAGGAGGATACAGCGAAATGTAAAAATGTAGAGAATGACGTGAAATTTAAACCTCGAGTTCTTTGACACTTATTCTATTCGGTAACTTTTTTTTATAATCTTCTTGTGTACCATTACCGAGAAAAATGAAAAATAAAATCCAGAATTTAACATGGGCTCTTATGGAGACCATCTAACCTTTAGCAGTTTTAACGAAAAATTATGATGAAGAAATGTAGGGAATCTGTTAAAAAACTAAAATGACATACTCTCATATTCGAAGAACAATGCTGCCCAATATTTTTGAAATCTTGTGTCTAGTTAATGCACAATAATAATTTAAAGTAAACAAAACAAGAATTTTTCACGACATATGTGGAAAGACAGCAGAGATGTGACAACACCTCATAGCGCGCGAATTCAAATAACAGAACAGAAAGATGACATATAATGACTGTTATAATAATCTATATTTTATTGTATTAACTAATAATCATATATTTTATTAAACAAATTATGTTGAACAATTCACTCTTCTGCGTTAATAATATCAGAATACAAATGTTAATTCGACGGAAATATTGCAAAATGTAAAATTACCTTTTGCAATGTGATACAATTTATCATCACAATCAGAATATCCACGAAATTAGTAATACAAACACACTAATTTTAAAAATATATGTATTAAACCTCATCAACTTTTTATATATTTCTTGTATCTGCTTAGCAGATTGTAATCTTTAGACTATACAAAAGTTAAAAAATAGAATATTTCCATCTGTAATTGTATACAAAATTACAAAACATTCAACATGTTTCCACTTATATTTTGGGATTGACATTTGGAGGTTAGGATGTCAACTCAATCGAAAGCTGAAACCTAACACTGCTACCAACAAAATCGATTGATTTCTTTGAGGTGTTGCCACTATTCTTAACCTATTTACATTTATTTTTACACTTTCAACAATTAAACAAATGCACTCCAATCGACTTAAATTATTTTAATATATACAAATAATTAATAAATGCATTATAGGCATTCATAATAAAATGATTTTGTTCAGTTTTAAGAATGTTAATTTATTTTTTTATCGATTGGTATTTGTTGTTAGAGCCTATGTAAAAGCATAGGAGATATCCCCTTGCCCCTCACCCCGCAAAGATCCGCTGTAACCTCCTTAAAACGATTTGATAACCAATACATTCTATAAACCAAGAGGGATGAATAATTTTCTTTGGATATTATCACATTATTAAGTAATTTATAATTTATTGCGAGTGTAAAAAGAGCATGACCCCAAAACTTTAAAAAGTCTTCTAACACTTAAGGGTGAGAGATCATTTTGTTACTTGTCATACGTATAGTCTAGCAATGTCGGGGAGTACGTTTTACACTAAAGGAAAAAAACCACAAAAAGAGGTCACAGGCGAAACATTCCGTTTTTTAATTTATAAATTGTTTGTAGGTGTATGTTAGCATCTACATAAATCATTAACTTTTAATAGTTGTTTAGGCTACAAGGACTCTAAGGACCTTATAACATTCAAGGAAGGAGGAAGGGTAGTTATTATCGGCCGAGGTGAATCCAAGGTTTCACTTTTTATTTTTTATTCAGTAATTTAGGCATGCAAATTCTTTCTGATTATACGAAATTGTGATTTTCTTCCTAGGAATATAATGAGCTACTTACATATCTCGTACCTACAGATGTAAGGCTTACTTACAGTGCTAGTAGCAGAATACAGATTTATTGCAAATTGACGACTTTTATTCACCAAATAAATCCTTACTAGCATGAATACTTAATAATTTGTGGTCTATATGATTATAAAATGATAAATATTTACCCTCTAAGAAATCCTACTAAGCTGACTCCACAAGGTTATGGATGTCATTGGATTCTTGTATAAAATCATTTAGGGCATTCGTTAACCTTTTGCTTTCTTAATCACGAAGTCTTTGGAAGATCTAATTATAGTTTTAATTCATACATGTCTTCAGCATTATAAATCTGTCTGAAACATTAGTTTCATCTGTAGTATTACGTTTACTAATTATAATGCGACTATTATTCCATTCCGTTTATACACAGTTTTGGTTGAAATTTAATTCCAGGTACGTAGAAGTTGCTAATCCAGAAAATGGCTGTCGATTAAACTTTTCTGACATTATATTCAGTACGTGGTTTTCATACTCAAATGAGATTAACCATGCCACCACCTACCCTTCCGTAAAGTGAAATGAAATTAGAATAGGCAGAACACCATGCAAACATAGCTTGATTACTTTGGAAAATTAGATACAGGTATCTTGCTTGCATTTACACTGATTTCCTTAAGGATGTTTGTGTATAAACAGTGCTCGTTAATGTGTGAGTGTTAGTGTCTTTTAGATGCACAGATAAACTATTTATATAAACATGAACTATATGATTGCGTTAACAGAGATACATACGAAGGCTACCCATTTTTCAGACAAAAATATCGTCTTGAAGTACTTTTAAGAAAATTAATTAATAAAATTGGCTTCTCAAGTTAAGGATATTAATTGAACAGTTTAAATTTTTGTTCGGAATTTTACTTCAGAGTTTTTCTTTATAAATTCTTTATAGAAAAGATGGTGTTCGTTATAAGCGAGTATAAGTACAATCATTACATTGCGACATAAATAATTGCAGAAATAATAATCAATTACCGAAACAGTTTTGATTTTATGTTTGATTAATACATAACTGTTACAGTAGCAAAAGCTTTTAAGTACACGAATCAATAAATTGAAAACAAATAGAATGCAGTTTGCACTTTAATAAAACTGTCAATAATGTAAAGCAGTGCAAATATACATTTTTTACTCATTATTACATTCTTATTTAATTTCCAGATATGTCTGTCTATTGAATTGTTAAAGGAAGATTTTCGCTGCGTTGATTGCTTCCTTTGCTTACCCAGACAAATTATAATTTCAGGGTCCTATTCCTTAATTCTTTTTAACCTATTTTGTTAGTATGCCAGTATTAAACAATACAATTGATTTGAGAATTTTAACTGGTTTACCTGGACAATACACTGATAAATAATGCTATTAGTTTTTAAGAAACAGGCCTCAGAAACATTTTAATAAAAAGCTATATGCTTCAGAATCACCCGCGATTGTTCTGTTATCACACAGGACCGGCGTAAGTTTTTACGGGGACGGGTTCAAAAATGCACTTGGCTTAAAAATTCAAAATAAATTTTTATTATAAACAAATTATTACATACTCATGTATTACGATAGAATCATAGAGCTCATTATAGTTATATACGAAGTACGCGAAGCCTTTATTCGCGCGTTTTTTCGCGAATGTGTCGAAGATGACTTCTCGCATCTAGTTCGGCACATTTTTTGAAACGAACTTTAACAATAAAAAAAACATAACCAACCAAAAACTGTAATACTGTATCGAAACATAAAACAAAGTACATGCCAATAGATGGCGCTCGCACATTTGTCAGTGTAGAGTCACTACATCTAATCACCTAGGCAGCGCTGGTTGATCAGAACACCGCAAAACGCCGCCATTTTGGGACAGAGAAAGTGTTAAGTTACGGGCTTCCGAAATACGAAAATTATCAACGAGACAAGACTGAAACCCGTACATTTGACGACATTAAGTGGACTATATTTCGAAACGATAAATTAAAGAGCAATAAAAGGATTTATCAGGTTAATGATAAAAACTCATAAAGCGACTTAACTTAAATGGAAATGTTTCTGCAATCCAAATTCTCCAGGTTTCCCAATTTATCCCGATTTCTAGTATTTGGGGTCCCAAACAATGTCCGAAAGAATGATTGTATTCCCGTAGCCCAAATCGAATGATGGTTTCCAATTATTTTCAAATTATCAAATACTTTTATCACTTCACAAAAAGTTCCAAAAACCACTCACAAATAAGTCATGGTGAATTATGGATAATTCAAAGAATTAAATTACGATTATAAGACCAAATATCGAAAAGTAAAAGCCAGTTGTTCAAAACTAAACCAAGTTTTAAAAATTATTAAAAGGCGATTCGAAAGCAATTGCTATTATTTATTTTCGCGGCAAACTATATTCCAAAATGGCTGACAAATCGCGAACGCGATCGTGCAAGTTCGTTATACGTTTTCGTGTTCGACTGGCATTACATGAACAGAAAGGTGATCTTTAATAATGGACAAATTAAAACCACATTTTCCGTATTTGATGTATTAGAGGTTTGAACTTTTAGAATAAAAAAGCTTGTTAAACTAAACGTAGATTTGATTAAATTCGAGCTTAGCTTAAAGTAATAAATAATTTCATGCTTTTTTGCCCCAATGTGATGGCGTTTTGTGGACTGCAAAGGCGACTAGATGTAGGGACCCTATGTCAGTGAACTATTAGCAATTACTAATCTTTCTTTTGTGACTTGTAATACCCAAATGGGAAAAATGGCATTTTTTAAATTAAATTTTAGGTATAATTAAAGAACTCCCCCACCGAACATTATTTGACCAAGCTGGTGTCATATTAACGAAATTTTATGCTAATTGAAACACCCAAAGGCTCCAAATTTGGGATCAAAAGTAAAAAGATGATTAATCTCCATGGCAATGAATAATAATAATTATATTAAGTTACTATGATTGCCAAATTTAGTTAGGTTAGGTTTAGGTTAGGTTATGGTTAAGTTTAGGTTAACTTAGGTTAGGTTAGGATAAATTAGGTTAGGTTGAAAAAAATTCGAATTTGCTTTCGTATAGCGATTTGGTTAGGTAGTGGCGTTTTGTGGAGGTTAGATTGGTAGCAACCAATTTTGGAGACTTAGGGGTGCCATAGAAATTATTTACATATTCAGAATCAGCATAAATTATTTTTATGGCCTTTTTTGCTGCCAAGTTTTTAATTACGTCATCAAAATTTACGTGGTTTGAATGGTGGGAGCTTGCTTTGTCAGTCGTCAAGTGACACGGAAACATCGGTGTGACTACAGCAGCAGAGAAAGCGCGCGTATTTGTAAGTTGTAACGCGGAGCCATATAAAACCCGTGCCGTCTAAAACGCGGGGCCGTCTAAAGAGCGGGCCAGGTTCTGGGGAACGCGCTGAACCCGCCTCGCGTCGGCCTTGTATCACAATATCACAAACAACTCAACTATTCAAATAACAGCGAGTGATTCACACACGAATTTGAACCATGATCACAGCTAAACCTTTTAATTATTCCACCTATACATCCATTTGTCAGGGACCTCTGACTTTGAAAGCGTATTGCACGTCAACTACTGAACCAAATAAAATATTTTAAAATCGAGCAAATAGTAAATTTATTTCTACATACAACAGTAAAATGTTATATTTTTAATTTGGTTTTTTCGGACGATACTAGGTAATAAAAGCTACACATTTTTAGGTACAATTTTATTAAAAGTCAATTAAATAATTTTTTTCTCAGAAAGTATAAACCATATATCTATGAGATTTTTGTAGAGGTTAAAAAGAAACTTTTATTATGCGTTTATTATGCTATTAATTTGCATACAAAAGAGAGTGTTATGTAAGATTTATATGAAAACATAGTTTTCGTGTTTATTAATAGAGTAGAATAGTCAATATTTTTTTCACTAAATTAACACTTTTTATATGTATGTAGACATTATTTTCTTCAAAAAATGTTCTTAATTTTAACAATAAAAATGCAGTAGCAAAAAGACAATTTTTAGTGACACTACTTCTTAGAAGCAAAATGTGAAATAACTAAGACATTTCCGTAGTTTGCGGTGTTACTAGTTGCAGCCATTGGCGTAAACTCCAGGGCATTCAAACCCCTGCAGCCATTGGCGTAAATTGCACATGCGTTTACTGCCTCTCCCCTGTTTTCTTTAATTCGATCGTTTCTAACAACACTTACCAAAGATTCTGAGATACTGATAAGTTACTGAGATTCGAAAATGATATAGAAAATCCAATAGGCATGCTTATAATATCTTACATGACTACAGTGTTACAAAGAAAATAAATTTTAATCGAATAGGATAATTATCCGAATGGACGGACACAACACGATTATTTAGTATGGAATGTGTAAATGTTAATTAGGTAACAAATTAATACCTATAAGCCCGAATGTAAGACGACCCCGATTATAAGACGAGTGCCATTTTTTACCGAAAAAATCAGAAAAGCACATATTTTTTCTAAAAAAAAGTCTGAGTCAAACTTTGAAAATCGTTTCTTGTAGAATGTAAAGAAATCTTGAAAATTATTTTTTTGTTGTGGCCATCGTCTTACATTGCATTCTGTAAAGCCAGCTACTCACTATGCGTGATACACGATGCCTGATTCGCAAATTCGTGAATAATGTAAACACATATGAATAAAGTGTGCACGCATCAATGCGTTGCGTTTCGCCCACGTTGCGGAAAATGATTTTTGGTCGCGAATCATATACGAACTTATAATGCGAATTATACGAATGTATAATGCATAATATCGCATAGTCTGTACACTTTAAATTTGTTGCATAACGAACTACGCATCACGCATTTACGCATAGTTTGTATCCGGCTTTACTAAACTATTTAAACAGGTGGTAGACTAGATAGCGACGGTACAGGTGGCCGATTCGAGAGCTTGTTGTGTACGTCTTTTCAGACGAAAATTCCCGAAAATTGAAAAGTCTGAATATAAGACGATTCTTGTTTTTTAATGATATTTTTGAAGAAAAAAAAACCCGTCTTGTATTTGGGTTAATACGGTATTACCCGCTTAAATATTAGCCAGATTTGGATATATCAGATATATTAGTCAGGTATAGATTAGCGGTTTGTATGTTTGTTTTATAATCCAAACGTCGCAGGTTTGATCCTTTTTTCATAGCGGAGAAAAATTAAAACATGCTTTCTTTTCGACGATCACTTAATAATGTAGCCAGTCATACTTATATTACTTATAGTATGATCCGGTCGAGCTATGGTATGATAAAGAAAATTCCCTCAACTTTTATTGACTACTTTACAATAAAGGTAATTTCTAAGTCGCTTAAAATTAAAATATTTTTCACGTTTCTTTAAAGTAGATAAATATTTGTTAGAGAATTCTAAACATTTGCAATCTTTTGATTCTGTTATGTTTCTGGACCTTCTTCCCGAATCGGTGATTTTAAATCAACTCTGAGATTTTGTGCTGCAATGATAAATTGAAATAAACTTTCTTTATTTTAAATACTCAAATGCCGTCCAAAATAGTAACCCATTTATTTGATAAAGTTCTCCACTCACCTACATCCTATTGTAATTTATGCTTCTCTTAAATCATTTATTATTAACCTAAATCATTTATTTTCTTAAATAGTAAAATTCATTCTACTTTTTAAAATAATTGTTCATTTAGTTTTAAGCCCAAAGTATTTGTAATACCACAGAGAAATTAGCCGTTGTTTATCTTTATTTACTATTTTTGACTTCAAAAAGTTTCAAACAATTTAGGTTCTTGTGTCAAAATGACAAAAGTCAATTGTGTTTTAAAACTCTTAGCTATAGCAGCAACACTTCAAAAAAGTTACCACATTTTAAGATTTGACACAAGTATGCCATAATATCTATCTTTCTCAAATGTAATTCTATTCGCTATTTTTCCTTTGCTCACACATCAAAATCTAGTCGCTAGACGAAGATTCTCCAATACTGTATACTATTATTTCATAATAATATTTTATTTTCTAATTAACACCGATAGTTTTTATACATGATAAACGTGACGTAGAACTTCGCGAATAATTTAAAACAACAAACTCGGCAGACGCTTTATTTTCTGCAAAGATTCTGCGATTTGATTATCGCCTTCGCCAAAAAAGTCCAATATCTAACAAGACCACTTAGGTTAAGAAGATTTCCAGTCTTAGCAATAGTCATTGCGTCAAGCCCATGCCGGATGATCTCCAAATAGAATACCCCCGTAAGATTGTTTCTTTATTCACTAATAAAGACTTTTTTGGGAGGCGAAGGGCCTCTGAAGTGATTAGAATCCTTAACCGTAGAAAGTCTAGAAGACGGTTTTCGGAATACTCTTTCAAGTTCGCAACAACAACGTTTAATTACAACAAACAAGGGATCGGAATTCATCTATTATATCTTTTTTAAATTTATATCGGGATTCAACGAATTTCTAATGAGAAACAAACATATTACCATAAGCGGGGAATGCGAAGTTCTTACTTTATTCAAATAACAGGAATTGAAGATTTCTTATTTATTTGGTAGAATAAATAAGAGCTAAAATAGTTGACGGTAAATTTATATAAAGTAAACTAAACGCACTAGTCGCCCAAAATAAATTGTTAAGGCTATATCATAATGTAGTTTGTATGTATGTAGATGATTTATACCTATCAACTATTTTTTATAATTTAATATACTACAATAACGAATTTTAAAGGGTTTTCTCACCTGAACATAATTCATCATTTTGTAAATAATAAATAAATAAATAATAATTGCTACAACCCATAACCTGAAACCAGGCCCCCAGAAGTTATAAACTTGTGCGGGAGGGAGGGGGCGATTATTATTATTATTATTACGTAGGCCCAACGTGCGGCTGCAGCCGACTTACTGATGGAACAGCGCAAATCCCACATTTGTGTCACAGCTAAGGAAAACTGCAGAAACCCTTAACCAGATCTGCCGGCAACAGGAGTCGAACCGGGCCGCTTGGGTAAAAGTCCAGCACGCTAGACATTACACTACCAAGGCTGTATATGCCATGTTATGCTAAAATATAAATAATGTTTAGTATTATTGTTTTAGTACCTAGAGTAATTAATTCAAATAAACGCATCTGCTGTTTATACAGATAAAAAAGAAAGTTGTGAGATTTTGAAAATTTTATTGTCAGGTCTTATATTTAAAGGATATTTATACAATTTACTAATACGGTTAATGTTACTAAATGTTACACTGTCTGACAGACAATATGTCGTGGCATAAGCACTGTCACTTGAATGGGTGTGCTAAAAATGGTTGCATGTATAACTAAACTAAACACGAATCATCTTAAAATAACCAAATATGTGCATTAGTAATGTTGGCATTCTTTTTCAGTGTTTGAGCAGCTTTGGGGTTCCGCATTATAAAATGGACTTTACCGTTAAATTGAAAGTCCAGTTGTAGTCTTAGTCTTAGTCAACATACAAATAAGGTGAGTAATTTTAATATTTCTAAATGTTTTATATATGGTTTAAAGATCATTTTTGTTAAACTGGCTAGTATAGGAGAGTGTGTGGTTGCTAGAAGCAGGGAAATTACGAACGACGCCCAGCATTTGTTCTAAATAAATGCCTAAATGCCATCATTGATTGAAAGTTTGGCATTGCATACTCTTTTAATGTTGTTAAATTAATTGTATTTTCGAACTGGATTATTCGGAAAGACATTCCTATTTTATGATACTTTGCAATGTCGTAGTCTTTGACCTGCCTGTATAGTCGTATACTGAAAAAAGGCAAATTATTCAAATTGGCAATGTTCTTTTTTTTGTGGATTTTCTACTAGCTGTTGAATCGTTTGGCCAGTTTCTATGCAAGTAATACTTGTATTAGCCTTACAAATCCTTGAAAATTATTTTGCTTATCAAAATTCGAATATAAAATAATCCTATTCTGAATCACGCGAAAACTAGAAAAAATGTAAATTTCAAATCTGTTGATAGTAAACAAAGTGAATGTGAATCTTATTTTCATCAACATTTGCACAGACAAAGGGCATGAGCCAACTTCTCACACTTAAGACACATTTTAATCATGGTTCACCATTATGATTCTTAGTAGGCTCATAGAGTTACTGCCTTTAAAGCTGCCTATTTGATTCAATTTTTTATTCATAATTTAGTTCATTTTTAAAATAACAAGGTATTGCGCACCCTCCCCTATATATGGATATGCTTCTACTCGAAAAAATAAAATATAAATATATCTACGGTTTATGTTAACAAATACTGCAAACACATCGAAGGTTTCTATTGTATTTTCTCTATATTTAGCAACATACATGCAGTAAAACTCTAAATTCCCACAGAAATAGTGTTAACCCTCAAGTAAACAAAATGAAAAACTGTTTTCACGAAATCAGAACAAAAAATACATTAAAATTCCACATACAGACAGTGCATTTAAGTCTGCAATAATATCTAAAGCACTTTATTTATCCATTTTTCTGTATGTAAATTTCAACGTAATTGTATATTTCAGCGATTTTAGATTTAAATAATACTAAATTCCATTAGTTGATTAGAACGTGTTCAGTTTGCGAAATAAATAACTTGCGTTTCAGTCACGCGCTACACCTCGCATTCCTATTCCTGAAATTGCGTTGAATAATATCGCTGGGAGTAAGCCCTATACAGATAGAGAAAATGTAAATTTGATAAGTTAATGTTCTGTAATTTTTATTATTTACTGGGTTTAGTATTTCTACACTTGATAGAGTTTTTATTTAAATATTTAATTGTTTATGTCAAAGAGAAATGAAATAAAACTGATGATTTTTGAATGTTCAGTATCGGGTGGCATCATGTTTTTGAAGCAGTTTTCTTGCAGCTTCAATTGAATCTAAATTTACTTGAAAAGGTCACTCGAGCTTCGTTCTCGTGTTTCTCGGAAACAATTTAGTAAGTGATATTTGAAATAAACTTATAAGAGAAAATAGGTTATATTCCAAAAGAGAAAAATTAACGTTTTATGTACATATTTATTTGTCACAATATTGTACCTTTATCAGAAATTCAAACACAGTGGCGCTGAACAAATATATACACTGACGTTGTGGCATAAAGCAATTTTATGGTTGTATAATGACTATAAATGAAATTGAAAAATACTTAGAAACTTATTTTGGAAAATTATTAGTAACGATCATTGATCATAATCATTCGCCAAAACGTCGTATTAAACTGATTTTTCCCAAAAAAACGCTTGAATTCTGTAGCTTTAGGTGCTGAGTCGGCACAGTTGTACCTACATACTATTATATCTTTGAAATATCATAAATGTAAATCTTTGAACCCTTGATAATCTGGATTTTTTAAACCCAGAGAGATTGACGGAAACTGAGTTTCACTCCGAAAATGAAACTTTTTCAAATTCAGATATTTTAATGTTGGAATCGTAGATAGTTTGAATCTTGGATTCCTAAATTTTTAGAACTCGAATTCTGAAAGCTTTGAAAGCTGACGTTTAATTCGGAATTTTTGCGTTTTGGAAGCTTGATACTAGTTGAAAAGATGGACTTTCGCAAAGGGTTTGACTCTACCGATGACATTTAAACTGTAAGACTCCTGAACAGAAGAAGTTTAACAGCGGTTTTACATTACATTTATTATTACATTTTTAACTTTAAGAAGCGGGTTTAACATCTACATCCACTCGAATTTGTTAATTATAAAGAAATCTTTCATTCCATAGTGTAACATACAATCTATAAATCTATACTTCGATTCCGTAGTACAACACACAAAATTTACGCTGCAAAAGATCGATTCTATCAAAGCCCTGCAAATGACAAGATACTTGTCTTATGTGCGTTAGGCTTACAATCTTCTGCCACGGCTTAGCTAGTCAAAGTTCGGCTAAGATGATTTCTCATTAGAATTTTTTTCGGGCATGGGAAAATTGAAAGGTTGGCAGGTTCGAATGGAACTATTACTACGGTTATCTATGATCGCAAGCTTATTTGATTGTTTTAGATTTGGATAGTTTTATATAAGCCTTTTTATTATCTTTAAATTTCCTCTACATGAGAACGCAGTCCTTAGCGCTTAAATTCAAGTAAAAAATACAAATAGGTATACAGTTTGTCCTACATCCTCTGGGAATCGCCGCACTTGGGTGGGGATATTCTTCCGGGGTGTTTCACTCTGTCTAAAACAAACTGAAAATACTGAATAATTAATACTTACGTAAATTGCTTACTTCACACTAGAACTATACTTAATGTACATTAATGCACCACCTTAAGATCTCTTAATGATAAAATATTTCTCAGACGTAGGTACTGATTTCTATAGCTGTTAGATTGTATAGAAAAAAAAGTTTTGTTAAAATAAGAAGAAATATGGGCGTAATTTATTCAAAGTCATTACAATTCTGGTCTGAACTCCCGAAAAAATCCAGATTATATTGATTAAAACTAATAAAAAGAACTAATCACCATCAGTTTAATTGATGTTACAGCAGGTAAGATAGTTGAATAACTTCAATTAATAATCGGTCCAATATTATTGAATAAGAGTTAATTTAAATACTCATTTATTTGTAGATAAAATAGTCTTTTGTCTCAAATGAGAACAATCGTAATAGTTCTAATAAGCATCCTTATTGAAAATGGTTGCATAAATAACAAAGAGTTTTCACAGGAATGCTACAAATAAAGTTTAAACACACAACTTACTTCTATTATACAGATTATCCGTTAGTCCTTGATAAATTGGTAGAGTTTTACAATCTTTTAAATTTCACAAATATCACTTTCACAATAATGAATATTAAATTCACTTAGCATTAGGTACAAAGTACCTCACGTATTATAGATGTAGAACTTTGAAATATTGTTGTCGATGCTGAAGTTATAACAATTGTTGATTAACTAAAGTTTATGGTAATTATATGTACTTAGATTTGCAATATCCTTTTATTAATAAGGAATTAAACCATATAATTAAACCAAAAGGGACGTGTATTATTTAAAAAAGTTATTCCGTTGACACAACTTTATTTCTCAAATGGTTGCATTATTACTTCCTTAATAATTTTACTCCGCGACAAATTTATTCAATTCCCAATATTAGCGCGGCAAAACGGAACAGAATCTGTAATTTCTTTATCTTTAAGATTCAATTAACTATTGAATTCACTTCATAAATCATGAACTACGGCACACTGGATTAGTTTTTGTCATTACTAAAACAAATATTAAGCTTTACTTTTTAAGTTTCTTTAGTTTAATTGTTAAATCTATTAACTCGAAGAACCACACAGTATTATAAGCTATTAGCATATAATCTTACGGTAAATGAGACGAAAAAGATGACCCCAAAACAAACTCAAATCTCACTAAAAGTACTTAACGGACCACAACAAAATCTAGCGGTATTTGACAAAATCTCTACCAGCCTTCTCTATGTGTCCGACTGGGCGAACTGATATTAGCCCTTGCGTGCGTTCTGCTCGCCAAATTGTTTCATATTCTTCAAAATTCAACTTTTCCTTTGACAAATATTATTTTTAACAGAGAGAAAATAGACAGCCACCCTATCAAAGACAGCACTGACACATCTTGACCCAATCGGAGATTTTGTTCTAGAATGTTCCTACAGGGTCAAAAAAACTTTCATAGTAGCATGAAACCAGATATTTACAGAATATTGCGGACTATTTTTTTGTATATGTTCTTCGAATACTCTTTTCTATTCTATTCCTTCAAAATGAAAATAGGCACGTAGAAGACACATAAATTTGATTTTAACTGCATTTTTAGACATATTTCACCAAGAAATCATTTTTTTCTCGTATTTTCCCTACAAAAACAATTCATTGGTGTGAGAACGCTTTGGGATGACCTTTGATATTAATGAAAACACCATTTGATTTAAAATAACGTCTGTAATTTTTAAACCAACGAAACTATACTTAAATATACAGGACCGTACTAGGATTATTGACTATAAACGCGTTTTAAAATTGCATTAAAATTGAATCTAGAACTATAACAAGTTACAGGGGACGGATTTGTATCCCAAACCGAACCTTTTCGGGGTGGATTGCTCAGTAAAGTTAGCGCATTATTAGATGGTGTGTTCGGAATAACCGTGCAAACCAATTTAAGAACGCAACGAACGATAGAAGTTAAAATCTAACATTCCTCTCGGAGGCTTTGCTTGTTCTCTCAAGAATGAATTCAAAAAGATTTTTAAAAAGTAAAATAACTCATTGAAGTAGAACACTACCATGTAGAAGTGTCCATAAGGAAAAGTGGCTAAACATTCCTAATCGTTGAACCTAACTTGAGCCGAAATTTATTTCTGAGCAAGGTACATAAATAAAGTGAAAAGATATGCTCTTATCCACACGTATACTTAAGTCTAATTGTCGAAAGATAACAGGCCTGTTCAAATTTTAGGTAGGTCTACAATCAAGCTCAATCACTACACGAGTGCAAGCACGTGTCTTTCAGGTTTGTACCTAATCAGTTAGTATTAATACTTTATTTGATGCCTACGGAATTAAATGTTAAATAGATGAAAAGAAAATCTTTCTAAAGATATAAACTTATGTAAAAAATAGAAAAATGCAATCACAATAGGAAATAAATTAACACAATCTCATGTTTGCGAAAACATCTTCGTCGATAAGATTTAATAGAGACATATGTAGGTAGTTTTGTGTATGGTGTATTTAAAAATATAAAATTTGTATTGCGCATTATTAGTGCTACATATAAAATGATTGTAATAATGTAATTTTCAGACATCTTAAATAAAAAGCATTAACACGATTGACATTTTTATATTTACTATTATTTCATACAAACAATTAGTACTGAAAATGTCATACAAATATGTTTATAATATATTTTTATCATTAATATACAGGGTGCCCATTATGTATGGAATATAGTATATATCTCGGTAAATATCGACTTTATAAAAATATTTGTTATATAAAAGTTGTTTAATATTTTATTTTCCATAATAAGATAGCATTCAATTGTTTTTATTTCAGAAAACAAATGAGTAAGGAATAACACTTTAATTTTTGTAAATAGCAATGTACCGTTTCATTAGGCTCATTTGATAGAGATTTCTTTTCTCTTTTCGATGACCTAAATCTTAGTACCCTTATATCAAAAATTTTTTGAAAAAACTTAAAAAATATTTATTTAGTTAATTTCACCAATAACATGAATCTAGATATCCGAGATCGTAAAGTATCTCGAATTATTACCCTAAAATAAACAGATGTGCATCTACATAATGTACAAAACAAAACAAATGAACAAAAAACAAAATAAAACAAATGAACAGAAAATTATGTACGTCTCTTATAAAGCTTGAAGACAAAACGAAATTAGCAATAAAATGGTTTTCACGGCAATAAGTGTTCAAAACGTTCACCATTAACTGCAAGGCAGTGGCCCAACCTATCACGAAAAGCTTGAAAAGAATTTCTGAGCGATGAGGGAGAAATTGCTGCAGCTTCATTTTGTATTCGTTGCTCTAATTCGCCCAGATTCTGGGGTCGGTTTGTATACACCTTTGATTTTAAATATCACCAGAAGAAATCGCAAGGTGTAAGATCCGGAGATTGGGCCACTCCACAGACCCTCTTCTGCCTATCCAACGGGCCGGAAATACCACATTTAAATATCGGCGTACATCTAAATGATAGTGGGGCGGTGCTCCATCTTGTTGAAACCAAAGATCATCAAGATTTGCACAAATTCCCGCCCATACGTTTAATTTTTGTGGTGTCTGGGTATGATTTTGTATCATCCAATGGGGATTTTCAGCGGCCCAATATCGACAATTATGCCTATTTACATTTCCATTTAAACAAAACGTAGCCTCGTCAGAAAAAACAATATTATTAAGAAAATTTCGATTGTTGTTGATTCGCTCCATCATAAATTCACAAAATTCAACACGTCGATCGTAGTCATCTTCGGATAATTCTTGCAATAAAGTCGGTTTGTACGGATGTAATTTTTCTGAATGTAATATTTTCTGTATTGAACCTTTACTTACGGCATGGTTTAAACTTAACTGACGAGTTGAAATGTTTGGATTTTCTTCGATTTCACATACTTCTAATTGTGTTCGTTGCGATCCCCATAACCGACCATAATTAAAATTTCTATACGTTCAGTTTCTGTTAAATGAACCATTTTTATTTTTCCATGTACCAACAGCTTAATTAAATAAACTTCTGTCACAATACAAGCCTACAATCAATTGTTAAGACAAATGAAAGAGATCTCGGATATCTAGATTCATGTTATTGGTGAAATTAACTTAATAAACATTTTTTACGTTTTTTTCAAAAATTTTCTGATATAAGGGTACCTACTAAGATTTTAGGTCATCGAAAAGAGAAAAAAATCTCTATCAAATGAGCCTAATGAAAGGGTACATTGCTATTTAAAAAAATTTCAGTGTTATTCATTACTCATTTGTTTTCTGAAATGAAAACAATTGAATGCTATCTTATTATGGAAAATAAAATGTTAAACAACTTTTATATAACAATTTCTTTTATAAAGTCGATATTTACCGAAATATATACTATATTCCATACATAATGGACACCCTGTATTTTAGTGTGACCTGCTTGCAAAAACTGGAATAAGATTTTTTGCGAAATAGACACAATTTTACCCACTTTTAAAAATATATCGTAAGACTTTACAAATACCAAATAGAAATATTGCCAAGTATTTACTTGAATTCAGCATACTTCCTTGATATTTTTAACAGTTCTTCATAGTTCGGGATACAGTATCCGATATAGCATTTATTACCAGAGAATTTCAGCGAACAATGATTGCTATAGCTTGAACGGATGTAAATTTTTGTCTGTTAAGTAATTGTAACTAATTTTGCACAGTAGTTTATTAAGTAATCGTATTCATTGATTCAATTAATCGATTATGTATGTTACTTCGTTTGTTTAGAAACAAAAACACATTGAAATGAGCTTTCTAAAGTTAGTGAAGATTATGTAGCGTACTCGTTACAGAATTAAAAAAATACCTTGTAACTAATTATACTAAAATAACACTAAAACCCCTTAATTAATAGCACAACCGTAAAAAAGCAACAAGATAAACACATCTATTAATATAAACATAAGAGGTGCCGTATAACAGAATTGAGCAGGGTACAGTAAAACTTTTTCTCTTCATATTTTTTTAATGCGTTAGTAGGTTGGAATTCAAAAAATCAGATGGATGATTTTATTTCATCTTTTTGTTGGCTTAAAATTTGTATTTACGAAATAATATCCCCTATACGTGTTTTTCATAACAATGTTCATTACATTGCGTTAATGGAAATGCGTAAAAAGGGGGGAAGTAATACTAATTAGTTTTTCTCATCGGGGAGTTTTAATTTCGTTATAAATATTAAATTAATAAATAAACCTTTTATCTCATAAGGGATATTATTATCTTATTTCATATATATATTTCAACTTGTATAATATAGCCCTGAATTATTTAGCGCCTGACAAACATGCTCCTCCAAGTTTAATAATAATTAATAACATCGTTGTTCATTACTGTATCCTCCGTTTACATATTAATACTGCCAGGCAAAATTTCTGCTTGATTAACTGGCTGCTTTTAGTAAAAGTTAGTATACATTTTTTCTAAAGTTTGCAACGACGTCGACTTTGTTAGCTTTTGTTAGAAAATATACAAAGTATATACTTTAACTTCCTATACCGCTCCTTTGATAAGGCTTAACTTCAATCAACCACTGAAGTTATTTTACCCCTATTTTAACATTCATTTACAAAAAGAAGCTACTGAATGTGACAGATCATATTTATTTTTATAGGAAATAAAGAATTGTTTGAAGCAACAGTTCTTTTTTCGAAAAAATTGATAAATTACTGTAAATGCAATAATGAAGGCTATTATTCTTAATGGACCTTGAAGTTATTACTAATGCAGGGAGGTTGCCTTTGTATCATAAAACAAATCAAATACGGAATGTTTCATTATGTTATATTCTATTCCAAAATATATTCTCATGGGATAAATTGAGTAATTTTCTCAAGTTAAGTAAAATATTGATACATATTGAGAAAATAAGCTAGATATGATAAAGGGTCATTTATTAAAAAAAGAAATGTACGATGACAGCCACATAGCCGAATGCAAGACGCGCTAGATTTCGAATTTCAAAACCCGAGTTCTAATCCCAGTTTGGGTAAAATTTTTTTATAAATATTTAATATATTTTATAACTAAACATTTTTTTATAAAAATATTTATAAAAAAAATAATTACATAAAACTTTCCCTTAATTTTATAGTCATTGTTTCAACTTTGTATATGTATTTTAATTGAAAATAAAACTTATATTATATTTATAAAAAAATAGTTTATTTTTAAAACATATTAAATATTTATAAAAAAAATTACACAAAGATTAGAACTTGCGTTTCGTAATTACAAGTCTAGCGTGCCCTGGAGTTGGCCCTGATTTGTACTTATTTGCCATTTTATTGTAGATTATATTTTGTGAAATCATTTGTATACAAATCACAAATGTTTCAAAGTTTATTTATAAATATTAACATAAAATATAGTGTGCCCACCGTTTCAATAATAAAACATAAATTATATGCGGTGGATTAAAATAAAAATACACCACAGATATTTTTCTTTATTCCAATCAGCCAGCTCAGGGTTATTCGGTAAAGCATAAATAGTTTGAATTACGAGACTATTATTAACTCTTATGCCTGGAAAAGAAGAAAAACTTATGTTGTAAACGCTAAAGCTCCTGCAAACTGGACAACCACTGCTAAACTCTAAATTCAAAAAGAAAGAAAACTGAATGCTTGTATATGCATCAATTAAACACACAAGTAAATTTAAAAACATATAAACTTTATTTAATGAATAAATAAAAATTCAAATGAAAAGTAAATGGATTTCTTGCCAGAGTTGTTCAAAATTAATACAATTAACAATTGGGAAATAAATTACCAGGCTTGCTCAAATGTGATAAAAAGTTGT
This sequence comes from Agrypnus murinus, assembly GCA_929113105.1. NCBI lineage: Eukaryota > Metazoa > Arthropoda > Insecta > Coleoptera > Elateridae > Agrypnus > Agrypnus murinus. Next base: position 122,730,355 of record OV816030.1, read on the forward strand.
AAGGGCCTTACATAGGACCAATACGGTCATTCACTTGAACAAACCAACACAAATCAGAAATTGTTTATAAATAAAAATGTTTATCTTAATAAAAATAAATTGAAATAAAAGAAATTAAATTGTTTTATTTAATTGAAAGCAAATAAGTTCTCAAAAGAACCTTAAAAACTAAACAAAATAAATTTGTATTATTAAGAATAAACTTTATAAGTTTAATATTATTAATGAGATTAAAGAACCCATTTATTATGACCAACCTGGTATATTTTATTAAAAATAAATTCCTTTAATTAAATCCTCAATTGGTAACACTGCTATAGTATTTATCAGCTGATTTCTTGTCTTCAAAAACATCAATACGTGGATCGATGAAGAAAAATAAATTCTCCTGAATTTATTAAAATAATCACGTTTACTTTAAAAAATTATGTAACAACACTGAAATCTTCTTTAAACTCTTCTTGAGATTGTTCAGGTAACACTTTAATTTAATTCAAATTCCTTTTATATATGGCGTTTACGTCAATCACATAGTTAAAATATCTAACCTCTATTTAAATTACAGATTTTTATCCGGAGTCGGGCATAGCTTTGCCGTGAACGTTTTGTCGACTGCCTTTGTTAAATTTGGCTCCAACTTATATAGAGTTTGTCAAAACAAAAGCCTACACTGGCATTTTTCCAAAACAAAATCAAATCACGTAAAATTTATGACGTCACTAACCCGCACAGCTGTTCTTAATCATCACTAATTCTAATTCTATGATTACAAGATTGTAGCCCGTAAAACAAGGATCAAAACAGTATAATACATCCCTTGTCCAAAAATGCATCGTAACAAAGATATGAGAGAAAAACGATGGACAATGAACAAATCTCATTAAATACATACACAATTCAACAAATCAAGGTTTATCCTTTACAAAATAGTTATATAATTACACAATACCAGTAATACATATAAATTCTCCACAGGAACATCTTTACAATTTACAACAAACATAATTTTACAGTGCGATACTACATTGAATTGACCAATTAATGCATTTGCAAGTTCCAGCTTAAATATTGGTTCAAATAAAATCAATTTATGATCAAAATGTCCAGTATACAGTTCTCCAAGTGTTTACATAAAAACAATGGTGAGAACAAATAGGATAAGAGTCAATAATCGTCACAATGAATCAAAACGACAAGATTAAAACCTTCAATAATAAAAATGGTCAGAATTTTTATAACAAAGTTTAAAAACTAATTGTACTATATAAGTCATAACAAGATTTACCTAAATTATCTATTTTCAGTTAACTAACAGCGCGAAACTGAGTTGGTCTCCTGGAAAGTAGAAAAATTTACCCTGTGTTAAAGATCGTAGCCTCTAAATTTAAATAAGATTACTTCTTCTTTACAAGTGGAAAACCCATCCCAATATGTAACTTGGGTTGCATAAACGTGTATTATGATAAACAATCTAACTGATTGATATCCTTTTTAAAAATATGAAACCTTTTTATTATGCGTATGAAACTTAGGCTATGTTTGCATGAAATTTATATTCTTGATTTCTAATTTAAATATTGATGAACCTAACTGTGACCCTATATGTAACCGTTATATTAATTATGCCTATCACTTGACATGTCCCTCTTTTAATTTAAATCTAATGTGTGAAATATTTGTTTTGATGTTTTCGTTAATAAAATTTTCAAGGAGGTGATTTGATATCACCGCAATATATTATATACTTCATAACTTTATTTAAAAAAAGTTACCGGAACTGCCTTTCATTCACGTGCGAAACAATATCGCTAGAGCAATATCTAGCAACTAGAGTCTTACGCGATTCTTCTTGTATACTTTTTTCTACGACAAATACTTTTTCCTCAAATCCGAAAAAGCAGAAGGATAGAACGGACTTTCCTCTTTACTTTGATTCTAGTAGGATGTAAAAATTTAAAGAAATAACTGAATGAGAAGTATAGTCGAAAAGCATTTTAGGGGTCATAAACTCCTACATACTGTAGATCCCTAACTCATTTCAAAATATATTTATTAAAGAAAATATCGTCAGTTAGTGGACGAACAAACAATTAAAAAGATAATTAGATCTATCACTTTTTCTTTAATCTTTCTATTTTTGTTTGAATCATCCGTTTACAAGCTCCATTTTAATTCTTCATGGTCTTTTTTTTAATATGTTCACTCTAAATTCTAAATTTTCTGTTATGTTTTGTCAGTGCCCAATGGCTCTTGCGGTTCTCTTAGAACTCTTGTCTTATTTCTGTACTTGAAGTTTTTTTATTTTAATTTTTTTTTGAGTGAGCTTGTTGCTATCAGATCAAATCAAAATTGCTGAACATTAAATTTTCGTAATATTTCCTGAATGTGATTTAACAAAAATTATTTTCTTATAGTTTGGTCTCTCCAAAATAAAAACCAATAAAAGTGTCCACGAGACAATGCAAAATAGAAAATTGTGGGTTGCTCAGCTTACAGGCATACTTCATGTTCTTATTGAAGTATTTGGTGTACCTATTCAGTTAAATGGGTGTGGTAGAAGACTTGTTGCGATCACGTCTGATTGTCATCTCTGAAACTCATTTGAGTGCAATTGCAAAACGACTGCTTGCTGCAAACAAGATTAGCAAACAAGTAACACTTTTTCTTAAACGAAAATTCTTTGGCGACATTCAATGACTGACTCGCAGATTCTCGTGTAGAATACTAAGAAAATATAGAAAAAATCACTAAGCTGTGAAAAGGGCAAAGTCATAAAATGTGACAACAAATTTCCTACAGTTATTTAGAGTTGTCTCAAAGGCAACAAAATGAATGCCTATATCACTTCAAAGTTGGCCAATTACGAAAGTACATATAGTATTTAAGGAACCTATACCATGAAATTCTGAGCAAGTGTGACACTTCCTATACGCATAAAAAGAGATTAAATGAGAGATTTAAGCGGTTTCGGAAGAAATCAGAGAAAATATTTTCATCAATTATATTGTGTTTAGAACTTGCAAAAACCTCCAAACAACAGGACGTAATCCGAAACATTTGAAATCAGTTTTTACAAATTTTACAATCAATAGTGTCATAATATTGCCGTTGGACGAAACCACAAAAATTTCTTCGTGCCATAACTTTAAAGAAACCAAAGCAATAACGTCAAAAACGAAGGTACACGTATCAGTCCTTTAGTTATTGCAGAGATAAGCATTTATTCAGATTTTAGAGCATTTTTAATAGGCCTTAACTAGAAGTTGGAAAAATTGTGCATTATTTTCTTCATCTTTTAGGGATGTTTTTAATAATGTTTTAAAAGTTCCATAAGAGATCAATCTTGAAATAAATTGGGCCTACATCACATTTCCTTTGATGTGAAGCTTGGACTTAACTTATAGATATTTGCACTAGATTTCAAAACGGCTTTCCTCGGCCACTCTATTGTACCCTTGTCTACCTCGTTGTACGCTAGTCTGCTAGGAATCATTTCTTCAAAAGTCAAACAACCTTTACCTTGAGTAGCGGAAAAACCACAGCAACAGCAGCAACCCTGATGGCTAATTCCTGCAGATTCCGTATACTATATTTGGAATGGACATTTAAGACTCATAAAGATAAACATGTTGCAGCCATTTTCAGTCTATGACCTTATCTTTTTGGTGTTAAACAGGATAAATATTTTACGGCACCCACTATCTTAGTGGTACTAGCCTGCAATCTCCCCAATACAAACGTGTGGTACAATTTTGCCTCAACTGTAAAAATTCTGTCTTTAAGAAAAAACTGCCCAATAATTGATGCTACATTAAGATGTGAAAAGTGTAGAGGAGAATCCTTCAAATTTTTTGCAAATTCTCTATGCTCCTTAATTAGTTTGACTGTTTCTATATTGTCGACAGCTTGTTGAATGTCCTTAACTTAACAGCTGAATAACAGCAGGTAAGATTAGATCACGGAACTGTCATTTCCAAACTTAACAATTATACTTTTCTCTTGGTATATATAACACTGCATCTTTTCTTTATGGATGTTGTGATTATCCCACAGATAGTGGGTTTTTAGATTCTTGTTTGCTAGACAGGGTCTATACTGTCTGTAGGTGATTTTTACTTTATAGTTTCCCGTAACTGATTGTGTTCATGTTTTTAAAAGAAAAAAAGTCAACTATTCTTAAAGATGTTAAAAGTGATAACGACCGATAGACGCTGTCCATCTGGTCTCCCTGTTATCAAAGAAAAAAAATAATGGGTAAAATATTTTCACCACCATATAAACAATAATTTAATTTCATTAAAAATGATGCTTAATATATCTTACCAACCAAGATCAATGCTATATTTTCATGAGGCATCATTTGCTTCGTTTTAAAACAGTTTCATCTCAACAGAAAAAAAAACATAAAATCAAGCAGTTCTACCGAACTGCAAAGATGACGTATACTGCCGTCATGTTGTTGTTTCAAAATGTGAGTTAACGTTCGAGCTATATACAGTCATATAGGAAGATGTATCAACCATATGCTTTGCCTTTTAGATAACGCTTATCATAATATTATGCTCATTTACATAATTTATTCTAATTTACATAATGTATGCAAACGGATTCTAATCTGCATAATTATTCTTCTCATTTACATAATGTAAGCGAACGTACTAAGAAATCTTATCTTAATTTAAATAATGTATGCAAGATACTCAGAATCTTTATCTTAATGGCTGAATACTAATGTGGTTCTCTAAGAACTTCAATGTAATATATGCTAAGTAGGCGCATTTTATGACCATAGGATGGTATATAAACACCGGACCTCGATGAAATCCTTCAGTCCGAGTTACCACGGGCTTGGGGTTAGAAACCTTTTTACCTTCCTTCAAGCCATACTCACCAAGAAAGCCGTAGAAACTGGTAGCCAGGACTACTGTTTACCTCGGTCTTTCTTAACATCATTATTACCAGTTTCATGTTGAAATTGTATAATAGTATTTAAGTAATTATGCAAGAGTATATTGTGTAATTTCACGACGAATAAATATGTAATTGTACTTAACAGTAAACTGTGTTCATTTTTGTGACTTGGACTCCGTCTGTTGCGTTTTTGAATAATAAAGTATTATTTTAAAAACGCTTTTCCACGTCAAGAAAAGTTAATTCGTGTTGTTTGTTGTTTTTTCTAAACGATATTAATACACATGATCCGTCAATAAAATAGTTGATACTAATTATGACAATGACTGTGCCGTCTCCAACAAAATGTTGTAGACTCGTGGCGTCTTGCTTGTCTATTTGATACCTAAGTTGCTTGCTTAAGCAATCTTGTCGTGAATTTAGGCTTTTTTATGTCAGCACACTATAATTTTAAATATACTCACCACAAGCCGTTAAGTAGCCTAGTCCTTGAAAACTTCCAACAACGGTTAGCTTTATAGTTTTTTATGCTATTTTTTCTATTTTGCGTCTTTTATTCCCTTTTTAAATAAAAACATCGCAATTTCAAAATTTAGGGATTTTTGTGGTAGTTGACCACACTGATGTGACATCTGAAAATTCATTGACTGGCACAGAAAATTGAGTGAAGTCTTTGTCAGTTTTCTGTTTTTTCAATTATTTTTTCAATGATACCAACTTTGAAAAAGTTGGGCTATTAAAGCACTCAAATGAGCTATTAACGCACTGTTTTGGGTACTTTTACAGCTTTATTATAGACGCAAAATAGAAAAAGTTTATTAGAGCATACCACTTTGATTATTTTGATGTAGAAAAAACATTAGCATTATTTTTTTATTAGATTAGATAAGTGGTACCTAAATAAAATAATAGTTTCATGAAGACAGCTGATGCACTGCAGTTAACTGCGCTACATAATGAGAGTGTGTATGTGCAACTCTGGCACTGCTTCCTCTGCATGCGCGGGAATTACGCTCCTTCATAATAATCAAAGTTGTACTTTTAAAAATACAAACAATAAGGTGAAGCGGGCCGGCGGTGGACGAGTGGTGTCAGTGCATCACTCGTGTTCCAAGGGTCGTGGGTTCGAATTCCACTTGGGGTGACGGGATTTTTCTAATTGGAAAATTCCGCCACCTCAACTATGGGTGTGTGTATTCGTAATACATGTTAGATGGCAGACATATGACCTTAGCTGTTGGTTCCTGAGTTATTTGAAGTGATTTGGAAAGTTAATGCAATTCTAAGACCAAATAGCTAAAAAAGTATGATTGTATTAGGAAATTCTCGAGATAATTGCTTTTAAAGTTTTAAAACAAAAATCAAATAACAATCAATTGTTACATGGCTACTTGATTTTTTCATAAAAAAAAATCTGAACTCTTGATTCGAACTTTGATTGAACAATAATCAAGAGTTCAAATTTTTTGATAATAAAAATCAAGTAGCCATATAACAATGGACTTTAATGGCGATAAATTTATGATAGTTCTTCAAAGAATTTTTAATTTTTTAAAAAACAATCTGCAAATAACAATTACACTAAAATATGTCTCATTTAAAACAAAAATCGACGTGTTCAAGGATTTTTTTCTAAACATTTATTAAAAGATTTATTTCGATAGTTCCAGACTTTATACGCTCACTGTATACATAGTATATCAAACTACAAATTTCTACTCCCGAATCTATTTTCCGGGACTAATGATACATAATAGATTTATTCCATTTCGCTATTACGGATCAATTGCAGTAAATATGGATTATGTACGGGATGAACTCGAAATATTTGGTAAATGGATTAAATTGAAACAGAATAATGGAAGGTGCGTCCATTTAATGACTGTATTAGATAACGCTTATAAAGGTGCGTGTATCTTTTTAGATGCTGTTGTTGATTATTCGCCTTGTAAATGCTAATTGAATATTTGCGTGTTCACTACTGACATAAAGAACAGACTCAAATATGAAATTCCGAATTATTCACTTCTTTTTATATTTTATACTTCATGTTGTAGTTCTCCCGAATAGACACATGTTAGAAATTGATAATCGATATTATGCTAATGCAGAATATTATTTTGTTGAATAGTTCTTGTACAAAAACAGATTTTGAAACCCCACTCGTTTTATGGTAAGTATTTTGAAAAAGAAATCATATATCATGAACAGAAACTTTTAAAGTATCAAAAAACACGTAGTGCAAGCAAAACATGCGTTTCTTTCGTTTATGATTTATTCTTTTCTTTTATATTGTTTCACTGCTGCAAGTAACAGCTTTTTAGTTCGGAAAGCTGGACACCTGCAGCGTGTGATATGAATTGTATTCCTGGTTATTGCCACAGCAGGAAGGATACATGTTACCCTAAACCTACGTAAAACTTGTTAAAATCTTATTACTTTATTAGATTAAAACCAGTTAATACATCTTAAACACCTAGAGTTGAGAATGATATGCACTAAAAGGAAGGTATACAGTTTATACATAAAATCTTCTACTAATGTTATTACCTTATTATGGTTAATTCAAATTAATTTTGGCAGGTATTAATTAAGTTCATAAAAGTTTAATAAAAGTTAATAGCTGCATTGTCCATGTATAGTAATACTTGTATTACTTGTATTTCCTGTAATTAGTTTACTTCGGTATTATAAACAACTTGTATATAAAAAGGATCAAAAGAAAAAACAATTTTGTGCTAGTTTCTTAAGAAATAATGCAAATTGAATTAATCTATTACATAAAAATTTTAATACTTCTAGTGATCTTTATTCGGAAGAAACGTGCAATATCGAATATTTGAAAAAATTACATCTGCGGTCACAAATGTATTGTTGTGTTTCTGAGGGTTCGTCTTTTCAGTTGTGTGGATTGATTTTAGTGAATAAAGATAGTTGTTTCAATATTAAATTTTATTAACACTTAGTTTTGATGGTTGAAAAATGAATTGAAGTTATGCTGTGTGATGATGATGTTCAACTGTTTGTGAGATGATCCATACATTAAAAAGAAAGTTACTATCAATCAATAAAGGAAAATTACTATCATCGTGTATGAACACGAATATTAATTAGAAGAGAATAACAATTATATTTACTTAAGATTAATGGAAATACTGCGATTTAATGTATTGTTACAACTTTTCTTTAAAGGCTTTTCCCCAGTTCAATTTCACTTAATGGTTAACCTAACATTTCTCTTTCTTAAAAGGCTTCTCTCCAGTGTGTTTATCATATTTTTGCATTCCAGATATGGTAGTGTTTATGGGCATACCCTTTTATCGGCTATTCCTTATTTAGTAATATTTCTGTTCAGGCTACCTCATGATGAATTCAGCTTTATTTCGGTTTTCTTGAACTTTTTGATAAGATAATCACTTTTATCCTTTTAAAATGTGAGTTGTAATTTGACTTGCAAATAGAATGAAATAAATAAAGATTAGTAAAAGTTTTACAGTTTTATTAAAATATAAACTGACAATATTGTTTCGACAGCTATTGTATATTGACAATATTGTCAGGTTATATTTTAATAAAACTGTGAAACTTTTACTAATCTTTATTTATTTCATGATTATGGAGTTCCACAAAGTAAGGCTGGAAACAATAAACAATGCAAATAGAATGTTTGCTTCATTCCAGTTTTAGGAAATTTTTGATAATTTCTCTCTTTATGAGTTTAATGTGGAATTTAGTGCAATTCCTGGTGATAAGTATCCCACAGTGGTGATTGTTTATATCACAGGAATCCAACTTGTTGGTCTGTTAAGCTCTACTGCAAGGTACACCTTTTCATTACTCTATCTTTATGGTACACCTTTTTATTACCCTATCTTTATGGTTATCTCTAACAGTTCCTTGTTTTGTAGGAATACCTTTCAATACATATCTAACAAGAGGTGATGATCCACCTATGTCTATTGTTTAAAGCCGATGAAAACATCTTTTCCGGTAGGCCTGTGGTTATGTTGATAGACAGTTAATTTATACAGAATTTCTTTCTAGGCTTTTTTCCTTTTCCGGCTGCTTTTCTCCTCCGGCCTCTACCTTTACCTCCTTCTTCACGATCCGGTTATAGCTGAGTTCTACCTATAATCAAAGTATTTTTACCAGCTACCTACAAGTGTAAAAAGAGGACAAACCAACGCCAACACAGAACTTAACATCTAACAAGATAAACAGCTTCTTCCTTCTTAACTTTTAGAACTAATTAGACTTTAAGAAACTTAGACTAATTTAATTTACACAAATATTTATTTCATGCAAGATTTATATCAGACTGGTATTTATACTATCCACGATGCGCGAACGTGTCTGGCTGGTTGACTAATCCCCTCCTATTGCGCGGTGGTGGTTTATATGCATACGTCCACGCTCTGGAACAACCCGCGGGTCTCGAACAATCCGCCGACAGTCTGGAACATTGTAGATGCGACGACAACCTTCTCGCTTGTCCACCGCCAGGCATAGGGATTTTCTCGTTCATTACAATATGAATGTTAATAATAATAAAAGAAATAATAACGAAAATAATAAATTCAACTTCAGAAATAGTGAGTATCTAACAGTATAATAGTCTGGGATATAGAGATTTGAGATGTCACCAAAGGTTATAACATAGTTCTATAGAAATTTGTCGAACACAATCCTTAAAAGATCTACAAAAAGAATCCAATGGTTTTACTTCCAGAGTTCATCAGGGCCATTTACATAAAAATATAAAATTTATACAAAATTCTTTAAACTTTGCAAAATAGAGTTAGAGTTAATAGAGAAATGCAGAAAAAGTTAATGATCTCATCAAAGGTCAGGTCATTAAAATATGTAACAAAGCTGACAAACATAAAAAACGGTCCAATGAACATTAGTAAACAAGTGTAAGAGCATTCTGATAAACCTTTTAACCTCCAGTGACCAGTAGTCATCAGAGGTCACCAGATTGCAATATTTAGTATGTTGAATCTAAATGGACTAAAGCCATACTGCTTGGTGTCCTCTTGTGCTCAAACGAATCATCAGGTTGTTTTCAAGGTAATTTCAAATTATTTAAAGAAATTCTATGAAATTATATTTGCATGTACACGATCTTTCAATTCCCCTGGAGGTGAAACGTTATGGTGCAAATTTTGAATGGATTTCCACGAAATGACAAATTGTCATGTATATGGGATTGGAAGCTTCAAACTTTGAAGGTTTCAGGTATTCGTAGTGTGAAACTTTAAGGTTTTAAGATTTCAGCTTCCTATCTTTAAGATGCGATTGTCTTCACGCATCGCACACAAAAATTTAAAATTTACTCTACTTTCAGTTTTAGAAATCAGAATTTTGAAAATTTAGAATTGCAAACTTTTAACGCTTTTTTAATGAATTTTGACACTTAAAGATTTTTTTAACGTTTTCCCGTGTAGATAATTACCAATTGCAAATAACTTATTTATATTTTATAAATCTTAATAAACGCGTACAATACATTATTTTATTGCATTTGAATTTATCAGTTTTTTTTATTTTAACGAATATCTAATTAGGCTTTAATTTTTAAATTTATTTATTTATTTGACCCTTTTTAATTCAAAATTTTAATTGATTTGAGGATACTTTTCTTATAAAATATTTTTTAAAAGGATTCTTTGTAACAGATTTCTTTTTTTACCTTTATTTCAGGAATGGATTGTAGATAGGTACTTCGTTTACATTTTTAATTTTCAGATAGGTATGTTGGAATTTCAAGAAATGCTCCAGATATAATTTTCCACTATACTAGAGCAAAATAAAAAATATAAGCATACTCGGATATGAAGCATGAAATATGCTTCTAATTACCTTGTTATACAATTTTATAAAATTACGAAGTTCACTAACTCAACTTCATTATTATTAGACTTTATAGCCAACTGCATTAAACTAATAAATTTAAAGGGTTGCATCGGGTATATTACATCCACTGTTTAGTAAAACATTGTTGTTCGGATATGAATGTTATTTAAATATTTCTGTTGTTTTATTCAAAGCACACAATTTGTTGATGGAATAAAATAAGAAGACATCTTACCGTTAGAAATCAACAATAAAATATTCATTTCTCACTGCATAACGTATTCATATCATTTTGCTTTTCCATTTCGCGAAATAACAAAGGCACTTAATTTGAACAGAACTTCAGTTATCATGCATTATTTACTGTCTGGGTTAGGTAAAAGCAATCATTTTACAGTTTTTAAAAATTAAACCTACATTGTATAAAAATGGGAGCTATTAAAAACTTACATAGTTGAAGTAAACATTTCACATAACACTCCTCCCTATAATTCACACTTTTCATCAATTTTTAGCTTGGGAAGGTTTTTTTCGTTTCTCTCTTTAACTCTTTAACGTACATACTGAATTTTAATGCGTAAAAGGAATCAAGTGCAAAGTTAATCGGCTTGTTTGAAACTGTTGTTTAAGAATTCAAAACATCGTATCCGGAGAATATTACACGAGCATAGGTATTTCCTATTCTAAACTTCAAATTTATTATTAGATCGTTAATTTTTAAGTTTTATGTAAGTAATAATCATAGAATTCCTCCTAATCGCTAACATTTTAAAAATCTTCTCCTTGTAGTCATTAACAAGTGAATTTGCTGTAGGAAGTCTTGATTTATTTCTTTTTTTTGTTGTTATCTTGACATATGTGAATATTAACTTCACTGCGATTATCGGACGTTCGCAAAAAATCTTTGGCAAGAAAATAACACACTTATGGTTAATTGATTATGTGTTTTGTAGTAATAATTTTTAAGAAACGCCAAAAAATGTGACACAGGCAAACAAACAATATTAGGTTTCATGGGAAATTGTCTGTGCGATCGCTACTATACAACCTTTCACTGGTTATTTTATCTTTACAAATAGTCGAAGCATTCGTAACTCTTGCGAGCATAAAAAGTAGTATAGACATTCCTAGGACACTAGTTTTATTGATTTATAGGTTTACCTGCCATATGACAACTAGAAATATAAAGCAGAATAAAGATAGTACGATCTTTTCACGCATACCTAACCTTACTTTAGTAAAAATGAATTAATATTAAAAAATTAATATGAGTCAATTTAGTTGTCAAATCATCAAACATGCTTTAGGTAGCTTAGGTTACAAGATTAGGATATCATTTCAGCTTTTCTTGAATTTTTTAGCTTCATGTTAGATTCATTTTAGACACTATCGTTGGACATCACAGATATTTTTCTATTTCCAAGGAAGTTAACACAGTTTCGAGTGGATGTTTCACTGAAAATAGTTAAATTAAGTCATTATCTTGAACTCTATTATGCCACAATTAGCTTACTTATAGTTGCATCTGGATAATTTTCTGTTTTATGCACGAAGGTATTGGGATTTAGATCCATTTCACAGTTTATCAAATTATTGATTTTTATTTAATTTTTTCACCGTTGTTTTGATTCAGTCATTTGAAGTAGTGTACCCTGGACGGAAATGGTTGGGATTTTGCTTAGTTTAAGGTTTTGTTAAATCACGACTTGCATTAGCATCATGTTGTTCCACTAGGTCAAAGTGATCGTTTATGTTTTGAGTTTTTCATTAGTATTTATTTGTAACCATTTACATATAAATGCATACGAGAAAGCTACCATGTGTTATAAGGTAACTATTCCATATTGTAGATTAGCTGAGAATTGTATAGTTAAGATATAATAAATATTAATTAGTTTTGTGAAAGTTGACAGTTTTTGTTAATCTACTCAGTTAATAATTATTTCGGGTCATAAGTGTATCATATTGTTTTATTCGTCTTTTTACCAGCTATCTTCTCATGTAAATTTTAAGAAATTCGTTAATTGGGACCACGTGTTTGAAATTTGTGACGTCGCAAACAACGTTCAAGAAAACTTGGAAGTTTATCGATGCAAAAGTATAAAAGGGCCTGCAAAATAAAACGACTAAGACTCTGTTAGAATCAAAAGTTAAAACTTTGCCTGTTTGGACTCAAAAATTACCAAAATAAGTTGGGTTATGTTCTCTATGTAAACAAAAGAAGTGTCAGTAAAAGATTTATACGTACCTGTATGTACATCACTGACTTTAAGGAGAACCAATATCTTTTTGATTACGCAATTGTATGGAATTGTGATGTAAATTGTTTTATTTAAATTCTAAAAGAAATAATTTTCTTTTATTGATAATTTTGATCGACAAAGTGTCAATTTTAAGCAACAGCTAATTTCATCGAGCTTGTGTAGTGTGTATAATACCGCTTTATTTCTCAGCGGGAATTTAAGTTACTGTCTCGCGCAGGATAATTATTATTAAAGTAAGTGGAAACATTTTTCTAATCAGCAATTTCAATAAACAATTTTATTAAATTTTAATGATGATAATTTTATTAAAGTTTAAAATTAAAACAAAAAACTTACAAATAAAGAATAAAACTCTTGTACAACATTTATAATAATAATAATCTTTATTTAGCATTCGCTATAATTAATTAAAATTTAGTATTGGTTTGTTGAAATGAACTTTGTTGTAGCACCTCTGTCATGTTGTCGACAAAACAGTATTTCATTTCAGCAAATTCAAATTAAATTTCTTAGAATTTATTTTGTGTCTCATTTTACTTTTACCGTTCTTCTATACTTAATAAAGAAATCTTGTGTTTATAAATTTTAAATCATTTGTTTATTATTCATATATTATGCAAGTATTCAATCACTCTATAGCAGATTATGAAATATTTCTCATACAGCAGCAGAACTCAGGTGTGCTTTCATATAAGTTTCTTTACAGGTACTGAGATTGCTAAGATTGATTTAGGTGTTTATGTTAGTTTAATGCTCAAACAATCTAGGACTGAGTTAGTCTACTGGGCAAATGAAAAATTAATGGGATGCTTATATTTTAATTTTATTAAAGCTAGCCGAGTCAATTAAGTTTTAGATCACTGCATAATTTATTTGGCTTATCCGAACGTGGGGCAAAGCAAGTTTCCTATTAAATTCAAAATAAATATTATCATTTTAAATCTTATTTATTATTTAGTTTATTTCGTTTCAATTTATTTGGCGTCGAACGTGGTGCTTTCCAAAATACGTTGTATAAATAATTTTAAATATAAAATCATATTAATAAAATAATTTCATGTTTTATGTGATGGTAAGAGAATAATTATGTGAACCAGTGAATCTATACACATGTTTAACAGGAAAATAACACTACAGATATTCAGAATAGAATCAGTAATAAGTTAATAAATATTGTTGCAATATGATTTGTGCTGCGACTTAGACGTAGCTAATTGTAGAGGGTGAATAATTATAAAGTCCAGATACAACATTGTATTAAACCTTTTAACTAATACAAAAATAATATAAGAGTAGGATAATTCAAAATAGTATTAACCATGGATTTTTTGGACATGATGTCTTTCTTCAATGCTTTAATGTTACTTGGGCTGTTTTCTGGACATGTACTTTAAACTAAAAGCTTACTAAGGTCAGATGTACTTCTACATTTTAGTCTTTAGCGCAATAGAAAGGAATGTTTGTGCTACCTTTAACTTGCCAACATTTCTTTATTGAAATTTGTGCGTAGAATAAAAAACACACCGCAAACAGTGTTAGAAGACAGTAATTGTTTATAAATTCGCAGATTTGAGTACTTTCTGATAACGACCGAGGCAAAGGGTGGTGATGATGAGGTGCAAATGATTGCAATTTCTCTAAAGTTCTGAGTGCAAAATAGATCATATGCCTTTAAGTTGAGAAACTATCTTACTGAAATTTTCGAAGTGATGGGATTTTCAGGAATTGCTAACCTCTATGGGAACTACCATTGATTAAAGTTTTAAAGATTTCTGACTCTCAAAACGACCTTCCAGTTTTATGGGTACGTCAGTTTAAAAAAACTTAATGCTGAGATGTATAGGTTAGAAATCTTGCCTCTTTTTATGGATATGTTACATGAAGACGAATTGAGACAACGAATTTACACTACTAGAGAAAACTTGATCGTCTTATTGGAATCAGCTTGCCAGTACTTTATCTCTAGGTTTTGCGACTTGAATCTTTGCGATTTTGTTTCATTGCCAGAATTAAATATTTAAAAATCCTGTTGGAGATATGGTGGATCGTGTTACGGAAACTACGTCTGTTTGTAAATAGAGAGTTTTCGTAAAATCCGAGCAAGTACGTATAGGGACTGAAATTAAGCATTATTTAAGAAATTTAATTGAATACTTTCATTCGCTTGTCCAGTTCCATGCATTCTAACAGTATTAGGAGTAGGTATATTGAGAATGACCTGCACTTTTTCCGGATCAGGACATATAGCAAATTTGTCCACTTTGTGTTCTACATGTTTTGATTCAGAAAAATAACATTAACACTTTAGTCAAAACTAACTGCTAACTCTGCAGAGTGTAAACGACGAAAGACTTTATTTAGGGTTTCCAGACGATTCTCAAGGTCTTAAGCAACAATAATTATATCATCTCGAGAAACTAGAACGAAACTTTGTAAATTCATATCTAAGACTGTTTCTATTAGTCTCTGCCAGGTTGTGGAACCCTTGATAAATCCGAACGACATAACCAGACACATCTACAATGTGTACTAAGGCGACTTGAAATACTAAAAATTAGAGTAGGCTTGTTTGTAGGTAATTGTATTAAGTCGGAGAATAAAGCGCAAGCACTTTTCAAGATATCGGTCTCTAACATAATTAGCCGGACACACTGGGTAACTCTTCTACTTGATGAACTTGATGGAATTGGTGGAGTAGTACCAGGACGTAATTCGATTTCGTGGACTACTGAATGAGTACGACCTAATGCGAATTCTAGCATTTTCTCTTTTTTGGAAATTAAGAAGTCTTAATTGTTCCTATTAAAAATATTCATAAATTGCATTAATTGTAACCGAAGTAGGAGTTTCACGCACATCGGACGTTATATTCATGGCCATTCAAAAGTCAACCCCAAGAATTAGTAATACAAGATGTATTTCCGGGATTACCGAAACTTCCATCATACAAACTTTGCCTTCTTCTTGGCAAAGGTCACAACCTGCATAACCTACTTGATTTCTAGATACGTAGATAAATGATTCAAGAGGCAGTTTTCGACCAATCAGCGGCTTCCCGTGGCATTTCCCAAATACTTCCAGCAACGTTTTAAAGTAGCTTTCTGTTGGTCGCACTTTAACAAAATATTTTCTTGGAAGATAAACAATCTCGAAAAGAACGACCTGATTTATCGCAATTATAACACTTTTCTGTTTTAAATCTGTTAGATTGAATAGCATTGACCTTTTTGCATAGTTTGGTGCTACTAGGAATGTCGACAAAAAGTGGAATCACATTCCATAGTCATAGTAGCATCGTAATTATGAATCATTAACTGTATGAGTATGAGTATAGTAATCATATTAATTAGGTGGACGAGTATAATTATGTATTTATCTGTTCAAGATTTTGTTCAAAGAAGAATTGTTTTGTTAGTCAAGGTATCTAACGGTAGTTTCTTACTTCATATACTAGGTCCATTAAATTTAGATTTACAGTTACTGTTTAATTTTGTTTTGTCGGTTTTCTAAGTATTGCAACTATGCAACTAGACAAAACGTAGAAAAGCAAGAGTTTAACTTTACTTTATTACGTGCAGAAAATTCATTCATTACCAGGTACTTGAGACTTGTTCAAGAAGAATGCAACGTAAAAGAATACAACTTTAACGCTAGAAACAACGAAAGTACATAAGCACAAATTCGTTTGTGAGCATGATGACGAAGTGTACCAATCTCTCAGTTTATTGGGTTTATTTCTGTTCGTAATCGATTGATTACGAAACATGAAACTTAAGAAAAATAAAAAAGGTTTTAAGCGCATAAGACCTGTTTGGTCTTGAAGTGCTTATAGTATTTATTTAACGTATGTTCACTTTCACAAAACTATAAAATTTTCTTGGATTCTGATTTTTTCTAGGAATGATTAAAATGATTACCATAACAACAACATAAATAACCTAGAAGTCTATCTTATCTAAACTGTGTTAAAACGAATTGCGTGATTGCACGCCTTTCAAGACACTCTTTTTTGAAGTGCACTTATTTTTTTGATATGCTCTACATGATGACATAAAAACTGATTCGTAAAAGTTAATAAAGATTGTCAAAATAACTGGAAATATAACTTTAAAGATCGATAGCCGATAAAGCAAAAATAACCAATATCATTCATCTACCAATAATAGAGACGATAACATAATTGTTTTTGTATTTTTCACGGTAAATTCACGATAACAAAAATATAGATAAGAATTTGATAAATAAAAATTGCCAGAATTTAAGCAACCATGGGCTTTCGATAAGAATCCATGTAGTGTGTTATGTAGTATGAAGTACACTTTAAAACCACATAAAAGCCATGGTCGACAACGAAATTATCAGTATTAGGCTCTTCCTACAAACAGTTAAACAATGTATAGTTCCGCTGTGATACTTTTTGCATTAGGCTGTGCACTTCCTTTAGTTTCAGCACAGTTTGATCAAGAATTTTATGGTAAATGTCCGAATGTTACAATCAAGGCTAAATTTAATGAAACTCAGGTAAGTCTTTTCATTTTTTATTCTAGCTCTAATATTCCTTATATTATTCTAAATGTTCCTAAGTCTAAAAGCAAAATTCAACTGGCATTCCAATAGTTTATTTCATTTTTACTTATTTAGTTTAAGGGAAGATGGTACGAAATACAAAAATTCTCGAATAGACTGATACCGTGGGATTGCGGCTCACCAAATTATGCACAACAAGGAACTGGCTTCAGAGTAACGTACGCTTCTAGGAACATAACTCAAAACAGAAACTACACAGATATATTAGATCTTAAAAGACAACCCGTCGCTCCTCTACCTGGAAAATACGATGTATATTCTAGAAATTCCAAAGATAAAATTCCTCATTTTGTTTTGGATACTGACTATAAAACATACAGTGTCGTATGGGGTTGTATTTTTGAAACAACCAATCGTAACAAGCGTAAGTATAGTCAATTTTGTACACTAACATGGAAATATTATTTTTTTAGAACATTATTTTTTTATTTACCTTTTTGGGCTTACTTTCTGAAAATATCACATTTTTATGCAATTACAGAGAGGGCATTTATCTATTCAAGAGCAAAGACATTAAGTTCTACTAACCTCAACAAGGCTTTAAATGTTTTGAGAAGAAATGGAATTGACGTCACGAAATTGAGAAACGTAGTACAAGATGACAGAAGATGTGCAAGACGTAGCTGAAGTGCCACTTGCTGAGATAACTACTTGCTGATATAACTGTATTAATGAAATGTATAGAATTCATGAAATATACATTTTACACTTTTACTGAAATATACATTTATTTTTGCATTTCCGTTTATCATATTTACTTTACTGACACTTTCTATACTGTTAAAATATTTACATGATGAGTACTTAATTAACGTTAGATTGTGTGTAACTAAAACATTGTATTACAAATATTTAATTTCTATAGGAAAACATATCGCTCAAACCTGTCTGACAAAATAACTTTTTTAGGTCGCTGGTACTTCATTAATAAAAAAAATCATAGTCTTGCTGAAGTGCTGAACGTGTTAACTCGAAGTAGACAACACAAAGCTGTTTCACAGTATTTTATTCAAAATTGCTATTTCAAATTATTGAAGCTCAAGAATTTCGTAAGTAATATCCGAAGTTTTTCTGAAGGTTATCTCAAAAAGTTATTTTTAATTTCTTTAAAAATTTTCGAAAAGATTCAAATTCATCTCTAAAATCTACTAAAGTTTGTTTATTGTTTATTTGATTAAACTTTATAATCATAAGATAAATAAGATAGATAAGATTATAAAAGTTTCACAAATTTGTTTTATTCTACCTAACAATTACTTTGACAGTTAAGCTGTCATTATGAAAGGTAATATAAATAAGCACGTCACTAAGGTAAATACAAAGAATTCGCTAACTTTGACGTATCTAGCATGTTCTCTAAAACACCTTTTGTTTTGTATGAAAACTGGTCACTCAAAAAAAGCTAACGAATGCTATTATACTTTATCAAAATATTTCCTTTTACGAAATAAACTAATCAAAACTTGGCGTAAACACCTTCACAAGAATGTTTTCCTTCGTTACATAGTTTCTTGATTAATAATAATATAGAATTAGTAAAAAGGTTAGATTTAATGAATGAAATCGGGCATTAATCGCTTGAATTGTTCTTTTTGTAGTTCGGTATATATTGGACAAACACTTCGAATTTTTTTAAATAAAATATATAGAGCCACGTGCGTTGTTACAAAAATAAACATCCTGAAAATCTTACTTACTTAATCGTTGAGCCTTTCTGTCTTTAATTCTGACGAATTCTGCCAAATACTTTTTAGAACAGAATCGCACAATGACTCCCCAAAATAATAATAAATTCCTACGTTTTTGTAATAACAAATGCAAATTAGACATTTTAGTAGAAGATTTGGAGATACACAAATTCAAGGTACCTTTAATAAATGAATAAATTGTGATCAGTAACTCTTTAATTTTCAGTTACTGTCTGGAAGTGTTATTTAGTTAATATTTACTTTAGCGACGTGTTTGTTTATATTTATATTACCTTTGATAATGACAGCTTGGCTGTCGAAACAATTGTCAGATAGAATAAAATAAATGTGTGAAATCTTTTTTTTTCATTTATGTATTTCATAACTGAAAGTTTGTCTAATGAGCCAAAACAGCCTTAGTAGTGTAATGTCTGGCGTGCCGGACTTTCACCCAAGCGGCCCGCGATCGACTCCCAGCGCCGGCAGATCTGGTTAAGGTTTTATGCAGTTTTCCTTAGCTGTGACACAAATGTGGGATTTGCGCTGTTCCATCTGTAAGTCGGCTGCAGCCGCACATTGGGCCTACATAATAATAATAATCGCCCCCTCCCTCCCGCACAAGCTTATAGCTTCTGGGGCCTTGGTTTAGAGGTTATGGGTTGTAGTAGTTATTATAAAAACAGTGTTGTTCGTGAACGATAAAACGATAAAAGCCTGCATAAAGCTTTTCAAATAATACGACTTCGGCAAAATCCGCGTTCTGGCAAAGATTATGGTATTCAACAGAAAACAAAAATTATATTTGAATTACGCCGATTTATTGTTGCAGCATGAGGCAAACTGTACACGAATAAATGATATAGGGAGGGGCGGTGAATGAGAATCCTGGCGGAAGAGAGATGAATATACAATAAAACTTATTAATACAATGATATACATTAACACAATGAACATTTTGTAACTTACTTTAAGATCACATCGTCGAATATTTTACACATTTTAAATACTACGGGAAACAACGCAATGGGGTTATCCCAAGTGGTGTCACTAGTAAATAAAACATTGAATTAAAATTGAATAGGTATGGTAAACAAATTTAATAATTTGTTGTTCAAAAAAGTATCTCATTACATAGAATCTTCGAGGTTTTCTAAAAATGACAAATAATTAAGATTCTTAGAAAAAAAGCCTTTTTGAAGCTGAGGTTTTCCGAGGTTTTTAAAAAATTATTTATTTACCACATTCTATGTATGACCAATTACGGAATGAGACATAACATAGTTAGATGCTACAGTGTTAGAACAATACTAACGTGGGGTTTTCGTGACTGAGGGACGTAGTCAGAGGTTGGGTTAGACAGTAAACACAGTTCATAAAAACATCTATATATTAAACAATAAAACAGTAGGATACAATGAGTACATTGGATTACAAATAAGTATGAGGACAGGCAAATTCTCCTAAATCTAAGATTAACATGAGGGCGATCGGGACCACCCTGTACTAACACTAGGTCTACAAACTAAGCGTAGGAAACCCGGTAATCAATGCCCCTGGACATCAGATTCCGAGCTCCTAATAATCTACAACTAAGCATAGGAAGCCTGGCACAACCCCCTAATAACTAAGAAGAGGGGAGACAGGTAATCGGCACCCCTGGGTGCTATATTCTAGTCTACCCCTCAATAAACAATAAAAAGGTACTTACCCGCTTGCTTCTGGATGTGGCTTCTTCGAGTCATGGCACTGACTGAATTCTAAACCAGGGCAATCGTGTTTGTATACTGTTTAACGCAGAAGAAATCAGCATAGTAGTGGGAATCTGTAGGGATCGGTGGGTAGTTTGCAGGCGAGTTGGCGTGGCTTGCATGCAGCTGTCGTTGCAGGCTCGTGGGTTGCCGTGGGGTGAAGTGGAAGGCGGAAGCGTGCTAGTTAGAATTTCTTCGATTGAGTGCGCAGCTGGCTGTGAGTCGTAGGCGACGTGGCCGCGGCTGCTTGAATAACGTGGGCAGCGTAGCGTAACCTTGAACGATATTTGCACCAAACGGGACGTAAGTTGAGAAATTATAAAAGTATTCAATTTGAAATAGTTCCCTTTGTGACAACAATTCTAGACCTGTTTTTTGAAAGGAGTGTCGAAAAGGATAATTTGTGCTACGCTAAGAAAAAACTAGATTGCTACGATTTTAAAAAATGCATCAATTTTAGTCTACACAAAAGTGAAACTTAATTTTGATAGTTTATTTACCATTACCATTAATTACTTACCATTGACCTACTCCTGTTAGTCTGAAACCAGTAATGATGGCCATCATTGACGATATTCCGTTTCCTTCTTTGTGTCCTTTGTTTTTTTGTTTGAATACCAAAATCTCCTCTTACCTCTATTTCTTGCCATTCTTCATTTCTCCCCTCTAATGTTTCATATTTCTTTGTTAAGTTTATTCTGTTATTGCTTTGGAACAGTTCTGTATAATATTCTGTTGCTACCTGCATGATCTTTGTTCTAGATTTTTGTATTATTCCAGCTTTATCTCTTAGTTGGTTTATCCAATGTTTTTCATTCTCTAATTCTTTCTTTAGTTTTCTGGTTGATCCAGTTCCTTCTATTATAGATTCGATTTTGCTTTTTTCGAAGTTTCTTATGTATTTCCTAATCTCTCTTTTAACCAGTTTGTCCAGTTCTGCATATTCTATTCTTGCTATAGCTCCTGTTTCATTGTTTAGTGAGTCTCTTTTGATTATTAATTTCCTTGTATTTTGAGATATTTTCTTGTTTTGGGTCGATCCTATTTTAGTAGTTTGCTTTTTAATTTCCTTTATATTATTTTCAATCCAGTTGTAAATGCCTTGCACTTTGTCTATATTCTCCAGTATGTTTTTATTTTGTATCATTTTTTCTTTCAGTTTACTTCTGTACTACTCATCATCAATGTATTTGTCTTGTTTTGCTCCAGTTTTAATTTTCTGAAATCTTTCTTTGTCTCTCTTTTTTCTTTATTAAATTTCAACTTCACTCGTAACATTCTGTGATCGCTACTCATTTCGAATTGGCTTATTACGCCTACACTCATACTTGATTCTTTATTTGTAGTTAGGATAAAGTCAATTTCATTTCTGTATAGACCATTTGGAGATTTCCAAGTCCATTTTCTGCCTGCTCTAGCTTTAAAGAGGGTATTTAGTATATATAATTTTTGTTTTTGTGCAAAGCTTATTAGTTCTCTTCCTCTATCATTCCTAAGTCCATAGCCAAATGGGCCCATACTTGTTTCTCCTCTTTCCCTATGCCCTATCTTACTGTTCAAATCACCCATAATTATTACATCTCTCGTTCTCCTTCTTGCTTCTTCTAGAGCTATTTCTAAATCCGTATAAAACTCTTCTAGCTCTTCATCTGGTGCCGCCTCCGTTGGGGCATAAACTTGTATAATTACGAGTTTCTGGTTTCTACTCAGATTTAGCGTTAGTGCTGATACTCTTTCCGTGCATCCTTGTATTTGTTCTATTTTACTTTGGAGTTTTTTATTTATATAAAATCCTACCCCTCCTTGACCTTTCCTTTCTCCTTTAGTAAACAGCATGTTGCCAGATCTTCTTTGCACTAATTTTTCTCCATCTGTTCTGGTTTCTGCGATTCCTACTACATCATAGTTGATTTTTTGTAAAGCTTGTTCGAGTTCCATTAATCTTGCTTCTCCTTTAAGGGTTTTTACATTAAATGTACAAATGTACAATGTTATAGTTTTTGCTTGTTCTACTCTACTCTTTTTTTCCTTTTTATATGGTGGGGGGCTTTGATCTCTTACCTCCTTGTCGATCAGACTTCTAGGAGGTGCATTTGTGTTACTTTATTTTGTTCATGCTTGGTTGATTCTATTTTTCCTCTTTACTTGGTTTTGTCCGAGTCTCCTTGTATATCCGTTCGCGTTTCAGAATATTTATTATTGCTTGCTTTGGTTTTATTATTTTTATTTGTTTTATTATTTCATTGATCTTTTTTACTTGTCCTTCATCTTTGCGTTCCGTCATCGTATAGTTCATCCCATTTCTAGCTTTTTCTAATCGTTTTTTGGAGTATATTGTTTGCGCAGCGTTTTGTTGCTGCTTCTAAGCGTTTTTTCAGTTCTTCGTCCATATTATACGGTTTTTCAGTTCTCTTAGGTGCTAACATGGTCTGCATATAGTTTTTCTTCTTTGAGATTGCTCCTTTAGTAGTTTTTGTTTCCTCATCATCTGTAGACCTATTCCTTTTCTTGTTTACCTCTATATCATTTACGTATACTCTTTCTTCCCTTATTGTGCTTTGTCCTCCTTCAGTTTCTGTTTCCTCGACTGTTCTGTACATCTCTAAGTCCTCAATTCCATATTTTTCGTTATTTACTATTATTTTGTTTCTCCATAATCTTGCGCTGTAGCTTTTTTCCTTGGCGGCCTTTAGGTGCTGTGTTAGGGTTTTCTTTTCTTTTTGTTCCTTTTGTGTTAAATCATTACTTAACCATATCTTTGTTCCTTTTAACTTTTTCGCATTTTTGTATTCCATTTGGTTAGTACAACTAGGATAGGTCTCATTTTCCCTTCTTTGAATTATCCTAATCTTGTTACTCTTTCTACTTCTGTTTCTGCGTTTACAGTAATCTCCAGAGTGTCCATCACCTGTATAAATTTTCTTTTGGAGCTTTCTGAAGTTTCCTTTGGATCGTCTTCCACACCGTAACATACTAAATTTCTCTTTTTTATCTCCTTCTCTAAAGTGTGTATTCTTCCTTCTTGTTTGTTGACCTTTTCTTGTAATTTGGTAATTTTGATCTCCTGTTTTTCAATTATTTTTTCCCGGTTTTGTACTGCTTCCCTCAATAGCTTTATTTCTTCATTATTTGTATTACTGTTCTCTACACTTTTTTAAATATCTTCATTCATTACCTTTAATTGGTTTTGTATGTCTTGTAGTGTCTCTGCTATTGTACCTAGCTCCGCCATTTCCTGGTTTTCCTTGGTAATTATTATTTATTTATTATTATTATTTAATTGTTTTAATGGAACACCCTTTTATTGCACTTTAAATATAGCACTTTAAAGCAACTACTCAACTCCTGCACTGTGCCCTTATATTTAATATTATAATTCCCACACTCCCCTGTTGAGATTTTCGGCGTACGTTTTAGGAGAAATACAAAAAGCAATTGACAGACTGAAAAAAGAAAAAACATCAGGTCCTGATGGAATAACAAACGAGGATCTAAAAATATTACCAGTAGAAGCCACTGAAATCTTAAAACTATTATTTAATAAAATATTGTCAGAAGAGGACATGCCTGATCAATGGAAGTGCGCCACTATAATTTTGATACATAAAAAAGGCAATCGAGACGAAATAAAAAACTATAGACTTATAAGTTTAATCCCTACAACCTATAAACTATTTGCAACAATTATAAAAGAAAGAATCATCAATACACTGAACGAAAATCAACCCCCAGAACAAGCTGGTTTTAGAAGTGGCTACTCTACTATTGACCACCTGCATACAATAAACCAAATCATTGAAAAGTGTTGTGAATATAACAAACCTATATACTAAGCACTAGGTAAGCAAGGTGTACCTCGAAAATATATTAGGATAATCGAAGAGATATATAGCCAGAGCAAGGCAAATATCAAGTTAGAAAGAGAAGGAGAGCACTTCCACCTAGAAAGAGGTGTACGGCAAGGTGAGTCCTTGTCGCCAAATTTTGTTACTTGTACACTTGAACAAATATTTAGGAAACTGAACTGGGTAGAACAGGGGGTAACATTCAACGGAAAAAAACTGTCAAATCTGAGATTCGCTGATGACTTGGTGCTATTAGCTGAAAGCAAAACTTCGTTAAAACAGATGCTAGAGGAACTTAGTAAAGAAAGAGCAAAAGCTGGACTCAAAATTAATTTTGACAAAACTAACATAATAACAAACCGAAAAGCAGAAGATATAATTGTTGACGGGGAAAAAATAACTTATAAAGAAGACATTATCTACCTTGGCCAGTTAATCTCATTTAAAAGCAAGTCAGAAAAGGAAATGCAAAGAAGAATCGATCTAGAATGGAAAAGCTACTGGTCCCTAACAAACATATTTAAAAACAACATTTCGATCACATTAAAACGTAAAGTATTCAACATATGCATTATCCCAACGCTGACATATGGAGCCCAGACGTGGAGTTTAACTAATACACAAAACAAGAAACTGAAAGTAACTCAATCGAAAATGGAACGTTCAATGCTAAACCTAAAATTAAGCGATAGAGTGAGTGTAAAAGACATCAGGAACAAAACACGGACTGAGAACGTGATGACTAGATGCAAAAAGCTAAAATGGAATTGGGCAGGCCACGTAGGCAGGATGTCGAATGAACGATGGGCCAAATGGTTAACAAAGTGGATACCGAGCGGATTAGACAGGAAGAGAGGTCGTCCTACGACCAGGTGGTCAGATGAAATTGAACAGAAGGCAGGAAAACAATGGTGGCAGAAGACAGCAAACAAGAAGAATTGGAAAGAGGAGGGGGAGGCCTTTGCCCAACAATGGGATCATATAGGCTTATAATAATACCAAAATCTATTTACAAATATAGTCTGGCTGTATAGCACAAGGTAATGCAAAAAACTTTAAACCGCGCGCACACATACAAATTATATAAAATAAATAACTGTTTTCTTAACAATAAGCAAAACTAAATTATGTGGATTTCTTAAAATAAGTTAGGTTAGGTACAAGAACGAAACAAATCTTATTCGTGCATCTGTTATTTTAACTATATTATTTTTATAAAAATTAGATTGGAATAAATTCTTGTGTATTTCTAGTCTTAATTCAAGTAGAAATAGTTGTAGATGTAAATAAAATCTCCTTTCGTCTTGAACGGTAGTGAAGTAAAAACATTTTATCTGCGACGGTAGCAGGTTCAAGTTCACTCTTTTAATGAGCAGTAGTAAAGAAAAGTCTGTTTTTACATAAAACGAATAAATTCATTATGTGTTAGATACGAATAAGTAAAGTTTGATCTTGGATACGTACAGAACACTGCAAAATGTTGTTGAAAAGTTAAATTATGATTAGAATATACAGCCTATAATAGCGATTAAAGTGTTTTATTTTTTGAAACCTAAGAATAAGTGAAATTAAAAACTTAATTGTGTTAAACTTAGTTGCTTTAACGAAAATGCATTGTGCAACTTAATTGGGAATTTGGTTAAACCTAATTAATCAGAAAACCAAGATTAGTAAACTAATCTTAGAGCAGTAGGTTTTATTACATTTTAAAAGGGAAACGAAAGGATTATATCCAGATGGTACCTGCATTTTCACCAAGTTCTAATTCTTTTACATCAACTGAAGACAACATCCTACTGACTGGAAAAATAAGTGCAAGTTCATCATAAGTGTAAATGCAATATCCTGTATTTATTTCTTCGCAGCTATGTTAAAAGCAAAGCAAATAAATGTAAAATACAATCTCCAGGTCTTAAAAAATCCTGCCTTTTCTATGTTCAGAAAGTGCCGCCACAAACTTTAAGTAATTGATAACGTATTGCGCTCTTGACCTAAATTCTGAACAAAAAATACTGTTAGGGGTCATTACTGAAGACGTAAATATTTACGAAACTTATCTCGAAATAGTTCAAAAAAATTTATACACAACCTTCGTTGTGGCATTCTGTATAACGTACTTAGAAAATTAATTTGATTAGAAAACTAATTTACATCTTTCAATATAAATCTCTTATTATAGCACGAAAGGAAATAAAGATAAACTGATAAAAAGTGAAATCGTTAAAATTATATGTGTAAGTTAACAGTTCTTGTAAACAATTCTTGTAGTAATAGACTTAATCATTGCGCTAACCCTGATAGAAAAGAAGCTAGTTTAACCTAAAGAATTACCCTTTATAAACTAAACTTCGGCAAACAGGTGAAATAATTTTAGTGAGATGTTAGATACGTTGAAAATTTCTACGAAAAATGTAAGTACCACCATAAAGTTCAATCAATGGCTGTCATGGAATGTCAATCTTAATTTAGATAGCAAAAGAAACATTACAGAAGGGGGCTGTGAAAAATTGATTGCCCGACACACTATTTTAGTATACATTAAAAAATGATTCGGAGTCAACTGGCCCTCATTTATGCGAAGGTGTGTTTGTCCCGTAAAACGTACTTACGCTATAATTTCACTAGGAAATTATTTATCTCCATAGATGTAAACCCATCCTTCAGTTAATGATGGCCTTGGGGAGACTTTAGAATTTGAATACCGAAAATTCAGTTACAGCAGGATATCTAAAAACATTCAATACGTGCCTGCACCCAAATGGACTTCAACTAACTCCATGACATTTTTATTGTCTAGGAAAGTGCGTTCAGCAACCGACCTCTCTAAATCCTCTTGGGTGTCATGTAGTCTCAAGCTCAATTTTATTGGCGAAGGAAACATTATAGACTGGAGTTGTGGAGGTTAAATTGTCCGACATTATCCTAATTTACTGTAACCTTTTAATTAAAACTCGAACATCGTGTGAATTGTTTATTAATAGAAGAATATTTACTGTAAGTAACGTTTAAAGCTAATTAGGCTTTTAAGACTGCTGTCAAAGAGGACAAATATAACTTCAATTTTAACCAACTAACCTATATGTAAAGCTACATAAAACCTATGCTACAGTAAAAATTGGATGATTAAATTACTGATGTACAAAACATATTTGTAAAAAGTTTAGTAATTTTGAATCTACAGTGTCTCAAACATTTTGTTTGTCTTCCAGCAATCCCCTAAAATAATTTATTCTTAAAAGCCTAATTAACTCACAAGATGACTAATCACTCAACAAATTAATTTATTTAACTCTAAGTGATTATTTATTTTAAACCGCAATTAATTATTATTTATTTTCACTAAAGCCCATTTATTTATGTTATGCTTCTAATTGTCGACTATTTTCCTCGGAGATTTTCCAGTGTAGTCTAGATCTTTCCGGACGCTTGTATAAATATCAACCTCTATATTAATCGATTCTTGATTTTCTACAATACATTGAAGATGGTTCGAAGTCAGCTCGCTTTCATCTGGGTGCAAGAATGTAGGGTAAAACGTATTTTTCGTTTTAGTTGGACTAGCAAATTTTCGTGGGTTCACCCTGAGCTTACCTAGCATTAGGTTAAATTGGTGTCTATCAACTGGGTGTAGTCAGAGCGATCTGCGACCAGCTTTTTTTCATAAGTTAGTTTTTATTATAGCTAGTGTGCCTCAGAAGTCCAGAAAAAAAGTATTTTAGAAATGAAAATGTTTGAGATTTCCTCAATATGTCTCTCGTGGAAATGGTGCAGTGTTTACATTAGAAAACCCAAAAAATAAAAATTAAAACAATACACGATTCTTGAATATTTTCTTACTTAAAAACATTAATCACATCTTTAGGAAATCTGGTGAGGGTTGTTAAAGTAGAACTAACATTTTAGAAACGATAACGAAAAAGCAGTTCCTACGGTTTTAACCTCTATAATCTTTCAACATCGCAATCAATCACTTGTTTGCTTAAGTTGACAGCTTACTTTTATCTAACGTGATCGCTCTAAAGTACTTTTTAAATTATCAAATCTTGTACAAAAGAGAAACAGTACGTAATTTTGTATTTTTACATAAAATATCTATGTGAGCAAAGCACGCAAAATACTATTAGTAATTCTCATAAAGTTATCGCCCATTTTAAAATAATTTTTATGATACGGAAAATATCAAGGATGAATTAACATTTTTATAATTTAAAAAGAAATGTTCTCTTCCAGGGGAATTTCAATTATTTTTTACTGTTTTTGGAAAAACAATTTAAAAATGTTGCTCGGAGCATACAAGTAGCAGTTTACTTTCTCATTCTTTTTATTCATGATTAAATTGTATGAATAAGAATATCAAGTTTTATCTACATTCCTTTCCTTTCGGATCTGATCAAAAAAGCGAGCTCAAGAATTCTGTTGGATAGACAACCGTGGACAGGAAATATGCATGGATGTCGTGTATATAGGGCTGTGCAATTATCGAAATCAATAATCAAAAATCGATTGAGAAAATAGATTAAATCGATTAATCTATTGATCGATTAAATTGATTGATTAATCGATTAATCAATCAATTAATTAATCGACTTTGCGGATTAATCAATTAATCGACTTATCGGATTAATCGATTAATCGATTATTTAAAAATATATTTGAAAGTCCGATTAACAGCCTTGGTAGTGTAATGTCTAGAGTGCTGGACTTTCACCCAAGCGGCCCGAGGTCGATTCCCAGTGCCGGCAGATCTGGTTAAGGTTTTCTGCAGTTTTCCTTAGCTGTGACACAAATGTGGGATTTGCGCTGTTCTATCTGTAAGTTGGCTGCAGCCGTACAGGGCCTAAGTAATAATAATAATCGTCCCCTCCCTCCCGCACAAGCTTATAGCTTCTGGGGCCTGGTTTCCAGGCTATGGGTTGTAGCAATTAAAAAATTATAATTATATTATTATTATTATTATTATTAATTAAAATTATTATAAAAAAAATTATTATTATTAATCACTTGTTTTGATAATTCGTGTCTTCTATATTATGGTATATAGCCTTTTCTGAATTAACATAAATGATACCGTTTTCCGAAATTTTTGCTAAAGTATTTTTTTATATAGATTATATTTTTAAAAATCCACTTCAATTTGTATGCAGTTTATGTTTTGTTTAGTCCTGGTCTGGTGTTTTGTCATACCTTGTACTTATAGTACGAATACGAATAATACGACATCACACATCACCAATTTTGTGCTTTAGTCGAGAAACAAATTTGTGTAAATCGTGGTCGTTGTTAACGGTACTTTAACCAAAGTTTGAGAAGCAGCTAGGGTTGTGCGATTATGAACATCAATAATAAAAATCGAGTAATCGATTAAATCGACTGATTGATTAATCGAGTGATCGATTAATCGGACCTACGATTATTTTCTTAAAATAATCGATTAATCGATCAATCGACTTAATCGACTAATCGATTTAATCGACCAATCTATTTAATCTATTGATTGATCGATTAATCGATTATATAAAAATATTATTCTAAGGTCCGATTAATCGATTATTATGCACAGCCCTAGTTGTGTATCGCAAACATGATTTCAATGTTTTGAATCTCAGTTTTGTGCAGGCATTGCAATTGTAAAAACCTTTAACAGAGCACCTTTGTGCTTTATAGACAATAAGCTGAGATGAATTCCATCCGCAGTATTGACACTCCCTCCCCATCGGAAAATTGGATCAAACTTCGGACGTCGCTTATCAAATCTGCCACTTTGATATTCAATGATCAATATTGTACATCATCAGCAGCATTATAAAGTCTACGAAACTTCTATCGTCACGTATCAACTTCTACAACTCTATCAACCCATTTTATGTAGCTCAGTAAGTAATCGATTACAATATCAGACTGCTCAGTACTACATATGCTTTCTATCAATATATCAACACCTTTTTTAAAGTTTGAGAAACGATCAATTGATTTGTGATGTTTCATTTCCACCTTGACTCAGTGTTCAGATTTTTTTATAAATTACCTTTTTTATGCGTAATCTAAAATGATGAAGCGAGGATGTTATCATCGCTAAAGATACCGAATGTCCCTAGTTTCAAATTTTTTCTTTTTTAACATCAGAGCTTCTACACTTTTAATTGTTTATATAATTCTTAAGAATTATTTCGACGTTTTGTCATCTTTAAGAAGCCTAATCCATAAAAAAAATTATTGATTTTAACAGTTTTTGGCTATAAACGTATACTAACACTATAACATTTATTATATTTAGCAGATTTGATAATATCTCTATTCTCTTCTTTCTATCAAGAAAATGTATCCGTTACGCAACGAAACAAAACAAGATTTGCTTGTGTTTCTACTTCCAACTTGCCACTTACTTAATGCGAAGAAGTGTATACTTGGTATCTATATTTTCGTGTAAATATGCGAGTTGGTATAGATTGAAGTTATTGCCAAATGAAATTATTTTTAAATTTAAAAAAGTTAATAAAATTTACTATTATTATAATTTCTATCTTAAAGGAAAGGAATAAAGTTAAACTACTATCGTTAAATAACGCGTTAAGGCACTAGTTTTTAAACTGTGTCCTATTTATTGTAACTTTCGCACAAGAGTTTATGATTTACTTACAGATCGTGCATCAGCTGCTTGATGCCATTATACTTTGATAATTTACATAATTCAAGTATAGGGACATATAATCTTAATTATTCTGAGAACAATAAAGGTAATTATCGTATAGCTTGTACTACCTTATTATCTGTCTGATTTTTAAATATAGCTTGAAAAAATACAAAGCCCATGTTTTTCTTTGTTATTTACCTGTTGTTTTTTATGTGTTGAAATTAAAGCTGTTCATCTTTCACAAACCACAAGTTTCGTGTTTTATAAAAAAAATCTAAACATCCACGGATGTTTGTTTTTAAAGTTAACAAATATTTTTTTCACTTTTGAATCTACGTGGAGAGCAGCTTTAATATAATCTTAAAAATACTGCTTTACGCGTCCTCATTAGTATAAAAGCGTTTCACAAACCCATAAACTGAAATTAGCCCCAAAAGGAAACCACGTGTAATTTATTACTTATTTCCGTCGGATTTCATGCATTAGAATAAGAAAGAAATAGTTACAATGAGTTCTGTATAATACAACCTACCCTTGAGAGTGGCTCATAAAAATTCAATCTACTAATTAATAAAAGGTCAGATTAGATTTTCTTTTAGTGAGCGTTTTTATGTTTTTGTAGAAAGCAAATTTAAATAATAATTGCAATTTGCAATCAAGGCACTGTGTTTATTTAATTTTAGAAGAGGGTGTGTGTTTCTATTCTATTATTTTTCGAAATTTATTGGGTCTTCGATTAAATGGAAGTAGCACTGAGGAGTTCATTTAATTTAAAGTGCTTATCTCTATTATTTGCATTTCATTAAGTGAGATATTGCCGGCAGCTTTATTTCTATTGTACTTAGTTGGTAAACGTGGCACAGTGCTGCAATATAAAATTACATTTTTAAAATTACAAAGAAGTATTTCTTAGCACTATTTTTGGCTAACAATGTAAACGTTTATTAAAACAAAAAATATAATTTATCGGGGATATTTCAATTAACATGCAGCGTTAGTTATAAGAACTTAATTTAATTGTGGATTATCAAAGATCCAATTATGTTAGCACCATTATGTTTTCAAAATATTTTATTGGTAATAAATCATTTTTTAATAAAAATTTTTGAACTGTTAAAGTAGGCAACCTGAAACACTGCAAGTGGATGCTAAGCAAATAAATAAACCAACAATAAGCATATTATTTTGTCGATTAAAAATAAAAAAATTATGAACTATTGAAATCCTAGTCAATAAACTGAAATCTGGATTAATTTTGTAAATAGTATAAAGATTTAATATAAAGACTTAAAAGTAATCAAATGATAATTGAATAACATTTATACTAAAAAACTGTATTAAATGGTATAAAATAGTTTATTACAAACTCGTCAGTATTGGAAATCATAAACTTCTCCGTTCGTTGGCACGGTGTTAAAAAACTGTAGTATGGCTAAAGTTGTAATCTAAAATAATACTGAAGCAAGTTTTACCATATCAGCTAATCTTACAAGAGAGAAAATAACACAACTAGGATTAATTAGCCATGAGTTTTGATTAAGAGAATATTTGAGAATTTAATTTATCAGACACACGCAACGTTTGAAAACGTTTTCTCGGAGAAACTGCTTTTGAGGAACTCTCTGTATGTAAATATTTCGTTTTTTAAATTCCTGACCATACTACCAATGAATTCCTTTTAACGCCTTTTCATAACATTAACAAAATAATAATTAGTCTTTTCCTAGTTTTAATATTACTGTTTTCTTCTTTGCAGGTATGTAATACTAAAATCCGTCATCTTTAACAACAATATTTTGCATTACGTGCGCAGCTAAAGTAAGGTCAGGTCAGTATTAACTTAGTTTTAGACAGCAGACTATTTACCGTTTCTTGTAAAACTTTTATTATTAATTGAGGCTTTGGGAATCCGAATTGGACAAATCCATGTTATAGAATTTTGAGAATCACCTCTTTCTCAAAAATTGAGCTATATTTATTGCTATATATGTTGCTAATTTTCTATCTATCCATGAGACAATAGCTTTTACGTAAGTGAATGAGCTCTTATTGTTTGAGATGTAAATGTTCAACAAATTGACAGCCTTTATCGAAAACTATGGGCATAACCAATAAATGTTCAGAATCTTTCCGCATTTCAGAAGTTTTATTTGGGTATACGGCATACTGCTTATAAAAAATGAACACCCTCACAACAAATTTGTCTAAAGTCATATTTAACTGCAAACAGAGTCAAATAGTGTTTGTAGAACAATAGAAGTAACTAACCTAACCGTTAAATACTAACGTTTAGCAGAACGGAGTTGCTATCTCTTTTCTCCTTATAATATCAATAAATTATATATCTAAAATACCTGTTACTCAGGCAAGAACAAAATCATATTTCAATAAGAAATTATTTATTTCGATATTAAAGGCAGAATTACAATTAGGCTACCACTATCAACTCAACAACCACCTTGGTTCTAAGACCACCCAAAAGCGCAGTTTCCAAACAGTAGCTTACAAAATTGAGATGGCCAAAAAACAGATAAATAAGAATCCCACAACAACAAAATCACATTGCAATAATTAGTTCGGCTTGGTTAGGTTAGTCCAAAAAATTAAACCTCAATACCTAGAATTCTCGTTATACCAACGGCAATACGTATTGACTTAGTTAACTCTATTTACCACCTATTATTTTCTTCTTGGCGTTTAGTTTAGAATTTAGCTGCTAATATCACGTTCGTTAGATTAAACCACCCTCTGTGGATTTTTCAATGTAATGCAGTTTGAACCATTTTTCCAATTTCATCAAATTAAACCAACTTACATTAGCTTCTTGCATTCAGCTTTCAGCTTTTTCTTTCTTTTATTATGTACTCATTGATCTCGTATTGAATTTCATTTTCCTCTAAAAGTTCCCATTAAAAAATATTTAGTGAAAAGCAAAGTAATATAAAATTCCTTTTTTTCTATCTCTTATTGACAAATCTTTTCTGTTTTGTGTTAATTGTTTGTTAGTAAGTTTTAAGTCGTTCATAGCTTTTACAAAAGATGTTTTTCCTGAATATGGTGAATTATTCACCATAAAAGTAGAATGTATTATTAAAAAATCCGTTTGAGGTTTCTAAATAAATAAAGCTTAAAAATACATTCATCCTTGTAAACCACTTTACAAAGTACCTGGTGTTGCACCCACAATTTGTTATTTTTGTTTCATTAAGTAATCATAGATATATCTACACGTATATATTATATGTTTAATGTTAAAGCTTTCAGATTTTCTAGAGCGCCATTTTGAATACACCTGGATTATTTTTAACTGTGTTTTAAATTCCCGGAAATTTCCAGGAATAGTCAGTCGATAATATTTAAAACAAATTCACCAATGTAGTGAAAATACACTATAAACAATTATAAAAACGCACCGCCGAATGTTAATGACTGTCTTAACAATCAGTTTGTAATACAGTGTAATGAAATTTTTGAAAAAGACCACCTCGATAATCGGTGCATTTGAAAAACTACCAAGACTTTGTCATGTTCAGGAGCAGTCGTTTTCAAAAGGTAAAGAATTCCGCTTTACCATTTGAAATGATGATCAAGATCACACTTTAATATGGATTTGTAAGTCAAAACATTCTGTTTAAGAAAAATATTAGTAGGTACCTGTATATAAATAAGATAGGAAATTCAGCATTGAAACACTTTTTAATATAATTGAATAGAAAGTTGAAGTTTGCTTTACAAATGTATCTAATGGTAGTTTCTTGTCAATACTATTCTCCTTTACATTTATTGATTATTGTTTATAGATATAAGGTATATAGTAAATAATTGGTATGTATTTCAAATGGCAGTTTATTAATATCTGTCAAACAAAAAACTGTATAAGAAAATCACTTGTGTAAGACAATTATTTTATTCAGAGCTATTTTTAAAACCTTAACTTTAAAATAAGAATTTTAATTGGATATGTTGTATACAAATATCCCGTGTTAAGGACTATTTTTTCCGGGATTCGATATAACAAAAAATTAAGTACTGTCGGACATATCCCGTGTTATCAGACCAGAAATACTGGTGCCGTCTAGGACATTTCGGTGCGACCGATTCGGAGCAGTTCTTTTGGCGCGAAAACGTTTCGGCGCGGCGACGTTTTGTCGCGAAGACTTTTCGGCGCGAATATACATAGTGTTTAGGCTTTGCTGTACTCTTTCTAATACATGTATTCGATCTAGACTAGTAGCGGATAATTTAACTTCCACATAAATTGAAATGAGGTATTTCTAAACGGATTTGAGTTGATGAAAACAAAATCATAATTTGCAGAAAACCATTGAAACAATTCTAATTGTCGCCTCAAACACTTTCGTCCGGACAGAATAAATCTATAAAATTTAAAAGTTATAGTTTCTTCCGAGGGTTTATGTTAAAGCAACGTCAAATTGATGATTGGGTACTTCGAGCCGAAACGTCCTCGCGTCGAACGTCCCGCGCCAAAACGTCCTTTCGCCGAACCGCCTGCGCCGATACGTCTCATCCCGAGTACCAACTATGTGAAGAGGTATGCTTGCATAACATATTTTGAAAATTAGTGCATTGAGCAGTTTTGTCATTTAAAAAGAATAATACAGCGTTTTTTAAATAAATGATGGTATTATTTATTTAAGGCAATTTAATCAAAAATTAAATAATCACAGTAATAAACAACTTTAAAGATGGATGGCGGGTCATCTATGCGATTAAATGTGCGCAGAAGTTTGGTGTCAACAAACTGGATGGTTTGCCCACTCGAGAGCATGCCACGTATAATTGTCCGTGTGAAAAACATGATGTGCTCAAATCTAAACCACAAACAGACATCGTTTGGCCTTGAGGACTTACTGATAGCCATCGCAAATGCCAATCTTATTGGAAATTGAAGACGTTTAAAATTGTAAACGTCACTATTACGATTGATGCACAAACAATAATAATAATGGCCGAAAACTGTAGGGAGTGAGAAACGGCTTATTGTGTGAGAGAGATCTCATCCCTACTCCGTGCTGTTTACTGGGTCAGAAGTGACACCGGTAGACGCCTGGCGGGAATTATCGACCGGGGTTGAAAATTATTGAATTACTAATATCGCTATTAAAAAATAGGGGTTGATGGTAGGAAGGTCACATCATAAAAAAATAAAAATAAAAAATTTTGTCCAAAAATAAAAAAAAATAAAAAATTGGGGTGGACCACCCTTATCACTTAGGGAAATAAAAAATAGATAACAACCTATTCTCAGACCTACTGAATATACATATAAAATTTCATCAAAATCGGTCAAGCCGTTTCGGAGGAGTATGGTAACTAAAACTGTGACACGAGAATTTTATATATTAGATTATAAAAATAAGCTGCACAATTTTTAGCGTGTTGTGGGATAATTGATAATTTGACATTAAAGTTTAAAATAAACTGCTATATCCTACAAATAACAGGATATACGAGGGTGGTCCCAGAAGTACCCGACCCAACAAAGAAAACACAAAAATTTTGGAAAAAGATTTATTTATTTTTCAACGTAATCTCCTTTCAGCTCTATACACTTTTCCCAGCGGTGTTCAAAAAGTTCAATACCCTTTTTATAATAAGAACTGTCTTGCTCCTCAAAATAGCCATTAACTGCTGACATCACTTCTTCATCGTTGGAAAATCTTTGACCACTGATCCATTTTTTCAAGTTTGGGAACAGAAAATAATCCGAGGGGGCTAGATCTGGCGAATATGGTGCATGAGGTAGCAATTCAAACTTTAATTGATTAGTTTTGGCCATTGCAATAACGGATTTGTGAGCTGGCGCGTTGTCGTGATGAAACAACACTTTCTTTTTAGCCAAATGCGGCCGTTTTTGCTTGATTTCTTCGCTCAAACGTTGCAATAAGTTTGCATAATACTGGCCGTTGATAGTTTTTCCTTTTTCGAGACAGTCAATAAAAATTATTCCACGCGCATCCCAAAAAACCGACCCCATAACCTTGCCTGCAGATGAAACGGTCTTCGCCTTCTTTGGAGCCGGTTCTCCCTTTTGAGTCCATTGTTTCGATTGTTCTTTTGTCTCGGGTGTGAAATGATGGACCCATGTTTCATTCATTGTTACGAAACGGCGCAAAACTCTGCTTTGTTGCTGTGAAACTTCGCTAAACACTCAATTGAAACATTTTCACGACACTGTTTTTGCTCGAGTGCGAGCAAACGCGGCACCCATCTTGCACACAGCTTTCTCATGTCCAAATTTTCAGATAATATGCGATGTACCGCACTTTTTGAAATGCCCGTAATGTCTGCTAGCTCGCGCACTTTCAGTCGACGATCATCAAGTACCGCTTTGTGAATTTTCTTCACCATTTCTGGAGTCGTCACCTCATTTGGTCGACCACTGCGATGCTCGTCTTGGCAGCTCGTACGGCGTCGTTTAAACTCAGCTACCCAAAATTTAACTGTTGCAAACGAAGGAGCAGACTCACCCAGAGTAGAATCCAGTTTAGCTTTTATATTGGTTGGGCTGAGGCCTTTCAAATAAAAGTATTGTATCACATAACGATGACCAATTTTCTCTATTTTCACAAATTCACTGACAACGTTCACTATTGATGGCTGCCAAACAAATACTGAACAACGTGGCGCTTTCAAACTTGAAACATATGCTTTATAGACTGCGTACTTTCCAATACAGTGATATTTTCAAACAACTACCGCCACCTCTTGGTCAGGTCGGGTACTTCTGGGACCACCCTCGTATATCTAATATATAAAATTCTAGTGTCACAGTTTTAGTTACCATACTCCTCCGAAACGGCTTGACCGATTTTGATGAAATTTTATATGTATATTCAGTAGGTCTGAGAATAGGTTGTTATCTATTTTTTATACCCCTAAGTGATAAGGGTGGTCCACCCCAAATTTTTTTTTGACAAAATTTTTTATTTTTATTTTTTTATGATGTGGCATTAAAAAATACATACAACCCTAAATTTTCACCCTTATACCATCAACCCCTATTTTTTAATAGCGATATTAGTAATTCAATAATTTTCAACCCCGGTCGATAACTGATCAATTATCACTTGATCAGTTATCCCCGCCAGGCGTCTACCGGTGTCACTTCTGAACCAGTAAACAGCACGGAGTGGGGATGAGATCTCTCTCACACAATAAGCCGTTTCTCACTCCCTACAGTTTTCGGCCATTATTATTATTGTTTGTGTATTAATCGTAATAGTGACGTTTACAATTATCATTTTACTATTTCAGTGTTATTTTCAAATAAATTTAGCATTAATTTGCAGGGCTGTAATTATTTATTCCTATATATAAAGTTATTAATTTTGAGTGTAGTTTTCACGTTCAGTTAATTCAGTGATTTCATATAACCTCAAAAGTACTCGACATGTGTCACGAGCTCACACCAATGAAGCCCAGGCCAATTCAATTTAAACGTCTTCAATTTCCAATAAGATTGGCATTTGCGATGACTATCAATAAGTCTCATTTGTGGCTTAGATTTGAGCACACCATGTTTTTCACACGGACAATTATACGTGGCATGCTCTCGACTGGGCAAACCATCCAGTTTGTTTGTGTTAGCTAAAGATGGGATAACAAAAAATATTTGTACACTCTATTGCGTTAAAGGATTGATATTGTTTTTTAGTAAAATTATTATAATTAGCGATATATATAATTTTAAAAATAAATTACAATGAATTAAAAATATAAATGTTTGGTATTGTGTTATTTTTATATTCCATCATCGTTCACAGCGCTCCATGTCTCTTCCACTCATATATACCACATCCTCACACACTGACAATAAGTTAGTCATTTTTTTCTACTAAAATAATCCTAGGAATAATTTATATGGCAAAACAACGTTTGCCGGGTCAACTAGTTATTATATATTTATCAAATATTGTGTTCCATGCAGTCACTAGTTATTTTATTTATATTTTTAGTAGAAAATGTTTCCGTCCAAAATGAATTTGGTTATCTTTAGTAAAATCTGTATACCACATCCTTCAAAAGGAATGTTAATCTATATTGAATTAAGGTAAAAGGAACCTATAAAAGAAACGACTTTATATCCGTAAAACCCAAATTGCAATATACCTACACACATAACTCCAGGAAATTGAATATACGTATATTAACGTATAGAGCTTTCAAGAACACACAAACGCACTCTTGAAATAGCTAACCGCCCTGTAATCTTGTATTATTAGGTAGGAGAAATGAAAACTGTGAACAGAAATTTGAAATATTGTCTACGACACTTACACAAAGTTGGATCTTGCTTCATTTTCAAGCTATTTTATACAGAAAATAAACCAAATTTCGCGTAGCGTTACAAATTTAATTCGCTTGTTTTATAACTTTTTTTTTCTTTGTGAAGGCGTGCAAAAACGCAAGTTTTTGAAGTTGAACCCTACTTTGTTTCGCAATAAGTAATTTAGATTCTTAAAAGCGATAGCGATGCTATGGGTATCCGAAAAGTATTTTTAAGTTACTGTGCTTTTTTCACAAATGAAGGAAACATTCGGTTACTTTCATGCACGTAATATTATGCATTTTTTCTGAAATTACATTTTATTGACTTGGACTTATCGTAAGTATATCTTTCTTGTGTCATCCAATAGTGTCTTTACAAATTTCAAAACAGCAAGTTTCATCTAAATTCAATTATTAATTTACAAATCAAAACCTTGACCACACATGATTCCAACAGAATAGCGATGTGACCCATTATAGAAAAACTTTTGTAATTACTTAAGCGTAATTTTGCGGGATTGATGAATAGGAAGGAGAACAATCGAGCGGCCTCCTCGATCACCGGATTTAACATCTTTAACATCTAAACAATACTGTTTCATTTTTTACGATCGAAAGCGTATTGTCTGACTGTAAATTTGCACATTTATTAGAAGATTGCCTCCATTAGCTGGATTATCTTTCGATCTTGTTTTTATTGGATGGTTCATTTTATAATGTAGCTTTTATTGGCTGGATCACTAAAAATACCAAATCGACGAAAATACTTACCTTTGAAACGTGAATAACACATTTAAAAAAGGACCCAATGGTAATAATCGCCCCTACCTCCCGCACAAACTTCATAACTTCAGGTCTGGTTTGCCAGGTAATGGGTTGTAGCAATTGTTATTATTATTATTATATTATATTGTTGGAATGAAAAAGCTGCTCTAAACGCTAAACTGCAATGAAAAATAAGAATTCCTTTTAACGAGGCCCTATTTCGGCTTTATTAGGCCCAAAAATGGACCCCGGATTCAAATTTCTATTACTTACATCATCTCATAGACATTAAAATGTCTATCAGCTATAGCGATCTTTTATGTTTGCAACTGCCGAAGTAGTTTTAAAGCTATTCTTCAGCAGAAATTAAGTCTTAGTAGTGAAGTGAAATATTTTGTTATGAAATTGTGCCACCGCAATATACTCGTCTAGTCGGTTTCCTAGAGAAAAATTCCTCGGAATTCGCCTTTTGCGCACCGAAGTTGATGATTTTTTTTTAAATTGTAGGCAATTGATTATATTTCAAAGTCTAAATGTTGGATTTGTCCGCTAATGCACTGTTTAATTGTTATTAACAAATTAATATTTTTTGCATAAGGGGTTAATTAGTAATTGAATAATCTCATCAAATTTTTATGATAATTGAATAAAATTAGGTAATTATAGCTTTCTTAGGTCGCAGATTACAAATTCGGGGTCTCCAATCGGTCAAAAGTGCAAAACGGCGACTACAAGATGGCTCCCGAGTTCAGAAATTTATTATTTGAAATGGCAAATGAAAAATAGTACTTACTAGGGGATTTTTAAAGTCGGAAATTGCGATGTTATAGTTATTTACGTATTAAGTCTGTTAAGATAGCTATAACAGCCAAGGGAGCTGTTTAAAGCCCGACGAAGGAGGGCTTTAATGCTTCCGCAGTCAAAACATCGTAGACGCATGTCGGAGAGAATAAACATTTTGAATTTTAATCATATTTAGTTGCGGTGGTCTTTTGTGACCGGCACTTTGCATCTAGGTCATTTTTTAGCTTAACATCGGAATTTGTGACTAAAAAACTCCTAATACTATTTTTCATTTGAAATTTCAAATATTAAATTTTTGACATCGGCGGCCATTTAGTAGCCGCCATTTTAGAGTTTGGGCCGATTTGGGCTGTTAAGAGGTTTCAAGAGACGGTCTTTTTTAACGACCCTCTTTTTTCAAAGTTTTTATGGTTTACTTACTTACTTACTTAAGAAGACAACGGCGTCTACGATTTTTTGACTGCGGAAGCATTAAAGCCCTCCTTCGTCGGGCTTCAAACAGCTCCCTTGGCTGTTATAGCTATCTTAACAGATCTTAATACGTAAATAACTATAACATCGCAATTTCCGACTTTAAAAATCACCTAGTAAGTACTATTTTTCATTTGCCATTTCAAATAATAAATTTCTGAACTCGGCAGCCATCTTGTAGCCGCCATCTTGCACTTTTGACCGATTGGGGAATTCGTAATCAGCGACCTCAGAAAGCTATAATTACCTAATTTTATTCAATTATCATAAAAATTTGATGAAGTTATTTAATTACTAATTAGCCCCTTATGCAAAAAATATTAATTTGTTAATAACAATTAAACAGAGCATTAGCGGACAAATCCAACATTTAGACTTTGAAATATAGTCGATTACCTACAATTTAAAAAAAAATCATCAAAATCGGTGCCCAAAAGGCGAATTCCGAGGAATCACTCTTTTTTTGTCTCCAAGAAATCGACTAATATTATTTTGTTAGTAGGTACGAGGGTGGTCTGAAAAGTTTCCGACCTAACAAAGATACAAGACATTTTTTCTTTAAATTTATTTTTATTTTTCTACATAGTCTCCTTGTAAGTCTACACACTTCTCCCAGCGATGCTCCCATTTCTTTAACCCGTCCAAATAGTACTCGGCGCTTTTCTCTGCAAAATAATTGTTCACGAAGGTGATTGCCTCCTCATTTGACGAAAATCTCTGTCCTCCGAGCGCAATATTTAGATGAGGGAATAAAAAGAAGTCGCTTGGGGCTAGATCTGGCGAGTAAGGAGGATGGTCAAGCAGTTCAAACCGTAATTCGTGGATTTTCGCCATGGCAACCGCGGAGGTGTGAGATGGCGCATTGTCTTGGTGAAACAGGATTTTCTTTTTCTGCAAGTGTGGCCGTTTTTCCGCAATTTCTGCCTTCAGCTTGTCAAGTAATGTTGCGCAGTATGCTCCTGTAATGGTTTTTCCTGTTTGAAGATAATCGATTAAGATAACTCCATGACTATCCCAAAAAACAGTCGCCATCACTTTCCCAGCCGACATAACAGTTTTTGCCAAAACTTTGATTTATTGTGCCTAAACTGCGCCAACAGAGCTTTGGAAATGTTCATTCGAACACGTTTTTGGTCTAACGTGAGCAAACGCGGCACACAACGCGCGGACAGCTTTCTCATGCCTAAATCTTGATTCAATATGTGACAAACACGTTCTTTGGACATATTCATAGCCTCTGCTATCTCTCTCACTTTAATTCGACGGTCGTTTAGCACCATTTGGTGAACTTTAGCGATGTTATCGTCAGTGGTTGCAGTTTTTGGACGTCCCGAACGTTCATCGTCTCCCAAGCTGGTACGGCCACGTTTAAATTCAGCTGCCCAAAATTTCACTGTGGTAAATGATGGCGCAGAGTCCCCATACACAGAGTCCAACTCATCTTTGATTTGCGTAGGCGTATTGCCTTTCAAAAACAAATATTTAATGACAGCTCGATACTCGATTTTTTCCATTTTCACAAAGACACTCACATCGACTCACTCAAACGATTGTCAAATAACAACTGCGCGTCCAAAATGGCTGAAATCTTGGTGATTACCTGTCAAAAGATGCACAACTACATTCCCTAGCTTTTAATGACGAGTGCTGCCATCTTCACGTTAAGGTCGGAAACTTTGCAGACCATCCTCGTAAAAGCATAAGAGCTTGAAATTTTTCGACTA
Source organism: Agrypnus murinus (assembly GCA_929113105.1). Taxonomy (NCBI): domain Eukaryota; kingdom Metazoa; phylum Arthropoda; class Insecta; order Coleoptera; family Elateridae; genus Agrypnus; species Agrypnus murinus. The sequence goes on from OV816030.1 coordinate 122,773,941, forward strand.
ATCTATAAAATTTTCATATAGTGTATAGTGAACGAAAAGAGTGTAAACTTTGGAAAGTATTAACAATTTGATGATTTGTTTGTAACGTGTGAGTTGTTATGCAGGAAGTTTGAAGAATGAATTAAAATTCGAATGGTGTTTCATTAGATTATGTCAACACTGCAAGGTGCCATTACTAGGATACGGTTGCAATTTGAATTTGAAGCTTTATCGACATTTAACCAACGGTTTAATGTTAGGAATTACATGATGCTTTTTGATTTGCCGAATTATGCAGGTGTGAATTAATCATTGTTTACAGTCGAAAAAAGCACTTGGGCGTTTTGCATTATTGGAACTTTTCCGAATTAACCTTTTTTTGGTACATTTTTAATGCATATGACAAATATTTACAACAAACTGTTAAGTCATCGTTTCACCTCGATTAAAACTCATATAAATACGAGGGAAGATCAATATTTACAGTCCCTGATATAGAAAGAGAAAGAATTTTTAAAACATTATTTATTTATTTCTCAACATAATCTCCCTGGACTTCAATGCACTTGGTCCACCGATGTTCCAATGCTTCAATGCCTTTCAGGAAGAAGTTTTCCGGTTGCTCCTCAAACCAGCCATTTACTGCGGTCATAACTTCATTATCGTCTCCGTATTTTTTTCCACGCAGGTTTTCCTTTCATTTTGGAAATAGATGGTAATCACTGGGTGCCAGGTCTGGTGAATATGGAGGGTGTTCTAGGATTTCAAAGCCAGCGTTCTGTATGGCAGCCATGACAATGCAGCTCTTGTGGACTGGAGCGTTGTCCTGATGGAACAAAATTTTGTGTGCCAACTTTCCTGGTCTTTTTCGGTCGATGCTTTCGCGCAATTTTGGAATTAACCCTGCATAATAAGAACCCGTTATTGTGTGTCCACGCTTCAAATAATCGATCATCAAAATTCCTTCTGCATCCCAGAACACTGTGGCCATAATCTTTCCAGCCGCCCGTTGAACTCGAAATTTGCGTGGAGGTGGAGAACCTCTGTGATGCCACTCCATACTTTGTCTTTTCGTCTCAGGATCAAAATGGTGCACCCATGTTTCATCCACAGTCACAAAGCGAGTGAGAAATTGCTTCTGATTGGCCTTCAGGTACTCCAAATTGGCTTCCGAATGCAGCACTCTAGAGCGTTTCTGATCGACGGTCAGCATCTTTGGAACCCAACGCGCCGAAATTTTTCTCAGATCAAGAACATTTCTTAAAATATTTTCAACTGACCCATAAGAGATGTTCGTTATTTCCGCGATATGGCGAATAGTCAGTCTTCTATCTGCCATTACCATATCATGGATCAAATTGATGTTTTTGTCAACGGTGACACAGACTGGACGTCCCGCACCTTTCGCATGTTCGCAAGTTGTTCTGCCTAATCTAAACTCACGAGACATATTTTTCACCACTTGGTAAGAAGGGGCAGAGTCCCCTAAAACGTCTGTCATATCCTTGTGAATTTCAGTAGGTGTTAATCCTTTTTTTGCAAATACTTTATCACCGCTCTGACTTCACTTTTTTCCATTTTTAAACATTGTCTGTTATCGACCAGCTTAATTATTAATAACTTTCAAAGAACAACACGCACCTACGCAAAACTTGACACAACAAATAATTAGTAATGACAGTTCTCATAGAAAAATGAGTGACGATATCATGCAAAGCCTACTATGTCAGGGACAAAATTTGCCAAAAAAATAAGAAAAGTTTACTACTGAAAGCAGTTCAAAGAAACATTTAGATCGAAATTTAATTGAAGTGTTTAAAGTAAAACATACACTGCAAAACGAGAGGGTCTGGAAGATCATTAGGTAGATAGTCGAAAAGTAGGTAACTGCAGAGAACGGTATTTAATTTTTCTTTTAACTAACTAAAAACACACACACACAAATGTTATAAAAGTTAAAAATTTAAAATCATTTCAGTAACTTTTTGTATGTCAACTCTTTTTTCACATAATTGGTACAGCCAAGCATCATCAACAGCCTAGGTGGTGTAGAGACTAGGGGTGCTTTTCTCTCACCCAAACGGCTCAAGTCGACTCCCGGTACCGGCAGATCTAGTTAAGGTTTTCTGCAGTTTTCCTTAGCTGTAACACCAATGTGGGATTTGTGCTTATACAATCTGTTAAGTCGGCTGCAGCCGCACGTTGTACCTGCGTAATAGTAATAATCGCCATTCGCCACTCAAACACAAGCTTCATAGCTTATGGGGCTTGGTTCGCCAGGTAATGGATAGTAGGAATTATTATATCATCAGCGTGCATTCTCGTTAGTGATCTTTTTTTAATTAAATATTGACTTTTGAGGTCGTCTTTGTAGATGGTGAAGGTGGTAAAAGAAGAGGAAGGATGGGATAGAAAACATCATGGTCTTAAAAAAAACATGCAATGTATGTGCATACAGAAAACTACGTCGGGTTTTAACGTACGCAAAAAGTGGAAAAATTGGGACATAAAGTTAGCTTTGATGCAACTTTGAGACATTGATCGAACAAAATAAACATGATTCAGTATAACGGATAAAATCGACGATAACTTCTTAAAAAGAAAGCTTCTTCCAGGTTAGTGGATCTTTCTTAAATAATCCAATTGTAAGTTCTCAAAATCTTTCGGTCACTACTTTCATATCAAAAATGGACAAACCAGACTCGGTGGAACGAAAACGGTTTGGAATGCAATCACTAAAGCGATAGTATTTTAGCCAGTCTTGTTTTGTTCACTTTTGAATAATTTTTATTGGTAGGCTATAATTTCCGGAAAAACTCAAAATCAATAAATACGACAACCGTTTTAAATACTAAAAAGGGGTTACCAAGAATTTAGAGTATTGCGGGAAACGATAGAGAAATCGATAGGAATTTAAAATACTAAAAATAAAAGGATCAAAAAAACGAAGGATATCAGATGCAGAAGTGCGTTTGGGCGGTAAGTCTATATTTGTAGTTTTCATCCATAATTAATACATCAATCTTAGCACTTTCCATGTCTTGTCTTGGTGGGAGAATATGAATATTACTTGTATTTGAAATACTGAGATTTGTAACGCTATCTCACATTTCCACTATCAAACATTAATTATTTAATCCTTATCACTGCTAGTATGTGGTTCGAACCAACTAAATGAAATTATAAAAGGTAGCAGGAATTATGGGTTTATTGTAGATTTAGGAAGGCTGAAAATTATTCTGAAAGTTGTAGGATTAATTATAAATATCTCAATATAGTAGAGCATAAACGCATTTGTTATAGGTTGCGAATCTTGAACCCAGAAAAGAGCCAAAATAATATTTGTTATCATAACATAAAAAATGCGAAATTTTCAATGATCCATGAACTTTTGCGAAAATGTAATTTGAAAACGATGCATTTATCAGTTTATCTTTTGTTATGTTGAATGAACTCTTGTTAATATTAATTTTACATCAACAATTACAACGGATTCAGGCCGCAAAAAGGTCTTTGGTTAGCTCAAACTGTTTACCCGCAATATTAAATTTATAAAATCTGCAAGGGCTCAGTACAAATAGTTTTAACGAAATGAAAGGTAAACTGGAGAGAGCATGTGAGTTCGAAGCACTACTCCTTTTCACCTCTAACTTTTCAACTCATTTACTAAAGTCCTTATTAAAAATAATGTTTTACAATGTGCAATAAGATATACAGACTGTCTTAGGTTCTCACTGTAATTAGGTACCTTTGTGTTTGTTATATTGTTTTATTTCACAAGGTAATACACTTTCCCATTGTTTTGTTTATAAAACGAAATTAATCCCAAAAGCAGAATGAGTAAAAAAATAATGTATTGCTATTTGAAAAAAAAAGTTGACTGTCATTTGTCAGAACTGTTATGCCGAAAAAATATCTAGAAGGAGGCTGTTTTGTAGTTTTTAGAGCCCTATGTTTTTGGTTTTTGAATTCTTGAAATCAAATTGTTAATAACAATTATAGCGTCGTGTATCCAAACTTTTACCCTTATATTAATTTTGAATAATAATTTTGAAAAAGCAAAGCTCTAAAATGTGCAAAACTAGTAGCTAAAGGCTAATCAATAAATTAGCTTTTCAGTATATAAATAAACAAATCTTAAAGCTATACTCTTTTGTCTCTATTTGTTCTTCCACTTGTAGTTTAATAGGTATTTACGTTATCGAAAACGGCAGGCAATTAATCGCTTCCAAAGATTGCAAATGTCGAACAAATAAACCTAAGGCCAGGTAATAACATCCTAAATAAGATAAGGTTATTATAAATGAGACACTCAAGGTTCTGTGGATTTAAAGAGAAACAAAATTTCTTTAAACGATAACAAATCAGAATATGTCAGATGATAATAATAATTACACAGCCCCACAAAAAGATAATGTTCTGACCTGGAAACGCGACTATGGTATTCCGATGTATTCTTCGACGCTGAAATCCGACCCCGAATGTACCCTCAGAATCTTGCGATAGAACCGCAAATGTTTTGTTTTTGGAAATCGAATAAGCTTGCTTGAGTTTTAAGGACGTGGTAAAAAATTCCTTGGCGGATACAAATCAGAACACTACCAAGAAATCATTACAGGTTTGTTGGAGAGTTATAAAACATTAGGTTGTAATATGAGTGCGAAATTACATTTCTTCCATTCTCACCTTGACTACTTTCCAGATAACTTAGGGGATTACAGCGAAAAACAAGGGGAACGGTTTCACCAGGATATGAAAGAAATAGAACAGCGTTATGAAGGAATATAGGATGAGCTTATGATGGCAGTTTACTGCTGGTCTAAGAAAACAGAGACTAATGAAGTACATAAGAGGCAGCCAGTACGCAGATCGTTTGAAAATAAATCGTTTCTCTCTATTTCTTTGCATGTATTTTATTTTGGGTGTGTTTATTTATTGTAACTCTGAAGTAAGAGGTGGTTATACCCCAATTTGGGGAGGTTTTACAGAGAGGGGTTTTGGCCATATACCAGAGGTATATTTCCAAATACAAAACATTTGCGGTTTTCAACCATTTTTTGCATGTATTTATTGTCATCATATGTCAGGAGTGGTTGTACTCCATTTTGGGGTTTATTTCATGATTTAGCGCAATTTTGAGATTGCGAGAGTATACGTGCTTTTCTGAGGTCGGATTTAGTTTCAGCGTCGAAAAATACATCGGACTACCATAGTCGAAATCGAAATAAAAATGCATGACACCTTCAATGAGTTTAGATAACATAAAAATAAGAAATAGTACCAAAAACATTATCTTGGTTTTTGTCCAAACCCACTGACTTTTCAGTGGGTTTGGACAAAAACCCTGGCCCTTTGGCCAGGCAACAGCAGATGCTTATTAACTAGGTCAGGTAACAGGTTTTTTACTTGTACGCATTCGAGTTAAAATCTTTATAACTTTATCGATTTTTAGAATTTTTTTATCTCTAATAAGCCGTATTAGATCAAATGCCGAGACAGACATTTTCTGATTTTTGCTTTTATTCACTTTTATCCTAGAAAAAAATGGAAAACTTGTCAGTTGTCTTTTTGTTAACAATTGCAAAAAAAGGGAAGATTTCTCACAAATAAACTTTGTTTTAGAGCCTTACACGTTTTAAAATAACTTTCTACCTCAGAGCAGAAGGCTCCGCCCTTTTTTGCAGTAGAACACACCCCAAGTGAAGTGTTTTAAAAATCTTTGACACCATTTCTCCAAGATGGGATGCTGCCGGTTGCGATGAGATTTTTTTTCGGCACTTCATTCAGGACACGAGTTAACAACTACTGCGCTTATTTCTGATACAAACCCGACTACTTGGTTTTTAAAGACATTGACCCCTCGCTAAGTTAGAAAGAGGAATAATGTACAATATATTGTTTACCTGAAACCATTAATTAATTGTTTATTCATATCTTGAATGTTCTCGTGTGCGAAAAATAAGAAAAAATAAATTCTCATTTAAAGAATGATGACTTGTTGAAACGTAAAATTCTGGAAGTGAACTTTCAGGTTCAGGTTGCACGCCAAAAACAAGAGATTTTATATGACTAAAAAACAAATTCTCACATTTCCATTTTATCTCTTTTTTAAAGCAAAAGTATGTTTTCAAATATACGTATTTTTAAGTATAGCACTAAAACATTTTATGTCTTTAAATCAGCACCCTGTAAATCAGGGTACACAAACAATATTATGGTTTGTCTTTAGTATTCTGCGTTCTCTAACGACCCTTCTTTTATCAGACACTTATTTTGAAGCACGTTTTCCATTTTCATCGTACCATTCTCTGGGTACACAGTAAAATTTGTATAACGTTTATATGGTCATAAAAAGCAACCAAACAAAAAGATCTGCAAAAGATTTGTTGCCCTTTGATTTTTCAAATAGCCGTAATTCATATGAACTTACATATTTGATTCTGGATTTGCATCTGAAGGTCATAACTATTTTTCATGCATAAAGAGATAGGAAGTGAATATAGCCAGGCAAAACTTTTCTTGTAACCCAAATTCAAACAAACCGCAATACAGTTGGAACTAGAACGAATATCAAGTTCTTACCAGATTTAACTTTTGGCACAACGCTGCTGATTGTGATTCTATCCATAAAATAAACAAATCAACGCAGATGCCTTCGTGAAATAAAAATTCACTTCCATAACAGCTCGCGGGTTGCTCTTATTAATCTAAACACTCGATGTAAAGGCATCGAATCCTCGCGTTACCAAAGAAAACATTTGCGAACACCCAAATACCAAAGCTTTCATAGCGTTACAACTCGACAGCAAAAAGCTCGTAATGTTAATAATCTCGCTGTCGCCTCTTTTCCTCTTGATGTTATTATTTATTAAGATTTAGAAGTTTAATACAAGCCCATGTTTGAAGCACATTATTAGTGAAGGGCTTTTCGTGTCAGAAATATTACTTCTCATCTGCTTTTCAAAACTTTTCTACAAAAAGAAAGTGATTTTACTGGAAGCTTTTAATGGGATTAATGTTAACCCTTTCGAGAAGCAGTAGAGTTGGTGCTTTTCATGACGAGACTTTAATATTTCGTACTGCTAGGTGCTTCTTTATGAAGGTTTAACAGAAAATATGTTAATAACTTGTTAAAAATTAAAATATCTCGTAATTCTATTTCGAGAGTTGGTATCCCGGAATCCAACAAACAGCTTTATTTTCTGCTTTGCTCCTAATTCCTTTTATAACATGATATTTTATTAAGTGGATAACAACGAAGTTTTACTGAAAGTTTAAGCTTTCAGAAAAATACGAACACTTCCAAAATTTTATTTTTTAAAGTATTTCAATTTTGTTCAGCATTTCTAATAAATTTTTTGGTTGTGTTTCATTATCAGAACAGTAATAAAACTTATATTATTCCTACTAAAATATAATATGCCGCTATATTATACATGCTGTGTGTTTATAACCATATTAAGGCTCGTGAAAACGCTTAATGACAAAGTTAGACATGACTTCATATAGTTCGTATATTAAATTGTAATTTATTTTGGTTATAATGTAGATCATTGTTATATATAAATCTCTTTCTAACTATGTATCTGTAAATCTGACATTAGGGTGATACAAAAATAGGTGAGAGTAGATAAAAATTGGGAGTTCTGAACCCACCCCCCACTCCTGACATTGACCTTGAACCTATCTCTCTCTCTAACACAGGGTGACCTTGAACATATCTCTGTCACCTAAACGTGGCAACACCGCATTTTCAAGGTCAGCAATATGACAACAACGCATTCTCAAGGTCGTCAATATGGCAACACCGCATTCTCAAGGTCACCCAATGTTGGTGACCTTGAATTAGAATTTAGAATTAGAATATTAGAATTTTATAGGGACTTCCTCTAAAAATGATCGCTATACAATTTTAAAAAGAAAAATATATATTAGAATCAAATCAATAAATATTTAGAGGTCGCTACCGTCAATCTGGTATATTTTTCAGTGAAGTAGTGAAAATATCTGCTAATAATTTAATTTAATTAATTTAACTTATTTATTTATAGATAAAAATTAACAAAATTTGGCTTCACATAAGTCGATAATATAGCTTCATTGGATATATAAAAGAATTTTATTTCATGCTTTTTGTTTTGTACTTTATTCAAAAGTTTTGTTTATTGGTATTTTGGTACATCGCTGTTACATGAAATTGTAAATTTGTGGTACTTATGCATATTTCGGCATAATGTCAAACAGTTTGAATTATAAGGTTAGACACAATTTTGGTTTGCATGGAGATTTGTTCTCCTGTCAAAAATAATTAACAACTTATAAAGGTGAGAAAATTCAATAATCTTTCAAGACGATTATTTGAATGTTAAGATATAGTCTTGAAAGGTAAGTTAGACAATAAAGGTTTCCGAGGGAGAGTTAAACAACAAAATAAAGATTAGAAAAAGTTGTAAACTTAAGAGTGCAAATATAATCTTGTAACTGTTGTAGGAAAAGATTAATAATATATTCAATTAAAATATTATAAAGTCTAAAATACCTTTATATCAACTTTATATCAATATTCATATTATTGTAAACGTGAAGAAAAGTTTATTAAATACAAGTATTTACCACAAAAGGTGTTCAAGTTACTTATTGGATTGAATTGCTTTGGATATCATATTCCTTATATAGGGCTTGCAGAAATAATTTGAAAAAAAGACTTCACGCTTTTTCAATATTTGATCCGTAATCTCGTAATTAGCTAGTTTCAAAGAGAGGGAAGAAGCGGAAATTTTCTGCATACTTATTCCATTGAAAAGCAGGCGTTCTTTTAAGTGTTGAAACAAAGTAAAGTGACAATACTATTATTATCGAGAATTGGTATCGAAAAAGGAGAATTAGTATTACTTACCTGTATGTTGTTGGAAGTTATTTGTATAGTTAGTTAACATCAGGTCCTTGTAAAGTAAGTCGCAAACGTGACTAATAAATAAAATTGTTCCTTAAATTAAAATTAAATTTCATTTAACCAACAACAAAAATCAATTATAGTTAGTTAAGTTTCATATACTTAATAAAGTGAGGTTATTGTTGACAGTTTGATAATTCTTTCCTGATTAACTCAATAGAGGACGCACTTTTTGGTATTAAATTGATATAATTGAATTTTTTTTAAAAACCCTTGTCCTTTTTAAAAAAATTACTATATCCTTTATAAGTATTTCATTCAATTTATTGAAAATTTAACAACAAAGGAACCTATATAAATATTAAATTATTACATTCAAAGTTAAATCAAGGTATTTTATAGAATAAGAGGTTGGAGTCTCTACATAAAACACACGGGTTGAATATTATTATCATTACTGTGACAACTCTACGAAAAAAAATACAATTTCCTGTCTACAGGCACTCCAACCTACCGGCTGTCTGATCCGAACAAAGTGCCAGATCTTTTGGACTTCTTTGTCGTTAATGGTATCTCAAACTCCTACTTGGATATAGAACCTAATAATGATCTTTCATCCGATCATTGACCAATCATAGCAACAATCAGCCCGACTACTATAAGTATTAAGAGAGTACCTAGGTTACACAACTCAAAAACCGACTGGTACACATACGGAAACATAATCAGCAACAACATAAACCTAAAAGTAAGACTCACAAACCCCCAAGAATTAGACGAAGCTATGAATAACCTAACCTCAATTCTCCAAAAAGCAGCTCAAGAGGCCACACCGCACACGGAGCCCCAAAACAGAAACACAAACATTCCACTGGAAATCAAAAAGATAATTAGTGAAAGAAGGAAAGTCAGAGCTAAGTGGCAATGTAGTCATGCACCAACAGATAAATTAGCATATAACCAACTAACTAACAAACTAAAAGACGCACAACACAGATCTTTATTCTAATTATATTCTAAACTTTAATCGGTACGATAATTTAATATGGCGATCGATTAAAGCAAAATCTAAACCTGTATACCTGAATCCCCCAATCCGTAAACAAGATCCTATTCCGGGACCATGGGCAAGTAGTAATCAAGAGAAAGCGAACCTTTTCTGAGTATGAAGCTGAGTATCTTGCTGAAGTATTTACACCTCATGAAAACATACCAGATCAAGAAATCTCACAATTCTTAAACGACAATCCACCTTCCACAGAACCTCCAAATGCATTAACACCAACAGAATTAAAAAAAGCAATAACCCTTTTAAATAACAAAAAACCACCTGACCCGGACCAAATAGCAGGAGCTTCCTAGAAAAGGCATCGTTATGCCCACTTACATATTCAATGCCGTCCTAAGGTTACAATACTGGCCCAAACAACTAAAACAAGCAGAAATAATTATGATCCCCAAATCACATATCCTCGTACAGACCCATAAGTTTACTATCCACTGTATCCAAACTACTCGAGAAATTGCTCCTCAACAGACTCAGTTTACTCCTAGATAAAATCCGAGACCATCAATTCGGATTCCTTCACCAACATTCAACTATCCAGCTGTGCCACCGAGTCGTTTATGAAATTAATAAATTTCTAGAAAAAAAATACTGTACCTCGGCCTTCCTCGATATAGGTCAAACTTTCGACAAGGTATGGCACGATGGACAACTTTACTGTACTTAATTTTTCGAGATTTTAAGATTTTCCAATTTTACTAAAATTTTCCAAAAATGGGCTGATATATATTATTATAAATAGCTATTGACACGAATATAATCACTAGTAGCATTAAGTTATTTAAGCTTTTAATTATGTATAAATCGTTTAAACTAGACTGGAGTGCGTCTTAGGATAAAGAGAAGAAACTGAATACAAGATATGTAAAAAACCTTTAGCAAGGTTGAACTTAGATGTGCTGATGCAATGAGCACTTGCAGTCCCACGGCTAGATTTACTTTATTTCGATAGCTTTGGTACTATGTGCAAAGCAGTACGAGCTTGAAATGCGATACCAGATTCTGTTGTAAGCTAAATTTATCATTTGCATATATCAATTATTTTTGCTTAATAACCTTAGCTAAAGAAACAGATTAATTTGATGAAAGTACTAGAATTATTTTATTAAAGTGACAATCAGAATTTGCACAAGAAACTAAACCCTTACTTATTGCAGCAAATTTCAATTGGTAAAATATACAAACAAAAATTTTCAGCCTTTGCTAACACTAAATATGCTGACTTTATTAATTGATTTGTTCTCATAGCAAGTTTATAATTGGCTGAAGTTGATAGAATACAAGGTCTGGCTATTAAATAACGAGACTGCGCGCACAGAAGACGTCCTAGAGGGGCAGGGGGGAAGACGAATGTAGCGTTGGATAGCTGGAAGTGTCTACTATGCCAGTACGAAAACACGTTTGTCGCTGTAGTAGTATTTTTTCTATAGAGGTTAGAAACGGACGTGTTTTTTTCTCGTGCCGATAAAAATGTGTGACGAAAAACACGAGCAACGGATCAATGTGAAATTTTTCGTTAAATTAAAATAAAACTCCGACTAAGTGCTATAAGTTGTTGAAAGAGGCCTATGGTGAGAATTCTCTATCTCGTGCGCGTGTTTTCGAATGGTATAAACGGTTTTCTGAAGGTCGAGGAAGCACCGAAGATGATAAACGTCCAGGTCGACCTGTCTTTGTTTCAACTCCGCAAACAGTGACCAAAATCGATGAAATTGTGCCCGGAGATCGTCGTATGAGCATTCAGATGATTGCTGAGACTGTAAACGCCGATAAAGAAACTGTCAGAAAAATTTTACATGACGAGTTGAACATGAAGAGAGTTTGTGCGAAGTTGGTCCCAAAAAATTTGACCCCTGAACAAAAGCTCGTCCGTCAACAGATCTGCTCAGATTTTCTTGAGAGGTTAGATAGCCTGAATTGATGGAAAACATCATCACTTGCGATGAAACATGGATATTCCAATACGATGTTGAAACTAAGCGGCAATCTATGCACTGGAAAACTCCTGCATCGCCAAGAATGAAAAAAGCAAGGATATCGAAATCAAAATTTAAAGCCATGCTAATCGTTTTTTTCTACATCAACGGCATCGTGATGACTGAATGGGTGCCACAGAGTCAAACTGTAAACCAAACTTACTATTTGAAAGTTTTGGCAACACTGCGAGAGCGAGTTCGTAAGAAACGGACGGAGTTGTGGAAAAACAAGTCGTGGATCTTGCACCAGGACAACGCACCTGCCCATAACGCGCTGTCTGTGAAGCGTTAGCCGCTAGACGCACGTCAGTGCTCGAACAAGCGCGTACTCGCCTGATTTATCATCCTGTGATTTTTTCCTGTTTCCGAAAATCAAGTCTGCCTTAAAAGGAACCCGGTTCGAGTCGATCAAAATGGTGAAGCGAAAATCGGCGGAGCTCCTAAATGCTCTTACAAAAGACTTCCAGCATTGCTTTGGCCAATGGAAAAAACGAATGGAACGGTGTGGCGAGGGGAGGACAGTACATTCAATTGAAGAATAATTTTTAAAATAAAACTCTTTTTCATAAGCAGTATCGTTATTTAATAGCCAGACCTCGTATTAGCTATTAGTATTTCATGTATTATGCTCACTTAACTAATTAACATTGTAATAAGTTCGGGTTGTCTCCCCTCATCTAGTAGATTTTCCACTTCTGTTTCTATTGTAATCCTATAATATATTGCAATTTATAATACTCATAGTACTAATAATAACACTAATACGTGTTATTTTAGAGTACAATTAATACGAAAGTACGATCTTTTTTGAAGAGCGTCTTCTTGTTGCGCATAATAACATGCAATGTAACAGGTAGTTAACACTCAACAGATAACTTAGACAACCTAGCAAACTGCAGAGTGCAGACAAGATACAACAATAGAACGTAATGTCCCGAGTCCGACACGGGCGTAACCGAACTGATCGCGGTTTGAGCACACGTGTGATAAAAAGCTAACAAAGTATACTTGCGATGGAAATTCGTTAGTTTGTTCCTACACCATAAAATAATGTAATTACAACACTTTGTTCTATCAACAAAAACTAATTCAGCAAATGAGAATTTGTTACCAAAGATAATTCATTCTTAGTGTGCTATATCGTATGAACAGTTCCGATTTTTCGTAGTTAGATGCATATAATAAAAATAAGGTACGTAAGTTTCTTTTTATAAATATCTTTAATTAATGAGCGGTAATTTTAAGATTTTTAATTGAAGTTTATGAAAAGTGAACAAAAAATGCAGTTACAATCCATTTTAATTAGTTCCAAAGATTGATCGTTTCTTCAACAGTAGAACTGTTTCAAGCGAAAAGTAAATAACTAAAAATTTGAAACAAAATAGATTTGCCTTTTTACGATTTAGTTTCTCGTTTTTGCCGTTTGATGTTTTACAAAGTATTAAATTAACAAAAGCTTTTTTAGGTTAAACTATAAACCCACACAACCTGCACAGCCTCATTCATTTACAGACTTATCGATCAGTTATCTCTTTTTAATCTGCATATCCCTGTTATACATGCACGAAATAATGCTGTAAATTCATCCAAACGCTATAATGAACCGTGCTTTTCATTACAGGAAAATAAATTTTATATCTCGGTGCTGTTTTATAATTATCTCATTTGACAAGATTGTCACATTAACCCTCGTCATCTGCACGGCGGTGGAAACTTTAATATTTGCCACCGGGGAAGCCACATTTTCGCGTTATTCAGTTTTCAGGGTTTAATATTAAGGTAAAAGTTAGGTATTTAGAAATAATATTATGAATAGATGCTTTAATTAGATATTATACGTAACAGTACTTAATATGGAGTTTAATGGCAGGAAAGGATTTTGGTAAACACGAATTTTGTTTTAAAGTGTAATTGCAGGGTAACATTTCATTAAAATAAAATTTATTCAAGATTTGCTTAGTTTAGTTAAGTTTGGCAATTACGTTAAATATAAATTCAAATTACTTTCGTTTTGGATTAATGGTGCAATTTGCTTTTTATAAAGATCTGTTGCGTTGTTTGAGTTTTATCTCTTTTATTATCCTCTCTTCTCATGTTACAAGTCAACATCTTTATGAATTAACACAAAGCAGATGGGCTTGCTTGTGTTTTATTATATCGCGATAATAACAGTAATAGCACTAGCGTAATGGATTATTATTGTTAATTGTTATTTAGGTAAATTCAGTTACATTGTCTAATCTTTTAATTAATCTGATAATTAAGTCTGGTTTTCTAATAAACTGGCTGTTTGAGTTATTATTCCGCTTTGTTGATTCTGTTTGGAGTTGTATCAACTCAATTTTTATTTAATGTTAAACGAAAACCATCTGGGAGTGAACGGCTTATTTGCATAACAGAGTTACTGGGGAGTTGGGAGTAATTAATTATTACTTTCTGTATTTTCAATACTCATGTTTAATGAAAAATTAATACTAAAGCATATGAATGATTTTCTTGTGAAATGTGTTTTTAGCACTCTTCGAAATAGGAAGGGGTATAATTTATTTAAAAAAAATTGAATTGTAGCTCTCCTTTAGGTTGCTTTATTGGTTTTAATACTTCTTAAGGATGGCTCTGTTACATTACTACTATGGCCATATAGGCAATGCTATCATTTTCTTCAAAGTATAAAAATCGGTGGTAGGATATTATTGATTGATTGATGACATTTTAGCTTGTTTTGACAGTTCTTTTGAGGTTATCAATGAATTTTTAATTCTTATTAATAGTATTCACCAAAACATAAATTTACATTAGAACCAGAACAAAATAGGGCTATAAACTTCCTAGACTTAACTATCAAGATTAACGCACACAATCTATTTAAATTTTCCATATACAGAAAAGCAACACATATGGACATAACAATACTGAATGAATCCTGTCACCACAAGGCATAGTAGCCTACATATCCTTAGTACACAGAGCTTTAACTATTACCACAGCCAGATTTTAGCAAAGAGATATCAACCATTAAACAACTAGCACATGTAAATAATTACAATCCGAACATGATTGACAGTTTAGTTAAACAAAAATATTATAGGTTAGCTACCTGTGGGGTGTTACACGTCGTAATAAAAATAGTTTGAATTTTAAAACGTTTAATTAAAATTACTAATAAATAACAACTATAACAAATAAATATACAAAATTGAATGATATGAATATTGAATGCTGTATTCTGGTTGAAATTGCAATACTGAATGCCGCTACGGGCCAATGGCTCTGCTACCCTTCTTGAATGGTTGGAGTGGTGGTGGTAGCTAAAATACCTAATGTACCCAAGTACAGTTAAGGTACAGTTGTACCGTACATATCCTGGCAGCCTTTGAACTATCCTGTTCAAGATTATCTTCTGGAAATGGACATAATTTGTTGGTAGTCCTAGTGACGTTTCCACTGGATGTTTTCACTGTTGCTGTTCGTATTAGTCCATCTTTACCCGGGTGTACTTCGAGAATGACACCCATACGCCAATAGAGAGGATGCAGATTATCTTCTTTTAATAGAACAGGAGTTCCAGCCGGCAGAGTTGTTTGTGCTTGTTGACGCCATTTACTTCTTTGTTGAAGAGAGTTTAAATGTTCTTTGCTCCAACGTTTCCAGAAATTTTGCGTCAATTTTTGAACTCTTTGCCATCGTGGGAGGTGACATTCTTTTATTTCTGTTAGATTGGGTTCTAAGTTTGATGTGAGTCTGTGGCCAATAATAAATGTCCTGGGGTTAGTGGAGAAAAATCATTTGGATCACAGGATAGAGGTGTAATAGGCCTAGAATTTATACATGCTTCAATTTGTACCAACACCGTGAGCATTTCCTCATAAGTAAAAAGTGCATTACCCACAGTTTTCTTTAAATGATATTTCATTGCTTTAATACCGCTTTCCCAAAATCCCCCGCGGTGAGGTGAACGAGCTGTTATAAAATTCCATTCAATGTTACTTTGCTTTAATAACTTTCGTTGTCAAAGTCTGCAGATTTTAATAATTTTATTAATTCGCGATTTGCTGCTGTAAAATAGGTTGCATTGTCAGAATGTATTGAATAGACCTTTCCCCGTTTAGCCATAAATCGCTTCAAGGCAGCCAAAAATGATTCGCATGTAGCGCCTGTGACTAGCTCAATGTGAATCGCCTTTGTTGTAAAGCATTTGAAAAGAGCAACATAAGATTTTATTGTCTTTTTACTTCGACGACTACCTTCTTTTATCATCACTGGGCCGCCATAGTCAACAGCACAATGTAAGAATGGTAGCGAAGGTATTACGCTTGAGGATGGTAAATTTCCCATCAACTGATCTGTAGTTTGAGGATTTACTTTGAAACAAGTGTGACATTTATGAACTAAATTTCGAACAGCAGATCTAGCTGATAATGGCCAATATTTTTCGCGAATTGCATTAATCGTGGCTGATGGCCCTGCGTGTAATTCTTGTTTATGGTAGTCTAACATTATGAGTTTTGTTACGTGATCTTTTGACGGTAATACAATTGGAAATTTTTGATTATATTTTAATTATGAATTACATAATCTACCGCCAACTCGAATTGTGCCGTTATTATCAATAAATGGATTTAAACTTATTAACTTGCTAGATGTTTTGATGGGACGACCTTTTGTTAAGTCGTTTAGTTCTGCTTCGAAGTCTTGCCTTTGTACAAGTTTAATTATCACGTTAGTTGCATTATTTAATTCTGGTATGGTTAGTTTTTTGTCAGTATATTGTATGTTATGTTTTGTAGCACAATTTTGAATAAATCGCAGACAGTAGGTTATGATCCTTTGTAATTTTGCAAAAGAAGAATACTTCGTTAAAATTAAAAAATCTGGTTTTACTGATATTGTGAGATTTTTATTGTCAGCACGTTTCTCTAAGACACTTGTGTTTCCATTACTATCAGGAAGTGAATTTGGCCATTCGCTTTCATGATTTACAAGAAAGTTTGGTCCATGAAACCAAAAATTGTTGTCAATTAGTTTTTCAGGTAAAATACCTCTCAAAACAATGTCTGCTGGATTGTTTTCCGAACTAATATGATGCCAATCGTTTATTTTAGTTAAGAGTTGAATTTCCGCTACACGATTTGCAACTAATGTTTCCCACTGATGTGGTGGTGCGTTAAGCCATGATAAGACAATAGACGAGTCAGTCCACAAGTACATTGATTTAAATGTTAAATTTAAAATAGTCAAAAGTTTTTTGAATAATCGCGCTAGCAGTACCGGCGCACAAAGTTCTAACCGCGGTAAAGTTATGGTTTTAAGCGGAGCTACCCGAGAACGTGCACATAGAAGCTCAGTATTGTATTTATTGTTACTTTTGTCAAATACTCTTATGTAAATACATGCACCGTACGCTGACATGGAGGCATCGCAAAATCCGTGTAACTCAATTTCACTATGTGCATTTAAAATTACCTTACGTGGTATGTTTAATGTATTTAATATGTGCAACTGATTAGCAAACTTTAACCACTTTTCATTTAAATCTTTGGGGAGAATGTCATTCCAATCAAGTTTAAGTGACCAAAGTTTTTGTATAAATATTTTTGCAGTTACAATAACTGGCGAAAGTAATCCTAAAATGTCATATATTTGAGCTATTGTTGACAGTATAGATCTCTTTGTAACCCGTTTATTAAATTCTGGATTTATTGTATATTTGAAAGTGTCCGTTTGACAATTCCAAACTAATCCGAGTGTTTTAACTTCGTATTTATTATCAAGTTGTATTTGAAAATTATCGTTTACTTCGTTACCAGGTAAAATTTCTGAATAATTTGAGGAGCATTTTTGTAATTGGAACCCCCCCTTTTGTATCGCGTGAATTAATTGATTTCGTAATTCAATTGCTTCTGAAATTGTATTTGTTCCTGTTAATAAGTCGTCGATATAAAAATCTCTCAAAATTACTGAACATACTAAAGGAAAATTTTCTTGTTCGTGAACCCCTAATTGTTGCAGACATTTAGTTGCTAAGTAAGGAGGGGATGCTGTTCCGTTATGGGTCTGACCTTAGTTTTTTTTCTAGATGGATTTCCATTCGAAATATAATTTAATGTAAAATATTAATTAAACAAAATAAATTAACCTTTATCTAAAATTTATAACATTTTATATATCAAATAATTAATAATATTATAAATATTGCAAGTGGTGACATCTATGGCGTTTTAATAGAACGGATATTTTGTTTGATGAACCTATGACAGTCGGGTCACTCTTAAATGGCAACCGAACAATAAATCGCCCATCCTAATCCCTTTTGAATATTTCCAAGAAATTTTTTTCACAAGCAAGTTCTTCTAAAGATAAGGAGGCGTTATTGCTTGTTGGCTCTTCTAATTTCCAAAACTTGTTTAATTGAAAAGAAAGTTCTGTATCTGGGTTTTTACTTGAAGTTATACCGGCAAAGGTTTTATTATTGTTATTGCTATTTACAAATTTGCCTGTGACAACCCATCCCAGCAGGGTACGTCTTAAATAAATCTGCTTATTGTATATGTCTATAGTTTGTGAACCTACAATTTTCCAAAAATATTCGGCACCTATTAACAAATCTATTTTGTTTGGTTCGTTAAGATGAAGATTAATATTACTAGAAATCTTTAAACTGGCTTTAGAGTATGGTAAACTTGGAAATTCCTCCGTAATTTTTGGTATTACTAGACAATGCATTTCTAATGAAAATGAACTATAACACGATTTAATTGATATTTGTGTTGAGTATTTTACTCGTGTTTCTATTTCGCCAATACCAGAAAAACGAAAGTTAATTTTATTTGTTTTTAGCGAAAGGGTTTCACATATATTGCTTGTTACAATATTACTTTATGAACCACAATCAAGAATAGCTCGACAATTATGATAATTACCGGTTGAATCTTGGAATAGCCATTATATTATTGAGTGTTAGCATAAGTATTTAACATCATTAGAAAGAGGATCTTATTATATAATTTGTTTAATAATAATTATAAATTTGTAAGAATTAGTGGGAATCGGTCAGATTAATAAAAAGACGATAATTTTTAACGTTTCGGTATATTTCGGTAATTTCGGTATGGTTAGTTGTACAAACCATGCATTTATGTGCAGAGTATAATATTTTCAAAAACTTAAGGTTATGTAGTGAGTTAGAAATGTCAGCGATAACTAAACGACAAAATTTTGAAATTATAAATTTTGATGTTACGTCAACATGTGTATTATTTATGAAAGTTTTGAATTTAGTCAGTGATTTTAATAATAAACAATTTAATGTAATTGATTAAACAGTGCTGTTGGTTTTAATAGTGACTTAATGACTATTACGTAGTAAGTTTGTGGAAAGAATTTTTTTCTGGATTATCAGATTAATATTGGCTATTGGAACTTCGATGGAATATGGAAATTGATCATTGTATAAATTTAAATGAATTTACATTATGTTTGAAATACAGCTGTTGTTTATAATTTCAATTTTATCCAGTAATACAAAACTTTTTCATGAAGAGTGGTGAAATTTTGGTACATTTCAACCATTTTGATATTCAATGAATTTTAAAAGGCGCCAAAAATTTGATCTTTGTAAATAATGTAATAAATTTATTTAAAGTTAGTAATAATACAAATAATAGAAATATTAATTTTAAAGATAAATAGAATTATACTGTCTTAGAATTAATTTTTCTTTTATTGGAAGATTAAGTCGCTGGGCTAAATGTATAGAATTGGATGGAAATTATGTTGAAAAATAAAATACACTTTTTACCCTAAAATAAGTATTTCATTCAAAAGTCACTCTGCCGTCAAATCGCCCTCGTATATGTGGATAATGCAGCCATGCAAGAAACTTTAGCAAGCTTTATAAAATTGTTTCATTTTAGACGAAACAAACATCAACGCAACTGTACATCTCGTGCATTGTGCACATCATTTAAAAGGATAGATTTTCGAAAAGGTAAGTTATATTGACAGTTCGTATATTAACAGAGATTGTCTACTTACTCAAATGTTCAAAACGAAACCAATTTATTTTGTGCAATACTAGAAATTACTTCCGACATGTATATAATTTGAAATACTGATGAAATACGTAGGTAGAAATTAACAGAAACTTTTACGGAAGCGTAAAAGTTCATACTCCAGGGATATTAACAGTGGCGGATTTAATACTTAAGGGGCCTGAAGCGTTACTAATATTTGAGGCCCCATAGTATAAATCAATTACTACAATTTATATACCTTTTATATCTTTATCAAAAATTAAATACATAAAATTATTAATATCAGGTGCGAATTCACGTTGGGGGGGGGGGATGGAGGCAATTGCCTCCTCAAGATTTTTTGAATAATCCGACTTCGTCTCATGCCGCAGTCACACGAGTGTGAAATTGGCGTTTTTGTACGTGTTACACACTATACTTTATCTACGACCACAAAAACATAATAAAACACCAAAAACTAGGAAAAATATTTAACATAAAATGATTTGAGATGAGATGTTGGATTGTCAAAAGTAGACAACGCCCACAGTTTGTGGTAAACAGGTGTTAGTTGTAAAAATTAAGAAATGAACTTACTGAGATTTGAACAATTATTTAAATTAATAATGGTAGTTTTGCTGGTGTCTTCAGTTTTTTAAATGTCATAGACACATTTTTAAATGTATTTTGGACGTCATGTTGTTCCGCAGCTGCTTTTTTGTTAATGTAAGTAAATCATAACCTCAATTTTACAAATACATTGAATACCTAATGCTTCATTTGAATGTAATTTGAAATAATAAATTCCCAAAACATTTTTAGATTTCCATGTAATAGACCGATTATTCTAAATGTATGGATTAAAGCCATGAGAAGGACATATCGTTAAATAAATTTTACGTTAATTTGTAATAACTTTATATGGTAACAATAATTTTATATGCTGGTAGTCGACACAGTAGCTCAGAGGTAGAGATGTCGCTCAGAAATTGGCCTTAGGTTCGATTTCCAACAGGGCGATAATTTTTTCTATATGGATTTGCATTCATAATATAACTTAAAGTGAAACATTAATTAAACAAAATAAATTAACATAAATAAAATATAAAATTAACACAAACGTGTTTTAATAAAGTGAGTTTTGTTGATGAACGACTAAGACTATTATACTCAATTTTATAGTGGTATGTGTATAAATCACAGACGAGCTACTTCTAACTGAGGAGAACCAAAACCTCGAAACAGCTGTCTTAAGGTGCCGTCTGTGTGATTTATACACATATCACTAAGAAATTGTGCGTATAATAAATAGTCGTCCATTAACAATTTTTAACTTTTAAATTTATTAAAAACTCACTTTATTAAAACACGTTTGTGTTCATTGTATATTTTATTTATATTAATTATACGCGAAACGTATAACTAATTTGCGAAACGTAATCTGGATAATAAAGATTTTAGTGCTCTAGATTTTTGAGTTTAATTAATTTGGTCTAACCCAAGAAAGAAAATCCAACAATATTAAGTATACGGTCGGATGCTCGACCGGATTTTAATTTGTATATTCCTGTATCGGATAATCATATTATGCTGCTTAGTGCGGCTTGATACCTACAGGAGGCACCACAGCTATTTGATGGTGTTAATGTTATTTCCGAGCTAGTATATACGCTCGGGTGATGTGTATAGAATTCACAGACTAGCTGCCACTAACTGAGGAGATCCAAAAGCTCGAAACAGCTGTCTTAGGATGCCATCTTTATAATCTCTATCCTCAATGTCAAAACATAAATTTTGCATAATGTCATTTTCAATAAACATTACTAATAAATTTTTGAAATGACTTTGTCCAAGATTATTTCTTAAATAATTTTTTACACGTTTAAGAACGAAGATAGATCGCTCTCCAGTTGCATTACATATCGGTAATGTTTTTTTAAATTGTTTTAACATTGGAAAATGCTGACAATTGACGAATGACATTAAGGAATTTCACCCATTCGAAAGCATGGTACAATTCCCCTTCCCCGAATGTAAGTCGGACCTTTTTGTACACCTTTTTTATCCACCTGTACACGATATGAAATGTGGTTCTCACATGTTTCACTATTCTTGACAAAGTGAGTTTCTGGGCAAGGGTCCTCTGCGGGCTTGTGCGCAAATCCGCCACTGTTCATCGAATGTCTATCAGAAACCATTAATTCAAGAAATTAGTCATTATAGTAGTCGGATGAACGTGCTGATTGCGCGAGAAGACCAGTATTCAGACTGACAGAGATGATACATTCCTAACAGGTCTGCTGTGAAACAGTCTACTCCGTTACAATATTTTACCTATCGCTCTGAGTGCTTGCATTTTCGTACAAAACTCTAATGCGTCCACCGTACACTTTTTACCAGCCTGTACAGTGTGTGTACACGATATGATCTGTTTCTTGTTTTATTTTTTTCGAGAAAGTGAATTCCCATGCCAATAATTTTTATTTTTCGCGTGTCCTGTGCAGTCCTTGGAGGCCTCTGCGGAGCCCCCTGACTTGTGGGGCCTGAAGCGGCCGCTTCAAACGCTTGTGCCTAAATCCGCCACTGGATATTAACAAGCATTGCAGCACTTTAAAAAATAATTCGCCTGTAAATAAATATTCAGGTATATTATAATTATTGTATTTATATGAAACCATGCTATCTTATACATTGCAAAGAAACCTTTATTTTTATAGACTACAAATATATATATATATATATATATATATATATATATATATATATATATATATATATATATATATATATAATTGCTACAATAATAATAATAATAATAATAATAATTGCTACAACCCATAGCCTGGAAACCAGGCCCCAGAAGCTATAAGCTTGTGCGGGAGGTAGGGGGCGATTATTATTATTACGTAGGCCCTAAGTGCGGCTGCAGCCGACTTACAGATGGAACAGCGCAAATCCCACATTTGCGTCACAGCTAAGGAAAACTGCAGAAAACCTTAACCAGATCTGCCGGCACCGGGAATCGACCGCGGGCCGCGCTTGGGTAAAAGTCCAGCACTCTAGACATTACACTACCAAGGCTGTTTATAGTATATATATATATATATATATATATATATATATATATATATATATATATATATATATATATATATATATATATATATAATTGCTATATATATATATATATATATATATATATATATATATATATATATATAATATTTAGAATGCAAATTCATATAGAAAAATTTATCATCGACTCTGCTGGGACTCGAACCCAGGACCCTCCACTGTCTAGGTGGTATCTCTACCAACTGAGCTACAGAGTACGACTACCAGCATAGCGAGAAATTTTCCATATGAATTACATGTTTAAGCAGACATACAAAGTAACTAGATATTTTTTTGAATATTATTAATGAAGATCAGCAAGTCGCATGACAACAACATCAATATTCAAAGTATCTAGATTATTTTTAATCATTCCGAAAGGAAATTAATTATATATAAATTTTAGTTGAAATTAATTTTTGTTAAGTTGAATAATGATTTTACATTAAATAATATTTAGAATGCAAATTCATATAGAAAAATTTATCATCGACTCTGCTGGGACTCGAACCCAGGACCCTCCACTGTCTAGGTGGTATCTCTACCAACTGAGCTACAGAGTACGACTACCAGCATAGCGAGAAATTTTCCATATGAATTACATGTTTAAGCAGACATACAAAGTAACTAGATATTTTTTTGAATATTATTAATGAAGATCAGCAAGTCGCATGACAACAACATCAATATTCAAAGTATCTAGATTATTTTTAATCATTCCGAAAGGAAATTAATTATATATAAATTTTAGTTGAAATTAATTTTTGTTAAGTTGAATAATGATTTTACATTAAATAATATTTAGAATGCAAATTCATATAGAAAAATTTATCATCGACTCTGCTGGGACTCGAACCCAGGACCCTCCACTGTCTAGGTGGTATCTCTACCAACTGAGCTACAGAGTACGACTACCAGCATAGCGAGAAATTTTCCATATGAATTACATGTTTAAGCAGACATACAAAGTAACTAGATATTTTTTTTTTTTTTGAATATTATTAATGAAGATCAGCAAGTCGCATGACAACAACATCAATATTCAAAGTATCTAGATTATTTTTCATCATTCCGAAAGGAAATTAATTATATATAAATTTTAGTTGAAATTAATTTTTGTTAAGTTGAATAATGATTTTACATTAAATAATATTTAGAATGCAAATTCATATAGAAAAATTTTATCATCGACTCTGCTGGGACTCGAACCCAGGACCCTCCACTGTCTAGGTGGTATCTCTACCAACTGAGCTACAGAGTACGACTACCAGCATAGCGAGAAATTTTCCATATGAATTACATGTTTAAGCAGACATACAAAGTAACTAGATATTTTTTTGAATATTATTAATGAAGATCAGCAAGTCGCATGACAACAACATCAATATTCAAAGTATCTAGATTATTTTTAATCATTCCGAAAGGAAATTAATTATATATCGCTATGCTGGTAGTCGTACTCTGTAGCTCAGTTGGTAGAGATACCACCTAGACAGTGGAGGGTCCTGGGTTCGAGTCCCAGCAGAGTCGATGATAAATTTTTCTATATGAATTTGCATTCTAAATATTATTTAATGTAAAATCATTATTCAACTTAACAAAAATTAATTTCAACTAAAAATTTATATATAATTAATTTCCTTTCGGAATGATTAAAAATAATCTAGATACTTTGAATATTGATGTTGTTGTCATGCGACTTGCTGATCTTCATTAATAATATTCAAAAAAAAAAAATATCTAGTTACTTTGTATGTCTGCTTAAACATGTAATTCATATGGAAAATTTCTTGCTATGCTGGTAGTCGTACTCTGTAGCTCAGTTGGTAGAGATACCACCTAGACAGTGGAGGGTCCTGGGTTCGAGTCCCAGCAGAGTCGATGATAAATTTTTCTATATGAATTTGCATTCTAAATATTATTTAATGTAAAATCATTATTCAACTTAACAAAAATTAATTTCAACTAAAATTTATATATAATTAATTTCCTTTCGGAATGATTAAAAATAATCTAGATACTTTGAATATTGATGTTGTTGTCATGCGACTTGCTGATCTTCATTAATAATATTCAAAAAAATATCTAGTTACTTTGTATGTCTGCTTAAACATGTAATTCATATGGAAAATTTCTCGCTATGCTGGTAGTCGTACTCTGTAGCTCAGTTGGTAGAGATACCACCTAGACAGTGGAGGGTCCTGGGTTCGAGTCCCAGCAGAGTCGATGATAAATTTTTCTATATGAATTTGCATTCTAAATATTATTTAATGTAAAATCATTATTCAACTTAACAAAAATTAATTTCAACTAAAATTTATATATAATTAATTTCCTTTCGGAATGATTAAAAATAATCTAGATACTTTGAATATTGATGTTGTTGTCATGCGACTTGCTGATCTTCATTAATAATATTCAAAAAAAAAAAATATCTAGTTACTTTGTATGTCTGCTTAAACATGTAATTCATATGGAAAATTTCTTGCTATGCTGGTAGTCGTACTCTGTAGCTCAGTTGGTAGAGATACCACCTAGACAGTGGAGGGTCCTGGGTTCGAGTCCCAGCAGAGTCGATGATAAATTTTTCTATATGAATTTGCATTCTAAATATTATTTAATGTAAAATCATTATTCAACTTAACAAAAATTAATTTCAACTAAAATTTATATATAATTAATTTCCTTTCGGAATGATTAAAAATAATCTAGATACTTTGAATATTGATGTTGTTGTCATGCGACTTGCTGATCTTCATTAATAATATTCAAAAAAAAAAAAAAATATCTAGTTACTTTGTATGTCTGCTTAAACATGTAATTCATATGGAAAATTTCTCGCTATGCTGGTAGTCGTACTCTGTAGCTCAGTTGGTAGAGATACCACCTAGACAGTGGAGGGTCCTGGGTTCGAGTCCCAGCAGAGTCGATGATAAATTTTTCTATATGAATTTGCATTCTAAATATTATTTAATGTAAAATCATTATTCAACTTAACAAAAATTAATTTCAACTAAAATTTATATATAATTAATTTCCTTTCGGAATGATTAAAAATAATCTAGATACTTTGAATATTGATGTTGTTGTCATGCGACTTGCTGATCTTCATTAATAATATTCAAAAAAAAAAAAAAAATATCTAGTTACTTTGTATGTCTGCTTAAACATGTAATTCATATGGAAAATTTCTCGCTATGCTGGTAGTCGTACTCTGTAGCTCAGTTGGTAGAGATACCACCTAGACAGTGGAGGGTCCTGGGTTCGAGTCCCAGCAGAGTCGATGATAAATTTTTCTATATGAATTTGCATTCTAAATATTATTTAATGTAAAATCATTATTCAACTTAACAAAAATTAATTTCAACTAAAAAATATATATATATATATATATATATATATATATATATATATATATATATATATATATATATATATATATATATATATATATATATATATATATATATATATATATATATTATACTCTTTTAATAGAATCTGGATGTATATGAAATAGATAAATAATTCAAAAATATGAAATAAATAAAGATTAGTAAAAGTTTCACAGTTTTATTGAAATATACCCAAGCAGCATCTAAGTAGCGGTAACTGAGATCGGAACTTTGATTGAGTAGCTGTTACGTAACTACAACTAAATTTATGACTTTATAGGTTTAATTACTTAAATTTGAAATATTTTAGTAATTATGTAGTTACTTCTACTATTTATTAGAACTATGTAGTTACATTAATTCTAAGTACCTTTTTAAAGTATGTGGAACGGTATTGCTACTTAGTATAATTACCTTAATGTTGTTGCAACTTATATGATATTATGATTGTAGCAGTAACTTGCCCGAAGCTACTGAGCCATAAATGAGCCATAATTAAATAATAATTGTTATTAAGTAGCAATCAGTATAAAAATATTGGTTGTTTGTTTACGATTGACGTTTAAATTTGAGGTTAAGTTCCAATGGGAATTTTGCAGTGACATTAGGAGCTAGAAAGTGGCTACGGAAACCGTATTTTACACTTCGTGGTAACAGCAACCTAGAAGTAGAATTTGTTTAGTTCCCGTTATTGTTTGTTTATAAAGCGACACAAACTTTAGACACACATTTTACAGTTAATACTACTTTAAGGTGACATTTTCAAAACAACTCCATATTTACTTGTAAAATGTTGAAGGCTATTAATCAATTTGCAATTTGTTGCAATTGTTAAAAAGTCTTTTACTATAACTCTCAATAAAGATAACAAATCGATGTCAAATTGTGCCTTGGGAATAAAATAAAAATGGTTTCTATCATGTTTATCAATTTATAAGTATTTTTGTCATATTTTATTCAAGACATTTTTTATTAAAAAATATATTGAAAGAAGGCGCGTTGTTATTTTTCGATCTATCATCATCGCATTTAACAGAAAAGTTGCGATGGTTTATAATTTTGGTATGCTAGATTGACAAAATAACGAAACATTTCATCTCTTTATGTATTATGTACTTATTACAAATAAAATAGTAATCCATTTTGTGACACGACCGCGGCATTAGTAGAGAAAGTGAAAGAATATTTGTTAAGTTGCAAGAGTAAGAGAGAACAACGACGCGACACGATGTGTCAAAGAGAAAAAAAGTTCCACGAAAGTAGCAATTACTACGCCGCCACGTTCCCGCTACGTAGCCTAAAGGTAGCTGGACAAGTTCCGGAAAGGTTACTGCAACTTATCTGCTACCCGAGAATTGTTCCCCATTTTGGTTCCATGCACGTAACAATACCGTAGCAAATACGTTCTTGTGACTAACGGCAAAAACTTTATAGTTCCACCGGTGGTTGCTGGTACGTAGCGGTGACTAAAAATGCTGCTTGGGTAACCTGACAATATTGTTTCGACAGCTAAGCTGTCATTATCAAAGGTAATATAATTATAAACAAACATGTCGCTAAGGTAGATACAAAAATAGGTAACTAGATAAAATAATAATAATAATCAGAATTAAGTATCTAATACTTCCAGTAACTGAGAATTACTGAGCTCAAGTTGTTCATTCATTAAAGGTACCCTGAGTTTGTGTTTGTATATCTCAAAGGTTTCTAAAATATCTAATTTGCGTTTGTTATTACAAAAATGTAGGAATTTAATATTATTTTGAGAAGTCATTGTGTGATTTTGTTCTGAAAGGTGTTTGGCATAATTAGATCTTTCAGGATGTTTATTTTTGTAATGACGTACGTGTTCTTTATATCTTATGTCAAAATTTCGAAGTGCTTGCCAATATATACCGAACTACAAAAAGAACAATTTAAACGGTAAATGCCCGATTTCATGATATCATGTGTTCTGTCTTTAGCATTAAATAAAAATGAAAAAGTGTTAGTGTTGGTTTTAAATGTTATTTTATAATTGTTGGTTTTTCTTAGTATATGTGCAATTTTTTCTGATATTTTGCCAAAATATGGTATAGATATGTAATTTGTGTCTTCTGTTTGATTGTCAATGGGATATATTCTTTTGATAGCTAACCTATAATTTTTTTGTTTAATTAAAGTGTCAATAATGTTCGGATTGTAATGATTTGTATGTGCTAGTTGTTTAATGGTTGATATATCTTTGCTAAAATCTGGTTTTGTTAGTGGAATAGTTAAAGCTCTGTGTACTAATGATCTGTAGGCTGCTATTTTGTGTGTTTTATGGGAACAAGATTCATTTGGTATTGTTATGTCTGTTTGTGTTGGTTTTCTGGAAAATTCATATTGATTGTGTGCGTTAATCTTGATATTTAAGTCTAGAAAGTTTATAGCCCTGTTTTGTTCTGTTTCTAGTGTAAAATCTATGTTAGGGTGGATACTATTAATAAGAATTAAAAATTCATTGATAACCTCAAAAGAACTGTCAAAACAAGCTAAAATGTCATCAACATAACGAAACCAGGAGATAATGTATTTAGAGAGGTTTAATTCAAATATTTGATCTTCGAACTTGTCTATAAATATATGTTAGCTAATAGAGGACTTAGAGAATTACCCATAGGTAAACCATCCTTTTGTAAATAAATTATGTTATTAAAAGTGAAATAATTTTGACTTATACAAAGATCAAATAATTGAATTAACTCTAACCTTTTAACTAATTCTATATTACTATTGATCAAGAAACTATCTAATAAAGGAATACATTCTTGTGGGGGTATTCTGGAGAACATGTTGCAAATATCAAAACTAACAAGTTTTGAATGTGGTGGAAGATGTATGTTTTGCAGCTTATCTACTAATTCTAATGAATTTCTAACAGAGCATTTCGATTTGTAACCTATCGTTTTAATAATCTGGTTGTTTTTTTTTGGATATATTTTATTGAAAAATGGAATAAATCCCTTTATTTTAGTGTCGACGAAAGAACATTTTCTTATTACTATTAATTAACTTAAATTCATAAAAACACTTTTTACATTTTCCTTTTTTCATAAATCTAATCGTTATATCGTTAATAATCTTATCCGATTGTTTTGAAATGCCAAGATTTTTGATATGCGACCCAAATTACATACTTCAATTGAACGTTAGGTAGACGCAGCTTGTCAAACATGTTTTTAGGTGGTTCCATCAAAAAGGTCCAACCTTTACATTAAAATGTGTATCAATTCTATGGTCATGATGCTACTCTACCTACTTATTTTTAACAAAACAACTTCTCAAAAAGCTTTAAAATTCAATAAGAGTGCAAAATTAATGTATCTCGTTAACATGAACTTTACATTGCAACTATAATCTCAACAGGCAACTTGCTATAGTCTTTTTACTATGAAAATCTGGATTCCCACATATACTTTATCTGCTTAAAAATTTTTTTTTGTACATGTTAGTTTTAATTAACTAATTTTATGTGCATTAAGTAATTTTTTTATTTATTTTTTAAGTGAGGTTATGCAACCATGATCTTCCTATTAAATATTATAATAAAAGTTATTTAACCCCAGAATGAGCAAATATGTTGACCATATGTATTTCTAAAATGGACATTATTAGCAATGATTTGCTTTATTTGGCAAAATAAAAAAGCAAAACAAAATAAACAAAAGCATTTTGGGGGATGCAGCATTGTTTTTCCATTATTAAAATTTTTAAATAGAAATATTGATCATTTTTATTTCTGCTTGTCATAATAAACCGAACAAACTTTCTTTTACAATATTTTACACAAAGGAAATCTTTTCATCCATCTTGCTGCTTAAATGCGATAAGCCGAAGAATTTAAAGCAGACAACTTATGGCCATTTAGACCATTTGCCCCAAATGAGATAATTTAACTAACGTTTGTTATACTCGCTCAGTAGAATGCGACTAAGTTTTAAGATAACGAGACAAACTTGAGCGAAAGTTATTTAGAAAACATACACAATGGCGTAATTTTTTCAAATTTGTTTTCATGGCGCTATTTAAGATACGCTTTCTTAATGGTATATGACAAATGATTTAAGTTTTCTTATAAGCATTCACTTTCCTTTTGTGATGAATCTACTTTTTGTTTTAAAACAATTCCTGCTTGTGAGTGATGAATTATAAATTTATTTAGACATAAAAAGTTCCTAAAGTACATAATCTTGCTAAAGATTATTATTTTAATACACAATTTTTATTAAAGATTGTTTTGTCTTTTTAGAAAAAAAAGTCTACAAATATAAAATATTTAATTTTATATTTATTAATTTAAAAGTAGTTGTAATATTAAAACAAAAACAGTTTATTTGTATTTTAAAATAAATCAACATTCTAAATTAAAAACTTTTCTGCTAGAAATAAAAGTTATTGTTATAATGCAATACTGTAGTAATAACAAACCGCATTAGCTAAATGTATAAAAGTCCTTATTTTCTTCATGGAAAAAGTAAAAAGTTTTCACACAAGTATATTCAACTTCTAATTCTGTTTTATAAACATTTACATTACCAACATTAATGTTCCTACAGTTTGCTTAGAGATATTTATAAGATTAGCAATCTTTTAAGTGGAAGTAATTCCGCGTTAACATTATTGTTAGAAGCCAGAAAAATAAAAGTTTCGAAATTTTAAAACGTAAACAACCCGGGGAATATATAAATTGTTTTGGTAATAACTGTTTCTAAGGGTCTATTTTATTTGTTAAGTAGATGTTATAGCGTCTTAATAAATCTTATATATTAAACAAAATAAATATTGATGATATAGTATAGTTTCGAATTTATTTATTTAAGTTGCTGTGAATAATTCTGTGAATAATTTTCTTATTATCGTTAACGGAAACGTAAACGGAAGTTATTATAGGAATAATAGGGAAATACATAATACAAGATAAATTGTTTTTTAATCACCTTAGTTTAAATTTTATTTTTAACTGTAACTAGTAAATTTCAACTTATATTTTTAGTTCAAAGCTATAACTTGCTTACTTCGTTGATTTAATTATTAAATCTATTTAGCACCCAACTAACCCTTTATTATTGTGATTTATATACAGTTTTCTAAAATGATCGCTGTGCTTGGCGTAGCAACTCAATGGTTTGAATTGGTTTTGCATTAATACCCAAAAAGCCACATTTTGAAAAATTTTTGTGCATTTAACTTGGTAGTATACAGCAACAGTGATCAATTACAATTTACGCTCTATAGTCTTTATTAAAATGGTATTGGTGGTAAGAAGAACATGTTACACAATTGTTCTGTAGTTTGAAGATATAAGATTACTTTTAGAGCTAACATTTATTTACATAACGCCTGGATTAAAAGTAATTGGAAATCAATTTAAATTATAAACAAGAAATATATGAAAACAATTTTTTTTATTTACAAAATTGCAACAGAAATATCTTGAAGTAATTATAACATTTCAAAAAAGCCAATGGGAAGCTGTCACACGGACACTTTCTAGCAGTTGAAGCATGACTGGTGACATAAATAAGCAGTTATATGTATCTATAATAATTTGATGATAACACAATATTTTCAATAAAGCATCTAACATTATAAGTAAAACACGTTGTAATATTATTTTATGTTTATTTCTTACTAACCAAAAATGAATTCTAACTTAAGGATAATTTAATAATTTCAATACAAAATCAGTTTATTATAAGTAACAAAACCTACCAAACTTTAAGTAAATAAAGAACGAAACTATAAAATCATGTTATCTGATAAACGGAAAATAACAATATAAATAAGATGGATTCAATTCATTTTACTGATTTTTACTTAGTATTTTTTGTAATTTAAATCCTGTTCTTCTGAAATCATCCTTTATCTAATAAGATTTTTATTTATTTATTATTTTTAAAACGATTACAAATGCGTAATTCGGTTATATTCTTATTTGGTACTTCTTTACCTGAAAGTATTAAGGCACAAAAATGTATAACACACTTAATTTGTTCAAGCTAAATAGTTCAATTTGAAAAATATGTTATCGTTTTAATGCATGATATATTCCGCAGTAAAGGGCAACCAACGTCGCAGATTACTGGTGTACAACTCACAAAAACACATAAGGGTAGAAAATCAAGTTCTTGAAATTTTAAAATTAACTGTCAGGTATTATTAAGAATTAATAGGGTATCTTTTATGCACGATCTTGGAACTGAGAAGTAGCCACGTACTGAAATAACACCCCCGTACTTGGCCATTTCATCGTGGCGCTTAAAGCAAGTACACTTGTGCGTTTATTAAATGTACCGCCAGTGAAACAAGCGGTTAATCTGTCAGCCTGTAGTTTTAGCCTGTGTTACAATTATTCCGCTTGTATTTATTGCGATGTATTAAATATAGGTACAAAGATTATGATGTTTTTTGTTGAAATTTTAGCAATAATCTGTCATGAGTTTCGATTCCCGTCTATTCCTTCGTTCTAATTTATACATCAAAGAGAAGCATCTTTGGGTAGATTTCCCGCAATTTTCAGACCTCCCTCGTCCTCCCTATTTGAGTTAGTAATTTTTAAAGTTACTACTGCAATTTATAGTTTATTTAAAATTTAACATAAAAAGTTCAACAGAACATTCTTTAGATAATTAAACAAAAACTAAATGGCAGTGCCGTGTTCAGGACATTTCGATAGGCAGGTTTAAAACTAACCAACTAAAACAAGGGACAACTAAACTGCATTTAAAGTAATGATTACTGACTGTGAGACGGCTGACAGCTGTACACTTAAGTACAGTAAAAATAGGCGTTCTTTAGGGAGTTGATGAAAAAATTCGTATATAAACGCTATAATGTGAAAAAGGTGCATTTCGGCAATAGAAAACAAGAATCGATGAGGTTATAAAAATAAACCAATTTATACTACTTTTTTTGGTGGTCTAAAGGGTAATTTTAGTTTTTTTTCTCTATCTCGAAAAGTAAGCCCTAAATATAAACCAGTTCAAATTTGTAAAGCACGAAAGTCACATTCCATTTCTTTTTGTTTTATCCAAAAAGGTTAATTTTTAAACAAGTTATAGCTTTGAAATTTCTGAAAAATCCCAAATAAATATTAGATAAAAATTGGGTTTTTCTCAGTTTTAGAGAGGTAAAACGCATTTGTAGCGAATGTGTGCTTTTATGAAAGAATTTATAGAGGAGAAAAAACATCGATTTCGGTGATGGAGAACTTATTGCAACGTTTTTTTTACATAATACTAAAGGTGCAGTATAATTTGTCTATTATAAAGAGAAAATATTTAAACTAACACTAATTATAAACAACTATAAAATATTAACAATCTTAGACTAGTTAACTTACATGTATATTGTGTATTGTGGTTTGTTAGCGGTCGATGCCTCATACATTCCGCCTCCAATCTAGAATGTTCACCAGCAGCGCATAGGGGTTAATCCCGTTCATTACATTATTTATAAAATTAAATTAAAATTACATTATAAAATGTATTCAAGGTTTAAAATTGCCCTCATATAAATTTGTAATTTTTTCTGCTTCGTTGACTGAGGTCCCTTTCTACAATTAAAAGATGTACACAGCATTCATAACAATAACTTTATATTTATATAAATTAATAAATATCATACACCTTCTCTATAACACTTTTTTATACAATAAAAAATGTGTAAAATAGCATAAATTCCTTTACACTTGATTTTTGTAGCAAAACCTACTAGACATACGGGGGTTGGGGTAACTCTTTAATATCCCCCCTTACTTATTCTTTTTAACTATTTTGCTTACTAAAATTACAAATTGATCGAGTTAATTGAACAAATAAGATTTTTTCATGCAAAATAATTTTTATGCAATAATTATCATTTTAGTCGATGTTTAGCTATTTTAACAATTTTCAAAGAGCTTAACCTCGGTCGAATTCTATGAAAAATAAGTTCGCCAAAACCGAAATCAATGTGTTTTTTTTTCTCCTCTGCTAATTCTTTCCTCTTGTAGAGGAGTCTAAAATGTGTCTTAACCCCCTAAAATTGAGAAAAACTAAAAACCCTAGTTTTGGAACCTCATCGGTTCTTGTTTAGTCTTGCCAAATGCACCTTTTTCACATATTAGCATTTTTACGACTACTAAACTAGTAAAGAGCGCCGCTATTTATTTGAAAGTGTAATAATCGTTTGATTTAATCGTGACCTAGAATAGAACGCAAAGTTGCCAAGTGGAGACAGTGCCGCAAATTAGAAAATAAAATGTGTTAAATAAAAGAGGTTTTGGTAACATTTATTATTGGTTTTTGTTGGTATACGTCTTTGATACATATTTAATTTTTTTTGTCAAAAAGGCGCGGTTTACGTGCTTTCTTTGTATAAGGGTCAGGGGACCCTGCTAACCCCCCCCTTGGACAGGGGGGGTTACATCAAAAATCACTTTACATCAAAAATGATAATATATTTAGCTGTACAGACAGACAGTTTAACCCATACAATATATGAGAAGGTTTTCAATAAATCTACTACTGTAAATAAACTCAGTTTAATCTTTATTAAAAAGGCTATACATTTCTATGCATTTCAAGAACAGGATGACCTTACAAGTGACTATTCTTGAAAACAAATACTGTAATAGATTTAAAAGAGTAGATTTAGATAGATTTAGAGAAGTATTTAAAAAAATGTTTCATCATATCGAAATCGAAACCAGTCTTGAGAGTTGAAACACGACAAGAATTAAATATTACTAAGAAACTTAACTACAATAATAATTACATTAAAATATTTTTGTCGCGGTTTCATATTCTTTGGACTAAGTATTGATAAGGATAGGATAAGAATTGAAAAAAACGAATTCGTTCAAATGATAACGTTACTAAGGTGGATAAAATAAATAAGTTCTGTTGAGTTTTTCAAAATTAATGAAATGAAAAGAGTGTGACAATTTTTATAATTATTGAATTAGTGAATAATGCATTTTTACATGTAAATTAGTAAAAAATTTCGAATATATATAAAAAAAAATTGACTAATCCATTTTGGTATCTAGTAACGTCTTAATTTTATTATTGATATAATTAAGAAAGTAACAAAGTGATTACTAGTAAGATAAGTTATTATTAGCACATTCCAGATCCAGATGTTGTTCTGTCTTGTGAAATATTCCAATGTTTACGATTCTAATAGTAAAAGTAAATAACATGCAATTGATTTGAAAATGGAGAATAAATTAATCCTTTAAGTAGTAATCGTCAATACATTCACAAAAATTACTTCTTCTAAAATATTAACTTGACCAAAACGTTCTTAAACTTGTGTAGTTTGGAAGGTGGTACATTTTTACATAAGACTATTTTACATCCGGTTGTTAATCAGTTTTGATGTAATTACTTTAATAGTGACTTTATAATTCTTAAAGGTTAATTTATTAAATGAAAAATGTTTACAAAAAGAAAGTTAAAACAGGCAATTTAATGCAGACAAAAACTTATATAAATAAATCATTTTATTATCTAAAATTGAACTTTATAAAAACATTTGTCTTTTCCTTTATAGCAGCATTAAAATAAAAAATAAAAGGAAACAGCAAAAGCACATCAATTGTGCTTTAAAAGTTTCTTAAGAGAGATTAAGGTGCCACGTACAACATCCCAACTTTTTATTCTCCCTAATTTCTTTTGAAGCTCTTAAATGATAAAGTTTTGCTGGTACCTACCTACTTTTTGATTTATGAGTTCGAGTCTTAAAAGACAATTATAATTAGCAGGAAGGCATCGGCGGCGTCAAGTTAAAATTAAAACAACATCTAAGAGGAGATGGTTTTAAGAAGATGTGATAAATGGCTACCTACTATGTTTTTCGTTTCGCCAATTTATCCTAGAGGATATATAAGTTCATTTTCTGGATACGCTTGTAATTTTCTCATCTAAGTTGTATACTTGCTACATTGATGAATGTAGCTCACGGTTTGAAAGGGGTAATAGACATAGGAGTTCAGAGGTTTAAATAAATGTTATCCATGAAGATAGTGTTTCTATGAAAGATGGGCCCTTGAGAATAGACGTGCTACGAATAAAACAAGAATGAGAGTTATTTTTAAGAATCCATAATGGAAGCCAACAATCATCTGATAAAGGCATAAAATATTTTGTAATTTTTACAGAGAAAGACGTTGCAGTATAGTATAGACCCCGTCCTGCCAATTATGAGCCATCTCTTAAAAATCTAAAAATAGAGGCATTAATAAATCTAAATAAAAATAAGCAGGTAAGATTCGTTAGAATTAAATATACGCTGTTTATATTTTAAAAATCCGTTTCAAAAGACAGAAGTTCTGTGCGGCTTTTGAGGCTACAGTTTTCGAAGTTTTCTTACTTCAAAGTATACAGTTTGGAAATGTTTAGAGGGTTAGATTTCAGACTTCCAGATATTGAAGCAATTTTACAATTATTTTTAAAATTCTATTAAGATAACGTGTTATGTTCCATTATTGTGTTTTTTGCCAGCCATAAGGCACTTTTGAAGGATTACGTAAAGGTCTTTATAGAACCCCAGAATCTTGTTTTGCCGTGAATCATCTCTTAAAGTTGAAATTATCATATTAGGATTTACATTTCGTATAGTTCTCATAAAAATAGCATATTTATATAACAATTAAACTGATTTGTTATTATTTTGCGAAAACACATTGTAATCCGAAATTATATAAGGATAGCGTCTTGTAGAAAAGGAAAGACTGCTATAAAGCAACAGGTAACATAAA
This sequence comes from Agrypnus murinus, assembly GCA_929113105.1. Taxonomy (NCBI): domain Eukaryota; kingdom Metazoa; phylum Arthropoda; class Insecta; order Coleoptera; family Elateridae; genus Agrypnus; species Agrypnus murinus. Next base: position 122,811,144 of record OV816030.1, read on the forward strand.
GAAGTTAATGATAATCTTTATTCAAAGTTATTAAGTAGCACAGTTAATTGATTAAGATATTTATAATATAAAAGTCTATAAAATTCAAGATTTCTATAAAAGATTATCTTAATTCCTCTGCATCATTTTTATTAACTGTGTTTCCAGGATAAAACGTTTGCACGATAGTATATGACTGGGAAAACAAAACACCTGACCAAGAAATTTGAATTATTTGGAATGCCTACTGCAGAATGTGTTGGTTTCGCGTCCACGGACAGCAGCCTGTTACAGACCATGTTTACAAAGCTGTTCAACGCCCTGTGTATAAGAGCCTACTAGTAATGGTAACATATTATTGCTGCGCTGGTTTAATGTTACACATATTTACAATTAAATCTATGCATGGGTTATTTTTATCTTTAACGGCTCATTCTATGATTTTAAACGCACACTTTCTTTTTGTACACTCAATTATTATAACTACATAGCGGTATGTAATGTTTATTTGCTAATAGATCAAACCTACATTAAATTGACAGCATATGTTTTAAGTAATATGCCTTTTATCTGAAAGAGGTAAAAAATTTGTTTACCTTTATAAAGTCTTTTAGAATATCAGATAGATGCACTTCCTTTAACTATTTGAAAACTTTTACTAATCGTACTTACAAGAGTATACCTTAATAAGCAAATCGCATATCAACTTACTTATAAGTTACATCAACTTATAATATTACAGCTTTAATATCAGTGAGTTATATGTACTGTACCGACAATGATAAAATTGATATCCAGCTTCCAATGGCATTCATATTATGTGCTCCATAACATACTTTATTTAAAATTTTTCCAATACACTCACGTGTATTTATCAAAGGACTATTATTAATAATACAATTATGTAAAATGTAACTTATTCTAAATGCATACCTATTTACAAAAATTAAATTGAGAGTTAATCAATAAAGAACAGATAAATTATGTAAATGAAAAAGATATAATATTTTTTTATTTATGAGAATAACTAAATATTTACAATCTGTTTTAAAATACAATAAGTAAAGTTTATGAGACACTGTATAAAAATGGCTTGTTTACAAATGGGAGAGGCTATCCTGCGAAAGCCATTCTGGTATTACTGTTTGCGTCTGAATGAGTTATCTGAATCTATATGGTAAATCAAGTGGTTTAAACCGTTTAAGTCTCTGAGTTTGTGCACTATTGTCAAGTGAGTCTACTGCGTAAGTGTTAGTGAGAAAGAACAGTTTGTCTAGGTATTTTTCACTGCACTTACTGATCTCTTCGCGCACTGTATGCACTTTTAAGTCTTTTAAAATGTCCGCGTTGCGTACGTAGTAAGGTGCGTCGCACAATGCCCGTAACGTTTTATTATGAAATTTTTCGATGATTTGAATGGTTGAAGAATCTGCTGTACCCCATAACTGAAGACCATATGTCCATATTGGTTTAATGGTGATTAGCAATTTGTTTGAAAGGGATAGCTTGGATCGGCGGCCGATTAACCAGTAGTGTTTCCGCATTATGAGACATAGTTGTTTGCGTTTTTTCCAAACGTGCGTTTTCCAGGTGAGTCCTTTCTCTAGATGCATCCCTAAGTATTTTATTCCAGTGACTTGTCGTAACGGCGAGTTGTTTAGGAGGACGAGTGGTGTAGTACCTTTACATTTGGTGAATGTGATGCAGGCTGATTTTTCCACGTTGATTTTCACTCTCCATTTCTTGGTCCATTTTTCCACTTTATATAGGTTTAATTGGAGGAGTGTGGCAGCATCTAGGGGATCTGCCAGGATCTTGCAGTCACAGAGTGCATATTGGTAGCAAAGTTCGATGTGTAGAGAATGTATAACATAGGGCTCAAGATACTCCCCTGCGGAACGCCTGCGTTCATTGGGTGTAGTTCTGATAGCTCTTGGCCATATTTTACCTGGAAGTATCGATCATCCAGAAATGCCTTGAGGATAATGAAATAACAGTGTGGGGTCGTTTTCTTAAGTTTATATAAAAGCCCTGTATGCCAGGGCTTTTATGCCAAACGCTTGTATGCCAAACGCTTGGCATACTGTCGTCTAGGAAAGCCGCTGTGCAGTACTTCTTTTCTTCAAAAGCGTTGTTGATTTCATTTACGATTCTGTGTACCTCTTGGATAGTGGAATGACCTTTTCGAAATCCGAATTGATGCTCAGGTATCGAATTCATATCCTCTATGATGGACTCTAGTCTTGTGGCCAGTAATCTTTCGAGGAGTTTACCCAGTTTAGTTTTTTTAGGAAGTTGTAAATTATGGTGAGCATGAAAGTTCCCTTGCGGGGAAGGTTTTTGAGTAACTCTCCGGTGATGAGGTCATAGCCGGGCGACTTTTTGGGTTTTAAAGAGTTTTTTAGTGTTTGTCTAATTCCTCTGACTGTAAAAAGCACTATTCCTACTGTCCTGAGGTGGTTGGCAAAGGTTACCGCTTTTTCTTTCTCGGTTCGTGCCCAGGATCCATCTTGTCTTTTTATGGGGGGTATAGGATGCTGCTGGCGTTTAACGCTTTTCGTTGCTTTCCATAATGTATAGTCGGAGTCCGCTGTGCCACTCAGGGTACCCAGATACTCTTGAAAAGAGTAATTTTTGAGCTCTTTTATTAGCGCTTTTAGTTCTGAGGCGGCTGCGTTGTATCGTCGTCTGTCTGAGGAATAATGTGTAGATTGCCAAATTCTTCTTAACCTTCTTTTTTTCCGCTATTTTTCTCTTGATTATGAGGGGGAACTGTTCCTTCGTTCTCTTGACGGGCATATCGGGGATTGCTTCCCAAGCTGCAACTTGTATTAGTCTGGTGAACCTGTAAATTGCCAGTTCTTTGTCAACGAAAGTTTTTAGAGGAATGTTCAGATCCAATTGGTTGTCCAGTATCGTTCTGTAGTAGTCCCAATTAGTTCTTTTGTTAGTTAGTTTGTTTGATCTTTCTTTTTCTTAAGTGCTTACAATAGCTACCACCGGAGAGTGGTCTGAATGCAGGTCCCAATTTGGTTCAATCTTCAGGTAACCATGCGCTATTCCTTTTGTCACAAAGAACTCAAGAAGATCTGGTAACTTTTCTGGGTCAGTGAGCCAATAAGTGGGTTGGTAAGTTGATAAATGACCGAGTTGGAGCTCTTGTACCACTTGGTAGTGTGTTCTTCCTCTACCTGAAGGTGTCAGTCTGGATCCCCGCAATGTGTGCTTGGTATTATAATCTCCACCCGCCAGGAATCTGCTTCCAAGGGAGCCAAAGAGTTGTCTAAAGCCTTTTTTGTTTGGTGGGCAATATACAGCTGCAACCGTTAGTGGACCATACCAATCTCTTACGCTAGTGTCTTGTATATAATCTTCTTTAAATTCTGGAAGTTGGTAGTGTTTAATTTGTTTTCTAATGATGATAGCTGATCCGCTTCTTGCAAATCTTTCCGCATCCGGGTGGTTTGTTGTGTAAACGGAATAGTTCGGAATTTTAAGGACGTTTTTGATGGAGCAGTGTGTTTCAGAGATTAAAAGTGTATCGATATCATTGTGTTGGAGAAAGATTTCAATTTCTTGTTTGTGATTAATGATACCGTTTGCGTTCCATGACGCTATTTTAAACATTTGTTCAATTTGTACAGCTAGGTCTTCCCTGAGTAGTTTAATTTGCTGTGTCAGGTCGTTTATAGTTTGGTGTTGAGCCTGAATAGGTTGCTACATTGTTATTATCACTTGCATTAGGTTGCGGTTCTGTTGGTTGAGGTGATTTAAGATGCATTAGTGAAAGGGGTGGGAATTGGGAGAGAGATGTATCTATTTGAGGTTGTCTGTATCTGTGGGGTCATGTTGGGTTTGGGTCATGTTGTTTTGGTTAGTTGGGGGTAAGTTTAGGTTTGTTCGGGTTTGATGTCAATTTTGGGGGGGACGGGAGGCTAGTATTTAATCGTTCCTTGAAGGATGCGTGGCAGGGTGTTTGCTCTGTAGCAGGAATTGCCGTTGCTGGTTAGGGATTCTTCTATTTAGTATTTCTAGGTGGACCTTGCAACCTTTGTAGTTGGCTGGGTGGTCGCCCTGGCACAGCACACATTTAGCGAGTTTACCATCTTTTTTATTTTTAGAGCAGGATCGGTAGTCGTGCAGGCCTACGCATTTGACGCATCGTGCTGGTCTCGTGCAACGGTTTCTCGTGTGTCTGTAGCTCTGGCAGTTTTTACATTGTGGGATTTGTAGTTTTCTTCGAGGTTCTTCGAACTCGATCACTGCGTTTCGTATGCGTTTAATGTTGAATATGTCTTTATTATTAGGTTTTCGTAAGATGTCAGTGAAGAATAAGTTCTTTTTTTGTTTGGTCTCTCTGTTGATTACGTTCATTATATTTGCTCCTTTGTGACCTTCAGCTTTTAGGAAGTCTGTGATGAATTTTTCGCTAGTAGAGTGGTGTAGGTTTCCTAGAACGACTCTAAACTTTTTTTCTTCGTCTAAGCGGTATGTATGTCGTGCGACCTTATGCTGGTCCAGTACGTCACGAATCTTCTTGTAATCTTCTATGATGTTGATTTGCAGTTTTACTTTGTTGCCTTGCATTAGTTGATCCGACATCAATAAACAGAACTACTGGTAGTTCTGTTTATTGATGTGGGATTTAATAAGCGCAATTAATGGGTCTATAGCTACTACGTAGTGTAAAATAAATACTGGTACTTTTTCGTTATTTGCTGTTGTTGATTTTTTCGTGGGTTCGTTGGAGTCCGTTACAGCCGTTAATGGCTGGAATCTGTTTTGGGTTGTTGTCGGATTTGGTGCATTTTGGGGAGAGATATAATATATCATAACAAAATTTAGGTAAATAATAAATAAACAAGAATTTCTAACTGATCTGAATAAAATTAACTGAAAACCATTTCGCAAACGTGTTATATTAACTCGATTGAATTAAGAAGAATAACATCCAACTACTACGTATCATTATAGCCCTGATAATTAAGTTATTTAAGCATACATTTGTACCTTACTGTTGCTCAGAATTAAACCCTATTTAATAGATTGAAATGAGTTACTTGAGTTTCTTTTGATTTCTTAATATTCATTTACTTTAATTTAGTAGTGTTTCTATCTTTAACAGAGGGTTGCTTCTTACAACATTGGATTTTTCTGATTTTTTAACCCCCCCCCCCTCTATCATCAACTACTACTGAGCGGGTTAATTATCTATTTTTTTGTCAAACCAAACGTTTCAGTCTGAAATTTACTTATTCATTGTTTTACATAACTTCCTTTTTTATAACTCTATACTTTTCCCTATTCTACTATATTGTCTACAGAACTGATCTAAAGTCCTAAAATCTCAGAATTTTAATCTAAGATACCTTTATAAGAATTAAGTTGTATCGACATCTACAATAATACATGATAAGTACAAATACATATCAACGTAATATAGGTACCAGATGACATCACCATTACTTTTTGAGATTAATGTTATTTCACGGTTTATATAGGTGGAACCGCAGATGAAAGTTTTAAGATTTAAAACAGAGTCTCTTCTACTGATGAGCCCAAAAGTTGGACAAAATACTGTTCTAGGAGTGTTTTGTTTAAAATGATCTGACTCTCATAATTCACAACTGTTAAAAATACACAGAAGATTTCTCACTAAAGCCATTTATTTATGATATCATTAGATAAATTGTGTATGTGAAAAGAATTTGTTCTGAAGATAACAAGAGAAGATCTAGAAGGATTGTACTAAATAAAAGAGCGATCACTTCGATAAATTCAACTTATGTTATTGCATGGTAGGAAACGTTTGAGGTCTGTAAGAAATGTTGCGCTTTGTTACTTTTTATTTTGGAAAATAAACGTAAAGCAAATAAAGTGGTAAATGCAGTACAAACAAACAAAACAAACAGAAACGTTTAATGATATAATGAAAACCGTGAATCTGATATCTGACCCTGACATTGAAGGAAATCAATTAAGTGTATTTGTGGAACTTTACTAGCAGGAAATTATCCCAAATAAAATCCTGACAAGAGCAAAATAATAAATGGAATTTTTATGCTAACCAAGTGCTTCAGCTATTCAAATTTACTTTATTGACAAATTAACTAATTATTTATTATTTAAATTATTTTTTTAGTAGTCTAATTTATTCGTCGTTTATTTAATAATTTATGTTTCTGGATTGTTCTGCTAACATAATAAAAATATCTAGCTTAACAACTCTGGATTTGGCAAAACTATTAAAAAAACAGTTTCAAGTATTATATGACTATTTAAATTTGACATTAGGAACGGTTTTGAAAAACAGACACTACTATATTTTATTAGTTCATACTAGTATTGAATAACATTTTCATGATTTTGATCATGTTTGTATTAAATATTTGTATTGAAAGAGTTGTATGGTTTCTCATAGGCGAATTACTTGTGGGACATTTTTCAAAGGTACTGTGACTACAAGATACAGGAGCTATACTAAGACACCAGGAGCAAACGTTAATCATATTTTTGCATAAAATCCATACAGAAAAATTATCAGCCCGGCTGAAAATCGAACCCAGGACCTCCTGCTTTCCGGGCTCTTCCCATATCCGATCCTCAATATTTTCCAATTCTGGTCTTACACTGTAAGCTTGTATTTTTGTACACAACCCATTAAATGTAATATGTGTAGCTATGATTAATTTTAACAGTTTTAAAGTTTTTATTATAACTTTTAGAGTGTTAACAATTCTGCTTAAATATTGCTATATTTAAATATATTTAAATGTATATTAAAAACCTTAACATATATTAACATATGTTGCAGTAAACTGCATGAAATAAGAACATTAAATAATTAGAAGTAAATTAGTCTATCCGAAATTATTTTTCTTTTTAATGCAATAACAATTTAACTTCGACTACTTTCGTAGCAAGTAAGGATGCCTTTATTTATGCAATATTTTTATTGACACCTCAAATTAACATAAAATTTTTACATTTCTGCAACAACAAACACAAATTAGACATTTTAGAAGCTTTTGAGATATACAACCGTACACGCGCAGTACCTTTAATGAATGAACAAACTGAGCTTAGTAGTTCTTCTGTATTAGAAGTGTTAGATAATTAGTTTTTGTATGTATTGTATCTAGTTACCTATTTTCTGTATTTATCCTTAGCAACGTGTTTGTTTATCAATCTTATCTATCGTTGATAATGAGATTTATTGTCGAAACAATTGTAAGGTTAAGAATTTATTAAAACCTTAAATAATCTTTTGATTTTTATTATATTTTATAGCATATTTATTGTCGGAAATTATGATACATATATTTGTAGACACTCAAGCGTAGTTAGATTGAAATGTAGACTATTTTGTATTAAATTGATGCAATTATTGCGAGTTTTTGTTTTTGTCAATTGAAGGTTTCATATATCATAAACGACTAGAAATACGAGCACAGTTCTCGGAATCCAAAGCGGTTAATTTATTGTTATAGGTATATTTTAATCGATTACTGCAATGTATTTAATAACATCTACTTTTAGTTAAAGCTGTATGTAAGGAATAAAAATAAACTTTTATAAATATGTGTGGTAGAATTTACGACAAAAAGTATTATAGCACTGTTTTTTATTCTTATTACTATTTTATGCGGATACTTTTTATGAGAATGTTTCATTATTCATAATTTAACCAATAATTCCATTTTCCTTACAATTTATCTAATCCAATAAAAAAAGAATTAGCAAAACTATACAATTCTCATAACGATTAATGAATTTCGTTTTCATATTTTAGCCATATCATCTAAACCGAAAATTTTATCAATTATAAAATTATTAAAATTTAATTATAATTCGACATAATGCTTTTTCATCTTCTTTGGTTGTGTATAAAACATGGTAAAAATATTCGATTAGATAACCTGGCTAAATTCATTCGGTGCTGGTATAAGTGATTTTTATTAGGTTAGTAATGGAAATTTTAAAAATTACCAGTTTTACCTATTTTTATCAACTAATTTACCAATTTTACAAATTGCCAATTTTGAATAACTTTAAGTATGTTATTTTTAATAATTTGTGATTTTGCTTTACCGTTGTTGGGTATAAGGAGTAATCTTTATATATAATTTTTGTAATTCTAATTCTCTCATTAGATAATCTTTTTGCCAACTTATTATCATTACTGGTTAGCTAATTTTATAGAACAGTCTAATTCGTATGTTTGGCAAAGGATTTTATCAACTTTTAATTTATATAAAATAGTTACGTAAATATATTGATAATTAACATTAACATGATAATTAGCGCTTTTAGTAACGTTCTGAGATAATTCAGTGTTCCATTTTACTATTAATTAAAATGATTAATTGGCTTCCTGTTGTTCAAATTATTATTTTTTATCATTAAGAAACTTTTTACTTGCTTTTGAGTAGTGAAACTACATAACAACAATTTTGTTTCTTTAGAAGAAAATTACTTTTATCCCGTTGTATTTTCAAATTAGCTTCTTGTAAGCACCTAAAGAAATTTATAAGATCTTGAAGATACTAATGGTATTCGTTTATACAAGGCAGTATTATGGAAAGCCATTCTTAAATCCATAGTGATCTACTAAAGTTCTAAACGGGGTTGATTTACTAACGTTTTAGAGTTTCTTCAATGTTAAGAAATGGACATTCGTCATCTATTGTGTTTTTGCTTTTTTTCCTGTAATCAATTACCATTCTCCATTTTTGTTTGTTAATGGCGTCTATTTTTTTTGTACAATCCAAATGATTGAGAAGTAACTGTAGTTCAGAATGCCTAATAGGTTCGTCGTTTAATAAATTTATTTATTCTTGAAGCTATAATATTTGAAATATTAGCTAGTTTGTATTTATTTCTAATATTTTCTTGGCAATTTTTAGAATAGGGTTGAGTTGAATTTTGTGATTCGTTTAGGCTTAAACTAATAAATTCATAAAATAGTTTTTAAATTACACGATAGTTTTTTTCGGCAAATTTTAAAACAATAGCTTTTTGCCTAGATAATTTGACGAGACAAACTATTCAACAAAAAACGTAAGACTTGAGAATTTTTGGATGGTATCATGTTTGCAATTAAATGAAAGTTTGCGTGTATGGTTTATCGAGTAATAAAGTATTTAAATAATCATATCAACAGCCATTTTTGTTTTTTTTGTTTTAACAATCCTGACAACCAAAAATAAATAAAATTTTATACACCTGTAAGTTTAAGTTAGCAATCAGTTTAATATCGACCTGTATTTACATATCCATTTTTAATATTCCATCTTTTATGGCAATTTTCCATCACTCATAATATTTTGCAAAATGTTTTTGAAATAGAAATTATTCCTTTCATTTTTGTCCTTCTCTATTGCCCCATAATGAAATTTTAAATTTTTTTTGAGACTTATATTTCTTATAGTTGTTTGGGAATCAATCGTGTCCGTTAAAAAGAGGTGTTCGCTAATGAGAAATGTTCAACTTGTAGGGCTCACTGCACATGAGAGGTTTTACTGTATTATTTTAATTTGTAGGTGATAATAATTAAAATTTTCGTTTCCTTATTCGCATCGATATTAAGTTAATATTAAAATTTATTCTTTCATGAAGTCTTGTTCTATTGATGTCCGCAAACGCGAGTTTATGTATCTAAGAGAATTCCTACTTTATTACGGCTCCACTTATTTTAGTATTTTATTGCATACCTGTAGTCATTAAGTATAACTGATCCGAGGGTGCGACATGGAACTTATAGGTGCAGGATTAATTTAATTAACTGCTGGTTTCCATTTATTTTATTTGGTTTAGCAATATTAAGCTTTATAAGATACAAAAATATGTTACTATTTTTATCATTTTTTAATAAAATCCTGCACATAGAAAATCAATTTAATATCTAACTTATAATATTCATTAAAACTTATAGGTTTTATGTATCGTAGATTAGAAAATCTCCTCTCTAAAACCCAACTTAAATAATTACACAGAAACGAGCGTCTTGAGCTAACGCTATAACGCTATACATGTAAGAAATTAAACATGAACTCAAGCACTTCAGTTAACTAAATACCAGATTATACATCACTACAAAGTTTTACATAACCATTTTCTTTACTATCTGTTACTTAAAGTACATAATACATTCCCAATTTTGCAAGACGTTTGTATAATTCAGAAATTCACTATAATATGATATATAATTCCTAAGAAATGCCTAATATACTTAATCTAACTTACGAATTAGCTACTGTAACAGCTTAAGATCAAAGATGGAATGTCGATTACATGAAATTGGTTTTATGCTATCAGGTTTAGCAGACGAGAGATAGAGAAATATCTTCAACATTCCGAACAACAATTATCGCTTTGATGAAACTTTAGCGGGATGGAATAGGTATGCTCTTTGAATACAAAACTGATAGCAATTTATAACAAAAGCCATGCTGAAGTTGGAAAAGTTATTATTTTATCCTTATTTTATTGGTTATCGATAAAAAGTCGGATTTGTACATACCCATATATGGACTAACCGTAGAACGATATTTATGTATAGACCTCTAACAGTTTTTTGAATTTTTCAGGAAATATCGTACTCATAATAGATACCAATTAACTAACTATGCTGCTACTTCCAATAACGATTAACGATTAACATAACCTTATAACATATTTTAATTAATTAACGATGCACAAGCAGCAACTAAATAATACGGTACAAGCAACATTTAATAACTGTTTCATTACTGTAATATTGACGTTGCTATATATTGTTCAAATCAAACAATATGACAATATGTGCGACTATTAGTAGAATATAAGCTATGGTATGATTGTAGACAAGATTAAGAATACGTCAGTAATAGATTTTCTGAAATATTTTAATTGATTTCGTTTTATGCTTTGTATAAGTGAAGGTTTGAATATCAGAAAGTTTATTCAAAAATAACCCAATTACATTCATTTTTTTTAATACTCCTTTTATTTCAATCTAATCTACTAGTTAGGCTGGAACCTAACATGATTTCAAATTTGCCCGATTCGCAGCTCGGGAGTCGCAGCTAACCCCAACGGATACCATTTTCGAATATTTCACTTTGGAAGTGTGATTCTAAGCGCAACTGTTTGTACAAAGCTACTTTCTTTTTTTCTGGTATTATAATATATCGGTCATTTCACTCTCATAACTTCACAAAAAGTATCATACAACCTATGCTACTATAAAAATATAAACAATCATTAATTTTCGTATTAAAAAAAATATAACCATAAAAACGCTTTCATACTATTATGATCAATCCAATTATATAAATGTGACTCATTCTAAAATAACTTTTTATAAAATTTGAATAAAAAGTTTGTTAAATAAATAAGATGAGTTTACGTAAATAAATCATAATTGATCGGTAAAAATCTAACATGTCCTAACAATTTTAAGACAATAATTTAAGTCTTAATTAATCTTGAAGCTTTGAAGCTTGATTAACTGAAAAACATCTCGCAAACGTTTTACTTTTACAGAAATGATTAAAAAAATGACATCTCACTACTACAAATTATAAAAGCATTCTCATTGAACATCTTCTGTAAACTATTTTTGTAAAATAAATTTATTTTACTTACTAAAGTTAAAATTTATTTCCTTTCACGTAAAATTTCTTTGTATTGCATAAACTATTTCCTGTTTATTTCACGATGGCTAAAATCTAACTGAATACGGCGGCGCTGTTTTGTAGTAACCTCGAATTGAAATAAATTCTAAGGCGGCTGTGTTTCACTGTCTCGAATTTATTTTCCACGCTTTGCAGTTAAATTAATACAACTTTGTTATGCAATTTTTCCGATTTACTATTTGCTTGTTAAAACGAATTTGAAGTTAAATTGTTCTTTTGGCTTATTTATGATCTATTTGGATTAGAATAAATACATGTTGTCATTATTTGTCCTTTGAAATCTCATAGCCCGATAATAATTTTATGATTAAGAACATGTATGTTTTACTTCTGGTAACCCATTTCAGAGGTGAGGTTTCGCCTTTTTATCATTAGTTAGTCATGACTTAAAACCAAATATTCCAACCAAATTTTCGATAATACTCTTTTTTCGTCAAACTACATATAATGGAGTATGTTTTCTACTTTTTTGGAATTTAGACGTGGTGGTTTGAGTTTGGTCGACAGGAGTCAAGGCGTCAATTAGCTATGGGCTCTGACCCAAATAACACGGCAAGCCCCCAGAGCTTTTCCGCCTAGGGCTAGTTAATGCTGTTTAATATGACTTGCGATAAGTTTTTAGTTAATTCTGCTGCGTTTGGAAATTTGAGAAAATGTCTAGAATCTATTATTGACGAATGGAATTTTGAATAATTAGTACAATCTACAAATATGATTATTTTAAACGGACTATAATAAAGAAAAGTCACACAGAAAAAAGTTACAAAAAATTAATTCCAAATGTAATTTCAATATTTTTATTAAGTCTTACTAATAATAACACTGTGCAACAATTTGCGTGTCATCGCTTCCAGCCCGAGTGGCTACAACGCGAAATGAAAGTAGACCAACAGACTAACAAAACCCCTGCGGGTTTTGGCTATATTAGCTCACATTATTTTTTTATGACCGCCTGAAGTTGGCATGTTTTATACCAATTCTTCGACCTTTTGTGATGTGTAAGTCAATAAAATGGATCAATGTATGAATGAAACAAGTGGAATTAAATATTTTAAGCTTGAACAAATGAAAATGCCCTGATTTATTATTCTTTTAGTGGTTCAAAATGCACTTTTTATACCATTTTTCGTACTTTTTCAGTACATTTTTCGCATTTTGACTCAATTTTCGCAATGTGATTCGGATTTAATTTTGTTTTTAGTTAATTTAATGAAAAAACAAAAAGAAATATGCCGGCAGGGTGGTTATAGCGGATTATATCGCTTAACAGAGTTACCAGATATCCACTCTGCGGCTCTGTGCGCCCGACACCTCGACACTAAAAGGTATAACGGGTTAAAGATTGTGTATGTATGTACAGAAGGAAACGAATAAATCGAAATAATTTAAAGCCATCTCCAAAGCATGATGCGACGTACATTCATTGAACGAACATTCATTGGACTGAACCAACGCGCACAATGAACGCTTTTATTGAACGAACCAATTTTAATGTATGTGTCATTTAGTTTATTTGTTCTGTAAGACGAATATTCGTGACTTTGTGACTTTATTGTTCTGTTTACGTTTAATCACTCAAGTAAGTTACAAGAGTAATACCCGATGACACGCCCGGGATCGCTTGTTTTACCACTGGAATGTTTTCTGCTTGTGACAATGGTATTTGAGCACTTGTGACACTCAAATACATTTTATTCCTCATTTGTTTTCTGTTCATTCCGCCACAGAAGGCATTCACACACGCAACTTTTAATTCTTTTATGCACCCAATTCAAGAGATCACTGTAACACTTTTTGCAAACGACATTTGGTGCCCAAATAACGTTGGAAATAACTGGTTGGTTGAAGTACTTCTCGTATGCAAACTTAAATTATTCATTGAAAAAGTCATGTTTTGTCTGTTGTGGTGTGAAATGGCCACAAACGTAACAGATCGTTGCAAGCCATATTAGCGTCACAAATATTCGTCTTACGAACGTCAACAGAGCAAATAAACTAAATGACAAGTATATACGTCAAAATTGATTCGATCATTGAGCGCGTTGGTTCAGTCCAATGAATGTATGTCGCATCATGTTTTAGAGATGGCTTTAAATTATTTCGATTTATTTATTTCCTTTTGCTTTTTCAATAAATTAGCTAAAAACAAAATTAAATCCGAATTACATTGCGAAAATTGGGTCAAAATGCGAAAAATGCACTTAAAAGTACCAAAACTGGGCTAAAAAGGGCAATTTGAACCACTAAATGGCTAGTTAATCAGGAAATCTTCATTTTTCCAAGCTTAAAATATTGAATTTCACTTGCGTCAGTCATATATTGATCCATTTTATTGACATACACATCGCAAAAGGTCGAGAAATTGGCATAAAAACATGCCAACTTCAGAAAGCTATAAAAAAGAAATGCGAGCTAATATAGCCAAACTCCGCGGAGGTTTTGTTAGCCTGTTGGTCTACTTTCATATCGCGTTGTAGCCACTCGGGCTGGAATTTCTTGTTGCACTGTGTAATTGCTCATAGAATGAATTACTTAACTTTTTTTTTTGTTTCAGGTAAGGTATCGAATTTCATTCTTTAGTTAACTACATCTCCGAGATACAATTCTGGGTGCAGTTTTTGTGTAGGTACACTAAAAACTCCAACGAATGAATTAGATAATAAATCAGCTTAGAAGTCATCATCAGATTTATATTAAAGAAACTCGTGCCCTTTATACTTATAATATAACTGTTGCATGATTATTTCATAATGAAAATGATTAGAGGCCTCTGTTACTATTTTCATTATATTCTACTGCTTAATGACGCATTAGATACTAAAGTGAGATTGTAGATTTTTAAATATAGCTGCAATTTAATGGATTTGTACACAAAAGGTAATTATGAATTGGGAATTATATTTCTACGTATCATTTCTTCCGTTTAATTTATGTAAATACGTATTTTAAATATGCAACAACATAAACATTTTATGTATCATCAGATCAGAGCTCGTTGAGTTCTTTTATAAGATATTAATAATATAATACTCTTATTAGTAATTGGAATAATATAGACACGAATAATAATCATAACTTTTAAGGTTTATCTGATGTAACTAATAAAGTTTTCACCCACTACTAAAGTCTTGAATCAATATTACTGAAGTATTCATTTAATTAAAATGTATACTGCTCAGTTCTGGGTTTAAGATGATCCTGAAAGTCTGCATGGTAAATACTTAGTTATTATTTATGCATTTCAGCTTAGAGTGCATCCTAATAAATGCACATGCAACGAGAAAATGTTGGTAATAATGCAAATGGGTAGACACGAACTATGACCTATTTTATATATTTCCAACTGCACGCCCTTGGCATTATGCTATTTTTGTATGCTAATTAATTCTAATTATTTAATAGCTTTCTCAGCTATAGATGATAAAATTATTCAAATTTAACAAATTAAATTAAAATTTAATGTCCTACGCATCTTCTTTTTATCCTTAAAGAGCTGTTAGTAAGCTAAAATAGTTTCTGATAATAGCATTCCTAGCATATTTCAAAATATTTATCAGAAATAAATACTACAGTAAAACTTTTTAGTGTGAAATTTGAGATAATAGGATTTCTTTCTAAATGAGAAGAAAATAAAGCATTTCTCGGCCTTAATGAATTACAACATTTATAAACATTATTTGTAAGACGATACTAAAATGATAATAATAATTATAATTATTAAATAACTCTTAACACTCAATCAAATCTAAAGAAATTTCGTTATTTGAAAGTGACCTAAAAAAACACTTCTAGTACTCTGAAAGTCTAAAATTATTAAACTATTGGTCGTCTCACGTTGGGACTACAGCGAAGGAAAGATAGCCAATATGAGCCAATGCATTTCTTATGGGAGTTTGTGCTGCTTTGTTGCCACCTATTTCACTGTATGAATCTATAGAAATGTGGATTGAGATTCCAGAAGTTCTAAACCTTTGAAAACAGTAACCGAAAAAGTGTAATCGTAACCATACAAAAGGAGAAATTAAAAGAAAGTCTTATTAACATGTATTTGTTATTTTATTAAACATTACTTGGGATTGTTACATCGCACATGTATCTAAATATTCGATGTTTTATTACTTATACTTTTTTGTTTAATTCTTCCGTCTTTAAATTTTTTCAAAATAAAAATAACGGCTGGTTAGCTTCTGTATGATCTTTTTAATCTTTTAATTTACAGGTAAATAAAGGAAATCCGAAACGCAATTTTAACGGTAAAATGATTCATCATAATAAAATCATTCATTTGTTCAACTTGTTTCAAAAGAAACTTGCAAAAACGGAAATTTAGGATTAGCAGCAACTGCAAAGGATTTTAGTACGCAATAAACCCTTCTGGTTTTTTCTACTTTTACTTCGTGGAACTACATAATACAGAAGATGAAAGTGATTTCGAGTGATTTGTGCTAATGCTAAACTTTTTGCTGTTGTACTTTTTCTACTCATTTTATTTGTTTTCAATTTATTACTGCTTTATATAAAAGCTGCACAATTAAAAAAGTGTAGTTTGATAGTACACAATTTGATAGTATACAATAATTTATTAGTTTTAATGTTTCTTTATTTAATAAAAACTAAATAACTATAACTTGTGTTGAACTTTTTTATTTACCTAAAATTCAAAAACTCGAAATAAAACGTTTGACTTTTAATTATACTCAAAATTATTTTATAGCTTTGTAATAGTACTGTCGTTAACTCATAAAGTATGGAACTATCAAAATAAATCATTTATTAAATATTTATGAGAAAAATCCTGGAACACGTCGATTTTTATCTAAAATGATACATATTTTAGTGTAATTGTTATTTGTAGATCGTCTTTTGTTTCCGAGTTATGGCGATAGCAAAAATATTTTTAAATGGAAACCCTAATTTTTTATGATGGATTTGGAAAGCAATTTCCAAGATAATTTTAAAACAAAAAATAAAAAACAATCAAGAGTTCCAAGTTTTAATAAAAAAAATTCTTTTAAGAACTGCCATAAATTTAACACTAAGTAAATTGTTACATGGCTACTTGATTTTTTATCAAAAAATTTGAACTCTTGATTTGAAGTTTGATTGAATAACAATCAAGAGTTTAATTTTCTTAATAAAAAATCAAGTATCCATGTAAGTGACTTAGCGTTAAACTTATGACAGTTCTTCAAAGAATTTTTTTTGAACTCTTGATTGTTTTTTAATTTTTTTTAAACTCTAAAAGTAATTATCTAGGAAATTTCTTAATATAGTATTATACTTTTTTAGCTAATTTGGTCTTATCATTGTATTATCTTTCCAAATTCATTATAAAAAATTAGGGTTTCCATTTAAAAAACTTTCGTTATCGCCATTACTCGGAAACAAAAGACGATCTACACTTAACGATTACACTTAAATGTCTCCTTTAAGATGAAAATCGACGTGTTCGAGGATTTTTCTCAAAAATACTTAATAAAGGATTTATTTCGATAGTTTCAGACTTTATACGCGGACTATATCAACAGCAAGTTTTAAAATTTTCTTTTACAACCGCTGTCAGAAGAAGTGACTACCTGCAATATAATTTGCTCGAACAATAGGGATTATGAAGGTTTATGCTGTTACAACTACAATATTTAGAAAGTGTTTTTAAAAGTTGCTTGCAATATGTTTGGCAACCCCGTTGTCCATAAGAACACACACTGTAGTCCCAACGTGAGACGAACAATAGATAATTCTGAATGTCTCCGCTCCTATGGAGTTTGCCTCTTCACAGTTGGGTTGATGTTGATTCAACATAAACTGAAGTAATTTTATAAAGTTGATAGAATTCAAAGGCTACATGTTCCATATACAGTAATGCTTTATCCATTATAACTGTTTGTATATTTAGTGTTAAAAGAAATCATTTCAATTAAAAGATATGTCTTTTGTAATAAATAATGAATAATGATAATATAAAATGATTTAAATATAATTACAGATTTTTTGTAGTTTTATTTAATAATTAAATCAAGTTTATTTCGGCAACTCTAATAAAACAAATTGTATCTAAAGATTGTGGTAGTTGCTAATAAATAAACAATTTGTATTTATTTCTTAAATTGATAATAATGAAAAAAATATTGGTGTACCAAAAATCGAATTATGTATTTTAATACTTTTGGTAATATTTATTTGAAAGGAGTGTACAAGCATAAACGTTAATGAAATTAAATATTTGCAGTAATTTCAACTTTGGTCACAAACTTTTACAATAAAGAATTATTCTAAAATGAATATTGTGGTTTATTTAATACAAATAAATAAACTTCTGGGTATATTTATCAGCTGTCTGATGCCTTTTTGTCTGTCTGTTGTGTTTACAGAATATTTATTAACTTTCGCTGTATCAATTTAATAGTATTAGTTTGCATTTAGAAAATATTTTGCCAATAAAAAAAATGTAGATTGCTATATACAGAGTAATCACTTACTGAACTTTTGCTTTACACTTATTTATTTTGCTGTCAAATGACTTAATGTATTTATTTTGTGTGTTCAATAAACAAGGTGGACGGTGAAAAGAGTTTTGTTCAAAAACCAAAATACTGTTCACTATTTAATTTTCTTATTAATTAAATCTTAACTATAGCCAGGTCCGGCGTACGCTTTTGCGGGGCCGGGTTCAAAAATGCACAAAGCCTAAAACAACTCCTAAATAAATTATTTATTAAACACATTATTACGTACTACAATAAGATCATAGAGTATGATTATCATTATAATTATGTACGAAGTACGCGAAGCGGTGCAATTTCTGAAGCACAAGCGACGAAAGAGCGCGTGATTCATTTACACAAATGCGTCGAGATGAACTTGCGCATCGAGTTTTGCACAAAATTTTTTGAAACGAACTTTAACAATAAAAAAACTTAATTAACCAAAATCTGTAATACTGTTTCATAAAACCAGGTTGACAATAGTATTTTAGTGTTGCCAATAGTTGGCGCTCGCACATTTGCCAGTGGAATTATTATCGATATTAATCTCTCTTTTATGATTTATAATACGCAAATGGGAAAAACAGCATTTTCTAAATTAAATTTTAGGTATAATTAAAGAATTTCCTCACCAAACGTTTTTTGACCGAACTGGTTCCTAGAAATGTTGGTTCCCAGAAATTCCCAAAGGTCCCAAAGGAGATCAAAAGTAAAAAAACTGCTTAATCTCTATGGAAATGAATCATAATTATGTTAAGTTTCTATGATTACCATTTACAATTACACAATTTAGTTAGGTTAGGTTTAGATTAGGTTTAGGTTAGGTTAGATTAGGTTTAGGATAGATTAGATTGGGAAAAATTCGAATTTGCTTTTGCATAACGTTTTGATTAGGTAGTAGCGTTTTTGTGGAGGTTCGGATGGTAGTAACCAATTTTGGAGGCTTAGGGGCGTTTGCCTCAAAAAATGCTGATTCTGAATACGTAAATTATTGTTGGGGCGAATGCCCCAAAGTTAGGGATCAAAAGTAAAAGGTGGGATTTCCTGTACACGTTTGTGTTTTACGCGTGCGCCGAACGCATGTATTTAGACGCTACGTTCAGAAGCACCGCGGCGTTTTCCAATGAACATGTGACGTATTAGGTAAAAGAGCGAAAACAATTGTCGGAGATCAGTTAAGAAAAGTTACACACAAAATGAATACTCAATCATCTTCGTGGTTAGAGGAACATGATGTTGATGAAATTATATTAGCATTGCTATTAAACAAAATTGAAGAAAAGGAATTGTTGGAGTGTTTTCTTAAGT
This sequence comes from Agrypnus murinus, assembly GCA_929113105.1. Lineage (NCBI taxonomy): Eukaryota > Metazoa > Arthropoda > Insecta > Coleoptera > Elateridae > Agrypnus > Agrypnus murinus. Next base: position 122,830,594 of record OV816030.1, read on the forward strand.
TTTTACGTATTCTTTGATTTTTATAATCTGTGTGACCACTGTCGGACAGGGCAGGACAATTAGACACGCATTCAATCAATCGTTCATCTTCTTCATTAGTAAAGCAAAATTTTGTTGCCATTTCGATGCCAAATCGTGTTGCCGTGTCGAAATAAGTATACTATCAAAAAATAACTAAGAAAGAATCAGCTGTCTCTGAAACGCGCGCTGGGCTAGTTTTGAATCAGACGATTCCATGACGCATCCGTCAACCGCAATATATTGCGGCGGGTCGCCTTCATAGGAAATCGAAAACATTGCTTTCCCTTTAATGGGTTATAATGCGTTCGATGCACGCGTCAGGCGTAAACGGAAGGATGCAAAAAGTGAAACACGACGATTTCTTGAAACTCACAACTATTGCAAAACTGTTTTTATTAATCACTAAATAATGCTTTCTGATTCGCATCCCACCCTGGCACACATACCCATCAATTTGAATAGGGCTTTATTCTCTTTTATTTTTCTTTTAGGCACAGCTGTCCCCCTGTCCCATGTTGCGTGCGTGGGTTAAATTCTTTCAAAAAATGCTACTATACAATAGTTCTAAGAATTATTTCACCCTTTTTAAATTTCCACGAATTCATTTTAATATTCCAGGACAATATAGATTAAATTCTTTCAATAGAAATACTACTATAAAATAGTTAAATCTTTTAACAGAAAAAGAAATTGTTTCAAGAATTATTTGTCTCTTTTTGAATTTCCAAAAATTCATTGTAATATTCGAGGACACTGAATGAAGGTTAGTAAAAAAATGTGAGTTAAATTCTTTCAAAGAACACTACTATGAAATAGTTTCAAGAATTATTTAACCAATTTTAATTTCCGCGAATTCATTTTAATATACCAGGATGTTACATACTAATTCAATATTTTATGTACATAAAATATCAAATTAATATTTAATTTCATAGATTTACTACATACGTAAGTATAATTTATGCAAAAGGCAAAACTTACCTAATGTTAAAAATAAAAATTCCAAAAGTCACTAACTAATCTAGCGAAAGCGAAATTACGCACAACTGAGATAACTGAATAAAAATTAGTAAACGAATAAAGGAATTATCTAAAATGTTGCAAAGATTTTGCACTGCTACAGTAAAATACGTGTTTATTTTACTGAATGACCCAAAGGGGATAATAGTTCCTGTAAAAAGCAATAAAATAATCTCGATCCGTTCTTCAGTTCTATGGATACCATTGATTTCTATCCAGATGTGTATTTATTTAACATTAGTTGGAATTTATTTGGTTAGTTTCAGGTCAAAGCCCTTTGTAAAGTTGAGTTTGAATATTTACACGTTCCAATAATTATAAAATTTCGATAAATCTCATGCAATTTTTTATTTGAACACCTAAATCAAAAGGGTGTTACATCCTTGCAATCTTGGCCCGTATGAAACCATCTGTACTTATTAGCTATGTAGTCTTATGCTGCAATTAAAAGTATGCATTTTGCTTGAATAATCTGAAAAAGAATATTTACTAGGAAAGCACAAAAAAACAAAGAAGGATGTTCAATTACCTGTATTCGCTATTTGTAGAACATCTTAATGTTTAAGTTCCACTCTCTAAACTTCCTTGTTAGAGAAGAAAATATTTGCATAGGTTCATACTCGTAGAACTTCGCTTCCCTCAATATACTACATACACTTGACCGCACACAAACTGAAATTTCAGTTAATACTTCTATTGTTATTTTTAGACCCGTTGGACAATTCTCTTTTAATTTTTTTTGTACTAAACCATTCATAAGGCACTGTCGTTTTCAATTAAAACCAGCCAAGCTAATCTCTAAACTCGTTTCTACCTAAATTTTGTCAGAAGGGTGGAATCAATTTGCAATTTCGGAATTAAATACAAAAGGTCATCACCAAAAAGAATTTAAAAAATGAAGAATTCAATGTCATTTTCCAATTTGATTAAAAAAAGTTAATTAAATTCAAGTATCTATCAACATTTTTTTGATTTATTCGATATTTCTATTTTCTGCTTCCAATTATTTTATAAAATAATTGCCGTTTATCATTTTTACTGTTTTATTCTCATAATCATGTTTCAATTTTATCCTTGAATGATTTCGGCAGGAATTATTTTTTTTCTCCGTTTGTATATCTAATTGGATTGAAAGTAAGAGCGAGTAACTTTTGTTTGTGTTGCATGCAGGTAAATGTTAGACAGAAATATAAAATCGATAAGTCGAAAATCGGAAGTAGATAGGGAAATGACCTAGAAAAACACTTAGCTAAAGCAATTTGCGTAAATAGATCTATTTATATTTTCTTGAATGTAATTTCTTACTGTTTTAAGTCTATTTAGAGGTTGTTTTACATCCCTTCTTTGTTCTTACTGAAAAATAGATGAGATAGATATTTCAGTTTCGATCAGTCGCCAGAAATGGTCTAGTTTAGATGTACACATTTTTAAATCCCTGTTTAAAATAGTAACTCTGGGATTTTTCGTGTTTGTTCGCTACTTGTTGATTAATCAAATATGAAAGCCTCCGCAATATTTTATTTGTACATCATTACGTTTTACAAAGGTACCCCTAAAGCAGTATGCTATATATTGCTCTGTTTTGTTTTTAACCACAAAAATAAAAAGAAAAAAATATATATAGAATATACAAAGTTGTTTATTTAATTATATTACTGGCTTCGTATATTTAAAATAGTAGACATAAATATTGCGATGACCCCAATAATATAAAAATAATAATAAATAAATAATACACATATATTCTTTTATTAATTCCCTCAACTAGCTCAGGTTTGTTCGGTGGAACATAAATTATTTGAATTTCGAGACTCTTATATTCTTTTATGCCTGGAAACAAGAATTGGCAGCGATATTAAATATAAAACATAAATTATAAGCAATTATGCTTCTGCAAGCTGGACACCTGTAACTGTAATCTGACTTGGAAAGAGAAAAATGCTGTATGCTTGTATTAGCATCAATTAAACACATACGTTAATTGAAAAACACAAAACCTTTATTCAAAAACAAAAATTAAATTAGAAAAGAAAAGTCAATGAAACAGAAAATATAAATTTACAATTGTAATCAAGAATAAATCCTGTAGTTTGCTTAAACGTTAAGAAAAGTCGTATTTATCTGACATAGGATTAAATACTGTTATTCGTTTGAACAAACCAACAAAAATAATTATTTATAAGTATCTAAATTGTTATCCAAAATAAATAAATCTTTATTAAAACAAATTTAAATTGTTTTCTTTAAATTGATAATGAAATGAATTCTTAAAAAGAATTTAATGAGTTAAAACAAATAGCTTTATACACCCTAAGATGAACTTTACAAATTAGTTTTATTTCTTTTAATAAACAAGAAACTATTATTTTTGAAACCAACCTTGTATGTTTAAATAGTTTCCTTTTTCAAAATATCAATCCAATTGGCCAGACTGCTGTATAACCAAACAGCTGATTGTTGTTTATAAAAATATATAATCGATGCGTTGATCGATGAACACAAAATAATTCACTTGTATTTAATTATAATAAACGAAGAAATACTTCCACTTTTAATTATATTTATAGCACAATGCTAATTAACTCTTCAATAAACTTCAGGTAAACACCTTTGCTTTTATTTTCAATAATGTTTATTTCAATTGACACACGTCAACAACATATGATTGTCCATATAACCTCAAATTTTTACAGATTTCAAACTGGAGTCAAACGTGGTTTCTGCCTTGAATATTTTTTGTCTTTCTTTGTCAATTAAAGCTAATCCCAGATCTGATGCTATACGATTGTAGCTTTTAAAACACTGATTAAAAAACTATAGGACATATATGGTCTCAAATTGAGTATTAAAGAAGGTACGGACGAAAAACACTTAACGATGACGATTTTCGTATAACATAAATTTACATACATAATTGAACAAATTAAGAGTTCATCTTTACAAATTAGCTAAATAAATGGATACTCAATGTGAGTGATACAATTGTTTTATACATAAAGATATCTTTACAATTTCATACAAACATGATTTTATTACAGTACAAACATCAATATACACCAAAGATGCTTACACAAACCACAGCTTGAAAATAACTTCTACGTTAATCAATTTGTGCATAAAATGTCCAGTGTACATTGCTTAAGGCATACATATAAAAACAATGACAATAAAAACCAAGATAAAGGCTATAAGAGTGCGTTTTCGCGAACCAAGAGGATTTCAATACCTCCATAATTTGTAATGACCAGAATCTTGTTATATGAATTCAGAATTTAATTATGTTACATCAATCATAACAAGATTAATCTACTTAATCTATTTACAGGAAAATAACCGTGTAAACTTGAGCTGGCCTCAAAGAATGTCAAAGAATATGCTTAACGCTGCATGTTCGTAACTGGAAATTTTAAATAAGAAAATAACTTTCCCTGGCAAGTGGGAATCGTGACCTAAAGTGTAACTTAGGTTGCCTATACATGATTGTGATCAAACAGAGTATCTAAATCATATCCTTTTTATTTATAAATGTAATTTATTTATGTGCATGTGATTATTTGGAAAGTAAGGTTAAATTTGCATGAAATCTATAACCATAAGTTATTACTTTAAACCTTGATGAATTTAACTAAAGTCCTAACTATGATCTTTACTGATTATGTGCCCATGACATAACCTGCCCCTCATTTAATTTAAGAACCGATACGAAATATTTATTTTAACGTTTCCGAACATCATCAATGAAATTTTCAAAACGGTGAAACGATATCACCTCAATATATACATATTTTAATAAAATATTTTTAGTTATTATTAAAGTAAACGACCAAAAATTGATCCTTGTGGAATCCGTGACTTAAAATATAAGAATGATATATAAATTATATTTAGCAGAGTGGAGACAATTTTAGAAAACAGAAAAAGTAAGTGGAAAATCTTCAAATCATATAACAATAATCAAAAATAGATAAACGAGCATCAAAAGACCAACAATGATTGCAAGGTTCCCTACAAAAAAATAAAAAATTGTTTATATAGAGTATTGCTGGGAAATAATTACACTGGAGGAAATTTAATATTAAACTTTATTAAAATTATTACTAGTAATTAATATTTTGTATAAATGACAACTGTTGTATTACCTAAATAAAACCATTACACATAGCTTGCTTCACACCTTGTTTACCAACAACTGACAGCTTTTTCCTCACAGTGGTCGTAAGCGTTTTTCCACTCTCTTCTGCAACTTCCTGACTAATTCGTCGCCAGATTCTTTTAAAACCAATCAAGTTTTTTGGAGGAGTTTTCACTTTGGAATATTTCCTTTTACACAATGCCCAAAATTTTTCAATAGGACGACATTGAGGTAAGTTAGGCGTATTTTGTGCCTTAGCTACAAACGGGATGTTTTGCTCTCTGAGGTAGTCCTGGACTTCTTTTTTATAATGACAAGATGCCATATCCGGCCAAAACAATAGATCTTGTGGATTGTGATGGGCATTGATAAAGGGAATTAAAATTCCCTTTAAACAGCAGTTTAAGTATGTTTCTCCGACCATAGTGCCTTCCGAAACAAACGGTTCTGAGACATTTCCATGTCCATCTAGCGCCTGCCAAACCAGACATTTTTTTGAAAATTTTGCTTTTTGTTTAAATTTATGCGCAAATGCAACTTGTGTCGAGTCTGTTGAGTGAAAAAATCTCCATTTAGGGGTTTCACCGGGATCACTAAACACATCTGTTTCGTCGTCAATAATAACAATTCTTCGGCGTAGTTTTCTTGCCAAAATCTTACTGTTGCTCTTAATGCAATCTTCTTGCCCAGGCAAGTACTTTGAACTGGACTTCTTTGTGTTTGCACGAATGCTTAACTTATGAACTTTGATGTCACGTACAGTTTTTTCGTTAAGATCTAATTTAGAAGCAGCTTCTTTGACGGTACTTGATGGATTCTTCTTAAAATGGTTTTAGATCTTGCGAATATTCTTTTCGGTGTATATCTTAGGCATACGACCGGTCGCACACTTAAATTTTATTTCACCACATTGTTTGATTTTATTTATATAATTATAAATCGTTTTTTTATTGAAACCCTCGGCCTTAAAGTGAAGCCAGGTTGATTCTGATTTATCTGCTTCGCAGGAATTATAATAAGTTAAAACACGTTCTGCCAAATATTCTCTTTGACCTTTGTTTAATTATTTTCTATCCATTGTAAAAATATTGTACTGAACACAATGACAGATAGTACAGTTCTAATTGACATTTTGCAACTGCATAGCGTTTGCATTTGTTTACAAGGCTAACTAGAGCCATCTTATTGCAGTGTAATTATTTCCCAGCAATACTCTATGCAACTCATCCTTACAAGAGCCTTTTCATAGCAGTTAAAAAACTATAAAAATATAAAAAATAAAAATTGGCACTGATTCAACGTAATATGTATTATGAAAAACTCAAGTTATGTTAAACACAAAGTTATATCAATAGGTTACAAAAAACACCCAAAATTAAGAAATGGTCATCAATTTATCAATTCATTAAATTTTACACCACTCAAAATACCTTATGTATGACCAACGCATCAACGACAAATTCCCAAAACCAGCCAAAACTAATTTAACAAAAGGACTAGATATTACCGATTTGAAAGTTTCAAATCTAAAAATATTATATATTCTTAATAAAACGTTTAAAACATTTTAAAGAATAAAATGAAAATTTCCAGAGCTTTTTACACTTCAACGCACGTTTTACATTATTTTATAAGTTTTATATTGATGAGCTATGTAGTCTATACTATAATGTATATTAAAATGAAAAATATTTAATATTTAAAATATGAAGACTTAAATGCAAATTTCTTTCTCGAAATGAAACATTTATCAAATAGGTACGTTTAAATATTAATTTTCTATTATAAAACCCTATAAGATATATATTAGATTTTTATATTTTTGTCCAAATAGGTATTACACTTATATATGACATATAAAGATTCAAATATAAATAATTTGTTGCAAAATAAAATTTTTATAAATATTCCTATATTAAACATTTAGTATTCAAAATGCATTTAACAAGTATTTATGAAATATATAGCCGGTTTCACAAAGCTTGTTTAAACTTAATCATGATTAAATTTGAAATCTATAAACATAATTGGATAAAATTCAAGGTCTGCTAAATCTTAGCCAATGAAATTTCTGAATTTCGAATTTAATGACAATTATGTTAATCAGAACTTAAATCAAGCTTTGTGAAACCGGCCATTGGTGTGCTACTAGGATGATAAGTAATTTAAATCTTACCAAACAATGAATACTTTATTAAAATAGTTACTCTTTTCCTTTTGACTTAATTGCAAGAATTTAAATTTTCTTTTGGTATGTTGGCTTAAAATAAACCAACATTAGGATTATTCAATCCTGCTACTTGTCCAAATTGCTACCCACTTTCAGTCATAACCTAGTTTTGTAATTCTAAAAGCTTATAGTTATAACATATGTTTCTCTCTATACCACACGACAAAACATACCAAAATTAATTTAATTGTTCTATCAATTTAATTATTCATAATCACAAAGCAACACCGTAATTAAGATATTCGTCCATCTCGTTCAAGAGAAAGATCCCTGATAGATAGAAAACATATTAGGACTAGTCCTTGTTAATTAATTATCAAAAGGGAAAGAAGAAAAAATAAAATTTTGGAAGATGGGTCTAAGTTTATTTAATAATATTATCGAGTTTTGTTCTTGTTAAGAAGTTGCAAAAAAAGACTTTGTGATAAGAATCGATAACAGGTAAATTCTCTATTGTACATAAGAAAAACAGAAAAAACATCTGTTAAAACTGATATTGTAACGGGGTAGAGCAAAGTTACATCATTCTTCCAGACAAAATAGTTCTAATTTATGTACACATCTGTGTGAATTAATAGATTTTACAGAGCTGCAAGATGGCAGACACGAATCGCAGTGCTTTCCTTAAACTAAAAATAAATTATCAGAATTGTAAGTACATCATGGAAATCAGAAAAGACGGCGTTAAGGAGAGAAGACATGAGTGATATAAGTAAAATAAAGATTATGTGATGAAGACGTACATGTTTGTCTTCCGTTCGGATGCTGTATTTCATTTGCATATGTTCTATTACATAATCAAGTTTAACAAATTTAAAAACCTTTAGTTTGCCTTTTCGTTAAATATAGGTAAAACTTGTAATTGATACTCGTCATTTTCATTATAAATAATTCGAAAGATTTTTAAATCAAAGCTCTATTTCTGGAGAACGGTATATTTTTTGGTCAGAAGTGAATCCTTCTCGTATTTATGAAAATGGTGCAGTGTTCTTCTATATGCGTAACATTTGCTAAACAAGCTTTGGTTTATTTCTTGACAAGGTCGCTATGCACTCTCTAAGATAAGCAGAATATGGTTTCGACTATTATTTTCGTAAAGCAGTAAATAATATATTACAATACAAACAAACAAGAAGAGTAGAAGATTAGGAATACGAATTGTAAGAATGAAACTTTTTCGGTAAATAAAATAATCTTCGATTTAGGCGCTAATTGTAAGATTAAAAAACTCTAAGATTTTCAAACACACAAGTCCTAATACAAAATAAACAAATCCATCATCGCATAAAAACTAAAAGCTCAAGATTTCATTAAAGATATTTACTGTTATATCGTATTGCTCCGGTTGAGATCTCTCATTAATCAAATTATATCTCAGGTTGGTAGGTACTGGTTTCTTAAGCTTTTAAAATGGAAAGAGGAATCGGGAAATATTAGGCAATAATAAATATATGGGCAACAATTATTTATAATAATTATTTTATCACTTCATTTAATTGAATGAAAACTAGAACTCCAAAAATTGATTGGTCCAATATTATCTTCACAGAGTTTTGGTTGAACACTATTCATTCGCTTAATAGAAATGGGTTTCAGTCAAGAATCAATCTACATTGGTATAAAAAATAGGGGTCCCTTTAGAAAAAAACTATATTTTTAAAGATAGGTTACATATTACTAAAAGAATCTAGGTTATTAACTGTTAACTATGTTGATTTATATAAAATTAACTTAGATAGTTTATTAGAGGTAGCCGCTAGTCCTTGTTTCGCTTAATCAACTAGCAATCCTTTAAAAGCACGAAGTTTCATTATAAAGGCCTTAATACTACCATAGTACACTATAGTAAAAATAGTAGCGACCCAAACTTCTTATTTACAGTTTAGTCCAATTTCTTGTATACTGAACTTTGAATACTGAGTTATGATTCAGTCTTTTATGAACCAAGAAATTGACTAATAAGCTCTCGTATTGTTAATCGTGAACTGAAGTTTATTGTTACTAATTCATTTGTAATTCATGTATGTATTCAATCATGTACACACACAAAAAATGAACCCCAGAATTTTCTTTAAATTGAAATGACAAAAATTTGTTAAACATTGAACGTAAGTAACCCAACACTATAAAAAATTAAATATTAAAAGAAACTAAAATTTTGATATCATAGAAAAAGAAAAATCAATCCTAAGATGTCTTTTATCCGAGGAGTAATATTTCTAGCGTCCTTATATTTTTAATTTACTAAAATTATTTAAAACTAAGTAAATACTAAATAAAATATTAATAAAGTTCAAATCAATATTTGGCGCCAACGGTTGCCATCTTAAACTGTAACCCCACAACAATTCTCTGCTTTCCATATGATTTTAAATTAAAATGTTGAAATGACAAACATTTACCTCTCGTATTCATTAAACTCCAAATAAAAACAAACGAATATTTTAGTGAGATTTTTGGTTATAAACAAAAGACAATTTAGAACTGAATACTACATTAATTATTGTTTAAACAAATTTAATAAATGGATAGCCAAAAATATTTCCATTTTAATGATATATTACACTTGTACGAGTACCATCATAAAATAACAAGTTCAGTAGAACGTGTCAACGAAATCACATTCCATATACAACTATCAAATAGTAACTAAAATTAAATTAATCGCTCAAAACTGCCTAATTACTTCTTTCTAAATAAAATCCGACCTTATATCCTATTGAACATTATTCACTTATTTTTAGATGTGCAAACTATGAAATAATAGCTAAATTACCTTATTTCAGATTGCCATGTCAAAACGCAATTTTGCATTTTATTTCTATGATATCTTCTATAAAAAACAAATCCAATATTTACATTTATTTCAAAATTGTACCCAAGGAACTGCTTGACAAAACAACAATGAAACATTTTAGTCAAGCTATTTAATCCAACTAAAGAAGAATATTTTAACGATTTCACTCTCTAAATTGATTTCTAAATTTCATCTCGTTAAATTGAAACATAATCTATTCACGCTAATAATGCAGGTAAGTTAACAAATATTTGCATATATCATCACTACCATTCACCTTGTCTGTTTTAGTTCAAAATATACCTTGAAATAGCTTCAAATTTATTTTTTATTTGCATAAATAAGTAACGCTACAACATCTTTAGCTGACAATGCAAATTTACCAAGATTGTAAAATTTATCCTTTAATATTTATCCTTTTACTGCATAATGTGTTCTAGAGTGCATATTTAATAAATTAAAACTTTTTCGTTGTCTTTATTATAAAAATTATAAAGAATAAAGATAACTTCCGGAAACTAGGGTACGAGAAGCGCAATCATTTGTAAACAACTCTCTTACAACACCAAACTATTTATCCTTCAATGCAGCTCAGCTTTAGAAAAGGATACCCAAGAAATGAATTATGAAACATAAATTTACTAACTGAACTATTATCTCATCTAGGGTTCGTAGAATCTCAAAATATGCTTGCACAATTAATGAAAAAAAAAGTAAAGAGGTAACTCAAACCTACTAAAATAATTCCAATAGAAGAAAGGAACAATAAAAGAACAATAAGCTGTGTATTTTACTTACCTTGGCAAACTACTAGTTTAAAAAAAGTGTATTTAAAAGATTTTGCATAATAAAACACATACTTATGCAACCGTTTAGTCTTGAACATATTCAAGAAAAAAATAATAGAAACAGGCACAATTATTTCATTATTTCAACCATCGCCTTATAAAAAATAGGTGACTAAACGAGTTTGGTAAAGCAGTAAATTAATAGACCATCCAACGAAATAGTAATCTGCAGCTACTTCAACATTCAAGAAATAATTTTGTCTCTACGTCAGTGTTAGAAATTGTGTAGTGCATTTTCTTCATAAATTACATTTAATGTGTAAATGTAGCCGTCATTTCTTTGTATGTGCATCTCAATAATAAATTATAATTACCTTCTTCTCGGATGATAAAGTAAATCCGTAGGTCATGTGTCAATACGGCACCGACGTCTGGCACGTTAAAAGTTTCTACAGGGCACTGTTGGCCAAAATACCCAAAATTCAATGAAAATTCAAAAAGAAATGAACAATTAATTTTGTAATTCCATAATTTGTAACAGAATATAGCTAAGAGTAAGCGTCTTCTGTTCTCAAGTGATGTAAAGTCAAATTCGTGTAGTAGATTTAATGTACTAATAGTTAGATACTTCGGATAAAGTTTGTGTTTTTTGAAATACATATACCGCAGGAATTTCTTTTGTACCTTTTAGATTAATTGTGTATCTATCAAAAATCTAGGAAGCCAGACTATTGAAGTGTATTCTAGTTTCGGCCGTACAAATGTGAAGTACAAAGTTCTAAGAGTACTTTCATTATTAAAATATTTCGAAGATCTAATGATAAACCCCAGTACCCTGAAGGCAGAAGAAACCATGTTCATAATATGTTGCCTTAATTGCATGTGCTGGTTATATGTAACTCCCAGATCCACATTGAAGTTACGTGTTAGTCTTTCTACGTTCATCATGTAGTCATACTCGACAGCAACACCCCAACGAATAAAAGACACGACAGAACACTTATTTATGTTAAATGGTAGCTTATTCTCTGTACTCGATTTATATACCTCGTTTATCTCATTTTGTAGATGCTTACTGTCATTGTTTTCCTTTATGGTTTTAAAATTTTTTATAAAAGACACGACAGAACACTTATTTATGTTAAATCGTAGATTATTCTCTGTACTCGATTTATATACCTCGTTTATATCATTTTGTAGATGCTTACTATCATTGTTTTCCTTTATGGTTTTAAAAAATTTTAAGTCGTCTGCAAATAATAAGCTTTTGGCATGAGAAATACATTTTGGTAGGTCGTTAATAAAAATGATAAAAAGAAGGGGTCCTAAATTTGATCCCTGTGGGACACCAGAGTTCGCTGTAAATTTACCGGAAGTGTTACCATCGAATCTGACCACAAATGAACGTGACATCAAGTATGAAGCGAAAAATCTTAACAAATTGTTTGACAATCCAAAGTTTTTCATTTTTTCAGTAAAATATCATGATTAACTTTGTCAAAAGCTTTTGAAAAATCTGTATATACACAGTCTACCTGGTTATTATGTTCAAAAGCTTGATGAATATAGTTTCTGAAGCAAGTTAGGTTAGTAATTGTGGATCGTTTTTCTACAAATCCATGTTGCACTTCAGAGATGTAAGGAGAGATGTAGTTAGATAGTTTTGTTTTTAAGATATGTTCAAAAACTTTAGCGGGTGCCGAAAGAATGGCATAATCGATAACAATAATCATCTAGTTAAACAATATGATTTTAAAAAAGCTAATTTTCTTGAATTAAGTTATATGATACGTGATGTTGACTGGTCAGATTTATATAGAATTACCAACTGCGATCAAGCAGTAGATCTGTTTTATCAAAAGTTAAATAATATTTTTAAGCGTGTGATTCCTACGTCACTGAAATCCAGAAAAAAACCTTATCAACCATGGTTCACAAATGAAATTAAGTGTTTAATAAGAAGGAAAAGTATCCTTCATAGACTTAGGCATGTCGATCAAAACTATTACAGGAGCTACATTGAGATTAGGCGAGAGTTAAAATTATATACAAAAGCTGCATATGAAAATTATTTAAGGGAAGTAGAACAGGGGATATGTGATAACCCTCAGTACTTTTGGGGGTATTAAGAAATTAAAGAGTTCAGGGGTATCTGAAGGTAATAGAATGACGTGGGAGGGTACACCCATCGAGCAGTCAGAGGTTCCCGATGTTTTTGGAAGATACTTTCATTCCTTATACGACAAGGACAAAGGTACTTACAAGACGGATGACAACGCAGAAGATAATCACTCAGTAGGAAGTACATTAAGTATAACCGAGATTAATAGTAAAGACTTTAAGTCGGCAATTAAACATTTAAAACCAAAGAAAGCGGCAGGGGCCGATGGGGTACCACCCTATGTTATCATGCTTGTGCTGATTGGCTACAGAAACCCTTGCTTTTTATCTACAACCTGTCCTTAAAATCAAATACTTTTCCGGATGTGTGGAAAAATGTAATAGTTACTCCAATATTTAAAACCGGCAAAAACTAATTTAAAAACTCAGCCAAATTGAGCGAAATTTATATTAGGAGGGTTCTTGGAGTCGCTGATTATCAATCCAATGAGAAAATTAAAAAATTCAAAATGCCGGGCCCAAAATGACGGTCCTAAAATAACGGCATTTGAGATTGAGAATGCGATTTACGCCGTTTCTATTGATTTTAGAGAAAAACTCAAAGAGTCAAAAAGTGCTTAAAATCTAATTTTGCAGAGGAATACACTATTTTGATTACTTTATTATGAACCCCTTCGCTCTGCCCTAGTAGTAGAGTCAATTTCTGCATTAAGGTCTTATTTTTTACTATCTAAAGATAGAGACTTGAAATCTTTTGTAATGCCTTCAGTACTGGACCAATATAAAATGTAATATGTTTAAAATGGTGGCACGCCCCCTCGGGGGGTTGAAACCCCCATTTTACACTCCCAATTTAATAACTCGGAAAGTTTTCCATCAACTTGAGGCAAATTCATGTTGGGAGATTTTTGGGGTTTCTGATTATGAACTCAATGAGAAAATTAGGAAATACAAAATGGCGGACCCAAAATGGCGGTCTTTGGGATTGGAAATGCGATTTAAGCCGTTTTTATTGATTTTAGAGAAAAATTCAAAAAGTCAAAAAGTGTTTAGAATGTGATCTTGCATACGAATACACTATTTTGGTTACCTTATTATGTAACCCCCTTCACTCTTTTCTAGTTGGCTTCTCAGTGAATAGGTTGCATAATAAGGTAACCGGAATTACGTATTCCCATGCAGAATAACATTCTAAACACTTTCTGGCTCTTTGCATTTTTCTCTAAAATCAATAGAAACGGCGTAAATCCCATTTCCAATCTCAAAGACCGCCATTTTGGGTCCGCCATTTTGTATTTCTTAATTTTCTCATTAAATTCATAATCAGAAACCCCGAAAACTCCCCCAATATAAATTTCGCTCAAGTTGATAGAACACTTCCCGAGTTATTAAATTGGGAGTGTAAAATGGGGGTTTCAACCCCCCCGAAGGGGCGTGCCCCCATTTTAAACATATTACATTTTATTTTGGTCCAGTACTGAAGGCATTACCAAAAATTTCAAGTCTCTATATTTAGATAGTAGAAAATAAGACCTTATAAGGCAAAATAATATAGAAAATAAGGCAAAAATTGACCCTACTACTAGGGCAGAGCGAAAGGGTTACATAATAAGGTAAACAAAATAGTGTATTCCTTTGCAAAATCACATTATAAACACTTTTTGACTCTTTGAGTTTTTCTCTAAAATCAATAGAAACGGCGTAAATCGCATTCTCAATCTCAAATGCCGTTATTTTAGAACCGTCATTTTGGGTCCGCCATTTTGAATTTTTTAATTTTCTCATTGGATTCATAATCAGCGACTCCAAGAACCCTCCCAACATAAATTTCGATCAATTTGGTTGCGTTATTAAATTAGGGGTACAAAATGGGGGTTTCAACCCCCCGAGGGGGCGTGCCACCATTTTAAACATATAACATTTTATATTGGTTCAGTACTGAAGGCATTACAAAAGACTTCAAGTCTCTATCTTTAGATAGTAAAAAATAAGAACTTAGGCATGTTCTTTGCAAAAATTGACTCGACTAATAACAAACTACAGACATGATATGAAGGTGAGGCAGGATAATAAATGATATAATAATAAAAAATATTAGTAGCAGTTCTGGGTATAGAACAATACCTAATACTATTAACTAGCTGGAACAGAATCTACAAATGTATTTTCTTTACTCCGAATGTTCTTATTATATACAGATTTTTAGTACCTTTATTACTTACAATTTCTTCTTTCGAATTTCTCCGTAAATATATCTAAAAAAAATTGAAATACGAATATTCCATCCTCGTCGCCAATTAGGTCTAAAAATTTTTACATTTGTATTTAAAAACACAAAATTTGTCAAAACTATTCGAATTCGACAAATTTGAATTCTACGGTATTGCAAGGTTCTCAAGTACACTTCTGTGGTCGTTCGTCTGGATGGTCTGGTAACTTGCTGCTTCGATGATGTTATAACTCTTAAGTCTTAGTTTACTTGTAATCCCTTTTTAAATGTTCTGCAAGTCGGCTGTGATCTAACGTGGATATCATTGTCTGACTTCATTCTTAGTTGACCGTCAGACGTTTGGAGTGGGAGATTGAAGGTTTGAATTGCGATAAGACGCTAAGAATAGTTTATGCTTCCTCCAGCAGTGACAGTAAAACTTAATTTAGATTAAATAAAGAGGTACAAATTGAATATCTATATATTTAAAACACAAGTCTTTTTTTGTTCCAGTTCGTTTGAGAGTTCCACCTGGCCGATTTACGCGATTTTTTTTATATTAAATCTTTCCCTGTGTAGATTAGTCAATACTACTTAATTTTTATATTTTTTTAATGTTTATATTTTTAATTTGAAAAACTCTAACTTGTTTAATTTGAGACTGACGAATCGGATATTCACTTGGGGCGCCCTCTAATATTCCACGGTGGTGAATTTCGTAACTACTCCCGCTTATAAATATAAAAGGGTGATGCAGCCGTCCACTTCCATCATTAATCAGCGGTTAATGTTTAAAAAATTGTTAGGTTCCGTAAACAAAACCGGCATACTTAAAAATTATAGACAACAGATGAATTATACAAATAATAGCTGATGGCAATTGCTTATTTAGAGCAATTTCATATTGTTTGTATAAAACGCAGAAAATTTGTCAACACTATGTTTATGTCATGTTTTGAAATAGTACTAATAGACGTTTTCAAGAATGTTTTAAACAGGATCGATTTTTGATTTTATTCTCATCATTTCGTAATGTAGAATTTCCGTATGTATATATCTAGAATAAACCGGTGGGGAGGGGTCAGCCATGTCGGAAGAGAGGAGGGTAAGCTGGGATAGAGGAGTGCTAGGCTTAGAATTTTCAACTGGTTATGTTTGGTTGCGTTTATTTAAATAATCACTCACGAAAATCCGAAGGATTGTAATCACACATCGAATGTTGTATATAGGGAAATCCTTCAATGCTTTTGACCGTCATGTCTTGACGAGGTTTCCCTAGTACTTTATAATTACAATATCTAAAAGGGCGACATTTCTATGTGTATATAATATATATTATAATTATTAAGATAAATATACAGAATAACAGCTGTATAGTTACAACTCACGTACTGCTCCATTTTGATATTATTTTCACATCTCCAAACATAAATCATGAACATATTACGTAGGAAACTGAACGTTGCCTATTATTTATAGTAGATACTACATATTTTTATAGTTTATTGATTTGCGGTGCATCGTAATTTAACAACTGCTGCAAAGATGTACCGACCTCAAATAAGCCTCAACCTGAAAAACATTATGAACTTCATAAAATACTTCTTTAAGCCGATTTTCTTAGATGTTTGGAAAAAGAAGTTAAAAAATACTGTAATTTATTAAATAAAAGTCGTTTATGTTTTTAAAATGTTATTTGCGGTGGATGGTAGCAGTTTTATATAGATAAAAGTTTTGTTATTAGATTGTAAATCTTATAAAATAGAGCTTGTTATCTAGCTACTTTTTAAACTTTATTTTTCAATTCAGTAGTTAGTATAGATTTTTACGATATAACCAAGTTTATGTTTTGTTATAGTGCAAGCATAGTTCAGGCATAGTCGTGTAAAGGATAGCCTTATGTCAAATTTCAGCAAGAACGAAGACAGCAATAAAATATCTTTTATGAAAAATATATACTTTGTAGCAACTGTATACTAAGTTAAGAATTCTATAGTGAAGATTTTACTAGTACGAATAATTTTAAAACAAAACAGTTCTGAACAATTTCAAAAAAGCGTTCGGTTAGTCAAATCAAATTTGGTTAAATAAAGTGAGAGAAGGAAGTGATAGAGGATGACATAAAGGAGGAAGACGATGAAATGATGAAAATAAAAAGTAAAATAATAACATGAGGAAATAGATCAGAGCTAGGAAATGCTTAAAAGGAAATTGTGGAACTTCTGGAGCAATGAATAATTGTCAATAAAAACTCAATTGTAATACTTCCTGACATAAAAAAGTAGATCCAATGACTGTAGGGAAGAATAATAGAGAAATAAGAGAAAAAGTAAATACTATGGAGATATAAGGATTTGTTATCGTGGGACACCTCCAGTTGACACTAGTAATGTCCAACGATAGCAATGTCTGTCTTTCATGAAAAAAGGAGTTAAAGAAAGGTGTAGTTACTGTAAGGCAATAATCTTGTTGAGCACAGCAAATAAATATTTTGCTACACTAATCCAAGGAGATTAATAGAGTTCTTAAATGAAGTAGTAAGCGAATACCAATTGCATCTTTAAAAGCGGAAAATCAACAGCAGACATTTCCAACCAAATAATTGGGTCATGTGAATAAAATGTAGTAAAAGCTTTTACATCTATCTTACTTTTTAATAAAAAATCATATCTGTTATATTTTATTAATAGTAGTAAAAGCATTTGCTACATTTTATTCACATAGCCCATTGATAAGCTTTACATAAACGTGTAACATTACATATAACTTTTGTAGATTTCAAACTGGCTTTCAATAGCATAAACAGGTAGAAGCTAGCACAAATAATGAATGTAAGTGAGAAACTGCAAAAGCTCGCGAGGTTTGTTAAGGCAACATTAACACACGCGGTAGGTGAGAACATCAAAAGGAAATACACAGACAGTTTCACGTTTAACACATAGGCATTCACATCATCACATTATTTAACATAGCATTACACAGCGTATTTAATTAAAAAAGTAGGTTGCGTATGAATTATAATTAACAAGAATATGCAAATAATAGCGCACGTTGATGATAATGTAATAATCAGCAGATCAGAAAACTAACAGACATTATCAGTGTTTCTTTCACGAGAGTATAAGAAATAATCAAAAATAAATTGCCAATAATCATCCCTAGACGCATAGCGTCCAGGAATGTTTTCACGTGTAAGGAGGAAATGAATTTGATTATTTTCGCTTGCTTGAGTAGTACGCAACTAGGATTTATGTTATGAATTTTTTTATTTTCAGTTCTTATGTAGAAAATCAGGAGTTAATAACAATCTAGATTTCCGCTTTCTAAGTACCAAGCGTACCATGAAATCGATTGTGTTCCGTCGTTATAGTCACATACAGTATGATCCGGTTATTTGAATCACTGGTTGTTTGCATCAGCCGCTTATACGAATCAAAGTATGAAAACCAAATCCCTTTCGATGTTATTAAATGAGAATTTTCCAGTTTATTGGAATCACTAATTTATATTTCCGTCGGATTCTTGCATCATTAACCAAAAAAGTAATACTCCTTACATACAAAACTTCTTTTGTACATACTAACCGGTTTTTTGCTACCTATTGTGATTGTTGGGGTTGGGATTTTTCATTTGCCTACATTTGCCGCTTTTAGTGGTTATCGGATTATAACTAATCTTTCTCCTTTTTCATTTCTTTTCGGATAAATATTGTTTCTAAGAATCTGCTTAAACCAGGGACATTTTGAGTTACGTAACAGTAAATAGGTTGTGCGTGAACGTCAGTTTCAGTTATATGTTTGTGCGTAACGACCATAAATACATACTACCTACTATTATGATTCTCCCAGATTTCTTTTAGATCCCGTAAGTATACTAATACTAATTATATAATTTATACAATAAATTATATAATTAGAGTATGGAATTGGAAACAAAGAAAACAATATTCATTTTATAATAAATATTTAGTTCAGTGTCAAATATTTATGTACAGTCTCTTTCATTAGGAAATCTAATATATGAATAACATGTGTTTTTAAAATATCTTCAAGTGAATTAAGTTACTACTTCTTATCGTTCTGTTTATAATGTTTATAAGTTTAAATAGTTCGCATATCCTCAAACTAGTGAAAAAATACATTTAGACATCTTAAAAAAAATAATTTTATCCAACACCTCTATATAAATACCATGTTTGCTATGGTCATTTTAAATAAGGAAAGTGATTGTTTACTCTTATGTTACATTATAACCTACGTTGCCCCTAGCAACGTGGGTTATTTTTAAAAAACTCACTCCTTCAAAGATAACAACCAATCACCAACTTAGGTCACTTAATATTATTAAAATGTAGTCATCGTGCTAGAGTATTACCGTCAAAACTACAGACTAACTATACATTGCAAATTCGATGTTTAAACTTAAATAAAGAGGTGTTGGATAAAATTTTGTATGGCACGCGTGAGTTAAGGATATTATCCACTCAGAAAAATTAACACTCGTAAATTTTTCGTTCGTGGATAATATCTTACTTAACTCACTTGTACCATAAATAACTATTAAAGAAAATAATAATCATTTAAATTAAGTAAAATCTACGTTTAAAATAAATGTGATACACTTGACGGTTAATGTTATTTCGTTTTGTTTGTCGTCGGTTCAAAATACCATTCTTATTTTGAGAGTAGTTTGTCTTATTTAAATGATTTCTTTTAAGGAAAGGTCTATATTTAATTTTTTTCGCTATTATCAAGTTATGAGTAAACTGATGAACATAAATATATATTAGATAAAAAGAAATTAGCTATCTTATGTACCTTAGGAGATTTTAAAGATGATTTTCTAAAAACACGAGTTAATTTATATATTTGACTTCTAATGACACATAGGATATGATATATTGAATATTTTAAACAATGGCGTAACTACGTAAGAGTGCGCGCCCCTGCAAGGCTTACGTTTGTGCCCGTCCTATACAAATATATGTTGGTAGCTTTTGTTAAAATAAAATATGCAATAACTAATAATAATACATTACCTTTTCATTTGCTCGTATCTCTTTAACACGAATTTGTTTTATATGAATAATGAGATTTCACACCAATCGCAATTTTTTCGGGCTTTAACGCAGGCGACTTGGACAATTAAACTGTCAAAATCCATTGTGTTTACTATTTTCCGCCTCTTCTGGACCAGGTAGGGTAGGGCGAATTAACAAGAAAGGCTATGGCTTCCCTTTCAAAAAAGTCTTTGGCGATTATCTTAAAAAGTACTGTCCCCTCTCCAAATTTCACTTTTGTTTAGTTCCTAGGTGCGGGTGGGGGAAGCGGCCCCAAACTGGAGAACAGTTATACATTTGTTAAAAAATTATCAATCTATTGTCGCTGACTCAAGTCAGCATGGTAAGAATTTGGCTGCATGACTAAAAGTCCAACGCCAAAAAAAATTCAGCACATTTATTTTAAAGTTTTTAAACAAGTTTCATATTTCATTACAATTTACAAGTGCAGCGCGAAGCAGGTACGACGAAAGAGTTTTAGTTATTGTTAGCGTCGTCGTCAAAGCAGATAAATAATCACTACTTAATAATATAATTAATCTTATTTAAATACTTAATATTATTGTAACACAATATCTTCTAATTGTTCTGAACAATGTATATCCAAACACGAAAGCAGCGCCCTTTAGAGGGTTGCGCTCCCCGCGTCGCAGGGCCTGCGGTGGCGGTAGTTACGCCACTAATTTTAAAAATCTTACTAAATCTTACCGCCTTACAAGTAAGTTGTTTAATTAGTATAAAGAATATATGTTTTTGGCAAAAATAAGAAATAGCGGAGTCTGGCAATCTTATGAATCCCAAAAACGCATTTTCTGCATAAATTAAATTTATTATCTTTTCTCCAACCGCTTTTAACTGGCAAACTCAATGAGAGCGCTGTTTAGAATAAACAACACGAAATTAAACTACTTTTTATTTACTGCAATTCTAATATGGTTAAAAAGGTGCAAGTTTAATAATATTAATATTGTTAAGGCCTTCCTGAAGATTAGGGCAGTGGGGTGTACCTTAGGATGCAAGACTAGTAGCCCTCATTAGTAATTCACCAGTTCAGTTTTAAGATGTGAATTGAAAGCATTCATTTGAACTCGCCAGCGGCAATTGTCGTTTAACAAGCAAGATTTTGCTTATTTTTATTTGGTGTTATTGAATGTT
Source organism: Agrypnus murinus (assembly GCA_929113105.1). Lineage (NCBI taxonomy): Eukaryota > Metazoa > Arthropoda > Insecta > Coleoptera > Elateridae > Agrypnus > Agrypnus murinus. Next base: position 122,852,126 of record OV816030.1, read on the forward strand.
AGCTGTGTTATTAATTATAATAAATGTACTATATAATAACCGGTCCTTCGAATTTATTTATCAACGATTCAAATACTGAATCACCAAATATCGTTAAGAAATACCCAAATGTGTAATCTTTTCAGCCATTTTATTAAAAATTCAAAGAACTTTCGACAAGCGGATCGAAATATGCGTTTGAAACGCATTAAGGAGGATACAGCGAAATGTAAAAATGTAGAGAATGACGTGAAATTTAAACCTCGATTTCTTTGACACTTATTCTATTCGGTAGCTTTTTTTTATAATTTTCTTGTGTACCATTACCGAGAAAAATGGAAAATAAAATCCAGAATTTAACATGGGCTCTTATGGAGACCGTCTAACCTTTAGCAGTTTTCACTAAAAATTCTGATGAAGAAATGTAGGGAATCTGATAAAAAACTAAAATGACATACTTTCATATTCGAAGAACAATGCTGCCCAATATTTTTGAAATCTTGTGTCTAGTTAATGCACAATAATAGTTTAAAGTAAAGAAAACAAGAATTTTTCACTACATATGTGGAAAGACAGTAGAGATGTGACAACACCTCATAGCGCGCGAATTCAAATAACAGAACAGAATGATGACATATAATGACCGTTATAATAATCTATATTTTATTGTATTAACTAATAATCATATATTTTATTAATCAGATTATGTTGAACAATTCAGTCTGCTGCGTTAATAATCAGAATACAAATGTTAATTCGACGGAAATATTGCAAAATGTAAAATTACATTTTGCAAGGTGATGAATACAATTTATCATCACAATCAGAATCTTCACGAAATCAGTAATACAAACATACTAATTTTAAAAATATATGTAATAAACTTTAACAACTTTTTATATATTTCTTGTATCTGTTTAGCAGATTGTACTCTTTAGACTATACAAAAGTTAAAAAATAGAATATTTCCATCTGTAATTGTATACAAAATTACAAAACATTCAAAATGTTTCCACTTATATTTTGGGATTGACTTTTGGAGGTTAGGATGTCAACTCAATCGAAAGCTGAAACCTAACATTGCTACCAACAAAATCGATTGATTTCTTTGAGGTGTTGCCACGATTCTTAACCTATTTACATTTATTTTTACACTATCAACGGTTAAACAAATGCACTCCAATCGACTTAAATTATTTTAATATATACAAATAATTCATAAATGCATTATAGGCATTCATAATAAAATGATTTTGTTCAGTTTTAAGAATGTTAATTTATTTTTTCATCGATTGGTACTTCTTGTTAGAGCCTATGTAAAAGCATAGGAGATATCCCCTTGCCCTTCACCCCGCAAAGATCCGCTGTAACCTCCTTAAATAAAAATAGCTTAGAATGCGAGCAGCAAGTAAGATTCTAATCGAAACGTCGAATTTGTTTTTATGTGTTAAGAAATTAATTTAATAATTTATTACTGTCAGAAAAAAAATAAATGATTGTTTATCATTATTTAATTGATAATTTCTACTTATTTCGCATTATTGGTACAAAAGAAAATGATTTAGAGCACCGCGGAAAATATGTTACTCGTAACATCAGATTATTTTTTATATTAGTACAAAAAATGATTACTTTCTTATACAGTTGCTATGGTAACGGTTCCTAAATGGTCTACTTTTTATACAAAATAATTTGATATTATAGTGTCATATTCGTGCGGTTGGAAAAAAATATTTATTTTTAAATAAAACCAGTAAAATGTTGAGAGAGTACAGATTGGAGAAGAAAATAAAAATATGTATTACAGATGCTGCGAAAAGGATGTGATTTCCAGAACCAGAAGCACAACTAAATAAAGCAAAAAGAAAAGATAGTGACAACTATTTTAGGACCAGTTAACATAAATGAAGATGAATGTGAACTAGAATGAACCTTTAAATAGTAAAAAAATGGAACGAAAAGATAAAATCTAATAAAACAAATAAGAGCCCAAAGAATAGAATGCTTGGGGTATATAACAAGAAATAACAAAATAGTTCTGTTACTGAATTGGAAGCGATTACGGGAACGGTCTGTGGAAAAAGCAAAAATCGAAAATCTTTGAAGACTTCACAATGATAGGTGTCATGAACTAGAGGCAAGAAGTGAAAAATAAAAACAAAAGAAAAGAGATAATGAAAAAAGCAAGGACACCTGCAAAGCTCTAGCGAGAATGATGAGCTCAATCCATTTCAAACAGTACAAAAAGAAATTCATTGGTTGCTTGACCATTTTTAAAATAAAAAATATTTGGTATGTAGTAAGCCACATATGTCGACAGTTCAGAACCACTATTATTTTATTGTTATTATCACTGGTTGCAAAATGGCGGACATTTTTGTATCGTGCCGTACGTCATTTTCGCATTTTGTAAGCGTTGACGATAACTTTTTTATCTCAGCTACGGTAAGCCCTAGGACAATGAGACAAAAACTGTGGAGTTAAGCACATTATAGGCTACAATTTAATACATGCGCTATCCTAGAAATTATTCCTTCATAATAAATTTTAAGGTCAAAGTTTTGTATCGCAATCGCTGAAAATGCTATTTTCTTTTTTAAGGGAGATGGCAGTTTGTTTAACACTTGAACTTTTTTTTTTTGCAAGTACCCGTGTAACAATAGTCCATGTCATAACTATTTGAAGTTTGAGACTTATGTATTTTTTTCTACACGGTCTTAAACACTTACATTTTTACAAGTTTCTCTAACTTCAACGTTAAATATCTCTGGTGGTCAGTTGTTGAAAAATCCTAAATCTGGAAGAACCTTCCTAAGTCCTTTAGTGATTGCTTTTTTTGTGAATGTTTAAAGAATTACTGCAATACCGCCCAAATATATGGTGATTTCGAGATATTTCAGTTCGTGATACTTGCAGATAGAACTCACATCACGGGAAACTCGAGAAACAAGCTACTGTTGTTCTTGTTCACCGAACTCACTGAGGTTTTTTAATTCTTTTAGCACTGTCCCATAAACACGTTTGTAGCAATCTTCGTTTATTAAATCCAGCGCCGTCCTTTGGATTTTGAGGCCCCGGGCACAAAATATGGAGGCCCCCTGTAAATAAGAAAGTGAATAAATAAATAAATATACAGGGTGTAACTAATATTACTAGAAACCTCGTAATAAGGGGTAGCTGTAATAGAAAATTTAGAGCAACGCACCAACTTTATTGTTAGTAGGTACTTCCGTTAACAAAATGATATGACGCGCCTCTGCTGTTTATCTTGAAATCTCGAGAAGTAAGGCTTCTGTCTGCGAAAAGGATCATTTAGTCCTTCTCTACAGCAACTTATAGCTTATTACCTTTTACCTATACAATAGGCCGTAGTATTGTATTTCTAGGTAAATATACGTGACTAATTTATGAACTTTAGGGAGTTCTTCCCGCCTTTTAGTCATGCCGAGGTATGAATTGAGATTACGCTCAATTAGCGCGCATTGCCTATACTTTACAATGCTACCAGTAACTCACTGGTGGGAGCGAGATACTATCCATACTCTACTAGCTCTCCAGGCTAGTACCGGAGCGATAAACGTGCTCACCCGTCGGTTCCATCTCCAGGGAGGCATGAGGGACGTATCATTCGACCAAGGTACTTCACCTCGTCTAGTTTCGGACTATTCCCCTAACATGCTGTCCCTTGCTGTAGGAGCCACTGCCCGATTGAATCCAACTTGAATTGTGGCAGGACTTGGTTTCTAAATGGTTTTACCACCCCGATCTACCAAATTATAGGCTTGGTCAGCTCACGACAGAGCTTCGTTCTCAAGTCTACACGTTCTAGACTCCCGGTATGTACCTACATGAGATGAAGTTGTCTTGAGTGTGAGAGGCTATGTATTCGCTTTACACCCTCCTTTAGAGTAATGGCTTTAGAACTTCTTCAGATCACAGTACTCAGTCTGCAGTCTGAGTCATAGGGTGCTCCGAATAGCATCCTGAACACAGTTACCTGATGGCATGCAGTTTCCCAAAGGCAGGAATTTACCCCTTCCAACCGAGATAAACCTCACTTCAATTCTCCTCAAGATACAGTCAAACAGCGGGTGAACTTAGCACCAATAACCTAGACCTTGTTCTAGGCGAAAATCAAATCCACCCACACCGGTTCTCATATTACTAGAGCTTCCTCTGCTCGGTGATGAGTAAACGTCGAGAATTCGTTAACCGTGCTTTCTCTACCACACATTTGACCTGGCTGCATCATCCGTTGCCCTGTCATGTTTCCATGCCCCGTATCCAGGTTCCAGGGATAGGGTAGATGACAGCCAGTTTTATGGGTGAATGCCGTGTGGTCTGCTCCGTTCACCCGTAGTCTCGAGAAATGTAAGGCTTAACTGTCTGCGAAAAGAAATCAATCCTTTCTACAGCGAACTATTAGCCTATTACCTTTTAAATATACAATAGGCCGTAGTAATTGTCTATTAGGTAATTGATACATAACTTATTTATTGAACTTTAGGGAGTTCCTTCCCGCCTTTTAGACATGCAAAGCATGAATTGAGATACGCTCAATTAGCGCGCATTGCCTACACTTCACAATGCTACCAGTAACTCACTGGTGGGAGCGAGATACCACGAGATCATTTGAATTTATAATTAAAGTTGGCTATGATTTTTAAATTAGATTGGCAACACTAACTGTTCACTTCACAGTTTGATTTGAATTGTCACGCAAGTGACGCTCCAAAATGTTTAATCTAGAACATAAAATTGCATAACCTCTAATTTACACAGCGAGTCAATTGGCAGGATCGCCAAACGTATAAGAAAATTCCCGCCTACTTTAATTTTAAATTTAAATGATCTCACGGTACTATCCATACTCTACTACCTCTCCAGGCTAGTTCCGGAGCGATAAACGTGCTCACCCGTCGGCTCCATCTCCGAGGAGGCTGTGAGGGACGTATCACATGACCAAAGAGATTTCACCTAGTCTAGCTTCAGACTATTCCCCTAACATGCTGTCCCAAGCTGTTAGGAGCCACTGCCCAATTGAATCCAACCTCAATTGTGTCAGGACTTGGTTTTTTAATGGTTTTGCCACCCCGATCTACCAATATATAGGCTTGGTGGCCCCTGTACAGAGCTTCGTTCGTAAGTCTACACGTTATAGACTCCCAGTGTGTACCTCAATGAGGTGAAGTTGTCTTGATTGTGAGAGGCTATGTATTCGCTTCAACTCTCCTTAAGTGTAATGGCTAGTAGTAAATAAATAGCGGTTCAAGACTAAATCTCCCCATGTTATTCTTATGGGATTTTCGTATTGAAGGCAGGACAATTTAATGAGGTTATGCGTGTCAAACTTGTCGTCTTTCTCGCTAGATGTCAGCGTGGGTGTGGGGTTGAGTGTTTAGGCGGGAAAATGGTAAATGTGATGCTTGTCCGTGATTGGTTGGAGCGACTTGCCTGGTAAAAGAGGTTGTCGCATGTGTCGTTAGATGTCGCAGTGGGGCGCGGCTTGGCGGGAAAAAGAGTAAAAGTGATGCTTCGTCGTGATTGGTCAAGAGAGGCGTTGACGCAGACAGTTGTTGCGTCACACTTGGCGCAAAATGTCGCCGTGCGTGTGAATTTGATCAAGCGGGCCCGGTTAATTTGAAAAAATTTTTTGGGCGTTACGTGGCGGGGTGGAGGGTGTTCCAGTGGTCCGGTGGCGCGGGGGTCGAGGGGTGTAGCGGTGATCCAGTGGGCCGTTGAAAGGAGTTAATTTGAAACGGGTTTTGCGCGCGACCTCGATCGGGGGTGGGGGGAGGAGGAACTAGTGCTCTAGCCCCCAGCGGCCAAGGGAAACTAGTGTAGTATTGCTTGTGAGATCAACATGTGGATGATGTATAGTGCTCAGGATTATCCCGTGGTGCAAGACGCCGTTAGCGGGGTGGAACGTTTATTGAGGCAGTTCGAGGATGCGGCTAAAGACGCTATGCACGAAGCGGTTTACGACTGGCAACAGATGTATGGCGGTTATGAATATTGTATGAAGCTTCACGGAACGTATTTGAAGGGGGTGGAGTTGTGTGAAGCGTGTTTGCGAACAGAAATCTCGTTGGAAGTTCTATATGAAGAATTAAAAAAATTAGATTTGACCCATCATCTGTCTGATGAGATGAGAAAGTTTTTTAAAATATCATCCATCGATGATGAGAAGGCGAATGCGGCGGAGGAGGAGGAAGAGGCGGGGGATGATGACGTCGACGAGGCTGACGGGAGAAGCATGATGGCGGAGGGAAACGTGTGAAGTTAAGTTTCCAATTATATTAATAGCCTTAGTGAATTTGTTGAGTGAAGACGTTTTTGTAGTAGGGCAAAGATAATGACGATGAGCGAACCGAGTTTTACAGAGATTGCATCATCAACGGAAGCAGCAGCAGCAGCGATGGGTGGGGTAGCAAGATTTTTTTCCTGTTTGAATAATATTGGATCGGCAGTTCAGAAACCGGTAAAGAAATTGAAAGATCTACCTGTAGATCGGGAATATCTGATGTTAGACGTTCGAGCCATTAATACGAAAACGTATAGTCGCTCGTTGCTGGTAGAACTGGAAGATTTTGTGTTATTTTTACCGAAAAGATTAAGTGATTGTTTAACTAATGAAAAAGTAGCAATGTTAAACATGTGCACGTGTTATTTGGCTTATCGGCGACAGAAACTTGTACAAGATGACGTCATCGATGACGCTGATGAGAAAGAGGCCGGTGAGGGGGTAAAGAAACAAAAATTCACTCCTAATTCGTTCGCTCTAGTGGAATTTATACCGATGTTTCCCGAAACATCAAAGCAGTAGTAATCGAGTACGTCTCAAGTGAAAAACACGCACATCATGTTATTGTCGACGGTGGCCTTGGTGTTGCCATCGATTGTTGCCGACCGTAAAGTGCTTTACGTAGCTTATCCGGTCGGAGCAAAAGAGGCCTACGTTGGGTTCTATTTAGCGAAAATGACGATACCTTCCCTAATGCCACGCCATCATCATCATCTCCGATACCGGAGGCGTGGAATAGAATGCAAACAGAATATGTAAATAGTACCTACGCATTTTCCTATGAACTGGGAGCCTTTCATCAGCGTCATCGAGAACGATTTATTTGGATCAAATTACGTTATCTGTATCAAAATGAAAGCTGGCAAGAATCAGAATGAACACCTCTGTTGTGGAATAGAACGAATTCCTTGTCACCGGTAAGAGGAGGAGGAGGAAGTGTGGTGGATGGAACTATTAAAGTTTTCTTAATTTCAAATAATGTATTTGCCCTTGTCATAATATTGATGGTTGTATTAATAATTTTTAGATTCTTTACTTTGTAGATAATTGTATGTAAAAATAAATAAAAAACATTACTTTATTTTATTACATCATCGTCATCTTTTATTTCTTTCATAGTTAAGTACACATAATAACAATAATTACAATACCTAATAATAAAAAAGAAATTATTCTGTTTGTTTGGATAATTTGTCATTTTGAGACAGTGCGTAATATATTTGATTTACATTTTTAATAGCACACCGACAATAATTGAGAATATGTGAAAAACATGGTGGTTTCCAGTGTCGTAGAGGAGCCATCTTTTCAAGGAACTCTTCTTCAGACATCCGATCAGCCAAGTCTATCACCGGCAACGTTGTGTGATTTCAAATTTTGTCATATTGTTCAAACAGCATCGGCAGTATCAACGGCGCTGGATGAAGAATGTTTCTTGCATGTGTAAGACTTTTTATTTTTAGAGATTTTGTTATTCCCGTTTCGACATACAGTAACGAATCTTTCACAATCAGTCTCATTATAATCAATTTATTTGTTTCCATCTCTAATTTGTAGTAGCATGCAATTAAAGAAGGTAATTTGTATTAATTATTTATAAACTTCATCAATGATTAATTTATGGTAAAAGTTATTAAAATAATTATTATTTGGTTAAAATGTAGTAAATGCCTTCCGCCATTTATTAACACGTCTTAAGGCACTGATTGCGACTCTGCTGTCCCACTGTTCCCTAATTATTTATTTTTTATTCCGGACTAATCACTTTACTACAGGCGCGTGCTGGCCCACCGGGATACCGGGAGTTTCCCGGTGGGCCTTTATAAAGTTGCCTCGAAGGGCGCTACGGCACGACTGAATTTAGGTTATCAACAATTAAATTATATTTAAGTAGAAACAATATATCTCGCCGCTGTTCAACTCGACCATACCTGACGAATAGCGACGATTTAATCTAATCTTCTTCCCCGTTTTTAGCCTTGCGAACCATTCAAGAATTTGCTAATTTAGAAGAATCGAAGTATACTAATGTTGCGTAATCATATTTATATTGATAACGTTGGGGGATATGATTTTGTAGGTTCTGCCCCAATAGAAACTTCAATTCCATCTTTATTAAGGTTTTAGGTCTATATTGGGACCTCATGGCCGACGTGTTTTCTACTTGTGTCACCCTATAGATGGCCTTGCACAAAAAGAAATATCTTATATTTAGTAGCGCGAATTTACGATTCTTTAAGTTTTTGAACCCCAGTGGTTCTTTTTGCAAAAAGGTTGATGCAGCAAGTATGGATGGTGAAAATAGATTGGGATTACCCTGTTGCTGAAGCAGTGATCAATAACTGGAATTTATTCAAGTTGGAACTTCAAATTTAAAATTGTCTAGTTGTATTATATACCAGTAAACATAGGTTAAAAAAAGGGCTACCTTACAAAAATGGGTGGAGTTCTGGAAACTGTTTTAATCACTCAAGCAGGTCTCTGATATGAATAATCTAAATTTCCTCCGATTTCCGAGTGGGGCTTCAACCGTAATGTTAAAAAACCTCGAAATTTTCGGATTTTCTCAGCGTTCAATCGAAAAGTTCATTATAACCAAAAATGTAGGGCATTGAATTCTGCTTCGATTGAATACCAATAATAATTTACCTGGCGTACTAATTTAGACTCGCTCGTCAAAAGAGAACTCATGCAATCTCGGATGCGTCTGAAATTGGTTACAGTGCTGTAGCGCAGCGTTCCGCAACCTTTTTTGTCTAACTACCCAAAAATATCAATAAAATGATAAAACGACCCATACGGAAGGGAGAGGGGGGTTACTTAAATTTACAGGACTTTATAGCATATATTTTTAACATGAACCTATATGATATAATAAAAATAAATATTTATACGACCCATTTTTAAACTATTGCAACCCAAAACTGGTTCGCGACCCTATGGTTGCGGTCCGCTGGTGTAGCGTATTTAAGGATTCAATATTCTGACGGCTATATCAGAGTTTTCTTGATGTGCGGGAAAACTAGAGTTGTACCTCACAAAACTATCTCCATCCAACATTTGGAATTGTGCGGTTCTGTATTGGCAGCAGAATTGGTGAAAAGTCTCATTGATGCTTTGATAAAGCAGATCACGTTTGACGATACGATCGATTGGAAGACTCCCAGACTACAGCACATTTGTGGCTAACAGAGTACTTTTCATTCGTCGTGGTACTACGTTCCATCAGCAGATAATCCGGCTGATAGTGCCTCACTCAGACTTTAACCCTCGCAATTGCTAAATCATAGTTTGCGGTGGATGGGACCTCTGCTACCCCCTGGGACCCCATTCTTTGCAAGTTTTTTTCGCAAGAGGAACGTAAAATTGTATTGACAGTTACTAATGAATCCCATATAATAGATGATATAATAATTATTCTAAATATATAATTATCAAAAAAGCAATTGACCGAAGTGGGGTAGGGTGGCCTCTAAGGTAATATTTTCCCGGGCCCTAGAATTGACCCAGCACGCGCCTGCTTTACTAACTACATTATATTTACGTGTCAAGGATTTACTAAATATTAATTTGTACAATAACTCAAACGAAATAAAATGCATAGTTTTTAAGAATGCATTAGAATATAAAACATCAAAGAGGCAAAGATATAAATTGAATTCGGCTATCCAACCCTGAAAAGTCTACATTCCAACCGTGTCGAATGTTATCAACTTTGCAAGTGTGCAAAGCTCTCGCTTTTCTATTATTCAGCACACTTCAACCGTCAAAATTAAATACCGATTGAAACCAAACATAATAGAACAGTTTGATTTAGCACTAGTAAATGCAAATTGCTTCTGATATGACCAATAAATTACAAAAATTGAAAACTGGATCGCATGCATTGGAAGACATGGTTCTCTATATATGTGTATGGCGTAAAAGGAAAAATATTCAATGTTGATAAAATTCATTGAATTCGAAGCAATGAAAATGGCGACAAAAACAGCGAAGCATAAATTTTCATTGAAAAGCTCACGCCGGAATGAGAAATTGATGCATTTTACGACTATAAACCACGTTTTAGAATATATGGATTTTCTATTCAAACCTGACTTTTGTGTACTTTCTCGTAAATCTACCCGACCGACGTCCTCGTCAACTCCACTTTGTTAGATTAGACTTGTAATAATTTTATGTATTTGCGAAAGTGAAGGAAATGACATTTATGTATTTGATAAATATATTGGTATAAGTGTGTGATAAAGTGATATTAACGAAATACTTAAATTCATTGGTGGATAGATATCCTTTTTTATAGAGACATCTCTAGATAAAAATCAGAAAAGCAAAATGCCGTACAACGGGTAAGCTGAACTTTTTTTCTTATTTTATTCAGATGCTGGATAGTGTGACCATTTTGAGCTTTTAGATGTTCAGTTAGCTGTAAAGGTGTTTCATTCCGTGTTATTGTCGTAACTCCAATATTCTCTTTCTTTCACTCCATGTCCTTTTAGCATCTTTTCTTAAAAGGACTCGTGATCTACTTTTATGTCTTTTACTTTGTGCAAATAAAGTCCTCGTATGTGCCTACTATTCACATATTGCTCCTTTAAAAATATCTTGTATAGATTCAAAGGAGAAACTTATTTTAAATTTTATGCAAAATTTTTTAAAAATGTCATCTTTTAATAGTTAAGCACTCCCAATAGCCTGTTGTGGATATAAAGCAAAATCCAAATCAATTTATTACGGCAACTCGTGCTACTCTGCATCTTAAGAAAAAGCCATAATACAATTTCTCTTTATAATTCAGAGTGACACTTCTCATAATCACGGATACGCATTTTGTATAGGCTTTGAACAGAAAACATGCAGACACAACTTTAAGTAAGTTTAAATTGACGGGAAATGGAAACTGACAGACATTTTTCAAATCTGTCAGATTTGCTCGTGTATTGTCTTGTTTTCTTAATGTACTTACGTTTTGCTTAAAATTGTCCAATAATAAAGTTTGGCGCAAACTGGATTAACTTGACAGTGATTTTATACTTTTATGTCATTTTGTTTTAGATTTATTTTGTTTTGATATTTAGGAAATTTTAAGATCAACATTCAAACGTACGCTGGTTTTCGTCAATCCTTTTCAGATCTGTATTACTGGAACTACTGAACCTTTTTACTTTTTCAATACATACATGTAATCTTCTTTCATCCAGGGGTTAACCCTTCTGCTCCACCTGTTTTAAAACTGTCTTCAAAAAAAAAGATTGTAAGACATCCTCTGCCCATTCATGAACTGTTGCGCTTATCCTTTGAAATCTCAAATCTTATCCGTTGAAGTCGTCTTTCACAGAAAGGCGCTGTAGTTGGTGAATAGAATAATCAGGATATCAATTTGAAGTTTTCTAAATAGTCATTTAAGTTAAGGGACTGAGCAATTTATAAAATCTAACTGACGATTGAAATATTCTTTTTTAGCCTTCCGTACAATAGTGTTTATTTTGATAAATTTGAAAATTAAATGTATACGGTAAAGGATTTATTTAAAGGTTCTATTTCCTACATAAACACATATTAATGGATGTCAGTGTGTTAGGATATTTGGGCTATTTTACACTGGTCGAATTCCTTTTAATTCATTGTACTTAAGAAGAATGTCCCGTTTAATTGTTTAGAAATTTAAATACAACTTGTTTTGAGAACTTTTTAACAAATAAAGTATTTACCTTTACATTAATAATATGAAAGATGTAGTGGTAGGCTATCGAGCTTCTAAAGGTTTTTGTATTCTGTCAATTAGTAATAGTATAAAAGGTAAAAAACCGCAAATATAACGTAAGAAAGAAACTGTCGCGTGGGGTCTTCGTGACTGAGGAATGTAGTCAGGGTACAGATAGAAAGTAACCACAGGTCACAAGTTTATTATATACTAAACAACAAGTCACAATACAGTGGGTTACGACCATGAGTATGAGGACGGACAAGTACTCCGAAAACTAACATTACACATGAAAGTGATCGAAACCACCCTGTACTAGCAACAATATCCTACAACTAAGCGTCATTAGGAAACCAGGTAAGCAGTGCCCCTGTACACCAGCTGCTAGGCTCCTAATATTAAGTACTACGGCTGAGTATCATTAGGGAATCAGATAAGCAGTGCCCCTTGACATTAGCTTCTAGATGCCCCTGTAAATTAATAAGTAAAAAGATTCTTACCAGGTCTGCTTCAAGTTGTTGATTCGTTGGAGTCGATGGACCGACTGAATTTGGATTTGAAGCAGCCGGGTTTATATACTGTATATTGAGGAAGACATTAGCGTATTAACGTGAATCTGTAGGCGCGGCGTTCCGCGTATCCGTTGTTATTGCCTTGGGCGACATGCACCTGTGTTTTGGCGCAGATGGATTGCATGTGTGCTGATTAGAGGTTCTTAGAATGAAAGCAGCTGGCTCGCGTGTGTGATTAACATTAAGCCAACACTATATAATGTTAGGAAGAAATGTACTAACCTTGAATGATAATTGCACCAGTTGGAATGCAACTTGCGGTTTGCGTAAATTATTTAAGTTTAAATCATTCCATTTGTAATAAACTATAAATAGAAATCCGTAACCACAACCAAAGGAAACGCCGAAAATCAAAAAAGGTTTTGGAGGATAATTAAAAAAAGGTTTAAATAAGGTCTACATACTATGTAAATTAATCAGAAAAATGGGAAAAGAAAAACTAATAATTTAACACTAGTTTAGTTGTAAAAAACAAATTCACCTACTCCCCGTTAACAAATTCCAAAACGAGAGTTAGTCAGAGGTAAAAATTGATGCCATTAAATGAGTGAAGAAAGTTTCCACGACACGCTGAACGAGACACTCAAAATATCTTTCCTGACAAGATAAAAGTCGCAGCGATTAATCAGCCCACGTATTGCGTCCATTTTGGTTAAAAAACACAAAAGGAAATGCAAAAATCCAACTCCACATGGAAAATAATTGTTTAAAAAATGTGTTATCTTCAGAATTTAACGCAGTGATGCGACAAACCAGCTTTATATTTCCAGATAAAGTTTATTCTCGAATTACTGCAGACATACCTGTAAGACGGCTGCAGCCGCACATAGGGCCTGCGTAATAATAATAATCGCCCCCTCCCTCCCGCACAAGCTTATAGCTTCTGGGTCCTGGTTACCAGGCTATGGGTTGTAGCAATTATTATTATTATTATTATTATATATAATGAAAATCTCAATTTTAATACGGTTTCAAATGGTTAACAGATGATGAAAGTTATCAAAGTTTCTAAACCAGCAGTTTGTTGAAATAAACAAATCCTCAAAGACATTATTTATGGCATCTACACTGCAATTGTAAACTTCAACGGAACGAATGTAGTTCGTTTTTTGAAGATCCATTTTGTTTAAAATTTATTTTATTGGCTTTTATAACAAAACCCAAGAATGACTACGAAACGAGAACTTGTTACAGTTAGTTGATAGTGACGTGAAAAATGTTAATTATTTAATTAATTATTTAATTTAATTAAATGTTAACAGCGTAATATAGTTTATATTAATTGATGGAACAAATTTATACTTTGGACCTTTTTTAACTGCAAAGTTTGTATAATTAATACACTTAGTATTTTAGACAAATTTTGTTTTATTTAAATTGACTCAATCGTGGTCAATTATTGCTGAAATAAATTAATAAAAAACGAACCAGAAAAACGATACGATGCTTATTCAAGTAGTTGAGGGTTGCAACTAAGTGGTGCATGTAAAATATATATCGTTGTAGGCAAGAATTCAATTCGTCACAAGGGCCACACCGCAGTCTTCTCACGTTGGTGGTTGTTGTGACTAGGTTCGTAGCTAAGGGTAGAGATATAATGAAACGGAATTTAAAAATATAATAGATAACAAGATCTACAAACTGCTCAAACAAGAGGACGGCTCATTAATTACCTCATACCTCATTAACTAATTACATACTAACACTAACGCTCTTGTGGTCGAAACCTCCCTAATAACTACATATACTACGACTAAGCTTAGGAGGAGCAGGTAAGCGGCGCCCCAGGAGACTAGCTTCTAGAATCCCTACTAATAAATAATACAAAAGTTACTCACCAGGCTGGCCACGGGATCATGGTTAGATGGAGCCAAGAACTCGACTGCTTTATGTCGCGTAGTAAGCCTGTTTATATACAGTATCCTCATGAATATCGCGGAAGCCGTTGATGTATACATGAATATATTAGCTTTTATGACTGAATACATGAATGTATTAACGCTCAGGACGGAATACATTATCTTATTATGTAACGTTACGTATTTTGAAACTAACAAATATTAAAGGAATCCAGTACAGTCCTGGTAGTTTAGTAAAATTCAATTGTGTAGGAACTACAAATATTACATTAAGCTAAAAAGTGCAAAAGAGCCACCTCAAAATATATTTGTAAGCAATATTTTAAATTTCAGTAGAATTTTTATTGGTACTAGTGTTTATTTTGAAGCGTTCTCACGCCAACCAAATGTTTCCTTTCTGAGAAATAGAATGTTCCAGAACTAAATTGTTTTTAATTCCGTGCTTATAAGGGCTAAAGTATAATATTAGTCTTAACAAAAATTTTCTTATGGTGAAAATGCATTGAACTTACAGCTTTAAAACATACTGGGTTGAAATATTCCCTTGTAAACAAAATGGCAACATAATACTCTAGAATAAACTCCTGCAAATTATTGAGTTCTTTTTAGTAAGTAAATCCTAAGGGGACTCCTCGAAAGTTCCGTCGCAATTATTCTGGAATAAAATGACGTAAACTTACCTCATTGGTCAAAAAGAATCCCGCCATACTTTTATTGGTTTATTTAAAATTTTTCCCTTCTCATAACTTATTCTACCGCCGAAATATTTTTAGTTTACCAGAGTCCTAAAAGAGTTCAAAAGAAACACTTGAAGATCCAGTACCGCGTCGAATTGTCGATAAAAGTGCAGAAATTTAAATGATTAATTTAGAATCGCTCTTACCGAAACCTAATAATTAGTTCCGTACGATTTATCGATTTATAATCAAAGTGCAGTTAGTATTTTGTGGCCGCATTCCAGGTTGTTGAATGATTTCGTTTGATAGTAATACAGTTATTATAACGAACAATTATATTTACCTAATTTAACTTATCGTAAACCAAGTTTTCACAGGATTCCGTTTTAATGTAATTCATATGGTTATTCCGGTTATATTAAAAAGAAAAAGGGAACTTTATTAACCAATAGTTCTAAAGAAAGACAGTTATTGTAAACTTTAATTCCTTGGCTCAAACTCAGTAGCGGAGTCAGTAATTAAGGTGTTTTCCAGATTTCTTCAGTTTCATCAAGCGGTATTGGTGGTCACAAGGTATTGTGACTTGATGGATTATATTTTGTTAAAGTTAATGTAAGTTGAACCATTATTTATGTATCGAATATCTTTGATCACTATTTGCATGTGTATTGTTTCCCCGTCGCTAAGAATTCTTACGTTGGGTATCATTTTTTATATTCAAATCTATAACGATGTCCTAAATGAACACTTCTTATTTTTATTTTTGTTTGTAGATAAACCTATTATTGAACCTAACTAAACTGAATAATATTGAACCATATATTTATGAAAGTCTCTAAATATCTTTTTATCCAACCTAACTTTGACACAACTGATTATGACTAATATTTGTATTGAAATTTAATAGATCTGATGTCGATTTCTGTTTGCGAGCATCAGATCATTATTTTTATAAAATCATCGGACTTTCCTAAACAGATGGCGCTCAACTATATATTTTCTTGTGTCTTAAACCTATATCCATTTCTTTTATAATTAGTGAGCTATGAAAGCAATACCTGCGACCTGAATTTAGATTTGTTATGTAGATATTTCAAGCCGAGGCAATCTTGAGTTGTACAGTAAGTATCAAATATTTTGTTTGGTTTCGTCCCGGAAAAATAACGAATGTTGCACTGGCGCCTGCCGCGGGGCTTCTTTGTTGTTATTCGAATATGTCTCAATTAATGTTAACTCCTAGGTACTGCCTTGTTTAAGGTTCCACGTATTCGTTAGTACTCCTTTGTTGAGAAGCGTTCCTTGGCGTAGGTTGCATCCTACACCACGTTTTTAACGGTATATTTTCTATCGGCCTCAAATATGTGTAATTTTGCATGTATATTTACTAAAAAAATTTAAAGTTCGGCTCTGCAAATCCATATTCTATTTGTAGCTAAAATTTTGTCGTATAAACATATTTACAAAGAATATTTTAAAAAGATTGTTTTCGAACTTCTATAAAACTAGAGGACGCTGAAGTAATAAATTACGTTCTTAGTACTTTGATTGTTTACGTGTACCTGCTAAAATGGTTGCATTGTCAAAAAAATAATCTTGATAAAATTTAAGGCGTATTTAAGTTCATATTGCTTCATATAAATATTCCAGCTCGTTCTGAGAAAGCATGGTAAAAAGTAAACTACCCTTTTGTTTGGAAGGTGACATTTAACACGTGTTGATAAATTTAGTTTGGTCTCTCTGCGTTTTAACTTAAAAATCGCATGATCTGCAAGTCTAGTCGGCAGATGTTATCCCCTTGGACGACAGCGTCTCTATACCCGCTTTCGCGCTACTCCAGTACTATTTTTGTTCATTAGGATGAAAATCTCATATAAAAAGATAATAAAATTTGTCTTAAGGAGTCCACGTGTACTAAGCATATGTTATTTTTGATTTGCTCTTACAAAATGATATAGGCTTTTGATTGGTTGGTCCAATCTGCATCTTGAGCGAAAGAAAAGACATAGCTCCTCCGCGCCAAAAAATAGGGGTCCAAAATGTTAAAAAACACTTTTGATCCAGCTTTTAGAGAAGACTGTTGACTCCGGTCGACATTACAGAATTACCGTTTCATTTTAGTTATTTAGAATTAAAGAAAATTCTAAATCTAGTTTCCGTATAGTTTGATCGTCTGCCGGTTTCGGATGCCGTGCAAATGTTATTTAATAAAACTTACAGTTAATAAGTATACCGTTTAATTAAGTGTCCGGATATTATTTGTGGTTAATAAAAAGTACTGTTATATCGTTAAACACTTTTCCGGATGTTTGTGCTTTTGAAGAATGGGAAATTTAGCTTTTCCTATTAATACAGTTATCGTATCACACTCTCGTTTAAATAATTACCGTACCGAAATAAATTAATAATTACAGACATTCTCTTCAGTGATCGAAATTTCGATTAATAAATAAATTTGAGTTATGTGCCTTCTAAATCCAGTTCAGACTTAATTAATAAGTTGGTTGTTTTAATAAAAACAACGAACCTTTGTGATGGTTATCAAAATTAAATTAATAACCAAATCTTATGGAACTTTAATGGTTGCATTCGGTTATTGCATTACGAGGGTTAATCCATTGCATCTTTGATTAATGGAAAGCAAAAATCTACGGACCTTGCAGTTAACGCCTGCGGCGATTGCTTGATGTATACAGAAGTCGTATTTGTGCAGTTTAGCGCTGATTTTGGTTTGTGAATTATTGACAACTAAAGGTATTGTGATTATTGTATTTTCTTGAGTGTTGAACATTTATGTAAAGTCTTTTTGAATCTTGGTAATAATGTTACAGTTTGTTTTTCATTTATATGTACTTCAATACAATTTTTTATTCATTAAAATTTCATTAGTAAAAGAGCTCTTAGGTAGGGACTTATTATTTGAATGTTTTTGAGTTTCAAATTTGTAATCTTTTTTATATTTTTATATTTTTTCTTGTGTTTTCTCAAATAAATATGATTTTAAAGTTAATTAAAACCAGTAAGACAGAACCATATAATTATGAAAGTTTTTATTAATACCTTCATTAATCTAAATTTTGATTTTGTTGAAATTAACTAATTTTTTGCATTAAATTTTTATCGGTCTGATTTCATTTTCTGATTAGTGATTTCAGACAGATTTATTAGATTCATTTAATCTATTCGATCTATTTAATTATCATTATTAAGCTTGATAATCAGATGGCGCCCTTCTTGTGTATGTTTTTGTGTTTTTTGAAACCTTTACCAATTACTTTATAAATTAGACAACTGCAGAACCAATACCTACGACCTGAATTTAAAAAAATTTGTAAGATAGAGCTAAATCTCAAGCCGTGGTAATCTTGAGCACCTTTTAAAGTAAGTATAATGTTTATTGTTTTTATTGCTTTTATTGTTTATTTAGTCTGGCGAAAAACCTACGCTTCACGTTGGAAAGAGGTGTGCAACCTTGTTAAACATTTATACTGGTTGGGATGCGACTGGGGGAATAACAAATTATTTAATTCTGAATAATTTCGTTTGTGACACTATGTTGTTCAAAAATATTTGAATGTGGTTGAAGCTCTTAATTGTTTTATTTTTAACCGAACAGTGATCTCAGACATCTTTCGAATTCTCTATAATTATTGCATTTAAATTACAGAAAAAATACTATTCAATAATAATAATAATCATTCAAAAACATCCAAATTTATTTTTGCAAGTCTGTATTAAACAAAAAAGATACTTATTATAAAATAAAATCGACTAGTTAACTGTCTCAACACGAAAAACAAACTAATCATCATTATCAATCAATATCTACTCAACGGAATGCGTAATGTTTTCTTCTTCATACGTCAAATAATAGCAGAAGAGATTGCTTAACAATAATAATAAAAATAATAAGACACTACATACATGTAAGATTGTTATACAAGAGAAAAACACTAACGGCAATAAAAGTCAGCAGTAAATAGAAAACAAAATGAAATGTAGGATACAAAAAATAAACAATTTATTGTTCTAAGAAATATTCTTTATGATATCTTTTATGTCTCGATTTACAGTTATTTAATATTGTCGGTGTCAATATTGTATTTTTTTATATGTGTGTACCTACAACCTACTTCTATATAATATTCAGTAGGTATACATACATGCACATTAAGCCGACATTCCATTTGCAATTAATAGCAATTAATAAAATTTATATTCTACTATAAAACAGGTATTTGGTTATGTCATAACTTTCAAATACAACTGGGGAAAGGGTTTATAGCTTTTCCAAAACATAAATATATAAGATTAGTACCATTTTAAAGTAGTTTAGAAAACCCATAACATGCTGCAAACACAACCAACCAACATCCATTTAGCAAGATTGGTTAGAAACAAATAAAAACTTTTCACATATGCATTTATAACCAAAACAGAACAGACGCATAAATATAACCTTAATGATCCTTGGCGCCAACTCCTGTTTAACAATGATGGCTACTGAATTCTTTAGTTTTTCATACATATATATTTCATATTTATTTGCAGGAAGAAACCGAACTGACAGCTGACCGCTTTCTCCATAATGAATTACTGAATGAAAACCGCACATTTGAGTAAAAATAACTTTTTTGTTATATTTTTAACTAAATGGTTTTCTAATTGAAAACCTTGTTTTTGTTTTCATTTATAAAGAAAAATATTAATTAAATATTATTTTAAACTCTAATAACAACAAAAGGGCAGCGTTGCCAATAATTATCTTTAGGAAATCATTAACTTAGATTGAGGAATTTTAAATTATCCTGAAGGAAATCTTTTGTTTTATTATTTAAATACAACCCTTTTTCTTATATTATTGTACTTCTCAATATAGTAGATTATTTAAAATTATAAAATTTACAAAATGTACAGCATAACGGTTAAAATAAAAAAGGAATAAAGCGAATATTCAATTTCCAATTTTAGTAAAACACTTCCTATTCCTTTGTCTACAGTACAAATAGGTTGCCTTAGGGTAATACGTAAAACTCTCCAACGCAACACACAATCCTACACAAAAACAGAAATTCCCCTGGGTGAGAATCAAAATTCCTCCCCGCATGAAACATACAATTGTGTAGGTATTATTACTCTGACTTGCGTCCTCAAGACAAAGATACAAGAGGAGCATGTTGAATAATTGTAGTTGGAGTTCCTAACTTAATTAATTTTCATTACTTAGTCAACTGAAAATTTACGCAATAGTAATTAAATCAATCTGTATTCGTTGCGAATTCAATTTGCTCATCGTCGTCTGTATGCAAAAAACACACACACCCAATGAGAATGTTGCGAGTTTAAATGGGCAGCAAAAATTAATTAAATTGAAATTGAGTTTTTGAGGTGATGAAGCGTTTGAAGCCGTAAACGGCATGGCTATACCGCGTTTTGCTTTTTCTTGTAATTGGTTTATTAATAGCGTTTAATAAATTATGATGGGTTGTGTACTGCTTAGAATTCCCTGTAATAACTCCAAATGTGCCAAGATAAGGCAATAAATTATTAGACTCTCTGACCCTACGTCTTATGTATCATGTCACACCTTCAGTTTTAACAAATATTCAAAAATATATAAAAATGGTACAACTTAAGGAAGATGGTGGGAGTTGGTTATGTTAAAGAGCTCACGTTTAATATGTATGTTGTTATGATGTTTTTAGCAATTTTACTCCCTATTGTAATGTGTGATTGATAAGCTTAATTGAGCACAAATAAATTGAGCTTAATGGAAGTTAACCGCACAGATAGCTGCTCAATTAGGAAAAAGTCCGGCGAGGCTTGTCAGCCGACCTAGACCTAGATGACAATAAAATCACGCCAGTGGACCCAATGGTGGCTCCAGCAGCTTCAATCGCCCAGAAGCAACGACGGATGACACTGTGTATCTTCAATCCGGCCCTGTTATATTTTACGTGCTGCTCTCAACATCGCATGCATATAGGTTGCTTCAAGTGAGAAGGCAAGCAGTTACACCATAAAGAACCTGTTAAATTCAAAATTTATAGCTAGGAATAACTTTGATTTGTGAAAATTTGGAACCTTTTAAACAAGTATGCCGAAAGAAGTTATTAGAGCATTATTCGATTACGCCTCGATCCTACATCCATATTAATAGCTCACTTTTTAAGCCTGCATTCATCTACATGTAACACAACCTAAAACATTTATGAAACTGCAGCTTGCCACAAAAAGCTGATACAATATTGAAACAAATTATAACCATTTAATATTTTTTTGCACAGTTTTATTTGTAAACTTCAAGATGGGGTGACCGCCTTCGTTTACCAACGCATTGTGAAATAAAATGCATGCTTTATAGTGCCACGAGTCATACTTTTCTTGGGTTTGAATTGTAGGTTGGTGCTGCATTAAAATCTTATTATTCCAAAAATTTTATTTCAAAAATTAAGAATTTACTAAAAATTAAAAACTGAAATAATAATAATTTATACAGATAAAAGCATTATTTTAAAAAGGTTGTATATAAACCGGACTGTTACGGTACCATAAAGCCCGGGGCCGCCAACCCCGCTTTATGGTCCTCTGTGATGTCATAAACAAACCTATAATTTTATATGATATCAACTTAATAAAGTATTATAACTTTAACCTTTATATTACGTAGAGGGCAATTCCACATCAATACTTATTTTGTTGTGTTAACACCTCTTCTGTAATTTAATATTAGGGTTGAGAAAACTTTCTAAAAATAACTTGCTACTAAGGTACTAATTTTATTTTATGTTTTATCATAAAAGTGGCCACAAACGCCATGAATTTGAATGAATTGAAGCATAAAATTCTAAATTGTTATTCCAATTTTGAATCATAAACGGGCAATTTAATTGTTACCAGTTTAGATGGGGTGTGCCGAGCAGGCTACATGGCGTGCACCCATAGAACTGGCTACGGCCTATCCAATAGGGTGGTCCAACAAAAAAGCAAAGTCGGAAATCTTATGCTCTCAACCCCTAGGATTATTGTATATCGCAAAAAAGTACCCCTATTTTTTTAATTTGAAATTGATCGATGTTTAGGGGTGCCTCAAAGCCCTTAAACTTTCCCATGTATTTTATATGGGAAAAAAACACGTTTTCGTAGATTTGGTATAGAATCCTAAAAAATCAATATTTTTCAACCGGACTACTCTGTTTCTCTTCAGAAATGTTCAAAGAATGACATCCAATGACATCCAATAATTTATTTATTAAATTCTTTATATTAACTATTTTTTACAGACCCACAAAGAAACCAATAAATGTAAGAAACACAGAAAAATCGTTAAAAAATATTTATTACTATTTTTTAATATAAAATATTTTGATAAATAAATTATTGGATGTCATTCTCTGAACATTTCTGAAGAGAAACAGGGTAAGTCCCGTTGAAAAATATTGATTTTCTAAAATTCTATACCAAATCTATGAAAAAGTGTTTTTTCCCATATAAAATACATGGGAAACTAAGGGGTTTGAGGCACCCCTAAACATTATCCGGTTTCAAAATAAAAAAAATAGGGGTACTTTTTTTTCGATATACAGTAATCCTAGTCGGTGAGAGCATAAGATTTCCGACTTTGCTTTTTTGTTGGACCACCCTACCATCCAATCCCAAGTATCTGGGCAACTGATTACTCAATGCCGGGATAAATGTGTGGTAGAGTAGCAAGCAAGTGCCACTCGACGAATACCCTTAAATGTTGCAGAGGAAGCTCTGCTAACATGAGGCCCGGCGTGGGTCCATTCAATTCTTACCTGAGACAAGGCCTTTTATTGGTGTAACGCGTCCACTGGATGAATATTATGGAGGAGAATTGAAATGAGGTTTATCCCTGTTAGAAGGGAAAAATATCTGCCCAATGGGAAACTGCATGTCACCAGGTACTGTGTTCCAGAAGCTATTCAGATCACCACATGACTCGGTTGACTGCAGTCTGAGTACTGTGACCTGAAGAAGCTCTAGGGCTATTACACTTAAGGGGTGTTGAAGCGAACATATACAGCCTCTCACACTCAAGACAACTTCACCCTAACGGGTACATACCGGGGGTCTAGAACGTGTGTATAAAAGAAGCGCTGCCAAGAGCACACCAGGCTTATGACTGGGAGATCAGGGTGCCATAACCATTTAAAAAAACAAATCTCGTCACATTTGAGGTTGGATTTAGTTGGGCAGTGGTTTCCAACTACGTTGGAGAATAATCCAAACTTGGACGCGGGGCCATCTCGTCGGAGAAGTCGGCGACGAGTGAGCACTTTATAGCACCGTTACTAGCCTCGAGAGCTAGTAGAGGATAGATAGTAACTTCGCTCCCCCCAGTATCTACTGTGCATTAGTAACTGCGCGCTAATTGAGCTTATCTAAATTTGTGTGGAAGTGCTAACAAACAAATAAATAAATAAATCAATTATCTACGAATCAACTTAGGGCGTACATTAAATTTGCAGGAGGTAAACGGAAAGCAAGGATGCAACCAAACACTCAATCAAGTTGTTCACAGTTTAGCATTAGAAACAAAAGTGACAAACGTGACGTGCGACACTTACGCCACAAACATTGATTATTATCAGGGCACTATTCTTCTTTTAAGATTTTTTTATTTTATTAATTTGTTGAATTCTGCTGAATATTTCGTTATTTATCAATAGACCTAGCTTTGTATGTTCAAAATATCGCATTCAATCTTTCTGGTCATTTTAAAATTGTAATTTGGCGTAAGTGCTTTAATGTTAAATTCGGTTAAGACATGAAATAGAAAAGGTTTACTTACCCATTAGTGCGTGCAGCAAAGTTGAAATTGTAGATACTTTTAGTCTCTTTACGACCCTTAAATATTATAAAATGTTAAACAATGTTATTTAGTGCTTTCAGCAAAGCGAATTCCTTTTGCATATGTATGAAGTTACTCTCTTGGTCACGTATTGAGATCACTTTGTTTATTGTAGCAGTCTACAGAATTATCTTAAACACAGATTATTCTGTTGAAGCACACTAATAAATTTTCCATATCAGAAATATACTGAGATGTTAATTTTTTTGAATGAATAATAAAATATAAACTTTGATTTTTGGCTAGCATTAATAAAAATGAAATATAACAACCCAATAGCTTTTCTATTGCACAATGGACTGACTCAGTTTTGTTTCGATTAAGCATGAGATAAACAAATTATTTATCTTATTAATGCCTGTATCTGGAAAGAGAAACTTACTACCACTGCACTTGGAATCCCGAACCTGGACAAGCAGCAATCTTAAACCGTGTATGTGAAGAAAATAAATGGATGCTTGCATAAACATCTTTTGCAATAAACACATATATAAATTTAAAACGCAGACTTTTATTTTATTAAATGTATATAAGAGTATTTATCCAAGAGAAAACAAAACCAATTGTTTAAATGGAAAAGAAAAACAAGGAAAAATTCTCCTTAAGATTGCTCAGTTGCGTATTAGTTACCAATCTGACATGGGGGTTGCAACTGGTGTCCGTTTGAACAAACTAAGACAAACATAAAATTATCATTTACTGTCTCCAGCCTTACTTTGTGGAACTCCATAATCATGAAATATAATATAAATACAAAGATTAGTTAAAGTTTCACAAGTTTTATTAATATCTTAACCTGACAAAATTGTTTCGACATTTTGTGTCATTATCAAAGGTAGATAAGATTGATAAACAAACACGTTGCTAAGGATAAATACATACAGAAAATAGGTAACTAGATACAATACATACAAAAACTAAATATCTAACACTTCTAATAAAGGAGAATTACTAAGCTCAGTTTGTTCATTTATTAAAGGTACTGTGCGTTTATGTCTGTATATTTCAAAAGCTTCTAAAATGTCTAATTTGTGTTTGTTGTTGCAAAAACGTAAGAATTTAATCTTGTTTTGAGGTGTCATTGAGTGGTTTTGTTCCAAAATGTGTTTGGCATAATTCGATTTTTCTGGATGTTTAAGTCTATAAGAGCGTACGTGTTCTTTGTATCTTATGTCGAAATTTCTAAGTGTTTGTCCGATATAAACCGAGTTACAAAAAGAATAATTCAAACGGTAAATGCCGGATTTCATGATATCTTGTGTTTTGTCTTTAGCATTGAATAAAAATGAAAAGGTCTTCAAAACAGTCTTCACACAAACATCACGTTTACACTAGAAACAGAACAAAATAGAGCTATTAATTTTTTGGATTTAACTATTACAATTAATACAGACAATGAATTTGATTTTTCCATATGCAGAAAACCCACATGCACAGACGTCACTATTCCTAACGATTCATGTCATCATAAAATGCATAAACTAGCGGCTTATAGATCTTTAGTACACCGAGCTTTAACTACTCCAATGAAAGGATCACATTTTGATAAAGAATTTCAATCATCAAACAATTAGCACATGCAAACCATTATAACCATAACATGATTGACACTTTAATTCAACAAAAAGATTATAGGTTAGCTATCAAAAGAATATTTCCAATTGACACTCAAATACAAGACACAAACTACATATCAATACCATACTTTGGCAAGATATCAGAACAAATTGCAACTATAATAAGAAAAACCACCAGTTAAAAAATAACCTATAAAACTAACACCAACACCTTTTCATTTTTATTCAATGCTAAAGACAAAACACAAGATATCATGAAATCCGGCATTTACCGTTTGAATTGTTCTTTTTGTAACTCGGTTTATATTGGACAAACACTAAACACAACAAACACAAAAAAAATCGAATTATGCCAAACACATTTTGGAACAGAACCACCCAATGACACCTCAAAACAACATTAAATTCTTACATTTTTGCAACAACAAACACAAATTAGACATTTTAGAAGCTTTTGAAATATACAGACATAAACGCACAGTACCTTTAATGAATGAACAAACTGAGCTTAGTAATTCTCCTTTATTAGAAGTGTTAGATATTTAGTTTTTGTTATGTATTGTATTTATTTTCTGTATGTATTTATCCCTAGCAACGTGTTTGTTTATCAGTCTTATCTACCTTTGATAAGGACACAAAGTGTCGAAACAATATTGTCAGGTTAAGATATTAATAAAACTTGTGAAACTTTAACTAATCTTTGTATTTATATTATATTTCATAAAATTATCAACCAAAATGAGACTGTTCAACTCAATACACAAATTGAAAATTTTAGAAATGTTTCAAACATTGCTCTTAAAGAACCTCTCAAATTAAAAATGAATCTAAAATTATTTTCTGATTGTCTTTGTCATTTATTGTTCCTAATGTGAAACAAATCCTTTATTTTGACCTACCTTGTATGTAAAAATTCGCGTTGAATCCACTTTCAATTTCCTTTAATATTTATTGTACCATCGGTATATAGGAATCTTCCAAACAGATGATCTTCAATTCTATTCAAGGACAATAACCAAATTGTTAAAATGGAAATCAATAAAAATCTTCTTTGATTTAATTTTAATTTTTTTAAATTGTTCACAATTTCCATTAATTGTGTTGATAACGAAAAACAATTCTTCTTTGTTTCAATAACATTCAGGTAAATACTCACTTCACCAATTCAATTCAATAAATTTAACATTTGTTTACAAAAAACCATGTGGTTATACAATAACCCTAGTTATTTTTCAGAAAATTAAATGTGAGCCGAGCGTAGATCCTTCCAATGCGCTTTATCGACTAAAATTGTTCTTTTTCCGAGGTCATTTTATATGTTTTCGCAAAACATTTGACGCACAACAAAATTTTCCAAAACACTTGAACATCACAACCTGTCATGACGTCACAGAAAATAAACACATGTTCAAAATTAACGCTAATCTTAATTCTAAAAATAAAGAAAGGTAGCTGGCAAAGAGACGAACAAATTGACATAGCACACTTGTGGCCTAAATTGAACAATAACAAAGAAAATCAATAAAAACGATCAGCTGTCACCGATCTCATTAAAAACTTTTTACATCACAAACACATCAATCTCAGCTATTTTCTTTTTACAAGGAATACTGACATAGCTACCCAAGGCAACTCATACAAATAAAGTTTACAAAAAAATTTTCATTTCAAACAAAATTTAACCTAAAAACTTGTTTATGCCGTTTCAGACAACAAATGGTGCTATGCAAGTCCAATGTAATATAACAACATAAATGGAATGAAACTCCAACTAATCTTGTCCAAAATACAGTACTCGAAGTGCCTGCATTCAAACAACGGTGAAAAACATTAAAGTAATTCAAAAATTGACAAAATTAAAGAATATCGGCAAAGCCTATACCTCCATATAGATTAACACAAATCTTTCAAATGCAGGAATTCGTAAGTTAAATGTACTGTAATAGACATCACAATAATGATATGTTTAACATATTTCCAGTGAAATATTTTCCCGAAACTAACTTAGCGTTATTTGGGAAAGAAAATGCTATTCTGGGTTCAACAATCGTCAAACTCATATCTAACCAGAAGATAAAGCCTTCCATAAAAGTGTAAAAACTATTCTCAACATGTAACCGGTTACATACGAGTACAACATGCTTTACTATAAAACAACATAATTGACTTATATTCTTTTTATAAATTCAAAACCTTTTTGTAAAAATTGAGGTTGTGTGTGTGATAATCTTCCTTCTATAAATTCTATTTAAAATTGATAAATCTATCTGTATCCTAGCATGTAGCCTTTAGATTAAATAAACCTAGTATTCTAGCATGTTTATCTTTCTTTTATTGCATGAATTTATTAAATCTGAGCTTACGAATTTTAATAGTTTATTAATGCTTTATAAATTTTCAATCGATGATTACATATCATCTCAATACAATATTTTATGACCCCCCCTTCATGTAAATAGTGTGTTTATCTTAAGTCAAATCTTTTACATAATTATTAAATGTTCACAAAACCTTCCGAACTATATTTTATATCTTATTACATTATTTATTAGGCTCAATTACATTTAGGATTGGGTTTCATTTGGATAAATACAGTCTTTCTCTCGCATTCTGCACTTTTTCTCTCTCTTCGAACTCGGGCAGTCTTACTTTAGAAAGGAAAATTAGAAAATTAGAAAAAAACAATAATAGTGATATTAATTGCATCTCTGAATCTCATTCTGAACCGAAGCCGTCTAAACTGATCACACAAACCATAAATAAAGACATTTGTTCTTTCTGTAACCAAAAGTTTAAAAATTTAAATGGTGTTAAAACTCATATTCGCAAAGCACATCCTGAAGAATACCGAAAAGCCATTGTTGATAAAAACTCAAAAATTTTTCAAGAATCTGATAACGAGGTTATTAATGATACCGTAAATCAGTCTACTGAAAAAGTTAATAGAAATAAATCGGTCAAATCAGAACAAAGTAGGGCTCTAGACAAAAAAATTCATGAATGGAAATGTAAATTCGACAATACCGTTTATGCAAAAGAAGAAGATTTTAACAAAGATGTGACGGACTTTAGTTATTTATTATCGCAAATTGTAGATATTTTACCAGGTCCTAAGCACCCTGCAAGGAGGTTTTATGAGGCTAGAAAAAAGAAGGGGTTTAAATTAAAGAATGAAAACTATTCAGTTAGCAATCCAGAACGTAAGTCGATGCGTAAGAAAATAAATAAGAAAGCAGAATATGAATATCAAGTTATGCAGTATCATTATTACAATCAGAGAAAAAAGGCTGTTAGAAGACTCTTAAACAGTGATAAACAAAACTCTTGCAAAATTGATATAAACAAAGCACACGAGCATTTTAAAACTGTATTTGAAATTCCTAATAACAAAATAAGAAATTATTACAATAATAAACTAACAGAAAAAGAACGAATTGAACTAAACAAGAACTATGTGGGTGAATTAACGTTAGAAGAAATTGAAGGTGTTATTAAAAGTATAGCTATAGATACAGCCCCAGGTCCAGATCATATTATCATGCGAGCTATTAAAAGTAATAAAGAAATATCTGAAATAATCAGTCGCATAGGGACAATAATGATTCAGTATAATTTTGTCCCAAATGCATTCAAGATTGCCCGTACAGTTTTAATACATAAGAAGGGTAATGAAGAAGAAATTAGCAACTGGAGGCCCATATCGATATGCTCAATTATACGAAGAATAGTTGAAAAAGCGATTGAAAGGCAAGTTAGAAAATCTATTGTTATTAACGAAAATCAGAGAGGATTTATGCATATGCCGGGATGTTATATCAATACTACAATAGTAGAAAACGTATTACGAAAAGTAAAAAAATCTAAAGACGACGTAGCGATTGTATTTTTAGACTTGGAAAAAGCTTATGATTCAGTTGGCCACAATCATTTAGAGAACGTTTTACGGAATTCAGAATTACCGAAAAAATTACAAAATATTATAATTAGTTTACAAACATCAAATAGAACTGTTATTGATTTAGGCGTCAAGAAATCTAAATCTATTAATATTAATAGAGGCCTGTTTCAAGGCGCACCACTTTCACCCTTATTGTTTAATTTATGTGTTAATTATATATTCGATGAATTAAGTGAAGAGTCAGTTGTATTGGAAAATGGCTATTCCTTAGTAGATAACATGAAACCATTATCAATTCTTGGATTTGCGGACGACATAGCTTTAATAGCAAAGAATAAAGAGTGTAGTTTAAATTTACAAGATATGGTAAAGCACAGATTTGAAGAAATTGGGCTACAAATCAATCCACATAAATCGTCTGCTATTATTGTTAATAACGGTAAACTATCAAGTGAACACCTCTATTTAAATTCTACAGATAAAATTACATCGATCAGTGGTGATGAGAAAATTAAGTATCTTGGTGTTAACTTTTCAAATACATTAATCTTTGATCATATTAGTTTTTTAAAAAATCTTTCACAAAAAGTTGAAATTTTGAATAAATCTAATCTTTTGAATTGCGACCAAAAACTTAATTTATTAAATCAATATATATCTCCATGTCTTATATACGGTCTGCAAACAGCTCCAATTAAAAAGTTATCTAAAAACTTTTTGGAAGATGTGGACAAAACTATACGAAGCTGCGTAAGGGAAATTTTACAGTTACCTGGAGATACTCCTAATGATTTTTTATATGCAGCTAAAACAGTGAAAGGTCTACAAATATTTAATACTTCGTGGGAAGCGTTTCTACAACAATTTAATAAGTTTGTTTGTCTTGAAAAATCACATTGTCCTTATATAACATACTACTCGAAAGATTTGGAAACTCAAAAGAAATTTTGTTTGACTAAATTAAACATAAAGAAGGATGATTTAAAGAATGTAAAAGGTAAAATTACAAGTACTAAAATACGTGAGATTTTAAGAAAACGTTCGTATGAGGAGTGGTGTAAACTTCCCCAGAAAGGGCTAGGTGTAGAAATGTATCAGGAAGTAAAACGAGCGAATACATGGATTTATCGAAAGGGTAGTTTAAGCACCTCTGAATGGCGAGATTGCATTAAAATGAACTGCAATGTAGCTCCAGTAAGAACTATCCCTGGTCGTAGTGCCAACACATACCATTGCAGATACTGCAGTGAGAAAGAAACACTTGCGCATGTGTTAGGTTTCTGCCATCAGGGAGAAATTCTTAGAATTAAGCGGCATAATGAAATAAGGCAGTTATTAGCTGCAGCTTTGTCTCACAAGGGGTATGAGGTGCATGAAGAGATTTGTGGATTGTCGGAGGAGGACAGTATTCGACGAATTGATATTATCGCTATAGACAGAACTAAAAACAAAGGATTTATAATTGACCCCACCATCAGATTTGAAAAGGGTAACAATCAACCTAATGAAGTTCAAAATGAAAAAAGTAAAATTTACAATCCAACTATAAATTTTTATAAGTTAAAATTTCAAGTGAGTGAACTAACAATTATTGGGTTATTGTTTGGATCGCGGGGTACATTAGTTCAAAATTACATAAAATTTAGAAAAATGTTTGGTTTGCCGAAAGCTTTAGACAATGAAATTGTAACAAAAGTTTTAAAGACTTCATTCAGTGTACATATTGCGTAATCATTTATATGGGAAGAAATAATTTATAATTTGTTAATTTTGATTTTTAATGTTATTGTGAATTAATGTTAATGTTAGAGTTTTGTTAATAATTGTTAGTTTTAATTCATTATTAGTGTTGGTATTTAGTTAATTAGCTATGTATGTCATTACTGTGTCTGTTGGCAAACCAGTGTGCTGGACAGTTATTCAATAAAGAATTTTATATATATAAGCTCATATACATCCATGCTGGTGGTAATAAATTATCACTTTTTGATATTTGCTTTTATAACATTTGAAACATCCAAAGCAATGACTATTAACCACAAAGAGACAGCAGAATTTGAGACAATATAAGAAACAATAACTATTTGTTCTCTTCTTATAAATTTTAACTGGGCACAAAATAACATAAATGTCCTTATCACAGGCATGAACTATATCAAAACACCCCGAAACGGCAGCTTACTTTCAACTTGATTATTGACGGAACTTAGTTGACAGATCAAGCGTAGATTTACCGCGCTGGTTCCGTGAAGAAAGTCCAGTAGGGATGTAAAGCGTCCCTTTTGAAAACTTAAACAGGACTGCTTGATTGAAACTTTCTACTGGAACTATTTAGAGGTTTTAACTTAGCCGTTTCTGGAGTGGAGTAAGATGCGTTTAACCACTCAAACTGAAATATGACGACAGGATCGAGCAATAAGAAAATTACACGGAATTTACTCTAATATTAATTTTAAAGAGGGCACCAGGACAATAAAAATGGAGATTTAAAACCTAAAAGCTTGTCAGCTAAAAAGAATTATTACATTTTGAGCTCTTTTTTGTATGTTTTAATATAAACAAAATTTATTACCAATTGCAAACACACATGGATTTAAGGCGATCTTTTAAAATCCTCGCAATACCAAGATCTTTTTGGTAGCGCGTAGTACCAAGTGGGGGCATTTTGTGTTTTTGTGAAGAAAGCACTTTAATAAAGTACAGTATAGTAATATTTTTGTGTTTGTTCACTTCTACGAACATTTTACAAAAAGGAAAGACACAAAAAACAAGTACACCTGCCACAAAAGATTACCTTCTTGGAATGTTTATCACCTACTGTATTGTGACACTGAACACAGAAATTATGATTTGTGTTTTTGCTCATCTTGGCACATTGAAATTTGTGCGCATCTGATGTTCCTTTAGCCACTGTTTATGTGATTATGAGACTGTTTAAAGTGCCCATCTGACAACACGGCGAAGTGTACTGAGGCTTTATCGACGAGAATCTTCTCGCCGGTTCCGGGAATCGAACCCGAGCCGCCTAAGTAAGAGTTGGACTCTTTACCGTGCGGTCACCCACTTCTGTTAAATTAAAGGAATTTATTACAACATTGAAGAAAATTTATTTCAAGTAACTAGTCTTAATAGATAAACTGAATATTAGTATGAACCTTCCAGAGGTTGTTGAACCTGAACATTAGTAGAAACTTATTAACTGTTATTCTTACATAATAACTGATTCTTTGAAAATGCGTTGGTTTAATAGTTTTATTCGATTATCAACAATTATAGAATATTTAGTTTAAGAATTATTAGATAAAAATTAATGGTTGATCAGCTTTGATCAGTTTTAATGCAAAGCACCACACAGGTGTCTAATTAGGAGAAAAAAAACAATTATGGAATGTAATTTACACTTAGTTTCCTGGATTTGCTAGTTACAGTTACGAAAATGATTGAGAAAAACAGGCGATCAATGGAAAACACATTTTTTAGTTCATTTTATATAGAAATGCATGTGAACCGATGCATAATCTTATAATCTTATAAAAATAAAACTAAAATTTTTCATTGCTGTTTTTAAACATATTTAAAAGCTTAAGCAATTTCATGGGTATAGCAGCAATTAAATAATTAGATTAAAGATTCTAATAATAATTTTGAGAGATACAGAATTTCAAACAAAACACCCCTAGACAATTGTTTCGCCCTTACTCTGGACTCCTCAGTAGGGGAGGCTTTGTCTGAAATCATAAGGGGGTATTCTGAGAGGTACAGAATTTTGAAATTCTGCACCTCTCAAAACTATTATTAGAACTTTTAATCTAATTATTTAATTGCTGCTATACCCATTATTACGTTTTAATAAAACGTAAACATTTAATATTTACTTCCGGGTTTAATGGAAGTTGTGGGTGACATCTTATAGATGTCTCCACTTGTAACTGTCGCTGTTAATGTAAACTAGGTGCCAACTGTTTACCCTAATGGGCAAGCTTTAGTAACTAACGCACTCTTAAAACACTGCTGTTTTTACTGATTGTTGCTTTTGTTGAAATACGAAAAAAGAATTCAAGCTCGGATCCTCACCTCTCTTACATCGCGTAGTTCAATAGGGTTTGGGTCATCCAGCGCTAGGTAGCACTGGCTGTAAAAAATATACCGAGACACATGAATGAATGAATGAATGAAAACACAATGCTTGTACTTAAATATTAAGAAGGATTTCTAAAACTATAGTATACATTTTTAATTTTAAAAATTTGCGACAACTTTTAATAAAGTATTAACTGTAGCCAATCTCGGTGTAACACACAGCTCAATTCATATTTAGGAACTCTAGTTGTGACAAATATGGTAGTTCCACTTACGTTTGTATTTTAAAGAACTCAATTAGTCTTAAGTTATCCTTAATTGAAATTAAACGGCTAGCGCATTTCGAACGGTTATGTATTGTTGGTTGCATATACGATCAGTAAATTGAAATAATTATTTTTAAAATAAAATGCAATACATACAAAACACACCAGCATATTACATTTTAATTTAATAGCACTGTATGTAAATAAATATTAAAAATGAATGTTTTGGCAACAAAAAACATGGTTTATGCTCAAAAAATGATTTTGAATACTGAACCTGGCAGAGTCCTGTATTTATTTTCCAATTTAAGTATAAGGATCTCCAAAGATGTCGCTAATGTTTTCTCTCGTAGTTAATGTTAATCCGGTCTTGTATAAATATCAATTTTCTTTAAGGGTTGACCAATCGTTATTTATTTATATAGGTGCCAACTGCTTCCCTAATGGGTAAGCTTTAGCAACTAACGCACTCTTAAAACACTGCTGTTTTACTGATTGCTGCTTTTGTTGAAATACGAAAAAAGTATTCAAGCTCGGATCCTCACCTCTCTTATATCGCGTAGTTCAATAGGGTTTGGGTCATCCAGTAGCGCTGGCTGTAAAAAATATACCGAGACACATGAATGAATGAATGAATGAAAACACAATCCTTGTACTTAAATATTAAGAAGGATTCGAGATTTACATATAAACAAGCGACGATTTGAGAGGTGCAAGGTTTCAGACAAAGCCTCTCCTACTGAGAAGTCCAGAGTAAGAGTGAAACAATTGTCTAGGGGTGTTTTGTTTCAAAAATTCTCTACTTCTCAAAATTATTATTAGAATTTTTAATCTAATTATTGCTGCTATACCCATGAAATGATTTAAGCTTTTTTGTTTATGTGTAATTCAATTGAATTTTGAAAGATTTCTTAAATTAAACAGAATAGTGTAGTTTTAATAATTATGGATATAAATTGATTTTAATATGGTTTTTCAAGTCTGCTTCTCATTAATCCACATTTAATATTTATGCAGATTTTTTAATTTCACTGAAAAATCTGCAAAAATCAGTATTGCTCCAAGGAAAAAACCTTGTTGATTATACTGTACTTTCTAAATTGTGGAAATTTCTGTACCTTCTAAATTGTGGAAATTTACTTTTAATAATGAAAACGAAATGATAATTTTATCCAATACAAATTCAACCTAATTGTTTTCACTCTGAGCACATTTCTAAGGGGTAGAGTTGTTCATTAAACAAATTGAGAAACAATTCAAATAACATTCAAATCGTTACACCATCTCGAGATTTGCATCTTAAATTAAAAACAGCATCCATTTAATTTCGAGGATTCTTCAACCGAAACGTTTCAACGACACCACCTTTTAGATAAAAATGTTTTCTTTTTTGGTGAGAACTTCATTAATACGGACCGATTGGGATTTCAACAAAATACTATATAATACTGAGATAAGAAAGAAAATTAAATGTCAGTTAAAATTAGGAACACCGTATCGACCAAGCATTAGCAAAGATAGTCGTGAGAGATTCGGATAAATTATTTACGTGCAATTTTGAAACAATTGTTTATTTTAGCAGAAACATCTTTATCCACCCGTCTTTATATAAATATTATACTTCAGTTAATAAAAAAAATAAATTAGCTATTCATGTATGGTATTTTTTCTTGCAAAGTTATTCTTAGTCATTATACTACGATAAAACATTTATGGTTAACGATAAATGAATTTCCTGGTTATAATGGGTATGCCTTTCACCAATTTCTTTAGGTGCTGAATCTAAGTCTAGCATCTTCATACCTAAAATCTACCTTATCTAATTCTCCCGTCTTTATTTTTTTCGGAATCTTCAAATAATAATCAGCTGCTGAAATTAATTTAGATTTGGTTAATAATTCTGAAGTTCACTTTTGAATAATTTTAGGAGCGTAAGAATTTGATTTTATTAATATGAACAAATACAATACTTTTAATATTTTATTTACAACCAAAACAGGCTTTACAATTTCACTAGGAGAATGTAATGTAATGAAAACTAGAAGTAATTTATTTATAAAGTACAATTTGCCAAACTTGATAAATATTACATCTACAATCGGTGAGATGTTACTACACTTTGATGTATTTTTCTCTAGTGTTTGGTGTTTGGGTAGGTGATGTTTGTTAAATAATGCGCCCAGTAATTTGGCTGACAATGCTAGGCTTAAAATTTTTAACTGTTTTTTTTTTGTTGCGTTTGCGTACAAGCCGAAGGATTGTAATCACACAACGAACGTTGTATATAAGAAAGTCTTACAATAAATTTTGTTTATTGTTTCCAGCCTTACTTTGTGGAACTCCATAATCATGAAATAAATAAAGATTAGTAAAAGTTTCACAGTTTTATTAAAATACAACCTGACAATATTGTTTCGACAGCTATGCTGTCATTATCAAAGGTAATATAAATATAATCAAAAACGTCGCTAAGGTAGATACAAAAATAGGTAACTAGATAAAATAATAATAATAATCAGAATTAAAAATCTAATGCTTCCAGTAACGGAGAATTACTGAGCTCAAGTTGTTCATTCATTAAAGGTACCCTGAGTTTGTGTTTGTATATCTCAAAGGCTTCTAAAATGTCTAATTTGCGTTTGTTATTACAAAAATGTAGGAATTTAATATTATTTTAATAAAACTGTGAAACTTTTACTAATCTTTATTTATTTCATTACAATAAATTACTCTTTTGATCGTCATATTTGATGGGATTTCCCTGGTTATTATTTCAGATTCACACTACAAAAATTGTATTTCTGATTGCTTTTATTTCTTTCTTACACGTATTAAAAAGTGTACATGTTTGTTATTGAATGATATTCATAATTTATTATAAATGTCAACACTATTAATTTACACATAAAGTTGAAATACGAGAACTAGGGGGAATCATAATTCGTATTGCTTAAAGGAGGTAATATTCTGACCTGTCTATCAAACTGACGAATTACTTGAGAAATTACCATTTTGTATAGGTTAGACACTCCATCAAACAATAATTTCAGTTTTAAGTGCCCTAAAAGAGTGATACATTACTGAATGACATGACGTCAAGAAGTTTTGTGTTTTTTTAAGAATTTCCTTCCACATGCACGTGTTTTTTGTTATAGCATCCCTTCATTATTATACAACAAATACAGGCAATTAGTGTCTGCGTAGTGCTTCGGTGCTATTAATAGAACCATGTCATTATTGTAATTCAGTTTACTTGCTCTTATACATTATCAAGAGTAACAATTAAGTAGTTGCAGTCAATTAAGTTACAGTTCATGTTATATTGTAAATTATGTAGTATATTGTATTATGAAGGTCATGTGCGTATTTATTAGGAAAACGCGAAATTAGATTTTCGCGCTTCGTCGCAAGAAATATGAGATCCTTGCAGTACTGTGAAAAGCTAATGAATAATATGCACTTAATAACTATTACTTCATTTCAGTAGTTCATAGATTAAATATAAAATTTTCCTAGTTACCAACTTAACAAACTTTACGAAACTATTGATATTTTCGTATTATAATAGTCAGCTAAAAGCTGAAATGGTTTCAGACAAGTGTAAAATTAAACAATGTTTATATATGAACCAAATTAAATTATTTTTCTGAAAAATGCGATTTTTGTTTTGCTGGGATTACAGATTACAACCCGGTATCGGCTTTAGTCTTTTTAGCGTGTATTTGTTCAATTCTCGTTATTTGCTTTCTTTAAGACTTAATGAAGTTTTGGTGCTTTTTCATAGTCAAAATTTATCTGAAACGGACAGAACAGGTTATATTTAAGATGTATGCAAGTGTATAACTACTCATCTAGAAAGATTAGTACAGAAGTTTGTTTCATTTTAAGGAGGTATTTTGTGTATTACCTTTGAGTTACATTCAAATTTGATATTTTTAAAGCTTTTTGATAAGATGTTTTATTGAAAATGAGTAGAGTAGCATCTTAAGCACATTATTGATGCAGATTATTATATAAAGATTGATCCGTTCTGATATAATATGTTTATCGTCTGCGCTTTCGAAACCTGCAGGTAGTTTTATGTAATTTGGGCTGCATAGTGTTTTGTAGCATCTAGAAAAATATTCGAATAAGTTCATAAAAGGCGTAACATACTTATAGTTTTATAAGCAAGGAGCATTGGAAAATTGTTTTTATAAATTTATGTTCGTAATAAAGTTTAATCAATGTTGTTCCATCGACAACAAAATTTAAATTTATAATCTATTATTTATGACAAATGTTATATATCGGCAGATTCGTAACCTTGTGATTTACAAGATGGAATAAATAGTTTTCTGCAAATGAAAATTTGTGAAATTAAATAGGGTTAGTGGAAATTTGGAAAAGTCATATTTCATTGTTTCATGTTTAAAATTCAATTGTTTCTTGAAATAGTATAGAACGAAAATCATTTTTTACCAAATTAGTAGATCAGGAGATATATATTTTTGAAGTTGAATGGAACCCCACAAAAAAATAAATGTTCTGGTCTGGGAACGTGAATATGGTATTTCGATGTATTTTTTGACGCTGAAACCAAATCCGACCTCAGAAAAACACGTATACCCTTAAGATCTTAAGCGCTAGAGTCAGAAACAACCCCCCAAATGGAGTAAAATTACTCCTGACATATGGTGACAATAAATACATGCAAAAAATGGTTGAACACCAAAAATGTTTTGTATTTGGAAATAGACTGGTATATGGCCAAGAACCCTCCTCTCTGTTAGAGTTAGTTCGCCCCAAAATGGGACAAAACCACCCCAAACTGGGGTATAACCAGCCCTTACTTCAGGGTTACAATAAACACACGCAAAATAAAATACATACAAATAAATAGAGGCAAAGAAAATGCATGCAGATAAATACAGGTAAAGAAATAAATTCAATAAAACCCCGTTAATCCTCTAGTCTCTCGATTTATCATACCTATATCTTCCTTTTATTTTCAAACAATCTGCATACTAGCTGCCTTATATGTACTTCATTGGTCTTCCTTTTCCTAAACCAGCATTAATCCGCCATCATATGCTCATCCCATATTCTTTGATAACGCCGTTCCATTTCTTTCATATCCAGGTGGAACCCTTCCCCTTGTTTTTCGCTGTATTCCCGTAAGTTATCTGGAAAGTAGTCAAGGTGTGAATAGAGGAAATGTAACTTCACACTCATATTACAACATAATTTTTATAATTCTTTAACAAACCTGTAATATAATTTCTTGGCAGTGTTTTGATATATGTCCGCCAAGGAATTTTATACCACGTCCTTAAAACTCAAACAAGCATCCTATTCAAGTGTAGGTAATAGGTGTTTGTAATGATATTCAACATCTGTTTCACTAAATCTGCCAACATTACATTTTTTACGATCTGTAATTCTAGTTCTTGCTATAAAATGTATTTTTTGTTTCAATCTAGCCCCTGGAAGTGGTCGGAATCTGAGTTATCTCATTTGCATATTTGGACATATCATATGACTATTTCTTAGACACTATTGCTAGTGCGAAAAATCTTCCCCATACCGTTATAGATTTTTACCAACAAAATGGGGATCACTAATTGGGAAACGGTAACAACCTTTAACCGAAGTTAAATCTGTCGGCTGCCAGCTAACGTGTGTGGTCGTGGGTCTCACAAAAAATCTTTTGTGTAATGGGCGCCAAGAATCGTCTAAAATAGCTCTAGAATTTGCCGAAAAAATCTGAAAAGAACAACACTTTTGCGACTACTACCAATGTGGTCGACTTTTTCCAATATTTAATCCTCCATGACTGTAAATGTAAACACCAAATACCCAACATATAAATAAAAAGTCGTCAAGTAAGGGATATACAGACCTTTATTATTAATTAAACAAATTATCAGGTAGATCAATTAAAATAAATCAGTCAAGTGTGGCTATATTTTAATCAAGGACAAATATCCTTGGCAAAAATTAAATGTAAGTTATTGATTTCTATACACTTTTGAACGGGGTGCTACACGCAGACTGAGGAAAAACCATTTAACACATGAAATTATAATATCTTCGGTCTAATTCTAATACCTCGTAACCCCCAAATCTCAATTTTTCAGGAGAACAAGAAAATGTCACCAAATGTAAAACAAAACTTTTTTAAATGGTTTGAATTCCTGAAATTTTGTTAATTAAATTTAAACAGACAAATGTATTAATTTATGACGCGATTAAGCATGCATACATTATTAAAAAGTGGGTTACCCATATCCCAAAAACTGTACCAGGTTGGGATACGAGGTATTTTTTAAATCGCTATAGAATAAAACTGGAAGCCCTGTGGTTTACGAGGAGTTTACTAATCGACTCAGTGCACTTTTTACCATGGGAATAGCTCAACCCCAAAATCGCAAAAAAGTGGGTTACGAGGTATTAGAATTAGACCGACGATATGCAAATATACAGTAATGCTTTATATACAATATACAATAAGGGTTGTCAAACGTTATTGCTGCTACGAATAGTTGCTGGGTAAGAACGCCACCCACCAGGTAACTGTACGTGGCCAAACTCAGCGTAGTGGTGTTTTAACAACCCAAATATACAACGAAGTGTATTGAGGTAAAAATAAAAAGAATAATATAAACCGGAAAGAAAAAAAAAGGTCTGTAACAAACAAAGCCAAATTACCAGAATGCACCAAGCAAACATTTTACAAATAACTACCTTAGATAAAAGGTGACCTTCTAAAATAGTTATACCGCTTTTAAATGCGGCTAACGTCGATTAAATATCGAATCCTGTCAAAAGAATCACAGTATAGAGACTGAGTGTAAAGAAAAGCTAAAAACAATACGACTTACGAGAACGTGCTCCTAACCTTCAAAAAGAATTAGTGGGAAATCCCTTACGGTATATAAAAAAATGGAAATCCCACCAAAAATTAATTATAGTTTTGCACAAATACAATTCCCATATTACAACATAAAGGAAAAACTAATTTACGGGTGATGGCACTAAAATATTCTTTAAAAAATTTTCTTCACACGAACCATCAAAACAAAGTGACAAATCACTTATCAACAACAGGAAGTTAGTTCCAAACAAAATGGCAACTAAAAGGAGAGAGAATTCAAAAATCTCTAAACGCTATGCAACCTTACACAAAAGCATAGCTATACATGGTACTACGAAATTAGCACGTAACAAGATATCCTTCCTTGGAAGCCATGTACTTATTTTAAATCTGTTGATAGAAGCGTATGGTACTTACTCCACTGTTGATTGTAACTTTATGCAGGCAAAGATTTTCAATCATTTACAGCGTTTCATACAATTGATGTTTTTTGCCTAATTTGGCATTGAAGTCTCCTAATGTTATGATAGTTTTGTTTCGGAAGTCCGTCACATAGATATATGTTAATGAATGTTGTATTACGAAACCTGCCCATTATTCTTGGAGTAAATAATTTTTCTCAAAGCGTTCTCCTTGATTGTTCTGCTTTCGGTTTTCAAATTAAACCATTATTTTTCCATCTGATTCCAGGAAAAGAACTGATCTCAATTTTATATTTGTCAACTTCCTGCTCTTTTTGTTACCAACTTGCAATAAAGCGTACACGTTTCAGGAACCAAATTGCATTGCCGTATTCGTAAATATCTAGCCGTACTCTTTACTCAATTATTTGTAACAATTTGAGTTTTTTTTACAGAGTAGAGTTCTCGGCCCTTCATTAAGCTTCTAGACCGGGGGCCCCTATTTAATGGTAGCGGTTAATGGGTGGGGGGGGGGTAAGGTAAGGACTTATAATACCCGATTGAGTCAAATTTCGCCATTTTCTGTTAGCGTTGGAGTACCACCAGGAGGTAAAAGTGTAACTTCAGTTAATAAATTTGTTTCAATAGTCCTTCAAATGATTTTATACGGTTAATATATACTCATGGTACTTTTGTGACTAAAATATGAGTTGGTTGGTTGCTAAATATTGTTTGAATGACCGGTTGGCATTACCTGGGTTAATGGTAGCTGATTTTGGAGCTGTTGGTGATGACTCACTCTGGATGTGATGATTCACATATTGAGTCTACAGTAATTTTGATGGTTGATTTTGACATTCTAGATGTCGTGCGACGCCCTTCGGTCGGAGAATGTATCGTTGATGCGGTCCGGTCTCGAGCGCCAGTACTTTTTACCGAGAGTACATTCGTCAGCGGTGGGACCCAGGGCAGCTTCAGCGAAGACTCGGTGTCCAGGGCTCTTCGTCCAGCTTTGAAACGGCTCACACTTACGGGTTATTATGACTACCATTCAATAAAACACGACTTCAGCAAACCTTTAGTTTATTATTCACAATATATTGTGCCTACATATAAATAGCCAGATTACCATGCCAAGCTAAATTACTATGCCAAGCCAAATTATTATGCCAAGCCAAACTATTATGCCAAGCCAAACTAACACCTTAAGCACTGATATGGGTTGCAGGAAAAAGGGTTGGAAACGGTTACGGTGCAACTATATGCAAGCAGGGTGAGACGGTTAAATACACTATAACTTGTTATTGCGGTGTCGGTTCGGTATGTTCGGTAGAGTTGTATTCGGTAATGTTCGGTGTGTTCGGTATGGTCGTATTCGGTTCGGTTGTATTCGGCACGGTTGTATTCGGTGGTGTTCGGTACGGTCGTATTCGGTAATGTTCGGTGTGTTCGGTATCATTGTATTCGGAATTGTTCGGTTCGGTTGTATTCGGTAATGTTCGGTGTGTTCGGTATGATTGTATTCGGAATTGTTCGGTTCGGTTGTATAGTGTATTATAAATATTATAATGCTCACCTTAAGTGATTCGGTCGACTGGTTCGGTATTCGGTTTTCTGGTTCTGGTACCCTGCTTCTCTGCTCGGATGGTTCTCTTAAATATAGCGGAAGAGACTCATTTAAATGTCCGCTGAGCCGACTTATATACCCTCCAGAATAGGTGGGGCTGCGCGTTGCGCTAGCGAGTGCGAACGGCTAAGAGGGAAAGGACGGGTGGGGACGCGAGACTTGCTCTTCGCGCAGAAGAGCGAGGTCACGCGGCAAAACTTGCATGGCAGTTATTTCAATATTATTTCAGTAGTATTTCAATATAAATAAATAATTATACCCCGTAATAAGTAACTTCATTACAGTCGTTACTGTAGATAGAAGCAGGTATTTTTAAGCTCTGGTTTATTTAGTGCGACAGTAGTGTGCGACATGTATTTGAACATAAATTGAAAATATAGTTCATAGTTTATTGTGTTTTGTCAGCTTTTCAAGTTAGAATGGTATTTGGATAGCAATTACACCAGTGGTGCAGCAATTATATTAATACGTTCTTGCAAGGTCAGCAGTTTTGTGGCGCATGACATGGTCACATGTGTTGCAAGTAGGTCTCTTTCTAGCATACGGATATTTCTTATTAAGCGGGGAAAGCAACTTCG
This sequence comes from Agrypnus murinus, assembly GCA_929113105.1. NCBI lineage: Eukaryota > Metazoa > Arthropoda > Insecta > Coleoptera > Elateridae > Agrypnus > Agrypnus murinus. The sequence goes on from OV816030.1 coordinate 122,895,376, forward strand.
GTATTATTGCATCTGCTACGTTTGCTAACTTTGAAATTGTTTTATTTTCTAGAGTAAATGCATAATCGATGCTTTTCTAGGTACGGTTGCGATCATTCGCTAAGAAACGATTGGAGAAATAGTGATAACCGGTTTTTAAGTTTCTGTACAACGTACGCTGTAATTCGACCTGATCTGTGGACTAGGCAATTATAATATTCAAAAATGAAATGTCATTGATTACCATATAATAAACTTACGTTTACACTGTACAAAAGGCTGAAAAATTGGCTAACATGATTTTTTCCTCGTTCCTTAGCGAATTATCGCAACTGTACGTTACGCACTTTTATAGATAAAGAATGAGAACAATAAAATCTATGAAACAAATATATAAAAACAAGCCTCGGTGGGTAAGTGGTTCAATCCCAGATCGAATTGTAATTTTTAATAACTAAGAGAAATAAAAACATGTCTCTTCTCGGATAAGGAAGTAAAACTGTAAGCGTCAATTCTATGTTAAAAATGCCTGCTGGGGTGGAATTTTTTTAGATTTACCTAAAGAAGTAAACCAGTAAGGGAAGATATATGGCCCAACTTTAAACCACTCCACTCGCCGTTTACAGCCCTGTAAAAAGCTTACAGTAACCTAAAGTAACCAACAGGTTATTGCCTCTAGGATAGCCTGAAATGAAATGATGGAGAACACATCAGCCGTAGATACAGGGTATTCAAGTTGATACATTTTGACAATTTCTTCACTGGTCACCAAAAACACATTTCAATCGTGAACCTTCAATAAAATGTTTGCAAGCACACTGCGATTCGATACTTTGCCAAAATATGAAAACATGGCGCACACCTGTACCGTAGATACAGTGTGTTCAAGTTGATACATTTTGACAATTTCCTTACAAGACACACAAATCGCACTTTATTCGTAATTCCTAAATCAGATGTTTGCAAGCATACGGCGGTACAAAAATACAGGAGCCTAAGCAGGAAGGACATGTCTACATATTGCCAAAATATGAAAAAATGGCGCACACCTATACCGTAGATACCGGGTGTTAAAGATGGTACGTTTGGACAATTTCTATACAAAACACACAAAACGCACTTTATTTGTAATTCTTAAATCAAATGTTTGCAAGCATACTGCGGTACAAAAATTCAGGAGCGTAAGCAGGAAGGACATGTCTACACACTGCCAAAATATGAAAAAATGGCGCCACCTATACCGTAGATACAGGGTGTTAAAGATGGTACTTTTGGACAATTTCCTTACAAGACACAAAACGCACTTTATTCGCAATTCTTAATTCAGATGTTTGCAAGCATGCTGCGGTACAAAAATTCAGGAGCGTAAGGACGGAAGGACATGTCTACACACTGCCAAAATATGAAAAAATGGCGCACACCTATACCGTGATACAGGGTGTTAAAAATGGTACGTTTGGACAATTTCCTTACAAGACACAAAACGCACTTTATTCGCAATTCTTAATTCAGATGTTTGCAAGCATACTGCGGTACAAAAATTCAGGAGCGTAAGCCGGAAGGACATGTCTACACACTGCCAAAATATGAAAAAACGGCGCACACCTATACTGTAGATACAGGGTGTTGAGAATTGTACGTTTGGACAATTTTTTATAAGACACACAAAACGCACTTTAATCGTAATTCTTAAATCAGATGTTCGCAAGCATATTGCGGTACAAAAATACAGGATCGTAAGCAGGAAGGACATATCTACACACTGCCAAAATATGGAAAAATGGTGCACACCTATACCGTAGATACAGGGTGTTAAATATGGTACGTTTGGAGAATTTCCTTACAAGACACACAAAACGCACTTTATTCGCAATTCTTAATTCAGATGTTTGCAAGCATACTGCGGTACAAAAATTCAGGAGCGTAAGCAGGAAGGACATGTCTACACATGCCCAAAATATGAAAAAATGGTGCACACCTATATCGTAGATACAGGGTGTTAAAGATGGTACGTTTTGGCAATTTCCTCACTGGTCACCCAAAATACACTTCAATCGTAAGCCTCAAATCAGATGTTTTCAAGCACCCTGCGCTTTGACAATCCGGGTACGTAAATATGAAGGACTTGTCTACACATGTGAAAACATGGTGCACACCTATATCGTAGATAGGTGTTAAAGTTGTTACGTAATGGCGATTTCCTTACTGGTCGCCGAAAACGCACTTCAATCGTAAGCTTTAAATCAGATTTGGTAGTTGGTAACAGCCTTGGTAGTGTAATGTCTGGCGTGCCGGACTTTCACCCAAGCGGCCCGCGATCGACTCCCGGCGACGGCAGATCTGGTTAAGGTTTTCTGCAGTTTTCCTTAGCTGTGACACAAATGTGGGATTTGCGCTGTTCCATCTGTAAGTCGGCTGCAGCCGCACATTGGGTCTACATAATAATAATAATCGCCCCCTCCCTCCCGCACAAGCTTATAGCTTCTGGGGCCTTGGTTTAGGTTATGGGTTGTAGTAGTTATTATTATTATTATTAGATGTTTGCAAGCACCCTGCGATTTGACAATCCGAGAACATAAATATGAAGGACTTGTCTACACATTTCTAAAATAAGAAAACATGGTGGACACTTATAACGTAGATACAGGGTGGTAAACTTGGTACGTTTTTGCAATTTCTTAACTCGTCACGCAAAACGCACTTCAATTGTAATCCTTAAATTATTCCCTCTGATAATTATTTTCCAAGTACTTATTTTTACAGGCTGAGTTGACCAGGAAACCTTAGATATTTTTGAAAATTCCAATGTATCATCTCTGCCTGATGGAAGGTAGTTGGAGTTAGGTTTATCCAGGCCGGGGGATGGGCAATCTCTGGCCGATGGTGCACTGCATGCCACCAGCCAGCTGGATTCATAAACGAGAGTTTGAGGATCACGTTATGGCTGTGCAATTCCAGTCTTGTGATCAGAAGAAACCGTTTCGAGCCGCTGAGCTTAAGGTGTATTGTAGCGAATACACAGCCTCTCAATCATCAAAACAACTTCAATCCAAGGATACACACCGGGATTCTGCTTAGGTAAAACTAAACGAAGCGCTGACGAGGCCACACCAGGCCTATAACTGGTAGACCGGGGTGGCATAACCGTCCAAACCTGCCAGATTGAGGTTGGTTTTGGTCGGGTAGTGGTCCCACACAAGTGGGGAAACTCCGAAGTTAGACTAGAGGCCGTCTCCTATGCCGGAAGAAGGGGTCTCAACTAATGAGTACGTTTATAACTCCGGTACTAGCCTGGAGAGCTAGTAGAGATCTGGATAGGCACACCTCGCTCCCACCAGTGTGTGCTGATAGCTTCTGCAATAGCATTAGTGCTCGAATTGAGCGTATCTCAATTCGTGTCTCAAAAAGGAGGACCGTTGTGATTAAATTATTAGGTGCGCCACCTTAAAATAACATTGTCTGGATGGTTGACTCCATTCTATAGTACAGTTACTCAATGTTACAATACATATCGTGACAGTATGTGTATCGTTACAAGTACTATTATATTTCTCGCCGTGTAAAAGTTGAGAACTTGACAAAAGTCTTAATTCATATTTTTATCTACCATTGTGTTTTTCTGAAATATTTTTACATAATCAACCAATAGTATTAAAGAAAGCATATCAAATCATATATGTAAGTAGCAATAACGTGACAGCTGCTACTCATTATTGTAATACAGAGGTTAAATAACCATCACAGTTTTTATTTATATAAATCCGACTTAGTTTTAAGTTTGTTTTTCCATAGTTTTCTAATACAGGGTGCTCCAAAATGACTGACGACTGTTTGAATTTACCGCCATGGTAAATTATTGTCACGTTGGCAACATGAATACTTTTTGGATATTCTTGTCCTTCTTTTATTTTACAGTGGCGTCTAAAAAATAATATAGCTTCTAAAGTTCATTAATTTTAAATAATAAGCTTACTTTATAATAAAATCGTCTAACAAACCGTAGTTCTGAAAAGAACTGTTTTGTAAAATAAGAAAACAAGCGAAATAAAGCAAAAATTCAATGAAAATCCAAAACAACGTGGCAAAGCACAACGATGTAAGCGAGAAAGTGACGAGTTGTCGCTGTAATTTGACGCAACACATTTCAATAGTCCTACACTAACGTGAAATACACTAAAACCTAAGGCGCCAAATTCAAACCATCCTCACTCAATTTGGGCTCACTGTACTTCACATATAGCAAGTATTATAAAAAAAGTCTTTTCCGTATTATTATGTATCAAGAGTACGTACTCAGTAATTTTTGAAATTACTTTTTTTTAGAGATTTTAGAGTAGGTCGCAGACCTTTCATAAATAAGACACGCGGATTTTCTCATGAGACATAATAATTGATAAGAGAAATGCAGCTTGTGGTTCCACACACAAACTAACAATTGCAAACTTTTTAATCTAGCCAGAAACACTGTTTCATCTGAGAAATGGAATCTGCTATTTTTATTAGAAACAATTTTTCTAATAGTATGAGAAATTTTGAAAATCTCAATAACTTAGAGATAATACCTCATTTTTATTAAAAAATAATTTAAAAATGTTTATTAGTAATGTTGAGAATGGTCTTAGTAATACCAAAAATGCTGTTTAATCGTCTATTAACAAGAGAAATATTATTTACATACACTAATTACAATCACTGTAATTATAAACTGTTAACGAAATTAAACTAGATATTAACAAACTTAAAGTAGGTTATTTAAGGACTATTTATTTACTACACATTTATATTTGTCTACTAATTACACAATGGGCGTATTCAATTCACCGGTTGAACAATAATTGACCCTTTTTCTACGCGACCGCGGTATATACCCACACAAAAGTGTGTAGATCCTCTAGTGTATCCTCTAGAAGTCTCCAGCACATCATACATACATAGCACGTCATACATCACTCACGCTAGCTCTTGAATGTTCGACTGCGGCGTATTGGGGTTACTTCCGTTTATTACACTGCCCCTTCTCCAAGTCTGTTCTGTCGCAGAACAGGCTTTATTCTCTGGTTCCTATCGAAAGGGTTGTGACGATATCGACAGTCTTCACCTCGACTACACGTTTCATTACGGTAGAAGTAACAGTCTACACTCTTACTTAGCCTTGACGCGGGCTGTAGGTCAGAGCTGCATATCAAGGTTTTCATGCCCATACTTCTAAAGATGGGTTGAGTGAATAAGTGAAAGAGTGCACACACATGTCAATCGCTCCGTAAATAAACCCAAAATCTGGGCCTTTACGAGTCAAAATTACATGTAAGTTTTGAAACATAGAGAGTAGTAATAGTATAGGAGATTTACAATTGATATTTAAGAAGGAAATCTAAAATATAAGTGGAATAAATTAAAAATTAATTTGCAAATAATAAATATTAAATAGATGAACATATGTTCAATGAAAGACTAGAGATAAGTTTATCACGACAACAAATGATAACATGCATGCTGTTTAAACATTTAAATAGGCAACACAAATAACAAAAGAATGTGTAAAAGGAAACATAACTAATAAGTTCTTATTTAAAAGCAATAAAAATTTTAAGATTTTAAAACAATTCATTAAAAGGAAAATAAATAAATAAATACCTAAACAACATTAAAATCACTGAGAGGAGTTTGACCTTCCGCGAAGTCGATTCTGAGTCAACGCCTATCGCGGTGTGAATCCAAATAGTGTGCAGGGTAGTATTCGGTATTTAATATTTAAAAGACCAGCGGCATATAAAATTTCATTCGAATCCAAATTTGGACGATAACTGAATTTAGTGACGCGAAAACGGAAGCAAGATGGAAGCAACTTTAGCAGAAATAAATAAAAAATTGGAAAGTCTGACAAGACTTGAAGAAACGCAAATACGAATTGAGAATAAAGTAGATGTAATACAAAGGGAAATGACGTCCATTAAACAAGAAAATACACAACTAAAGGAAGCAAATATAAAATTAACAGAAGAAATAGATGAATAATAAAAGATTATTGAATATCTGGATAGAGAAGTACGCAAAAGAAGAATAATAATCCATGGAATCCACGAACCTGAAAATGAGAGTGACATGCAACGAAAAGAAAAGATCAGAACGCTATTAAGAGATATTGATGTAGATATAAACATGGAATTAGAAACACAGGATATTGTCAGAATAGGAAATAGAGAGAGAAAGACAAACAGACCATTACTAATAGAACTCAGTAACAGAAATAAAAAAATAGCGATATTAACAGCAGCAAAAAAGATAAAAAAAGAAACAAAGATATCAATAACCGAGGACTTCCCTAAAGAAATTCAAAATCAAAGGAAAAGTCTACTAAAACATATGAACTGGGCAAGAAAATTAGAACACAGAGCCCACTTGAAATATAATGTACTAATCATTAACGGAGACAAATTTACTATACAACAACTGGAAGAAGGGAAATCAATATATGACGGGAAAAGACAGGAAAACAAAATTGAAACAAAGAAGAGAAATAGATCAGAGGACGGTACACCTCCAGAAACATCACAAAACAAGGGAGAAGGATATGAAATGAAAAAAGCACCAGTAAAGATATATAAACCAAGTAATACTAGCAACCAAAACCCAGAAAAAATGATACAACAACCGGTGGCAACAGTAAGTGAGGAAAGAAAGAAAGGATGGGGAGGGAATAACCAACAATAACAACTACAGAACCAGAAAGATGAAAACAAGATGACGACTCAGGCAAATAATGAAAGGATAGGAATATTTCAAAACTCTCCCTCTCCCTCTCCCTCTCCCTCTCCCTCTCCCTCTCCCTCTCCCTCTCCCTCTCCCTCTCCCTCTCCCTCTCCCTCTCCCTCTCCCTCTCCCTCTCCCTCTCCCTCTCCCTCTCCCTCTCCCTCTCCCTCTCCCTCTCCCTCTCCCTCTCCCTCTCCCTCTCCCTCTCCCTCTCCCTCTCCCTCTCCCTCTCCCTCTCCCTCTCCCTCTCCCTCTCCCTCTCCCTCTCCCTCTCCCTCTCCCTCTCCCTCTCCCTCTCCCTCTCCCTCTCCCTCTCCCTCTCCCTCTCCCTCTCCCTCTCCCTCTCCCTCTCCCTCTCCCTCTCCCTCTCCCTCTCCCTCTCCCTCTCCCTCTCCCTCTCCCTCTCCCTCTCCCTCTCCCTCTCCCTCTACCACTGTCTTTCCCTCTGCCTCGCGCTCTCCCGCTGCCACACGTTCTCCCTCTCCCTCTTCCTCTTTTTCCACTATCCTTCCCCCACTCTCTTCTCTCCCCACTAGCTTTCGTTTTCGCTCTTGCTCTCTGCGTTCTTTCCTGTCTCCTCTTTCCTCTTGCTCTCAACGAAAATGCCATTTTATAATGGCCAGCTGTATGGTAGCGACAAATGAATAATCGCAGTTACAGACGCCATTTTGAATATTTACATCAAGTGTGATACATCGTTGGATAGAGAATATCAAGTGGATTTAGATAAGTGTGGGAAATACATAGGATGCTATTTAAAATTAGTATAGTAATAACACTTCCGGTTAAACCGGAAGTTACAGAAAGCGTCTAGTTGGCTGTGAAGAAGCTCTATAGTCTATCATGTTGCCTCCCTAAATTCTGAATCAATATATGAAGAAATAAGCAAATGGCGGACAGTTAAACATGGAAAGATTTGGGGCCTGAAAACGCGCCTTAATGATAACCTTCTTTAGTAGTTTCGGCAATATCATCAAATCAATCGATGGCATTCCAATCGAGTATATGAGGAATGTTCCACCATTCCAGTTTCTCCCCAACAACAAACAAAGGAACCTCTAAATGTCCCCTTTTTCTATATTTTAGGTGATCTAATGTAGTTCGGTTTTAGCTTTTTGGTCAGGGGGGAGGGATAAAAATGTCTTACTAATGCAAATCACAGTTGGGACGACTTATGCGATCGTTGGACGTGACAACTCCATGACAAAATCTTAAATTTTGAGTTGTATTTCCCAGAATCTGTTGTTTCATCTTCAAGAAGAGAAGGTTAATTTATATCATGCATGCTTTTAGGTTTTAGGCATTTCTGCGCTTCTGAATGTACACGAGAAAAAGTTTTCTTTAAGTATCTACACATAAGGTAATATAACATTGTTGGTCAGTTGGTATTTGTCTTTCAATTAAATTAATAAAGGACTAGTAATGCCACAGTGGCAGACTATTTGTTAGAACTGTGTAGTGATTTGTTTTCTTAAACGCATCTTATTGCATGCAATAGATGGGTTGTTAAATAACAATTAATTATTGTAAAGGAAGGGACTCTTTATTGCGGTTTTTCTAAAGCACAATCTTTTGCATCTAGGTGAACCTGACAGTTTTCTGTTTCGCCAAGATCAGCTGCTCACTAAGGCAACCTGGTACAAGTTGAAATAGTTTAAAAGCAAGAGAACAGCTTAACTGTCCTTATAATTGTACAATGTTAATAGCTTCTGGGGCCTGGTTTCTAGTTTATGGGTTGTAGCAATTATTATTATTATATTATATATATCTGGGGACAGTTCTTATTTAAAGCCGCATCTAGCAAGAGCAAGAGTACCTATAGTCCCCCTTTAATCGCAAAAAGTGTCGATCAAGTACCGAACCAAACCAAGGCTAAATATTAAATGCGTATATAAGTCGACTTTCTTTAATTCTTTGCTTTTTGATTTTCTGCAGCTTTTTTCGGTTCCTGAACCATATGTATCCAACTTCAACCGAAATAATTTTGCCGGATAGAAAAACTAGTTCAAAGTCAGATTTTTAATTCGTTTTCCGTAAGCATATAGGCCCTATACCTCCTCCTTTAATAACTCTTGCACAGTAGTACAGACCATGCATAATGTGATGAATAATGGCGTTTCGAATCCTTATTTATAAATCGTTAGGATGTAGAATTGATAATCCTGGAGTGGTGGAACATCCCTCGTATGCTCGATTGAAATGCTATCGAATGCTTTGATCATATCTGTTTTTAAATAAAATTTTAGAACATACTTATGATAGAGAGTTACATCAATGGGTTGCTATTTTTTTATTTCCAACTGTTCTAGCAAATCTAACCTTTTACCTTTTTTTGCATATGTAATAGATCAATTTTCCCGCCGGGATGTCGGCGAGTGCGGACGTGTGTTGTCGTTGCTCCGACAATTTTATAGTAAATTCGAAATTTATTAGTTGTATTTTTTGTAGTGAAAAGTATCACCTAATGTGTGTTTCAGTTAAAGATCCATGGCAGAAAATAATCAATGAAAGTAACAACATATTTTGGTCGTGCGATTTATGCAAAGATAAAGTGTTACCGAGTTTGAATGATCAGTCTAAAAAGGAAGTTTCCACTTTACAGCGCAAATATGAAGTTTCTACACTACAAAGTGAAATAGAATTCTTAAAAAAAGAAAGATTATTATTAGAAAAATTGGTTAACGAAATAAAGTACACCAATGAGTTACAGAAAAAAGTAATATATGATTATGAAGAGCGATTAAATACCGTAAGGAATTTAACAGATAAGACTGTTTCTGATACGAAGCGAGGACGAAACAAGAATTCCTTGACCCCTCCTATCAATGCGCATTTATTTCCGCAGCCAAGCGTGAATCGAAGTATCGATGCCCCTTATGCACAGGCAACCAAACAAACAGCCAAACCAAATTTGCCGTCGTTGACAAATGTAAACAAAAATACTAACCTCATTGACTCTAAAATGGTTAATGCCGCTATTTTAGAGGCACAATCTAACAATATTATAGGACAAATAAACCAACTTGGTGCTGAATATTTTGAAAACAATCAAAATCAAAATGGATGGGAAAAGGTGCAGGGAAGAAAAAAAAGACGGTTTGTGGTCGGTGGTAATAGAGATAACAACAGTGGAATCCAAGGGGTACCCAAGCTCATCTCTCTTCACGTGACAAGACTTAATCCTAATACTAAACCAGAAGATTTAAAGAAAATGCTAACGAATACCTTTCCAGAAGTGGTATGTGAGTTGCACCAATCTAAACATCCGGAGCTTTATGCATCTATGAAGGTGACGATAAACCAAGATAATCTCAAAGCTGCATGGAGACGTGAAGTATGGCCTAACGGAGCTCTGATTTCACGGTTTTTTATAAAAAAGGGGATGCCACCATCGACGCAAGTGGATCCCCGCCAAGAGGATGCAACCCCCCAGTCATAAACAATGCTGCAAGTCATCAAGTAAAATCATCAGTACTTGTTTATTACCAAAATGTAAACGGTCTTAGGACCAAGTTGCATAAATTGTGTAACAGTGTTGCATGTTGTCTATACGACGTCATTATGTTCACTGAAACATCCCTGACATCGTGTTTTAAAGATAGTGAATTGGGCTTTGATAATTATGATATTTTTAGGAAGGACAGAAGTGTAACTGATACAGGTAAAACTAGAAATGGTGGCACTTTAATAGCAGTACTTAAAAGTTTCAAAGCTAAATACATTGATGTAACTGACAATAGATCTGAAGAACTGTGGGTCTCAATTGAAATTGCTCACATAAAGAAACTATTTTGTTGTGTTTATATTCCGCCTTCATCTTCAGCAGATATATATCAAATGCACTCTGACGCGGTTGAACGTGCCTCGCAGATGTACAGTGATTACAGCATTACTATTGCTGGTGATTACAATCTACCTAAAATTAAATGGTCTAATGACTCCCTAGGGGTACTTTCTGTAGGTCATGAACCTGCAGCTGAATCTGTGATAGAAACATTTCCTTATTTAAACTTGTTTCAATTAAATACCATTTTAAATGTAAATGGTGTTATGCTTGATCTCATATTTAGTGATAATAGCAATGATTATGTATCTTGTGCAAGTGATATTCTAATTGATTGCGATAGGCATCATCCCGCACTAGTTGTTGATATGAAATGTGATATTGTCAATCGAAATTTAGAGTACGAAGATGAAATCTTTGATTTTAATAAATGTAACTATAATGCTATTACTAATTTTTTATTAGACGTTCATTGGGATGATATTTTTATTAACAATATCGATGATGATGTTGCTAAATTTTATAATGTGTTACATTATATTTTCGAATTATATGTTCCTAAAATTATAATTAAGAGCAGATATAAATTTCCCATTTGGTTCAGTGCTGAATTAAAACATTTTATTATACAAAAGAAAATCGCCCACAAAACATTTAAATCTACGAAAAACCCTAATGATTATTTAGCTTTTAGTCAACTAAGAGCATTATGTAAGGAGTTAGCTAGCGATTGTTACAAAATATATATACATAAAATTGAAAATGAAGTTAGGGTAGATCCGAAGACCTTTTGGAAATATATTCACTCTAAAAACAAAGATACTGAGATTCCCTTATCTATGACATATGGGGATGAGACTGCGTCAGATGGCTTAGAGATTGCTAATCTTTTTGCAAGTTATTTTTCCTCTGTTTATTCTACATCAAATAAATCAAACTCCAACATGCTTTTTAATGAACCGTTAGCTGCACTTAACATTATGTGTTTTAATATCTCTATATCTACAATTTTGGATAAACTTGATAACATCGATATCAGAAAAGGACCTGGTCCCGATATGATACCACCTTTATTTATAAAAAAATGTGCGTTTGCACTCTCTCGACCACTTTGGTTACTTTTTAATAAATCTTTAAGTTTAGGCGTGTTTCCTAAAATATGGAAAACTTCCTTTATCACTCCAATATTTAAAAATAATGGGAAAAGATACCTAGTACAGAACTATCGGCCAGTCTCATTACTTTCACAATTTCCAAAGGTGTTTGAATCTATTGTTACAGATTTTTTGACATATTCATTTAAAAACATTATTACTACTAAGCAACATGGCTTCACAAAAGGTAGATCAATTACCACCAACCTTCTTTTATATGAACATGCTTTGTCGGAGGCATTGGAGAAAGGCAATTCTGTGGATTCAATATACACTGACTTCTCTAAGGCCTTCGATAAAGTTGATCATGGCATTTTAATAGACAAATTGTCCAGTTATGGTATAAGTGGAACCATGTTAAATTGGTTATACTCTTATCTTATCAGTAGATATCAAATAGTTAAAATTAAATCGTTTTATTCCGATCCTATCTGTGTAACCTCTGGTGTGCCTCAGGGAGGTCATCTTGCTCCTCTTCTTTTCAATATTTTCATTAATGACGTAGTACACTGTTTTCATCATAGTCGTATTCTACTTTACGCTGATGATTTAAAAATATTCAAGTCCATTAATTCATTAACTTCTTCAGAAGAATTGCAGGCTGATCTTGAGAGATTTTCCAGGTGGTGCAATAGCAATAGATTACAACTTAATATAACCAAATGTAAGTACATTCAGTTTACCCGTAAACTTAATCCTCTGAGTAATACATATTACATAGGTAATTCTGTTATCCAACAGGTTAATGTAATTTGTGATTTAGGTATCACATTTGATCAAAAATTAACTTTTGTTAATCATATTGAGCATTGTTGCAACAAAGCTTTAAAAATGCTAGGATTTATTAAACGTAACACTAAGGATTTCAGCAATATTGACACAATTAAAGTATTATACACATCTCTAGTACGGTCTCATTTGGAGAATAGTACCTCTGTATGGTCTCCTTATTTCACTGTTCATGTGAATAAAATTGAAAGAGTTCAGCACAAATTTTTGAAAAATATTGCTTTTAGATTGTTTATTCCTTATGAATCTGTTGACTATGCAATGTTGTTAAAAAAACTTAATCTTGATACATTAAATAATAGACGCTTAAATTCTGATAAACTGTTTGTTTTCAATCTAGTCAATAATTTTGTTGATTGTCCAGATTTATTGTATTTATTTAATTTTTATGTACCGCCTAGGCCTTTGAGGGAGGTGTGCACATTTAGGCTAGAACAACACCGCACTCTTTATGGCAAATTTTCTGCAGTTAATAGGCTCATGGCACAAGTTAATATGCTAAACGTAGATGTATTTAACACCTCTCTAATTAAACTTAAACGAACTTTTAAATGTTAAAATTAAGTAATTATTTATTTTTATTTTTATACCTACATATTTTTATTTATACAAATTATAATTGTTAAATTAATTGTTGAACTATTAAATCTTCTGTAAGTTGTTAAATTGTTAAATGTTTTGTAAATTGTTAGATCTTGTGTAAACTGGGGAATCCGTTAAATAAATAAATAAATTTTATCCATTTCTACGAAATAATTGTTATCACTACAATATCGCGCTTGTGTTCCACTAGACGTTTTTTAGGTTTTTACCACTTTGTCCCATATAAAACGCTTCACAGTCTTTACAAAAAAATTGTATATGCGCCACTTTTGTCCATTTTTTCGCCAGTTTTGTCCTTATTGTTAATCTTGTCCTACATTATTTTATTACCGCAGATTATTATATCACAATTTATTTTTGTAAGTGTGTTTAGTATTCAATAGCTAATTTGGGAAATGTAGTCAAGGAATTTGTACATTTATTTAGCTTTAGTATTGGCGTTATAAACATTTTTGTTTATAATTTTTTCTTTTTCATTGCAATCATGCTGCCAATTAAGTTATGCTTGCATTTAGCTTAAAAATCTGTTTACGAATGTTTCACTACTACGCGTATTATTCGCCATCAATGGGAAATTTAACGAATGCGGAGTATATAAAATTTATTGTAAGGACTGCGACGCGTTGTATATCGGACATAGTGGTCTGCAACTAAAAAAACCTCTAGTGAAACACTAACGCGATATTTGAGATAATAAAAAGCCGGATGGAATAGCAGCCCGTTGTATTGGTTGCAATCATTTCGTAGACGTAGTTAAAGTAGATCTATTACATAACCAAAAGCAAGGTAAAATATTGGATTTACTCGATTACTGAAATTAAAAAAATCCTGTAATAATAACACATTTATTGTAAATGAGCAGGCAGGTTTCATGAATATCTGTATAACAGATTTATTTAATAAAAATTCTTAAATAACAGATGGTAATGATTACTAATTGTCGGTTTTCGGCTTAAGCCGTACACTATAAAAACTTCTTATTTGCTTTTGTGCAAGCACTTGACACATACCTTATAAGCCGAAGCACGTGTAGAACATTCTACATTAAAGAAACTCTAAGCACTAGCAAAAATAAAATATTTATAATAAAATGTTCGTAAAGCTCTAAGAAATATTTTAGCTTATGCTCTTCTAAACATTCAGCAAGGATATTTCACAAGAAAAACCATTTCCTTGAGCCCATTACATATTACATTACTTATTTTATAAACGCCCTTTTTTCTGTATAAAATTTTATCTAGCTATATCCGAAAACATTAATATGTCACTTCCAGTTGGGTTTAAGATATTTAAGAGCTCTACGGACGAGCCAATTTCGACCATAAAGTGTAAGGTAGATACGTAGGTAGTCCTTTGCAGAAAATATGGCATTAAAGGAAATTCTCTGCTCTTACAAACAGGTTCAAAGGCGTAATTTGTCCAAAAGGGAGTTATTAGAAAAGCTGAATTCGAATCGCCGGATGACACCAAAGAAAAACGTCTTACGTAAAATAAAATTAAATAAGTTTAAGCTGAATCGGGTCGGGTACCTTTATTTCTATTAATACCATTATAACGTTATAAAAAAGCTCGCTTTTATATTCTATCAGTTTGTTTGTCTTGTATTCTTTGATAAATTGATCGCGGATGCTTCTAGGAGAACATTAATTTAGTTACTAGTAAAATCAAGTTTGTTTGTCCATCAATTAGATCAGCGAAAAAGTTTTTCTGTTTTGTGTAAATGTTGAACTGAAGTTACCTACGGAGATAATGGGAATTCCTACAAAGTAACATTTCTGCCGCTATAAGGTAATTAAGATGTCTACTAATTGTTAGGTAATTATATTCTGTAATTACAGAGACTTTAACAAATACTCTTTTCCAGGGCTGTGTAATCTAAGGAAACTGTAATTGTAGCACATTTTCAGCTAGCAGGTTTAGAGTTTAGTTATAAGAACAAATGCCGTATATTAATGAATTAAATACCCCTCTGAGAATTAAAAAAGGTGTGTTTTATTTATGTATGATTCTTGTCAAAAAACTTATGGTGATACATACTATGTAGTTTCTAAAATATTTTGGTCCTTCTGGTCGGATTGGAACAAGAAACCAGCAAGGTAATAATAGTCACTTGCGAGCTTTTTACGTACAAAGAAGAGAGGTTAGTAGAGAACAGTTTCTGAATTACACTTCTAAATTAACAAGATAAAATCTTGTCTAGAAAAAATGTTTCTTGCTTTCTGATTCATTTAAAAAAGGATTTAAAGTTCCTCGAGTGTTAATAAACAGCTGCAGAAAAAAAAGCTAGATAAACATTTAGTTTTTAAAAAGTGATTTCACACTGAAAGAAATGTATTTTATAAACATTCTTAGTTCTAAGTTGGAAATAAAAACCTTAGACAAAAATCTTAGTAATTTTCTTAACACAAAAATGTCTTATGTCTAAACACCAAGTATCACTTGCATAAAATCTTTTATTTTCGAGGAATTTAGTACAATATTAATAGCGTTTAATAGCGATTTGTACGCACTAATATTGCCCTGGCATCGAGCAAGTTCTGAAATAGTACGAATTAGCACGAACGCCGAGCAGATAAAAACGACCTACAAATCAAACGTGCGCGTGTCAATAAACAAAACTACCTAGCCTCAACTAATTTCTGCACTAATACTTTTATGGTATGCCAGTCTCGGTGGATTAGTGGTTTGCATGTTTGCTTCATAATCCAAAGATCGCAGGTTCGATCCCCCGCCGGGCTGGTAATTTTTCATAGCGGAGAAAAATTTAAAACATGCTTACTTTTCGGATAGGAAGTAAAACTGTAGGTCCAGTGTCAATGCGATGTTTGGCACGATAAGGATCCCTACTGGGGGTGGAATTCCCCCAGATTCTGCTAAATTCTAGTAGGGTCGGCCAAATGATCATAGCAATCAGTGCCATGAGGTACGAAGGATGCTCCGCCATCCTGATTCCTCGCCCAAAAACATACAAGCAAACAAACTTTTATGGTATTTGGTAACACTGGTTTTGTTTTTTTGGATTCACTCAGTAAGTTCCTTATCGAGAAAAGTAATAGTATTTTTAAAGGAACAGTATTAAAGAATTGCCAGGCAAATATAACGAGGTCAAATTTAAAGTTATTTATTCCATTACCTGTAAATTTTCATCCCTCGGTATAAAATGAATTATTCCCATTTTCTGTTGTACGATATAAACATACATTAAATCAAATGCAACGTTATTTCATCTAGAACTTATAGCAGTTTATGTCCTTGTCTAGGCAAACACCTGCTATGTTGCGCGAATTAATATTCGCACAAAGGAACAAAGTGTTTTTGGAAACATAACACAGTCCAACACACATTTTCGTGCCAGGGTTTTTGTAACTGTTTCTATGTAAGTTTTGGGTGCAGAATCCAAAACTGTCCTCAAATTTGGTCTATAAGATCTAGTTTTTGAGATACTGTATATTGGCCTTTTTTTAGAAAGAAATAGTCTAATTTTGCTTTCCTTGAATCATAACATTTCTTAAAGGCCAATTTCTGTTAACCCAGTGCTGATTCTTAGCTCTACTGTTCCAAAGACATAAAAACAAGGATATTTTGTATATCCACTTTGCTGCCCAAGCAGGAAGTTCACAATTTTTAGGTCGACACAAATCACTCACTGATGTTCTTCATACTTAATTTTTTTCAGGACTAGTGATATTGCCTCATATTCTTCCTTCATGCTGGTAGAATGACCAATGGGTATTGAGCCATATTTATTACCATTGTGTAAAAGCACACATTTCAAACTACGTCTTGAACTGTCTATAAAAAGGCGCCATTCATCTGGTGTGTATTTCGACAAACCCATTTTTTGTAAGAGTCCTCTTATATCGTTACAGAATACCAGGTTATTTTCCTCAGAGTAAAAGGGCAGCAGATCCTTATCTCTTTTACGATAAAATGTAATATTGGTACCTGCCTGAAGTAGATTCTTCTCATTTAATCTGGAAGCAAGTAATTCAGAAGATTCCTTTGAAAGATTCAGGTCTCTAGCGAGATCGTTCAGTTCTTGTTGATTGAAACGTTGGGGACTTGCTAAATCTGCTTCAAAATCACTGTCGTTTGTTGATTCCATACATTGAATTTCATCAAACGTGGGTAGTTCTGCATCATCTTCCGGGAGCGTAGGCAGACTGCTGAATGATGGAATGGGTATTTCTTCACTATGCAGTACAGGCCTCTTTGCTGAATCAAGATCAGGATATGTCCATTTCTGTCTATTGTTCCGATTGATTCCTTTGATATTTACGAGACAAAAATAAGAGTCATCGTGATGGTTTCTTGGTTCTCTCCAAACCATTAGTACTCCAAACTTTAGGCATTTTCACTTTCCAATTGTCCATTGACGCAAATGTTCAACACACGTTTTACATATGTGGAGCCCAAAATTTATCCTGGCCTCCCAAGTGAACACCAAAATAGGCTAGATAACTTCTTTTCACAAAGCCAGAAATAGGTTTTCTACTTTCTTTAAAAGTGTACTCGCCACATACATAGCAAAAAACGTCTGGAGGATTCACACAACTACGTTTGCTTCTAAATGCCATGGTTTTAATTAAATGTTTTATCACTGAACAATATAAAATGATACCACAACTTCACCTACGTAAACTAAATAGGTAAATGTACTTCGTAAAGCAGAGATACGAGTTAAATATAGCTGCGTGTTAATTAGGTTTTGATGGGGGTAACTATAAGATTGTTGGGTTTTACACTAATGAATAATACCAAGTAACGCAAGCTAGCTCATTAGATTTTAATTATTTAGGTATGAAATTTCACTTTTCTCCTCTAAAGATATCACTATTTCAATATTTTTGCGTTTTATCAGGACTAATATCAATTAGCCCGTATCTCAAAAACTGGAGCTGCTTCGAAAAAAAGCCAGATATTTTTGAAATCAGCACATCAAAAATATTCAAAATCAGTTCTTACTTTTCAGGCACCAAGACAAAAACCATTTTAAAGCACCAAAAGTTTTAGTTGTTAAATTCGTATAGCCCCTCTTAAAACTTGAAACACTCTTACAACACACAACTCTAAAACACGAATGCATAGTTTACCTTTCTTTGGGTATTCTTAGTTTAGTCTAGTCTTACTCTACCTGTAGAGGCAGATGTTTCTCGTACAACAAATTTTTGGAAATATTGTTTTGTGGGTGTAGTTATAGTCCAGCATTTATGAAGGAAGATAATTTGAAGTTCCGTAACGTATCGTAGGTCTAAGGAGAGACCAGTTTGGTTAACAGATTTTGTATGAAAATCTGCCGCTGATTTCCTTTGTTATAGGACTTTAATTTAACGAAGGAAATAACTCGTACGACCTAGTGGGCTTCGAGGTTTTAGATAATTTGTCCTGGCGGGTTTGTACCGATTAAAACGACTATTCTTTAAGAGCTATTGTTTAACTTATTAGATTATTACTGTGAATACCGAAAAGCTTTGCTTTGAAGGATGGTTAGTAAAAGTTTGAGAAACATTACAGCTAATTATTTATGCCGCAGTTCAAGTTTAAAGCAATTGAATAATAATAAAATTTAAGTTGATAATGTAAATTATCGCAAAGCTTAATAGTTTAGTTTTTCACACAATTCGTTCAGAATTTAATCAGCTGCTTTTGTTTCCTCAACGTTATTTGGACTGTGTTAGTGGTATTTTGTTTGTGTGATCATTAAGCGTTTGTTTTAGTGAGTTAAGCATCTATTTGTGAATTCAAATTGAAATTGCAAGGAGTTCTAGTAGTAAAGAATTACGGTCACACATATCGAATGCAGCTGATTTCAAATAAATTTAGGACAGTCAGTACTCCATAGTGTAATTGTTGTTTTTAATTATAATAATTGTGTAATTTAGTTCTAACTAGTTGTAACTATGAAAATATAATTCAAAATCTGGCTTAGACATTGTTAAAAAATTAAAATTCACTTTCAAGACTTGTTCTAGATTTATTTGAAATCTGCTGTTTAAGTTACTGCTTTTGAAGTTACTTGCGACTGTTCCTGGTGAAATCTTAGTCATTAACAAAAATTTGGATTGGTATTAAGATAAAAAATGTAACTAAAAATGTATTTAGAATGGGATCCAAATTTAAGCTAATATGTAGAAAATCATGCTGTCAGCAGATCTCTATTTTCTTTTACTGATGGGTATATTTTGGTATTGTTGTATTGTAAACAAGCCGGCAATACGGCAGGGTGGTTATAGTGGATTATATCGTTTAACAGAGTTAGATCGAGTTTGCTCCAGAAAGTACTCTGATGGGTTAACCAAGAGCACAGTGTAGTTGCCTACTTGGCTCCGCTGCCTGGTTTCACACCCACATTATCCACTCTGTTACTCAGTGCGCCCGGCACCTCGACACCGAAAGGTATAAGAGGCTAAAGATTATGTATTGTAGACAAAAATTAATAATCAATAGCTTGGCACGTCAAAATAGTGATATTCCATTCACAAAATAAAAGAAAGATTAATCAAATTGAACTTAACGTAAATTAATGAAAAATCTTTTCCCGATTTGTAGATTCTAAATCTTTGTTATTAAATAATAACGTCAAAAAATGTTGGTGGAGCCCTCTAATCGTTTTACTAGTTTCTCTGTTTTATTGTTATCTGTAAGTCTTTGCTATTAACACCCACGACACCTGAGAATAGTTTAAATTGATACTGTCAGTTCCACAAGAGCGTATGGGTCGTTTCTTAGAAAAATCAAAAAAAATTGTTAAAAATGCTACGTTGGCCTTTTAGTACAGTCAACACACTACAATTCTTATATGTACTTATACAATAAACAATAAACTTATATGTACAATTTCTTTTAACGATTATAGGCCCCAACGTTGTCCTCTTGAAGCACCCATGAGCTGTTATCTGAGCCAAACCATCTTCGAACAGACTTTAGTAAACAACGCTGATAAATCGTGTCATTTTTTGTGCATTGAGATTGTCTCTGCAGGAAGATATGTTAACGTAGGTATAAATGATTTATTGTGGGAGTTTATGTTTGTTAAATTGTAGAAGAAAATTGCTGGTTACACAAGATGGCAACAAGATGCGCTCTTCAACCATGCCATGAAGATCTTGTCGAAACGTCATATAGCAACTTGTTTCTGTGAGGTTTTGTCACTTAATCTCATTTTATATGCACAAGGATTACTTAATTAGCGCATGACCAATTTTTAGTCCTGTTGTGATATAATAATATAATATATAATAATAATTACTACAACCCATAACCTAAACCAAGGCCCCAGAAGCTATAAGCTTGTGCGGGAGGGAGGGGGCGATTATTATTATTATGTAGGCCCAATGTGCGGCTGCAGCCGACTTACAGATGGAACAGCGCAAATCCCACATTTGTGTCACAGCTAAGGAAAACTGCAGAAAACCTTAACCAGATCTGCCGGCGCCGGGAGTCGATCGCGGGCCGCTTGGGTGAAAGTCCGGCACACCAGACATTCCACTACCAAGGCTGTCATGCTGTGATGCTCAACTGATTCCTATAAAATTTCAACAGGTTTTCAGCTCGATTGCTACATGGATCTTTCATGAATATTTTCCCATGTTCAACTCTGAAATGTTTTACGTCGTTTCTTAACTCAGTCTTCAATATTTCTACTGATCATACATTTGAGTATAGCCAGAGCAGGTTTTTGGTTAAGATAAAGTGTAGTTTTGCGTGCAAACTTATTAACTTTTTTACTTCCTGCGCTAGTGTCACGGCACCGGCGTCGGTACCCTTTAGAAGGTTCTGTTAGCAGAGGCTAGCGAAATAATAGCCGAAATAATAACAGGATAAATTGTTTGCCGCTTGCTTATAGAACACCGACAAAATATAAGATTAAGAAATTTTCAAACTACCTAATCGCAATTCCACCCAGTAGTTCGACATACGACCTTTAGCTTCTCATAGCTCAGACAACCCCACCTCCTAGTTGTTATAGACCGAGTGTCAACTTTTATGTAGAGTCGGATCAGTCTCTGTCGAAGGCTTACCAAGCCTAATTATGGTAAGGCGGGGTCTGTAAATTCTGGGATATCCTAGGCAGGCCCAGACTCCAATTCCAGCCACACTTGATGTTGGACTCGTCCGGGCAGTGAAATCCCGCATGCTGGGCTAGCGATGATGGGACTATATCGGAGACGGACCCGGCGGGTGAGCTCGTAATTAGCTCCGACACTATCGTAGAGATCTAGTAGAGGGTGGGTACGCAACCTCGCTCCCACCAGTGTGAACTGGTAGTTCTTACAAAAATAAGTGAGGCGCTAATTGAGCGTAACTCAGTTATGTCCTAAGGGGACCGTGGTTCATGTAGTTCGACACAGCCTTCAAAGCAGCTTAACTATCTGTATAAACATGGACCCTCGTGTTACATAGCCTTCTAGTTATTATTTATTTGAGCACCGTGTAGTGTTTCCAGGAGACAAGGCAATGTCCAGTCCAAGACGTCTCTTTCAGAACAGCTCCACACCATAATTATCTAATATGGCTCCTCTCACAAGGTGACTTGTGAGATGTTAGCGTAAGTAGATTTTTTTATGTTTGTCGCCAAATTTTGGAGTTAGTATCTACATTGCATTTTGCTTCGTTGACTTTGCCTAACAATTGACCGCTGCTATAAGTTATTGCTTGCTTCATAATCATTCATCACATTCATTCATTCCTTACTGTGAGTACGTTGAACAGTCACAAGAGTTGTTCTCGCTTTTCTCGTTACGCTTTGAATCTTAATAGAGGTAAACATTTACCTATTGATGGTTACAGTGAACTTTGTAATTAAAGCTGTTAACACTGTAAAGACAAAATAATCGTTCATGCACTTTATCCTGACGACCCGCATACACAACATTTTATATCTGGGTAACTCTTCTTTATTAAAAATGCTTAATATTTCATGCCTACATATGACTCATATCAGCAAGAAATTCTATATTCTACTTTTGAAAGGAAGCCACAATTTGAATTATTTATCCTGTCACGACCTATCCCAGCATTCAACTTTGAGTAAACACAATTTTAAAATGCATGTCTGTATTTACATTGAATTCTCCGCAAGCAGAGTTCGACTTGATAAAAGCAGGACGAGCTTTACTTTCAATAGGAGATAAGAATATCTCCTTAAAGCTGGTGATATGAGTGCATTTTTGCTGATGTCAGTATTCTTACTTGACGACTAACGTAAATATTTTTTTAAATCTATTAGATGCTTTCAATACACAAAGCAATTTTGTACAATAACAGGCATTTTCAAAATCATAAGTGGATAAGGAACCGTAGTTTATGATGAAACCGAATCTAATCCGTATCTAGACTGCAGACAAAAAAGTTTTTGTATGCTTTAAAACAAGTCATGTGTTAAATATATGGACATAGATAAGCAACGAGATAAACTTTCCTTGAAAATAAAATACTGGAAGTTTTTTAGAAATTCAAGCTGATATCATCTTTTGGAATAGAAACGCAGCATGCAGCATGATCCTAGCACAGAGAGATCGGTGCTTTCACATATAAACGATATCAAAAGCAAATATTAAAGGGATATTGGCAGTAAAGGTTCTCATATGCTAAGCAATACCAATTACAAACCTCAACAAAATATTGAATCGCGCTGGCGCTCAAACGGATGTCGTTTCTCTTGTATAAGATTTAATCAAATTTAATATCGAACAACTTATTGTTATTCACATGCTAATCGAAATGCTATTATTTCAATTAAGAAGTTAGATCACCTGTATAATTTTGAGGATTTGTGGAATAACATCATTTCTGAAGCTATAATTAATATATAAAATAGTTTCAGCTTATAGACACTAGAATAAGATTTAAAAACATCAAATTTGAATATCTAAGTATTCAAATACTCCCATAAATAATTATGAATAAATCAAAAATATGAATTTAGTTATAAGTTCCTGAATTATTTTTCTCTTTGAACTAATGGCAAATGACAAATATTTATACAGGATATTATCATGTATTGTTTAAATATTTGTTATATTAATTATTTGTTATATACATTGTTGAAAACTGCCAACCGACAAGCGACGCTGCGCTGTAACAAACAAACTTTTCGTGGATAGCGGAAAACAGCAAGCAAGCAGAATTCTGCAGGTACCGAAATTTAATTTTTTCTGACTATCAACATTGCCGAAACCGACATTTAAACTTGTTTAACCAATTTGATTTTTTTTAATTAAACAATTCTTATTGCTCGATTTAGCTTACTTTTCAAGGACAGACTGTGTAAAATGTAAGTAATCTGCATTAATTGAAACGTAAGTAAATAGTAGACGACTAAATAAAAAAGGTTTTTTATCAGCTTTTTAAACTTAGCACCAACTAGTTAATCTTATATTTTATTTTACTTGACTGGAGGTATTGTCTAATAAGCTAAATATAATTATGAGTTGCATTTTATTTTAGTTCACATATTAACAGATGTAATGTAGACTCTCTTGTAGATTCAAAGGTATACATTTTCCTTAATTAACGTTTAGGTAATTTATTCATTCAATAATTTAACTATTCTAATGAGTTTGTAATTTTATACAAAGCACTTGTATTCTGAAGAGTGTACAATTCCTAAAACGCTGGCTTTATTATAAATTAGGGTTTTATACAACTGAGACCCGGCATTTTTCATATAAACAGTTTATAATGTTTGTTGAGTAACACTAACTTTCAAAATAATATTTGTATTCAAAGTTGACATTAAACCCTGATTGCTTGCAAAAAATTAAATGTCAGTTAAACTCTATAAAATCCAGAACATGGAGATTAACAAACAGTCACTAACGGGTGTTTGACGTCGGCGTTGTCTGCGAAACGTTCCCTGTGAACATACCTAATCTTACTTTTATAAGTTTCGACATACTACTAGTGGTGAAAGGACTCTCTTTTGATGCACAAAAATTCAAACTACTGGATACTTACTGTACTAAATGCTCCGGCTGAGATCTCTAATTATGCAAATTTAAATACAGGTGTGGGTATTCACCCCAAAAGCTTCTAATTAATTAATGGAATCAGGAACAAACAAAAAAATAGTGGGCGCCACCTAATTGATGTTAACAAAATCTAAGAATCCCAATTTGGAAAGATTCCTCGTTTAAAATTGACGTTAATTTAATCAAGCACATATAAATCGATACTACTGAATTCTAATTCAGAAAAACATCAGCAATTTGTTGAGCCAAACTATATCATACGATAAATTAATTTGAAATCTGTATATTGAAATATAAAAAAAATTAAAATGAAATAAAAAAATTGGAAATACAAATCACATCATAATCAACAAGTTATTATTCCTTTAAGTGAATTCTTTAAATTTCGGGATCCATAGTAAATTTCACCTAAAATTAAAAAATCAATACTTTACAACATTTTCTTTAACATTCCTGTAAAATCTTCATGGAAATTGCTTACACAAACGGAATACTTCAAACACAATACACTATAAAAACAATAATCGCCTTACACAAAACACTATTACAAACTGCTGACCTGGACATTGCCGGAACATTTCGTTATTTTCTTGAACTTTGAACTATATTATCTTAACGGGATTCGTCGAACTTTAACATAATTATTTTATTTGCACTAACTTCCGAACGGAACAAATTCTCAAGAATTATAACGGTAACTGTACTGAAAAACTGTATACTTGAAGGTTGCTTAACAAATCCTTAATCGGTAATACGGAATTATAGTTAATTTTTCTATACAAGACGGTATTATTTTCTTCGTTAAATTAACAAAACTTTGCGAAACAATTCTTATATTGCACCAATATCCAAACAACGAAATCGATACGGTATAATACTAACTTAAATTGGCATAAACGATAATACGAAATATTTTGTCAAATTCACTAATTCCGAACTAAATAGCTATTAATAAAGGCGTACATTCATTGTAACGACCCTCTCTAAATATCCCCAGGGCGCGAAGCGCTCGGAAAAGCCTTGAGGCACCAGTCTCTTTGATGGTTCTCTTTGACCGTCTTGTTAAAAACTAAAACTAACTAAAAAAGAGCTAAGTCTTATATCTTGATAAATAAATTTAAGAGGGACCTTTTAAATCGGCCAATAGCGAAACAACGCGGCTTTAACAAGCCAATCAAAGATTATTGTTTCGAAACAAAGAACGTTTAAGAAAGAGGGACTTTACCCATAATTGAAGTCTGCAACGTTTACAAAAATATGATACACTGGGATCGAAAGTTTATTTATCCAAAACCTACTATAGAGCACGTAAAGGAAAATCGTAAATTAGAGCCAAATTAATTCTGTTAATGTTTTTCTTCTACAAACAAAGTTTGTGAACCATCTTAACGTCTTAAAATGATCGTTCACACCAACGGAAACTTTGCTAATTTTAACATATTGTTTTTGGAATTGATAAAAATGAAATATCTTGCTGGTATGTCAATAATTGTATTAATTTAATAAAGATTTTAATACTTTTGGAGATATATATATTTGGAATAATTGTACAAGCACAGAGATTTACAAAATTGAATATTTGGAATAATGGCCTCTGTGGTCGCAAACTCATACAACAAGGAATTTTTATAAAATGGATATTGGTAAAAAATAAATGCTACTTTACATGTATTTAGTGTCTATGTATATTTTGATATGTTAAACATCTTTAATCTAATGAATTTAATTCTTATTTAAAAACTCTGTATTTAAACAACTTTAAAAATATAGACATATCTTCTTTGTTTATCGAAACACATATAAATTATGCATACTGAGAAGTTACTGGGGAAGTAACCATTACAATATGTATGTGTATCGTACGATCGATTGCCTGCTTTTCAGACTTTTTTGAACGAGATACCGACTTGACCTAACGACTGCCTCTTAGTAACACTAGTAACTTCTGACCCGAGCTAATGTTGCTTAACTCTAAAAATCGCCTGACTAGTACTCACAACGCTAGTTCATGCAATTCGACTGTAATTAAATTTTAAACTATAAAATAATATAAACTTTGACATAGCCTCTAGATCTCATTATTTTCTTCATTATAATTATGGGATTGCACCTATTACAAGAGCAGCTGTTATTTAAGACAAGTACCAAAAATATATTGTATATACACCGTGTCCGCGTAAGTTGGCTACATATGGACAACTTTGTTATTATTGATTTTATGAAAAACAGTTATTCTTCATAAAAAGGTCTGCATGTTCTAAAACCCAAAATTCAACCATCAGATATTAAATTATATCAGTCGTATCATAATAATAATAATTATATCATTTTTGTTCAAGAGTAAAGTACCTTCATTTTTGACCATATCGAAAATTTTTAATAAGAAAAGATGTTATGGATTAAAAATAATTTTGCAGTTCTGCAGTAAAAATAGTTCTGCATGTTCTAAAACCCAAAATTCAACCATCAGATATTAAATTATCTGATGGTTGAGTTGAGATTTTATTATGATATCAGTCGTATCATAATAATAATAATAATAATAATAATAATAATAATGTAAAAATAATATTTTTTAATTGTAAATAAACAATATTGAATATTTAAAAATTATTTTTAATCCATAACATCTTTTCTTATTAAAATTTTTCGATATGGTCAAAAATGAAGGTACTTTACTCTTGAATAAAAATTATATAATTATTATTATTATGATACGACTGATATAATTTAATATCTGATGGTTGAATTTTGGGTTTTAGAACATGCAGAACTTTTTATGAAGAATAACTGTTTTTCATAAAATCAATAATAACAAAGTTTTCCATATGTAGCCAACTTACGCGGACACGCAGTATATAAACATACAGCCATTGCTCTAGAAGTGGTAATAATAGTATCCCAAATATAGTAGAACAGCTGATTTATGCTACAAACTATAATCCATCTTAGTTAATAATGCAAAATCTAATTACAGTTGAACACCATTTATTTGACACAAAGCTGCATTCTACTAGCATAATGTGAGCTTTGATTACCATTTTTATAGCTATCATGGTCTTTTAATTTTAAAACTGAGTTGAAACGTTCACCTATATGCGTTTTACTGAAAACAACTCGTTTTGTAAATTATTGAGGGGGAGTCTTACATTATCGAATAAATACGTAAACAGGATTTATTTTTACGTTTCGTATTTATTCGATAAGACATTACACAATGTAAAAGTTATAGAATGATAAACTTCAAGTAAAGTAAGTATTGAAAAAATTAAATATGGCTAAGAAATTACTAAAAATAGCAAAAAGATGAGAAAAATGATTATTGAAATGATTTTTTACATAAGATCAATATTTAGAGTAACGGGTTATAATTATAATGATTGACTTATCCATTTAATTATTTTACACAGTTTGCATTTCAAGTTCTTTGGAAGGCCTAAGTCTACTAAAGTCTCTTGTAGTCCGCTTGTTTGACTGCATACAAATCGGTCGCAATTTTTGTATGTTAACCCAATTTATTTTAAATAAATCTTTTGTAAGAGGTTGTATTTTATAGGATACCTGTACCATTCTTCTACTTTTATCTTGACAATTAAATATTAGAGTATTTTTCGTATTTCATTTTCTAATTAATAGTAGTAAATTAACAAATTACATTAAACTTCCTTGTAGAATCAGACGGACTTTTACATGATGACGTCAGAATTATCATCAAGTAGAAGTAAAATATTTCCTTAATATTCATTTCTTCATTCTGAGAACGTGGTTAGTCAATCTTTGCTTTTATAATACACTAAATTAAATTCGTTTATTAAAGTTTTTTGACCTGGTGTGTCATCTATGCTAAATACGTTGTTTTTGGAACCATCTTCTTGGTTAGTGTATATAGAAGCATTGTTGGATGAACTTGTGTTTTGTTTAGTTGAATATATTGAGATGATGTATTTAATAAAAATAATTTCTATAAATGAAATCAATTAGAAAACCCACTCCTAAAAATTTTAATAAAATATTAATAATGAAATAAATTCTGATAGCTCTAATAATTATAAATAATTTACAACACCCCAATAATTTTCCTTTTTACTTAGTTTTGCTGGGCTAGTTCAGTTTTGATTTGGTTGAGCATGAGACTAAAATTATTGCCAAAATTTACTTTATCAATCCCTTTAGCTGGAAAGAAAAACTCACTACAAGCCACACCTAGAATTCTGCTTCTGGGCGAGAAATAAATTTAAACTCTGTATTAAATAATGAATGGATACTTAGATCCCATATAAATAATGAATAAACACCTTTAAGATTAGAAACACAAATTTTATTTTATTTATAAGAAAATTGAAATTAAAATGTAATAAAGTCAAAGACATATAAATCCTATAGAAAAAGCTTTTATTTAAATTTATTCAAATGAATTATTTTGTTGATAACCGACATATGGGTTAAAACAAGTTTCATTTGAATAGACCAACACAGAACAAATTTATAGACAAATAAATTTTACTCAATAAAATAATTTAAGAACTAAGTTCTTAATTAAACTTCTTAAAAATTTACAACCACATTAGCTTATGAAAATTGTTTAGTAAAGATTCTTCTGTCGAGATTTCTGATCAAAAAAGGAAATTTAAAACGATCTACCTTTATAGTTAATAATCCTAAATATGTGGCACTACACTCGTTTCAAAAAATTCCGCTGCACACAATCGGTAACTACAAACACTGGTTTACACTCAGCTGTTGTCGATAATCCCTCCAAAATTTTTTGATTCAAATAAAATAATTCAATCACAAATCCCTGTGATTGTGTTTAATAATCAAGACAATTCTTCTTTGTTCCTGTTAAATTTGAAGACAAATATCATTCTTGATTATAATTGACGTTTGTTGTTGACAAAAACATATGGGTCAATCTAACCTAACCTAATTTTGTAGCAATTTTCTTCGAGAGCCGACGGGCTTCACCCTTAGACTTTTATCGACTGACTTTGTTCTTTTTCGATGGCCCTTTTATATTTTTAGCCAAAAACAATCGAAAAAATAAGAAAATCTTGAACAACGCCATAATCATGACGTCACAAAATAAAACATGTGTTAATAATGTGTTTTTTCTAGTTCTTAATAGATGAAAAGATAGCTGGTAAAGAGACAATCAAAACAACATGAGACACTTATGGTCCAATATTCATATTTAGAAAGAAATCAACAAAAACGATCTGCTGTCACAAATCTCATTAAATTTTAATTATTACATTGAAAATACACAATTTTCCAGCTATGTGCATGAAATATATACTAGAAACAGGTCCTGGATAAATAAAAACATAAATTGATCAAAACTTTAATTATTCTTGTCCAAGATAATACTACTACTATGGCTACTACTAATCTAAACTATGACGAAAAACATCATAGTGATATCAAATTTTCGAAAAATATGAACTAACGAAATCCACTGATTTCTTTTTTCAACAAACATAACTTTAAGCAGATATGGAGATCACTAAGTTAATTGATAATGATTTCTTTTAACTAATTCCAGTGAAACATCTACCCGAAACTGACTTGGCTTTCTGGGACATGGAAAATTCTCATCTGCGTTATCTAACGTCAAAGAACAAATCTAATATAACGATGGACATTCAAGAAAAGTGGATAAACTATCCAAAACTTGTAACCTGTGTTACATAAAGCATGTTTTATTATAAGACAATATAATTTACTCATATACCTTTTGAAAAGCTTAATCCCTTTTATTAAAGTGAAGTTAAGTCTGCATGAGAAAACCGTACTCCTATAATTCTGTTTTATACTAATAATTCTACATGTATCCTAGCATGTAACCCTTTAAATAAATCAAACTAGTTCTATTGTTCCTTTATCGCATGAATACTTTATATAAACATAATTTGATTATTTGTATCCTTCCGAAACCCGTAGCCTTTAAATATTCTTTTATTCGTTATTAAATAATTAAATTTTCAAACTGCTGATAAGATACCATCTCAATATATTAAAAAAGAAATTTAAAGGGTTTGAAACTAAATTTTTACGGTTAGAATTTGAATTTTAAACGAAATTTAGTCAATTAAGTATTGTTACTGTTTGTTGGACAATAAGAATAGTAAGTGATAGTATTTAATGTATTTGAACCTATTAAACAAAGATATTTTGCAATAATTCCAGCGTTAAGAATAACAAATAGAAAAATTAAAAGAAAACCATCAAAGTTAAGGATAATAAGGTATATGTATTTTAAGTTCGTTTGCATTGTTTTTTTTATTTAAACTTAAATGAGGTGTTATAATTTATTACCGGATATTTTGTTTATGAAATAGATGTATTAAAATGTGTACTAAAGAATTTGGATTGTTTTCCAATGTTGCTTGTTTAAATCGAATTTAACTGTTCGAGGTTGCATTCGAATGTTGGGGAAATTTAACAATATTTAATTAAAATTTATTTAACTCATACAACCTTTCAATTTTCCCATGCCCGAAAAGAATCTTAATGAGAAATTGTCTCAACTTAAGTCTGACTAGCTAAGCCGTAGTAATAAATTGTAAGTCTAAAGTAGTTATTACAACTCTCATGTCAAGATGTAGGGCTGTAGAAGAATTTATTTTGTTTTATTATACAGCTTAAACTTTGTTTCTACACTTCTTGGCACTTCCGAACTTGGGGAATAGTTATCGTATGTTACATCATTCTCAAATGTAGTAGTTCCATCTTATGTTATCTTTTAATGATCATTTGATATTTTCTTTAAAGGTATTAGTGACTTGCTACTAATTAAATATGATTATTCTAGTTTACATATCTAAGGTTACGGATCTAGTTATTTAATTGCCCCCTATGTTTGGCAACCATTCCATATTTAAGGTATCCATATGACTGTCAGATATAACTATAAATCGATATGATTCTATTTTATAAAATTCAGTTTTTATATTCAAAAGTATTCAACATCTTAGTCAATCTTGCGCATTTTACTTCTCTTTTCTAAAAAGAAATTACAAATGAATTCCAGTTTCATAAATACACGGACTCTTTAATATCAAAAGATACGGTCCTTGAAGAACTAAAATCCCCAAGAGAATTTTTAAAGCAGCTGAAGTGATAGACCGTTTATTTCCGAAATATTGCTAAAATGGAATGTGCGAGACACGTAAGAGCCCTTAACATTTATGTTATTCATGAAATCGAATATGGACTTTATCGTACGTTCCATTTCTGAAAGGGTTTTTGTTTTCTCTAAAAAATAAAATATTAATCTTGATTAAACTTTGCGGTATTGCTCTAATTAACTCTTAAACCGCGTTATGTTATCATCAGTGTTTTAATACAGAAAATCTAAATTAGAAATTTCAGAAACTAAGTTAATGAGATATTTCATTAAAAAAGGGGTTGGCGTTATGCAAACAAAGGCAGGTTTGAAATACGGCGTTTGTGTTTTTCTTAAGATATAAAAGTTCTTCTTTTATGGTATTAAATTATGATCAATATTATTTGAAAAACGTGAGCTTCTAATAGTAGATATTCTGCACTTGACACGTCTCTGAAAACAACGTGACTGCATATGTCAATATATTCTTTTATTTTTTGCATTTTTAGTACAGTAGGTGCATTATTTACTTTCGATCGATCGGTAGGAAATTTTATAATATAAACGCTAAAGATAGTCTACTAAACGACCGGATTGTTTAATAATAGTCAGCAGGATTTAAATTTATAACCAACAAAAAGGAACCCAAAAATTATACCCAGTGTCATTATGAATTCGGTTTGCACAATGGAACTATTATAGAAGCTCTTAGTACATGTTTTACCAATTGCAGAAAGTAGGCTTATCGAATTCTAGAATACTCTGTAATAATACATAGTGTTATAATGTTTTATACAGACATAAATAGTGGTTAAGATCGTAGTAGATTTTGTCGTAGTTTTTCCAAAAAATTGAGACTCTCGGGCGGGTCGCTTCATTAGGGCACTAAATGATTATATACATTTAGGAACACAGCAATATACAACAAATATAAAGCAATTTTTCGTCAATACAACACAAATTTATTTAATAAATTTTACAAAGAACAAAATAAAGAAATAAAAAGAAAATTAAAACTTGGATACCAAGATTCTTTTTAATATTAATCCCAAAATAGTCTAATTCTCTTTATTTGGGGATTAATACTTCTGGCCTCAACATATTTCTTACTTACTATTATTAACTATAACTACTTTAAAAAACTCACGTTTAAAAATATTTAAATCGTTGGCGCCGGCCAGCTTGCCAACTGTATTATAATACATTTTCCTGTATCTGCTCTCTGCCTTCATGTGGTTGAACAATAAAATTAAGAAAGTGTATGTCATTGACATCTTTCAAATATTTCCATATAAATGGCTTTATTAAGTTGAACTTCAAATCTAATTATTAGTCTAATCGTGGTAAGTCAATTACTTGTTATAATTAGAGTCCACATCTATTTATAAAATTCAGTCATAAAGAAAATGATAATCATACTTTTATTAAATAAAAAAGCCAGCGAAATAAATTGTTACATGATTAATTTAAAGCACGTGTTATAAAATTTACTTGGATTTTTTTAACTTCCCTAAAACTTGGTCACTTTGACGTTTATATCATAACAATAACCTCAAGATTTTGACATATACTTTGTTTACATGTTTTTATTTAGAACATAACCCTAAAGTTATTTAATTGCTCTTTAATCGAACTGCACTTCTCTAAAAATGTAAATTGAACGAGAGTTTGTTACAAAAATAGCCGGGATTTTATACCTTTCTGATAAACAATTGACTTCTATACTTAATTTTCCTTAAAACAAAAGAGCACTACCATTTGATTTATAACATAACCAAATTATTGTTTATAAATTTTAATTAATCCTAAAACTAATTAGATGAAGTTATAGATTATTCAATTCCCTACTACAATTCCTTACAAATTCCCTATCTAATGATATATAGGTTTTCATTACAAAATAGGGCCTCCATTTACTGTCGATGGAGTCTACCTTTAGCACAACTAGTTATTAACTTATTTACGTAAAAATATCATTTCATACCTTCCTATCTTTACAACTTTAAACATTAACAACAGACATCAACAATATGAAAATTTCACCCAATTACAGTATTTCAATGTACAATGCAAACGCAACATAATTATATGTTGTTCAACTGATATCATTTCTAAATAGCAGCCCCTCCGCTTAAGATAGCTTCAATTTTGTGGTAACAAAACAGCTTACAATCCTCCACCAAAATTATTTAAGCAAGAACGGTCAAATTATAGATTCTCAATTATAGATCTTATTTTAGTCTTATTACAACCGCGTTCAGCAACAGACTGTCTCACATAATCTATTAAGCGCTGTTTTGATCTCTGAACATTTACTTCCTAGACGTTTAATTTTTTTTCTGGTTTCATCAGAAAATCAAAACTAGCACGAAATAGGTTACCTAAAAGGCTAGAAATCGTGTTTTTAGTCGATTGCAGAAAGCATAGTTAATCACGCTGTCAAATTGTTTCTATGATTGTTTTATTATTTCTGGTCTAATTATCATGAAGTCTCTTTTATTATTAGTGTTTATAGTTTATATCCTTTAGTTTAATTTTATTTTATTTCCGAATTAATTAATTTTTGTTTTTAAATATTGAATAGTCTGGGAATTTTACAATTTATTTTTGGATTTGGTTTTTAATTTATTTGAAATATTTACCAGGATAATATTAAATTCCGTTTATTTTTTTATATTTTCTTATGAAACAGTTATTCTCATGTTAAAAATGAAGTAGCGGTGCGATATGTACTATATTCGAGCAAATCATCAACTGTAACGTAATCATGTAGCGGTTAACGCTAGTATAAAAATAAAGTAGAAGTAAATAGCGCGCCTTTCGTTATTTTACATGAAACGTTTCGTAATATCTCTAACTCTCTTACATACATTCGGTGTTGTACATACATTTGATTGTAATATAGCCTAATAGCCTAGTAATATAACCTAACCTAAGAAAGGTAAACATTACTACTTACTACTTACTAAGGTAAGCTAGCTATTTTCTTACGGGTAAGTAAAAATGGAAAGGAGTTGGGCTAAAGTGGGCGAAGGGGGGAAAGGCAAAGCATGATGCACAAAAAATGTTTTATTTTAATGACAAGAACAATATACAGGGCGTAACTAATATAACTAGAAACCTCGTAATGGGAGGTAAACGTATTATTTTACATTTTAAGGTTTTTTACTGCTTGTACACATGTATTACATCAGCTGCTTGTCTATGCTGCTTGTTTATTAGCTTGAGGATACCGATGTTGAGTAGAAATCGTTTGTATGATTAAAAACTCGCTCACATAGACATACCATTCTTTATGTTTTGTTTTCATTTACACATAAAAATAAAAAATAATAGGGTCGTTGCATGGAATTTAAATTTTGGTATAACTTGTCTACTTTATTAGTATAATTGTTAACTAATGTATAGGTCCACATAAAATCGATAGATGCATTACGATAACTTAATAAAACGAATTTAAAGTTTAAATATTTTCCGTCCTTTTCTACACCGCTGACATGATAATAATATTATTTACATATTTTGTTTCAATACAGGGTATGCGAGGACTATGACGTTCTTGTACTAGAAAAGTACAGAAAAATTTAAAATTGTAAATTGAATATCTCGCTAACGGCTGCGTTAAAAATTTTGAAAAAAATATGTCGAGTTATTACTAACTCTATAGAATATAAAAACGTTAAGTTTTAAAATTGTGAAACCACCCTATTACACATAAAAAGATTCAAGTGTTTTTTTGTAAAAAATTAAAAATGATATAATTAATTTAATTGGATTTCATATATTCTGTATTATATCAATTATTATTATTATTTAATTTAAATCAAACTTTATTAAATTTCATGTGCGATTAATAAAGATATTGAACAATGTATAAATATTATCTATTTTTTTTTTGCTTTTTAAGTTTTGTTTATCTATTTTAATTTGTTTTAGCTTCCTCTTATGTTTATTCATTAGGAACGCACCCTAGAAATTTAAATCTGTCGTTTTTTTGCAATCGCCAATGCACATTATACTGAATTTATAATTACATTGATATATTTATTTCATTTAAAATGAGACAAAGTTTATAGAAGTTTATTTCACGTTCTTTATTAAAAGAAAAATAATTTTTTTAAGAATTAGTAAAGGTAAAACATCTTAGTGGTATACTATAAATTCAATTAATTTATTAAAGCTTTTAATACTTTTGGTGATATTTATTTGGGAGATGGGTACAAGCATGAAAAGTTTCAAAATATTTGGCATAATTTTACCCGTGGTTAAAAACTTCTACAATAACGAATTTCTCTAGAATATATATAGTCTGTTCGATTTAAAGCTCTTTGTAGCAACTTTATGTTCGGTATATTATTAAATGGCACGTAATTCTCTATGGTTCATGCGTTAACGGAATGGATGTTTTGTAGTTGAAGTTTTTTTAATAGTCCAGGTCAATTATGTCAAATTCTATGTTATGTGAAAATCGAAGTATTTTGATTCGGAATTTTTATAGAGTAACCACCCAACCCACGGAAAAATTTGTAAATACGTTACTGGAAGAACTAAAGCTTCGTTATTTACCTAAGCTTGCTAGATAATTCTGTTTTATTAATTGTAACAGCAGAAACCAAAGCCTACTGATCGTAAATCATTTTTCACGTTTTTCTTGAAAATTTTTTGTTTGGCAAAATTCTTCCATGAGACGCACAACTCCCTTTGTTGCCTAATAACCTTTACAATATGTATAGAACTAATAACAGTTAGTTTTAAACAATGTAATTCGATGCTACTAGGTGTAAAACATTCAGTTAACTTTTATTATAATGAAGCAATTATTGCTTTGATTTGCTAATAATGATTTTGTTATTGCTAATAATTAACAATAATAAAAGAATAATAACAATTGATGAAAATTACAATTTAGACTTTCGTTTAAATATTTAATACTAATATTTTTCTATAGGCGGATGTGTCAATGATTAATTTAAAGTTTACACAGCATTAATTTTTTGGATTCTGAGGGTATTTCGACCAATTTTTGGCATTGTTCCATACTATACACATAATCTCCCGTCACCCTTGTATTTTCAAGTACAGCGTTGGCGTCTAGTTCATTTATACAGAAGCGGCCGAGGAAACCGATTTGTGATAATCCAATTCTGAAAAGATTGAGAACATCCAGAACACGAAAATCGGGTTAACATAATTCCCCAAGCCTTCTGCCTCTTAACATTTATTAGTTCCCCTTTTATGTAACCTCAATTTAATTTTTAAGACCTTTAATTTGATATAGACGCGCACCCAGATATTCAATTCTATATCTAATATTGGTTAAAATAAGATGGAAAACTTAATTTTAATGATTTCACGAATTGATGCAACATGTGGTTTATTCTGTTTCAGAGAGGGTGTCACTTCCCATTTTCATTGTCGATGCATTCGTGGTTATGAAGAGCACTCCTATTCTGCGACTTCAACGGTAGTGGATTAGTTAACGTGTATTGTACGTGTTCATTGTTATTTAAATCGAATTTGTGTGCTTGGACATACTAGTGCGTGCGTGTATTTGCTTCTAATAATCTAATATCAATCATTTCGTGTGTTTGGTTATTAAAATGACAGACGAGGAGAGTGTTGAAGTGACGCCGGAACAACTGAAACTTGGGAAGATTTTATTGGAGAAAGAACAGGAGTGTAATGCTACCCTTAATCGAAGTTTAGGACTCCAAGGTAAGTCTCTTTTATTAATTAATAATTATAATTGATATTCCATTTTATTTCATTATAAATTCTATTATAATAGAGAACAAAAACTAAAAAGAATAGAGAATTAATGATGAAGTAATAATATAAAAAGAATCTATTTTGTGCTCGAAGTGGTGCTTTAATTTAGTAATTTAAAAAGTTCGCTCTGTGCATACATAACTAAATTGTCACTTTTGCTTTTGACAACTTATGTGGTAGGTATTTATTAATACAGTGTTGGGTTATTTACTTTTTGAAATCGACATTGACCAACATTAATAAAAAATATCAATAAAGCAAATAATCTTATTTATATACAATTGGCTTCAGAATTATAAAATTTGATTTAATTTAGATGAAGGTCGAAATTCTTGTTGGACGTCTTTTCAAAAAAAGTTTTATCAGTAAATGGAGCAATACATACCAATAAAATACACAAATGAACACAAAACGTGTTCTAATAAAGTGAGTTCTTAATATGAAACTTAAAAATGTTAAATTATTCTCACTTTTATATAATCATGTGTATATTGTCACCCTAAGACAGCTGTTTCGAGCTTTTGGTTCTCCTCAGTTAGGGTTAGCACGTATGCGAATTTTACACACATCACCCGAATTTATATACTAGCTCAGAAATAACATTAACACCATCAAATAACTGTGGTGCCTCCTGTTGGTATCAAACCGCACTAGGCGGCATAATTTGACCACCTAGTGCGGTTTGATACCTACAGGAGGGACCACAGTTATTTGATGGTATTTAATTTTATTTCGGTTCTACTATATAAGCTCGGATGATGTGTGTAATAAATACCAATGTTAATAAAATTCGTATGAAGTTAAATTGTTAATCTAAGCAATCGGAAACATAGAAAGTAAATGCTAAACAAACATTAACATTTTTGAACATATGCCGATTTTATGTAGTAAAAGTAAAATACTATCTACTATTCTTCTGTATTTATTGCAAGGAAAAAAATAAATGAAAGCTGTTGTTAATCTGTAGGTAGATTGAATTTTAAACTGTAAAAATGTGTATATACTTGAAATACCTAATAATTCACTAAAATACAACCAGTTGCAAACATTCTTAATTTCTTTCATTAGCCACTTTTGCTTAAAATAATGATAAAGTACTTTTTCCACTGTTTTAAAAAAGGAGCAAAAAAAAGAAACCTAACATTTTAGTTGACAATTGCAAAAATAAATAATATAAATGTTTGCTATATTAAAAAGTGAAAAAATTGATCAACAAAATACCTTGTTTCAGTAAGAATTTAAACGGAAATGTGACCTGAAAAGACTGATTATTTAAATAACCCAATAGTTGAATAATAAAAAAACGTCAGTTCAGTCAATTTTTTTTATAGTTAATTAATTTATCAGTTTAATCAGATTTAAAAGTGAAACTGTTCCAATAGGTTGTAGACTTACGGTTAATTATCAGAGACTGTTCAACAAAACTATATAATTGTATATGTATTTAACAAAGGCCATCTGTTCTGTAGTAATTTTTTTCATCGTGCAACCGTGTTAGTATCTAGTATAATGCCCATAGCGTTTGTACTAAAAATACTATAGTAGTATCCATTTCGAGAATATTACAAAAGATAGAATTTTATGCCAGTGCAGTGTTTGTTATTTATTTAAAAGTTAATCTTTTGAAATAATTTCATTGCATTTCAAGTAGTAAAATATTTTATAGTATAGTCTGCGGAAATTGCATCGAAAATTGAATATTAACTATTTAATCAACAGATTTTTAGTTCTAATCCGTCCTCGCAAGGTTATGGCACAACTTTATGCATGATCCTTAACATGCACAGAATTAACTGCAGAAATAATTATTATAAGTTTTTTGCTGTAGAATATGATATATTAAGTATTAAACATGTAATCAGAGATTCAGTACACTGTATTTGTTAACTCTTAACTTAAAAAAATGTTTATGAATAATCACAATAATGCTTAAAGAATACATCACGCATGTATAGTAGTTTATTTAATGGAACACCGTGTACACTTTTACATATTTATACAGAACATCCGGCGACACAACCACATTGCCACTGCAATCAGGGACGGACCTATAGGGTTTTTTTTGGGGGAGTGGTACTAACTTTAAAATTGACAACTTATAACGATGAGAATACCAACTACCGATAAGAAAATCTTATTTGTATCTAACACTAACTAGCATTTAAAACGCTCCAGCGCTAATACGCTCCAAGATTTACTTTTAAAGGATGTACAAAATTAAACACTTTATGTACGCATGGCAATTAGATTAAACTAAAAAAATTAAATTGTCTTATACAACTCGTATAATAATATACTATTGTACCATGATTAAAATGTTTAAATAAATAATTGTTTAAAACGTGTGCCATCTGTTTCGAGATTATAATAAATTGATTAAGTATAGAAATGTCACCTGTCG
The DNA here is from genome assembly GCA_929113105.1 of Agrypnus murinus. Lineage (NCBI taxonomy): Eukaryota > Metazoa > Arthropoda > Insecta > Coleoptera > Elateridae > Agrypnus > Agrypnus murinus. Next base: position 122,934,683 of record OV816030.1, read on the forward strand.
ACTTTGACATGGCTTATTGCAAGTATTTTTGGAAGCAGAGTCAGTTGCCAGTGCCGGTCTTAGCCCTCTTGGCACCCTCGTGCAGAGTCCTTCACAGCGCCCTTATCAACTTTAAAAAGTTACTGTTATCGAATGATTTTAATGATTTTACTAATTAGCTAACTAAATAGCCCAGCGCCCTCGGGCGGCGCCCGACCTCGCACCCCCCAAAGGCCGGCACTGTTTATTGCCTCACAATGTCTTTTTCCTAGCAGAATATTAAAAACTTTCCCAAATGGATCCAACTTTATGGCAGACACTGCATGTGACACATGGTACATCGGTCGCATAGTGCAAGTTTTAGATGATCAAACATTTAAAATAAAAATTTTTAAATCTAAACTAGACGAGTATTAATATTTGGCCAAAAGAAGAGGATGTGCAGATTGGAAAAATATATTTTTCTTTTATGGGCCTATATAATTACAGGGATTAGGACTCGATTATCCGTCAAGCATTGAAGGACAATCGAAAAGACGCGTAACAGAACAATACGGAATTTTTTAATGAAAAAAATATTTTTTCTCTCAAAATTGCTTTGTTTTTGGAGAAATTGTATGTATGTAGTAATAGGCAATAGTCCATTTTGTTTAAAAAGCCGTGGCAAAATGGGTATTGAAAAAGAGTATAAAAATCTTAGAAGTCAAAACTAGTTAAAACTCTAAAAATCTTTTTATACTTATGTAACGTTAAAATTAATGATCGTATATAGTTCCTAAATGAAGCATTTTATTTGTGAAGTAATGTCTTTCGTAATATCTTTATAAATAAATTTACCTAACAAACACATTTTTATTAATAGTACTGTTCTTGTAAAAAACAACGAGTACAAATACTATCGATCTTGTTCTAATCGTTAACAATCACATTGAAAATCACTTTTCAAACATTAGCACGTCAATGAAAAAGAAATCGCTTTCCAGAAATCATCCCGCAATCCTTGGAAATCATAGAGATTGCGACGAAATCTTGGATTTGGGCAATACATGTACATTTCTTGGAAGAGTGGTTGACCCCTCGAAAACTTCTATGTGTCGTGAGCGTGTTTAATCATATGCGATGAGAGGAGTGCAACACAATGCAATGGAAGGGATTAAGTGTGTAGATGGTGTGCTGACTGTGGTTGAAATTAAATGGCTCACTTACCTAAGAAAGTAAAACGAAAAATGATGGATTGCACACATTGTAAAAAGTCTCCTCCTAAGCACTAGCATACCTGCGCATGAGCTATCCGCAGACCACGCCTCCCGCTGCCTTTATATGTCTCAAGGAAATTCCTGGCGACATAAAACAGGCATATCGATTTTCTGTAGTATCTTGTTGATTTGGTGTCTTTCTTTCATTTGACAAGAAAATACACTAGACCGGATTCAATTGCTAAGGCCGAGCCTGAAAGCAGAGTAGGCATTGAGATGACAGATGCAGAGTACGCTGAACCTCTGCCCGTTTCTTCGCCGCTCGATTCCATTCAATGTGTTAGTTCCCTAGCCTTATCCCTTTTCTAAGATAATCCGGCAGCTGCCAGTTCGGAATAGTAGATTGGAAACATACATATATTGAGACATACATATAGGAATGGAACTGCTGAGAGTTTGCGATATGAATTGTACGGTCGGAAACAGTGTCTAATTAAATTGTTTTCTCGTTTTGCAATAAATATTGATATAACCGAGTTCAACAACAAATTCCAGCTTGTATTACCGATATCATGAACAGAAGGCAGATCAAGAACGGTTGGGACACGATTATGCAGCTATTGACTGAAGATGGAAGTTGTAGAACGCTAAAAGAATCTGACGCTCGTTTCGTATCAATGCATAGAAGACGGTGCTGACCGATGCTCCTGCAGTCATAAGGACAGAATTGCAGAAATGTTTGCTATTTGTAGGGGCACAAACTGCTTTAACTTGTTTTAAGATGACTATAACCATTCCATTATATCAAGAGCTCCAAAAGACATTGAATAGTCACATCCAGATTAAGAATCGATACAGAATAATGTTCAAACTATTGCTTACACAATCAATACCATTCGACGGACGCCTTCTTGATTTTAAGAAAACGTGTTTAATTTATTAGAGGATACTTATTTCTGTGATATTTCCTGAAATTGTATCTATAATTTGGATATAAATCATATAAAATTGAACCAGTGATTGGGTCACAATATTAATTTCTGCAAAGCTATGGAATTTGCAGTACAAATGGCTGTTCAGAGACTTTTGATATTTTTAGTCTGGGAGCTAGGGCACGCTGGGCACAATTCAGCTTGATATTATTTTTCTCCAGTTCATATCTTAAATTACTTGGTCTAAATATTACAATCTAATCCTAAAGTAGTTACGCAAAATATATTTTACATACAATAAAACCTGTGGTAACGAACACCTCTTTCTATCGGACGGAAGTTGATTTCCAAATAACTATATGTGCAATATACATTACACAGAGCAGTTTATCCGATTAGAGAGATAGCACATCAATTCAATTGTTAACCGGACAAGTTAAGTTGTGCACATCGGAGATACCGGAGCGACGTAAGCCAGTGCATGTATGTATACAAACACTTAGCTCTGCCAACACTTACAGTACACTCTACAGTGTAGATGTCTCTTTACAACGGACATTTTAATTAACGGACATGTACACTACAATTATTACGGTTAGGTTTAACATTACAATTGCTGTTGGCTTTACTTGCGCAATCATCGTAAATAAGTAGTGAAACATTATTTGTAGCTTGAAAGCTTTTTTTAGTAAATGTATCAAACACACTAAATTTGTTAAAATTTAAAGAACCCCCCCAAGAAAAACTTTAAAACTGCTTAAAGTAGCTGTGGATTACGAATATGCCAAATTCGTAGGGGTAATTTGTTAGCATGTTCCGTTAGTTTATAATCGGATTCATCTGCAGTGAGGTGGCCGAAAAGAAAAGGTAGTTTTTAATTTCACGAGGAAATCTAAAAAAAAATGAACAAGAAGATATCTTTAAAGTTGTGGACAACAACTGGTGGAAGAATTTCAAGTGACTGATGGTGAAAATTCATAACAAAAGAAAAGAAATTTGAAGAGACGGTGCTGCCGTGGACCACCTGTTTCTGATTAATTCGTCGGCAATAAAAATAATTCTACGCAAGAGCCAATAATTAAAAATAAAGCACCAACAGTCGTAAAGGAATTGATCATTAAGAGATTAAAACTTTGAATGGTCGATTAAACACATTTTACCAGTGGCATGCTATTTCATTTAACTCAATTTATGATCAAAGTGCTTATGTTCTCACGAAATAATAACTAACCTAGAAGGAGCCGTTAGTAGTATGGTTTGTAAACTACCAGATAACTACAAGTTGTTCTCCACAAAACAAAAAATAATACAAGGCGTAAATATAATACTGGCCTAACCTCTAAACAACAAAGGTTTTTAATAACTTTACACACTGGAACCAGTCGGCCTGACAAATACCAAGTAATACTCCCAAAACTCGGATGTATTTATATCATAACCACTGCTTAACTTTAAAAAACCAGTAACAAATATTTAAGTAGTAATAATAAAAATCTGTAACACACTATTAAATAAATATTATAAATGAGTACAAGATGTTTAATAAAGATCCCAATTTTATTTTTGCATGCAACACCTATTAAGTTAAACTGATTCATGCGCAAAATATTTTAATAATATTTAATTTAATTTGAGTAAATATTTAATTTAAACAGCAATTTGATTAGAGTACCAAAAACATTTTACATTAATTTACAAACAAGACCGGAAACGAATCACTTACTCAAGAACTTAAACGGCCTGCAAAATTGTAGTTGTGACGTGAAATGTTCTCCCAAAAATCTTAATTTTTGACCAATTTTTTACTTCGACAAACCCGCAACCAACGCGATCAAATTTCCTCAAAATAGGAAATTTCGAAGGGGGTTTTACACACCCTCAAACCAACGTCGTAGAACGTCCAGAAATTATATCAAAGACGACAAACCGGAAAAAGGAAGGACTTATTTTTATCTCATTTACAAAACCCACAAAAACTACTTTTCCGAGGCACTACATTAGCGTAGCCGGCAAAACTTACAAAAGACTATTGAATAATAAATCAAGCTAAATGGTCTCTAAAGGTACTTTAATAATAAAAAATGAAATTTAGCCGTCGTTCTACATTGCCATCATAATTTAAATTGCTTAAGAAAAAAGAAAGCGAAATTATTTTAAGAATCTCAGTCTGACCTGACAATTTAACAGCAGCTGAAATATTTAACAGATAAGGCACAAAATTATAATATTTTGGAATTATATCCTGCTAATCTTTAAATGCATAAAAGTGGCCTATCCGACCGGCGAACTGCGTAGTAATTGCGTTGCAATTTAATTTAATTTTTTAACGTAAGTGTTTACTAACTCATCCCAAAATTGTAAAACTTTAAGAAAGGTTAGTGAAATTCCAATCAACGTCTAAATAACCCATAATTGTAACGGCTATTAGAAATGGACTGGGAAACTTGTGATTTCCTTGCTATTTCATTTAATTAATGTTTTAATTATTTACTTTATTATTTAGAAATTAATTTTGAAATTAACTTGTATATTTAGTTCTTTTATGGGTTGAAATCAAATATCCCTTCTTTTAAAGTAACCTTTAAAGCTTCGCTATTTTATTAAAAATAAAAAATCTTTCATAAAGGACGAGTAAATTAGCAAATTTTATTTAATACACCATTTCACTTTATTAGGTGGAATTTGTTTTCATTATCAGAAATATCCTATGATCTCGAATATCCAGATTCACAGCACTATCGACATTCTAGTCTTTACTAAGGATTCTTGCGGTTTTCTTAGTGTTCTCTGAAGCAAATGCTGTGCTTGTGTAGTTTCCAGGGATTTGACCTCATCCCTTTCTGATTCCATTCTTATATTATGGAATAAAAAAGGACTATCTGAGAACGTGCTTATTGTAAAATGTCAGCAGGAATTTGCATCGTTGCCTGCAACAATGCAGTGGAAAGGTGGGAAAACTTACTAGCGTAACTGCTTTAAGAATAGTGAAAAGCAATTAGTAGTAGAGAAGCATTATTTATCTATTTATATTTGCAGTTAAAAGTGTTGTATATTAGGTCTTAAATAAATTAAATATTATTGTATGCATATGTCACTAGAAAGGCTTTAATGAAATTAGCTTGAGTTAGATTTCATAGCTGGACTGGACAAAGAGTACTGGGACTTGTATGGAAGGTGATCCCGATGGGTGAACACGTAAATAGCTCCAGAAATATTCTGGATTTCAACCTCAATCGCACCAGCAAGAACTGATGGCAGAACTTGCATACGTAAATGACGTGCTAATTAAGCGTATTTCAATTTCTCGCAGGTAAGATAGCTGCGGTGGTAAGCCATAAGACAGGTATGCTAGTAAATTAGCACAACACATAGGTCAGAAAATATCTACAGTGCGAATTTTATATTTTTAAACCTGCATACCTATATGTTCAATTATTAAAGTAACACGTCAATTACATTGACACCCGTGACAGTTATACAACCAGTCTTACGTGAAAACTTACGAACAATCATTTACGTTTGTTGAACTGGTTGGCATTCCATTTGGGATTCTTTTTTGTTACTATTTTAGTAACATTTTATCTAGAGCTTAATGTCTGCAGCCTTACTTTCTGGAACTCGATAATCATAAAATGGAATAAAAATAAAAACTTGTGAAGCTTTTACTAATCTTTTGATTTTTATTATATTTTTTTAGCATTTTATCTGTCCAATGAAGTTTTACTCATTTGCTGTGAATTGTAGAATGCACGTGTGTATGTTGCACAACAATAGAAATTAGGTGATTGATGAATGAAAATACACCTCATGACTCATGACACGTCTCATGTATTTTACTTTCTTTTTCTTTATATAATTTAAAAACATTCTTAAATACGAGTTGATGTCGGAAGTTGCTTCCTTATTAATCAAACAGTACCCGCAAGCTGTAGAGTCAAGACCGCACAGCTACGGGCTCACATTGCAAAGGTATGGACCGCGCGGAAACAAGTCGAGCCTATGAGGGGTGTTATGTTTTGCTCCAATTTAGTCTAGTGCAGTACGTTTGGCAGAAGAAGAAGTGATTTACGTGGTAATGAACAATTCTCGTTTCTAACAGTGGTTGACAATGATTAACCAAAGGTAAGCGATCACCAAATCAGTCTCTTAAAGCGTGATCGTTGAGGTCTCCGATGGTGCCTTATAAACTCCTTTTTTTGATATTTCAGTTTTTATTTACAAATTCTAAGGGGAGGGGAGGGAGTCTAACACAAATATGCGCGTGTAACCTCGGCAGACGTTAAGAAACCTTACGGAGCTAAAATGTAAGGGCAACACACTAGTTTATGATTAGACTGGATTGAATTGCTGGATAATGAATATTTATCTTTATACCTTCTTCTCTTTTTTCTAACGTTTTCATCCCGAATATAAGTAAAAAAATATAGACGACAAAATGCAACCTTGTCTCCCTCCGCGTTTTATATCGATTTCTTCAGTCATGTTTAAACAGTTTAAACATTTTAACAGCTGCTTTTTGTTCTAGTGATGGTTCTGTATGATTGTTGTCTATTTCACCTAGCTTGAATGTCCTTGACATTTCGATTAATGCTACGGCAGTATGATCTAGGAAACATACAATAACGTCTTTTTTTACGTACAAACATTTCTGTGTTAGTTTTGAACGACGAATAACGGTTAACTCGTCGTATACTATTGATCCAGTCTCTAAACATTCCATATGCAACCTTTGTTTTTCTATTACATGTTACTATATATATGTCTCTACCAGGGAATTTTACTATTTCTCAAATGGGGTCATAAATAAATCTACAAATCAACTTAATTTTATGTTTATTATAACAAGCAAGGAATTAATTCAAAATATTGTAGTACAAGGCTTATATTGAGTTTATTGTAAACGGTGAGAAACAAATTCGAGATATTATAATATATAATCGCAATAAATGAAATTTAACTAGCGTAGAATGGACTTAAAATAGTATAATACGAGGCTCATTTAATAAATCCCAAATAATTTAAATTCATTACCTAAGTAATACTGTTAAAACCTTGATCATTGTTGTGCAAATATTTTCAGCTAGTTTTCCCAAATGGGACATCCTACGACTTCAGTCACAGCAGAAACAGATTGAAGAATGTCTCAAGATTCCATTCCCAGCTACTGATAATATACACCATCTTCGCGTGAGAACGCTTTGTCCTCATTGGGTGATTTATTTGCCCACTGAGAATCAAGAACAGACGCTCGTGATAATGTAAAATGTTTGAGAATGGAAAAACTCGAAAAGTTTTTAGTGTTGTCGCTTGCGATGAATCTTGGGTTTACATACCCAATATGACCTTAAAACTAAACAGCAGTCGACAGTTTTTGCGTTCTCAGACGGGAAACTTGTAAATGGGCATGTGGCAACGGTTTCTTTAGAAGATCAAAATGGCAAGGTTGCATGGTTGTATTTGATCATTTGAAAGAAAAGGTTTTACATTCTGGACTGAGATGGCTTTCTTTACATCATGACAGCACAATGTCCCACGCAGCTATTCTTACTTTTTAAAGGGTTTCTGAAAACCACAAATTAAAGTGTTATTGTAATGGCCACCTTAAGAGTTAGTTTTACATACATCTATTCAATGTGTTAACAGCACTAAATAGTAATCTTGTTAACTATACTCTTTGATATTTATGTTTTTTCGCTTTCGCTTGAAATCCGTCCATGTCGCAACAACTCATCTTTTATAGTGTCCATAAATAAATCCAGAAGAAACTAACCAACCTGTAAAAAATGAACCAGGTTCGTCTACGTTCGAGGGTTGTTTAGATAATGAACATTTGAATAGCTAAATGATGTCGAATGATACTGTTTATTAAAAAAGAACACAAAGCAGAATTTAGTATGCATTCATCCGCTCAACAAAAATTCATCATTCATCATCAAATATTCTAGACAGTTTTAGTATGCAACCAAGATTTTGTATTTTTGAAACATGAGGTTATTTGCAAACTAAAGGATTGAAAAAACACTCTGCTCAAAACGTCTACAAATCGTTATTCTCCGAACAAGTTCGTTAAGTGCTTTTCTGTGAGTTACTTTTGTATCAGGGTGGTGTGCGCGTGATTTGTTCTTGTAATTACAAAAATAGTAGCAAATAAATTCAATGTTTCGAATTTTGAACTTTTCGAATGTAATGTAATGTAATAAATGTGTTACGATAAGAAATAAAGATAAAGATGTGCGTATAATGTGAACATTCTTTTTGCATTCTCGTGTATAGAATTATAGACGAATATTTGAATATAGTATCTCTGAATATAGCGCTCTGGCGTCAAGCAATGAACAGGGTCGAGCCTACAAGTTCCACCATCCCACGTGTCGTTGGTGCGGTTAGCGCATTTGTCATATTTAACAAATTATTGGATGGGACAAGGTAGTACTTCAGCAAACAAACAGTAACAAATAAATTTCAAGTTTCGAATTTTGATCTTTACGAATGTAATTAATGCGTTACGATAAACTGATGCAGATGTATGTGTCATGTGAAATTATTTTTTTTTCGTCGTAAGTAGCGTTATGCATGAAAAACTGATTATACGTTGAATATGTCGGGTATACAGACAAGTCCAGCTCTCAAGCGTCAGGCAATGATCGCGATTCGAGTATAAAAATGCTATCCAACCAAAACACATCTGAAAATAAGATAATTATGAAAGACCGATACAGCACCGAGGCATTAAATGGGATAATAGCCGATCTTAATTTTTTCGTTTTGGATAATACGTAGGTACCTCTTGTGTGAGATCCAAGAAAAGAAGAGGGTTTCTTGTATCAGAAGTTATATTTCTTAGTGCCTTGCTCAAACTGGTGTGATGGTGACTTTTCGGATTTCCTGGTATCTTAGTGTATCAAGCAAGTGTATAATTGCTTGAAGGTCGGGATACATTTTTGCCACGTAATTTTTTTCTAAGGGGTTGCATGAAAGTTGGTCTTGCGATCTTGAAGCATACGAGCCCTAATTACTTTATGTTCGGGCAGTAAGTATTTCTCAATAAATACTGTTATTACTGTATTACACTAAATTGATTCATACTATTGATTTAAGTGGAGCTTGAAGAGTTTGAGCCAGGCAAAAACTCTGTGAAAATTCTCATGTTATCTTCAAAACTAGAAGTCAGGACTGTTAAGTCGTCTAAATAAATTAGTAATGCTACATTTTGTAGACCAACATTAAAGCGATCCATGAGCCTCGAAAATGTGGCAGAACTACCTTTTAAATCAAACAGTATTTCATTACAGCAGACCATTCCAAAGGAGTTAGCAAAACTGTTTTGTTTCTATTGGAGGATCACACTGGTATATGATGATAGCCATTTTTGTGATCTAGGATGGACATATAACCTTACGTCAAACAGTCATTCAACTATTAGAGGAAAGCACCGTTGTGGTACCAAATAAACACTATCACGAGAGGTGACAATTAGTCTCTGCCGAAGATCAATGATTTCTTACGTATGACCAAGAAATCTAATTATAGGACGATACTATGTTCAAAGAACTGAGTAGTGTCGGTACAGGGTCCGAAGAGTGACTCATTAAATTCTTTAAAATAGAATTCAATGTACGTATTTGGGAATCAGTTAAACATATACCTTCGTCATTTCGTAACGAAACTACACCGAAGACATCGGTATTTGACGGATCCAATTCATTTACAAAAGGACAAGATTCGTTTAGATTGCCGCCAAATTACCAACAATGTCAGGGCTTCTCATCATAATCAAATGATTCGATGTCTTCTCGTGAAACCTTTTCGCGAATTTTGATGTGCAATAGAGTCAATTAGATAGACTCGTCAAGAGCCTATGGGATAGTAAGACTCTGCATAATAACTCCCACTCAATTTGATTGCAGCTTTGACATAACCAAAAGCGTGTCTTAAAAACTTGATCACATCATCAAACGTTTGTATAGACTAATAATCGTTTTCCTTGACGGAGAAACAAAATACAGAATAATATTTAAATTTAGAATTCTAAAAGATCCATTTTGAATTTTAAGTTTAAGACAATTTAAAGAAAAGTTAAATATGTTAAATAATATATGTTAATAATAATTGTAAATACTTGTTAACTGATGGAATAAGAATATAAAATAAATTTGGGTTTGAAAGTGTGTCCTATTTATTTGTTGAAGAGAGGCCAGTAATATAATTGAGGAGATACGAATCCATCTTTATTGTAATCATAAAGGTATAACTGAACTGGTATTGAATAAATTCAAAAGCAGTGTCATCATAACCAGCGAACTTCAGCGTAGGGAGGTTGTTTAAAATAACAGAGCAAAGTGAGTGTGCAAGCAGTCATCAAATGCATATTCACAATAATATGAAATCAGTTACTCCATTATTCTTTAGGAAGTTACTACATTAGTAATATCAAAGTAAAGGTTTGTTCGGTAAACTGCAAGTATTTTATAGTTAATAAATTTCCTTAAACAGGACTTAAAACATTCAAAAGCTAATAATTCATAAATAAATAGAATAATAGAATTTCATTAGTTACCTGTCAGATAAGGTTGTAAACTACTTCAAAAAATTGATAATTTTTATTTAAATAAATAAAGGGTGTTCAATTTAATAATTAGTAAATATTATTTAAGATCTGTTGGAATGAAGATTTGAAATAAATTTAGAAGGAAACCGATCCCCCGGCGTTTTGAAGGAGGTTATATTTTAAGCTTATAACAGCTAGTAAAATAAGGAAATCAGCGAAATATAAAATTTAAGAATACAAAAACGATTCAAATAATAAGAGGTTGGAGTCTCTATCATAAAATAGCCAAGGTAGATCTGAATATATCAGAATTTCATACTACACAGCAAGGTGTAGTAATAGAATTGCTATAAGCTATTCACCACAATACATATTATTGTTATCTCAAAGCGATAGCGTGATTTCAAATTTTTTCTTAGCAGTGGCAGGGAGAAAAGCTGAACTGTCCATCTTACCACTTAATTTTTCAACCACAACTAAAACCAAACAAAAGACAGCAGAAAATCTATTTTAAAATTGAAGATTCTTTTGTATTTATCATTTCTGTAGAACTCAAGCATGTTTTACAATTATGTCCAGAACCATCAGTATTCTGCTTCTGCTGTATTCTCCAATACAATCAAAATATACCGAGATAGGTACAAACATAAATACGTTTCAGTCATTCAAAACTAAGAGAATTTGTCCTATGTAATCTGCAGAAACCACTATCAGACATGACCCTCGACTCCCTTGACAAAGCAGTTATAAGGTACACGTTTTCACTAGAATCCTTTAAAAAAATTGTTTTGTTGTTTGATAAATTGCGGATATCTTTCTGTCGCTTAGTCTATCTAAAGGATAATACTTATGTCGTTTTTAGGGATTTTCCTTTTTTATAAATAAAGCCTCACGTCTGCTTTATAAATATGTCAGGGATCAGCCAGGATTTCTATTCTTCTAAGCTACTCCATTAAATAAATACTTTGCCCTAAGGCCTTTTTCATTAATTTTCATGAAGTCTTTCTAGTTTACTATCGAAGTTCATTGCCTCTACCATTTTGCTTGATTTCAGGCAGTTAGCATCATCAAGTATTTACATTTATTTTTTAAATTTCTTAAAGTACCTATTTGAAGTTTTCTTAATTAAATCATAAATGATTCAGATTTCATTAAGGTAATACCTGAATTTAAACTAAAATTACTTTACTCCTCCGCGGTCTTCTATTTTATACAAAAGTTCAGAATAAGCAACATGTACTGCTACTTCAATGTATTTTGAATGGAGCTTCGCTACCGTGTCAAGCAAGCACTCTTTACTTACTGAAAATTTTATTCAAGAAGCTTTCCCGAAGCCTGAATATATACTGTATATAGTATATACTTCAATTTGTTGGATCTTTTGAATCGTCTTAATTAACTTTAAGTCAAGCAAGTCGAGTGTTAGTCTTGAATACTCGAAAGATATTTCTACAGAGCAGTGGTATTCTGTTTAGGTGTTAGTTGTTAGTAAAATAAGTAATATTTATGTATATCCAAGCGTTTATTTATTATTAAAATGGATTCGAGAGCGTTCTGTTTTATAACTGGGCAGCACAACGCCATGCTATTTCAAAAGATAGCGATAAAAATTTAATAATCGGATACAATAAAAAAAAAATCATTAAATGATGTAACTTAACACCACATAATTCTAATATCTTTACTTTAATCATAGCTCTCCAGACGATGTAAACTACCAGAAGATTCATCACGAAAAGCAATTTTGCTTCTATAAAACTGACTTGACAAAATATAAGAAATGGGAAAGAAAATAAAAAGAAACCTAAACGAAAAAAGTCATTATTTTTCCGAGTCTTTTGTATAACTGACCTGTCCACAAACAAAATCTCTACTTAAAAACCCAAATAATTTTTTTGCAAGGTTTCAGAATACAGCAATAAACAGCCAATATTAAACGACAAGTTTTCGGCCAATGAACACTTTTTAAAGACCAACGTTTTTCTAACCATAGAAGAAAAGTGCTTGCAAAAAAGAATGCTTTATTTACGCGTGGGAAATTATTTATAACGGGTATAAGGGCAGGTTGTTACCTTGATAGTCCTAGTGCATTTTACAGTTACATTATAATTTTCAAACATTAACTAAAGGCTTAATTAATAAAGAACGACGAAATAATAGAGGGCGAGTAGGATTTTAAATAATATTCCTTTTACCGTCCACTTTATTTATTAAACATACACAATAAATACATTATACAAAATACATCATAAATACAGCTGAAAATACTTATCATTCTCAGACGAACTTTTGAACGCGTTATTAAACAAAACCTTCAACGATGATTTTCGTTATCCATAACAACTAATAGATGTATAATTTGTCTGCTTTCCATGATTTTCAACTATGCAAACTTTTATAGTCGTGAATACTTCCAAAAGCTACCAACGTTGGGGGCTGAGAGGGTGCTGCAAGTAGATGGTCGTTCTCTTGCGTATCCAAATAAATGTTTTTGATTTATTTATTTAAAAATATAAAACTCAGTAAAATGCAGATATTAAGAGTGCTGACTAATATACAAAATGAATGCTTCGATATAAAAAAAGAATCACGTAAATCGGCCCAGTAGAACTCTCAAACGAACTGGAACAAAAATGAGCCTTGTGTTTTAAATATATACTAGGGAAACCTCGTCAAGACATGACGGTCTTGACATTAAAGGATTTCCCTATATACAACATTCAATGTGTGATTACAATCCTTCGGATTTTCGTGAGTGATTATTTAAATAAACGCAACCAAACATAACCAGTTGAGAATCTTAAGCCTAGCGCTCCTCTCTCCCAGCTTACCCTCCTCTCTTCCGACATATATTCCTCTCTGGTTTTCCCCTTCCCCAACGGTTTATTTTACATAAATACACACATACGGAAATTCTAACTTACGAAATGATAAGAATAAAATCAAAAATCGATCTTGTTTAAAACATTCTTGAAAATGTCAAAACGTCCATGAGTACATATTTCAAAAACATGACATAAACATAGTGTTGGCAAATTTTCTGCCTTTTATACAAACAATATGAAACTACTCTGAATAAGCAATTCCCATCAGCTATTATTTTATAATTCGTCTATTCATAATTTTCAACTATGGGAATTTCGTCTACGCTTATTAATGATGGAAGTGGACGGCTGCGTCACCCTTTATATTTATAAGCGAAGAGTACTTACGAAACCCACCACCGTGGAAGGTGACAGGAAGCCCCTAGTGAATGTTCGATTTGCCCGTCTCTAATTAAACATTTTAGAGTTTTTCAAATTAAAAATATAAACATTAAAAAAATATAAAAATTAAGTAGTGTTGACTAATCTACACAGCGAAAGCTTTAATTTAAAAAAAGAAACGCGTAAATCGGTCTGGTGGATCTCTCAAACGAACTGGAACAAAAATAAGCCTTGTGTTTTAAATATATTGCGGTGATCTATGAATGAAAGAATAAAATATAAATATAATACAATATCCACCGTTCCAAATATAAACATAAATTATATACGGTGAGTTAAATTAAGAAAACACCACAGATATTCTTTATTCCTCTCAGCTAGCTCAGGTTTGCTCAGTAAAGCATAAATTATTTGAATTACGAGACTCTTATTTACTTTTATGCCTGGAAAGAAGGAAAAACTTATATCGTAGGCACTAAAGCTCCTGCAAGCTGGACAACTGCTACTAAACTCTGAATTTAAAAGACAAAAATGCTGGATGTTTGTATTAACATAAATTAAACACATATGTGAAATTGAAAACACAAAAACTTTATTAAACAAACAAAAATAAAATAAAATAGAACATCAAAAGTAAAATAAAAATGTTTTTCCAGGTAATACAAATGTTAAATTGAGAAGTGCCTTCTCAGGTTTGCTCAAACGTTATAAATGGTAGTAGAGATCTGACATAGGATAACTACGGTCATTCGTTTGAACAAACCAACACAAATAAAATTTGTGTTGTAAATAAAAAATTATTTATCCAATGAAAATAAATTTTATGGAAAGAAGATTAAAATTGTTTTATCTAACTGAAAACAAATAAATTCTGAAAAGAACTTAACAGACTAAACCAAATAATTTAATATTTAAGGATGAACTTTATCAATTAATTATTTATAAACTCAACCAATAATCATTTATTTTTAGCCAACCTGGTGCATTATAAAATAGTTCCCTTTTATATAAAAAATCCTTCTAGTGGTAACACTGCGATAAAACCAAACAGCTGACTTCTTATTTATACAATATTATCGATACGTAGATCGATGAAAAATAACTTCACTTGCATTTGTTTAAATAATCACGTTCACTTTATTTATTGTTGCACAATAACTAAATCTTCCTATAATCTTTATGAAAATGTTCAGGTAACACTTCAATTTATTTTTAAAAACTTTGTTTATACAATGACATTTGCGTCAAAACATATGCTTAACTATCTAACCTCAAATTTACAGATATTGTATCTGGAGCCGGGCATAGCTTCTGCCTTCAATGTTGTATCGACTAATTTTGTTCCAATTTGCCCCAGCTTATATAGTTTCTGCCATAACAAATGAAGTCTATAACACTTTTCAAAATAAAAGAAAATCGAGCAACGCTCGTGACGTCACTAATCCGACAGCTGATTTTTAATTGTCACTAATCCTAAATCTGTATGGTAACATGTATGGTCCTAAAATGTATCGTAACGAAGATATTCAAGGAAAACGTTTGACAATGTACGAAACTCATTACGATCTAATTACATATACAATTTAGCAAATCAAGGTTCATCCTTTACAAAATAGCTACAGGAATATATGATATAGGTAACACAATTAATCTATTCATAGAAATATCTTTACAATTTAATATAAACATAATTTTTGCAGTACAGAATGCACTGAATAAGCCAATTAATGCTTATACAAATGCCAGCTTAAATATTGAGTCAATGTTAATCAAATTATGCATAAAATGTCCAGCATACACTGTTCTAAGCACTTACATAAAAACAATGGTGAGAAAAAGCAGGATAAAAGCCTATAAGAGTCAGTTAACACGAAACGGGAGGATTCAAACCTTCTTTAAATAAAGTAACCAGATATCTTGTAAACAAATTCAAAGATTAATTGTAATGTATCAGTCATAAAAGATTGACCTAATTAATCTATTTTCAGAAAATTAGCAACATAAACTTGAGCTGGTGTCGTGGAATATAGAAAAATCTATCTAACGCACAATATCGTAATGTGTAAATTTCAACATGGAATTTACTTCCTCCTAACAAGTGGAAAACCCTTCCAAAGTAACATGGGTTGCATAAACATACTCACAATCAAGCAATCTAACTAATTTATATCCTTTTTCTAAAATTGAAACCTATTATTATTTTGCATGAAAAACCTAGGTTATGTTTGCATGAAATCTTTATTCTTAAGTGTTTGATTTAAACATTAATGAACCTAACTGTGGTCCTATCTATACCCTTTATTTTAATTATGCCCATGACATAAGTGTCCCTCATTTAATTTAAAACCGATATAAAATGTTGTGATTGTAAAATGTTTTTACGTTGACGAACTATCATTAGTAAAATTTTCAAATCTTTGAAATGATTACACCGCAATAGAGATAGATAAATGTAAGAAAACAAATTAGTGTGATAAAAGAAAAAGTTGATTTTCACTTTAATTCTCTAGTACCAAACGATAGAAGTCGTGCAAGCTAAATTGATACTTTCAGTCCGTAACATAATCTATACAGATTAATTAAATAATTTCAGTTTTTAGAAGACTAATTTCAATTAAGAGGGCTATAGAAACTTGCTTTTGCTGTCGGTGAGAAAAAAGGAGGAAATTCGACAGGCGCGCGCATAGAATGCGACAATAAATTATAAATGATTATAAATACAGGAGCGATTAAAATAAAAATGTAGCAGACTATTCCATAGATGTCGTTGAAATACGAGAACTTGCAAGTGGTGATTCTTCGAGCTCATGATACAAACTGACTCTCTTATGGAGAAATTTACAAATACAAAAACACCGTCTTAGCATTGTAGGTACTTATTTATTTCTATGCCACGCCTTTTATTTATTTCCTGCCTTTTTATGTGATCTGTTACATTAGACAGAAAATAAAAAGCCATACTGTATAAGAATATGTAAGGCGATTTGCACATTTCTTGATCGAAGGTTCGTGAAGGTTGATCAATCTACAACACATCTTTTCCAAGAGAAAGTCATAATCTACTTCTTAACTAACTACGAGAATGTAATCATTGATAACATGCATATTTAAAATTTAAATACCTAAGCTCCTATAAAACTGGAAAATGTTTTTTGAAACTAACTACTTACATCGAGAAGCCATCTCAATAGGAAAGGAAGTAGGTATTGAGGCACTTGGTTCTTCCTCCACCTCTCTTACTTTTACCCTAACTCCAACTTAGGAGGGTGGAACAGCCTGTGTTGTGATTGTGACGATTATATAAATATAGATGTAGCTTTAGGCAGATCTTAAGCAGCTTTAAACAGTTTTGATCAGCTTCAAACAGCTTTTAGATAGATTTCATACAGTTTTAAACAGCTTTGGACGGCTTTTAGTTTTTTTTAACAGCTTTTAAACATCTTTAGACAGTTTTTATACAGTTTAGACAGGAACCCGCTAGTCACAAGAGTAGTGGTCACCCGCTAGTCACAAGAGTTGTTAAGAGTAGTGGAGGAAGGTCCAAGTGCCCCAATACCTAGTAAAAGAGAACTTCATCAAAACTTTATGATAGATACTACTTTATATGCATTTCATTTTTGTTTTAATTAGGATCAAAGCTAGAATACATGAGACTATTTTTCTTCTGGATCAGGAAAGCTTTGCCGGATTGTTACTAGGATCATAGTGATTTTTGAGAATTTTTTTAGAACTCATTTTTAACTACGAAATAGCCAAAAGTTTGCTTTTGGTCGAGGAATCCGAGTGTCATTCTATCGTAATTTTAATTCGCTGATTATGAAAATAATGTGATTAAATGAAATAAGTACAGGCTATTGATCATGTCATAAAAGAATATACTTAGACCTGATATATTCTATTCTAGAATTGTATGAAATTTCTAATTCTGGACTGTCAAAGTGCTGTCTAGCAGTCAGATGACTCAGGCCTTTCATGTTCGGCTTACAACCGTGTGTTATTCAAAGAAATAAAAGGTATTTAAATCCTGGGTGGTTACATGTATAAGTCGAAAAGTAAGGCTGCATACTACCTTCTATCGAACATTTCTGTGCCCACTTTGCACAAAAGATGCGATTTTAAAACACTTTATACCAAGTTGGCAAAATGGCATAAAGCATGTCATGTGAAGTGTATGCCTCTTGAAGTAGATGATATTATCGCAAGACTCGCGTGGACAGAAGCAAATGAGACCAGCAAAAGTAGTCTTCAGTAGTTAGTGCTTACAAAAAGTGCACCGATTCTGAGTTGCTTTGTGATAAAGAAATAATAGTTTCATAATCATTAATTTTCTTGAATAATTAATAACTGAATTAATAAATGAATGAATGAAAGCTTTGGTAATTATTCAAAATGAGAATCACCTTGTTTAATATTGTTAGACTTACCAGACACAGTCAACGCGACCATCGGTAACAAACGTTGGCCAACCCCAGATGATACCAATAGTTTATAAAATTGTTAAATTCCGTACGATTACAAAATAAACATGTTAACATGCTTGATAATTTTAATATAGTAAAAATGTTATAATGGCGAAAAACCATCTTAAAAAGAAATGTCAGCTAAACACTAAATCACTTATTCAATATGGTACAATAATGATTGCTTACTATATAGTATGGGTAATGATCTACTATTTAATTATTAATTGAACATTGAAGTTGGCTACTCTAAGATGCCGACTCAACAAATATTTTGACTCGGTGACTTCAGCCATATAGAAATTACAAATAAGAGCAAATCCCAAATAGTATCGTTGGTTGCTTAAGCGTTACAAAAGAAGCGACCAAACTCGAATAAAAAAAAGCCTGCAATAAACAAACGCATTGCGACAATCCAATACCCAGTTAACGACGACCTTAAGAAAATATGACTTTGTCGTAAACATCAGTCGGGCAATTAATTAATAAACTATCGTTCTATAAACTCTTTGGTGTGTGTATATGTTGATATAACCTCCAAAACTAATACTGGTAAGCGATTCCAAAAGGAATCCAAAAGAAACTGGATCAATAGGAAAAACATCATTGATGGAATAGAAGAGACGGAAGCCGAATAAAAATATGTCTATAATTATAAAAAAATAATCTTTGTTCAACTTTGTATTACTAAACTTGACATTGAATATGGTACCACCTAAAATGTACTCAATTTTCGGAGATTTCATATAAGAAAGCTGCAGTATTAGACTACACATAGTACACATGCGATTTATGCGATGAAATGAGAGTTTCTTAACCAACTGAATAATTTTGAGTATTCCTACCGTGGTTAGGTTACTTATTTCTCCGCATGTCCCGTTGCCTTTTGCATTAGTTGTCATCAACAATCTTTTTCTTGTTATAACATTTTTATTGTTAAAATTAGAAAAAGATTTTTGAGGAAAATACATATGAAAAATGTTTGTATGTATGCATTAATGAAAAAATCTTGACGTCATCGCTATTAATAAATATGAAAACGTTTTTATTCTAAAAATTAATGGTACATGAACTACAAGGTTTCTTTCTATCCCCTACAAGTATTTCATAAATATGTAAAATATTATTTTCCAAGAAAATAATTATTTAATTTACGTTTATCTTACCTGTTCGTTCCTGGTGATTTATTCTTAAAAATAAAGATTACCTTGAATGGTGAAGTAAGTTGCAGTTTCAGCGATAATTGAATTTTGTTACCTTGAACAAAATAAATTTAAATATTCAGTACAATTTATTATCATAATGTGATATCCAACTGCTTATAAAGTGAGATTATGTACTTTTTTGTTTGAACAAGTGAATAATTGTCTTCTCATTCTTGATTTTAAAGGTTAGAGCTTGCGCAAGTTTATACGGCACAAATCTATCTAAGAATCCCAATTATCTTTTATTTGTAGAAGTGTTTTTAAAAAAGAGCGCCGTCTTTTTGAATTATTGGAAATTCCATACGTTCAGTAGTTTAAAGATTATATACGAAAAACATCTCGCGTTAAAGGGGATCCTACTGAAAAAATTTGCCGCGCAGAAGAATCATCGAAATGCAAATCAAACACCAATAATAATCGGTCCAATACGGGTCACGCAAACTATGTAAGTAACAGGATATCGTTTTAAATCTCACGTAATAATTGTCTCTTCTAATTTTCAGATGCTCACGCAGAATACATTGTTGCTGCTTTAAGCTGACTTTCAAGAACTTCTCACCAAATGAAATGCGTTAATTTAATATAAAACCCTAACACAATTTGCTCCAATTTGATCTTGCTCACTTTATTATGTTGTTCAATCTTTCTGCGGTTACTTTATAAACAAAAAGAAAAACAAACTGCTGATTAATTAATTTGCTAAGAACACCTCCGAGTATTTTGTATACTCGAAAGTTATCGAATTAAATCAACTTTTAATTGACACGGCTTTATCAAGACACTATCAAGTGTCATGTAATGTCAACGAGGATATTGGGGGTGAGTAGTTGCTTGTAGGCAATTTCTCTGCCCTTTGTTAATGTCGCTACGTATTTCTCTAAATTGTCGGCTTTCCTTTCTATATTCCACTTCCCGATTCCTACGGACGCCACAAATCCGTGGTGATCCCCTGTTATTGCTTCTTTTGTTATATCACATCTCTCCTCACTTGACAAGATACATAAAGCTCTGTTACGGTCATATAAATGCTTCAAAAGTTAGTTTTGGAACTCATTCTGCATTCACGTATTCCAAATGTTTGAATTCTCTTTGTGTTTAAAGTTAAAGGTAAATCCTTCTGTTAAAGCACAACACTGGAGGAAACCGATTTCCTTTACAAATTAGGCATCACAGTTGGCTGGAATAATAGGAGAGGTCTATTTAAGGTTCTGTTTGTTATATGTTTCTGATATTTTTATCCCTATTGCGAAAGCTAACAACGGGGCGTTTATTTCTTTTCGATTTGGATGTGAAAATGTGATAAAGCGAGGCAATAACTGTCATTTTTTCAGTCAGTTA
Source organism: Agrypnus murinus (assembly GCA_929113105.1). Classification (NCBI taxonomy): domain Eukaryota; kingdom Metazoa; phylum Arthropoda; class Insecta; order Coleoptera; family Elateridae; genus Agrypnus; species Agrypnus murinus. The sequence goes on from OV816030.1 coordinate 122,955,547, forward strand.
TTCATGAAGATAAAAAAAGGATTATAAATCTTGGAGGAATATGTGATTTATGTATTACAGATATTTCGTAAAGAAATTTTGGAATACAATAAAGAAAAAATTTAATATACATTTATTGCGTTTACTGCTTATACAGTATATTAGATTTTTATAAGTTGAGCAATCTTATTAAAAAACGTAAACTTCAATATTAAAAAAACCAGCGTTTATAAAAAGCTTTACAATTTCAGGTAAACAAGTGCAGCAGTAGCTTGAATTATTTCAAATTTTATTTTTCTAGAAATCTAATAATAAAGATGTTAAAATAAAGGAAAATGCTACTAATATACACTTTCCATTAACAAACAACAGACATCTCATTTATTATATATTATGGTCATTTATAAAATGACAAAATAATCACAATAGTACGTGCCGACACATTCGACCTACCTTTCAAATTATATAGTATACCTATACCTACATACATAGTTCAAGGTGTTTTTCTAAATAATTAATTAAAATATCTTTAGATCGGTTTTTCATTTACATGTAAAAGCCTGAAAATATAGATTCTGAACGTGCGACTATCACACAAGAAAGTTTCAAGGGCTTCATGAAGTGTAAGTCAGAGTAAAGCTGGGGCTTCAGAATTTTTTTAAGAAAACTTATAAGCCGCGAATAATTAAAACATTGATGAAGTGGTCTCCTTGATTTGCATAAATTTGCTTATAAAAAGCATCCTTCACAATTAGATGATTTTCCGGCTTTAATCTTTAATTCGACAGACAATACAGTTTTTAGTTCATTTTGATAATACTATAACTGACATTCGTAGCAAACATTTCTAAAACAGGTGCATTTTCAAAACTCATATTTCAAAAGGAATAAAAAGATTCACCTAAAAAGAAATGCATCAATTTATTTCATTCGCGCTTTATCCATTTTTTACTTTCAACACAAAATTGATCCGTTAGCTTAGCAAATGAGAAACATCTACATGCGTTAAAATATAGTCAGTGTATACGGATTGTGTTATAATTATATGTTCACTTTATGTCATATGTCATTATTGTTATTTTTATGTCATGTTTACGGTTAGAAAGTCTCGTCCATCGAAATTTGATATATTACTTTTCTATTCTGATGAGCAATCTTTCTGTTTTTTGTGTAAACAGATTTTGAAAGATTAATCGAATCTCCGTGATCCCAGGCCCTGTAACCGTTCTATTTATTATTTATGTTGATTGTTTTTTAATGGTTTGTTTTAAAATATTAAGATTAATTTATTTATTCAATTGGTTTGTTTATTACTTTTCGTTGTAAATGTACTGATTTGGTTGGCGATCTGTGGTGTTTTCAACCCCTATGTGAGAACACTGTGTATATGGAATGATCGAGAGAGAAAAAAGGTTCCAGGTTATTCGCGAATTTAACACTAACGTAAATCGGACGTACTTTCAGTAAAAAATAAATAACCATGTATTTCAAATAAATAATCTAGTTAATTAAATAAATAGTGTTTAAATAAATTACTATTAAGTTCGTTTATTAATGGTACATCATTTATGTTTTAATTAGTTACTCTAGACATTAGTTATTTTTAATATGTATCTGTTATTAAGCCGTTGAATTAGCATCTTTAGTTTTATTTAAAAGAATGTTACAATATCAAGAAACTGCAATTCAATAATAAAATTACATCGTGAACACAGCAAAATCTAATTAAACACTGAACTAGTCAATTTTGGTTTGGAACCCAGGTGATATATAAATCTTTCTTTTTATTGAGTTTGTAAAAAGTTTAAACAAAAACATCTAAAATGCACAAACCTCTGGCCCACTGGAATCTTCTTGCGTGATTCGTTGTCAAAGGAAGCTGGATAAAAGTTGAATCAACTATTTTTCTTAGACTTTCTCTTCAAGCAGAATTTATTTTTTCCACCAACTTCAGGAATGTTCGGTAAGTGAATTTATCCGATTTTGCAATTGCATTTTTTTAATTTAACAGATTTTAAGCTTCGAATTTGACAACCAGACTACACTTTAATTAGTAAGTTCATCAAAGCAAAACTTTCTGAAAAAATCTTAGAACATCTGCTCTTTACTTTTTACTTAAATTTAACCACTACTTAAACTTCAAAAATACTTTAAAGAACCGAACTGAATTAAATTAATAACCTTCTGACGATACGGCTGGGATTTAACAATGTTTTTAACTTGAAACAAATTTTAAACAATCGTGGCAGACTGGAATTTAAAATCTCAAAGAATATTACTCTGTGCATGTCTGAAAGGTAATTCCATTGCTACCAACCACTTGCTCTTCCCGCGTTCTAAATTTCACAAGAGAAGCAAAATATGCTTTCGTGTTAATTGACCGAAGGAAGGGAAATTTAAAAGATATTAACATATTTTGCAAATATCACGGTCCACCAATGATAAATAAACAGCTTCACTTCTTACATTTATTATTTTTATCTCGACCTAAATGCTATAAAATATGCTCATTCTTACCATACATTCTTATCATAAGGATTTTTCTCAAGCAAATTAATTCTTGTCATACGGATAACTGAGATAAATACATTCTCTAGTTGTCAAATGGGGTCATAAATAACTTTTGTGAACACATTTCGTATTTGTTGACTTGAATCTTCTGCAGATCTATATCACTGACTGATTTTAGATAAATCGCTTTAGTGGAAAAAATGACGATGTGACTTTTACATTCTTCATCGTCGCTCATTTACTTTAGCTTTAGTGCAAATTCTTTGTTACAGACATCGAACATTCAATTTCTGGGACTTCTTTCAAAGCAAACACTTTCGTCTTAATGCTATTTATAGGTAAATGTGTATCCTTGTCTTTGAGATGTCTACAAATAAACAAAAAACTGTTCCTCTTTATTACAGTTTCTGCCTATTATCTCATTAATGATCTTTAATAACTAAATTTTTCTTTTTCTTCCATTAATAATTTTTACCTTTAGCCTTTCAACAAAGGGAAATTTCAATATAAACTTACCTTTAGTTACGGACGCCGAAGCGATGAGGAAACACCCCTCATTGGTTTTTTTTTATTGACTGTTTTTGCAATGCCACTTAATCATTTTACCGCGAGCCCGTTTTTATTACCAATGCATTTCCTTAGTAATCTTTTTTTTTTGTAATGATTTTACGTTTCAACAAGGGCGGAGATGGCCCTATATAGCAATACTAAACTTGTATTGTTCTTTTGTGTCTCTCATGTTTATTAGCTATATTTGCTTCTCGCGAATATTTAAAAAATTCTTTACCTTTCTAGATAGATTTTAATAATGAATGATTTATTAGAACTTAAATTTTTCTTACGATCCCTAATTGTTATATTTTTTCCACAATCATGTTTGACAATTTTAAACTACTACAGTTTTTTTTCCATAATTTCTCTTAGTATATATATATGATATTAAAATTTTTGTTTCCATTTCATTGTATTGATTTATGCACTAAACCACTCCCGTCTTTCAGAAATTTCAGATATAAATTTCTGCAATCTACAAGGTCTCTTAAAACCGTCACCTTCGTACATCGGTTTTATCTATTAACTGCGATCCAAAAACGGACAGTCCTTTTAAAGTCGTCCCTGGCTGTCGTTCATCAAGCTAAATTGTCTGATTCTTATTTCCAGTAATACTCTTTGAAATTTTATAAAGTTTATTCATTATTATGACCGTTCTTTGTCAATTTTGCTCTGTAATAATAATAATAATTGCTACAACCCATAGCCTGGAAACCAGGCCCCAGAAGCTATAAGCTTGTTCGGGAGGGAGGGGGCGATTATTATTACGTAGGCCCTAAATGCGGCTGCAGCCGACTTACAGATGGAACAGCGCAAATCCCACATTTGTGTCACAGCTAAGGAAAACTGCAGAAAACCTTAACCAGATCTGCCGGCACCGGGAATCGACCGCGGAATGTATTCATTTAGAATTTTTTCTTTTTAATAATTCTTAATAATAATTTACCTTTAGCTCACGTAGTTTACAATAACGGAGGTCCAACTATAACTTTCTTCTATTTTAAAGTTCACGGTCTCTCAAACTCTAGTTGTTCAAATCTTTTTAATATACTTTCACTTGGTGTTTTCCCAGTTAACCCTTATCCTGATGCAATACTCTTCCTTTCAATTATTATAATTAGTTACATTTTTATTTCCGGCTACGCCTGTTATTCTAAAGTTTTATTTGCCCCATTCGAACCGTTTCGTCAGAAGAACACTTGCATCTGTTCGACGTTCCGTCATAACCTTGATGTGATTTCACTTGAATTCTAATGTATTTATATCACGCTAAGCTGATAACGGACACCTGGTGGTAGACCTCTTTCAGTTGTGTAATAAGTGCAAGCATTGAAATTCAACAACTATTCCAATCATTTTTAATTTTTTTTTGTAATGAATGTTTGTCCTGGTTTCTTTATTATTCCCAATTTTTCCTACTTTAATTTTCTTAAATATTGTTTTAATACGCGTTGTTATACTTAAATTTTCTTTGTTACTAATAAATAGTTGATTTCTTTCGCTTTCTTGATGTTATTTGACCATGGATGGTAAAATCCAGTCCTTTGACTATATAGACTCAACTTACATATTACAATATTTGAATCATTTTAAATTTCTTTTTCATTGTTCATGATTGTCTATCTTTTTTATTTTCAATTTTTTCTACTGTAGTTTATGGAAATTGAATATTTCCTCATTATTTTTTCAAATATTTCCTTCGCATTCTTCGTATTATTTGACCTTACCTTACCACGAACTGTATCCACTTCTCCTTTGACGAGATCCTTGTTGCCTATCCACATAGGGTCAGCTTTTCCTGCATTCCTCTGGAATATATTAATTTTGAGACGCATTTGTACTTTCATAAGTCCTAATGCATCTCATAAAAGCTTAATGGCCCTAAAAAACTTTTTAACATTTCTTCTTTTTATACCAGAAACCCTGGTTAACAACGATGGTTGTCGTTTTGACATTTTTCTTTATATATGGCTTATCTATTGGGGAATATGGCTACAAATTGCAGGCTTGATTTTATATGTATTATTATTATTGTAACTACGTAGTGCGATGAATATGTTTTATTTTATTTTATGTGTTTGCGGGTATTGATGTATTCTACCCATGACAAGTCAGACTTCGTTGCCAGTTTTTGACCTGGTGCATTCTCGTTCTTTCCACTCTCATTTGAAGATGTTTTTTCTATCCTGCGGGATTTGTACGTGGAACGGAGCCCCAATGTAACACGTACCGGGAAAACGTTTGCGAATCAGACTGAAGGGCTAATGAAGTTGGCCGGAATCGACATTATGGGGTATAAGTGGTTTAACTTTTTTATTTATATATACTATGGGTGGTATTTCGTTTTCCTCCCGTTGGCAACATACAAGGCAACCTGGTAAACTACTTTTATGTATTGAATGTTTAATTTTGTTTTTCTTTTTTCAGATTTTCCGCGCAGTAACCTAGCAGTCATACCCGTTGTGACCACGGAAGTTGACTCTTATTCAGTGACAAAACTTCATCTGTCAACTACAATTTACTTCTAATAAATCGGCACGGTACAACCCTGTATTGTTATTTAATTTACATTTTTTATTTCTTGTTAAAAATTGTTTACACTATTTGTTTCCGAAGCTTATGGAACAAATGGAACTTTAATTTCTGTACTTTTTAGCCCCCTTATTCGATATTCACAATTTCTCTTTCTAAATTATTACCGTTGCCACTTTTTATAATTTCCATATAAGATAACTAATTCTTTCATGTATCTCAACTATCATACATTATATGTTCTCCGTCTGTGACTATTTATTAATAACTGTACCGAGTTTTATCTATTTCTTATCGCTGCTCATTTCCAAAAAATGCCTTGGTTATAAACTCTACAAAATTTTTCTTATTATCTATAAGCCTTATACTCTAATGGGAACACTTGCGTAAAATGCTTCGCATGTTCCCGATTCATATGCTAAATGAATCACAGAAATCCACCCTTTCTTACATTTTATATGCTTTTGAATATTTAGATTTTGGTCGGTCCTTATTTTTTATTCTTACCGTAACCTGAAGGATAATCTAATCAGTGAACAAAAATCACCCGTTTCTTTTTTTTGTCTTCACCGACATTACAGTCGGTTACTGATACAATAAAATGTATCAGTCAATATCATTTTGATTACTACATCTTTATTGATTTGTTTTTTTTGTCGCGATTGCAAAGTATTAAATTAATTAATGTAGGTAGTGTTTCACACTTTTTCTTTATGTACTTTTTAGAGTTTTTCTTAATCAAATTAACTAAATTTTTATGTCGTTTATGAGTTTCACCTGTTTTATTATTATGTAAACTTTGCACTTGCCACGTTGGATTATTAAGCTTAACTATTAAGATTATTAAATTAGATTATATGTCTCTTAATATTTGAACAACCTTTGGTTTAATTTATTCCTATTTTACATATTGTAATGCTGACACTTTCTTTTGCATTCTACGGTTTATATTTTATATTGTTACTTTTAAATTTGTTTTTTTCTGTTTTTTAATATTACTCTCATTGTCATATTTTTTCCTTTATAAAAGTTATTGTCAGTACTCTTTCTTTCTTGACACGTATAAGTTTGAATATAGTGTCACACTCTTATTCTGCTTCATGAATTCATATTTTTAATCTTGTATTTAACACTCACAATATTTATGCACAGATTTATTTTTATGTACGAACTTATTTTTCATTATTTACTTTTCGTGCTTATTTATATTGAAACTATTAGTTTATGAGTTACTTTTTTTTTGACACTCGCTATGAATACGGACCAATCTGTAGTTTTAATTATTTGTCTTTTTAATCATTTTTTATTTTTGCTTTGCTTTACTTTATAGACTTATATTATATACTGTTCATACGTACTTCATACGTACGTTCATTGAATTCCTCAGATGTTCACTTTTCAAAATTTTGTTTTTGCATTGTTTTGTTACTTACTACGTACTGTTTCTTTCTTCGCCTGCACAAATGCTACTACTAATTGGTTTTCAACTAGATGAATACTGTGGCAGTTCCAACTGGTTCCTACCGACCATCACCTATGGTTCGAATTTGAAAATAGTCTTCACCAGACCAATATTGCAATCAGTTAACGCTGCAATCAAATATTTTGGTCAAGAAGAATACTTCTACGATGCATAAATCTATACAGATGTATTACTCTGTATTAAACACATCCTACGCTATAAATATGGGACAATCGCTTTTATGGAACCTTCAACAAATAACCGACTCATCACGCCACTATGGTAGCATCAATTTGCTTCGCATCCATGCCATACACACTTCGAAATTCAAGGCCAAGCAGTTCTCATCTTTAATCCTGAAAACGTCTTTCGAAACAGTCAGTAACATTATTTTTCACGTTATTCATTTTTCTTTATGTTTTAGATCTTTTATTATCTGAATCAATCTTTTAACGTACTCTTACTTAGATATTAGTATCGACATTTTATTCTGTATTCTCCGAATCTGGGGATCACCATCTTTTGCTGCCAATATGCCCATCTTCCTGGATACCTGCCTCATCGACACTACCACCTGCACCGCTCTTCTGTCGAAGAGGGGGAAAGTGTCACAAACGGAAATTACTTCGCATTAAATAATATAATTCCGTTAGTGCAAATGTTACGCCAAGGTTACGTTCCCGTCTGCAGCAACGCCGCGACTGGAGCTACCTGCGCGGACAGCTGTGCATTCTTCGTAGAAGCGCTCTCGCTTCACCCACAACTGCATTAGTTGGCATGCAACATATCCGCCTACTTACTCCGTATATGCGAGGCAACCTACACGGTTTGCAAGCAGGTGCACATTCCTTAAGAAGAATCTTCCACACTTCCGCACATCTTGCAGATTCGTGCCAGGCACCAGCAGCTCGAATGCAAACTACCCACAAGCCTGCAACCAGGAAGCATGAACTTCCTTAGTTTCATACGAGGAACATCAACCTACTGCTTCCTACTACGATGCTAATTTCTTCCGCGTTCAGCAGTATATAACCAGCTTGCTTGAGCTATTCAAATCAGTTAGTGAAGTTGGCTCCAACACTACATCTACAAGCAAGCTGGTGAGTACTCTTTAAATTATCTAATGCTTAGTGACTAGTTATGAGTGGGCTGCGCTAAACGCCCACCCTCTGCTTTGGTTATGGGGGTTGTGTCCAGGCCCCCACGCTTAGTTGTAGATCACTAGGAGTTTATCTCCTACGCTTAGTTTGTAGACCTAGTGCTAGAAGAGGGTTGGTTCCGACCTCCCTCTTGATTGTATTAGTTCAGGAGGACATGTACGTCCTCACGATGTATTCTCTTTATGTATGTGAACCTTTGTACTTTCTTATTGTTATTAGTATATAGTTGTTTTCTACGACTTGTGTTTAATTTCTCTCTACCTCTGACTACGTCCTCCAGTCACGAAAACCCCACGTGACAGTATAAAGTCTGGAACTATCGAAACAAATCTTTTATTAAATATTTTTGAAAAAATCCCGGAACACGTCGATTTTTAATTTAAATGCGACATATTTTAGTGTAATTGTTATTTGTAGATCGTCCTTTGTTTCCTAGTTATGGGGATAGCGAAAATGGAAACCCTAGTTTTTTATGATGGATTTCGAAAGATTATGAAATTCAAGACCAAATATGCTAAAAAGTATGATACTGTATCAAGAGATTTTCGAGGTAATTGCTTTTAAAGATTTAAAACAAAAATAACCATGTTCCATTGTAGTGCTTGGAGTTCAATTGCAGATTGGTCTTTCCTTAATGTATGGCTTATCTAGTTCCACTTTCTTTTTTGATTTGTACGTGTATGGGCTTGCTCGTCGCCATAGTTCCTCGTTTGTTATGGTATCTGGCCAGAATGTTTTCAATATTCTGCGAAGGCATCTGTTTATAAATACTTGCAGCCTAGAGGTGATAGATTTGGTAACCTTCCAAGTTTCGCTTTCATATAGGAGGACCGATTTAATATTGCTTCCAAAAATTTGTAGCTTGGTTTTTTGTTTTATTAAGTTGACTTCCATACCGGGTAGAGTTGCATGAAAGCCGTGTTTGCTTTCCGTATTCGCATTTTTACGTCCTTTTATGACCCACCTGTGCCAGTTATTTCGCTTCCTAGATATGTGAAGCTCTCGACTTCCTCTATTTTGTCGTTTTTTATGGTTAATTGTCTGTTGTTGTTTGTGTTTATCCTTAATGATTTTGTTTTTTCGCAGTTTATTTTGAGTCCGTCGGCTTTGCCTTGTTCATGAATACTGTTTACTTTATCTTGCATTTGGTTATTTGAGTGTAATAGGAGGCAGATGTCGTCAGCGAAAGTCAGATCTTCGAGTTGGTCTGTGATACTCCAGTTTATTTCTTTTTTGTTATTTCTCGTTGATCTGATCATGATTTCATCTATGACCATCAGGAAGAGTATTGGGGACATAATACATCCCTGTTTCATTCCGAGAGTTGTCGGTATGGGGTCTGATAGTTTGCCCTCGTGTATCACTTAGTATGTGTAGTTTTTGTAAGTTTGTTTTACTATTCCGTATTTTCGCATTGCCCTCCAGATGGCGTCTCTTTTGATTAGGTCAAAGGCCTTCTCGAAGTCTATAAAGAGTAGATATAAGTTAACCCTGTATTCTGAGCATTGTTCAGTGATTATGCGTAGGGTGTTTATTTGATCGATGCACAATCGGCGGCTCCGGAAACCGGTTTGTTCCTTGCGGAGCTGGTCTTCGATGTGGGGTCTAATTCTGTTTAGCACAATCCGTGAGAATATCTTACTTGGTACTGATAGCAATGTGATGCCTCTCCAGTTTTTGCACTGAGCTATGTCTCCTTTTTTGGGTATTTTTACGAGTACTCCCTAGTCCAATCTTCTGGTATGGTGGTTGTGTTCCATATTTTGACAAATAGGGGGTGTAATATGTGTATTGACAGCTCTATGCTTTCTTTTAATATTTCTGGAGGGATCTGGTCATTTCCAGCAGCTTTGCCATTTTTTGGTCTTTCATTGCTCGTCTGACTTCGTGCCTTGTTGGTGCCCCTGGTTTTATTCTTTTTGTTATTGCCTCTTGTTGGTTTTCTTCTTCTATTTATGCTTCATGTGTTTCATTGTTTTCGCCGTTGTTTCCCGCTAGTTGGTCTAGCATGTTCACGAAGTATTCTCTCCATCGTTCGATCTGTTCGTCTTTGTTTGTTAATTGTACACCTTCTATATTTCTTATTGGTCGGTTTGTCCACGTTTTTTTTTGCCTGACAGTTTCCTGGTTATTTTGTAGACTTCTTTTGTATGTCCTCTGCTAGCGGCTTTTTCAGCATCTGTAGCTAGTTCATTTATCCATTTTCTTTTGTCAGTTCGTGTACTTCTTTTCACTTCGATATCTTTCTGCTTATATTGGTTTCGTAGCTCAGCTTGTTTATTCACGTCTGTGCAAGCCATTTGTTTTACTTTTATGCTTTTTCTCTCTTCTATCTTCTTCCATGTTCGTTCTGTCAACCATTCCTCCCTTTTGTTATTTCTAAATCTTAGTGTTTCCTTAGCTACATTGTTGTACATGTTTCTTATCTTTGTCCAGTGTTCCTTACATTAGGGCTGTCTTCTTCAGTTAGGTTGCTTAGTTCCTAGAATTTATTTCTGAGGACTAGCCTGAATGCGTCCTTCTCTTTCAACTTGTTGACAATACTTTTTATTTTGTTGTTCGAATTTATTTTTTGTTGCTGTAATCTTGATTCGAATGTTTGCAACAATTAAGTGGTGGTCACTATTTATGTCCGCACCCCTCTTGTTTTTTACATCTAGTAGAAATCCTCGCCATCTTCGCTGTATTGCTAGATGGTCTATCTGGTTCTCTGTTTTGCGATCTGGAGAAATCCATGTTTCTTTATGTATGGTTTTGTGCGGGAATATGGTTCCTCCTATCACTAGATCATTTGCTGCACACCAGTCAACAAAAAGCTTTCCGTTTTCATTTTGTTCTCCTATCCCGTGTTTTCCCATGACTTGTTCTAGTCCTGTGTTCTCTTTTTCTACTTTGGCGTTTAGGTCTCCCATTACGATGATAATATCTTTTTTGCTTATCTTGTTTATAGTATTTTGTAGTAGTTTGTAGAACTTCTGGTTTTCTTCTGTATCTGCTGTGTTTGTTGGTGCGTAACATTGTATGATGCTAACATTTCTTATTGTCCCCTGTAATCTAATAGTTAAGATTCTTTCAGATGTTAGGCTCCATTCTATTAGACATTTAGCACAGTTTTTGCTTAGTAGTATTCCTACTCCATATTCATGTTCGTCGTCTGCATTTGGCTTTCCAGAATGCAAAAAGGTTTTTCCACTGGGTAGTTTTAGTTCCCCAAGTTCGTTCCATCTGACCTCGCTCAGGCCTAGTATCTCTAGTTTGTACCTATCCATTTCCGCCGCTGTCTGGTGGAGTTTTCCAGACTGATATAGTGTTCGAACGTTCCAGAATCCTATGAGAATGTTCCTTTTCGTGCCTATAGTCGTCTTCAATTTGACCGTCCGGCTGCTTCTTGAGGTTTCTTTAATGTTTGGGCATTTTAAGGGGTTGGTAGGTTATTGGCCTGCGCCTCCGATTGCCATAGTGGGGCTGCCACTTTATTGGCCAAGGCACTGGCCTATGTGCGTGTCGCTGGTTACGCTACAGCGGGGGAGCATTTCCTCTCTCACCCCATGTAGTTCTTATGGTTATACCGCCAATATTCGGTCGCCATTTCCTCGTATGTGGTAATAGGAGGCACCACGTAAAGGTGAAGTTGGCTTTTGATCGCCAGAGGCTGTATTTTGCGCGTTTGCGATCCATGCCGCCCATACAATTTTTAAAGTTTTTTTATTAAAACTTGGAACTCTTGATTGTTATTCGATTTTTGTTTTAAAACTTTAAAAGCAATTATCTCGAAGAGTTCTTGATACAGTAACTGTTTGGCATTTTTGTTCTTAGAATTTCATTATCTTTCCAAATCCATCATAAAAAACTAGGATTTCCATTTAAAAAAATTTTTGTTATCGCCATAACTCAAAAACAAAAGACAGTTTACAAATAACAATTGCACAAAAATATGTCTCATTTAAGATAAAAATCCAAGTGTTCCAGAAATTCTCAAAAATTTATTTTAATTTCTACAAAACAGTACATTTTGTTTAAAATAAAACTGGAGTCATAAAGTTTTTGGCAAAACAATAAACATGTTATCATACCTCATTAAAAATATCATTGATATTTAAATAAACTTAGCAAAATCCAATCAACATGTTTGCAACGGAATTATTACAATTTACCAGGTACACACTATAGAAATCCAAGAATTTCGAACGTAATTCCGAGTAATGTTTATAAATTCCCAGAAATTTATTCTAATTTTTACAAAACAGTACATTTTATTCAAAATCAGACTGAACCCATAAACTTTCCGGAAAAACAATTAACATAACATATTATCACGGCTCATGATCATTGATATTTAAATAAACTAAGCGAAAACCAATAAACATGTTATCACATCTTCTGAAAAATAGATGTTACTCGGAATTATGTTCAAAATTCTTGAATTTCTATAGTATGTACCTGGCAATTTGTAATCTTTGCGTGTACTGTGTAGTTACTGTATAAATTAGTAGAAATTTCTGGGAATTTATAGATATTTCTCGGAATTATGGCCGAAATTCTTGGATTTCTATAGTGTGTAACTAGTAATTTGTAATATTTTCTGTTTGTAACAAAATGGGTGTAATATTGACTAATTTCATCTACTGATGAACGAAATTAGTCTTCTTAGTTTGTGTATGTTATATTGAATCCAGTGGCGCCCAAGAACATTTCTCCTAATTTTAGATTTTGTACCCCCTTCATAATTCTCATGTCGCTTTCACAATTTAATGAAGAAAAGGTTTTCGTTTCAAACCTAACACTACCCATAGCATGGTTTAAAATTGTAATAGCAGTAAATTTCAGTACAACTTGATAGGTATTGGACATAAACCTTGAAACACACAATTTTACCAACACACAATTTTAACAATTTTAAATACAAATAGAATATGCACTCTGAGCGTACACATAGGACCAATACAAGGCCGTACCCAGAGGAAAATTTCGGGGGGGGGGGTTCTAAAGTAAATAATGCAATGTAATACATTTTTTCTACTCCTGTACTCTAATTAAATTATGGTATATGCAATAGCCGTTTCATGATGAGGTTCATTATGCAACGAGTTTCCATTATGCAATGAGTTTCCATTATGCAATGAGTTGTTGACCAATGAGAGTCAAGAATAACGAGCTGTTGACCAATGAGAATCAAGAATCTCAAATGGTAACGTAGGAACGAGCCAAAGTTAGTATATTACTTAATTTGGGAACGTACCTCATCCTCCATCGTCACGCAGTGAATAATAAATATTACTGATAATTACTATTCTTTTAAATCTGTTCTGAAAAATTATTCTTATTGTTAGTTTTATTAAATATAAATTTAAAGAAATTCTGAATGTATTTTTTTAAATTTTATTTATCAATTTCGTAAGTATGTCTTAAAAAGTAATAATTATATTCGTCGCGAATTTGTATATTACAATAAGTTTAAAAATTAAGTTTAAGTTAAAAAAGAGTTTAAAAATTTAAAAGTAGTATGTAAAAGTCCTCGTCTGATCGTCACCCAGTTTTCAGTTTGAGGTTACACCTTAAACAGTTTTAGAAGTCCATTTAGTAGTAACAAATCAGTTACGGTCGAAGAAAAAATAGTGTATGCAACTCGCACATAATGGTTATTAATACACTCGTATGAATAACGTCATACTCACAGTAGAATATCTAAACTTCGTTATATGTCATTCACAATACAAAATCTGATTTCCCTTGACCTGTTTTGCTAAAGTTGGTATATTAAGTTAATGTTTGTTGTAACTTGTTTTTTATATAAAATACGGCTGTATATATTTTATTATTTAGTACATTCCAATCCAGGGCTACTATGAATAGTTTATATTTAGAAAAACTAAGGGTGTTTAAACAAAATTGAAAAATGTGAATTAGTGTATGGGATGTACATAAAACTTCCTGATTTTCACCTTATTCCAGATATATTTTACAGAGTTCGGGGGGAGGGTTAACCCCCTAACCCCCCCCCCCCTGCGCACGGCCTTGGACCAATAGCAAATTATTGTTTATTCAAAAATAATAAAAATAACTAAATTATAAGGATAAGTTCCTTCTGGATTGAACAAGTGTATTAAGGTTTTTAAAAAACTAATTTGTTACAATAAAAGATGCATTTTTGAGAAGTGCTTTTTCTGTCTTGTTATGTAATTTCAATTTCCTTTATACTTTATATAAAACATTTTATTTAAAAAAATGTATTATTACCTCTGGCAACATTTCTATCCTAGTTGGGAATAAAACTACAAAATTAGTACTCGTAGACAGATGTAAAATCCGATGCATCTGCTTTATATTGAACACTTTAGTCAGACAACTCTATATCCTGCGTGCAACCAACAAAGTTGTAATCGATACAGGAAATGTAACTTCAACAGGATGCATAAGTTTCCAACGGCATTTAATTCATATGGAAATTTTTAGTTCAACCAGCAAATGTAATTTAAACTTTCAACAACCATTACATTTAGAAACAACTTTAATGCTAGTAAGTATTTACAACCTTTTTCTGTCAATAAAAGGGCGATGATAGAATAGGAAGCAGTAGGTGCTCACGAAAATATTTTGTGAAAAGATTGAAACTGATGTATATTTTTTGTGTTTTATTTCTTTAGATGCAAAAGAAGCCAAAATATGACTACCAAAATAAAATTTAATTTTGTGTTTACATATCATTTTCAAATCAGACAAAACCCAAATTGAAACTCAATCTCCTTGAATAAGATGCAAGAAAAACGAAAACGTGATGTTTCGTTATTAAACTTACTTTTCTAACGTCTGAGAGTACAATCAAATGTAAATTGGCAAAAAATAGTGTGTGGATCAGGGGGTGTTTGCTTTCCCAGAGAAATTAAAGTGATTAATTGACGACGCCCCTAAGATTACTAACATTGAAAATAGTTGTACAAACCAATTGAATGTTCAATCCACAAAATGAATTGCCGAGACGCCGGATACAACACCAATTTCCTTAGATGGGACATCCTTGAAATTGACACTGCTGTGAGCTAGCTTTATTCACCTTTAGAAAGGAAGTCGTTACAATGGAGTAAAAGCTACGGTCAATTTAATCTTATCGATAGGTAATTAAAAATATATGTCTTAACTTGAATGTTGCGTTAGATCTTAGGTTTCAAAGAGATTAATGAAATTAATAATATTATAGTTGTTTAGATTCTTTATTAATTAAATTATTTAGGCTGTTGCAACTAAGTAAAAATAAACCATGGCTAATTCCTTGAAGGATTTTCTTATATACGTAATACAACATTCGTTCGGATTTTCGTTCAAACATAGCCAGTTGAAAACGCTAAGCACAGCATTGCCTAGTATTCTTCTCTCCCAGCTTATCCTCCTTTCTCGCGACATAGATGTCGTTTAGGAATCTTGGCTCAAGAAATATCATATGCTTAATATACAAACTTTCTAAACTTAAAAATGAAAATAAAGAAATTCCGAAAAAAAAACAGAGACAGGCAAAATTCGTGAAAATACTATGACACTAGGCTGAAAATTGTTTGTGATATGATATGTAAGCAAGCGATTAGTGACTTAGTAAGCAAGTAGAGGAAGGATATTTAGTTCCGAGACGTGACGAAGCGAGCGTTGTAAGTGAACGTTGTCACAGTTGGTCCCGAGCGTATAGAAATGATAATTAGAAAATCGCGAAACCTGACTAATATACAGCTTAAAACCTTTAACTTGGAATTACGTAGATCGGCCCAGTAGAACCAGTATAACCCGTGTGTTTTAAATAGGTGTAAAATATTTTAATTATATGGTGTTAAAAATCTGAAAACTAAAGAAAATATAAAGTCGACGCTTATAAAAAATAATTAGCAAATCGATCTTGTTGAACTCGCATGAATGACATACCAAAAGTTTATCTATACATCAGAACAATTCGAATATTATATGGAAGGCTAGACTCTAAAATCTAGAATCCATTTTGTTTAAAAAAATCTTGAACGCGTCTATTAGTACTGCGGAAACATCTGACTTATCAAGTATATATTTTTCTAAAATCGGCAGTCAAATAATCCATTATTGTACGTTTTTATGCACGTTAAAACTATTGTTTAATTACAATCACAATAAATATTAAATGTATAGGTAATAAATAGTATATTTATAATATAAACTTAATGAATTTTGTTCAAATACTATTTTATAAATACATTTATTGCAGTTTTTATAACTATTTCCGCGAAGTGCGCTAACCTAAAAATTAAATATTTTTGTTTTTAATTTTCTACAACTTTAGAATTTCAGACAATAATTATTCTGATTCTCTCACCATTAAAATGTTAAATTATATCCGCATTTATGATAAAAACTCGAACTCGAGTGGCTTAATGCAGAAATAACTATTTTTCCTATTTTCGACACCCCAATGGGTACCAGGGATTTCGAATAAGAAGAAGAAGAAGAATTAAGTCTTGTCTGCTATTTTAAGATTTTTATATTTTTGTGAGTGTTATAACCACTGAAATATAAAAGTACAACTGCTTTATTCCTTTTACATTTACAAATTTTTCAAAAATTGAAATTTTAAATGTATAAAGAACCCGATTTTACGCGTAAACGATTATTCACACGAAAAAATGGTTTTTATTGTGCTAGATGAGACGCATCTTCGGACAAAGCTCCTTAATTAAACTAATATTATTAACGCGGCAAAATGATGTTAAAGTTTACAGTTTTTTATTTTTTCTAAAGAAGTGGTACCTCCTAGATCTTCAATCGCCAAGAGAAACCTATCATCAAAAGAAAACAAGTTCTTTTCTTCTTCAGCTTCATTCTTTTAGATTTTAAAGTAAAATACATTACCCTACTCATTATTTATTATAAAGAAAAATAGAATTTAACGTTTTGAACTTTTTTATTTATTTTTTATATGGATCAACATTTGTTGACTGATTTGATAAGCTACATTATTAGATCACACAAATTGTAACGATATCAACGATATGAATGCAATTTTAGGAACCTAAATGGTTACAAAACTTCGAACAAACAAGAAGAGGTTGATCCTTTACAAACGTAATAATAAATTATTGGAATTACTTTTAATAAATAATTATAAATAAAACATCAACACATCCATAAATAATAAAACAAGAGAGATGAATCAAATCACCACTCTATAAACCCACTATAATATGATTGTAACTTGCTTGCTATTTGTTATGTAACTTGATTCTTTGTATTATGAAATAAATAAACTGAAATTCTGCAATTTGATTCTTATATGAAGTATGCAAAATGACTATTTTGTGTTAAAACTCTTTTAAAGATCATTAAAGAGAATTATTAAATTGTTACACCGTTGTCGTAAGAAGAGCCATACCACCTCATGTCGTAAGAAGAGCCACACCACCTCATGTCATGTACCTCTCTCTAACTGACGGTTACTACGAAATGAAGGGAAATACTTTAGGATTTTTGTTACCTTTTTAGGAAATTGCAGCTTTTTCGGATGTTCTTTGCCGGTAATATTTGCAATTCCCTATCGAAGAATAACGAATGTGTTTATTTTTACTTTTTTATTTTATTAATGAAGCCAGGAGAACACATTCATTAACGCCTTTAATACCTAACTTTTTCATTCTGAAGCAGTCATTCAGCTACACGTAGTGAACGAATATGCCAAACAAATGTTTTATTTATCCAAAAGAGTATTAGATTTTCCTCCATCCTGTTTGCACAGAAATATAGGTTTGTGTATTTTATTTGTCGTGCCGACATAAGGTACGTAAAAGCACTTGTATGAATTCTCAACACGTCTTTATTAAAAGCTTTCCTCTTAGTAGATGAGTGTGTATAACTGAAGCTCAAGAAACTTATATTTCACTGCAAAGAAGTAGGACGAATCGTGTATGGCTTCACACTTTGTTATTACACGTAAGCTTATGATGCATTCGTTGCATTCTCAAATACAGTTACTCTATACTGTCTTACCTATACAATTTCAATGTTTTAAAAAAGTAGACACAATATTTTTATTTAAATTAAATCGGAGGAATTTTCTTGAAAATTCCAAATACATTCTTGTCTTTTTATTTGAAAAGAAATGTTTTTTCCATTTTACAACCTCAACTTCTGGCGCAACATATGAGTTTTCTTGGTATCCCTTTGTCAGCAACTTGTTTATTCTGAAGTGTTTGTGATGTCGGGGTATATGCTATTAAATTCCCACAAGATTACGAACAACAGTTCGAAAGTGCATGGTCGTGAGGTTTTCGTAATTGTATTTATATCAACTTTCTTTACTTTTAATTAAGTGTGGCTTTATTAGTTTGGAAGTTAAATTGTAAATATCTTGTGTTTGTGTAGAATAAACATCCTTTTGATTTCGTTTCATTAAGAAAGTCTGTATGCGTATGTAGGTGTATTAAAATTGAATAGTAACATAGCGTAGGCAGATTAAAGCTAATTGTCAAATAGCGTGTTCCCACCTTGTTTATTTATTTTAATGTATCTTTATTTATACTGTCACTTATTTGTTTTATTATCTTTTCTGCATATATGATTTTATGCTTAGGAGCAATCTCCTAACAAATTACTGTCTTGATACCACCAATAATCATATTCGTAATTGGCATTAAATATTAATGAATTGCAGAAAATTCAATCTTTAGTTTAATACCCGCGAAATCCACAGCGTGGAGGTTAACAAACATAAACAAATACAAACTTATTTTATTGTAATAAAACAGGAGTGAACTTATCTGCTTATTGCACATTAAAGGATTTAAAAAAATGTAGTGTAAGAATGCTTTAAATTATAAAAAGGCTTTTTTCATCTTTTTAACGCTTATATAGTAACTTTAAAAGTAAAACAAAATTTGGACTAAGTGGCTCTTAAAGAGTAACAAAAAAGTTTTAATTTGCCGATATAAAATTGAATCATTCTTGCAAATTAATTATTATTGATTGACCTTGTCGGCTAAGAACTTCATCATAATAATGCACCTTCGTAGCAAAAATTATATATGAAAGAGTTTAACACTTTTCTTGCACCTACTTTTAGTTTGATATAAATACATTTATATTTTTAATAAGAAGAAAATTCTTTCTATTTTTTTTTTGATAACTAACTTTCAGTTTCAATATTCTTCAGTAGTAACACTAGATAATTCTGTAGTATACTTTAGTTAACACTTAATCTATTCGTGCTATTAGATTTACTGTTTTTTCAGAAACTTACTTACTTACTTACTTTTTTTTATTAAATACTGCCTTTGAAATGTATTTAATGGAATCCTTGAGTCGCATGCAAGGCGGAATACTTGAGTTTTCAAACAACATTAACTTTTTAACCAATTTCGAGGGACTATTATTTTAGTAATTTGCTTCTCATGAAACAAGAAGATGTGTATATTGAGGTGATTTTTAATATGCCCCACATTCAGGGCAATCCATAAAATAAATGAGGTGATATAAATGACAAAATATAAACTATATACATTTTTTCCTGACGTTGACAGCGTCATAAAATATCTGCCGTGAAATTTAATAAAAGAAAATAAAATAATACCCCAATATTTTTACTTTTTCCCAATTGGCTAACTCAGGTTTAATTCGATAGAGCATGAAATAAATGAAATAATAAAATCTTATTGATTCTTATACCTGGAAGAAAAGAACTTACTACCAAGACACTTGGACTTCCGCAACTGGACAACAGAAAGCTAAACTCTATATGTGAAAAGAAAAAGAAGTGGATGCTTGTATACACATCAAATAAACACATAGATAAATTGAAAACACAGTCTTTATTTTTATTAATGAAAATAAAAGAAATCTAATTCAAAGAAAAATTATTTAGAACAGAACAGTAAAGTAAAATAGGAAATTCTTCCCTGAGCTTGTTCAAATGTGTTAATTAGTCGTTAATAACCTGACATAGGGCTATAACAGTTCTCCATTTGAGCAAACTGACATCAATCAATGTTATTAATTAAAAATATTTACAAATGTTAAAATAAATTTAATTTATGATAATTAAATTTTAATAAAGAAATTTAAATTGTTTTATTCGCAAGAATTTTATTATTTAAAAACTTTTAAAGTGAGAAAAATTAATTCTGAAATGATTCGGATTGTCTTTATAATTTTGTTATTGAAAAATTAAATCAAAACCTTTTATTTTGACCAACCTTGTATATAAAGTCCGTCGAAATCCACTTCAATCTTATTTTAAAATTGGTAGTACTGCATTTAAATCTGTCAGATGATTTTATAAGGTAAATACGTCGAATATCCAAATCAATATTGGAAATAAAATCGTTCTTGAATTTATTTTAATAAATAACTCGTTCACAATTCCATATATTTGTAGAATAACAAATAAATCTTCTTTAATTTAAAATATTCAGGTAAATATTCCTTATACTTCGTCGAATTTTCTTTTGTTGACATCCAAACATATGGTTAACACTTTTAACCTCACTTATTTTTCAGATTTTTGATCTCGAGTCGAACGTGGATTCTCCAAATGCGTTTTATCGACTGTATCGATAATGTATGTATAATGTATGTGTATCGAACAATATCAACCCGCTTGTTTATGGCGTCACTTGACTGAAACAGCTGATTATAAATAACACTAATTTTAATTCTAAAAAAATAGGATTGTAGCTGGCAAAATAACGATTAAAACAACATCAGACACTTATATTCTACAATTTATCATAACTGAGAAAATTAACAAAAACAATTGATAAAGAAAAAATCTCATTAGAGCTTAATTATACACAAAACTCATTAAATCCAGCTTTATCCTTTACAAAATGAATACATATCTACACTATGTAATTGATACATATAAAATTTCCATAAGAACACCTTTACAATAGAACAAAAACATAAATAAAGATTCCTCTCTACGATTTGATAGACCCAACGATGCTTATACAAAATCCCTCATCAAAATCAACTTAATAAAGTTAAATTATAGTCAACTTATCCAGCATACAGTCCTCCAAGTGTTTGATTTAAAACAATGGTGAAAAATTTTCTATAAGAGTCAATATTTGGAAAAATCGAAGCTTTCAGCTAAGCCGAAACCTTCATTAGAATAAATGCTCTTTATTATTATACAAGATATTGTAAGTTTATTGTGCTAGATTAGTCATTACAAAATTCACCTAATTTACATAATTTTAGTTAAATATGATCCCGAAACTGAGTAAGTCTCGTGGAAAACAGAAAAAATCTTCCTACGTTAACGATCGTTGAGCTTAAATTTAATCAGGAAAATTAAATCTTCCAGACATATGGGAAAACCATCCTAATATGTGACTTGGGTTGCATAAAACATGTATTAGTATGAAAACAATCTAATGATTGATATCCTTTTTATAATTCAGACTTTTTATATATAAAAATTGAGGTTACGTCTTCATGAAATTTATCCTGCTTAATTTGTATTTTAAAAATTGATAAATCTATCTGTGACCTAACATGTAGCCTTTATATTAAATAAACCTAACATCCTAGCATGTCTAGCTTTTATTTTATTTTATTGCATGAAATAAATATTTTTATGTTTACGATCAAATCGTCCAATAAATTCTCAGTGAGATGAATTCATGACATCTCAATATATTGATTTCAAAATGTTCTAGTATTTTTCTAACCTAGATTAGACTTTTGCTTCGAGGTTAGCACTTATTAGAGATAAAGTTCGCGGTTACATTAAAGGTTAAGTTGATGATAGGCCTAAAGCTAGTTTAGTGGTAAAGAGGGATAGGGAATGGAAGCGGGTAAAACGGTTAAGAGATGCTAATAAAGGATGAAATAGGATGGGGAAGGGTGACACAGACTGAGACAAGAGACATAAAAATGAAAAAAGGTGGAAAGCGATAAAATAGAGTGGGGAAAGATGGGAGACGGTGATAGAAGGGGATAGCATGTGGCAGAGAGTGGAAGAAAGTGAGAGAAGGTAAAATAACGTAAGAATGAGTGAAAAGAGTTGAAGAAGTGCAAGAGAGGGTGATAGTGGGTAGGTAAGAAAGGGTAGAGAGGGTGATAACGCATGAGAAAAGGTGGGAAGGAGTGAAAGAGGGAAATAAAAGATGGAAGGAGGTGATAGAAAATGGAAGAGAGTGGTAGAGGGTGAATATGATGTGAGAGTGAAAGTGAGGGTGATAGAGAGGGCGAGAGTGGTATATTGTTTTAAAACTTAGTTAAGGCCCGTGTATTATAGTAACTGTCACTATTATTAATGTTATTTATGCTGATGCTGAAGTGTAATATTTGGTTACTGGCATTCAAAACTTCTATGCAAATGTAACATTTGCCCTTGCCACATCATTTCAATTATAAATGCTAATAATCAAATGATGACTATTATCGTTAATTGTTGTTATTGCTTCAGTTCCGTTTAACTTTCGTTACTTGTAGTTGTAACATAAATAAATTATTATGGGCCACTGCTGCGACTTGTTCAGAAGGAAGCATTGGTTGCGAGTCGTCAAAACTTGGTTACGGTTACAATCCTAGCTTTCAAATAAACAAAGAAAAAATTAAAAAATGAAAGTAGTAGAATTCGAAATTTTCTGGTCCATAATAATTTAATTAAAGACGCCCCAAATATCTGCATACCCTAATAACCTTCTAAATGCCCCAAATAGTCTTCTAATTGCCCCAACGTTGCATGCGACAAATTTGCTACGATATAGGGGTTTATAATTTTTTGAAATGAATTATTTATTATATAAACTTATAACAAAAAAAAGAGACAAAACCAATAAACTATATTCAAATGAACAAGATACAACTCCTTACCTTGTCTGAGTTTATTCTGCTTCGGCTTATCTTGACTTAGTTAAAATAATCTACATATCCCACAAAATTTAGACTCTCGGTTTGATTGATACTAAAGTAATCTATTTCTTTTGATTCAAAAAGGCTGATCTTTTTAAATAAAGTTGAATTACTAATTTGTAAAATGTCTTCAATAACATAAATCATAAATGTGTTTTTTTGCTGCTTATTCAAATCAATCAATCGCAAAATTTCTTAATTCTCTATTTTGGAATTCATATGATAAACAACATTATGTTTTTAAATATAAAAAAGTTATTTCAATTATAATGTGTTTATAATTATTCTTTTACATTGGGATCTTGCTCTTAATAATAATAATAAAAGGTGATACTTATATTTTAAAAACACTCACGGTTTATTATTTAATTGAATTAAATTTTTTGCCACAACCAAATTTCATCTCCAACTTTAAAAAGTGACTCCACCTCTATACACATCCATACAGAATATAATATTATTTGCTTGTATTGCAATATTAAATAATTATTATTCATAAACCAAAGGTAAGTCTTGATTTTCCAGTAATTCCATTCAACTTCAATATGTTGATCTCATTAAGAAAATTTCCCATTATTGTTGAGAAAAACATTCGTTTTTATTGTCAAATTTTAGTTTATGCATTTTCATATTAGAATATAAAACTGTAAGAAGGAACATAATCATATACCACATACTCTCAATATGGCGGAGTAGGTGTTCCCGGTTTTTTAATGAGATATTTTCAGTGGCGGTTCTCACTGTCACGAAATGCGCACATAAACTACATAACCTCAATTTTAAAACATAGTATTTTGAAATTAATCATAGAATATAAATTCTATACTTAATATTTAAAAAAAAACGAATACTTACTTATGAAATGTAATTCCCTTCTTCGTATTTGTCTGAGTTTGAAAGAAAAGCAGATTTAGGTGGTGTCTAATGGCGGCCAGTGTGATTTCATATCCGTCGCTTTTAAAGTTGAGCTCGTTTCTACAGTTTTATATTCTAAGATTTTTCACAATTAAATCAAACACTTTGTTTATATAGTAAATTACTTAAATTATATGTATGTCTTTAAATTATAACCTCTAAATATTATCTGACGCCTGTTCGTTTTGCTTTTGTTTGTTTTTATTGAACATAACCTTATAAAAATTGGTTTTGAAAAGCTCTAAGAAAGCATTTACTTCCTTCAACAATTTAGAGCTACAAATTTGTTAAAGAATGGCTTTCTTTATATACTATTTCAAGCAACAATTGTTTTCAACATGAAACAATGAAATATGACTTTTCCAAATTTCCACTAACCTTATTTCATTTCAAATTTTTTTTACAGAAAAACTATTTATTCCCTCTTGTAAATCACAAGAAGCTTGCGAATCTGCTGCTATACATATATTTGGCATACATAGTAGAATATATATCTAAATTTTGTTGTCGACGGAACAACATTGTAATAATCTTTATTACTAACGTAAATTTATAAAAACACAATTTTCCAGTGCTTCTTCTTTATGTAACAACTAAAAGTTTCTCTATAAACATAAAAGTCCCACGCATGGGCGCCAATTAACGTTTACTTATTGCACAAACGAAAAGAAATGTTTTCATCAAAACAAGACCCAGCGATTAGGCGTCAATAATAATACTTAAAAAAAAATCACAATCTGAATACTTACTGTAGTGCTCATAAAAACTATACTTACTATAATGCTCCGGCTCATAAGATCTCTTTATATAAAATTATATTTCAGGCGTAGGTCTGGTTTTCATGGCTTTCGAATTGTAAAAAACAAGAGGTACTAGACATAATAAAAATATGTATATATGGCCGCCATCTGCTTGGTAGTCATTTACATCAATATTCGCAAACAGAAACGAGTAGCTACGTTAGTATTAAACTAATTGGAATGTTTTAGAAACTTCCACAAGTAAATGGTCCTATATTATCTCGTTAATAATTGATTTAAATTCTCATTTATTCATAAGTAAAATAATAGATTGATTTCACATAAAAATCATTAGAACAAAGGTAATACTATTGTCTTAAGGATCTTTAGTGAGAAAGAGTTGAATATGTGAATAACAAACAAGTTCCAATAATAATGGTACACCTAAATTAGCATAACATAGACAGCACACTTACTTCTATTTAGCAAATTATCCATTAGTCCTGGGTACATTAGTGGCATTCCAAAGTTCTTTAAACTTCCAAGAAAACAACACGTAAACAAAAATGTCCTTGTTTCACTTATCATTAAATACAAAGTACTCCAATAATTGTGGAAATCGAAAATATTCTAATTGTTACTAAAACACTATATTGACACGTTTTAACTAATTGATCCGGAAGAACTTAAGATTTAAACTTCTGTCTTAACAACTTTATTAATCGAATGATTAAACAACTGTACTGGATTAACGATAATTAAAGCTCTGTACTGCATTCAAATTTGATGCGTCTACTGACACCTGTACTGTAATCGTGTGCTGGGCACTAATCCGACTCTCTATGCGAAACTATCTGTAAAACGGACTCTACGGCAATCACTGTGGTACTGCTTCGGGGATGAAGAATTTTTATATGATTTATAAATAAACGTAAGCAGGAAATTTTAAACTAGCCTATTGCTAAATAGCCTGACTTTTATATACCAATCGGGAACAAGCATTCAAAAAGCTTCTAGAGAATTCTATATGATTTCGCCGGACTTCATCACAAACTTACACATGGTTTCAATATTGTTTTATTCGTTAGCATTTGAGGAGACTTGTTTATACAAATTTGCCGATAAGCACGCATAGGAAATAATAAATTTAACTAAATGTCATTTAATCCTTTTGTTAGAAGGACGGCAGCACTTTTGAATATTTATAAATTCATTTTTATCTGGAGTCTTTTCTTCGAACGACATTTGTAGTCGTGAGAACGACTTAAAATAAGTTTTGGCAAATAAAAAGACGTCATTTGCTGTAATAAGGAGTCTACGTTTATTCTGGAAGGAATTTTATCAGTATGGGAACATGTAGAGGTGACCCTTGATATTTAAGAAAACACCATTTGAATTAAACTGAAGTCTGCAGATTTTAACCCAACGAAAAATACATTGAAGAATGCAGGACCGTGCCATGGTTTTTTAATTAAAGCGCAGCCTCTAAACATGTTTTTCACTTATTTTATCAAAATGAACCAATGTTTAAACAGGGTGTAACTAATATAATAGAAACCTTGTAATAGGTGGTATCTGTAAAGATGTAGAACATATTTCTTTATCAATACAGATAAGAACAGGATTTCTAAAATTTGTTTGAAATCTTCCTGCTAAATATTATAATACGGGTTATATCTTCCTAACATGATTGAAAGTCATGACAATATGTATAAACAGATAAACACAGAATTGAAAAATGTAGATACGAGGAGGTATCATATTTATGTTGCACTCAACGATATATACCCTAGTCTTACACAAGTGACATACCTTCTTCGAACAATCACAGTTTGGTGTTGTCTACTTGTTAACAGAGTGTCAAACAGTTCCAGTTTGTGTAGGATAGTGGATTATAGTAAATGGGGTTTCTAATTATATACAAATCTCTTTTAAGGTGTCAAATAATAAAGACAAAGGAGAATCAAGTTGTGAAGTGAAACGCACTGTATATTATAGAAGCAGGGTATAAATTTCTATGAGACAAAACTATACCTAGAAGAAAATAAGTAAATAAGAAGATATTATGTTCTGTACTGGTGCAGCACAACAATAAACATAACCTTACTTTCAAACCTTTGCTAACACATGAAATATCTTTGAAAGCTTGATGTCAACTCCTCGATTTTAATTAATATAAGACAGTTTCCATCCTATACGTAGGAAGTGTATGTAAATTGGGATGAAACGGAAACAATTAACTGACCAATCACTAACAAAATGCGGTCAAGTTCTTGTAACAACCAAAATATATGTAGGTCAACTTTGATAATACTAACCCTATCTCACACGAATTGGACCAAGCAATAAATTTTGTTTTTAATATTAATTGCAGAAACATACTGTTACAATTTTTCTTTAAAGGCTTTTCCCCAGTTCAATTTCACTTAATGTTTAAGCTAAAATTTTTCTTTCTTAAAAGGCTTTTCTCTAGTGCGTTTATCACATTTATGTCATTCCATATATGGCAATGTTTATGGGCACACCGTTCTATTGGCTTTGCCATATTTGGTAATATTTCCGTTCAGGCTACCTCATTGGTGAATTCAGCTTTATCTCGGTTTTCTTGAACCTTTTTGATGAGATAATCACTTTTATGCTTTTTAAAGTTAGTTGTAATTTGACTTGCAAATAGAGTGTTTACTTCATTCCAGTTTTAGGAAATTTTTGATAATTTCTCTCTTTTTGAGTTTATTGTGGAATGTAGTTTAGTCCTGGTGATCAGTTTTTCACGGTGGTGATTGTTTGGGTCACAGGAATCCAATTTATTGGTCTTTTAACCTCTACTGCAAGGTACACCTTTTTTT
Source organism: Agrypnus murinus (assembly GCA_929113105.1). NCBI lineage: Eukaryota > Metazoa > Arthropoda > Insecta > Coleoptera > Elateridae > Agrypnus > Agrypnus murinus. Next base: position 122,983,106 of record OV816030.1, read on the forward strand.
ATTACTCTATCTTTATGATTATCTCTAACAGCTCCTTGTTTTGTAGGAATACTTTTCAAACAAATATAACACGAGGTGATAATCCACCCGTATCTATCGATTAAAGTCGATGAAAGACATCTTTTCCGGTAGGCCTGTGGTTATGTTGATAAACAGTTAATTCATACAGAATTTCCTTCTAGGCTTTTTTTCTTTTTCCGCCTTTTTCCGGTTCTTTTTGTTTCCGGTAACTACTTTACCTCCTTCTTCACGATCTGGTTATGGCAGCACTCTATCTGTAATTAAAGTATTTTTACCAGCTACCTACAAGTGTAAAAGAGGACAAACCAACACCAACATCAACACAGAACTCAACACCTAAACGAAAACTCATTTTTCTCTTCTTAACTTTTAGGTTATGTAAACTAGTAATTCATAAAATTCATTTTAACAGATTATACTAACAGCGCAGTTGGCGCTTGCATTACTTTTCTGCAGAAAGCGTAAGTCTGATTCAAATATTCAATTTAGTTAAAATATGTAATTAAATAATTGCTATTTTGATTGTGTAAATTTATCGATTGTAGAATTGTTTAAGATTTCCGATTTCATAACGTAATATTTTCTTTACTTTTATTATTATTAAGGGTTTATTTACAAATAGTTTTGTGTTCTGTATAATCATTGCATATGGTGTGTACCACACAATTTCTTTTTTTATGTTTTAGAATAAATAACCTTCTCTTTCTTTTATATCTGTGCCTTTCATTTCTATCTACGCTTGTGCTGAGTTTAAATGGCGGCTGCTATCTTAGAGCAGACGTTTGCCGGACCCAAAGATTCAATCAGTTTAAGGTTAATGTTTTGTGTAATAAATTTTAATATAGCTGGGACTTCTTTTAACACCGTGAGCTAGCCGGTCAGGAAGTTCCCGTTATAATGCAATTGAAAACGTTTATTTAGTAATACGAAAACAGTTCTTTTCTTGCTCTTTCTGTAGGTATTTCTAATTCAAAGTATGGATGACATTTTGCATCGTAGATATTACATCTTTGTTTATATAAGCCTCAGTATGGCTTTTATAGATCATTTTTGTTTCTTTTCAGCTACCAATTTACAAACAAAAAATAATATTACGAAATATGACATTTTATTCTATATTAATCAGTTCCATTATCCTTGCAATTCCAAACATCCACAAAATTAATGTTGTCTATATCAGCATTCAAGTCGTTAATTGGAAAGAACCACGAAACCTGCAGTGCAATTTACTTGGTGTACGGCTAATAAGCTTCCGGTGGTTACGTATAAAATGAACATTACATAAATTCACAACAACCTGCTGAAATCTAGGAGATGAAATTTATACAAAAACAATTTATTGTTCTATAATTTAGATACCTACCTACATATACCCACTGTTTATGTAGCTATGTACAACATTAACAGTTATGGAATTCGAGCTCGGTCAACATTAACCTTATTATGTACGTTATAGAATAATTATGAATAAGTTTTGAGTTACCTAATTTTTTAATTAGGTTTATTTTAGGTTTCCCATCTCCCTCTGCAAGACTTCTAAAAGCATTTAACTGTTTACGGCTGTTCTATAGGAAAGTTAATTTATATTCATTAGTTTGAAGTACTTATACCCTATACATCTAAAACGCTAAACTCAACCTACAAATAATTTCTCACAAAAAACTTTCGTGGGCTATAGTAAAAACAAACTCTTTTAAAATAAAGCAAATTGCTTTTTTTATATTCAGTTAAAACGCTTGTTGAATACCACTGTCTTTTTGAAATCGTTACTCAGTGGCATTAGTTAATTATTTAAAAGGGCTGGAAAATTAATTGTGCTAAATAAGAACTTGAATTGACTTTAATTAACTAAAATGCATAAAATGCATCTGTTTTTAATTAAGTTGTATCAGAATGAAGACTGCAAGAAAATGAAAATGAACAAAGCACGATACTGTGTCAACACATTAACGAATCGTAACAGGTACTGTGGACAAGTTTATACCCACCATATTTATGTCACATGGTGACATCAATATTTTAAAGAGGAGAATTCTTAACCACCACCAATTCTCACCCACTGAATGAATAACTTATTATCCATGAATTTATATACTTGAAGCAACATCTAGTGGAGTGGATAGCCGCGCGATAAAGAGTTCAACTCTTAAGCAAGCGGTCCGGTTTGATTCCCGGAACCGACGAAAGCGAATTTCTCATGACACTAAGGGTTCAGTACACTCCGCCGTGCTGTCGGAGAGGCACGTTAAGCAGTCAGTTCTGACTTCCACGTGTGGTTGTAGTTAATAAGAGCCACATTGCACTTAAATAATTTTATGAAAGCTAAATACAATTTACGACATTTGATTGACTGAAACATGTGTAAATTGCTCTTGATTGAAAATTTAGTTCATTAATTAATTGAAATTTTAAATTATGCCCTAAGATTTAATCGGATTGGAAATTTGGCAAAATCAACTTTTGCTGCAGTGAATGTAGTAAATTGGTCTTTGTAAGATTGGGTTTGTGGTTTTTGGTTTTCAGGCGCATTCGTTTTGAGGGGTTAGGTTGTTTAGATTTGTTGTATGACCTGGATTTTATGCCTTTTTTGATTTTCTAGCACTTTAGTAAAACAGTTTTAGAATCTAACACTGGCGGATTCCTCTCTGATTATTTGTATTCTAGTATTTGGTTAATAATAATAATAGGCTTCATTTAATAATCGCAATAAAACTATAATGTTTATCTAGGGACACTTTTAAATATGTTATATAAGAACATTAAGAACATGAGTCACTTAAAACTAGAGAAACACAGCAGCAAGCAGTACAGAACAATTTTTATGTTAATGCAATAACTATTATATTAGAAAATATCCCAATGTAGTTTAGCTTGTTTTTGAACTTATTACAACTAAGAATTCTAAGATCAGAACCGAAAGAGATTTGTGAAATAAATAAAGATTAGTAAAAGTTTCACAGTTTTATTAAAATATAACCTGACAATATTGTTTCAAATTGAAACATTGAAACAATATTGTCAGGTTATATTTTAATAAAACTGTGAAACTTTTACTGATCTTTATTTATTTCATGATTATGGAGTTCAATAAAGTAAGGCTGGAAACAATAAACAAGAAAGAGATTTGTTCAAAAGAACATGAATAATAAACAGTAAAAGATTAATATAAAAAAATCAAATAATCATGGTAAAAAAGAAATTATAATAGATCACACAAAAATTAATTTAAATTAATTCTCAAATAATCCCTATCAATAGAAATAATTATTCAAGATTAAGGATTTTTATACAGTTCTTAAAATACTACATTTACACATAGTCAATGAATTAAATTAATTAATAAGCTTAACAGAAATGTATATTACTTATGACATCTGCAGAAACAGTAATATAGATTAAATCTGGCAACTGCGCCACAAGTATATTTGAAAAAACAAAAAATAGCAAGGTTTATCTTTATTGCATAACCTAAAAAGAATGAAAAGAAGGATTGTTTATACAGTTATTAGATAAGGGAAGACTCTGTATGTTGAAAGGATGTATATTGTGTCTTCCTGATTTGATAATACACTTGGCTTTTTAGTTGCGGTTCGTTCCAACAGTGGAGGATAATAATACTCAATGTTCCGGAAGGTATCTTCCCAGTAATGTGGTGAGAGTAGGCAACGTGAAAAGAAACGTAGCGTTAAATTAAAGCTAAAAACAAAAAAGGCTAGAAAAGAATTCTGTATTAATTTAACAGTTTAACAACGTAAACTACGGCTTACCGAAATTAGATTCTTTCTTCGGCTTAAAAAAATAGAGGCCCATTGGAAAAACAATCGTCTCTTGCTTAATTGGAAGGTATTTCTACAAAACAAGGAATCGTTAAAAATAACCATAATGAATAAATTAGTTTAGAAGTGTACCTTGGTTAAGTAGCTATTAGAGATCAACAAGTTGGGTTCCTGTGACTATAAACTATCGCCTTCGTGAAACCAAATAACTAAATCACCAGGAACTTATTTGATTTCATCCACAAAAAACTCAAAAAGAGAGAAATTTGCAAAACTTCTTACATGAAGGAAATCATACTACTAGCAAGATAACTTATGATCAACTGCGCAACAAAAGATAGAAACATGGTTATCTTATCCAATGTTTGTGAAAAACAGTGATAACGACGAGTTTACAATGCTGAAATCTGAATAGAAACATAACCAAATAAGTAATAACCAATAAAAAGGTGTGCCTACAAACACGACCATATTTGGAGTGACAAAACTGATATTAACACAATGAGGAAAAGCCTTTTAAGAAGAAAAGGTTTAGGTTAAACATTGAAGTGAAATTGAACTGGAGAAAAGTAAAAAAATATTGTAACACTACAAAGAAGAGAGTTTGAAATTTGCAAATATTATCTAATGGCCTGATCTTAAATGTCTTGTTACCCACAAAATGGGAACTGCTTATTGGGAAACGGTAACAACCTTTAACCGCAGTTAAATCTGTCGGCTGCCAGCTAAGTAGTGGGAGATCGTGGGTCTCACTAAAGGTCTTCTGTAATGGGCGCCAAGAATCGTCTAAAATAGTTACAGTATTGGCCGATAAAGTCTGAAAAGAACAACACATTTGCGATTACTACCAATGTGGTCGACTTTCCCCAATAATGACTCCTCGATGGCTGAAAATATAAACTCCAAATACCACACATATAAATAATAAGTCGTCAAGTAAAATATATACAGTGCTTTATTATCAAATTAACAAATTATCAATTAAAACAAATTAATCTATGCTATTACTTACTCTAAAGTCGACTTGACCTCAAGTCTCAAAAACGCAATAAGCAAAGGGCACGGTAAAATTTAACGCGACTACAGGTACCCATCAGATTGCGCAATCATCAACTCCAGTAGTGAGCTATTCAACTATTACGAAGCAAAGCTTATACGTACTCACTCGCAAATATTCCTAACAATATCATACAGTAAACAATATGTGACAATTATTATTAAATTAAATTAAATTATATATATATATATATATATATATGTATGGCGATCGACGAGTTCCGGGACACCAAAAAATTCTTATGTACACCAGGTTTATTAAACCATATATAATGTAAGCTTTTCGGAACTCTTTAAATTTTTTAAAAATACAGAGCCGTTTTGATTTTAGGGATATATCGATGAGTTCCGGGACTCTTCTTATTTTTGCATTTGAACTCCATTACATAGGTATAACATTTATATACACCTAGTTTAAATACATATTTAAACAATTCTTTTTAAAAATCTTGAATTTACAAACAATACTAAGCCCTTTTGGTTTTTGTTATATATCGATGAGTTCCAGGACTTTTCTTATTTTTACATTTCAAATTCATTACATAGGTATTCACACCTATATATAATTATGTAGTTTATATGCCATATGTAAACAATGCTTTCTAAAAAAACCTTGAATTTTCTAATAATACCAAGCCGTTTTGGTTTTTGTTATATATCGATGAGTTCTAGGACATTTCTTATTTTTACATTTCAAATTCATTACATAGGTATTAACACCTACATATATATAATTATGTAGTTTATATGCCATATGTAAACAATGCTTTCTAAAAAAACCTTGAATTTTCTAATAATACCAAGCCGTTTTGGTTTTTGTTATATATCGATGAGTTCCAGGACTTACATTATTTTTACATTTCAAATTCATTACATAGGTATTCACACCTATATATATTATAATTATGTAGTTTATATGTCATATGTAAACAATGCTTTCTAAAAAAACCTTGAATTTTCTAATAATACCAAGCCGTTTTGGTTTTTGTTATATATCGATGAGTTCCAGGACTTTTCTTATTTTTATATTTCATATTCATTACATAGGTATTCACACCTATATATTATAATTATGTAGTTTATATGTCATATGTAAACAATGTTTTCTAAAAAAACCTTGAATTTTCTAATAATACCAAGTCGTTTTGGTTTTTGTTATGTATCGATGAGTTCCAGGACTTTTCTTATTTTTACATTTCAAATTCATTACATAGGTATTCACACCTATATATTATAATTATGTAGTTTATATGTCATATGTAAACAATGCTTTCTAAAAAAACCTTAAATTTTCTAATAATACCAAGCCGTTTTGGTTTTTGTTATGTATCGATGAGTTCCAGGACTTTTCTTATTTTTAAATTTCAAATTCATTACATAGGTATTCACACCTATACATTTTAATTATGTAGTTTATATTGCATATGTAAACAATGTTTTCTAAAAAAACCTTGAATTTTCTAATAATACCAAGCCGTTTTGGTTTTTGTTATGTATCGATGAGTTCCAGGACTTTTCTTATTTTTACATTTCAAATTCATTACATAGGTATTCACACCTATATATATTATAATTATGTAGTTTATATGTCATATGTAAACAATGCTTTCTAAAAAAAACTTGAATTTTCTAATAATACCAAGCCGTTTTGGTTTTTGTTATATATCGATGAGTTCCAGGACTTTTCTTATTTTTACATTTCATATTCATTACATAGGTATTCACACCTATATATTATAATTATGTAGTTTATATGTCATATGTAAACAATGTTTTCTAAAAAAACCTTGAATTTTCTAATAATACCAAGTCGTTTTGGTTTTTGTTATGTATCGATGAGTTCCAGGACTTTTCTTATTTTTACATTTCATATTCATTACATATGTATTCACACCTATATATTATAATTATGTAGTTTATATGTCATATGTAAACAATGCTTTCTAAAAAAACCTTGAATTTTCTAATAATACCAAGCCGTTTTGGTTTTTGTTATGTATCGATGAGTTCCAGGACTTTTCTTATTTTTACATTTCAAATTCATTACATAGGTATTCACACCTATATATTATAATTATGTAGTTTATATGTCATATGTAAACAATGTTTTCTAAAAAAACCTTGAATTTTCTAATAATACCAAGCCGTTTTGGTTTTTGTTATATATCGATGAGTTCCAGGACTTTTCTTATTTTTACATTTGAACTTCATTACATAGGTGTTAACAGCTATATACATTTAGTTTATATGCCATATGTAAACGATGATTTCTAAAAATTCTTGAATTTTTGAATTGTATCAAGCCGTTTTGGTTTTTGTTATATATCCATGAGTTCCAGGATTTTTCTTATTTTTACATTTTAATTTCAATACGTAGGTATTAACGCCTATATACACTTACCTTATATGCCATATGTAAACAATGATCTCTAAAAATTCTTGCATTTTCTAATACCAAGCCGTTTTGATTTTAGTTGTACAGTGTATTTTTTGTAAGCGATAATACAGAACATGCAATGGAGTTTTATCATTCTCCTCCTAAGTTTATATCATTGCAAATGTAAGTAGAAATTTCGGTATTAAAGAAAAAAAATTCATTTATTGCCAAAATACATGTAACAATCAGAAAAGTTTTTTAAAAAGCATGTTAATTGATTATAAGCTTAATTGATTGTTGTAAAGCTTGTAATTAAAAGGAATTAGTGGAGTGGTTAACATTTCAGACTCGTAATCAGAAATTGCGGGTTCGGAGTTCACCCTTTTTTTAATTGTATTACTTACTAATTGTTGTATATTATTTTTAGAACTTGAATTTAAATCATTTTTATTACAATTATTATTGGTCTTATTCCATTTTTTCATCTGCTTTTTTCATAGTTAAGTTTGTACAAATAATAACGGTAAGGTTTTACCGTTACATTTTGTGTAGCAAAAATATCCAATAATAAAAAAATAATAACAATTGTAATAATAATTAAAAGAGTTCGAAGATAATAAACAACATTAAGTAATCAAGTAAGGATCATCGATGCACAAGCTCTAATTCGTATTGAAATTACGATATTAATTAACTTGCTTATTGGTACTTTTCCACCCCTTATATGTATTATACAATTTGTAAGACAGGAATGATTGAACCAATGATTTTGACCAATAAGGCTTATCCAGAGGCGCATTGGTGATATCCTTATACGAAGCTAATTAAAGCACAACTTGAAGTTTCGATCTTTAAAAGAATTGCTAAAAAATTGCTATGGCAACCGAAAGATTGGCAAAAAAATGCTATCGCAACCAGGCTATATGAAAATGGTTTTGCGTGAGGCTCATCGTGATCTTAAACAAACATGGTGAACACGTGTCAAATTTATATTGCAAAGTCGCAAAACCCAAAACTTAAACGTTTCTTTAGTCAAATATTCTCGTATGGTATTTTTTTAGTGCTTGTACTACTATGAAACTTTAAGTATATGTTAGAAATTAATTAATATAAACCATGAAAGGTTACCGAAAAGAGCATTCGTTCTATAAAGTAACAAAACTTTGAAAGTTCAGGTAAAATATTTGTATGTACATGTAGGTACGTAATTATTTTACAAAAAAGATATTCCGGAGTACTGTAAATAAAATGATTAAGGTTCAAATTATGCCCTTGGTTACGGATTGACTTTGATTGTAGCTGGGAAAACTAACGAAAAATTTTCCAACCGGAGTGATTCTTGTGCACAGCAATCATTGCAAGAATGCTTGCTTTAAAAACTTTAATTGCCAAAGAATTTTACAATAGGTATATCTCCCGTAAACTGTTATAAATGCAAAATGTCTGCGTAGCATCCATCTTATTGTAAATTTGGTCTGGTATACAACAGAAACAATAGCAACTCAATTAAAAAAGGCGTAACCAAGGGCATCATTCGATTCCTAATTCTTTTCTTTACAGTACTGGAATATCTTCACTGTAAAATAACTATTTAGGGTAGATAATATTAAGGTTTGAAAAATGCACGTAATACTGTATTGTGCGTGAACCAATTCTACATAATGCATAAATAAATTATATTAATTGTTATTTATTTAATTAAAATGCTACAAAATGCGTCTAAACGAATTGTTTGTAATAAGTACAGCAAAAATGTTAAAAATCTTCCATTTATCTATATAATAAACCCTCCTTTACCTGGAAACCTTTTTCTTACTCTTATACTTTTACAATACGAGGGATGCTCTGTTAATAGTTAGTAGCAGGCCATGGAAGCTCAATTGGCTAGAAACAATTGCAACAATTGAATGTCGCAGTAGTTGACATTCGTTACCCACAATTGTCAAACGTTCCAATTTCCTTGTGAAACGTAGTTAATTTTGTAAGATAAGTAGTGCATTTTTAATTCAGTTAAGATGAGCATTCCGCGAACTGCCTTTAGAGCTATGATTTTCTACGACTATAAAAGACAGTTAGGATACGACGAGGGTGAGAGCTGCTAGAAGACGAAGCACGGCCTGGAAGTCCTGCGGAAGCTGCTTGTTCAGAAAATGTTGATCGAGTGGCAAGCTTGATTCAATTCAATCGAAATATTACTTATAGGGAGATTCAGGAGGAAGTGAAGATTGGATCCTCGGCGGTGAATACCATTTTGCATAAACATCTTGGGTAAGAAAGCTAGCAAGCCGTTGAATACCGCATTTGCTCTCAGAAAGTCAAAAACAGGCTCGAGTAGACTGGTGTAAATTTATGTTGCAAAAATTTGACGGAGTAGATTCCAAGCAAGTGGCATACATTGTAACTGGTGACGAATCTTGGGTATACAGTTACGACCCTGAAACTAAACAGCAGTCTAGTGTTTGGGTATTCGAAGATTAAGACTTTCCCACAAAAATAATTCGTAGCAGAAGCGTCAATAAGAAAATGATTGCTGTTTTTTACGCTGAAGTGGTCCTGTTGCTGTTATTCCACTTGAAGATCGCAGAACTGTTAATTCTGAATGGTACTGCGAAGTGGCTTTACCACAGATGTTTGCAAAATTACAGACAGGTCGCCAAAGGATCGGTTTTCGTAACATCTTAGTCCACCATGACAACGCATCCTCCCACACTGCTGCCAGAATATTGGATTTTTTGACGGATACTGGAGTTCAATGGGTAACTTATCCTCCGTATAGCCCAGATGTGGCGCCGTGCGACTTTTTTTTGTTTCCAACTGTTAAAAAAATGATGCGAGGTAAAAGATTTTCCAGCGCAGATGCAGCAGTTACAGAATTTCAAAGAATTTTTGAGGACCTTTCAGAAAATGAATGTTCCGTATGTTTTAAAAAGTGGTGTCAAAGAATGCACAAGTGTATTAGTCTGAATGGAGATTATTTTGAAAAACAATAAAGATTTTTTGTTAAAAGATGCAACGGTCTTTTTATAACTAACAATTTTCAGCGCAACCCTCGTAAGATCATAAAACTTGCCGGAGGCTGTAAATGATTTTTAGTATCAACTGAAAGTTTGTTTGCAAACCAGTATTTCTCATTTCTCATAGTTGCTATTTTTTAATTTTTGATTTTATATAGTCAAAAACAGAGGGCAATACTTGTCGACCACTTCTTCGGCTGTTTTTTACTATAGGAAGAGGTTTTATTCATATATTTACAAATATACAATACCAATACAATTGCAATCTGGAGAGTGTTGGGCAGGTTTTTGGGGTTCCTGATTATGAATCTAATGAGAGAATTAAGAAATACAAAATGGCGGTCTTTGAGATTGGAAATGCGATTTACGCCGTTTCTATTGATTTTAGAGAAAAATTCAGAGAGTCAAAAAGTGTCTAGAATGTGATCTTGCATAGAAATACACCATTTTGATTACCTTATTATGTAACCCCCTTCACTCTTCCCAAGTGGGCTTCTCAGTAGGGGAGAGTTAAGGGTTTACATAATAAGGTAATCGGAATTATGTATTCCTATGCAGAATAACATTCTAAACACTTTCTGCCTTTTTGCATCTTTCTCTAAAATCAATAGAAACGGCGTAAATCGCATTTTTAGTCTCAAAGATCGCCATCTTGGGTCCGCCATTTTGTATTTCTCAATTTTCTCATTGAATTCATAATCAGAAACCCCTAAGACCTTCCCAACATGAATTTTGCTCAAGTTGATGGAAAACTTCCCGAGTTGGGGAGTGTGGAGTAAATTGGGAGTGTACAATAGCGATTTCAACCCCCGAGGTGCGTGCCCCCATTTTAAACATATTACATTTTATATTAGTCCACTACTATTAGAAAAGATTTCAAGTCTCTATCTTTAGATAGTAAAAAATAAGAACTTGGGCATGTTTTTTGCAAAAATTGACTCTACTATATATATACACCTAGTTTATATACCATATGTAAACAATCTAATAAATCTTGAATTTTCTAATAATATCAAGCCGTTTTGGTTTTAGTTATACGCTGTGTTTTTTGTAAGCGATAATACAGGAAATCCAATGGAGTTTTATCACTCTCCTTCTAAATTTGTACACTTGCAAAAGTAAATAAAAATTTCGGTATTAACCGAAAGAAGAATTTATTTTACATCCAAACATGAAGAAAAAATCAGAAACTGTTTAGAAAAATACTTAAAAAGCATGTTGGTTTTAATGGCTTCCGTAATAAATATGATAAAATAATCATAAAAAGAAATTAGTGTAACGGTTAACGTATCAGACTCGTAATCTTTCTTTGTATTACTTACTAATTGTTATTTATTATATTTACAACTGAATTTTAATCATTATTATTACAATTTTCATTTTTTAGTTTCATATCCTTTTTCATCGTCTTTTCTTATAGTTGAAATTGTACAAAAACTAACGGTAAACTCTTATATCAAAAATATCTAATAATAAGAAAAACTAACAACAATTGTGATAATAACTAAAATCAAGTTCGTAAGATAATAAACAACAATTAAGTAATTCAATTTAAAAAAAATTGCATACGAGAGTGGGCTTCGAACGCGCGATTTTTGATTGAGCGTTTGATACCCTGACCGTTATACCAATTCGGTACACAACTCAAAGCCTTTTAATTTATCTTATTACAGAAAAAATATTAGAAAATATGTATTATCTATTTTTGAAAACTTTCCTGCGAATCGGGATAAAACAATATCCATGTTAATTAACTGGATTAACACATTCCATTAAATGTGTTTTATTCACAAACAATTGCTATTTCAACAGTAAAAACATGATTATCAAGGTTCATCTAGTTTTGTTTTAGTTGTATAACGTAGACTCTAGGACATTTTAAATATGGCATCAATAATTATTTAACTATTTCACATTTCATTAAGTGTTTATTCATGTATAATACACTTACAATCTCGACAGTGAAAGAAAATTATGAAGCACCTTCTAATTTTCGTTTTGCTATTAAACGTATAGATTTCCAGGACATTTTATATACTTATGCTAACAGAAGTTATTCAATTGTTACACATTACATTAAATGTGTTTTTATTCATATACAATTGCAATCTGGACCGTGAAAAAAGATTAGGAAGACTTTAATGTTGGTTTAGTTGTATAACGTAATTATTGCTTATTTTACAGGGTATATAATAGTATATAATAGTAAATTTGATGCTTTCATAGGAAAGCATCAAATTTACCATTTTCAAACTTATCAAAAAAAATTTTATGAAACATTACCTAATTATTAATGGGATGAATAATTCATTTATAATTCAATAATAATCATAATCTGTATTAAGTAAATATACGCACTTTTTATTAGAATTTTCGTAGTTAAATAGATACCGAAAAAATAGAGAAAAATTTCTATATCTTTATTTTTTGGTAATACACATCAAGTTATTCCTTATTAAAAGTATTAAAACCACATTTAATGGAATGTATAACAGTTGAATAACTTTTGGTACCATATATAAAATGTTCTGAAAATGTACAAAGGTATATTTGTAAGGTCATTTATAACCAAAATTTCATAAAAATTTACTTATTATTACTAATTATGTTAAACACATAATCTTGTTGCTTAATCTCTGATAAAACTAAATATTTATCACTTTATTATCAAAATCATTTATAAAAACTTGCTGTCCTGGAACTCATCATTTGACATAAACAACTTCCAAGACTGTCTCGGAACTCATCAAATTACATAAAAAAGTTCCGAGACCGTCCCGGAACTCAACAAAAGTCCTGGAACTTGTCGATACATATAAAAAAAAGTCTCGGAACTTAACAATCGACATACATATATATATATATATATATATATATATATTATATATATATATATATATATATATTACATTAAATAATATTTTGAATGCAAATTCATATAGAAAAATTTATCGACTCTGCTGGGATTCGAACCCAGGACCCTCCACTGTCTAGGTGGTATCTCTACCAACTGAGCTACAGAGAACGACTACCAGCATAGCGAGAAATTTTCCATATGAATTAGAATTCTCGCTATGCTGGTAGTCGTTCTCTGTAGCTCAGTTGGTAGAGATACCACCTAGACAGTGGAGGGTCCTGGGTTCGAATCCCAGCAGAGTCGATAAATTTTTCTATATGAATTTGCATTCAAAATATTATTTAATGTAAAATCATTATCCAACTTGATAAAAATTAACTCTATCTAAAAATATATATATATATATATATATATATATATATATATATATATATATATATATATATATATATATATATATCAAATAGATACTAGATATGAGTGCTACACGCACACTGGGGAAAAACCATTTAACACATAAATTTATAATGTACAAATATACAGAAATGTTATATATACAAAAAGGGTTTTAGGACGTTACTGTTGTAACCAGTTGCTATATTATAACTGACTCACGATACGGTGTCTTCGAACTGAAGAGGAACGTCACCAACCAGGTCGAACGTAGCGTGATCAAACGATACAACACCAACCAAATCTGCGTAATGGTCTTGTAACAACCCAAATATACAACGTATACTTGTTATACAACAAGTTATAAAATGAGTAAAGTAAACCCAAAAAAAGGTCTGTAACAAATAGAATCAAATTACCAGAAACAGTTTATAAATACCTTCGGTGTAGGGTGACCTTAAGAGATAATTATATCGCCTCCAAATTCTGTTAACGACGATTATACATCAAAACCTATCAAAAGAATTAGGTATAAAAGACTGAATGAGAGAAAAGTTAACCTATAAACACTTACGAGCCGGTGAGCTTCTATAACCTATAAAAAGAACAGTGTAAAAATATCCCATAAAGGTTCCAATCTGAATTGAAAAATCAGCGCCATAAATTAATCACAAATCTACACTAAGCAATTCCCAATACACAACACAAGGAAATAGATTAATTAAACGGCGATGTCCACCAAATTCTTTAAAAGTGAAATCGTAGTGAGTGTTCTGCTATCAACACAGGAAATTAGTTCCACAAAAAAATGGCAACTACAAGGAGAGTAAATGCAAAAATCCTTAAACGCTATACAAACTAACACAAAAGCATAGCTATACAGGGTGCTACGAAATTAGCACGTAACAGTCTTCTGATGGATATCTAAAGGATAAAGAATAGGAGTAGGAGTATTTTACTTATTCCAGAATGAACTTTTATTCCTGTATAGGCCAAATGGGCCAATCTTTCGCATCGCCCACTGCATTGTATTCAATAACACTTTTACCAACCTTTCCTTGGCATATTGGGCAGACCATTGATTGTTTTGAAGAACTCGACTGCATTTTGTTAGTGGTTGGTTGACCTATTACTTCCGTTTCACCTCAATTAACTACCGCTTCACTATATCTGCGTGCTCGAGTTATCAAACAATATATACGTGACCGTAAGGTCAAATAATTTATTGGCGATAAATTTACATATTCAATATACTTTTTCGATAAATTCAACACAGGGCATTATCTGTAATTACATAACTGAGTGTCGTCAAAATGGATACGGGCAGCTTGCCGCCTGATAAAGGGGGTGGAACTCCGATAGCGAAGAAAAATCGTCTAGCCAGGACCTGCAGTTTATGGACACTTACAATCCAGAGTTGTTCAAAAAGATAAGTAAATCTATAAATAATACAAAAACCGACAATGCGATAGTCATAGATAAACAAAACACCAAAACCAATAAGGTAAAATTCTTATATGAAAGTACGGATTCCGATCCGTTCGAGGTGTTTATAGAAGAAACTGAAGGTAATGTAGGTAATTTGCATCCTATTTACAAATAATATAATCAATATTTCTAAACTAAATAAAAACCGTGTTAAAGTAACTTTACGCACTTTTAGTAGCGCAAACTCGTTAATAAGTTCTTCGGTTATAAAGGGCAAGAAATTGGATGCTTATATTCCTCTCTTTATGATAAGAAGGCAAGGAATAATTAAAGGGGTTGATTTAGACGTTCCATGAATTAAAAGCGGAAATTAAACCGCTGGCTGGTAATTATTTTAAAATTTTAGAGGTCAAAAGACTTAATAAAAAAGTAATCAATATTGATCAAAGTATTTCTTTCGAACCGACCACTAGTCTTTTAGTGAATTTTAGTGGTCAAAACTTGCCAGAAAAGATCGTTGTGTATTCGATAATTAGAGATGTTCATCTTTTCATTCAAAAAGTTGTCCAGTGTCGTAGGTGTTTACGTTACGGCCGTATTGCTCGAATCTGTAGGGGAAAAGAACGTTGCAATAAATGCGGGAGCGAAGAGCACCACGAAGATAAATGTGG
Organism: Agrypnus murinus; assembly: GCA_929113105.1. Classification (NCBI taxonomy): domain Eukaryota; kingdom Metazoa; phylum Arthropoda; class Insecta; order Coleoptera; family Elateridae; genus Agrypnus; species Agrypnus murinus. The sequence goes on from OV816030.1 coordinate 122,998,699, forward strand.
TGAAACAAGTTTTAAATGTATTCACTGTGGAGGTGAACATAAAGCGGACGATAAAGGTTGTCCTTATTTTCTCAATCAAAAAAAGATAAAGTTGTGGGCTCGGAAAATATTTCTTTTAAAAAGGCAAGGGATTTAGCGGAAAATAACTACGCGCAAGTTGTTAGTCAAAACACAGCCAGAAATAAAACAAACAATGTAAAATTGAATTCAAATGTTTCCGTTTGCATGATTAATAAAAAGAAAAGAAAATTCGATATAGTGTCCGACCAAATCTATAAAACTAGGGAGACTAATAAGAATATAATCTATTCCCCGCAAACGTCCAGTGGTAACGGAGTGTGCCTAAATACAGCTGTTTGTAGCGATACTTCTATTAAGGATTATTCGATGGAAAATTTTGCAGAGAGCATTCTAAATATTTTAAAGATTAGCAGTGGTTCTTCTAGTATGAATATTGAGTGGATTGAAAATTTTAAACAAAAACTAATAAATTTCCTTAATGATGAATTTGATACAGTGGAACGGTAGATCAGTAATGTCAAACAAAGGTAGTCTAGAGGTTTATTTATATAGTAATAAAATAGAAATCGCATTGCTTTCAGAAACATGGTTCAAGCCTGATCAAATTGTAACTTTTAATACATATAACGTTTTTAGAATGGATAGAGATGATGGGTACGCTGGAGTGGCGATATTGCTAAAGAACAATATCCCTTATCAATGTATTGAAAACATCAAAAATCCTAATATATTATCTGTCGCCATTAAGATTCCAGTTTCTTTACCAAACATCAACGAACTTTCTATTTATTCAATTTACATCAGACCCAATACCAATATCTCTTCGGAGGATTGGGACCATATTTTTAGTCACTTAGTTTTTTTATTTTTAGTCCTTGCTTGATTGGCGGTGATTTTAATTCCCATCGTCAGAGGTAGGGTGGTGAATATAATCAGAACTCTGGCGTTAGCCTTTTAAACTCCATGGATGATTTAAAGTTGCTTATCTTAAATGATGGTTCTTTTACTTGTATTTCAGGTCCAAATAGGCAACCATCCGCCATAGACTTATCTATATGCAGTTCATCTCTATCTCCACATATATCTTGGTTTGTAGATAATGAAACTTTAGGATCAAATCATTGGATAATAAAGAGTATTCCTCTTTATTATCCACTAGTTTTGAAAATTTCATAGGTGATATATCTTACGAGATTTTTATCGAGAAATTAAATTCAGCTGTCAGCTCTGGAGTTCCTTGTTATTCAAGACCTGCGAATAAACGGCCTACCACTCCGTGGTGGAATGATTTGTGCAAACAAGATATAAATGAGCGAAAAACAGCTTTGAAAAATTATGTACAAAACCCAAACTTTTCTAACTTCATAGAATACCAAAAGCAAGCAGCCAAAGCTAATCATACCATAAAAAGGGCAAAGAGAGAAGGTTGGAAGTCATTTTGTAATAAACTCAATCGGAACACTCCAACAAAAAAAGTTTGGAACGCTGTCAATAAAATTAATAATATTAAATCATCCCCAAAACACCCTATAACGTCCAGTGAATGGACAGAACAATTCTTTAGTAACCTAACTCCGCAATCAAATTATTACTGTCCTAAGATCTTTATAAGAAAAGACAATGTAACAAATAGCCAATCTGAAGACCTCTTCTTCAAAGTCTTTACTTATAAAGAATTATCGGTAGCATTAAAACATTCTAAAAACTCAGCCCCTGGTTTAGACCAAATTCAGTACATCATGCTCGATAAGATGCCCATGTCAGTTAAGCTGCTGTTATTACGCATTTATAATCAAATACATAGAACGGGTCATACTCCTGAAGACTGGTCTCATTTTTTAGTTATCCCGTTACTGAAACCTAATAAAGACCCTAGAGATAGTACTTCATATCGTCGTGTCTGTTAAAAACTTTTGAAAGGTTAATAAAAAATCGATTAGAATGGAATTTGGAATATTATAATAAGCTACCGCGGCATCAGTTCGGTTTCCGTAAAGGTAAGTCTACTTAAGATGGTGTGACCCATCTTATCTGTGATATTTATAAATCCAGAGAAGAAAAAGCATACATGGCAGCTGTTTTTCTGGATATAAAAGGAGCATATGACAATGTTAATTTGTCTTTGTTATTTGAGGAATTAATTGCAATAGGAATATCGCACAATCTCTCAGTCGTAATTTACAACCTCTATATAAACCGGAAAGTTTATTTAAGGGTTGGTATAATTTGTTATAAACAAACTTATAAATAATTGACTAAAATGCAATTTTTCAAATCAGGAAAAATCACTACAAATATGTGTATAATGATGATATAATAATATAATATGATAGTATATTTTTTTCAAAAAACTGACCATAAACTTTAATAACGAATTTTATTTACAAAAAAATATTTTCGCAAAATGCATCTGGATTAATGTTGAGCATGTTCAATACTATTGAAAAAATGTATTAAAGTTTATAAACATTTTTCAAACGAATTGGGGTGATCCGTTTGAGAAATTTTGACTCAAATATCATTATCAAAGTTATATAATTTAGTTAAATTTAAGTGGAAAAAACGAAAAACGGCAACCCTTAACGGGGAGAGCTGCATCTTATAACTTCTCATATAGTCTAGAAATATCTGAAACAGCACTTTAAAGGAAAAAAGAGCCACAAAAAGTGGTGACGATACGAAAGGTCCCTTTTTTAGCCTTAAATAATTTTAAAAGTAAATAAACACTATTATTTAAATTTAAAAAAATAATGACAGTTGCATAATTAGCATCGTTATGTTGAATGTTTAGAAACTTCTACAACTACAAGATACTGTTGCAAGGAACTTTATTTGATCTAGTCTTTAAATTGATTGCAACTGCATAACGAGCTTTGAAGTAAAGCTTTCAGCAATGTTTTCTGTAATGGAAAGAGAAACGGATCATTAGAATCTGTTTTATTGCATTCCTACGTAGGGAAGTATAAAGGTGAATTCACTATCACAAAAGTATTTTGTTTTGTAAAGTGTATGTCGTTACAGTCACGGCAATAAAAAATTCCATGTTAACCAACTTTCCTTCCATTTAATTCTTTAAGCTTTGCGTGTGAATGAGATGTTTTCATTTAAGATGTCAGCCTAAGTATAAGGCCTTCAAAGTAAACGTCTGCCTAAACTACTACATTTGAGAAAATTTTGATAGCAATTAAAGTTAAATACTAAAACCGCCATGAGATAAGAAATAAACAAGACACGTATCGTCTATGATAAATCAGCTTGAAGATAATAAGTATTAGAAACAACAAAGGTTGCTTTCACAAAAAGGCAGACGTTACTACAAAAGCCAGGCACTTCTCATCTAACGATCAATTAACCTAAAGAATGTTATTTATTGCCAGAAGCTCTGAAAACTTTCAGAATGCCGTTCTCGATTTCCATGTAACTTCAGTAAAGTTAAAAAGTTTTACTAAAACCAACAATTTAAAGGGAAATTAATGTCAAGGAATTAAATGGGAAACCAAATGTGAAGGAAACTATATTTTTATAATAGGAATAAATATGCGGATACCATTTGAATAATTAAGATTTTTATAGTTAGCATTAGGTTTTTTTTACTAATTTCCGATTCAATTTTGTATATATACTACGTAAACATTTGAATGCTTAATGGAATCAGAAGTTTGATGGAAAAGCGTTTTTTTGTAAATAAATTTGTATAAATGCCTTTAATGTTGTTTTAACTAAACACGAGCCTTTAACCAAGTTTACGCACTGGCAAATTAATTACTACTGCATTTTTTAATAATCTTAATTTTTTATCTTCACTGAAGCGGATTGAGTATTTCTTACCCAGTTTCTCACACCAACGGTAGCATAAAGCACCACTAAATTTCTTCAAAAAACAAAAGCACTGATTCTTTGGGATCAAGATCCCATGATGATCAAGATCAAGGACCTTGAAATCTAGCCAAGTTTACCACGAAAGTAAACAAAAAGGAACTAGAATACTCAGAAAGCCATAAGTGGGGTGGAAACAGACCAATTTCTTATCTAAGTGTGGTAATTAGGATTAAATATAACTTTGATGTTATATTCTTCTAATAATTTTCTAAGCCCTTTCCTTCTAACTTCTTTGCCATTATCATACCTAACAAATTGTAACACCCCAAACATTAAAAACATTTGGTTCTCTAAGCTATTATACATGTTAGTGACCAAGCTTTACGCAAGGAAATCATAAACAATATATGTACTTCGGTTAGATTCTTGAGCGCTGGTATAGAACGACTATAGCAGAATGTACATAGTCGGCTAAGATTAGTATCTGCTAAATATTTAAGTTCGGGCCTACAATTTAAAGTGAGTTCTGCTTTAGCTAAACGTTCAAGCTTCTTTTATAATACTTTTAGATGTATTCCTGGAGCAACAACTGTAATATCATCTAGATATAGCAAAATGCATAAATGGTCCTAGTTTTGGACTGGCTCGTTTGAGTACAAACAAACATATTTCTGCACGTCAAAGTATTACTCCTAATAAAGCCTTTATATAAGGCTGTAGTACATAGGAAATCTACTTAAATTTTGATAAACAAATATTTGAATAATATTCACATTTTCCCTTTTAATATAGAGAAACTAATAACATATTATTATAAACTTCTTGGTAAAATTAGAAAAACTAAAATTTATTTACAACGTCCGTAACTCCTTAGAAAGTATTATCAAAATATAATATCAAGTTTCATTTGGTAATAAAAGTCAATGTGGTGGTAGTTTCATATATCCACAGATATGAAATTACCGCGCCAAACTTAATTCAAATCTTGTTCACTTCCGCAAAGTAGCATGTATTTATTTGAAACATTTCGCTAACAGAATAACAACACTTCATCAAAATTTTGTGAACTGCAAAAATTTCCGTTTGTAGGTTTCAATCGTTAAATGTAAATATTTAATGGTGGTGATTATCGACTGTCTTAAATTTGGTTATACATTTTTTTAAATAATACTTTTGTTGAAAATGCAACCTTTTTTGTTTGTCTCTGTACTCAAGTAAATTAACAAAAAAGAGGAAACAAACAAAAGTAAAATATTTATCAATTATTCATCTCACCTTCATGTTAAGAGTTGCTGGTCTTTGTTTTTGTAATAATCTAATTTTAGCTCATTTATTAAAGGTTTTTCAAAGGCATTTAAAGGTACTTCAACACGTTATTTTCTAAGTCGTCCCTTTGTGTAAATTATAATCTAATCGTTAAGGTCTAAGTTTTGATTCCCCTGGTTTTCGACCAAATTTTTAGTAACTTGTGCAACGAATTGTCTCAGTAATTATTTAAGTAAGTATTACTATTATTAACCGAATAACAAAAACGTAAGCAATAATTTTTGAGTTGTTTGGACCTATTGCGCAAAGAAAATTTCGAAGACTATTTTGCAATATTTAAAGAGTTAAAAGTATATAAAAAAGGGAAGTTAAAGCTGAAATTCATGATTAATGTGTAAGGTTAATTTTAAGTGTAATTTTATTTAGAGTAAATAATAATAACGTTTGCATAATATAGATTAACCTTTATGATACTCCTAGTGTAAGAAAATACATCTGCTTAAATTACTATGAATATCAAATAAATAAGAATTTAATATTAGTAAATTAATTTGGTTGTTGGAATATTATTTTTCAAAGACCTACAAAATACTCTTTAGTTAAAAATGCTTTTTCTCTATGGTTTTTTTTGTTGCGACATCATATTTATATCAACATTTTCATTCTCTTATTCTTATTATTCTAAAATATTTTTTTATGAAGTAAATGAACGAAAATTATTATTGTTGGGGATTGTTTATTAATATCTTTTTATGTATATGTTACTAATATTATTTTGATAACTTATACTACTTCAACTACATTCATATTATCATTCAATCATATTATGGTTTAAGGTGGATAGAATTATTAATAGTATATAGGATTAATTAGTTAAAAGGTCACAGTAACTGGACATGTCAATCATGAAGGGCCATACTATAAGCAAAATAATATAATAAATCACTTAAGATCATACTTGGATCAAATTCAACTGGACTGAGTAGTCTGGTGGCGAACCTGTTTATATACGATAATTATCTGAATACGTGCTTATCTCAGTAATTTTGGAGGCCGCAGTGTCAGTGATTTGTAGCGGCGTGTCAACTGCATAAGCGCATCTCATTCCGCAGTCAGCGATCCCATTGCGCATGGCAAGGCCACATGCGTCGCACAGTATGTCTTTTTCAAGCATACGGAATGCATTTGCCGTAAATGTGTAAGCAATGCCCATAAGCTTTCAAGTTAATAGTTAAGAGATGTATAAACAATCAGAAACTGAAAATAATCACTAGTAACGTTTAATCTGAAAAACGTTTAAAATGTAATTAGAATTACTTAGTTAGTTATTATTTACGTTATTAAAATAAACTAAAACACTTCCCAATTATAAACTTGAAATGTATAAATACTTAAATAGCAAAATAAGGCAAATTCACTAAACCGCTTTTCATGAAACGTTTACTTTTAAAATGTTATTCCTTTTTATATTCAGTAAGCGCATTTCCTCTTACATTTACGCAGTGCTCTTTTACTACATCTTTTTATTGTTCTCTATATAAAATTAAACCAGCCATAATGTAGAAAAATTTACTGGATGATAACAAGGTTTTATGTTTACAGGGGTATACTGTCCTGGACTTTTTGATGGCTGGGTTTGTTGGCCCGACACAGACGCTGGTGAGAGTGCAACTCATCCATGTCCGGAGTTTATCGTAGGATTTGACCCGGAAAGTAAGTGTCAGTTTTTTTTATGCTTTAGGGATAACAGAAAGGTTCTGCAACATTTTTGTATACGATTGCTACAAACATTACTATGTATAGTTATTATAGATAGTAAATCAAGTAAAAGAAAACAATTGAATTTTTAACTGTGTACATATTAAATTAGTGTATTTAACTGATTGTTGACCTAACCATAAAAGTTAGGTACTAAATGCTATTTTGCTAGGATATAGCCGAGCAAGGTTTATAGTTACACACTAATCCATGTATTCTTCTTTTACTACATTTTTTTAATAAAACTTCGTTTAAGAAAATAAGAAAATATAAGTATTCTTTCATATTAATCAGAAGCTTGTTTTTATGTTGCTTCTTTTTATGGGAACCTATGAGGCGTACATAAGTGACCGTTAAACTGCTCTTTTTAATAACCAAAATCTTTATTAAAGTTTATTCCATATATGCAGTACGTATTAATAATAACAATAATAATTACTACTATCCATTACCTGGCCCAGAAGCTGTGAAACTTGTGCAGGAGGGGCAACTATTACAGTTGCAGACACAACAGTTACTAGTTACACTGTTACAGAGTTACAGATAGTATAGCACAAATTCTACATTTATGTTTACAGCTAAGAAAAAATGCAGAATACCTTAACTAGCACGCTACACTACAAAGGCTATTAAAGGTAAATTTATATTGAAAGTAAATTTTCTTGAATGGTAATAAACCGTTTTCCATTTCCATTTGCAAATTGTAGTTTAAATTATTTGACCATTCGTGAATTTACTATATCCAATCATCATTGAGCAAGACTTCCTCAAGGTATACAAAACGAAATATAGCAAAAAAAAGGTTGCCAGTTTTCAGTTCATTTTGCTGAGCTATTGAATTAATTGTTTGTGGAACATCCTTTTCCGAGTCTGTTTAAATTCACAACCTCGCTATGTGAGGATTGAGAATGTCATTGAAACGTGGTTGCTCAGGCGATTTCTTTTGCTTCCACATTCATCAAAAGGCAACCTTATTTCATCATGTTTCAGCAGAACAGTATATCTTTTTTTTCGAGCTATCGTTCATTGGCGATTTGGTTCTACCATCTTTTGTCATTGTAAGAGTAGGTAAAAATTGGGCGTTTTGAAACACACACCACCACTGACCTTGACCTTGAATCTATCTCTAACACATGGTGACCTTGAATCTATCTCTGTCACGTAAACGTGGCAACACCGCATTTTCAAGGTCAACAATATGGCAACAACGCATTCTCAAGGTCGTCAATATGGCAACACCGCATTCTCAAGGTCAACAATATGACAACAATGTTATGACCTTCAACTCAAGAACTCTTCAAGGTAATCAAACACCCTATTGTCATGAGATATTGACATGTGTTGAAAAGTATGTACCCCCAATTACAAACATGTTTGATGGGTTGCATAATCTCAAGGGAAAAATAATTAAATATTTTTTTATATATAAAGCCAAGTAAAATGTTTTAATATAATAAATATGCACTTTGGAACACACTAGGCAGTAAAAGGATAAAGTTTAGAATTGATGTTTCTTACTATCTTGTTGCTGTTACATTATTGTTCAGCTAATGATCAAGTATCGTTACTTACTTTTGTAGATAAAAATGAATTGAAAGCTATACCAAGGCATATAAGACCTAAAACAGACAAGATACATGATTGTGATGATGTATGCAAATGTTTGCTACCTTTCCTGCATGCTTAATTTAAAAAGAGATATGTTTCAAGTTAACGATTTGGTGAAATCGTTAAAGACTTCTGTAGTAAGATTATTTAGCTTGTGGCTGAAATATTTCATTTAGTTATTGTCAAGCAATTCATTGCGTACAAGTTTGACATAAATGTAAATGCGGGAATTATAGATATCTTTAAAATAAGATACAGATTTCTGCGGATTTACAGTAGTAATCTAAAATAATGTAACTTAATTGTTATTTCATGGTTGGATATCTTAAAAATAACTAAATAATGTTAAATAAGTTGTAAGGATGAATTTTGTAAAGATAGGAAGATGTAACTAGGCAACTAAAAGTAATTAAGGTAAATTTAGTTATTTAATAATGAAAGAAGATTTGGTCGACAAGTTCTAGTGAATTTATTTTATCATGCCAATACAAGTGTAGGGTATCATTGAAAAGGAAATTTCTTAGGCTGTCTATTTATTGAAATTATTTAAACAATAGTTATTAGTTATAAAAAAATATGTGGTTATGTAGTATCTAGTTCTAAATTGATTTTGTTTCTTACTAGAAAAATCATCATACCAGCGTTTTGTTTTCAAAAGGGTGATAAACTCTCTGTTAATTTTCAATCAACATTTGAAGCAGAGCACATGTGTTCAGAGCAAAATTTTAAAATTTGAAGGTTATGTTGTGATTTGAAAAATGTAAACAATCCCAAACGTCAAAATGTTGGGTTATACTTTGGTGAAATGTCAAAGTGATTAATAATTGTTGAAGTTCTTTGACTATGTGTTTTAATATTAATTACTTTTAATTAAATCAATATTCAGTGCTGTGAATGTTATAAATGAAATAATTTTCTTTTTCGAGAAGAAATTTACGTTTTTAGTTTATGAGAATGTCAACCTTCATTATAAATTGGATAATGGAAGGGGATTTATAAATTAATTGATTGAAGGGACTTACCTTATATTAAGAAAGCAGCTGGCTTTTAATTATTTTATTATTACCATTTAATTTGGACATTATTTGGAAGAGAGATGAATTTCATGTATTCCAACCATTTTTATTTATAAACCATATAGGAAGAAAGAGAAAGAAAAGAAATTTTTGATATTGTTTAAATATTTTAAGATATTTATTTAGTTATAATTAGTGTTTAAGATAATGAGGATGACAGAAATATTTCTCCTGAGGGTAAAAGGCATTAACTTTCTTAGAATTGTTTTTTCTTTTATTCGGGGTTTCAAAATTTCATTTTTTATTTTTCTATTTTAATTATTAGTTGATTTATTTTCTGTGTTCTTTGTGAAATAAATTTTATTTCAATTTTAAAGAAGTTTTTGGAATATTTTTTTGTGTACTTTAATTATGTTTCTTAGATCCATCAAGGTATTTAGTGCCCTATATTAAACCGAATTTATGTACTGAAAATATAAGATATACTGATATGACAAAGTTTAAAATGGAAATCGTCATAACTGTATAACATTAAATAACAGTTGTCTGATGTATTTGTAAGTTACGTTGTTCTATAGCATATTATAAACTATAACAACTGCAGATTATATTTTATGAAGTCTGAACGTTATATATTTAGAAATGGTAATTAAAATGCTACCGCAGCTGTTTTGTGCCCTACTGTTACATTACAGTTTATAATACTAAAGTTGTGCAATAAACGTTACTGAAAATTACATTTGCAGTTAAATACTACGTTACACCTCAACAAAATTACTTGATTCTGCACGGATTACTGTATTCTGTAGTTGACAATAGAATTATGAATGAGTTGGTTTTCAAAAGAACCACAGTTATGGATGGTGTATTGTGACTATTGTTTTGAGGTGCAAGCGATTTTGGTCCATTACGTGTTTAAGTTATAATTTAATTAGTTATACTATTTAATTTTTATAATTTGCCTGGTTTTGGTAACACTACTCATTATTGAATGTGCTATTTTAAAACTTATTTTATTTTATTCCACTGTGAATTTTTAATTAAAAGCAGCATCAAAATTATCAATAATTATTATTGATAATATCTTAGATTTCAAGTCGCCATCACTGTTGTATAAGTATCAATCAAAATGATTAACCGGATCCTAGGAAATGTACCTTGCCTCGCTTGGTGATCGAAATTAACTATCAAAAAATAATGTCCGTTAATACCTAACTAACAAATTTATGGGTTTATCCCTGATTGTTTACCAACTGCTAACCACAAACAGCACATTTACTATCTTGAAATCCAATTAATGTACATAAATTAGGTAACGTGATAATTAATTATTTAGGAAATCATAATGTGTCGCAAATAGGCCATTAAATGCCGGTCAATGCCAATATTTGTCAATTATGTCATAATATGTCAATATTAAATAAATACCGGCAATGTATTATAAAGAGAAATTACAGTAAATTCAAAGGAAATAAGTTTCTTATTAGATATTTAATTGTATAAAATTGCAGCCTTTTTTCATCTTAGTATTTTGCAAAGACGTTTGTTGTCTAAACCTTTAATTACATTTTTAGCTTGTTTGGCCAATGTAGATGTTGTTACATTGCGGATACCCCATTTGTAAATAAATATGTATGTAAGATGTATAATAACTAAGGAAACCTCGTCAAGACATGATGGTCAAAAGCATTGAAGGATTTTCCTATATACAACATTCGACGTGTGATTACAATCCTTTGGATTTTCATGAGTGATTATTATTTAAATAAACGCAATCAAACATAACCAGTTGAAAATTTTAAGCCTAGCACTCCTCTCTCCCAGCTTACCCTCCTCTCTTCCGACATATCGTCCTCTCTGGCTTACCCCTCCCCCGGTTTATTCATACATACATACGGAAATCCTGCCTTACGAAATGATAAGAATAAAATCAAAAATCGATCTTTTTTAAAAATTCTTGAAAACGTCTATTAGTAGTACATGTTTCAAAAACATGCCATAAACATAATGTTGGCAAATTTCCTACGTTTTATACAAACAATATGAAACTGCTCTGAATAAGCAATTGCCATCAGCTATTATTTGAATAATTCGTCTGTTGTCCATAATTATCAACTATGCGAGTTTTGTCTACGCAACCTAACAATTCTTTAAACATTAACCGCGTGTTAACCGCTTATTAATGATTGAAGTGGATGGTTGTATCATCCTTTTATATTTATAATAGTGGAATAACCTTACGTTTTTATCTCAGAATAGGTCCAAACTACTTCGATTTAAATAATTTTTTTTAAGTCTTGTAAATATAAAATATTAAAACCTTTACAAATTAGAAATTGACGCTCAGAACGGGAAATGTGGTAAAACTCGGATAACCTAAAACCATAACCATGTCGTCCCGCACCGGTTGCTCGACCATCTCAGAACAGGATAGTTTTTGGTGTGTTATCACATCCATGTATTGGTAGTTCTAAGCCACTATTAATTTATTTTTATTCCTTTTGGTTTAAATACGGCAGCCATATTTGTTTCGTGGTGCACGACGTTTCTTGCACTTTATATGTAAACGAAAATCTTGATATCTCGAGAACAGTTGGTCGTAGAAAGTCGCGGTAAAAACCATTGCATAGTTCAAATTTCGAACTACATTTATTGTTCTGAACATAAATTTTATAAGATGCTTTCTTATGGGCGCAAATTAAGTCCGAAGTTTTAGGCTTTTTGCAAAATTTCAAATCTGAAACTTCTACTTTGGTATTTATGGGCTTTTGAAAGTATCGTTTTCTTCATTTTTGAGCAGCTTTGGACCTCTATATCTCTGATGGGCATAAATGGATTTTTTTTATATTTTGTGGATATAAAGCAGTATATGATGGTAAACTATGGTGAAAATGGTAACTTTGATATTAGCTTGAAAACAGAGTTATGCTCATGTTAGCTGTCATTCAATTTACACGAATTGAGAGGGAAATTGACCACGAAAAAAAATACAAAGAAAAAGCACCCTTGTTATTTAATAACTTTAGTTGTCACTGCAAGGACTTTTATCAATAGCATATAACTATATATAACAATAGTAATAATAATTTTACTTTCCCAAACCAATATTAGCACCAGAATAAAGTATATTTACTCAGTAATACTAATACTAATGGAAATGGTATACATTTACAGTTTTCAACTGAGCATAACTCTGTCCTCACGATAACAACAAAGTTAAAATTTTTACCCCAGTTTGTCATCATATGCTGCTTCATATGCACGTAATATTAAAAAAAATCAATCCATGATCATAAGAGATGTTGAGGTCCAAAGTTTCTCAAAAATGAAGAAAACGAGACTTTCAAAACCCCATAAATAGCAAAATAATGAAGTTTCAGATTTCAAATATTTTGAACATAAACTATCCTTAACTGTGTACTTTTTTTAAAAAGATTGAACGCTGATACTTCACCACTGTCTGGAAATATGACACTCTAAAAAGCCGAGATTTTGCAAAAAAAGCTTTAAACTTCGGACTTAAACTGCGCCCATAAGGAAGCATCTTACAAAATTCATGTTTATAACAACAAATGTAGTTCGAAATATGAAGAATGCAATGGTTTTTACCGCGACCTTCTACGACCAACTGTTCTTGAGATATCAAGATTTTCGTTTACATAGAAAAGTGCAAGAAACGTCGTGTACCACGAAACAAATATGTCTGCCGTATTTAAACCAAAACTAATAAAAATAAATTAATAGTGGCTTCGAACTACCAATACATAGAAGTGATAACACACCAAAAATTATCCTGTTCTGAGATGGTCGAGCAACCGCTGTGGGACCACTTGGTTATGGTTTTAGGTTATTCGAGTTTCATCACATTTCCCGTTCTGAACGTCAATTTCTAATTTGTAAAGGTTTTTTTGTACGTCCATGCTATTTCGGATTGTTTACCATACTTGGTTTTAGAACAGTAGGTTATATTTACTGGTTGCTAAGCAAAAACGCGTCGTTAAGTAATTACTTACCGTTCAGTTCTATCAAAAACAGAACGGTAAGTAAATTATACGTAATTTATAAAATAAATGCATGATCTTTAGATGTCTCTTTCGCGAGAAATCATTTATTTTCTAAATAATTGGATTATTTAAAAAAATGTATGTTGTTTATTTAAATTTGCTCAGGCCTCTTCAATATCCCAATTATATTCGTTTTCAGATTCACTCATTCTCACGAGTTTGACAAATATCGTGACATTCAAAAATAATAGTAATTACAAACGTATCCATGGTAACGACAAAACCTACTTAATGTTTGGTGGATATACAGGGCAAAAATAAATTATCTTAAATCTATTTTTTTCGGGGATATTTCCTTAGTTAATACCTTTGTATTCGTAATGGTCGTACAAAAAATAGTATAAGCATCTCAAACAGTAAGGAGTTTACCGATCTCCTCCAATATTGGCGACTTCGCTTCGCTCAGTCGCCAAACATTGTCGTCAATCGGTAAACTGTCCTTACTGTTCTTGATACTTAATATACTATAGTATTTTATATTTACAAAACTTAAAAAAAAAATTATTCAAATCGAAGTAGTTTGGACTGGTTCCCAGATAACGCTCTTTTTTTGCTTAGCGTTACTCCACTATAAGCAGGAGTAGTTACGAAACGCACCACCGTAGAAAGTGAGAGGGTGTCCCAAGTGAATGTCCAATTCGTCCGTCTCAAATTAAACATTTTAGAGTTTTTCAAATTAAAAATATAAACATTAAAAATATATAAAAATTAAGTAGTGTTGATTAATCTACACAGCGAAAGATTTAATATAAAAAAAGAATCGCTTAGATCGGCCCGGTGGAACTCTCAAACGAACTGGAACAAAAATAAGCCTTGTGTTTTAAATATATAGATTGTTTTCTTCCTTTTCGTTTTGTTATTTTTATTTGTATAAATAATAAATGTACAAAGTGTGTACTGTGTATAGGTTCTTAATGTAAATAGAAGATATTCCGAAGACTAATTGTCAATTTCGATGTTGTAGTGGTTTTCGTATAGTTGTTTAATTTCAGAAGAAAAAGATCTGAATACTTAATTACTTTGTAATCAATCTAGCTTCATGATTTTTAAAAGACTCAATACAGCTTCAAATATTTCCAAACAAATATGATCTTAATATCTGACAGTCGATGCATGTTAGGTTCTAAAGTATTGTTTACAACATGGGTGATAAGTATATTTTTGCTGGGTTCGGTATTACAACTTTTTTTTACTTTGAAAGCTCTATTGCTATAGTTACAATTATTTACAACAATAGATACCAGAGTAAACAGATGTGAAATCATTTATATACATCAACTCGGTATCACTAGAACCGAAATGTGTAACCGAAAAATACCGGTTCCTTCGGAAATTTATAATGGTTCGGGTTCTCATCTTAACATTAACACGGATTTTAGTAAGGGTTCCGATTCCGGTTTCGGTTCCTTAAAAGTAATCGATTCCGCTTCCGATTCCGGTTCTTTTGTGTTCCTGTTCTAGTCCCTGACTTTTTGGTTTTATAGCAGAAATTGGTGTAGTTTCAAAATCCAATTAAATGAATTTCGGGCAAAAGGATAACTTTAAAATAGTCAATTAGATTCATTTAGTTGAGATAAATAATATCGTGTCATAGAAATGTTTAAAAAGCTAATAATTTTGATTTCTTCGGTCATTAATATCTTGTCTGTAGTATATAATTTTACAGTCGTACGCCACGTCTCCATAATCTTTTGCAGGAAGCTGACCAGTTTTATGTCTATTTTATATACGTATGTCTTGTAGCCACGAATGAGGTATACACATTCTTATAGTCTCTCTAAGCATAGTAGAGGTTTCTGTTCTATGCTTTAGCTTGACTTGTAACTGCAAGATCTATGATTATTTGTTCTTTACAGCTTCGACTTTGCTTCTTACATCCTTTCTGTTCTTTGTCTAATATACTATATCAACTAAGGTGTTTTTAAATCTTTGCTGTTATTACAGAAGTTAGCATCTTGGCAGACATGTTATTGGCCGATATTTAGATGGGTTTTGGGTTTCAGGATCTTTTGGCAAAAGGAATGTAAGTCCTCTAGTAAAGTACTGGGTAAGTATTTAAGCTCATCATTTCACTTCTGTAGTCCGACTCCGTTCCATGTATGTCTGTAAAATTACATACTACAGACAAGATATTAATTAATGACTGAAGAAATCAAAATTGAAAAAAGGATATTCTAAGGAGACTCCCTTACTGCGTTACGGTTTTGTATAACACTTACCCCTTTATCAAATTGGCTAAATCGCATTAAATACGGTTATAAAATCAACAACAAACAAGAAAACACTGCAATAATAAATTACCTCCTTTATATTGAGGTAATATAGGATCGTTGATTGAAAATTTAAAACGTTAATAAAACATTAAAATAATTTAAAGGCTAAGATTAACCTTCGAAGACACAAAAATAATCATTTTATGCATTAAATAAAAGATAAACATGCTAGAATATTAGGTTTATTTAATCTATAGGATACATGCTAGGTTACAGATAGATTTATCAATTTTTAATAGAATTTATAGAAGGAAGAGTATCATGCAGACATAATCTCAATTTTTATTAAAAGGTTTGAATTTATAAAAAGGATATAAGTCAATTATGCTATTTCATAGTAAAACATGTTGTATGCAACGCAGGTTACATGTTAAGATGGTTTTTTCATTTTTCTGGAAGGTTTTATCTTGCTACTAGATTTGAGCTTCGTCGTTGAGAAACGCAAAACAAACTTTCTTTCCCAAATAAGGCTAAGTCAGTTTCGGGTACATATTTCACTGGAAATAGTTAAATCAGATCAGTACTCTGATATTTAAAATGTTACAATTTACTTACGGAATCCTGGATCTGGAAGAATTGAGTTCAAGTAAATGAAAGTATCAGCTGTGCTGATATTGTTGTGCTTTGATATTGTTTTTTTCAAATTTTGAGTTTATTTTAATATTTTGCACTATTGTTTGGATGCAGGCACCTGGAGTACGATACTCTGGACAAGATTGGTTCATGTTTGAATTCATTTATGTTGATATTTAGTCGAATCTTGCAAAAGCATCGCTTGATGTCTAAAACGTAAGGTTATGTTTTTTAAGTTAAGTTTTCTTTATTATTTTATTAGAATTTATGTAAACTCCATATGTTTGGGGTACCTTGTGTAACTATTTACATATTTCATATACAGGGACAGCTGGAGAGTGATGGGTTTTCAATGTAATTTAGTATTTATGAGATCCGTGACATCTGATCGTTTTTATTGATTTTCTTTGTTATTGTTCAATTTAAGCCATAAGTGTCTTATGTTGTTTTAATCGTGTCTTTGCCAGCTACGTTTCTGTCTTTTCAGAATTAAGATTACTGTTAATTCTATACATATGATCGTTTTTGTGCCGTCATGATATTTTGTGATGTTCAAGTATTTTAAAAAATCTCGCTGTGCCTTCAAACGTTTTTGAAAACATATAAAAGGGCTTTGAGAATTTAACAAAGTCAGTCCATAAAAGTTATAGGCTAAAGTGAGGTTATCAAGAATCACATGTTTTTCCAGGTTGTAAATAAAAGCCTATTATATGGAATTGGATACTTACCTGTTATATACATTAAAGAAGATTTATTTTTACTTTCCAACACTATTATTTGGAATGATTGATTTATTTTAATCAATCAAAGAAAATAACTTGATTGTTTTCATTTTTACAATTGTCATCGATTTGTTTATTGACATATATAAATTTGGGATCACAGCTGATTTGAATAAATGCTGATATTACCGACAGCGCCCAGCGCAATTTATTTCAAGAAGTGGTTGCATTGACATTTGGTATGTCAATTCGTATATACAAGGTTGGTCGTAATAAGAATTGTTACCCGATGGGAACAAATTTATAAAACAATTTTTATTTAATTTTTGTAAAGTTACAAGGGTTCTTTGTGAACAAAGTTTTCTGTTTTAACAACCATTTCAAAGTTTATTTATTTCAATTGT
The DNA here is from genome assembly GCA_929113105.1 of Agrypnus murinus. Lineage (NCBI taxonomy): Eukaryota > Metazoa > Arthropoda > Insecta > Coleoptera > Elateridae > Agrypnus > Agrypnus murinus. The sequence goes on from OV816030.1 coordinate 123,016,223, forward strand.
AAGCAATTTATTTGGTTGAATTTAATTTATTTGATGCTAGTCTGTTTAAATGAATACGGCTGTAACCCCCATGTCAGGTTCACAACCACCGAAATTTTATTTAAACAACGTAAAGGAAGATTTTCCTTTTACGATTTTTAAGGAACTTGTTTTTCCTTTTTGATAAAATTTTTATTTAATTTTAATGAAAATAAAGATCTGTGGTTTTTAATTTGTAAATGTGTTTATTTTTATTTTTTATTTGGATGTGGATGCAAGTATAAAAAAATTATTTATACAGAGTTTAAGATTACTGCTTCACCAGGTGCGGAATTCCAAGTGCAGTGGTAGTAAGTTTCTCTTTCCAGATACAGGTATTAATAAAATCAATAATATGTTTATCTCATGCTCAATCGAAACAAAACTGAGTCAGTCTATTGGGTAAAAAAAAAGCTTTGGATTGTTATATTTTCATTTTTATTAATGCTAGCCGAAATCAAATAAACATTTATTTTATTTATTTAGTAAATATCATTCCATACTTTTATGTCGCCCAACGTGGGGCTTTCTTAAATATTATTCATTTCAGAATATAACTATGGTTCTCAATATGGTTGATTTAAAGCTGCATACCGGCACTAACAAGCAGCTACACACAATATTCCATATTACGGAAACATGTGGTAAAGACATACAAATGAGATTTGGTATAGAGAAGTTTGACGTGTTATATAGAAAAAGGTAAAACACAAACACATCGGGTCACAAGACAGAAACTGAAACATCAATATAGAGGCACTGCAAGAAAAAGAACTATATAAATATTTAGGTTTCGTACAAAATCCCACAACAAACCATCTACACCTCAAAACAAAAATAAAAAATAGATTTCAAGGAAGAGAATACCTAACACAGAACTAACGGGAAAAAACATCATCCACCAAAACTTTGCTAACATATTTACTCGTTTGGGTTCTTAAAATGCATAAATACTGAATTGGAAGTGTTAAACACACTGATCAGATCTATTGCCAGCAAATACAGATTACATCATGTGCGTTCTGCAATTGAAAGATTTTCTCTTCCCAGAAATGAAGGAGGACGAGGCTGTATTAACATTAAAAACTTACATCACAATCAAATACAAAACCTAAGAGAATATTTCTACACAAACCAAAACGGCTCACTACATTGAGCAATCACTGCAAAAGATCACTCGAGTACTCCATTAAAACTGCATAATGTAGACTTAAAACCTGAGGAACAAATTAACACAAACAGAAAAACTTACAAAGCAAACACATTTACCAACTAGAACGACCACATATAAATAAAACTGCATCCAATAAATGGCTCAGTAACGGTCGAATATTCGCCAAAACAGAAGGATACCTTATAGCTATCCAAGACCAGGTGAATAAAACGAAGAACTATGAAAAGTATATAATAAAAAACATAAAAATTGACGGCGATAAAACTAGAAAACGCAAACAACAAAAAGAAACAATAGATCATATTACAAGTGGATGCACTGTTCTAGCAACTGAAGAATACACCCAACGACATAATGTCTGCAAGCAGGTCTATTTAGCCTTTATAAAAACACAAATTAGGCAATATAACAACGCCATGGTATAATTATCAACCACAAAAAGTTGTTCAAAACGATAACATAAAACTGTACTGGAATAGAGACATATCTACAGATAAAACAATACCATACAATAGACCTGACTTAGTTTTAATAGACAAACATACTACAACAACACCTGTAATAGATGTATCGATTCCAAACACACAAAACGTAAATAGAAAATATGCAGAGAGGATGCAGAAATACATTCCACTAGCTCTTCAATTAAAACAAATGTGGTAGGACAAAGTAGTGATAGTTCCACTAATTATATCGTGTAGCTACTACATTCTGACGAACAAAAGTACTTAACATCAGTATTTAACTTATTTGTGCCTCGACTTAGCTTGAATACGATAAAATGAGGACTCTTTACCTCTTATGAGATTAAGGAAAGTGATAGGTGGATTGGAAGATCATCAAATTCATAAAGGTACGGACATATGGTCGCCAGCATAATTTAATTTAATAAAAGAGTAACGTTAATGATCCATAATATGGAGCTCTAGATCTTAAAATGAACCAGTCTCGATTATGGAAAGACCGATTTCCAACACTCTTGCTATTGCACAAAAATTTATAGACAGTAAATAAAAAATTATACAAATAATACCATTCATTTATTTATTACACATAAAAAAATCATTAAGTAATTAAAAAAACGGGAAGACCTTCAGTTATCTAGATAATACCACGAGATCATTTGAATTTATAATTAAAGTTGGCTGTGATTTTTAAATTAGATTGGCAACACTAACTGTTCACTTCACAGTTTGATTTGAATTGTCACGCAAGTGACGCTCCAAAATGTTGAATCTAGAACATAAAATTGCATAACCTCTAATTTACACAGCGAGTCAATTGGCAGGATCGCCAAACGTATAAAAAAATTCCCGCCTACTTTAATTTTAAATTTAAATGATCTCACGGTATGTTAATATGGATTATAAATAATACAACTAAATTCACATTATATTAAAAATTCTCACTATGTTTGAAAGCTATTAATATTACTTGAAAAATATTGAATTGAAAATCTCCTAGAAATGAACTTATTTTCATATCAAAATTTTCTTTGAATAGCAACATTAAAATTTCTATCCAAAAATATAATAATCCACTTTTAAATTTTGATCCAGTTAACCAATTAAAGCTTTCACAACATATAGTTAACCCACCTGATGTGGGTTAATTACTGTTACCGCTGTAACCTTTTTCAAATTCTAAAGGGGTTCAAGATGGACGTTCCAAGGCGTTACTTCGTAGTACGGAGAAAACTACAGTTTCGCTGCTTTCCAAACTTTCAAACAACGATCTCGTACTTTTAATAAACCACAAAACCATTCTATGTATTAATAAATTTATAATTCACCCAACAAAAGGGAATTTAACTATTTAAAACTAAAATTTTAATCAACCACCAAACAAACGTATTGCATTCTCAAAGAGCATTTTTACAAGACTGACTTGCAAAATACCAACGGGGGAACGCAAGAAATCGTCGTAAAAGAAGCGTCCGTGATTTTTTTTAATTACTTGTTAACCAGTTAGAACGTCGGAAAACCTTTATAACCATTACATAGAGATTATTGAAATAAATCGATGCAATCGTTGCAAACAAACATTGCCAGTCGAAATTTATTTTACTACACAGGGGTCTCACAAACAATAATCCAATAGTTAGTTTTTATAACTATACAAGGCTTCTTTAAAATAAAGGAATAGACTGTTCGTTACAATGTTCTATTGGTATTATCCTGAAAAATTTACATACGCACATCTATCAAAACTTTAACCTCTTAAACGAATCTTTCAATGCCTGGTGTGCCGGACTTTCACCCAAGCGGCCCGCGATCGACTCCCGGTGCCGGCAGATCTGGTTAAGGTTTTCTGCAGTTTTCCTTAGCTGTGACACAAATGTGGGATTTGCGCTGTTCCATCTGTAAGTCGGCTGCAGCCGCACATTGGGCCTACATAATAATAATAATCGCCCCCTCCCTCACGCACAAGCTTATAGCTTTTGGGGCCTTGGTTTAGGCTATGGGTTGTAGTAGTTATTATTATTATTATTATTATTTCAAACAATAAAAAATAAACACCCTGAGTATGAACTCCAATGTTGTCGAGAAAGAATGTAAAATAATAATAACGACTGCTACCCATAATCTGAAAACCAGCCCCCCCAGAAGCTATAAATCTTGTGCGGGAGGGAGGACCGATTATGATTATTATTATGCAGAACCATCTAGTTATTACAAAAACCTATGTTAATTACAAGATTTCTAACCAATTTAATTGACTAAACACACTTATGTATTACGTTTTGTTTAAATTTTTTGTAATGTTTGACAGAAAAGCGAAATTTTGTACGTGGAGTATACAAAAAAATATTAAACGAACAATTCCGCCCTTAATTGATTAAGCTTAAGGTGAGTACAGAAGTTAATTATAGGAAACCTGAATTTGGCTGTCTTTCGATTGGTATAAGGATAATCGGGGTCACGGACAAACTCGTGCCTTGTTGCCATGTTCGCAACGCCCATGATTGTTAATTTAGCACTTGTTTGTAAATTAATTCTAAAGAAAGGCCTAAAATATATCATGAACAACTAAGTCTGTCTAAACACAAACGGAACGAAAAAACCATTATCCTACCTGTAGTTAGTGCACCTGGACGGTCAATAAGTGGTAGTTACATTGAAAAATAAACTTAATAATTATGATTATTTCAAATGAATTGATTTTTTATATTTCAATTATTATTTACAGAATTTAATCTAATTTCGGATGATTTTACAGCATGCATCCAAACCTCAGAAAGACACCTTCCTTTTTTCAAAACAGAAAAAATCATAAAACAGAAAAAGGCAGTGGAAAATCATAAAAGCAGACAATAATAATCAAAAATAAATAATCGAGCATCAAAAGACTTTGAAATTGCAAATTTGCTAGGCTAGAAGAGAACTACATTTTGCTCATATAGGTAATTCATTCTATCAAAAGCCTCTGAGTTATTTGTATAAGCAACATTAGCAATAAGAAAAAATAATTAATAGGAATCAATTGAATTACCAAAGTTCTCGAGTTCTAGGCAGAATTTGAACCGCAACACTTCAAATTAAACAGTATAAAAAAATATTTTCAATAATCTTGAGATATGTATAACACAATTCATTAACAGTTACATCAATTAAATAAAAAACATTATAGTTACTATGTAATTTAAGTAGATATCTTAACATGTAATATGAACATAAACTTTCTCGATGCTTATCAGCTGTGATAAAAATTGCACTGGCCATCAACATACTTGTCAGACAATAAATTACAGCTGAATAGGTGGTAGGTATTTGAAAGTGAGAACACGCTAAAAGTCATTATACAGGCCATCAGTTATAGCAGGAAGTAGTAACAAAAACGTTGTTGAAATTCTAAAATGTAATTAATTCACTCTTATTAATGTCTTGTTTTGTAGTAACATATCTTCTGCTACTAGGAACACGTAAACATGCATTCCGTCAAATGTCTACACCTATTTAGCGAATTCTAAAGGGCGTTTAAAGAAACTGTCAATACTAACAATTAATGTCTTTTGGGAAGGAGAACGATACATCTCTCGATATATTGCATACAAACAAAATTTTATGATATTCTAAATATGCAGAAATGTAACTATATAGTGACTACTGTTGTGGCCTACTCTGATAAGGTTTTCTGATATAACATAACTGACTCTAGGAACTTCAGAAATATTTTAAAATCATCTACGAATATTATGAAATATGTTAAGTAGCTTTGTGTTGGGCTTTCACATTTGAAAAGTAGTTTGTAGATTAATTGCCTAAGAATTTTCTTAAAATACGCAACAGATGGATATTACAGAAATATCTTACCTTCTATTTAGACGAAGGTTTTTCTTTTAATTCGCCATTCGCTTACGGAGAGGTGCAAACAATTGAGATTCTATTTCCACTAAAGAATATTCCGAAATGTGATAACCAAACTCAAAACAATCACCAACGAATTCAGTAGAGTAAATTCCAACTAAATCTTACAGATAAGAAAAGAATAATCACTTTTTGAACAAAAACAAAAGCCTCAAAATAAACGATTGCGATGCATCCTGTAATGGCAACGACAATGAAGCATTGGCATTCCTTTCTTAGCGGAACGTTTCGTATGAAGACCAGGGGAAACTCAACAAGATATGCCTGAATTCTGACCCGGTGCGAGTCATCAATTTTCTGCCTATCCTAAAACAATCTGGGCAAAATAGTAAGTTAAATGATTATGTAACACTTGGATACCATTTAGTACTTTCTTAGGACTAAGAAGGCGTTGTAAGTAAATAAATAGTTTCTGTAAATTTAAGAATTTTAATTGCCAACTGGTTAAAATTAGATGTAAGGTATCTCCACTTGAAATGCACAAAGTTCAAAACAGTTTTAAATAAACTACATGTAGAGTTTTGGAAAAACAAAAGTTATTTAAAGTTGTAACGTCACGTTTTCCTGAAACTAACAAATATAAAAGGAATCTCAGTACGGTCCTGGCAGTTCAGTAAAATTCAATTGTGTTGGAACTGCAAATATTACATTAAGCTGAATAATGTTTCCTTCAAGTACAAAAGAGTCACCTCGAAACATATTCGTAAGCAATATATTATATTTCAGCAGAATTTTTATTGATGCGAGTATTTATCTTAAGGGGTTCCCACACTAACCAAATGCTTATTTTTCGAGAAATAGAATGTTCCAGAACAAAAATTGTTTTTAATTCCGAGCTTATAAGGGCTAAAATATAATATTAGCTTTAACAAAAATTTTTTTATGGTTAAAAAGTATGAAACTTTGAATTTATAGCTTTAAAACATACTGGGTTGAAACATTGCCTTGTAAACAAAATGCCGACAAACAAAGTACATTCGAATAAACTTGTCTAGACGGCCACCTGTAAATAACATCCTGCTTTTTAGTGAGTAAACCTTAAGGGGAACTCTCGAAAGTTTCGCTGGAATTATTCTAGAATAAAATGACGTAAATAAGGTATATTTATGAAATAAATAAAGATAAAAGTTTCACAGTTTTATTAAAATACAACCTGACAATATTGTTTCGACAGCTATGCTGTCATTATCAAAGGTAATATAATTATAAACAAACACGTCGCTAAGGTAGATACAAAAATAGGTAACTAGATAAAATAATAATAATAATCAGAATTAAATATCTAATACTTCCAGTAACGGAGTAAGGCTGGAAACAATAAACAAAGGTATATTTATGTCATTTATTCTAGAATAATTGGCTAATGAGAATCCCGTCATATTTCTATTGGATTATTTAAAATTTTACCCTTCTCAAAACAACTTATTCTACCGCCGAAATATTTTAGTTTAAGATAGTTTACAATAGAGTCTCATACAGTAAACAAGAGAATAGACGAGCCGAGCGGAAGAGAATTTTTCGCGTTGTCCTGGGGCTCTCTCTTGTAGAGTACAAGTTGTAGGGTACAAGTTATATTTATACAATCCCCTTTTGGGAGTGTTAGTTTTATAAACCCAAAGTCTCAATATCTTCAATTTCCAAAATTTAAGATATCTTGGAATATCGCAGCTGCTAATTTAGAATTTTATGAACTAGCCATAGTCTTAAATATCTAGACTTCAAATTCTCTCAACAATCAATTCTACTCCAGCTAAACACTAAGTCTTGGCTTAGACACTTTAAGCTGGACACAAAATAACAGATAACTAACCATATTCTTGACGTAATCATCGATGCAGCCGCTTAGTACCGGTTTCATCGAACAAAGATAAAGGGCTAAGAAGTTTTCAACTTTTAATTTTGTCGATAGGTGCCTTTCTCATCAAAAACTGAAATTACAGTACAATAAGTTGGGTTATTTCGGATGCGATGAGATTAGATTAGATTAGATAAGGTTAAGTTAAGTTATTTTAGGCAAGACTAGCTAAGTAAGGTTAGGTTAGGTTAGATTAAATTTTTTTGATTAGGTTAATTTAGGTTAGATAAGATTAGAATTCTAAACTAATCTAACCTAACCTATTGTCGGACGGAGACAAGGGCCTAAAAAACTACGATGAGAAGTTTTTCTCCCATCAGAAATTGAAGTTACAATAGGACAGCTTGAGTAGGGTTGGGTTAGGCTAAGTTGAATTAGGTTAGGTTAGGTTAAGTTAGAAAAAGGTTAGGTAAGGTTAGGTTAGCACAGATTATTTACAGATTATATATATATAGAGGATAGATTTGCCTCCGGGTGATGAAGTGATACTTTGGCCTCCAGTTCTGCCGATTGATATTACCCCGCCCCCCAGGGAACGTGTTAGGCGTACGGTATTTTTAAATGGGCTCAGAGACGGCAACCTGGATACAATAATCAAACGGCAACCACATATTATTGATCTACTCGACAAATGGAATATATTGGCACCACTTTCATCATCCGAAGACAAATGGTTAAGAGGTTGCAAAATAGGTTTCAATTTTCTCTGTTGTCTGTGTAAACTGTCTTTCCCATCAACAAATGAGGTTAGGTTAGATTGGGTTATGATTGTCTTCGGTGATACATTGCTCGGTACCATTGCTCATCGAACGCTGTAGATCAATTTTAGTCTCGGTCTCCAGAGAACGTTTTCAGTGTGCGTATTTATAGCCTCCGAAAAACAGAAAGTCTCAAGTGACTCGAAAACTCTAAAAAAAAAGTCAAATTTGAAATATTCTTAATTTTAAGCAATTTAAAAAGGTTATTCATGGTTATTATACAGCGTGTCCGGAGATAGAACGCATTAATTTTAAGGGGTGATAGCAGACACGAATAGGAACAAAAAAGTCTTATACAACTTTGTTCGAGAACGTACCACTTTTTCAGAAAAAAATAAGAAAGTTGGAAACTTTAACATCATTTTGCCGCGTTAATAGTAGTACTTTAAGTATGGGGCTTTGTCGGCAGATCCATCTCATCTATCACAACAACAAACCTTAATGACATTTTATCGTATTGTATACCGTTTCGGCGTAAAATTGAATTCTTTTTACAATTAAAAATTCATTTTACTCAATTGAGAAACGTGACAACACTGTAAAGTTTGTAACTGTAGACATCCGCACAACATGCTGATCTGGACATCTTGACATTGAAAATAAAGCACCTCTTGCTTATACAACCTTGCAATTTAACAATATTTGGGTCAATGCCTGATCACAGCTATGTTAAAATAATAAAATTGTAAATAATACGTACCCTTGAGAAAATACTGCGTTTGTAGTTCGTTGAACTTTGAAATAATAATTTGTCAATAACGCAATTCGCAACTTGCTGTTTATTTAATAACAGTTTTTAATGATTTTATAAGAGAATATCTTTTAAAGAGAAGATTTATCTAATTTAAATTAGGTAATTAGGTTAAGGGATTTTGTTGACACCTTGTTTTGGCTACATTAAAAAATCTTTAATTTTATGGTAATTAGGTGCCTTAATCAGGTGACTGAATCAGCGTGTTTTTAATTAATGTACAACCTACAAATTTTGTTTACGGAAACAGCTCGGATTACAATTTTCATAGAACTAGTCCCCGACTAATCAGCTTTGGATGTTTATTATTTTTAAACGACGAATGTCATCATCAGTTTGTTTGTTTGATTTTCTAAAACAAGGTCAAGACCCAGCTGCGATTATACTTAAGCAAGGATGAAGCATGAATGGAGATATGGCGATGGTTTTTTCTAAATTACTCGAAAGTCTATTAACATAGAAAAAAATTTATTCAGACTTTTTTGTTCCTTTTGATGTCTGCTATCGCCCCTTAAAATTAATGCGTTCTAACTCAGGACACCCTGTATACTTTGACCTAATGCATATAAGGTAACCTGGTAATACCTCTTAAATTACAAGGGACCAATTGGTCGGACGTATAGGGCTATAGCAGGGTATAACTGTAGATTGTCTCAAACAATCTCCATAATCTTGGAATAGTACAAGAAATTCTAACTTGAAAAACAGGTTGATTAAGATGTGATAACCTTTCAGGGAATAAAATAGTAGGAAACAACAAAGAATAATTAACTTGTTTAAATAGAGGTTCAATTCTGAAATTTCTTGTCAACTGTACAATCTTGTATAGTGTCAGATAAGAGGGTAAATTTAAGGCGCGAAAGGAGACGCCAACAAACGATATTAAAATGGTCAGAGCGTCAACATCAAAAGCATTCAGAAATAGTAAAATACAAGGTTCGTATAGGACAGATAACTCTCGCAAGAGGAACTTCGTCCTTAGGTGCGAAGTGAATTAATCGTTTTAAGGAATACAATTGTAACTATAAACTAATTTATCTAAAATTACATTCTTAAAAATAGTTAAACCTCTACAATGAATCATCCAAGTAATCAAGAAAATTAGTTCGAGTTCTTCCAATGAATTATTTATTTGACTTTCACCACATAAATAGTATATAGTGTATCTATCTAATCTACTAAAGGACGCCTCCCGTTAAGGTCTATTTTTATAGAAATTGTGTTGAATTAATTGAAATTAGTATACGCTTCTAATTAACAAAAGATAAAGAAAATAAGACAAATATAAATACATCATGCCTCATTTGCTTTGATCGGTTTTCACAAAATACATAACCTTGGGTGTAAAAAGGATGCCACGGTATGATTTGTAGACATTTACTAAATTTGGAGAACAAATTGGATAGAAAAAAATTTCGATCTTTCATTCAAAACATGGAATTTATGAACTGCAAAAACATACCCATGTAGAAAGAAAACTGATCAAGAAATAAGGGCACACACATTGTCATCAGCAATTTTTCACGTTGTCATACAAAAGTGGTACGCAAAGTTCATTAATTCTTTGTATAATTCTAAATTACCCTTCACAAACTTAATTTTCTGTAAAACAAAAATTAATGTAACATTTTAATCAAAAGAAAAATTGTCACTTCTTGTTGAGTACCTTCCAACATGGTGGTTAACAAATTATGGTTGTAATTTTCCGTTATCTCCCTTTACAAGTAAATTAGTGTTGCTTCTTAAGTAACTTTTGTTAACTTTCTTTGTAATAATTCCAGGGTAGCCATTTTAGGAGTTCCTTGATTGCTTTCACAATTCCCGTCACGGAATTTATGACCGTAACGCATTTGTTATGAGGAAGAGTCATTCATCGACGAAGTAATTAAGACAACGATCATGAGGTTAGGTTTTTGTTTTGTGCTTTCTTTAAGCATAATTATTGCTAAGAAGATTTTCTTTTACTAGGAGCCAAATATTAATTAAACATTTTAGATAATTACGAGGAGATGACCGCTTGTATTTGGCGCGGCGTATCTTAAATAATTTATAAGAAGCTTGCGCTTTTAGGAACTATAATATTGAGGAAAAGAAAGCTGTGGCAAATAAAACAAAGAGAAACCATTATTAAAGCTCTTAATTAAGCTAGAATTGAAAAATGGAAGGTGTTTTCAAGCTTTGGCAGCCTAATGCAATTTTTAGTTATTTAAAATTTATAAATTATTTAAATAGTGAGATCTAATATTGAGATAGGTATTTAACTATTATTGTTTTGAAAATAAGAATTTTAATTAAGAAGTATTTTATTGATAAAATACAATTTTCCAGTTTGACAAATAATGATCTACACAGGAAAAACTGTATTGTTGCACATGAACTGTTCTGTCTACTGTTTGCTTCTAGTTAGCACAGTTCAGTTATATTTTATTATCGGTTCAGACATTAATCACTGTCAGAAATATGTGAAGGTTGTAACATAGTCATCCTGGAAGTCACCTAGGACGATCTAAACCGCCAGCTTAGAACAGTCACGTCGGTCGGAAACGGCGAAGGTTTTCATCTAAATATAGAATTGTTGTACCACAAGAGAGAGACACTTTGGATTTATTAAAAACATTAAAAAGCTTTAACATTATAACATAAAATTTTATAGGGAAGAAATATACAAATCACTAGCGGGTCACTAGGTGACCGATTTGATAATTTCAAGTGACCCACTTGAGTGCAAATAAAGTATAAAATATATAAATAAATTATAAAACATAAACATGAAACGAACACTTTGAGAAAATATAATCTATATATATAAAAGGGAAAGATTGTCTGTCTGTATATATGTATGTATGCGATTTTCTCCGCAACCACTGGAGCGATTTGGATGAAATTGGTATCATTGGAAAGGTCTTGGCCCAGAATAGAAAATAAGACCAAATTGGACTCTGATCGGCCATCGTGGTCCGAAATAACAGCGAAAACCCCATACATGGAAGTTAAAAATGGGTACTGAGATTGATGTGACAAGAAAATATATATAGATCTCGCACAGCAAGCTAGCTGCTGCCGCGAGCGGAAAGTAAAAACATGTAATTTCAATAAAGCGCAGCAGAGCGCGCCGGGTATTTGCTAGTATAATATAAATAATAAGATTAACATTTTGGTTTGATTACAAAGTTGCAGAAATGAACATAGGCGGAATACAGCGACATTAAGAGTTTACTGCACTGTGCTCTGGAGTTAACCAAGACGGGGGCAGTGCTATTTTACATGGCGCATCTAATTACTTAAACACCACGGTCCCCCTTTCGGGAACACGAATTGAGATACGTTCAATTAGCGCACTACATGCTATTGCAGAAGCTACCAGTACACACTGGTGGCAGCTAGGTATACCTATCTAGACCTCTAATACCTCTCCAGGCTAGTACAGGAGTTTTAAACCTACTCACTCGTCGAGACCCCTTCTCTTAGGATAGGAGACGGCCCCTAGTCCAGTTTCGGACTTTCCCCACTATGTGGGACCACTGCCCGACCGAAATCAACCTCAATGTAGCAGGCTTGGACGGTTATGCCACCCCAGTCTACCAGTTATAGGCCTGATGTGCCCTCGTCAGCGCTTCGTTTAGTTCCACCTAAGCAGAAACCCGGTGGGTACCTTTTGGAGGTAAAATTGTCGTGAGCATCGAGAGGCTGTGTATTCACGTCAATCCCATTTAGTCCAGCTGCTCGAGACAATTTCTTTGGATCACTCATTGGAACTGCACAGCCGTAGCTGATCCTCATACTCTGGATCCTTCTGGCTGGTGGCATGCAGTTTCTTATCGGTCGGAGCTTGCTCCCCCCGACCAGGATAAACCACACTCGAATTCGCCTCCATCCGGCTTGGGCAGATAGCAGGTGACCAGCGGTGCACCATAACTGACTTCACCCTCAGGCGAGAATCCAATCCACAACACCGGTACTCATGTTGGAAGAGCTTCTTCCTCAACTTTAATGAGTCCCCGTCGAGAGCACTTACGTGACATTCTACTACACATTTAATTCTGGCTGTATCGCCCGTTACCCAGATACCTGGGATTGGGTAGAATCCAGCCAGTTTTATGGGTGAGCGCCGTGTGGTCTGCTTTGATCCCATTGACCCAAAACGTCTTGTTAATAGTCGCATTTTGGTTGATTTGACCTTGAAAAAAGGTTGCCCAAGCCTGTTCTAAAGTATTAATTATTACCTGTATTATTATTTTTTTTTTTCTTTTTTTTTTGTTTTAGCGGCATCAACAGCTGAGGTTATTAGCCGCTTTACGAGTTTCGTTTATGAAACGAAATAATACTGTGACTTATAGTCTCACATAATAACATTATATACAGTAAAAAAATATATATATATAAATAAAATATGGGTTCAATAAAATTCACATACATAGACGAACAGTGGGAGATAATTGAACATGAGGCTTAGGGATAAACGAATGGACTGAGTACGAAACAAATTCACGATAAAATGATTGTATATATAAAATTGTAAATAAATAAAATTGTAAATAAATAGAATTGTAAATAATATGTAAAATATATGTAAATAAAATGAATATAAGAATATAAGTGTATGAAATATATAAATAAAAAAGTTTTGTGTATACTGAGTAAAATAAATGCGTGTAAAATTATAATTTATTTGCTAGATCTATACTCTTTATAAATTCTAGGACGTTGTCTTCATTTCGAATTGACAGAATTTCGCTAATATTATTTGCAAGAGATGTTCTTAAACGAGCTTCATTATAGGAAGGACAATCCACTAGTATATGCCTTACTGTCAGTTGTCTTTGACAGTGTTGGCAGATGGGGGGTTCGAGACCCTGTAGCAGGTAAGATGATGTTAATCTGGTGTGTCCTATACGTAAACGGGTAATAATGGTTTGTTCGTGGCGTGTTAGATGACTTTTTTCCTTCGACGGCTTTATTAGCGGTTTTATTGTTTTAAGTTGTGTGTCAACTTCGTCCCATTTTAATTGCCACAGGTTTAGAACTTTCTCCTTTAAATAATCTTTCAGATCCTTTGGCCGTATGCAGATATCCTCTAGTTGGTCATGTTCCACTGCGAGTTTAGCTGCCTCGTCAGCTTTCTCATTACCCTGGATCCCTACGTGGCCAGGTGTCCAGACTAGAGTTATATCTTTTTCTTTCTTATAGAGCCAGTCAAGTAACGCTTGTATTTCCTGAACTAAAGGATCAAATGAAAATCTATTTGATAACGCCTGCAAAGAACTTAGTGAATCTGTACAAATTAAAAACTTAGATTTATTAGAAAATTCTATACTATGAAGCGCTTGCCATAGTGCATATAACTCCGCTGTAAATGAACTAGCTGCTTCATGTAGCTTCCAGTGATAAGAGTCGTCGAGGATGATAAAGGCACTACCGACTCCCATTTCCGACTTGGAACCATCTGTATATATAATTTCGGCTCTAGGATGGTGATCTAAAATGTTTTTAAAATGGTTGATAAATAATTTCGGATTAACATCTTTTTTCCCTCCTTGCAAGCAAGAGAGGTCCATTTGGGGTAAGTGAATTCGCCAAGGTGGTACTTCATAATTTCCTGTTTGATAAACTGGCTGCAATGTTTCACTGAGTTCTTGCAGTATGGCATCTAGACGTATTCCAGCAGGACGAGTTCTAGTGGGTCTTGCCATGTATAGCGTAGTTTGCTCTTCATTAAATAGCAAAGCATGGTTGGGGTGTCGTGGTTGAGCATATATGTTTATAGCATAATTTATAAGTAAACGGTACCTTCGATATTTCAACGGTGGTACTCCCGATTCGCAGTACAAAGATACGGTAGGGCTGGTTCTAAAAGCGCCTAGAGCGAGTCTTATACCCGTCGAATGGATTTGGTCTAATACTTTTAAGTGTGATTGACGGGCTGCACCGTATACTATCGACCCATAATCCAATTTTGATTGAATTAAGCTTCTGTACACGTTTAGAAGTATGCTCCCATCTGCGCCCCATTTAATGCTAGATAAGCACCTGATAATATTCAATCGCTTCTTGCAACTGGCTGCTAAGTTTTGAATGTGAGGACCCCAAAGTAGTTTTCTGTCGAACGTAACTCCTAAGAATTTTATTTCTGATTTATTTGTTATAGGGAGACCATTTATTGTAAGTTGAGGATTTTGATGACAGGATCTCAACCTGCAGAAATGAACGCACTGTGTTTTTAGCGTGGAGAAACGGAAGCCTCGATTTTCTGCACGATCTACAATTGAGTTTATAGTTTCTTGTAGGACTGAATGGATGGAATTAAAATTGTCTCCTGCATAGAAGATGCAGAGATCATCTACATATAAGCTTCTCCCAACTCTGTGGTCTATACCTGACAACAAAACATTTACGGCTACTGCAAACAAAACCACACTAAGCGTGGATCCTTGGGGTATGCCATTCTCGACAGTAAAGGTGTTAGATTCAGTATTTCCAACACGAGTTCTGATTCTTCTATCGGAAAGAAAACTGGCAATGAAATTTGGCAAACAGCCTCTAAGTCCCCACTCATGTAGAGTTTGCAATACGCCATATCGCCACGTCATGTCGTAGGCTTTTTCCAGGTCGAAGAAAACTGCTGTTAGATGATGTCTATTTAGGAACGTTGACTGTATCGCATTTTCGATGTAAACCAGTTGATCGTTTGTTGATCTGAATTTTCTAAAGCCCATTTGGAATTTGGATAGTAAATTGTACTTTTCTAAGACCCACATCAGTCGAAAACTGACCATTTTTTCAAGAGTCTTACTAAGGCAGCTTGTTAGGGATATTGGGCGATAGTTGGAGGCTACTTTGGGGTCCTTACCAGGTTTTTACAATGGGATTATAGTAGATTCCTGCCATTGCTCTGGATAGATTCCTGTCTTCCAAATCTGATTGTATAATTGTAATAATTCGACTTTGACAGTTTCAGGTAGATGTTTTAACATATTGTAACTAATAGTATCTCGACCTGGCGACGAGTCTTTAGTTTCCTGTAAAGCTTTTTCTAGTTCCTCCATAGTAAAATGTACGTTATAGAACGACTCTATTCGTTCTGTGAAATCCAATGGAATTTCTATAGCGACCTTATTAAGACGAAAGTTATCGTTGTAATTTTCAGAATTACTCGTTGATTGAAAGTGGCGAGCAAATTCGTCTGCCAATTTTGGAATATCTGTTATCAACTCTCCGTTGATGTCTAATACAGGTGATGTAGTAGGAAGTTTCTTTCCTGTTAATGATCTTATTTTCCCCCAAACGTCTGAAGGTGATGTTTGTGGGGTGAGAGTTGATACATATGTCTTGAAAGAGCGCCGCTTCTTTTCCAAAATAACACGGCGAGCTCGTGCTCGGAGTCGCTTAAAATTAACGATATTTTCGGCAGTAGGGTGTCTTTTAAAAAGATTAAGTGCTTGTTTTTTAGCTTTAATTGCTTTGGCCACCTCTTCATCCCACCACGGTACTCTTTGCGGTCTCTGTCGGTTTGTGATAACTGGAATACTTTCTTCAGCAGCCAAAAGAATAGATTGAGTAGCGTGGTCTACTGAAGAAGCAACAGTGTCAGTTAAATGCAAGGTAGTAATGTTCTTTTGAAATTTTGACCAATCAGCCTTACTTTCTCTAAACTTCCTACCTGTCGTTAATGGCTGTAGTTGTGAGCGAGTTGTAGCAAGTTGTAACATTACAGGAAAGTGGTTCGAGAAATACAGATCATCAAGCACATCCCATGAAAACAAATGACTAACTTCTGGAGAACTAACTGAAAGATCTATAGAGGAGAAGTCATTTGATCTTAAATTCAGGTAAGTACCTTTACCCGTATTAAGAATAGTCAACTCTAAATCTTCAAAAAGGTTTTCCAGATTTCGACACGAGGATCTAAATGAGCCGATCCCCATATCGGATTGTGAGAATTGAAATCTCCAAGTAGCACAAACGGTCTGGGCAATTGAAGAATGGCATCACGCAAGTCGTCTACTTCCCAGTGAATATCCGGTAAGTATATGTTACAGATGGTTAGAGCAATTGGATAAAAGATTTTTACGGCAATTATCTGTAATTCTGTGTTTACATTTACAGGTTGTATCGGTATAGTTTCTTTTATAAGTATTGCAACACCGCCCCTAGCTCGAAGATTAGGTACGATATCTTTCCGAACAATGGTATAACCTTTAGTGTCGTATAGGGATTCAGGTTTTAAGTGTGTTTCCGGTAATGCTACAACAAGAGGAAGTTTTTCAACAAGCAACAACTTAAGTTCGCTATTATGGGTTCTAATACCATTAATATTCCATTGGATTATATTGTCCATTTGGAAAGGTTATTAAAATTACTACTGGGAGAGATTCTCCTGAGTAGAGGAATCTTTACTTTTAGAACGAGGACCTCTAGGGACCCCTTTTGGCCATCCTTTCTTCTTTTTAGTTGTTCCTGTATAAGAATTAAGTTCGTTATCAGAACTTGAGTTCGCTTTCAGCAGAGTATCACTATTGTCCATATTACAGGCGGTTTGGGAAAGTGACTGGGAGTCTTGTGGACGGAATAAACTATGCTGGGTGTCTTTAGGGTTAGTGGATGGATGAAGGGGTTTATGGGGGATTTGGGGTGATATAAACATCGATGGTTGTGAAAGTGGAGGGATTGGGAATGGTAATTGAGGGGTTGATATTGAGGAGATGGGAGTTGGTAGTTGGGGGGAGGGATTAGTATTAATAGGATCAGGCAGAAGGGGTCTTAACGAAGTAGTATTGAATAAATTATTTAAATGCGTCTCGAGTGCTTTTACAATTTCTGGTACGAGAAGATTAACTAGCATGTTTTGATTTAGCACCGCTGGTGGTTGAATAGGCCTAGCCGCAACTCTGGCATATGAAGTAGTCGGACCGGTAACTATCGAAGGTGTATTAAGCATTACTTCGCGCTTGGCGTCAAAATAACTAATACGCTTGGTTACTTTTAGTTTTTGTATTGCAACTTCTTGTTTATAAATTGAACATGTCCTAGAATTTGCTGGATGGCTATCTCCACAATTAACGCATATTACTGGGGTTTCACAAGGGTTCCCTTGGTGCATTGGTTTTCCACATATACAAACTTGTTCTTTTCGACAATTAACAGCAGCGTGGCCAAACTTTTGGCACCTAAAACAACGCAAAGGAGCTGGAACATAGGCGCGAACTGGGAGGGAGTAAAAAGCTATTTTAACCCGTTCCGGAAGAACGGCTCCCGTAAACGTGAGTATATACGACGATGTGTTTATTATCTCACCCTGTCTCTTGTAAGTCAATCTCTTTACATCTGCGACATGTCTGGATTTTAGTATTTCTTCCCTAATCTCTTCTATGGTACAGTTATCAAGGTCTTTGCATGTGATTACTCCCTTTACGAAATTTAATGTTCTATGAGGAGTTACCTTAACTTTCAGGTTGTCGAGATTCGTTATATCTAGCAAGCGTTTCGTTTGCTCCTTATTTATACTTTCAATTAAAAGACCGTCGTTTATCTTTTTAACATTCTTGACTTCACCTACTTGTTTCTTTAAACTGTTAAAAATTAAAAATGGGCTTACGTTGTTAAATGTACCTTCTTCTCGTTGCATTAATAGAAAATTAATTTTAGAGTAACTAATCGGATGTTTCTTATTACTTCCTGTTTCTGTTTCATAATCATTTTCAATTAACGATTCACTAGTCTTTTTTCTTTTTCCTGGTGACTGAATCCCAGGGGTATTTATTTCAGAGGGTATGGAAGAGGGATTAGGTATAGAAAGGGTTCTTAACTCATTGTGAGAAGAGAGTTCTAATGGAAGGGAAGGGGAATATGATAAGGTGGATTGAGGGGTGGAGCCGGGAAGCTCCGTTTGCGACAGGGGCACTTTTGTAACGTCATTACCTGTGTTGTCATTCATGTTTTATTTTAGATTATTTGTTTCCGAATTGTGTATGTATAAAGTGTGTGTTTTTCCTTCCTTTCGTGTTTGACAGCGTGAGGAACCAGCAACAGCCACAGGATTCCTGTGAACCCGACTCTGGTGGCCTCGACGGAGCCCCCCGCATTATACCGCAAGGTTCCCGGTCCAGGCGCCACCTGGCATTACGGCATAAGCGAGATTTTCGCAAGTTGATAGGGCAGCCAGGTCATGTTGGCTAGACTGACCCGGGCCCCTGTACTACCTTGCAGCCTGGGAGTGCACACCCTGGAACCCATATTGTGCGTTTTATAACGCGAAAATTTAATTTCACCCTTATCTGTTGTTTCAAGAACCCAGTAATGTTGCCAACCCACTTTGATTGAACCCATTTTTGTAACTGACGGTAAGCGACTGATGTGACTATTTAAACTATACCCCCACCACTTTTAAAACGTGTATTATAGATACCCTCTCTATACTCTTCTTTCAAAACTGGAGCGATTACATTTTCCACGTAGCTTATTCGTCTCTGAAATCGTACCCTATCCCTTGCTATTATCTCCCATTGACTTCTGCGTGCTTGACAATGTGCATACTCCCATGTTAACATGTAATGCATTTTGTTTTTACTTTCATCAAATGTCACTAAACCACCCATTTAATCCGTCCTCTATTAAGTCATATGCAAAGTCCCTTAGATGTTGCGCAATGAGCTTTTTTACCAAACACTCATCACAAATCACACCTCTAATGAAGTCTTGACACAACTGCACGCCTTTTCTATATCGTTGTGTTAACTCTTGACAATATTCTGGACTGAATATCCCCGTACCATGAACAGCTTCGTGTGCCGCATCCTCCTCTAGCGCTTCTAATTCACACCGTAGTTTCACCACAGCATTCAGTTTATCAATAGCTTTGCTTGATACGTCTTCACTGTTACGCGTCTCCATTGTATTTCACTACGTTACACCTAGACCATGTGTTCTTATATTCACCCGCCCCCCACCCTTTCCCCTCTTCATTCTTCCATTACGCAATACACCTTTTGACTTCCACATCCACTATTACCTTTTCTGGTAGATAATACACAACTTCTAGCATTCCCAACACGTTCGGGATTTGCATCTTCATTAATGGTTCCAATATGTTTGTGATGTTCACTATGCAGTCACCCGGCATGTCTACAACACCATCTATTATGCTATGGTAGAAATTGAAAAATTCCAAACCCTTCAGAAGGTTTAATCGATATGTTAGTAACGGTATTAACTGCCACAGCTCATATAAGGACTCCCACGCTAAATATAATTCATCATCTCCTGCATCAGTTATCTTTATGATTTTTGTTTTATCGTAATTTCTGTTAACACTCTCAAACGAGATACTTTTTTTACCCATTTTCAAAGGAACCCCGACCTCTTCTCCTGCTTTAAAGTATTTATTAATGACTCCTTCATTGGTTATTAACGCGTTCCACTCCGTTTCATCAAACAGCATGCACTGATTCTTTACTCCAGCTACTTTTATTACAGGAGTGTATCCCAAATGAGCACATAATCCAACAAATACAACTTTACTTTTTGATTTGTTTAAATAAAACACTGATTGATTCACTAGCGGTGCCCATTTAGCATCCTTAGGAAGCTCGTTTGGAACCATCAACTGCTTTTCTAGAGCTTGCGCTTTCGCATTCTCAATTGATTTAGCGAGGCTTTCCATTGTAACACTGCACTGTACACTGCAACTGCAAACGCTTTACTCTTCCCATACATGCAACCTGCTATATATATATATCTAAAGCTTGACCTTGAATGGTGTTTGATGACCTTGAAGAGTGGTCTTGAGTTCAAGGTCAAAACATTGTTGCCATACTGATGGCCTTGAGAATGCGGTGTTGCCATATTGTTGACCTTCAGAATGCGGTGTTGCCACGTTTACGTGACAGAGATAGATTCAAGGTCACCATGTGTTAGAGAGAGATAGGTTCAAGGTCAAGGTCAGGAATGGGGGGTGGTTCCAGAACTCTCAATTTTTTCCCTACTTCTAACCAATTATGGAAGATCATTAATGAAATAGGAAATTCACAAAAAGAGAAGAAAACAGTAGACTGTATAAAGGATACCAGTGATAATGAAATAATCAATCCAAAAGACATAGCAGACTACTTTAACTATACATTCATTGAAATGGGCGAAACACTGGCAAGAAACATAACATCTGACCCTAATTATCAACCTCTGACGCAAACATTACATAACAGTTTCGTTTTCCTCAGAACTGACAAAAATGAAATCAAAAACACAATTTCACAACTTAAGTGTAAGAAATCTCCTGGAAATGATAACATTCGACCCGAAGTATTAAAGCAAATCTCAAAATACATTGAAGAACCACTAGCATATGCATTCAATAAATACATAGACAGCGGAGTATAGCCAACTACCTTCAAAAAGAATATTGTAATACCTGTATTTAAAAAGGGTGATACTACTCTCCCTACCAACTACCGAACTATCTCCTTAATAACTTCTCTGTCAAAAGTCTTCGAAAAGCTAATCGAAAACCGTCTCCAAAATTTTTTAAGTAAACACAACTTGCTTTCACCACAACAATATGGATTCAGAAGACAAAGATCAACTGAAGATGCTATACTGGAACTTACAAAAAAGATCTATAGTGCTCTGGATAACAGTAAACCTTGTTTATGTATATTCTTAGATCTTTCAAAGGCCTTCGACACAGTCAGCCATAGCTTACTACTTGAAACGCTAGAACAAATTGGTATAAGAGGAGTAGTACGACAATTTTTTAAAAGTTACTTATCAGGTAGATCTCAATTTGTAAAAAATAACAAAACAGATAGTGAAACAATGGAGATAAAATATGGTGTTCCACAAGGATCAGTTTTAGAACCCGTACTGTTTAATGTGTATATAAACGGCCTTTTCTCTGTTGAGAGTAAAGGAGAAATAATGGGATTCGCTGACGATACTTCCATCTTCTACTCTGAGGACACGTGGCAAACCTTAAAAGAAACAGTAGAATCAGATTTCCCAAAAATCAAAGATTGGCTAAATTATAGACTATTGACATTAAATGTGGACAAAACTCACTACCTACCCTTCCACTGCAATTCATCTTCAGCACCTTCTTTCAACACATTACATTTTTCCACGAATATCCAAAAGTATACAATTAAATCAGTCACCAATACCAAGTACCTGGGAATATATTTTGACCAATATATGAGGTGGGATATCCACATTCAATTTACTTGTAATAAACTACGAATGATGTTGCCAAGATTTCGATTCCTTACCACGATTTTGATTTACAAGCAGCTAAAACTCCTTTATCAAGCACTGGTTGAAAGTCACCTCCGATACGGACTTATAGGATAGGGTGGTGCCTTAAAGACACACCTGAATTCTTTAGAGGTTATCCAGAAAAGACTTTTGAAAACAATCCTGAAAAAAGATTACACGTACTCATCTAATTTACTTTTCAAAGAAGCAAATGTATTCAATATACGACAACTTTATTTTTTCAAAGTTGTTTCTCTATACCACAAGAAGAAACATTTTCATCTACAGAGACATACGTACAACACCCGACAAAGACTTCATACGGTACCTCAAATGCAGAAATCAATTGGTCAACGCTCGTACATTTACCTTGCTCCAAAGTTTTACAATATAATTCCTGAAAGCATAAAAGTGATCACTAATATACATCAATTTAATCCAGCATTAAAGCAATTTGTATCTGAACAGCAATTGGTGTGTAATGCATTTCACTAAGAAGATCCAGACAACATGATGCGCATGCTTCGTTTTAAAGCCTTATTTTTTTATTATTATTTATTATCAATTTAAGTATGTTACCTTAAAGAAAAAAAAAGCAAAAAATAAGTATTTATAGTGATATAATTATTAATAATATTAAATATTAATATAATAATTAAGTAGTTTTTTTACAAGTAATAAGATTTATAAGTAAATTACTAAAAAGAAAATATGTATATTGTTTAAGCATATAGTATATACCTAAATATAGTATTAGATGTATACACAGTAGAGTTAGTTTACAAATACTTTTATCATTCTTTTCCCTCGAAACAAGCGTCAACTCGCTTATCGAGTATTTAATATTTATTATTTTTAGTAGATTTAATCTTCAGTGAAGAAAATGTATGTATGTTATATTATCTATAATAAATATTATTATTATTATTATTATATATGCATTGCGCATGCAGTCCTATGTTTACAGTAACGCCATAAAACTTGAATTTTTGGAGAGTAACTTCATAATTATGTAGTGGCAAACCTGTTTTTTACTGTCAGATATGCGCTCTTGCGATTTCAACTAACAATTATTACAAAAATCAAAATAAATCGATCACTTAAAATCATGCTGACATAGCATTACGTTTATTTACTAACTAATCTTATTTTAAACTACAAAAGATGTTGAAATGTTTGCCTTCTTCAATGCACAGTGCAACACGTCTGTTCATGTTATCAAACACTTTCTGTAGAAGGTGAGGTGTAACGTTATCACATTCTTTCACAACTTTTGTTGTAAATCTTCTAGAGTATATGCAGCGGTGTCTTAAGAATGGTGTTTAACCATGAGCCACATAGGGTCGGGCATTATCCTGCTGAAAGTAACCGTATTGCAGTTCCTTGTCGTCGACTTGATCGATAAACCAATTCAGAATGGTGTTCTAGTATCTTTTGGTAGTGATAGCCTCTTCAAAAAAATGTGACCGACCAATATCCTTCGCAAAAGAGCTAGTCAAATGACGCTTTTGTGCCAATTTGGCATTTGAGATGTTACTGTTATGTTCTTATAAGATACCCTTCGACAACGTTCATTAATATAAAAGACGAGAAAAAACAATTTTCATAGCTATGAAGGACTACCATGAACCTACGAGCCTTGAATTATGGAGTAATCATGCAAACTATTAATCTATCGAGACTGGCTAAACCTAAGGGCTAAACAATTGGGACGCACCTATACTTTCGGATTAAAAATCGCACTTTTTATCATGCAAAATAAGGGAGATATGAGCATTTATAAAAATCTTAATAACGACGTTTCTACCAATACAACCGGGGCGTCGGCGTCGGCGTCGGAGTGGCGATGTTCTGTCTAATGCATTCCTGACTGGTAGCAACTACGTCATCACCCCACAGGACAACATGTTTACAAGCGTTTCTCTTGTAACGATATGTATTTTAAACAGACCATTTTGACAAATCAATTTCTTTTATTTTTGACTATTTATAACCAACCTGCTAAATAAAATAAAATACAGAGCATTGTAGCCTCAGAGACTTTTGATCAGAATAATGTAAACTAAAACGTATCACAATTTCAGCTAATTTGACCGGTATCCAATATCCGTAAGAAACGCGTGGGGTTCTTTGCACAACGGCACTCATTATAGGCTTGGTGCGTTCCTGTACACAATATACCGCAATCTGCATCCTTTAATTATTTACTAATATTGTTAATGCTAGTTGTTAGGCTAATTCATATGTATTTTCTGTTACATGCTTATTAAAAATAATTATTAATATTGTTTGGTTAAAAAAGTAGAAATTCTAATAAAACGAACAAATAAATAAAAATATTTTTACTATTTATTACCTTTACCTATTCCTCATCAGAAATTTAAAATCGTGTATTAGGATAGCAGAAAAGGCTGAGGGTGGTTTGCTGCTGGTATCCTGATAGCTACATTTACTTATTGGTTGCACCCGTATGTAGTACACATTCATGACACAATCTGTAATATCATCATTAATAGTGCTACTAGTTAACAGATGGCGTCCAGTTGTTACAAATTTAAAAAATCTTTCAAATTCAAGTTTGTTAAAAGTTAAACATTATTTTAAGTTATTTTATAACAATTTAACAATAACAATTATAACAATAAATTGTACGAGCCTCAATATATATTGCCACAGGAAACATATGCACTTCCTCTTAAAGCCAAAAGACAATTTGAATGTAAAATATGTAATTATAGATGTTCATTAAAAGGAAATCTCAAAAAACACATGCTTACTCACAGCGGCGAGAAGCCATTTAAATGTACTTTATGTTATTATAAATGTTCATTAAAAAGTATCCTCAATAGACACATGCTTACTCACAGTAGTGAGAAACCGTTTGAGTGTAATTTGTGTAGTTGCAGGTTTTTACGAAAAAATCATCTTGAACAACACCTGTTTATTCATGATACTGATAAACCATTTACGTGTAATCTATGTGATTATAGATGCTCACGAAAAGGTTTGAATGTAAATTATGCAGTTATAAATTTTCATTGAAAAGTAAACTCAAAAGGCACATGTTTAGTCATAGTGGTGAGAAACCATTTGAATGCAGTTTATGTGGTCATAAATGTTCACAAAAAAACGATCTCAAAAGACATATTCTCATTCATGATAATAAGAAACCATTTGGATGTAGTTTATGTGATTATAGAAGTTCACAAAAAAGTAATCTTAAAGCACATGTGCTCACTCATAGTGGCGAGAAATCATTTCAATGTAATATATGTAATGTAAAATATTTAGCACAGTCCACTATCAAGAGACACTTGCTCACTCATAGTGGTGAGCAATCATTCGAGTGTTGTTTATGTGATTATAAATGTTCACAAAAGGGTAATCTTAAAAGACATATTTCTACTCACAATAGTGAGCTGCCATTTGAATGTAATTTATGTGATTATAAATGTTCACAAAAACGTTACCTCAAGAGACATATGGTCATTCGTAGAGGTGAGCAGCCTTTTGAATGTAGTTTATGTAATTATAAATGTTCACGGAAAAATGATCTCAAAAAACACATTCTCATTCATAGTAATGAGAAACCATTCAATTGCTGTTTATGTGATTATAAATGTTCACAAAAAAGTCATCTGAAAGTACACTGAGAAAAAAAAGTGTTAAGTTAATGGTTAAAATATTTAAATAACAGTTTTTGCACTTTAAATACAATCAATGTGTTAATTGCATTTATCGAAACATTATCAAAATGTCAATTTATATTACTTGATTTGATGAATTCACATTGTTGATTCAACCAAGGCAAGCAGTTACCATGAAAAATGCAGATGGTTGACCAAACTCTTTTAGAAACTTACTTTGGCAAACAATGCTATTGATTTAATTGCCTTGTTGTATCCAAATGTGCATCTCAAATTGTTAAACTAACATTTAAAAAATTCTTTTAATAGCTTCTACGCTACTGAAACAATATTTCCTATTTATTAAAACAATGTTTTTTAAATTGAAATAAAATAAGTAAAACTTTGGTTGTGTAAGTTTTGTCATTTGAAATAACATACAAAACATATTGAATCAACAGATTAAGATTATTCTCTGAATATGTATATGGGAGTTGAAAAGTAGGTACAGTGCTGGCCGAAAAAAGGAAACGATTCTTGAGTTTTGACTTGACTTTTAGTGTTTAGTTATGCCTTTTTTTGAAATAATAATAATAATATATTTCTGCAAGACTTTAGTTTTAACAATTCTTATATTTGTCTGTAAGTCTTGCAGAAATACCTAGGTATTATTATAATATTGCAAAAGAATACAAACTACCCACTTAAAATTAAGCCAAAACCTGCAATAATGTAGTGTAGTATCCTTAGTACTTTAAAATCATAGAAAGCAACATATTGTATTTGACCTGAACAAGATATAAATATTTAAAAGCAGTTTGAGAATTTGAGGGGAATTAGATGAATCAGATCAATTTAAATTAGATGTGTTGTTTATTATATATTTATTTACATAAGCTTTGCATTTATTTAATAAGTGCTCTTTATATTTTTTAATAAATGATGTCATATTCATATTTAACATACCTACATACAGTTTACCAGTATTAAGCCTCACACTGTATTGAAAGGTACTTAGGTATTAATAAAAACGAGTTCTAAATTAGATAATTTATAATATATTGTTTCAAAAAGAAAATAAAATAATTATATAAAACAAAAAGTAACTGAATACATGCTAATACAGTATAGTACACATGCATCTATAATTGTTAACCATTTCCTAATACACTATCAAAAACTATCAGGCCTTGCATAGTAAACAAAAATTTGTTGCAAATTTTCTTAATTTGAGCTTCTTAACTATCTAAGTCTTGAAACTTATTTGAGAAAGAAAAAAACTCACTAAAATAAGAAGCTTATTGTCAACTGTACAGTAAAATAAAATATTTTTTGAACTATTTTCGACTATTTTGCAGCTTTTTTCAACTAATATATAAAACTTTACGTTAACAATAGTATAATAATAGTAATTATAATAAATGAATATTTTCGTTAAGTAGTCCTTAAGTACAAGTAGTAATAATGCAATTTGTGTAAATAATTTTTCTAATTATTAAGAATTATAAAAAGTTTGTGATCAACAATATATATTACTGTTGGAGAAATACTGCAATGTAAGTTAGCCCATTCTTTACATAACAAATCTTCAGTTTTCTCAACTTCATATGCCTGAAAATGCCTATTGAATTCTATAGTTTTTAACTTGTACAGAATAAAGTATACCTCATCCGTGTTTTTATTTACAACAATTGTATGAACACCTCCAAAAATTGGCATGAAATCAACAAAGTCGACTACTACCACAAGGTCTGGAAAATATTTTACACCATTAATCTTTACCCACATAGGAGCAAAAAACTGATTAGATACATTAAAATTAAGAAAAGTATGAAAAACTTCATATTCTAAGCTATTTTCCATAAAAGATTTGCTTTCTGGTCCAAAGTCAATCACATTCTTGAAACCACTTCTAATTATTAAACGATGAGAGAAATTGAATTGATTTTTCAAAGCAATGGTATATAAGATATTTTTTCTTGAAGTTACTGCATTTGCTGTTGCTTTTAGTTGTTTATGTTTAGTTTCAAATCGCATTGATGATATGTTAGTCAATGGGCCGATTGCACACAATAAACGAGGATAGTGAGTGATAAAATGGTGTTTTGGTTTTAACCTTCCAAAATATTCAATATATAAAGCATGATGTTCGGTAATGAGTGTCTTTAATAGTTCCATATATTCTGGATGTATAACTCTGCTAGTAACAATATCAATTATTTCCATTAAAACTAAATACAGTTCCCATAAATGATTGTTAACTGGAATACAATCTCCAATAATTAATGAAAAATTCTTAGCCAAAGAGCTCATTTCAGAAGCTGACATAATCAAGTGTTTATTTAATATTTGGGATCGGGGTATTGCTGAAGGTTTATTTTTATCAAGAAAATTGAAAAACTTGATTCGGTTATTTAAGATTTCAAGAGTAAAGAATTTATCAATATATATAAAGTTATACAACATATTCCCAAAATCATATCTGCAAATACCTTCCCAAATATCATGCATTATATCACAACTTAAATTGCTATTCATATGAAAATTTGGCAAGGAATGCCAAATGCACTTTTCTTTTAATCCATAACTCAAAAGAGATAAATCGTTGTCATAATTTTCAGGTGTACGTAAGTCAATAACAATTTCAGACAAGCTATAACTGGCTTCATCTTTAGTACATCGGCAAAACCTACAATAGTAATTTGAGTTAAAACTTTCATTTAAACCTAGCATTGAATGGATAGATAAATTATCTCCTAATATTAATGCCAAACTAAAATAAACAGTGTGAGATCCAGATTCAGTATTTATTACCAAACCATCGTTTTCTAGTGAAATTAGTTCATTAATAATATTTTGAAACACCTTTTTATTTCCGAAAGACTTGACATCATCAGTGTGTGAAAGTTGTAGCAGAAAAATGTTGTCTAAATGAGAAGCATGTTCCGGTGGCAAGCAGCCTAGAGAAAAATATACACCACATACTTTATAAATGCCAGCATGGCTTCCTAACGGATTATTAATTTCAAAGTCGTCGGCATATAATAAAATAGGTAAAACAATTTTATCTTTAAATTGCTTCAGAGTATTTTCCCATAATTCACCCTGTATTAAATTAGACGTATAAAGTGATTTTCTTAAGTCCTCCATATAAGAGGAAATAGAATACCATTGGTAATTCTAAAAACGATTTTAGTGTTTTTTGAATAGGTATATACTGGCAAGTGCTGTCAATAAATTCCATTACAATTCTGGACTGAACCTTTTTGTCATTCATTCTCTGGCCCACTGTTAACGATATAGGAGTAATGAATGTATTTGTTAATGTGCAAATACTCAGAATCAAAATCTTTGAAAATATTGTTCAGTAAATTTAACATCGCATCCAGTTCTTTATTTTCAGAGATTTGTGTTTTACATACATCTATATTTTTTTTCAAAATTTCGATAGGTTTATTTAATAAGTCAGATACATCTGATATAATTTTTTGTACTATGTTTCTAGGGAATGAGTAATCACTATATAATTTTGAAATACACATAAAATAGCAGCATACAGATCATTAGTACACAGAGCTTTAACTATTCCACTAACAAAATCAGATTTTAGCAAAGAGATATCAACCATTAAACAACTAGCACATGCAAATCATTATAATCCGAACATGATTGACACTTTAATTAAACAAAAAGATTATAGGTTAGCTATCAAAAGAATATATCCCATTGACAATCAAACAGAAGACACAAATTACATATCTATACCATATTTTGGCAAAATATCAGAAAAAATTGCACATATACTAAGAAAAACCAACAATTATAAAATAACATTTAAAACCAACACTAACACTTTTTCATTCTTATTTAATGCTAAAGACAGAACACATGATATCATGAAATCGGGCATTTACCGTTTAAATTGTTCTTTTTGTAGTTCGGTATATATTGGACAAACACTTCGAAATTTTGACATAAGATATAAAGAACACGTACGTCATTACAAAAATAAACATCCTGAAAAATCGAATTACGCCAAACACCTTTTAGAACAAAATCACACAATGACTCCTCAAAATAATATTAAATTCCTACATTTTTGTAATAACAAACGCAAATTAGACATTTTAGAAGCCTTTGAGATATACAAACACAAACTCAGGGTACCTTTAATGAATGAACAACTTGAGCTCAGTAATTCTCCGTTACTAGAAGTATTAGATGTTTAATTATGATTTTTATTATTAATTTTTATTATTATTATTATTATTTTATCTAGTTACCTATTTTGTATCTACCTTAGCGACGTGTTTGTTTATAATTATATTACCTTTGATAATGACAGCATAGCTGTCGAAACAATATTGTCAGGTATATTTTAATAAAACTGTGAAACTTTTAATAATCTTTATTTATTTCATGATTATGGAGTTCCACAAAATAAGGCTGGAAACAATAAACAAAAATATAATTTTGAAACAAGAATCATACGTTTTTCTTGCAAGCAACTCTGAAATTCCTCGTAGAGGTTTTGTTCGGCGTAATTATCATCAACATTAGCATTACAATTACCATCATCATTGTTAAGTGAAATTTGATTTTGTGGAGAAGTGTTTTCTAATGTCTGACTTTGGTTTAAAATAATTTCATCACTTTTGTGTTTTAATTGAAAATGACGTTTTAAGTTACACACATTCTGGAAAGTTCTTGTGCAAAGTTTCTGTTTACATGCAAAGTGTGTTAGAAAGTTATGATTAATTTTAATATGTCTAAACATAGAGTTTATAAGACTAAACTCCTCATTACAAATAGGACAAGTTAACATGTTTCACAAAATAGAAGTAAAAAGTGAACAAAAATGCTTCTATATAGATAACACAAATAAAAGTTCTATTTTATCTAAGCATATACGCTTTACAAAAAAACAACAAAATGGGCAGTGTTTTTAGTATTCAGAAATATATCAGTAATTACACATGCATACTATAATAAAAACATCAGAGAAGATAACCTTTAAGAAAAAATTATAAGTTTTCTAATTCATTTAATGCTGTCAATACTGCAGGGATTGTAATAGTAGATGATTCTATCTTATACAATGCACGTTCAATTAGTAACCAAATATGTTCAGATTCCTTAGGATAATTTGCATTTAAAGTATGAAGAGCTTTAAACATTAAATCAAAACCTTGCAATACTGAAAACATCTTATACTTATAATTATCAATTACTAAATAACATTCTGTTATGCTTGAAAATGCAGCACCAATAACAATCAAGTATGGTTGAACTGTTAAATTTAGACTTCCTAGTTTGGCTCTCCTTTTTAAAATAAATTCATCAATATTTCCAGATGTCTGAAAAAATAATTGGTATAGTATTAAGGGTGGATTATATAAAAGTGGAGTCATTTTAATCAGTGTTAACTCCTTGGGAACAATTTTTGCAAACAATTGTCTAGAAATTAAACTCGGTTTAAAATTGGCCCTCTTTTATACAATCCAAGTTTACTTAAT
Source organism: Agrypnus murinus (assembly GCA_929113105.1). Taxonomy (NCBI): domain Eukaryota; kingdom Metazoa; phylum Arthropoda; class Insecta; order Coleoptera; family Elateridae; genus Agrypnus; species Agrypnus murinus. Next base: position 123,047,530 of record OV816030.1, read on the forward strand.
TCTATGTAAAAAGTAATAGAACTGGTTTTAAATGAAAATAAGACAAAGTAAGAACTAATTTATAAAATTTCCACATATTCCAAAACATCTAATTTGAGAATGAGACAAAACTTACTGAAACCAAATTAACTATGCTCTCCTGGCATTCTATAGTGCTTGGTAATGAGCCTTTTTACATCTAATTCGTCCTTTAGGTGGAAACAGCATTGCCAAACTTGCAATTTAAATTGCATTTGAGGAATCTACACATTCAATCAAATATAAAAGTGACATTGCACAATAACTCTATTTTTTATCACCTTGACTGATTCGACTTTCTAAGGGAGCCATGAACTCTTCAGAGCTTTTATCTAGTTTGTGCAAATTTTTGACTCCTTCATAAAATTGTTCCCATTTTTGGTTTTCTTTTATAAGAGAAATGATATGACACTCAGGAAAATATTGTTGAAAATCATATTCAATCTAACAATAAAAAAATAAACAATATATTCAAGGAAATGAAAACATGTCTTGTACTTAAATTTAACTTACAAGTTCGTGAATATTTTGATGTTTCAGTATAGGCCAGTCTCCTATGAAGTCTTCTATTGTTCGACTTTTAGCATCTAATTTTCTTAAAGGAAATGTTTTTTGCCAATTCAAAAGTACCATGTCCCACGGTTCCTGGTATAATTTTAACCAATCAGCAATAGGACGAAGTTCATCTAAAAAATAAAATAAATAGCTATGTAATATGTAGGTAGCAATTAGAAACCATTATTTGTTGTAGTACCTGTGTTTATGTCAGGAATTTGTGCTTGGTTATCGGTAATATTATTGATTGTCATTTCTTTAAAAAGGTTGTAGGATCGTTTTAAATTTCTATATTTGTCAATAAGTTTTCCTTTTGCGTTAATGGGTGGTGTTCTTTTGGTGCCAGGTACACGTGGAATATAATATGTTGACATTGTTTCATTTGGAAAAAGTTGACAAATTTTTTCAGATAATATGTCGAAATCCAAAGGAATCAGATTTTTATTTCTAATATAAACAAATACTGTTTTTTTAATTGCAAACTTAAATAAGGGGTCTAATTATCATACCTGTTTTCAGACATTAATCCATTAACAAGTATATAAGTTAGCTGATTTCTTAATTTCCTTGATAATCGTTTATCCCTTTCATAACTGTTCAATATGAATCTTCCAGAAACAGTTCTATTTAAGAACTGCTGCAAATCTAACTTGTAAACTGTACGAAAAGCTCTCTGAAGGTTTTCTTTTCCACAGAATGCCCTTTGTTTTGACGAAGAAATGCGAAATGCATTTGCTATTTCATCTATGTTGTCACTTATTGCTTCTTCATTGCTAATATTGGTAGAAGTTGATGAGGAAGGAGATGCAAGATCCACTTGATTAATTACATTCACATTGCTTAGTGAAAGAGGAGATGAGCTAACAGGAGCTAGATCCTAAATATATAAGAATTAATGCGCTGGTGATCATTTATTTATAAAATTATTACTATCACAGCTGGCTGTATATTTACTAATATTTGTCAAACTGCTCAAAAAGTAGGTATATACTACTTACGTTGGAATCAAACACAATTGACATATTCATCACATCTTGATCTCTGTATTGTTTTAACTTGGCTGAAAATTTCATTCGAGGTCCTATTTTAGGTACTAATTCTTTTAAAGTTTGAAAGTCTAAGCATAAAAGTGCCTCTTCATCGATTTCATCATCTATGAGAACACAAATTTTCCAATTTTCAAGTGTCATTATCTAACAATATGCAATTCTTTTAAAAAACAGATACTGTTTGTCTCATTCTCAATTACAGATACAATATGAGACAGTCCATGGTAGAAGTAACCTCAAACAAATGTTTCAGGAGAAACAAAAGTAATTAATTTTGTAAATTTTGTAATGTTAAAGATAGGACAACCGGCATTGGCCAGCAATGAGCCTCACTTTTTCAAAAGAGTGAGAACGTGAGTGGAGAAGGGAGTAAGAAGTCAGGAGAGAAAATGGGAGACAGTAAAAAAGAGAACATGGGAGAGGTGGTGAAAGAAGGAGGAGGGTGAGGGAGGAAGATACAAGGCGTTTTGTTTTTCAGAACGAATCTTTTAAATATATTCTGATAAAATTACATACAAGAAGAAACTGTTATTTTTAGGATTTTTCAGATGAAATAAAAACAATTTTCTTTAGTATGGTTTCATGTATCAGATTAAACTAACATCGCAGTTTTGACCTTAGTGAAATTAATGTCCCTTTCCACATGAACTATCACATATATTATTAAATTAACATGAAGTAGCAAAATAAAATAAATATGGATACCTTCAAATACAGACACTAAATCTGGAAAGCCCCATTCTGTTAAGAGGGTCTCCATCTTAGCGAACAGCAATTATACAGTGACCAGCATACAGCAAACTTTAAGATAAATAACTTCGTTAAAAGTGTGTGTTTCAGCAATGTGTACCTGCAATAGAAGTTTATTTGAACCTTTTTTGTTTTGTTTATATTACATACCTACTGATAATTTTTGCAAGTAATATTTCTTGTGTTATGTCTTTGATTAGATTTCAATTTTATCTAATCTGGTGTTTTATTAAAACTTTACCAATATACATGGGACATGCTATTTTTATTGACTTTTTTTGTACACACACTTTTTACCATTCTCATGGAAACCAAAAATAATTTTATCAACCCTTAACTATAACCATACAACAATACAACAATAACATAACTATAAAGACAATCTAACAATACTGTATAAAACATAACATATAACATACCCCCCAACTTGAAGGATTTCACCTTTAAACGAAAGAAAGAAAAAAAATAACAATAAACGCGAATCACTTTACTCTTTTGAAACTGGAACATCTTGTTTTTCTTCACAAATACCTTGGATTGGCAATGGACAGATTTTAGAAAATGATCTTCTTATTGTGCCTCCAGAGATTTGAATAGTTGCTACTCTAGATATACTATCCTTGCCCGGATGAACCTCCAGAACTCTTCCAATCTTCCAATGCATGGGTGCTTGGTTGTCTTCTTTAATTAAGACCAAAGTATTTGCTTTTAATTGACTCTGCGTTGTTTTCCACTTTGTTCGTTGTTGCAATTCCGAAATATATTCTTGAGACCATCTTTTCCAAAAGTGTTGTTTTAAGCATTGAATATGTTGATACAACGAAAGACGGTTTTCAGGAATTAGAGTAACGTCACAGTCGGGAATTGATGTAAGAGGTTTGCCTACCAAGAAGTGAGCGGGCGTCAAGGGTATCGCGTCGTGGGGATTTGAAGACAGAGGCGAAATAGGTCTAGAGTTGAGTATGGCTTCCACCTGCACAAGAAGTGTATAAAGGCACTCAAAAGTAAGGGGAGTTTTACCTGCTACTCGTTTAAGATGGTGTTTGGTGCTTTTTACCCCTGCTTCCCACAAACCGCCAAAATGCGGAGAGCGAGGGGGAATAAATCTCCAATCTATACTTTCGCTTGAAAATGACTCTACTAGTTTGTTTTGGTTTTCTTTAATAAAGTTACCCAGTTCCATTAAATCTGAATTTGCTCCCACAAAAGTTGTGGCATTATCTGAGAACACTATGGAAGGTTTACCACGGCGTGCAGTAAATCTCCGCAAGGTCATAATGAAAGCTTCTGCTGACAACTCACTAACAAGCTCCAAGTGTATTGCTTTTGTTACAAAACATATAAATAAACATATATAGCACTTGGAAATGCGACATCCGCGGCCCTGTCTATCTTTTATTAAAAAAGGACCTGCATAATCAACTCCTACTACTTCAAAAGGCTGTTTAGACTGAAATCGTTGTGAAGGTAAATTGCCCATTATTGGTTTTGTAATTTTTGAATTATATCGAAAACAAATGACACATTCATGAACAATTTTTCTTGCCAAAGACTTGCCATTTACAGGCCAATATTTATCACGAATAGAAGCTAAAATATGCTGAGGTCCCGCATGTAACAATCTCAAATGTTCAGTTTTCAACAGTAATGTTGTTAAATGATGTTGACTTGATAATACAATAGGGTGCTTTTTCTCAAAAGTAAAAGGAGAGTTAACAAGCCGACCTCCAACACGAATAATACAATTTTCGTCAATAAATGGATTTAAATTAACAATTCTACTTTCACAGAATAGAGGCTTATTTTTTCTTAAGCATTGAATTTCTCTGGAAAAAGATTCATTTTGAGCCAGCTTTATCAAAACTTCAAATGCTGAATTAAGTTCAGACAACGTAAGAGGTCCAACTATACGTTCATTAGAAGATTTTTGAGTGTTGTGAATAAATCTATATATGTAAGCCGTAACTCTTTTCAATTTTGACAAAATAGAGAATCTTTTGAATATGGATTCTTCAATATTAACATGTAAAGAAAATGCTCTATTATTTTTACGTTGGTCAGGTAAATTAACATAAGAAATGATTTTATTTGGCCATTTAGAACTTGGTTTTAAAAGCCACCCAGGGCCATGCCACCAAAGATTAATATTTTGTATTGCACTAGGCCTAACACCTCTAGATACAAGATCAGCAGGATTACTTTCAGAAGGTACGTGCTTCCAAATGTCAGATGCTGTAAGGTCTTGAATTTCCGATACTCTGCTGCTAACAAATGTCTTTAATTTGTTTGGCTCCGTTTTGAGCCAACCCAGAACCACAGTTGAATCAGAGCAGAATATCTTTTCATGCAATTTCAATCTCAAGGATTCTGAAACTTTGTTTGCCAATCTAGACAAGAGTACTGCTGCACACAATTCTAATCGTGGTATTGTAACCGGTTTTAATGGAGCAACCTTAGATTTTGCACAAAGCAAATTAACATGTATATCTCCCTTTTCATCAATTGACCGTAAATATATGCATGCCCCATACGCGCTTTCCGATGCATCTGCAAAACCGTGCATTTCTATTTTATTAGGATTGTTACAAATGGCATGTCTGTTGATTCTAAGGTTATTCAAGAGATGAAGTTCTACTCTAAACTTTAACCAAAACTTTAGCAAATGTGGCGGGAGACGTTCATCCCACGATATCTTTTCTAACCACATTTTTTGGAGAAATATCTTCGACATAATAGTACATGGACTTAAAATCCCTAAAGGATCAAAGATTTGAGAGATATCAGAGAGTAAAGACCGCTTAGAAATATTATTGTTTTCTATTTTAGCTGGTATGGAGAACATTAAACTATCATCAGCAGGACCCCAAATCAGGCCAAGAGTTTTTGCGTTTTCATTTTCTCCCAGATTTACAATTTTTGAAGGAATCTCACTACCTGGAATTAATTTAAGAATTTCTGAATTATTTGAGTAAAACTTACGCAAATTAAAACACCCTTGACTTAAAATATTAGAAATGCCTTTACAAATATTTATCGCTTCTTCCACCGATTGTGCCCCTGTTAGCATATCATCAACGTAAAAATCTGTCTGTATAATTTCAGCGAGATCTGGACGATGCTCTTTATTTTCATAAGCAAGTTGGAATAAACAGCGAATAGCCAGAAAAGCAGCAGCCGCTGTACCGTAAGTGACAGTTTGCAACTCGTAAACTTGAAGAGGTTCATTTGGATTAAAACGCCATAAAATTCTATGGAAAGGTAACTGATCTGATCTAAGGTTTACCATACGGTACATCTTCTCACAATCAGCTGCTATAACGATGTTGTGTTGCCGAAAACGAACTAAAATAGAAAATAGATCTTGCTGTATTCGAGGACCTACTAAATGCAGATGATTTAAAGAGAACCCTGTAGATGTCGGGGCAGATGCGTCAAACACTACCCTAAGTTTAGTTGTAAGACTATCTTCACGTAAAACACCGTGATGCGGTAGAAAATAATGAGGTACTGAACTTAATTTATTCAAATCAACATCTACCTTTTTCATATGGCCCAATTCTATATATTCCGTCATAAAATTCAAATAAAGATTTTTAAATCTTTCATTTTTTGTTAATCTATTACGTTCTAAGGACAAAACACGTTTCTCTGCCTGAAAATAAGATTCACCCAATGTATTAGTAGATATCTTCAAAGGCAATGCTACAACAAATCGACCATCACTTAATCGTTGGGTATTTTTTATAAAATGTTCTTCACACTGCATTTCGTCCTTTGAAAATACTCTGCTTTTTGGAAGCTCCTCTAATTCCCAAAAACGCGATAATTGAGCCTGAACATCATTTTCATTATTGCGACCGAGATTACTTACCACCGATTTACGCTGCATTTCTCCATAGGTACCACCTACTATCCAACCAAACTGCGTTAACTGTAAAGTGGGTTTATTGGGGCCTAACTGAATTAAATCAGGAAGCAGTATCTGCCAAAATATATCTCCCCCAAGTATCATTTCAACCATCCCTGGCTCATAGAATAAAGGATCAGCAAGGTGTATGCTAGAAGGTATTGAAAGTTTTCTCAAATCTAACTTGACATCAGGAAACATCCCTTTTATCTCATCTATTACAAAGCAACAAACAGAAGCTGAAAACGTATTATACTTTGAAGAGATGGAAACCTTACACTTAAGTTTCGAATTAGATGTCATACCATTTAACCCGTTAATAGTAAGGTTTGTTTGCTCAATATTCAACTCCAACCTTTCACATAACTTACGCGTTATGAAACTAGACTGAGATCCGTTGTCAAGGAGAGCACGCACAACCTTTTTTCTGCCAAACTTATCGAATACTTTGATGGAAATGGTAGATAATAATACCTGTTTAGCTGTACCACCACTAAACGTCATAATGCTTGAATTAGGCATAGAATCAGAATCGCTACTATTATTATTAGTTTTAGACAATGTAACGTTAGCACTTACTGAATCAGTTACATGTTTTTTAGAATCAATATGCAAAAGGGTATTATGTTTACCATGACACTTTCGACAGGTTGTTTTACGGCAAAACTTGCTAAAGTGCCCTTTACGTAAACAATTTATACATAATTTTAAAGCCTTGACCTTTTCAAAACGGTCACTTATATCAAAATTCAAAAAATCTGGACAACTTTGAATAAAATGATTTTTATTACAAACAGGGCAACATGTAACCATTTTATTACAATCTGGAGCTAAAAAACATTTTGCAGAGCTATTCTTACGCTTGTCGAAGCCTTTTTCAGATTTTTGTTCCCTAGTAACATTTTGTTCCAAAGATTCCAGAAAATCAGCTCTAGATTTTAAAAAACATTTAAAATCATTGAGTGTAAGAGTATTAATTTTCGAGACTTTAAGCTTTTCCCATTCATTTTTATTTGATTTGTCAAGCTTTTCCGCAGCTAACGCGATAATTAATACATCCCATTGATCTGTTGGTTGATTTAATTGCTTAAGGGCTCGTAAATTTTTCATTATACAGTCAATCATTTTTCTAAGACTTTCAGAACACTCTTTTTTAACTTGATCCATATTTAGTAATGCTTTTATATGATAATCAATTAATAATCGAGTACTATCATATCTTTCAGTAAGACATTTCCAAGCAGTTATATAATTCGGAGCAGAAAATTCAAGTGACTTTAGAACTTCCGCGGGAGGACCTTCCAATGACGCTCTCAGATAATGAAATTTCTGTATTTCATTTAAATCAGTGTTATTATGAATTAAAGATAAATAAGTATCCCGAAATTCAAGCCATTCACTATGTTTACCATCAAATATGGGTATTTTTATTTCAGGTAACTTCACTACTCCTAACTGACTACCAAATTGACCACCAGGAGATTGGAAAGCTGAAGAGCTGGAAGCGTTGTTTAGATTATTCGATAGTTTGTGTTTGTCTAAAAACTGTTTTGCCAATGACATTTGCATAAAGAAATTGCTTTCAAATTCATCTCTTTCTTTATATTCAAGCTCCAAATTTGCTTCCAACTCATCACCTTCCGCGTAACTACATTCAATTATATTTTGTATCTGTTCAAATTCATCTATTAACGTTTCAATTTTTAATTTACGATTCTCTAATTGAATCACATCTAATTGAGTAACCTGGTCAACAGGTTTGGTAAAAACTGCTTCAATAAACTTTGCAAAATTAGTTAATCTGGCTTTAAGCGTTCCCCTTTTACGCTTATCCGTTTCAGCCATTACTTATCTACTTGTCAATTAATAAAGTGTCAAGTAAAAATTGCAAGAAGTGGTAATTAAATTAATCAAATTCGTAAAAGCTAATACCTTTATACACTTCTGTACAAGCAAAAAGTGATAAACAACTCAAATGCCTCACTATAAGGACAGTACTCACTGTTTCAAGACTTCACTTTCAAAGTGAATTCTGCTTTGTATTTAGACAACCTCTTTCCGATTGTAGTAATTTTAGCTTACTAAACTCTCAAACAACGCAGATTCTACCAGTCGGTAATATGTGAACTTCTACAGGTACAACTGGGTTAGAGATCTTCGTTGACATTAACTTTCAATGTACTGCTTCACCGTCAGATTACTTGCTTTTCCATCCAACTGCGAAGGACCATGATAATTTTTGCAAGTAATATTTCTTGTGTTATGTCTTTGATTAGATTTCAATTTTATCTAATCTGGTGTTTTATTAAAACTTTACCAATATACATGTGACATGCTATTTTTATTGACTTTTTTTGTACACACACTTTTTACCATTCTCATGGAAACCAAAAATAATTTTATCAACCCTTAACTATAACCATACAACAATACAACAATAACATAACTATAAAGACAATCCAACAATACTGTATAAAACATAACATATAACACCTACATTTCACATATTTTAATATTACTAATATAAAAATAAAGTATAAAGATGGAATGTATAATGAACTGTACAACGTATATGTATAAACACACGTACATACTTGTAGTTCATAATAACATGAATGCCTGTATCCTATATCACATTATAAATAAAGAACTAAAGAGCTAATGAAATAATTTACTAATAAATTTTTAATTATGTAGTGTGGTAATGCACAGAATGTTAAATATATCTTATATGAACTTACCTGAACAAAATTTGCAATTTTTTCAACCACGTTACCACGAACCAACAGGAACCAGCACAATAATAATAATGTAACCCCATACAATCAGCTAGAGTAACAACACTATCAGGTGAAAATTGCAAACGCGATAAAAAAACGTGTCGTATCGTCGCGTCGCCTGCTCTTTTGTTTATAATATTATAATAAAACATTCCACAGCAAAAATGCGCAATTTGTAATTGAATTATTTCTGAAGCTTCAAATAACAAACAAAAGTGTTGAATAAAAGTTTTCTGGAGTTGAATAAAATGCATGAAAGTATTTGCAGAAATAAATAAGACGATCATATTTAACCAGTGTTACGTATTAAAATAATACACTGGACATTTACAAGAATTATTATTTTAATTGAGTTAAATATAAGACTATTTAAGTCAATATTTTATGGTTTTCTAACCAAGTCATAAACAACGTTTTACATTAAACAATTATTAGCGTTGTAACAAGTTCTTATTTCTTAATTTAAGTAGATGCGAATGTTCATAGAACTATCTTTGTTTAAGCAGAACAAAATGTATATTCAAACTAAAATATATTTCTATATGAACATTCTTTTTGTCAACTCAAAATCAGTCAAGAATTGTTCATAAAACTGTTGAATTAAACGTTTCATTTCTCTCAGTGTACACATGCTCACTCATAGTGATGAGAAGTCGTGTGAATGTAATGTATGCAATTTTAAGTGTTCGGTGCAGTCTACTCTCAAGACCCACCTTCTCACTCATAGCGATGGTCAACCATTTGAATGTAATTTATGTGAATATAAATGTTTACAAAAGCGTTATCTTAAGAGACACATGCTCAGTCATAGTGGTGAGCAACCTTTTGTTTGTAATTTACGTGATTATAAATCTTCACAGAAATCTAGACTCGCAAAACACATAGTCACTCATAGTAGTGAGACACGATTAGAATGTAATATAGGTACATGAAGAAATTTAAATTGCATGTTGAGCATGCAATAAAAATAGACACAAGTGTGTGTAACCTACCAAGAACATATTTAGGGTTTCCACGCATCTAAATTTGGTAAGACAGTCCTTCATTTGAACAATTTGTCATTCAACTGATGATATTGATCATAATTCCTAGAAAACCTAAGCGTCATAGTTGATCAATGAGCAAATGGTACAATTTTTCGGTCTGTTTCCTGTGAGGTAGTTTGTAAGATATAGGTTTATTGGACGAAATAAGAAAATTGGAAGGTTTGGTGTTTCTGATCAGATGATGGAGAATTATTGGTGTTCTTCAAATAAAAAAATGGTAGATTCAAAACAATTTTACATTTGCTCAGTCTGGCAATTGTAAATAATAAATTATTTTGCTTATTATAATATATATTAGCAAACACCATCGGTTCTTCTAACCTTTAAAAATGTAATTCACTTAATTAATATAATAATAACATGGGTACAAACCTTAAAATTGTTTTCATAGCAAAAGAGAGCTGCTTTTATGCCAGGTGTTTTCTTCGCTTCAACTAACAATATGCACCGCATAGTGGCGCTAGCTATCAGGATCACTCTGTAGCATACAAACCCTGAACAAGCTCGTTATATTATATATGGATGTTTAATAAGTGTAATAAACTTTTCATTCCTTTAATTGTATTTTATTCTACATTTTGATTTTCAAAAGGTGGCAACCGTAAAACTATTCATTAATATTTTGAGTTGTTTTAAATGTACAATAAAATTATTTAAATAAGAAATACAAAATACTGAGTTTCTTTATTTACTCAAACAATAAATAGTTTCCATAGAACAGCAATTTAAAGCAGTCACTGCAAGAGATGGTCAACATGACAGTTTCATGCTAGACGCTAGACAACGCGGTCGCTCTAACTCTTATTAAAACCAATTGCACTTCAATGCATGTTCGTAGCTCAGGAGAGTTGTTTTTTTTTTTTTTGTTAAATAAGCGAGTCGACTGCCAGGGTCATTTGTCGCTTTTGCTACAAAATATCACTGATATAAATGGTCAGTAATAAGTAACAAATCGGTACGAACAATAAATATAAATAACAAATTACTACAACAATAGACACAATTAGCACGAACGAAAATATATAATAGGATACCATACAAAACATTGATAAAACTATAAAAAAAGTATATAAATAGGTAAAATAGATAAAACTGGCTAATATAAGTTTTGTAAGTAAATAAACATAATTCGAATATATAAAATATCACAGATAATAGTTTTTATCACAGATAATAGTTTTTATCACAGACTAATAAGTTTTACAGTTTAGAAATTAGGTTTGTAGAACGTATATATTTTAGTAATTTTAAAATACTTTCTTTATTATTGTTCAAAATTTCTGGTAGAGTATCAGATAAACCACAAGTTCTTCTCTGGTTGGTGTGTTCATTACATTCGATAAGGATGTGTTCGACAGTAAGTGGAGTTATACACGTAGGACAATTAGGCCTACTTCCCTCTGTTAATAGAAAGGTAGAAGTTAATCGGGTGTGACCTATTCTTAATCGACTTATTATTGCTTGTTCCATACGTGTAAGTGTAATCTCAGATTGTTGTAACTTGACACTCGGTTTTATATCTTTTAGAGCGGTAGTCTTTGTATTCCACGACGCTTGCCACTGAAGTTCTGATTTTTGCTTTATGTATGTTCTTGCGTCTTTTGGGCAAATCACATTTACATCATTCTGAATCCGAGACGCTGCAGATTTTGCAGCTTGATCTGCTTTCTCATTTCCAGAGATGCCAATGTGACTTGGTATCCATATCCACACTATCTGTTTGCCTTCACTTATTAGTTTTGATAGTAAGGTGTGTATGTCTTGTACTATAGCTTCGTTGTTAAATTTGTTACTTATTGCTAACAGAGAAGACAAAGAATCTGTGCAAATTACATGAATATCGGACGTTGATTCTCGGCATATACTTAACGCTAGCAATAAAGCATATATTTCGCATGTAAAAACACTTACAGTATGTGGAAGTGACCATGTAGATATATTATTGCCGTTGACTATGGCGCACCCCGCTCCTGACTCTGTTTTAGACCCATCGGTATAAAATACGTTGCACTGACCGTATGTATCGAGAATATTTAAAAAGTCCATTTTAATGACGTTACCAGCTGTTTCAGATTTATCATATTTCCGAAGATCGAAACGAATATCTATTGCTGGTACGGTCCATGGCGAAGTTTTGGGGTAGGCATTTAAATATAAACCAGCTTCGGGGATTTCCCATGCCCTAGAAGTGACGATGGATCTAACGGTCGCCGGTCTAGTACGCGTATCCTGTACTTGATAGAGGTCCAATAGAGCGCTGCTGACTAAGGACGATCGAATATGGTTATGCGTGCGATATAATGCCGCGACACGATAGTTCAATAGTAACCTTTGACGGCGTAGCCATAAAGGCTCTAACCCAGATTCTACGCATAAACTGTCTGCTGGGCTTGTTACAAAGGCCCCCATTATATAGCGTATTCCCATGTTATGTATTGTGTTTAAAATACTCAAACGGGATGGTCTGGCAGAGGAATATACCACACAACCATAATCGACTCGAGATAGAACCAAAGATCTGTACAGCATCAGCAGTGTCTGTTGGTCAGATCCCCAGTTTAGGTTTGACAAGCATCTAAGTATATTTAAGATACTATTACAACGGGCTTTCAGTTTACTGATGTGTAGCGTCCAGGTAAGTTTAGAGTCAAATATTAGGCCTAAATAACAAAAAGTATCTACGTTTTTAATAGGTACCGAATTCATCTGAAAGTTGTGTTCCTGTTGACAGGTGCTTCGTTTGCGACAGAAATGTAGCGAGACCGTTTTCTCAGTTGAAATTTGAAGACCCCTATTAGTGGCCTCCGAGGATAGCTTAGAGAGTGCATTTTGTAAAATTTCTTCAATATTGTTGAAAGATTGTCCAAAAGTAAATATTACGATATCATCTGCGTAGGCACAGTATCGAACAGTTGTGTCGATGGATTCTAACAGTCCTTGTATCGCTATTATAAACAGAGTGGCACTTAGCGAGGAACCTTGTGGAGTCCCGTTTTTAATATTATAATTTTCAGATAAAACATTGCCAACTCTGACTCTAATGACTCTGTTGTCAAGGAACGACTTTAACAATTTAGGTAAGTATCCTTTTATTCCCCATTTATTTAGTTGTTCTAATATTGTACTGTGCCTGGCAGTATCAAATGCACTTTTCAAATTTATAAAAATAGCTGTTAGGTGAAGACCTGCAAGAAAACTTCCTTGAACAGCATTTTCAATATACACTAACGCATCTGTCGTAGAGTGTTCTCTACGGAATCCGAATTGATACTTGCTTAACAATTTTCTAGATTCAAGCAGCCATGATAATCTATTGGTAACCATCCGTTCCATTAATTTACATATGCAACTTGTAAGAGAGATTGGTCTAAAGCTTGATGGGCTTGTTGGTATTTTTCCTGGCTTCAATATGGGGATTATAGTGGCTTCTTTCCACGATTCTGGTAAAATACCAGTTTTCCATATGTTATTATATATATTTAACAAACCAATTTTTGCGTTTTCAGATAGATGCTGAAGAAATGCATTTACGACACCATCACTGCCTGGTGCTGTGTTGTTGCTTTTTCCAAGTGCCTCGTTTAGTTCGTCAATACAAAAGAGACGGTTGTATTCATGTTCTTGCGGTGTATTGAAATCTATGAAATCATCCTCGTTATTGACTTGAGCTGCCTCTATATTGCACAACTGTGCAAAATGCTGCGCTAGATGGTTAGCAACATCTTGTTGATCACTTATGAGTTCATCATTTATATTTAAAGTAATATTGAAGCAACTACGGTTTCCAGCAATGGCTCGTATTCGTTTCCACACTTCACCAACATCAGTAGAAGTGGAAATACTAGATACATATTCCTGTCACGATTTCTTTTTCGCTGCTTGGATGGTTTTCCGGCATTTTGCCCGAGCTCTTTTAAAGTTTATTAAGTTGTCAATAGTAGTGTTTCTTTTTAGAAGATTGAGTGCTCGTTTCTTTTCAGCAACAAGAGACCGGATTTGCTCGTTCCACCATGGAACTACTCGTCTGTGTGGAATACTTTTTGTTTTTGGGACATGTACTGTTGCTGCTTCTACTATGAAATTGGTGATGTCGGGCATCGTTAATTCTGTATTAGATGAGGCCATCAACGTGTCTACACATTCTTTATATGCATTCCAATCAGCTTTGTTTAAAATCCATTTTTGTGGAATTGCCGTGGAAGCGTTGAAAGAACTAGGTTTTTTAATAATAATCGGAAAATGATCACTAAAGTGTAGATCTGGGTCTGTAGAAAAAACTAAAGTTGTCGATAAAGATGGAGTGCAGAGAGTTAAATCGATAGCACTGAACTGTCCAGTCGATACATCGAAGTGTGTTGGATTACCATTATTAAGAAGACATATATCCAGTCTGTCAACTAGGTCCTCAACAGCCCTACCCTGTCTATCGTTTTTATAAGACCCCCACGTGAAGCTGTGTGAGTTAAAATCCCCACAAATTACATAGGGATGGGGTAACTGACTGACCAGATCTTCGAACTCCTCAGTACTCCATGGTGCGCTTGGGAAATATATATTACAGATAGTAAGAGGCTTTGGATAAGTTATACGCATTGCGATGGCTTGCAGTTCGGTGTTAAGTAACAAGTTGCTGTAAGGTATATTTTCTTTTATGAGCATGGCAACGCCTCCATGAGCACGTTCTCCATCTGTAGCATCCTTTCGTAGTAGAAAATAGTTCTTTAGTTCGTAGTTCTGATTGTAATTAAATTTAGTTTCTTGTATGCAGAGGCAGTCAGGGTTATATTTTGAAACTAATAATTGAATTGAACTTAATTTGTTAAAAAATCCACGACAATTCCACTGTAAGATAAATGTATTATAATCCATTGTAGATAAATATTTTAAGATGTACCTCTACGGGGTTTGCCTTTCGGCCAGCCTCGTTTTTTCTTTTTTACTTTATTTAATATCGTCCGTTCGATGGACTCCAGGCTTGATTCGATAGTTCGTTCATCTTCTGTATTATTACTTAGTTGTGAAAGTTTCCTTTTATCTTTTACACCAGTGTTAGCATCAATTACTGTACTTGTAGAAGCTGTTACTATAGTTGAATTTACTTTAGGAGTAGATATTTGACTATTATTTCTCTCTTCATCACTGCTGGCGATTTCGGAGGTAGTAGTTCTTCTTACTAAGAGAGAATTAGTTAGCTTTGCCAGTTCTTTTTTAATAATACCTCTAATTTCAGGAATTAGTGTACGTAAAGGATCTGCTTCTAATTGGGTGGTAACTTGAGGATAGGATCGGGATGGGACAGTGAAGGAATTAGACATACGTTTTGCTTCCGTATATGATACCCTATGAACAGTTCTAATTTCCTGTATTCGCATCTCTTGCTTGAATACCGGACATGACCTTGATGTCGCAGAATGATTATCTTTACAGTTAGGGCAGCTAAAGGGTTGCGTACAAGGTTCACCTCTATGTGAGGGATTACCACAGATACATAATTCAGATTTATCACAACCAGAGGATACATGACCAAACGACTGACACCTATAACAACGGTACAGGAGGGTGTATATAGGGTCTTACATTTAAATGGTAAAAGGCTGCGGTAATGCTTCTCGGTAACTTAGGTGTGTTAAACGTAAGGATATGATTAGGAGTATCGACAAGTTCTCCATTCCTCCTGCTTTTAATTCGTTTAACTTCTATAACACCTTCATGTTTTAAACCCTCTTTTATCTCTTCCAACGTGCAATTTAGGAAATCCCGCCAGTAAACTACTCCTTTAGATGTATTCAGTGACATATGAGGATACACTTTAACCTCATAATCACCAAAGCGGGAAACTTCTAACAATCTCTGCGATTGAGCGTTAGATACAGTCTCTATCAATATCATGCCTTGTATTCTCTTAACTATCTTCGTTCTACCTATAAGTCCGTAGATAACCTTTGATATAACAAAAGGACTAGTCGTAGCAAAGTCACCTTCTTTTTTCTCCATGACTAGGAACCGGGGAGAAGAATCCACCGTCTCACTGAGCCTAACAGGATTTTTAATTGGGGGAAAATCTAAACTGGTAGGGGTTGGGATTGGGGAATTGAATGGGATTTGGGTAAAGGGGGTGGAGCCGGGAAACTCCGTTGCTTCAAGGGGCACTTTTGAAACGTTGTTTGTTTTATCATCACTCATCATCATAATTTTAATTTTGTTTAAGTATGTGTGTAAGTATAGTGTGTGTGTTTTCCAATCCATTAAGTGTTTGACAGTTTAAGGAACCAGCAACAGCCAAAGGATTCCAAAGAACCCGACTCTGGTGGCCTCGACGGAGCCCCCCGCATTATACCGCAAGGTTCCCGGTCCAGGCGCCACCTGGCATTAAGGCATAAGCGAGATTTTCGCAAGTTGATAGGGCAGCCAGGTCATGTTGGCTAGACCGACCCGGGCCCCTGTACTACCTTGCAGCCTGGGAGTGCACACCCCGGAACCCATATTGTGCGTTTTATAACGCGAAAATTTAATTTCACCCTTATCTGTTGTTTCAAGAACCCAGTAATGTTGCCAACCCACTTTGATTGAACCCATTTTTGTAACTGACGGTAAGCGACTGATGTGACTATTTAAACTATACCCCCACCACTTTTAAAACGTGTATTATAGATACCCTCTCTATACTCTTCTTTCAAAACTGGAGCGATTACATTTTCCACGTAGCTTATTCGTCTCTGAAATCGTACCCTATCCCTTGCTATTATCTCCCATTGACTTCTGCGTGCTTGACGATGTGCATACTCCCATGTTAACATGTAATGCATTTTGTTTTTACTTTCATCAAATGTCACTAAACCACCCATTTAATCCGTCCTCTATTAAGTCATATGCAAAGTCCCTTAGATGTTGCGCAATGAGCTTTTTTACCAAACACTCATCACAAATCACACTTCTAATGAAGTCTTGACACAACTGCACGCCTTTTCTATATCGTTGTGTTAACTCTTGACAATATTCTGGACTGAATATCCCCGTACCATGAACAGCTTCGTGTGCCGCATCCTCCTCTAGCGCTTCTAATTCACACCGTAGTTTCACCACAGCATTCAGTTTATCAATAGCTTTGCTTGATACGTCTTCACTGTTACGCGTCTCCATTGTATTTCACTACGTTACACCTAGACCATGTGTTCTTATATTCACCCGCCCCCCACCCTTTCCCCTCTTCATTCTTCCATTACGCAATACACCTTTTGACTTCCACATCCAATATTACCTTTTCTGGTAGATAATACACAACTTCTAGCATTCCAAACACGTTCGGGATTTGCATCTTCATTAATGGTTCCAATATGTTTGTGATGTTCACTATGCAGTCACCCGGCATGTCTACAACACCATCTATTATGCTATGGTAGAAATTGAAAAATTCCAAACCCTTCAGAAGGTTTAATCGATATGTTAGTAACGGTATTAACTGCCACAGCTCATATAAGGACTCCCACGCTAAATACAATTCATCATCTCCTGCATCAGTTATCTTTATGATTTTTGTTTTATCGTAATTTCTGTTAACACGCTCAAACGAGATAGTTTTTGTACCCATTTTCAAAGGAACCCCGACCTCTTCTCCTGCTTTAAAGTATTTATTAATGACTCCTTCATTGGTTATTAACGCGTTCCACTCCGTTTCATCAAACAGCATGCACTGATTCTTTACTCCAGCTACTTTTATTACAGGAGTGTATCCCAAATGAGCACATAATCCAACAAATACAACTTTACTTTTTGATTTGTTTAAATAAAACACTGATTGATTCACTAGCGGTGCCCATTTAGCATCCTTAGGAAGCTCGTTTGGAACCATCAACTGCTTTTCTAGAGCTTGCGCTTTCGCATTCTCAATTGATTTAGCGAGGCTTTCCATTGTAACACTGCACTGTGCACTGCAACTGCAAACGCTTTACTCTTCCCATACATGCAACCTGCTCTCTATATATATATATATATATATATATATATATATATATATATATATATATATATATATATCTAAAGCTAGACCTTGAATGGTGTTTGATGACCTTGAAGAGTGGTCTTGAGTTCAAGGTCAAAATATTGTTGCCATACTGATGGCCTTGAGAATGCGGTGTTGCCATATTATTGACCTTGAGAATGCGGTGTTGCCACGTTTACGTGACAGAGATAGATTCAAGGTCACCATGTGTTAGAGAGAGATAGGTTCAAGGTCAAGGTCAGGAATGGGGGGCGGTTCCAGAACTCTCAATTTTTTCCCTACTTCTAACCAATTATGGAAGATCATTAATGAAATAGGAAATTCACAAAAAGAGAAGAAAACAGTAGACTGTATAAAGGATACCAGTGATAATGAAATAATCAATCCAAAAGACATAGCAGACTACTTTAACTATACATTCATTAAAATGGGCGAAACACTGGCAAGAAACATAACATCTGACCCTAATTATCAACCTCTGACGCAAACATTACATAACAGTTTCGTTTTGCTCAGAACTGACAAAAATGAAATCAAAAACACAATTTCACAACTTAAGTGTTAGAAATCTCCTGGAAATGATAACATTCGACCCGAAGTATTAAAGCAAATCTCAAAATACATTGAAGAACCACTAGCATATGCATTCAATAAATGCATAGACAGCGGAGTATGGCCAACTACCTTCAAAAAGAATATTGTAATACCTGTATTTAAAAAGGGTGATACTACTCTCCCTACCAACTACCGAACTATCTCCTTAATAACTTCTCTGTCAAAAGTCTTCGAAAAGCTAATCGAAAACCGTCTCCAAAATTTTTTCAGTAAACGCAACTTGCTTTCACCACAACAATATGGATTCAGAAGACAAAGATCAACTGAAGATGCTATACTGGAACTTACAAAAAAGATCTATAGTGCTCTGGATAACAGTAAACCTTGTTTATGTATATTCTTAGATCTTTCAAAGGCCTTCGACACAGTCAGCCATAGCTTACTACTTGAAACGCTAGAACAAATTGGTATAAGAGGAGTAGTACGACAATTTTTTAAAAGTTACTTATCAGGTAGATCTCAATTTGTAAAAAATAACAAAACAGATAGTGAAACAATGGAGATAAAATATGGTGTTCCACAAGGATCAGTTTTAGGACCCGTACTGTTTAATGTGTATATAAACGGCCTTTTCTCTGTTGAGAGTAAAGGAGAAATAATGGGATTCGCTGACGATACTTCCATTTTCTACTCTGAGGACACGTGGCAAACCTTAAAAGAAACAGTAGAATCAGATTTCCCAAAAATCAAAGATTGGCTAAATTATAGACTATTGACATTAAATGTGGACAAAACTCACTACCTACCCTTCCACTGCAATTCATCTTCAGCACCTTCTTTCAACACATTACATTTTTCCACGAATATCCAAAAGTATACAATTAAATCAGTCACCAATACCAAGTACCTGGGAATATATTTTGACCAATATATGAGGTGGGATATCCACATTCAATTTACTTGTAATAAACTACGAATGATGTTGCCAAGATTTCGATTCCTTACCACGATTTTGATTTACAAGCAGCTAAAACTCCTTTATCAAGCACTGGTTGAAAGTCACCTCCGATACGGACTTATAGGATAGGGTGGTGCCTTAAAGACACACCTGAATTCTTTAGAGGTTATCCAGAAAAGACTTTTGAAAACAATCCTGAAAAAAGATTACACGTACTCATCTAATTTACTTTTCAAAGAACCAAATGTATTCAATATACGACAACTTTATTTTTTCAAAGTTGTTTCTCTATACCACAAGAAGAAACATTTTCATCTACAGAGACATACGTACAACACCCGACAAAGACTTCATACGGTACCTCAAATGCAGAAATCAATTGGTCAACGCTCGTACATTTACCTTGCTCCAAAGTTTTACAATATAATTCCTGAAAGCATAAAAGTGATCACTAATATACCTCAATTTAATCCAGCATTAAAGCAATTTGTATCTGAACAGCAATTGGTGTGTAATGCATTTCACTAAGAAGATCCAGACAACATGATGCGCATGCTTCGTTTTAAAGCCTTATTTTTTTATTATTATTTATTATCAATTTAAGTATGTTACCTTAAAGAAAAAAAAAGCAAAAAATAAGTATTTATAGTGATATAATTATTAATAATATTAAATATTAATATAATAATTAAGTAGTTTTTTTACAAGTAATAAGATTTATAAGTAAATTACTAAAAAGAAAATATGTATATTGTTTAAGCATATAGTATATACCTAAATATAGTATTAGATGTATACACAGTAGAGTTAGTTTACAAATACTTTTATCATTCTTTTCCCTCGAAACAAGCGTCAACTCGCTTATCGAGTATTTAATATTTATTATTTTTAGTAGATTTAATCTTCAGTGAAGAAAATGTATGTATGTTATATTATCTATAATAAATATTATTATTATTATTATTATTATATATGCATTGCGCATGCAGTCCTATGTTTACAGTAACGCCATAAAACTTGAATTTTTGGAGAGTAACTTCATAATTATGTAGTGGCAAACCTGTTTTTTACTGTCAGATATGCGCTCTTGCGATTTCAACTAACAATTATTACAAAAATCAAAATAAATCGATCACTTAAAATCATGCTGACATAGCATTACGTTTATTTACTAACTAATCTTATTTTAAACTACAAAAGATGTTGAAATGTTTGCCTTCTTCAATGCACAGTGCAACACGTCTGTTCATGTTATCAAACACTTTCTGTAGAAGGTGAGGTGTAACGTTATCACATTCTTTCACAACTTTTGTTGTAAATCTTCTAGAGTATATGCAGCGGTGTCTTAAGAATGGTGTTTAACCATGAGCCACATAGGGTCGGGCATTATCCTGCTGAAAGTAACCGTATTGCAGTTCCTTGTCGTCGACTTGATCGATAAACCAATTCAGAATGGTGTTCTAGTGTCTTTTGGTAGTGATAGCCTCTTCAAAAAAATGAGACCGACCAATATCCTTCGCAAAAGAGCTAGTCAAATGACGCTTTTGTGCCAATTTGGCATTTGAGATGTTACTGTTATGTTCTTATAAGATACCCTTCGACAACGTTCATTAATATAAAAGACGAGAAAAAACAATTTTCATAGCTATGAAGGACTACCATGAACCTACGAGCCTTGAATTATGGAGTAATCATGCAAACTATTAATCTATCGAGACTGGCTAAACCTAAGGGCTAAACAATTGGGACGCACCTATACTTTCGGATTAAAAATCGCACTTTTTATCATGTAAAATAAGGGAGATATGAGCATTTATAAAAATCTTAATAACGACGTTTCTACCAATACAACCGGGGCGTCGGCGTCGGCGTCGGAGTGGCGATGTTCTGTCTAATGCATTCCTGACTGGTAGCAACTACGTCATCACCCCACAGGACAACATGTTTACAAGCGTTTCTCTTGTAACGATATGTATTTTAAACAGACCATTTTGACAAATCAATTTCTTTTATTTTTGACTATTTATAACCTGCTAAATAAAATAAAATACTACATAAATAACCCAAATACACCTCAATGACTTAAGGGGGCCTCTAACAGCCATCATGTAGGGCATGTGAAAGAGGAGATCTGAACGAAAAAAAAAGATTTTTACACACCCATTGTTGAGGTATGTTAATGAGATATTTTGTAATATCGCAGTAATATTGCACAATTTTTTTAATATTGCATAAATATTATAGAAATATTGGTTTTAATTGCAACATAAATATTGAAAAATATTACACCCAGTGCAGTCAAATTAAAAAATAGCGTAGGAAAGTTCAGTTGAAGTCATTGGATTTTTACATAAGTCTTCCTTGAGGGCTGTTAAATAACCTCCTAAAAGCCACCGCCTGTAGGTGGTCAGCTCGAAGAGATAATGAGGGTTAACCACGCATGTTTGAAAGTCCATTGGTTCTCCTTTCCAAAAGGACCATACTTATCATGGTTATTATTATACAGGGTATGGTTTTATCAGCTCTTAATGTGAATACTGCATGTTATTTAAATCTCCGAAAATACGCTATATCATTTCTGGATAAACCGGAAGTGGGCAAAAAACGGCTACTCAGAAGAAACTTAAAAAACTAAGAAGCAGACTGGCGAACATCGCATTACATTATCTCAGTTAGTTCAAAAGCTATATAGGTATATAAAGAGTCAAAATATAACGGGACACTCGGTATAATTCCACATGAATACAACACAACATTATTACTTATGTTAACCAAAACAAAAACAAAAAATATACACAAAAAATGATATTACCAAGGCTGTACGTGTTAAAAATCTATATACCGAAGTATGAATTTTTCCTGCTTTCCGTACTGTGTAACTCCAAAACTGTTAATTATAGAGCATTGTAGCCACAGAGTCTTTTGATCAGAATAATGTAAACTAACACGTATCACAATTTCAGCTAATTTGACCAGTATCCAATATCCGTAAGAAACGCGTGGGGTTCTTTGCACAACGGCACTCATTAGGCTTGGTGCGGCCCTGTGCACAATATCCCGCAATCTGCATCAGTTCATTATTTACTAATATTGTTAATGCTAGTTGTTAGGCTAATTCTTATGCATTTTCTGTTACATGCTTATTAAAAATAATTATTAAGATTGTTTGATTAAAAAAGTAAAAATTCTAATAAAACGAACAAATATAACACACCTTTATTCCTCATCAGAAATTTAAAATCGTGTATTAGGATAGCAGAAAACGGTGAGGGTGGTTTGCTGGTATCCTGATAGCTACATTTACATATTGATTACACCCGTATGTATGACATTAATGACACAATCTGTAATATCATCATTAATAGTGCTACTAGTTAACAGATGGCGTCCAGTTGTTACAAATTTCAAAAATGTATTTTAAGTTATTTTATAACAATTTAACAATAACAATTATAACAATAAATTGTACGAGCCTCAATATATATTGCCACAGGAAACATATGCACTTCCTCTTAAAGCCAAAAGACAATTTGAATGTAAAATATGTAATTATAGATGTTCATTAAAAGGAAATCTCAAAAAACACATGCTTACTCACAGCGGCGAGAAGCCATTTAAATGTACTTTATGTTATTATAAATGTTCATTAAAAAGTATCCTCAATAGACACATGCTTACTCACAGTAGTGAGAAACCGTTTGAGTGTAATTTGTGTAGTTGCAGGTTTTTACGAAAAAATCATCTTGAACAACACCTGTTTATTCATGATACTGATAAACCATTTACGTGTAATCTATGTGATTATAGATGCTCACGAAAAGGTAGCCTCAAAACACATATGCACATTCATAATGGTTTGAAACCGTTTGAATGTAAATTATGCAGTTATAAATTTTCATTGAAAAGTAAACTCAAAAGGCACATGTTTAGTCATAGTGGTGAGAAACCATTTGAATGCAGTTTATGTGGTCATAAATGTTCACAAAAAAACGATCTCAAAAGACATATTCTCATTCATGATAATTAGAAACCATTTGGATGTAGTTTATGTGATTATAGAAGTTCACAAAAAAGTAATCTTAAAGCACATGTGCTCACTCATAGTGGCGAGAAATCATTTCAATGTAATATATGTAATGTAAAATATTCAGCACAGTCCACTATCAAGAGACACTTGCTCACTCATAGTGGTGAGCAATCATTCGAGTGTTGTTTATGTGATTATAAATGTTCACAAAAGGGTAATCTTAAAAGACATATTTCTACTCACAATAGTGAGCTGCCATTTGAATGTAATTTATGTGATTATAAATGTTCACAAAAACGTTACCTCAAGAGACATATGTCATTCGTAGAGGTGAGCAGCCTTTTGAATGTAGTTTATGTAATTATAAATGTTCACAGAAAAATGATCTCAAAAAACACATTCTCATTCATAGTAATGAGAAACCATTCAATTGCTGTTTATGTGATTATAAATGTTCACAAAAAAGTCATCTGAAAGTACACATGCTCACTCATAGTGATGAGAAGTCGTGTGAATGTAATGTATGCAATTTTAAGTGTTCGGTGCAGTCTACTCTCAAGACCCACCTTCTCACTCATAGCGATGGTCAACCATTTGAATGTAATTTATGTGAATATAAATGTTTACAAAAGCGTTATCTTAAGAGACACATGCTCAGTCATAGTGGTGAGCAACCTTTTGTTTGTAATTTACGTGATTATAAATCTTCACAGAAATCTAGACTCGCAAAACACATAGTCACTCATAGTAGTGAGACACGATTAGAATGTAATATACATGAAGAAATTTAAATTGCATGTTGAGCATGCAATAAAAATAGACACAAGTGTGTGTAACCTACCAAGAACATATTTAGGGTTTCCACGCATCTAAATTTGGTAAGACAGTCCTTCATTTGAACAATTTGTCATTCAACTGATGATATTGATCATAATTCCTAGAAAACCTAAGCGTCATAGTTGATCAATGAGCAAATGGTACAATTTTTCGGTCTGTTTCCTGTGAGGTAGTTTGTAAGATATAGGTTTATTGGACGAAATAAGAAAATTGGAAGGTTTGGTGTTTCTGATCAGATGATGGAGAATTATTGGTGTTCTTCAAATAAAAAAATGGTAGATTCAAAACAATTTTACATTTGCTCAGTCTGGCAATTGTAAATAATAAATTATTTTGCTTATTATAATATATATTAGCAAACACCATCGGTTCTTCTAACCTTTAAAAATGTAATTCACTTAATTAATATAATAATAACATGGGTACAAACCTTAAAATTGTTTTCATAGCAAAAGAGAGCTGCTTTTATGCCAGGTGTTTTCTTCGCTTCAACTAACAATATGCACCGCATAGTGGCGCTAGCTATCAGGATCACTCTGTAGCATACAAACCCTGAACAAGCTCGTTATATTATATATGGATGTTTAATAAGTGTAATAAACTTTTCATTCCTTTAATTGTATTTTATTCTACATTTTGATTTTCAAAAGGTGGCAACCGTAAAACTATTCATTAATATTTTGAGTTGTTTTAAATGTACAATAAAATTATTTAAATAAGAAATACAAAATACTGAGTTTCTTTATTTACTCAAACAATAAATAGTTTCCATAGAACAGCAATTTAAAGCAGTCACTGCAAGAGATGGTCAACATGACAGTTTCATGCTAGACGCTAGACAACGCGGTCGCTCTAACTTTTAAAACCAATTGCACTTCAATGCATGTTCGTAGCTCAGGAGAGTTGTTATTTAAATAATAAATAATTATATTAATAAATAATAAGTAGCCAGCCTTGGTGGATTAGTGGTTTGCATTATAATCCAAGGGTCGCAGGTTCGATCCCCGGCTGAGTTGGTACTTTTTCATAGCGGGGAAAAATTAAAAACATGTCTTCTTTTCGGACAGGAAGTAAAACTGTAGGTCCCGTGTCAATGGGATGTTTGACATGATAAAAATTTCTACGGTGGGGGTGTATGTTTTTTATTAGAAAAAATAAATTTAGTACACATTTTGCTCAAATGTGAAGTTGAATTAGCGCAGTGTTTAGCTAACATTATAATAGACCTGATGGGCCATATGTGGTGGTGATAGTAGCACAATATTTAAACGTGCAGATTTGTATGGGTTACACTTACTCCACATTTACACTTAACCCAGTGTATCTTAAATAATTATTTAAATAAAACAAATTTACTTGTAAGTTGGTCTAATTAACTTTTAGCAGATATTCAATACATAGAAAGAATCTGTAGTTACCATTTTTTAAATAAATCATTTAAATTAAGCTAAAAATATATGGGTCATTCTTTCTGAACTCAACCACGGGCTAGGACCAAAAATTGGCGCAACTTAGAAAGGCCAGCAGGGACTCATTTTAAAGCTTGAAATCTACACTTTCGAATGTCACATATCTCCTATATGAAATAATTTATATTTGACCCCTAAAACAGAGTAATATTTAGCGATAATAGGCATATGTTTACTTTTGGAAATTTAAAAATGTACGTCATTGTGAACTGTAACGCTCTATGTTTAGAAAATATAATTAATTAAATTATTAAATAGGATGTCTAATTAAAATAATTTCAGCAAATAAAATGTAAATAACGCTAAACAGGTGTTTTTTTAATAATGAAAGTGCATATATTTATTAAAAATTTCTAATAAACGCATATTTCATGATTTTTAAGTGCGTGCATATTTAAGTGCATATTTCACGTTTTTATAGTGCATAAGTGCATGCATATTTCAGCATTTTTAAGTGCATACAAATCCTATACCTATTTATAACTATTATAACCTACTATTTTAACTAAGTGGAAAGTAAATTTGATAGGCACAAGAAAATAAAGTAAAATTTAATGAAGACGAATCTAAAATTATGCTAGTCGCATGAAAACGGTCTCCCAAAAACGTTTGAATATATGTACAAGTGCGAACCATTGGAGTATGTAGAGAAATATTTAAATTTTCTATATCATAGATTTTCATTCGACAATCTCATACACATACAGTATGATTCAGCAAATTGTAGTAAATTAATACCTGGATGTGTATTAATTTACTGCATTTCTCTGAAACATCGACAAGAATTTTATGCAGATCAAGGCAGCCGGAACCTAAGAATCATCTACAAAGGTGCAATCCAACCCATTATGACATATGGAGTATCCTATTGGGAATTACACCAATAGTTTGAAACAAAAAAACTCCTTCCAATATTTCAAATATTAAAATTTTGTAATTTTAATTTTTAACAAAATTGTAATTGTTTTTTTCCTACACATACACACCTTACCTAATCTAAATCTTTTCCAATCCTTGGGATAATGGAATATTCGAAAGGTTTTTGAAAAGTTCAATTATGTTTGTGACTTTGGGTTTTATTAAACATATAATTCGTTAAATATGTTTTTCTTTTTACCCCCTTTTAGTTAAACCCAATTTTATCGATTTTTTATCCTATGGTTGATACCTTACTAATAATTCAAATCATGTTAAAAATGGTGTTTCAGGTTTGGATACAAGCATACAAGTTTCTAAGTAATGAATATCGTATATTTCCTATTAATTTTAATGTGGATCTGTGTAAGGAAGTCAACGTGGATCGTTTTGGCGTACTAGAATCGTATAGAAGTTCGGCGAATGTGGAGCTGCGATGCCCTTTTAAAAAGGTAAATCTTGGTTTTGCATACATAAACAACTACCAATGTATTTTCAGGGTTACTATTCTTTGCGTAACGCCTTTTTTGAATTTTACCAAGTTTCCACCACATGTACCGGCGGGTCAGTATATGCTTGACGTGAAACTGTTTGATAGCGAGAATTTTATAGCGGGCATCAATGTAGAATCTGCTGTTGAATATATTATGAAAAAATGGGAGCACTAATGCCTGCAAACCCTTATGGATTCTTGCTACTTGAATTAATAAAATGTTCTACAGTATTTGTATGTCTTATGTTCAATAAAACTTTTCCTCTCTGATGGGTATTAAAAATATATCAAAAATATATATATCGTATATACAACATAAGATCCGACGAACCATAAGAGAAGCCATTGAGATCGAGAAACGTCCGAACAATCTTAATACCAGGGACGATACACAGCGACTACCATCAGCTTGGAAACCAGCTATAACCAGCATCACCGTCAAGAAGCGAAAACCAGCACAGCAGAACGATAAAAGGGAAAGCGAGAGAAAGCCACCGGATCAAGCGAGACCAATGACACGCAGCCGCGCCAAAAACCAGCCGACCGCAACCATGCGCAACACCGTAACCGTATATAAAGACCAACCGCAGCAGCAAGACGTCAGTCTACATCGTGTAACCACGCGAAGCAGAAGGAAGTTAGAAGTGACCTGAAGATGGCAAGTGTGATCTTGCCGAAACGTCGTCAACCATTGTCTGGTTCCTCTAGGAGCCGAATAGTGAATACGCGGAGTGAAACCCGGAAAAGTAGTGAAGTATCATATAATATCCGCGGAAACTTAAAATGTAACATATATATTATATATGTTACGTTTATATATAAACATAGAGCGTTACAGTTCACAATGACGTACATTTTTAAATTTCCAAAAGTAAACATATGCCTATTATCGCTAAATATTACTCTGTTTTAGGGGTCAAATATAAATTATTTCATATAGGAGATATGTGACATTCGAAAGTATAGATTTCAAGCTTTAAAATGAGTCCCTGCTGGCCTTTCTAAGTTGCGCCAATTTTTGGTCCTAGCCCGTGGTTGAGTTCAGAAAGAATGACCCATATATTTTTAGCTTAATTTAAATGATTTATTTAAAAAATGGTAACTACAGATTCTTTCTATGTATTGAATATCTGCTAAAAGTTAATTAGACCAACTTACAAGTAAATTTGTTTTATTTAAATAATTATTTAAGATACACTGGGTTAAGTGTAAATGTGGAGTAAGTGTAACCCATACAAATCTGCACGTTTAAATATTGTGCTACTATCACCACCACATATGGCCCATCAGGTCTATTATAATGTTAGCTAAACACTGCGCTAATTCAACTTCACATTTGAGCAAAATGTGTACTAAATTTATTTTTTCTAATAAAAAACATACACCCCCACCGTAGAAATTTTTATCATGTCAAACATCCCATTGACACGGGACCTACAGTTTTACTTCCTGTCCGAAAAGAAGACATGTTTTTAATTTTTCCCCGCTATGAAAAAGTACCAACTCAGCCGGGGATCGAACCTGCGACCCTTGGATTATAATGCAAACCACTAATCCACCAAGGCTGGCTACTTATTATTTATTAATATAATTATTTATTATTTAAATAACAACTCTCCTGAGCTACGAACATGCATTGAAGTGCAATTGGTTTTAAAAGTTAGAGCGACCGCGTTGTCTAGCGTCTAGCATGAAACTGTCATGTTGACCATCTCTTGCAGTGACTGCTTTAAATTGCTGTTCTATGGAAACTATTTATTGTTTGAGTAAATAAAGAAACTCAGTATTTTGTATTTCTTATTTAAATAATTTTATTGTACATTTAAAACAACTCAAAATATTAATGAATAGTTTTACGGTTGCCACCTTTTGAAAATCAAAATGTAGAATAAAATACAATTAAAGGAATGAAAAGTTTATTACACTTATTAAACATCCATATATAATATAACGAGCTTGTTCAGGGTTTGTATGCTACAGAGTGATCCTGATAGCTAGCGCCACTATGCGGTGCATATTGTTAGTTGAAGCGAAGAAAACACCTGGCATAAAAGCAGCTCTCTTTTGCTATGAAAACAATTTTAAGGTTTGTACCCATGTTATTATTATATTAATTAAGTGAATTACATTTTTAAAGATTAGAAGAACCGATGGTGTTTGCTAATATATATTATAATAAGCAAAATAATTTATTATTTACAATTGCCAGACTGAGCAAATGTAAAATTGTTTTGAATCTACCATTTTTTTATTTGAAGAACACCAATAATTCTCCATCATCTGATCAGAAACACCAAACCTTCCAATTTTCTTATTTCGTCCAATAAACCTATATCTTACAAACTACCTCACAGGAAACAGACCGAAAAATTGTACCATTTGCTCATTGATCAACTACGACGCTTAGGTTTTCTAGGAATTGGTCAATATCATCAGTTCAATGACAAATTGTTCAAATGAAGGACTGTCTTACCAAATTTAGATGCGTGGAAACCCTAAATATGTTCTTGGTAGGTTACACACACTTGTGTCTATTTTTATTGCATGCTCAACATGCAATTTAAATTTCTTCATGTATATTACATTCTAATCGTGTCTCACTACTATGAGTGACTATGTGTTTTGCGAGTCTAGATTTCTGTGAAGATTTATAATCACGTAAATTACAAACAAAAGGTTGCTCACCACTATGACTGAGCATGTGTCTCTTAAGATAGCGCTTTTGTAAACATTTATATTCACATAAATTACATTCAAATGGTTGACCATCGCTATGAGTGAGAAGGTGGGTCTTGAGAGTAGACTGCACCGAACACTTAAAATTGCATACATTACATTCACACGACTTCTCATCACTATGAGTGAGCATGTGTACTTTCAGATGACTTTTTTGTGAACATTTATAATCACATAAACAGCAATTGAATGGTTTCTCATTACTATGAATGAGAATGTGTTTTTTGAGATCATTTTTCTGTGAACATTTATAATTACATAAACTACATTCAAAAGGCTGCTCACCTCTACGAATGACCATATGTCTCTTGAGGTAACGTTTTTGTGAACATTTATAATCACATAAATTACATTCAAATGGCAGCTCACTATTGTGAGTAGAAATATGTCTTTTAAGATTACCCTTTTGTGAACATTTATAATCACATAAACAACACTCGAATGATTGCTCACCACTATGAGTGAGCAAGTGTCTCTTGATAGTGGACTGTGCTGAATATTTTACATTACATATATTACATTGAAATGATTTCTCGCCACTATGAGTGAGCACATGTGCTTTAAGATTACTTTTTTGTGAACTTCTATAATCACATAAACTACATCCAAATGGTTTCTTATTATCATGAATGAGAATATGTCTTTTGAGATCGTTTTTTTGTGAACATTTATGACCACATAAACTGCATTCAAATGGTTTCTCACCACTATGACTAAACATGTGCCTTTTGAGTTTACTTTTCAATGAAAATTTATAACTGCATAATTTACATTCAAACCTTTTCGTGAGCATCTATAATCACATAGATTACACGTAAATGGTTTATCAGTATCATGAATAAACAGGTGTTGTTCAAGATGATTTTTTCGTAAAAACCTGCAACTACACAAATTACACTCAAACGGTTTCTCACTACTGTGAGTAAGCATGTGTCTATTGGGGATACTTTTTAATGAACATTTATAATAACATAAAGTACATTTAAATGGCTTCTCGCCGCTGTGAGTAAGCATGTGTTTTTTGAGATTTCCTTTTAATGAACATCTATAATTACATATTTTACATTCAAATTGTCTTTTGGCTTTAAGAGGAAGTGCATATGTTTCCTGTGGCAATATATATTGAGGCTCGTACAATTTATTGTTATAATTGTTATTGTTAAATTGTTATAAAATAACTTAAAATACATTTTTGAAATTTGTAACAACTGGACGCCATCTGTTAACTAGTAGCACTATTAATGATGATATTACAGATTTTGTCATCAATGTCATACATACGGGTGTAACCAATATGTAAATGTAGCTATCAGGATAGCAGCAAACCACCCTCACCCTTTTCTGCTATCCTAATACACGATTTTAAATTTCTGATGAGGAATAATGGTGTGTTATATTTGTTCGTTTTATTAGAATTTTTACTTTTTTAATCAAACAATCTTAATAATTATTTTTAATAAGCATGTAACAGAAAATGCATAAGAATTAGCCTAACAACTAGCATTAACAATATTAGTAAATAATTAACCGATGCAGATTGCGGGATATTGTGTAAAGGGCCGCACCAAGCCTAATGAGTGCCGTTGTGCAAAGAACCCCACGCGTTTCTTACGGATATTGGATACTGGTCAAATTAGCTGAAATTGTGATACGTGTTAGTTTACATTATTCTGATCAAACGTCTCTGAGGCTACAATGCTCTATAATTAACAGTTTTGGAGTTACACAGTACGGAAAGCAGGAAAAATTCATACTTCGGTATATAGATTTTTAACACGTACAGCCTTGGTAATATCATTTTTTGTGTATATTTTTTGTTTTTGTTTTGGTTAACATAAGTAATAATGTTGTGTTGTATTCATGTGGAATTATACCGAGTGTCCCGTTATATTTTGACTCTTTATATACCTATATAGCTTTTGAACTAACTGAGATAATGTAATGCGATGTTCGCCAGTCTGCTTCTTAGTTTTTTAAGTTTCTTCTGAGTAGCCGTTTTTTGCCCACTTCCGGTTTATCCAGAAATGATATAGCGTATTTTCGGAGATTTAAATAACATGCAGTATTCACATTAAGAGCTGATAAAACCATACCCTGTATAATAATAACCATGATAAGTATGGTCCTTTTGGAAAGGAGAACCAATGGACTTTCAAACGTGCGTGGTTAACCCTCATTATCTCTTCGAGCTGACCACCTACAGGCGGTGGCTTTTAGGAGGTTATTTAACAGCCCTCAAGGAAGACTTATGTAAAAATCCAATGACTTCAACTGAACTTTCCTACGCTATTTTTTAATTTGACTGCACTGGGTGTAATATTTTTCAATATTTATGTTGCAATTAAAACCAATATTTCTATAATATTTATGCAATATTAAAAAAATTGTGCAATATTACTGCGATATTACAAAATATCTCATTAACATACCTCAACAATGGGTGTGTAAAAATCTTTTTTTTTCGTTACAGATCTCCTCTTTCACATGCCCTACATGATGGCTGTTAGAGGCCCCCTTAAGTCATTGAGGTGTATTTGGGTTATTTATGTAGTATTTTATTTTATTTAGCAGGTTATAAATAGTCAAAAATAAAAGAAATTGATTTGTCAAAATGGTCTGTTTAAAATACATATCGTTACAAGAGAAACGCTTGTAAACATGTTGTCCTGTGGGGTGATGACGTAGTTGCTACCAGTCAGGAATGCATTAGACAGAACATCGCCACTCCGACGCCGACGCCGACGCCCCGGTTGTATTGGTAGAAACGTCGTTATTAAGATTTTTATAAATGCTCATATCTCCCTTATTTTACATGATAAAAAGTGCGATTTTTAATCCGAAAGTATAGGTGCGTCCCAATTGTTTAGCCCTTAGGTTTAGCCAGTCTCGATAGATTAATAGTTTGCATGATTACTCCATAATTCAAGGCTCGTAGGTTCATGGTAGTCCTTCATAGCTATGAAAATTGTTTTTTCTCGTCTTTTATATTAATGAACGTTGTCGAAGGGTATCTTATAAGAACATAACAGTAACATCTCAAATGCCAAATTGGCACAAAAGCGTCATTTGACTAGCTCTTTTGCGAAGGATATTGGTCGGTCTCATTTTTTTGAAGAGGCTATCACTACCAAAAGATACTAGAACACCATTCTGAATTGGTTTATCGATCAAGTCGACGACAAGGAACTGCAATACGGTTACTTTCAGCAGGATAATGCCCGACCCTATGTGGCTCATGGTTAAACACCATTCTTAAGACACCGCTGCATATACTCTAGAAGATTTACAACAAAAGTTGTGAAAGAATGTGATAACGTTACACCTCACCTTCTACAGAAAGTGTTTGATAACATGAACAGACGTGTTGCACTGTGCATTGAAGAAGGCAAACATTTCAACATCTTTTGTAGTTTAAAATAAGATTAGTTAGTAAATAAACGTAATGCTATGTCAGCATGATTTTAAGTGATCGATTTATTTTGATTTTTGTAATAATTGTTAGTTGAAATCGCAAGAGCGCATATCTGACAGTAAAAAACAGGTTTGCCACTACATAATTATGAAGTTACTCTCCAAAAATTCAAGTTTTATGGCGTTACTGTAAACATAGGACTGCATGCGCAATGCATATATAATAATAATAATAATAATAATAATATTTATTATAGATAATATAACATACATACATTTTCTTCACTGAAGATTAAATCTACTAAAAATAATAAATATTAAATACTCGATAAGCGAGTTGACGCTTGTTTCGAGGGAAAAGAATGATAAAAGTATTTGTAAACTAACTCTACTGTGTATACATCTAATACTATATTTAGGTATATACTATATGCTTAAACAATATACATATTTTCTTTTTAGTAATTTACTTATAAATCTTATTACTTGTAAAAAAACTACTTAATTATTATATTAATATTTAATATTATTAATAATTATATCACTATAAATACTTATTTTTTGCTTTTTTTTTCTTTAAGGTAACATACTTAAATTGATAATAAATAATAATAAAAAAATAAGGCTTTAAAACGAAGCATGCGCATCATGTTGTCTGGATCTTCTTAGTGAAATGCATTACACACCAATTGCTGTTCAGATACAAATTGCTTTAATGCTGGATTAAATTGATGTATATTAGTGATCACTTTTATGCTTTCAGGAATTATATTGTAAAACTTTGGAGCAAGGTAAATGTACGAGCGTTGACCAATTGATTTCTGCATTTGAGGTACCGTATGAAGTCTTTGTCGGGTGTTGTACGTATGTCTCTGTAGATGAAAATGTTTCTTCTTGTGGTATAGAGAAACAACTTTGAAAAAATAAAGTTGTCGTATATTGAATACATTTGGTTCTTTGAAAAGTAAATTAGATGAGTACGTGTAATCTTTTTTCAGGATTGTTTTCAAAAGTCTTTTCTGGATAACCTCTAAAGAATTCAGGTGTGTCTTTAAGGCACCACCCTATCCTATAAGTCCGTATCGGAGGTGACTTTCAACCAGTGCTTGATAAAGGAGTTTTAGCTGCTTGTAAATCAAAATCGTGGTAAGGAATCGAAATCTTGGCAACATCATTCGTAGTTTATTACAAGTAAATTGAATGTGGATATCCCACCTCATATATTGGTCAAAATATATTCCCAGGTACTTGGTATTGGTGACTGATTTAATTGTATACTTTTGGATATTCGTGGAAAAATGTAATGTGTTGAAAGAAGGTGCTGAAGATGAATTGCAGTGGAAGGGTAGGTAGTGAGTTTTGTCCACATTTAATGTCAATAGTCTATAATTTAGCCAATCTTTGATTTTTGGGAAATCTGATTCTACTGTTTCTTTTAAGGTTTGCCACGTGTCCTCAGAGTAGAAAATGGCAGTATCGTCAGCGAATCCCATTATTTCTCCTTTACTCTCAACAGAGAAAAGGCCGTTTATATACACATTAAACAGTACGGGTCTTCTGAATCCATATTGTTGTGGTGAAAGCAAGTTGCGTTTACTGAAAAAATTTTGGAGACTGTTTTCGATTAGCTTTTCGAAGACTTTTGACAGAGAAGTTATTAAGGAGATAGTTCGGTAGTTGGTAGGGAGAGTAGTATCACCCTTTTTAAATACAGGTATTACAATATTCTTTTTGAAGGTAGTTGGCCATACTCCGCTGTCTATGCATTTATTGAATGCATATGCTAGTGGTTCTTCAATGTATTAACACTTAAGTTGTGAAATTGTGTATTTGATTTAATTTTTGTCAGTTCTGAGCAAAACGCAACTGTTATGTAATGTTTGCGTCAGAGGTTGATAATTAGGGTCAGATGTTATGTTTCTTGCCAGTGTTTCGCCCATTTTAATGAATGTATAGTTA
This sequence comes from Agrypnus murinus, assembly GCA_929113105.1. Classification (NCBI taxonomy): domain Eukaryota; kingdom Metazoa; phylum Arthropoda; class Insecta; order Coleoptera; family Elateridae; genus Agrypnus; species Agrypnus murinus. Next base: position 123,082,994 of record OV816030.1, read on the forward strand.
AAGTAGTCTGCTATGTCTTTTGGATTGATTATTTCATTATCACTGGTATCCTTTATACAGTCTACTGTTTTCTTCTATTTTTGTGAATTTCCTATTTCACTAATGATCTTCCATAATTGGTGAGAAGTAGGGAAAAAATTGAGAGTTCTGACACCACCCCCCATTCCTGACCTTGACCTTGAACCTATCTCTCTCTAACACATGGTGACCTTGAATATATCTCTGTCACTTAAACGTGGCAACACCGCATTCTCAAGGTCAACAATATGGCAACACCGCATTCTCAAGGCCATCAATATGGCAACAACGCATTCTCAAGGTCATCAATATGTCAACACCGCATTCTCAAGGCCATCAATATGGCAACAACGCATTCTCAAGGTCATCAATATGTCAACACCGCATTCTCAAGACCATCAATATGGCAACAACGCATTCTCAAGGTCATCAATATGTCAACACCGCATTCTCAAGGCCATCAGTATGGCAACAATGTTTTGACCTTGAACTCAAGACCACTCTTCAAGGTCATCAAACACCATTCAAGGTCAAGCTTTAGATATATATATAGCAGGTTGCATGTATGGGAAGAGTAAAGCGTTTGCAGTTGCAGTGTACAGTGCAGTGTTACAATGAAAAGCCTCGCTAAATCAATTGAGAATGCGAAAGCGCAAGCTCTAGAAAAGCAGTTGATGGTTCCAAACGAGCTTCCTAAGGATGCTAAATGGGCACCGCTAGTGAATCAATCAGTGTTTTATTTAAACAAATCAAAAAGTAAAGTTGTATTTGTTGGATTATGTGCTCATTTGGGATTCACTCCTGTAATAAAAGTAGCTGGAGTAAAGAATCAGTGCATGCTGTTTGATGAAACGGAGTGGAACGCGTTAATAACCAATGAAGGAGTCATTAATAAATACTTTAAAGCAGGAGAAGAGGTCGGGGTTCCTTTGAAAATGGGTACAAAAACTATCTCGTTTGAGCGTGTTAACAGAAATTACGATAAAACAAAAATCATAAAGATAACTGATGCAGGAGATGATGAATTGTATTTAGCGTGGGAGTCCTTATATGAGCTGTGGCAGTTAATACCGTTACTAACATATCGATTAAACCTTCTGAAGGGTTTGGAATTTTTCAATTTCTACCATAGCATAATAGATGGTGTTGTAGACATGCCGGGTGACTGCATAGTAAACATCACAAACATATTGGAACCATTAATGAAGATGCAAATCCCGAACGTGTTTGGAATGCTAGAAGTTGTGTATTATCTACCAGAAAAGGTAATATTGGATGTGGAAGTCAAAAGGTGTATTGCGTAATGGAAGAATGAAGAGGGGAAAGGGTGGGGGGCGGGTGAATATAAGAACACATGGTCTAGGTGTAACGTAGTGAAATACAATGGAGACGCGTAACAGTGAAGACGTATCAAGCAAAGCTATTGATAAACTGAATGCTGTGGTGAAACTACGATGTGAATTAGAAGCGCTAGAGGAGGATGCGGCACACGAAGCTGTTCATGGTACGGAGATATTCAGTCCAGAATATTGTCAAGAGTTAACACAACGATATAGAAAAGGCGTGCAGTTGTGTCAAGACTTCATTAGAGGTGTGATTTGTGATGAGTGTTTGGTAAAAAAGCTCATTGCGCAACATCTAAGGGACTTTGCATATGACTTAATAGAGGACGGATTAAATGGGTGGTTTAGTGACATTTGATGAAAGTAAAAACAAAATGCATTACATGTTAACATGGGAGTATGCACATCGTCAAGCACGCAGAAGTCAATGGGAGATAATAGCAAGGGATAGGGTACGATTTCAGAGACGAATAAGCTACGTGGAAAATGTAATCGCTCCAGTTTTGAAAGAAGAGTATAGAGAGGGTATCTATAATACACGTTTTAAAAGTGGTGGGGGTATAGTTTAAATAGTCACATCAGTCGCTTACCGTCAGTTACAAAAATGGGTTCAATCAAAGTGGGTTGGCAACATTACTGGGTTCTTGAAACAACAGATAAGGGTGAAATTAAATTTTCGCGTTATGAAACGCACAATACCGGGTTGTTAATCGAAAGAGCTAAACTATCGAACACTGTGGTTGTACGTAGTGAAAACGATTATCGACACACTTCGTGTGCAGGTGTAGAATTCCATTATTTGTTAAAAAATGGTAAACTTATAAATATACAAAATTCCACATGTACAGAACATGGGTTGTTCCAACATCGTCATACTATTAACTTGTTGCCTGATAAATGTGATTTCATTCTTATCAAATGTAAATGTGTTACACCGTATAGTGAATGGATTGCTGCAACTGAACGTGCACGTGACAACCTTGCTGCCGGTTTTCCTGAGGGTTTGGTGCGTTATCTGGATTGGGAATTAAAGGGTAGTAATTGTTATATATTCAATTGTGAATAGTTATATAAGTTTGTAATAGACAATGAATAGTTGTAATCAAATGATGTTATCTGGATTGGGTATTAAAGTTTAGTAATTGTTATATTTAATCGTGAATAGTTATATAAGTTTGTAATAGACAATGAATAAATAGTTGTAATCATATTATGTTGTTTTAATAAAACCAGTATGGATATTTAAAAACTTTATTCTGAAAAATCCATTACATGAGTTTTATATAAGTAGTATACATTACTTAATGCACAATAGCACAGTGAATGATGATGATAAAAGCATGATGGAAGCATAGCCTGTAGAGCTGGTTCCTCTGGTAACTCCACCACCGGTTGTGATACGAAACGTCGAATGTAGTTGCTCTTTTCAGATCCCTTCACGTAAACGGTATCCGCCTGCAGAGTCAAGCGTTGCAGAATTACAGGAAGCATAAAGGGAGGAGTGAATCCTTCATTCCAATGCAGACAATGATGATTATGCATTAACCAAGTAGCTTGTTGACGAAACGTGGGTGGTAAGTTGCGAAAGGCGAATGGAGGTTTGAAAACGTAGTGAGACACACGATGTCCATCAAACACAGCTAATTCCTTGGGTGCAAAGTCTTTTTCTGAAGTCTTGAAACCTTGCACATCGATAACTAGCATGATCGAAGCGTGCGACTATACTAATAAAGGTAACAGGTCCTTGGACGTATATAACGATTTCCTTTACAGTTGACGTACTTGCTTCGTCAATGCATTATACGTAAATACACGATCGTGTAAAATGAGACAGTAAGCAGTAGTGTTCGCTGGAATGCTTTTGTGAGTTTCGAAAGTAACTAGAAGAACGACAGCTTTCCCTAGCAAGGAATCGTTCTGTCGCGAACAGTCGATGACGATTAGAGGTGTAAGTGCCTTAAATCTATCAGGAGCCAGTAGAGGTTCGTTGGGTTTATCATAGTAGGATCGTTGAAAGTTAGCATACATTTCGTATAAAGTAGCATATCGATTTTCACTTATAATATACCAAGTGCATTGATTATTGCCGGAAATTTTTTGAGTGACATTTCTGCAACGTCATAATTGCATGACACGAAGTGGAGTGCAATTAGTTGCAGAAATGCACGAAAGTAAAATTTCCAGGCATAATCAATGCACGAGGATATATTCGGAAAAAAATCGTGACGACACAAACCATTTCTACCGATTTTAAATTTTGATTATCACTGTCAAGTTGTAACATAACATAGTTAGCCGTGGTATCCAAAATTAAAATTGACAGGAAACGTTTATTACAATAGTTGTGTATTTAATTTCAATTGATTTGTTCTAGTTTTTTGTAATTTGTTCAGTTGTATAGTTTAAATAAATTTGACATTTTTGACAGAAAAATTTCCACTTATTAATTTCAGTTAGGTTGGTCTACCTACAAAAAATTTCCAAAAAATTTTTTAGTTGCCATGGTAACGGCTCCTGAGCTAGTTTTTTTATTGGTCACTACTGAGTGTCGTACGATTTTCACCATAATTAATATTTAATTGATCGTAAGGATATCTTTCCGTATTTAAAAATACCGTCACGTTTTGAATATCACAGGCGTCGAATGTGCTCATATCTTTCTGCAACTGACCATCACGATCGGTTTGAAACCCTATGATAACGTAACGGGGAGTTTCCAGAGTGGTCGATGTTTTAATAGACCAACTGTGCTTATCCGTTTGCGGTACAGCGGGATAAATATGTGTTTCCCAGCTTCTAAATGCCACTTGAGTGTCAATATTTTTCCCAATATATTTTGTTAATGATAATTCTTCCGCCAATCCCGGTTGAATATGTGGAACTTTCCAATATATTTTTTGCAAGTTAACCTTAAGCTTTTCATTAGCATCGGTGGATATTAGGGCATCGACATCGGAATTGCTTCTAATTAATACCAATTCTTGACGAATATTCATAATAATCTTTCCATAGTCTTCAAAAATCCCCAACAGTGTTGATAAAGGTATGCAGGCGCAAAAATTACCTTTACTATCTAGCAAGGTGCTGGTACCATCCGGAAACCAACCAGCGTTTTGTAACTTAACGCTTTCATTCGAATTGTGGGAAAGGTAAGCTTTCATGGTGGTTGTTAGACCAACTTTTGTTACCGAATCCACCACAACTCCATTCATTTCGTACCGAATCTCACTAAAAAGATATGCAATACCATTGTTTATAAATTTACCACTCGCTGATGGTTTACCATCTTCTTTCAGTACAGTACCTTCTACATATAGATAACTACGCGAAGGCAAAGTGGACATATCCTCTTGAATAGGTATTCGACTTTCATCATTATTCTCAAAACGAGTGGTATAAGGTTGGTGAGTGTGAAATTCATCTCCAACAATCGAGTTATCGACGAGCACTTTTTCGTTTACATTTAGCACATTCATTTTGGGATAACAAAGCTTAAGGTTTACAAGAATAAGCGGTTGCCCCTTGTCAATTGAGTAGCGACCGATGCCTGACTAACCATTTTCCGCTTCCAACACGATCTTTTATAGCCAGAGCGATCAGTGCAACATCGAGGAGTGTTATATTTGAACACCATCATCCACGCTCTTCAAATGAAGTCCTATCGTCACGGTTTCCCCTTGGAAATTAGCCAAATCCCAGTCTTGATCAAATATTTTAAGGGTAATGTTTGAAATAGTATTGACATTAATTGGTAAATAGGGTGCAGTCTCAGGTGCTTCTATTATTTTGAATCCAGGAGGAACACTGGGGAAGAATTGATGTATCACATGGGCAGGTGTACCATTAATATAATTTCCTGTTATTATATTACATTCTATCATTAGCGAGTTAACCTTGATAATTTTAACTGGAAAATCAGATATGTGACGTTCCTTAGCTTTTAAGATTCTATTCTTAAACCCTAACAACGTTCCGATAGAGTGTTCAACTGTAAAGTCAATGTCGTGATCGGCTTTTATAATCGATCTTAGGGTATTATGATTCGGATCGATGTTAACAGACTCACCGTTTACTTGAGAATTAATGTCAATACATTAATAGCTCAATAGCTATATCAGTAAGCTCATATGATCCAGTAGGTATCTTTATTATTCTTTCTCCCATTTTAAACACGTTGTTTTTATCCGTTACGTTCGGAATAGTATTGAACGTTTCGAAATTTGTCAAACGCATAACCCATTGTTTTGTAGGATCCAAATATATGGGAGGGTTCAAAGGAGAAGTTAAAACAGACGTTGTAGCGGAGAAAATGAATGTTTGAGACATCTCAACATTCCCAGTAAGACTGAGGAAATGTTAAGGAGTGTTTTCATATAAAAAGTTCAGCGCTAAATGTCCACAATTGTACGAATTTAGCTTCTGAAAAGCATCATAGTTGTAACTAATAACGTTTAAGCTACCATCACTTTTAAAGTAATGAACGAGTTCTAGTGGGGGTTTTAACTGTCCAATACTATCAAAGTATAATATATTTCGACCACGTTTAACATACGATGTCCAATGCGTACCTTCCCCATCTGTAACATCCAAATTCACAATTCCACATTCGTTTTTACGGATACGTTTCGGTAACCCGTTTCGCATAAAAATACCTCTGAAGTATGGAATTTTTAACTCGTTTACGTACTTTGACAGATCGATATTGGTCAGTGGTCGGTGTGGTAGCTTTAAGGATAGTTTTTTGGAGGTCGTAAATACAATCCTAATTTTTTTTGTACGGTTTCAAATATAATCCTTTTCCTACAGGCGCTTGCTCCATCGCTATATTGTGTCGTTTCGTTTCTTCGAGCGCTGATTTCGCTGCTTTTGCTTCATTCACTGCTTTGGCAACCGCAGCTGCTCCAGTTCCTAACGAGCCTATAGCTCCGAGAGCGGCAAATAAAGGAATCAGCGGTTGGAAACCACCTTGCTTGGGAATAGGTATAATCCGACCTTTGGGAGCAATGATACGTTTACGTTTCAAGGCCGCTAGGGCAAGACGAGCAGACCGTTTTAAAGATAACTTTTTTACTTTACCACCAATACGTTTTCTAGCTAATTTGATGGCGTTGTTGAACGTTAAAGTACCCCTTCTTTTCACCTTAGATCGTCGTCGTCGTCGTCAAACACCCATACCCAATTTTCTTTTTCCAGACATAATGCCGGCCACAGTAAGTGCAGCCGCTCTCTCTCCAAAACGAGCGTCCTTAGAACGAAACTTACGTCCACGCCTTACGTCCTAATATACTATCGGCTTTATGACGTTCACCAAGATCGTTAGTTTTTGAATAGACTATGTCGTGCTCTTTACAAGCTTCATCCAACGGGTTTATTCCTTTGTCTCCACGAGCAAGCCTATGATGTAAACGGGTGCCAGGTCCGCAGTAGTTATACCCTGGTAAATGTAATTCTAACGGTAACTTATTAATGAGAGTGTTGATCACTCCCTTCCCCTTACGAGTTGATAGAGGATTATCCGCTTTTCGCAGAGTACGTTTCATAACACATTACTCCTCCTATCACAGGTGAAGAGTGACTGTAAGTGACCCGTCTACATATATTTATATATATATATATATATATATATATATATATATATATATATATATATATATCACACACGTGTGCTCTTCCCTCACAACGTGTCCTACATGGAGCAGCTAAAGTTGGTGCATCAGAGACACAGATTAACGGTTGTAAATCGGGATAATTGTTCACCGACGCCACAAGTGTTTAAACATAGCGTATTGTTGGGTGCAGGATGCAAACGCGGTATGATAGTAGGCAGTTCCGGATGTGGTAAACCCAACCTAATGATAAGTTTACTAGAACATCCAAACGGTTTACGCTTCGAAAACGTATATGTTTATAGTAAATCTCTTTATCAACCGAAATACGCATATCTGCGCGACCTGTTTCGATCATTACCCATCGGTTATTTCGAATACGATTCTTCTGAAACTATATTACCGCCTAAGGATGCAAACCAAAACTCGGTTATTATCTTCGATGATGTAGTTTGCGATAGTCAAAGCACCATACGTGATTACTTCTGCTTCGGGAGACATAAACACATCGATTGTTTTTATTTATGTCAGACATATTCTGCGATACCTAAACAACTCGTAAGAGATAATTCAAATCTCATTGTCGTTTTTAAGAAGGATAATACTAACTTAAAACACATATTTAACGATCATGTTAGCGGGGATATGACTTTCGAAGCGTTTAAACACTTGTGTTTACACTGTTGGAAGGAGAAATATGGCTTTTTAGTAATCGATAAAGATTATCCACTTAATGGGGGACGTTATCGAAAAGGTTTCTACTGTTACTTCACCATAAATACCGAAGACACGAACTAAACGTTTTAGTAAACATGGACAAGCGTGTAGCAGAAGACTTGGTTAAAGCACGACGTCATGTTAAATAGAAATACAAAAGTCTCAAGTCTGAAATTGCACGGTCAGAAGTGGAACTACAACGCCGCTATCAACCTATCACTCAACCATTGCGTGAGTTTATAACCGGAGTTAAAACGGAATTATTAACTCCGAAAGAAGAACCCTTAAAAACGGAAGTGTCTTCTCCCATACCTACCTCGACCCCAAAAAATTTTTATAAACGACTTCCACCCGCAAGACGAATACCTCACGAACCATCACCTATCGCCCAAAGAATGCGCACTACTAGCGTTCCCTCACCTGATATCTCAGTTTTTGAAACAGAAGTCCTGGAAGAATCTGGGATCCCAACATTGGATCAATTGAAAGAACAACTTGCTGCTTTTGGATTCAGTCCGGAATTCCAAACTTACATAGATGAGACCTTTTCTGGTAGAGCTAAAATGTATATGGAAAACATGTTCAAGGATACTAAGAACGAGTTCGATCATCATTATGGAGTACGATTCCATCCGGAATCTCACCAGTACCTAATCGGAGACGCCATACTCACTTTTGACGAGAACGACTTTATTATTAAAAAACCCTCAGGCACAATTTTTAAATATACAGGCACTCCTGGTTTATACGAATTAGTATTTAAAAAAGCACCTATTGGATACACCCAATCAGACTTGCAGAAGTATAAGGACCTTCTTACACGTACCAATGCTACCAGAATAGGTTACATTGAGGGTGCACAGCTACACGGAACCGGAAAGAAATATTCAAATATAATTAGACCCCTTCTAACTACTGCTGGAGCAAGATTTCGAAGCGAGTCTACACCTACTACACCGGTCACGCGATCGAAAACTCGCACATTACCAAAACGTGGCGGTGGTGATATGCGCGTTCTCAACTATCATAATAAACAGGTGGAATTTATACCTTGGAAAGATCCTAATAAATTAGTGGACAGATTGAAACTCCTTTTAAGTTCAAAATCGGCTGGTCACACCAGTCACACTAATGAAATCATATATATTATCGATGAATTGAGAGCTGCTAAATTATCGAATAAATCATCACACGAGTATCGATTCGTTTCATAATATTGCTAACGTTAGTGCGCTCATGACGCTCGATAAATTCGGTAAACATCTTCACAAAACCCCTGTCCGAGTGAAACTCGACACTCGTTCGAGAGTGTACTTATTAGAAGATATACAAAATGTAAGGTACACAACAATGATGTATATGTGGGCGGACTCCGAGCCTACGGGAATACACAATACCGTTTACAGAAGGGATTGTACAAGCAGTTTGCAGCTCACCACCATGCATTATGTATGTAAACGGTATTCTAGTTGGGCATGCTGCCAACTTAATTGGGAGACGTTTGAGAAAAGGCGATAAGATTAAGGTAAAAATTAAGTCGCTAGATCCGTCTGCAATCGCCCCATTTTACTTCGAAGCTCTTATTAGTCATCCATATCATCATATATCATCATTACCTCAAGACGATGACTCTGGATAAGTTCGGTAAACATCTTCACAAAACTCCTGTCCGAGTTAAACTAGACGCTCGTGCAAAGGTATTCCTTTTAGAAGACGTGTCTAGTTTGCACTACGAGACAATGTTGTATATGATGGGAGTAAACAACTATGAAGGCGGTTATGCACTTTTGAACTCCATCAACTTCGAGTATGTCGTTCCTCTAACAAAACGTATCATTAAACAAATCAAATACTATCCCACAGATGTGCAAATCTTTTTAAACGATACGTTATACGATGCCGAATCACTCATCGGAGTGTCATTGAAGAAAGGGGATAAGTTTAAGGTGAAGAAGCCTGGATCAAAGGATATATTTACTTTTGAAGCTGTTATTAGTGTTCCACCATTATCTAAATGAGTATCAAACGTCAAATAATTGAAGAATTGCATAAACCTGCTCGTAAACGATTTCGAAGAAGACGCGTAATCGTAAAAGGCTTGAATGATTTGTACATGGTGGACCTTGTGGAAATGATTGAGAAAAGGTGATACGATTAAGGCGAAAGGTTTGCTATATCCGTCTACAGCCGTCCCATTTTACTTCGAAGCTGTTATTAGTCAGCCATATCATCATATATCATCAGTACCTCACGACGATGACTCTGGATAAGTTCGGTAAACATCTTCATAAAACTCCTGTCCGAGTTAAACTCGACGCTCGTGCAAAAGTATTCCTTTTAGAAGACGTGTCTAATGTGCATTACGAGACAATGTTGTATATGATGGGAATATACAATCATGAAAACGGTTATGCACTTTTGAACTCCACCAACTTCGAGTATGTCGTTCCTCTAACAAAAGGTATCATTAAACAAATCAAATACTATCCCACAGATGCGCAAATCTTTTTAAACGATACGTTATACGATGCCGAATCACTCATCGGAGTGTCATTGAAGAAAGGGGATAAGTTTAAGGCGAAGAGACCTGGAACAACGGACATATTTATTTTTGAAGCTGTTATTAGTGTTCCAGCATTTTCTAAATGAGTATCAAAGTCAAATAATTGAAGAATTGCATAAACCTGCTCGTAAACGATTTCGAAAAAGACGCGTAATCGTAAAAGGCTTGAACGATTTGTACATGGCCGATCTTTTGGAAATGATTCCCTATGCTAAAATAAATAAAGGTTTTCGATATATTTTAGTATTGTTGAATATGTTTAGCAAGCGTGTTTGGGCGTGTCCACTTAAACGAAAAACCGGTGAAGACGTCACGCAATGAAAAGATTATTAACATCAACAGGAGGTACTCCCGACAATTTACAAACGGATATGGGGAAGGAATTTTACAACCAGCATTTTCGTAAGCTAATGCAAACTTTCAACATCAACCATTACAGCACCTTTTCTAGTATGAAAGCAAGTCCGGTAAAACGTGTAAACCGAACTCTTAAAAACAAGATATGAAAGGAATTTTCAATGCAAGGGTCAGATTAGTGGTTACAGTTATTACCAAAGGTTGTTAACCAGTACAACGATACCGTACACCGCACCACCGGCTACAAACCCATCGACGTGAACCACAGCAACGTCAAGATTCTTTTACAAACAGTTTACGATTTCCAGAAAACCACCGACCTGCGAAGTGCTAAATTCACAGTCGGTGATCACGTGCGAATCAGCAAGCATCGGGAAGCGTTTGCGAAAGGCTATACTCCCACATGGAGTACCGAAATCTTCCAAATTAAAAAGGTTAATCGAACCAATCCCATAACGTATATCTTGGAAGACACGAACAGGGAAGAGATACGTGGAGGCTTCTACACGGAGGAATTACAGATGGTTAAACATCCTGAAGTATTTTTAGTAGAGAAGGTGTTAAAAAAAAGCAGCACGTGATATAGTGCATTAAGTAGTATAGTGCATGCAGTGTATTGCAATGTTAATATATAATAATCACTTTTTGATATCAATAGTGTGTTTTATTTCTTCTTCTACCTTTACAGAAACACAGAGTATGATGTATATAATTTATTCACATTAGTCAATATCATAATAAATACATGAAATATATACAGTTATAAACTACAAAGCATAAATACTATTTACAATAATTCATAACAAAGCAAAGGCTGTTGTCAACGTAGCCGGGGCCTCTGCGATAATACTAATCAGTACCGTCGGTTCTACCAACAAACGAGTTCCAAAATTACATTTCGGCTTGCAGTAATGCTAACAGACGATCCAAATTCTGATAACTATCACGCCCCGGATGAATATCGCGGTGTCCCCATGCTAAAGTGTTGTGCGACCAATAAAATAAAATTAATATATAATCAATAAATCAATTTCAAGTGACCCACTTGAGTGCAAATAAAGTATAAAATATATAAATAAATTATAAAACATAAACATGAAACGAACACTTTGAGAAAATATAATCTATATATATAAAAGGGAAAGATTGTCTGTCTGTATATATGTATGTATGCGATTTTCTCCGCAACCACTGGAGCGATTTGGATGAAATTGGTATCATTGGAAAGGTCTTGGCCCAGAATAGAAAATAAGACCAAATTGGACTCTGATCGGCCATCGTGGTCCGAAATAACAGCGAAAACCCCATATATGGAAGTTAAAAATGGGTACTGAGATTGATGTGACAAGAAAATATATATAGATCTCGCACAGCAAGCTAGCTGCTGCCGCGAGCGGAAAGTAAAAACATGTAATTTCAATAAAGCGCAGCAGAGCGCGCCGGGTATTTGCTAGTATAATATAAATAATAAGATTAACATTTTGGTTTGATTACAAAGTTGCAGAAATGAACATAGGCGGAATACAGCGACATTAAGAGTTTACTGCACTGTGCTCTGGAGTTAACCAAGACGGGGGCAGTGCTATTTTACATGGCGCATCTAATTACTTAAACACCACGGTCCCCCTTTCGGGAACACGAATTGAGATACGTTCAATTAGCGCACTACATGCTATTGCAGAAGCTACCAGTACACACTGGTGGCAGCTAGGTATACCTATCTAGACCTCTAATACCTCTCCAGGCTAGTACCGGAGTTTTAAACCTACTCACTCGTCGAGACCCCTTCTCTTAGGATAGGAGACGGCCCCTAGTCCAGTTTCGGACTTTCCCCACTATGTGGGACCACTGCCCGACCGAAATCAACCTCAATGTAGCAGGCTTGGACGGTTATGCCACCCCAGTCTACCAGTTATAGGCCTGATGTGCCCTCGTCAGCGCTTCGTTTAGTTCCACCTAAGCAGAAACCCGGTGGGTACCTTTTGGAGGTAAAATTGTCGTGAGCATCGAGAGGCTGTGTATTCACGTCAATCCCATTTACTCCAGCTGCTCGAGACAATTTCTTTGGATCACTCATTGGAACTGCACAGCCGTAGCTGATCCTCATACTTTCGTCTCTGGATCCTTCTGGCTGGTGGCATGCAGTTTCTTATCGGTCGGAGCTTGCTCCCCCCGACCAGGATAAACCTCACTCGAATTCGCCTCCATCCGGCTTGGGCAGATAGCAGGTGACCAGCGGTGCACCATAACTGACTTCACCCTCAGGCGAGAATCCAATCCACAACACCGGTACTCATGTTGGAAGAGCTTCTTCCTCAACTTTAATGAGTCCCCGTCGAGAGCTCTTACGTGACATTCTACTACACATTTAATTCTGGCTGTATCGCCCGTTACCCAGATACCTGGGATTGGGTAGAATCCAGCCAGTTTTATGGGTGAGCGCCGTGTGGTCTGCTTTGATCCCATTGACCCAAAACGTCTTGTTAATAGTCACATTTTGGTTGATTTGACCTTGAAAAAAGGTTGCCCAAGCCTGTTCTAAAGTATTAATTATTACCTGTATTACTATATAAAATGGTTTAAACTATAGTTTGTTATAAAGTATAAAATTATAAAATATCAAATATAAAAAGAATGCATTCACAGAAAGAATCACAGGAAAAACCCAGCGAGAAACGCTATAACAAAATAAAAATTTTACATCCTTAATGGTGGTTGGATAAATTTTAAAATAGGGAAAATTGACATTTTGTAATGTAGGAAACTATCGGTTGCGCGTTTAATTTATATATGGTAGAGTTAAATAATATTACACTAAACTAGATACAAACCATTATCAATTAACAGTTTTCAAAGACAACCCACAAACATTCTTATGCTTGACTGGACTCGTACAGACTATGATCAAGGCACTACTACTATATTATCTTATTCAGCTATTCTCCGTCTATCTGAAAATCAATTTCAAAATAAGGTTTATCAACATTTAGTGTATGTACTATGCTAGCAAAAATGGGTTAATTTCCGTAAGTAAATACAGCCAATTGTAATGAATTTTTTGTTACATGCGCTACTTATTACAAGAGCCTACACAAAAAGTCTTGTTAGATATATTGGCCGACGGTCACCTGTGGGACCAAAAAACTATACATCAACCGATTTTAAATAAAATAAATATCAATTACAACTAAAACAAATCTCTATTGTGCCATTTCCTGCGATTTGCAAAAAAGTACGCCTGAAGAAATCAAAGGCCACCTAATATGTAAACACGTACCCTCATTTGTCTAATTTGTAATTGTATTAAAATGTCTTAGATTCAATTTTACGTATCAATCAATTTATTTAATCAACAGAAAAAAACGCGACAGGGTCGGGCATGCACTGAAGAGTGCGTTTTCAATTTGTAATCCAATCTAGTTGTGGTTGTTTAAATGTGTTCGAAGTTTAATTATTTGTTGAGTTTAAACAAATTCTTGGAAAGCGGAAAGGTCCGCTAGGAAGTTATTATTCTATTCATATTATATTAGTAACAGTATATTATATTATTAATTAGTTAATTAATCTTGTTTTGTGTAACAACAATACAAATATTTGCGACAACGCGTATAACAACGTTATTTTAATACAAAAAATGCCCCACGATCAGGCGTCATTTATGACATAACTTTTTTAATAACACAAAATATTTGATACTTACTGAACTAAATGCTCCGGTTCTTGAGGTCTCTGCTTATGCAAATTTAAATACAGATGTGGGCGTTAATCCCAAAAGCTTCTAATTAATTAATGGAATCAGGAACAAATAAAAAAACATGTTGAGCGCCACCAAAACTGAGGATGTTCTTAGTTTTTTTTAAATTTTTGGAAAGCGGAAAGGTCCGCTAGGAAGTTATTATTCTATTCATATTATATTAGTAACAGTATATTATATTATTAATTAGTTAATTAATCTTGTTTTGTGTAACAACAATACAAATATTTGCGACAACGCGTATAACAACGTTATTTTAATACAAAAAATGCCCCACGATCAGGCGTCATTTATGACATAACTTTTTTAATAACACAAAATATTTGATACTTACTGAACTAAATGCTCCGGTTCTTGAGGTCTCTGATTATGCAAATTTAAATACAGATGTGGGCGTTAATCCCAAAAGCTTCTAATTAATTAATGGAATCAGGAACAAATAAAAAAACATGTTGAGCGCCACCAAAACTGAGGATGTTCTTAGTTTTTTTTAAATCGGAAAGTTATCAGTTTTAGAACTAACTTCCCATTTAAATTTGACGTTAAGTTAATCATACATTTATCAAACAATAAAAAAAAATCTTTATTGACCAAAAAAAACATCAGCAGTTCGTTGACTCTAACCATATCAAACGGTAAATTAATTTGAAATTTGTATATTGAACATAAAAGAAAAAAATTAAGATAAATAAAAAACTGGAAATACAAAACACATTATAATCAACAAGTTATTATTCCTATACGTGAATTTCAGGATCCCAAATAAATTTTACATAAAAAATATTAATTAAAAAAATAATTCCTTAGAACATTTTCAATAATCCAACAAAGTTTAAAATTCCTTACACAAATAACTTCAAACACTAAAAACAATAATGACCATACACAAAACACAATCACGAACTGCTGACCTGAAGAACCAAAACGGGAACAAATCTGAATTCTGAACTATTATTATTTTTCTCGCTTAACTTTAACAGGGAACTTCAACAAAATTAAATGCAATGACAATAAATACCAGTTCTAAACAAATTCTTTTCAAATTTTCTTTAGACTATAGCGGTACATAACACTACATACTCGAATGTTGCTCAACTTTTATATTAACCAACTTTCACTATTTAAAGGTTGTATTGATTCGACGTAATTTTTGTAGAACTAACACAAATTCTGTTAATCCACTATATTACTATTAAAAATGAAAACCTCCGATGGTAAGGATTACTATTGTTAAAATTCCGAATGTTGTAACCTATCTTCTTAAATATGTGACTAATATCACTCGTACTTAAACATACGTTTGTTAATCAAAACGAGAAACTTTAAAATTTAATTCCAGACCAAATTTTCTTCACAACTTTTTCATTAAAATCCGGTAAACTGAATTATTTGCGTTAAATTTATTAACATTAAAAACTTTAAACGATAACTTGAAGCAAGTATGCTTCCTATACTGTACGATAATACACAAAACTGCATTAGCACAAATAATTCGTGTTTTTCAAACTGTAACTTTATTCCATACCTAAAATTTATAACCTTAAACACGCCGAATATCATAATTTGGCCTGGGATCTCTCAGAAGAGAAAACCCCCGCCTCGATTCTGTATACGAAGCTTCGATCTACACTGTATGAAATTCTAATTAAGACTCTCTGAACTAAAAAAAGGCTCCAGTTTTATATAGTGACAAATTATTTTAAGAGGGATATTTCAAATTAACCAATAGGAAAGCAACGTGGCTTCCATAAGCCAGTCAAAATTCATATTTTTGAACAAAGGACGCTCGCGAAAGAGGGACTTTACCCAATGTTAAAATCTGCCGCGTTTACAATAATACGATACGCTGCTACCAAAAGATATTAATCCAGAATCTACTAAAAAGCACGTACAAGGAAATCATAAATTAAAACCAAATGGATTTTATTAATGTATTTTTGGAAGAAACTAAGATTATATGCATGAGAACGTATTAAAATGAATGTTCACACCAACGAAAACTTTGCTGAAATCTTTTTTAATTTTTATTTGAGCGAACAAGGGATAAAACGACAAAGTATTTTATAAGAATAGCTAAGCGAAGTGTGGAGGTCATCGAATTGTTTGTCGCGCAGTATTTTGCGACACTTTTGTAAATATATATTTGTTTGCATTAGAATTTGAACTAACCGGTGAATGTGATTTAATTTGATTTTAATCCATTTTTGTATCATTCGCGGTCAAAGCTACAGTCGGGATAGCTTAAGAATATAGTTTACAATATGAAGAAATTATTTACAAAACATCGAAGACGTGTTCGAACTGACTGTTATATACGGTAGTTCCAAACACATTTTAAAATAAACAGTTCACCCAACTATTCAAATCAAATGGCCATGCGGACGAAGCCGCGGGTAAGACGGGTAATAATAGTAAAAATGCAATTTAAACATTTATTATGAAATTTATCGGAAGTAATGGCTATGAAAATAAAAGATTTTAATGCTTAACCCTGAAGTATAGAACAATTTATACTGGTTTATATGACAAATAAATTGCGCTTAAGGACTGTAGATTATTATCAGTAACGTTTTTTGATATTCTTAAAGTTACAGTTCATGGTACAATTCCTATGTACGACTTTCCATGTTTTTAACGATATTTAGAAATGACATTCAAAGAGTAGCTCTACTATATGTACAAAACATTTACTTAAAACACGAGCAGTGACAAGCACTAACCCAGCGATCGTCCATTATCGAACTTTTGGCACATGAAACCTTTTATTTAGAAGCTTGTGAGCTAAAATATATGCGAGAATTAGCCAAATTTACAGGTGGCTACTTTTCTATACACTTTGCGGTGGGGTATTTTATTTATTTATCTTATTACTTAATTTAGCAGAACTAATAATATAAAAACACAATGCTTTAGTATATTTCTGAATAGAAACTTATAGAAATGTTTCTTTGTTCATAAAAAAGATTTTGTTGTGAATTTAGTCCATATTTGTAATCCTTAGAATAAGGTAAAGCAGTATAAAAGTAAATAAGTAACCACGTAACTCAATGTAAGTGTATAAAACTAATTACTTGCAGCGATTGTGTTTGTTGGCTCATGTTCAATTACAAAAAGAGACCAGTAACTAATGAAATGGATTTATTATACGCTGCATCCTCCCTCAAGCGTTTTTGGTGTTCACGCGTCCTGAGCATCGCGTCGTGATGGAATGGTTTCAGTGGTTGAATGGTTATGTGCACACAAATAAAATTGGATTGCTATTGAATTTCCTTTTTGCCAGAGGTGTGGGTTTTACATTGCAGCCGACGTTATAATAGTATAAAGTAATGCAAAGAACATCCGTAAATAAAATTAGCATTTTTGCAAGTATATCACTAGTGCATTCACCTAGTGTTTACATACCAACAAGGAGAATTAGTACAAAACGGTAAGTAAAGAATAAGTGTATAGTCCGTTTGAACAACATTTATGTGAAGTTAGAATTGTCTCTACCTACAGTACACACATTTTTTCTTTAGTAGAATAATAATTTGGCAGACTCCTAGTTTAAAACTTTGAAAATCTCTTAAAGCGTTTTTATGGTTTTTAGTAATGGTAAGTTAATCATATCATTCTATATCATATTATTTTAATATATACAGAGTTAGAAACCGAAGCATTTCTTATAGAGAACATGTTATGATTAGTAAGCAAGTCGTAAAACACAGTTTCAATAATGAGACAGAAAACGATACCTAACTATTTCTTTTATAGCCGTTTGCACCACCTTCTATTAACCCTAAACAGAAATTAATTTCCATGAATATGTTTGTTGAGACAATTACATCCATAGTAATTAAACCATAGTTAAAGTTAACTTGAAGTGGTGCAAATGGCCATTAAACTGTTTTTTGCATATTACTCGTTGAAAGTTAATAGGAAATTATCAATTTACCGACTCAGTATACGTTTGAATATTAAAAACTGAAACGCATGGTACATACTGGACTGGAAAGACACTATCTATACGTTTAAACAGCCTTGGTAGTGTAATGCCTGGCGTGCCGGACTTTCACCCAAGCGGCCCGCGATCGACTCCCGGCGCCGGCAGATCTGGTTAAGGTTTTCTGCAGTGTTCCTTAGCTGTGACACAAATGTGCGATTTGCGCTGTTCCATCTGTAAGTCGGCTGCAGCCGCACATTGGGCCTACATAATAATAATAATCGCCCCCTCCCTCCCGCACAAGCTTATAGCTTCTGCGGCCTTGGTTTAGGTTATGGGTTGTAGTAGTTATTATTATTATTACATTATTATTCAAATACAAAGTACAAAAAACTTATGGGTAACATATGTATTTTATGTAAAAGTATGCTATGTGTTGACTTCAGATCAATGGGTGGAAATAACAAAAGCATGGAATTAGAAAAAACTACCTAAGTAAAGATAGTGATAAGCCTAATAATATGAAAAGAAGAAAAGGCAAAAAGGTAAAGTTTGAAAATTTGGAAAAAGACGCATTAGCGAAAATTAAAGACGAAATCGAAAACCAAAAGGAAGTAAAAGTAGGAGATCCATGACCGAAACAGATCATAACTATGACAGTTTTATTGAGAATGAAGGAAACAAACTTGAGGTTAAGAGAATCGTGACGTAAAAAAATTGGAAACGAAATCAGCCACGCAATTACATACAATGGGTGTTATTATTCCTCAAACCTCAAGAGAAAGCCATATTTTTGTTTGGCCATGGAAAAAACCAATTGTAAATGTCCAGAAAGACAAGATACAGTGTGGCATCTAGTTTTCGAGAAAATATGCGAGTGAAGGAGAATTATCTCTAGAAGTGTATTCGCAGTTTTCGAGATCGTAAAACATCTGTGAGTACGACCTCTCTTTCATTTGGGTCGATCGATTATTATTTCGCTTCTTAATTATAAACTACAGGTGCACGGATATTAGACCTCGAAGAGGTGTCTGACCCGTACCCGTTGAAAATCCTCACGGACATGCTCGGTCTTGTGCGGTAGCAAGAACGTGATCACCGTCCGTGTCTGAGACCCATGGCGAGTGGCCTGGCACGTTATCACACCCATGACCAAATATATCCTAGTTTGTCCTCCCCAAAGCTCATGGATACGACCGGGAATGGACTCCAACTGGGAACTTTATTTAACGGCGGGTTGTAGGCATTGTGCAGTTTGGACAGTATTGTAATATGATTAATGACGTAAAAAGTTAATTAATCAATGGGTAAATCCAGTACAACCTGAAGTAAAGCATACCCGTCCGCGCACGATTCTTTACCAATGGGCGGGTGGGGTGCCCGCACAACTCTGAATCATCAATCATTTCGAGGTTCCGGGCCCCTTCCTGCGGACAAGGGTATATTCAGATTGGTTTGCTAAATAGGACTGGTCGCACACTCTTACCCACAAAATAGGGAATGCTAATTAGGAAACGGTAACAACTTTTAACCGCAGTTAAATCTGTCGGCTAGCAGGTAACTAGTGAGAGGTCTCATAAAAGGTTCTGTAATGGGCGCCAAGAGTCGTCTAAAATAGCTCCAGAATTTGCCGACAAAATCTGAAAAGAACAACACACTTACGACTACTTCCAATGTGTTTGACTTTTCCCAATACATATATCTCGATAGCAATTGTAAATATAAGCCCCAGATAACACATACGAATAAGAAGCCTTCAGGTATGGTATACAGTGCTTTATTATCAATTAAAACAAATCAACAGTTAAATCAACTAATTGTAATATTTTTAAACAAGGTGAAATATTCTTGACAAAAATTAAATGTAAGTTATTAATTCTTATATACATTTAAACGGGGTGAGAATTCATGCGAGCGGGACTAATTGCTCTAAACCTGACTTCAGATCCAAAAAATGTAATCAAAAGGGCACAGTTTTATAAATTAAAACGACTATAGGTACCAAACAGATTATGCAATCATTAACCCCAGTACTTAGTTGTTTAACCATTTTGGAGCAAAGTTATACCTATTCAATCGCACACATTCCTAACAATGTAAACTGATAATATACCGATATAATATGTAATAGCAGTTTATAAGTATGTATATAAGAAATGAATACCTAGAGTTAAGAATGATAGATATAAGGAATGATTACCTAGATCTATGTGCGTATACGCACATAGGCGAAAAACCATTTAAAACAGAAAATCATAATGTACAAATATACAATAATTTTTATTTACAATAAACGTTATTATCAAACAGTACTGATGTCATAAATAATTGCTACAATATAAGTAGCTCACGATACAACTGTGTGTTTTCTCAATCTGAAGAAGAACGCCACCAACTAGGTTGAACGTAGCGTTATCCAAGGGGACAACCAGCAACTAAGCAACTGTACGTGAGCAAGAAGCTCAGCGTAGTGGTCTTTTAACAACCCAAATATTCACCGAAGAGTGTATGAATTTAAGATAAAATAAAAGGTCTGTAACAAACAAGATCCATTACCAAAATGCAGCTAGCAAAAAGTACCTTTAATGGAAGGCGATCCTGTGGTAAAGCTATACCGCTTCCAAATACGGACTAACGGTGATTAAATAACAAATCCTGTCAAAAATAATTACAGTATAAGAGACTGAACGTAAAGAAAAAGTTAAAAACTACGAACCTCGAGAACGTGTTCTTAACCTCCAAAAGAACTAGCGGTAAATCCCCCACGGTACCAAGATAAATTGGAAATCATCACCAAAAATTTATTATAAAACTGTACTAATCAATTCTCATTTCACAACTTAAAGGGAAAATCAATTTAAAGATGCCACTAAAACATTCTTTTAAAGAAGTTGCTACACGTACGAACGGACGAAGTGTCAGTCGACTTACCAACAGGAAATTACTTCCAAACTAATATGGCAAATAAACGTATAGAGAATGTAACATCGATATTTTAACACAAAAAAATGCCCCGCGATAAGCCGCCAAATTGTAGCCTACTTTTTCTAACACAAAAAGCAAATTACTTTAACTTTCAAAAGTTCTTACGCAAACTGTACAACACAAAATTTTTAATACTTACTGCACAACTCAAGATCGCCACGGCTTGAGATCTTATCTTTGCAAATTTAATTTCAGGTCGCAGGTATTGTTTCCACAGCTTCAAATTATAAAAGAATAGATAAAGGTTTAAGACACAAGAAAATACATATTATTAGGGCGCCTTCTGATTAGGAAAGTCCAGTAATTTTTATAAAAATATTGACTCGATACCAGTAACCAGAAAGTGGGACAGATCTAATAAATTTAAATTTAATTTTATTTAGTCCTAATCGGCTATGTCAAAGTTAGATTGAATAAAATATTTAAAGACTTTCATAAGTATATGGCCCTGTATTATTCAGATTAATTAAATTTAATTATAGCTTTATTGATAAATGTAAATCAAAAATGAGGTTTCCAAATAAAACATCGTTACAAAATTTAAATGCATATAAAAACTGATACCCAACGTAAGAATTCTTAACGACAGGGAATAATACACAAAAAATGTAGTCAAAAATATTCGATACAGAAATAAGGTTCAAATTACACAACACAAAATAAAATTCATTAAGTCACAATACCTTATTTTGATAGTTTAATCTGATTTCACCTTACAAAGCAATTGAAACAATATTGCTTTCCATCAAAACAAACAGATATCACCAAACTCGATCGTTCGATAAAATTCAAGAATCTGGAAAACACCTTACTGATGCCGCTATTTGATCCAAGGAAATAAAGTTCATAATAACGGTCTCTCATTAGAACCAATGTTTATTAAAAAACATTCTTCATTAATAAAGGTAACGCCACACTAAAATATATTATTTAGTTTAACACTTCCAAGTTTAAATTATTTATGTATATCAAAAACGGAATCCAATAAGAAACTTATTTCACGATAATTTAAATTTGATAACTATAATTGTTCATTCCAATAACTGTATTTCGATCAAACATTAAAACTGAAAATGCCTCTGCTAAACGTTAACTGCACTGTAAATTATTTATTAAGTTTCGGTAAGAGCGATTCCAAATTAATCACTTAAATTTTTGTGTAATTCACAACTTTTAATGAACGGGAAACTTTATAATTTGGTTAACCCATTTAAAACCACTACTAAAGAAAAACTAAAAATTAATTTATTTTGTGATTTGATATTTTTTTTAACATTAACTGAAGCTGTTTAGTACAAAAAAAATTAAATAATATATTAGAAGATAAAAAAAATTTAACGTTGCGTAAACGCAACATTGCGTGTACAGCACTTACGCCAATGCACAACACCGACCGGGGAAACAATGCCCACCGTGGATACTACGCTGACTGGTGGTTTTGAACACTTTGCCGACCAACGACACTAACGCTACCAGCGTGGACTACTAACTGGTCTACTAACCGTGGACACTATGCCGACTGCAAGCAGTGGACACTTGCTGACCGTGGACACTATGACGGCCACAAACGGTGGACACCTTGCCGACCGCAAGCGGTGGACACTTTGCCGAACTTGGAGACGATGCCAACCCCTTAAATAAATATCGCTGCACAACTCGCCGATCCTCGACACAACGCCGATCACAAACGGAAGACCCATAAGAGTCGTCCATAGTTACAATTCTGATGTGAATACAAACATAAAGTTCAACTAAAGCTAAAGCTAAAACCAATTAACCTGTTGGTCAATTTTGATATGGCTTTCACAAATATAATCTCCGAGATGTTTTCTACAATATGACCTTAGGTTGTCCACGATTGGTAAAGTGTCTACCGCTTGCGGTTGACATAGTGTCCACCGCTTGCGTCCGGCGTAGTGTTCACGGTCGGCAAAGTGTCCACCGCTTGTAGGTGACGTAGTGTCCACAGTCGGCAAAGTGTCCAACAGCAAAATCTATTTTAAGGATCGGCAAAGTGTCCAAAACGGTCAGTCGGCATAGTGTCCACGGTCGACAAAGTCAAAGTGGAACTACTTTAAAGTTTTAAAAACTTTAAAGTAGCTTCGGGTAAGTTACTGCTACATCATAATACCACTTTGAAGTTCCGATGACTTTATAGTAATTATACTACCGTTCCACATACTTTAAAAATAACTCAGAAGTAATGGAACTACATATAAATACTACCACTACTAATAAATAGTAGAAACAACTACATAATTACTAAAATATTCCGAACTATAGCTATAAAGTCATAAATGTAGTTGTAGTTACGTAACAACTACTCAGTCAAAGTTCCGATTTCAGTTACTGCTACTTAGATGCTGCTTGGGGTTTCTACCATAGAAAGAGCTCAGAATGCCTGCAGCATTCTCACTTTAGAAAACGTGTGACATGTTTTTGTAACGTTACAAGGCCCTGATAATATTAATTTTTCTATACCTTCTTGCCGTCCAGCATTAATCAAGACTCTAATTACTGACTGTTTTACTTTTCTTTTATTGCCTCTTTTTTTAGATGTTTTGTCTTTTGGAATACTTATGTACTGTTGTATAGCTAATATTTAAATGTATTTAATTGGAACTAATTTAATGTAACTAATTGGAAGTTCATCTTTTGTATTAATTACACGTTTTGTAAGTTAAGATGTCTATTATAGTAAATTCCAATTTCTTTTCTATCATTTCTAATTTTCTTTTTATGTATTAGTAGAATTATTTTCTTTTTCTGATATGATTTATTTTTTTTGATAATGATAACGTATTATTATCAAGCTGACATTATTATTATCATTTAAGTGGTTGGAGGTAGTGGTTGGTCAATTAGTTTCGGATAGTTTCCATTTGTAATTTTCTAAGGTGGGAATTGCTTCCTCTGATTGCAATTTGATAGCTTCGCAGCAATCCTAGCTGAAGTTACCATGTACCAAGCCGTGTCTGAACATTGAGTTACATTTATTTGTTTTGGTGTTTCAGTACAGTGTTCTTATTTTAGTCATACCTTTTATAGGCAATAATAAATGGTTTCTCTTATGGAGAGTTGTGCTCTTTGTTTAAAATATAATTTGAATATCAGTTTTGTTGTATTTATTAAGGTGTAAGATTTTTCTTATTATTTAATATTTAATTTCAGTATTGATGCGAACAACCTTTCTGTTTAATTTTCGTTGTAGTGCTAGTTACTTGCAGGGCTAAAATACGATGGAACACTTATAGAATAGTAATTTACGTTATAAGTCCTGGAAATGGAATTTTACAGTCGAGTAAGATGTTACGGACAAGGCGACGAAGGAGCCGAGTCCGGAACATCGAAACGAGACTGTAAGACCATTTCCAGGACGTATAACGTAATGCGTTTTATTTCATACTACAATTATTGGAATATTGGTTTAATTTAAAAATAAATTATAAAAAATAAATTTCCGAATGCAAAATATGGACATCTATGAAGTACGAGTTTCCATGGTAACTGATTACGTACTAAAATATTGTCCACTTGATTGATTGTATTTGCGTCCGGTAAAATTTTTTATTTCATACTGTCCGGTAAAAGGGTATTTACCGGACTCATTTGAGTCCGGTAAATGAATTATTACATTACAAGGCCGGTAAAAAATTTTACCGGACTGAAAATCCAATTTGAGTCCGGTAAAAAATTTTACCGGACTGAAAATCTAATTTGAGTCCGGTAAAAAATTTTACCGGACTGAAAATTTTAAATGCATTTTTTTAAAAAATGAACAATGTGAGGCAGTATGAAATAAAATGCCTTACGTCATACTTCCGGTAAACCATTACAGTAGCTCGTTTCAACATTCGAGACTCGGCTCCTTCGTCGCCTCGTCCCGAAACGTTTTCAACTCGCTACTGTAAACTTGGGTTTACCGGACTTATAACGTAATATACTATTACAGTCACAAGTCCTGTAAAATTTTTTACAAGCATACTAGACCGTAAAATCGCATGTTCTGGACTAAAAAGCTTGACGTAAAACTGACAAATGTGACACAGTATGAAATAAACTATTTTTCCTACGACCCCATAGGAAACCTAACGATATCGCACTATAAGGTAGGCTTGAAAGTTGGCAATATCATGCATCTTCTAAAAACAAATGATACATGACATTTCTGTGCGGTAAGAATAGTTTCTGTACAGAAATGTCATTAGTTTCCGCACACAAATGTCATTACTCATCGCAAAGTTTAAATTATTTCGTATTTTATTAAATATTTGTCTTTCTAATGAACCTTCTTTTACCACACCTATTCCGATTTCTTTATTTTAATTAAAAACTATTGTTTAACAGGTTTAACTATGAAAATAATTTTTATTATTAATTCTGATGTCTAGCCATTGAACTATATATAAATAACTGGAAGGGACGCGGGACGTCAGGGGCAACAGACAAGAATGTAGTATTCCCGTTTCTTTCTAACTTATGTTACCTGCATTATAAGGACACGTGGTGAAACTTTTTGCTGATTTTTAACGTAGATTAAGTTTTATTTTGTGTGCGACCAAATGTTTAATTTGAATCATTGAGTTAGAAAAGGATGAGGATCCTACATTGTGGCGGGTTGCATAAAATTTTATTTGTCTCAGCTCTTTACACAAGGCATCCATTCCAGTTATTTATATATAGTTCAATGTGTCTAGCTATTAATTGTTAACATAACCTATATAGCTTAGCAAAAGTGTCGCCTGTTTCTGCCACTCTCAGCTCAGCCCTTTGCCGCGAAATTTAAATAATCTGGAATTTGACAAGGAAAGAGAGCTTCTGCCTAAAAGTTTTAGGTGTATCCGTATGTAGAGGGGTGTACGTACTGTGTGGACGTGTACACTCGTTGGCAAGCGAACGGTGAATTTCGTGTAGCGTAAACATTTAGTTTATAGAAATAACATCAATTCTCGAGGGTTACTGATAAACTGAAATCCTAAATTATTATTTTTTGGTTTCCATTTAATAGATCTGTTATTCTAATTTATGGATTAAAGCTGAAGAGAGTAAATTGGAAACCTTCAAAGTACCTTACGCAAATTGTGGAGCGATGATACTTCTAAACTGATTGAAGAAAACAAGGAGCGAAAATATGTATCTAGTTTCTAATAGTGCCTTCAAATTTCTCGAACATTTGCAAAATAAAATATTAATATGGAAATCTCCTTTTTCTGATGTTTCTTTAAATTGATTCACAGAGAATGTGCTACACGGTTATTGTATTTTGAAAATGGTTCTTAGAATAAATTTACTTTATTGTAATTTAAATTAAAATTTGAAATAAATCATAAAAAATATGTATTGTTTTTTGGGGTCGTAGGAAAAATAGCGTACATAACTAGCAGGAAAGTGACTTTCCCACTTTCCGTGCTCGTTATGTAATATACTATTGTTTCACTTATTTGCATTAAATCATGATTAAGGAAACCACGGTTAACCGTACTTGGATTGCAGTTTCGAAAGCTAGACCTGGAAAATGCTTGCAGAGTTTGGTGGTAATTTTCTCAACTTGTGTCATTGAAAGTTCGGATGTAAATATCGATTGAATACTAGTTATTTATAAATAAATTATAATTATATAGCTTAGCATTTATTCTACCGTAACTTAGAGAACTACCAATTTGATTAACGATTGTAATTCTTTCTATCATTGTCGATGATTGAAAGTAACTAGGAGTTTGTATGTTATTAAGATGGGAATCTCTTGAAAGATTTTACAGGTTCCTGCAGTCACTTGAGTTATAAATTATTAAGAGGATTTATCGTTAGTAATTAATACTCCTACTATTTAGATAACAATAAGAAGTTAGAAATTGATAAAGATTTTGTTATTTTATGTCTACACTACTGGGCAACCAGCAGCTAAGATCATACGCCACACCATAAATGAGACAACCGAATTTTCTAATTTAGAAGATTCTTGCTGCCGTTAGTGGAGTTTGAACCCACTAGCACGAGCAGTGCTCTCGCACCACTCGTCTACCACCGACCCTAGTGATAAAGAATGTTTCTGTGGTTATTATGTGTACATTTATTGAAACAGTCTAGTGTGTTGTATTATAATTATTTTTCATTCACACTGTTATACAAATAATTTTTTTAAGATTATGATATTTAAATCTGCAATTATTATTAATTTATGGGGGGTAATTAATATAACTATAAACCTCGTAATGGGGTGGGGGTAGCTGTAATGATTTAGAACATGTTCACCTTATCAAAATGTGGTTACTTTATGCTAGTTTTCAAGAAAATTACATTTTAAGTTTTAACTACGCCCGTTGTACTCACGTTACAAAAAAATACGAAACAAGCAAAAAAGTTTTTTTTAATTTTTAAATTCTAAAAACTTTTTAGTTGTTAGTTTAGTATTTTTAATGTAATGTGAGTGCAATGGGCGTACTTAAAACTTAAATTGCAATTTTTCCGAAAACGAAAGCAAGAAGCGTCCACATGTTAATGATAAGGAAAATATGTTCTAAATCATTACATCGACCCCCTATTACGATGTTTCTAGTTATATTAGTTACGCCCTGTATAACACCGAGTCTTATTTTGCTGTCTTCTTACTCATGCTCACGACAGCCTTCTGTGCCTAGTCGAAGTATTTGAAATTTACTAATTTAAATTATCCACAAAAGGATACGTCATAAGCAAGGCAACTTCAATGTTTTGAACTGGGTTTTCCAAACAAAGATAACATTTTTTAATGATTAACATGTAGGCCAACTGTTTTATATAAGCGTAAAAGCTTGAAAACGTCTTCACACGACAATATTTACCTAGTAGTCTCCTTTAGGTTTCATAATCATAATTAAAGGACGGATAGTGAAACAGACCCATAGAATAACCTTGTTGAATTTCTACCTATGAATAATTTTGCTATAAAGATAAATACGACAAAGGTAAGGTTCTTTGCAGCTTAATATTCCCTTCAATGGAATTAAAAGCATTTTTAAAGTCCAATTCCGTAAAACGCCATTGCAACTTTTCTTAAGATTTTTTATAAGAGTTTTTGCTGAAAGTATAGTAGCTTCAGATCTTTTACTAGTTGGAAACCTTACTTGATGTTGATGAAGGAGCAAAACATCTTGGTTGTGGGTCTTTTCTGACGGTATTACCGACTTACTAAGAGTTTCTTATCACTCGCGACCAGAGCATACGACCACCCAGGGCTGTCGCAATGCAACACATGTTGCTATGTTGCTTTAATGTTTGCGTACGAGCATGATATGTTCTTTTTACCTTGCAGCTTCACCAGTCGAGAACGAAAGGGGATCTTTAATGTGTTATAGTCTTAATCCGTTAACTTCGAAAGCAGCCATTCAAAAAGAAAAGTTTGTTTGGGGAGCAGAGCTCGAACTTGACATAAATGCAGATGGTTTTCTACTGTTTGAATAAGAAAGTTCGAGATTACCCTTCGATATCAATATCCAAAATATCATATCATACTTTTTTGGCATATTTGGTCTTAGAATGTCATACTCTTTTCAAATTCACCATAAAAACCAGGGTAGCAGTATTTCAAAAAATTTTCGCTATCGCCATAACTCGTCATTCGTTCTGTTTGGGACGCGTCAGCAAATATAGATGGCGTTGCACAGCAATAAAATTACGGCCTACTAGGTTCATATAAGTTTATATACGGCCGTTTCATTTCCATTATTTTCATTGCTGAAATTAGGATTCAAAGAATACAGATTGGTACGTTAAGTGGCGCCCACTGACGATAATTTTGCAACAAAGATGGTTTGTAGTGAGACTGCAGTTGTTAATTTTTATCTTTATATCTTATGTCAAAATTTCGAAGAGTTCCTTCATCATATATCATCAACATACTAAACACAAAAGAATATCTCTAAAGGAAATCAAGGAAATAGTGCGCGGAATTGCCTTCTAAGTTTAGGAAGAATAGTTGCTGTGTAGAAAATAATATCCTTTACTGTATAATTTAAGATTATGTTTTTTCTTTAACCATTGATTGATCACCTAAATTAATGGTTCGAGATACACATACATAATTACATATCTCATTCGTCAGAGGAAATAAATCCTCTGATTTTTACGATGTGGGATAAACCAAATAAATCAGGTAAACACACCCATGCCGAAACATTTAGAATTAGTACGAGAATAACTTTTCTATTGCTTGGTTTAACGACGGTACTATAATAAAATAATTTAAATCAATTTCAAAGGAATTGGGTTTCATTACCTTTTCTTAACGATCCCTAACTATAACCTACTAAAATGCGCACAGATAATAAATGAAACTCGAATCGTAAAGAATCTTCCCAAGCATTGCGCTTGCTATAATAGAATATATATATATTTTCCATTTGATATCACTGCTTTTATCCCGCCAACTTCATTTTAAATTTGAAATATTTCGCATAAAGATTCTTAATAAATACGGTTTTAGTCATTCGGAATTATTAAAGCGAAATGCGAAGATTTCACTGCTTTTCAGCAATACGAAACGCTTCTGAATAAATCTAGGAAGATTTAAATTAGTAAAAGGCAAGCTCTTAAGAGTTAAGGACTTTATTGCATGAGGAAGAAGAAAAAATTTACGGATAATTAATTTTGATACTTGATTCTAGTAGCGTGTTTCTTTATTAAAGAAAAGATTTTCTCTTTATCAGTTATCATCTCCATTTATGTCTAGTATCAAGTCTTTTATACATGCCACGATAAGCTTTTGCTCTAATGATGATCCTTAACGTAATTTTTCATCAGCGACAGATCTATCATTTATTTACTATAAAGGAGTTAATCACAGGATTATTACTTTAAACTTGAACGAGGGTGCAATGAAATAAATTATTTTAAAATGACGGATACTTAATTGCAGTTACTAAATCAAAGTTTTTATTGTTTTTTGTTGTTTAATTAAATGGAATTGATTGGTAATGCTGATGGTGTTGACATTTGCACACGTATGTCCAGTTGATTGAAAATCAACATTTTTACTACATCTACAGCTAAAAATACTACAAAAAAGGCATATTACGCTACGTAGACTAATTAGTATAGCTCCCAGAGCATATGGGATGTATTTAACTAGGCTACCGAAGAATTGAAAAATAATAAAATAATAGTAAATAAAAATTGTGATATGATAAAACTAATTATCATTTGCAAAACCATATTACGAAATCAAATACACAATGGAAAATTTATTAAAAGACTTGGACATCAGTGTGTGAAACTGCATTATTTTTGCACAAAAATGCCCCACGGTGGACCGTCAATGAAACTAAGCTTTTTCTTCAACTAAAACACCTTAAACAAAACAACAAAGCCCCGCGATGGGCGACAATGAAACAAAGGTTTTCTTAACACAAAATTGATCCGGCTTGAGATATCTACTTAACAAATTTAAATTCAGGTCGCGGGTATTGTTTCCATAGCTCACTAATTATAAAAGAAAGGGATATAGGTTTAAAGACACAACAAAATGCATATTTTTCAGCGCCATCTGTTTAGGAAAGTCCGGGAATTTTATAAAAATAATGACCCGATGCTCGCAAACAGAAATCGACATCAGATCTATTAAATTTAATTCAATTATTAATCATAATCAGTTATGTCAAAGTTAGGTTGGTTTAAAAAAATATTTAAAGACTTTCATGAATATATGGTCCTATAATATTCAGTATAATTGAGTTCAAAAATAGATTTATTTATAAAATAAAAAATATATACCTACCCAACGTAAAAATTCTTAGCGACGGGGAAATTATACGTGCAAACCAATAATCAGTAAAATTAGTATATAAATAATAATACAGTACATAAATTTTCATACAACTTACATCAAATTCACAAATATATTCATTAATTCGCAATACCTAGCTCGAATAGGTTGATTCGAAACCATCCCACAAAGTAGTTAACACAAAAAAAACTTTAGTAATCACTAACTACACTGAATTAACAAACTGAAATAATTGGAGAAACTGGAAAACACCCGCTGCTGGCACCGCTTTCCACCCCAAACCAAACAATGAAAATTCGCAATAATTGTCTTTCTATAGAACTATTAATCTATAAAATTCCCTTTTAACTAGCTGGAACAGCCATAAAAATTCAATTGTCAACTGCTAAAATGTTTTTCTTTATTATTAATAGCACCACACTAAAATGTGCCGTTTAGAAATTATTTAATTTTAAAAACTTCCGTCTATGAATTACTTTAGAACAAAATCCCGTTTAAACTCTTCCGGTCCGATACGTCCACCGGTACGTTTAGATCGATCATTATAAATTTTCGTTGTGATAACTGTATTACTATCAGAAGAAGTTATTCAAAGAAACTTGAATACGGTAATAAAATACTAGCCACACTTTAATTATAAAACTGTAAATCGTACGGAACTAATAATTAGATATCTTTAGTAATTATGGCTATTTTAATTTAATCACTTAAATTTCTGCACATTTAAAGGCAATTAAACAAGGTACTGAATATCTGGGAGATGCCGACGGCATATTTCGGACTCCTTTTACTAAAACTCAACTGAACTAGAAAGCTTCAACTAAAAGTTGAAGGAATAGTAGTTGCGGAATAATCCTCCACTGGATTAATTTTATTCGATAATAACACGGAAAACTAGAATAATGAGAATAACATGACCCTCTGCCCGAGACCCAAAGCGTCCAAAAGGACCTCGAAGCAACCACCTCTTTTGGTGGTCTATTGCTGACTTTTTCATCAAATCGAAAAATCTTCGCCGATCGTATCGTTTTGAGAAAGGCAAATTTTTTAAATGAACCAGTAAAAGAAATGGCGGTAATTTTCTTAAGCCAATGAGGGATAATTACGCCATATTATTCTGGAACATTTTCAACGAAAACTGTCGGGGTAACTCAATATTTTGCAGTTGACTGTCTAGACAATTTTATTCTAGAAGATTCTGTTTGTCTGTGTTTTATTTACTAGAAAATATTTCAACCCAATGTGTTTTAAAGCTGTAAATTCGAATGCGCGTATTATATTTCAACCTTCATAGGCACGAAATTAAAAACAACTTTGTTCTGGAACATTCTATTCCGTATTAAAATAAAATCTGCAGATTTTTCTAGAAACAAGTTTTATTAGTCTGGGAATGTTTCTTTTGAAAATGATCTTTGATATTTAGTAAGACTCATATTTATACAGAATACGAACGTAATTTTAAATCAAGAAGAAATATACAATAATATACAGGACCGCACTAAGGGTTTTTTTTAATCAATTATGCAAACAAAATGATATTTAGTGTAGTTAAAAAAACGTAACGTTACATGTGTGACAGTAACTAATACTAATATATTTATAATATTAAGTTTGCTATATTAATTAATCTGATCTAATCTTATGAAAGGCGTCATTCAAATTATCAATAAAAGTGACTGTACGTGTTCGCATATTTACAAAGGTAAATTTACCCTATAACATTTTTGTTTTATATTCAACTCCAAATGTTTGCTCGCACGTCCCAGCTTTTTACTGCACTTACTCGTCTTTATATTAAATTTAACATGTTGAAATTTCTCCGATTTATTACAGTTGTCACATGTAACGTCTCTCAGTTTTGTTCGATATGTTTTTAAGGACTAGAATTAGAATTTACTACTTTTTCGTGGTTATTAGTCTCAGTTTTCTAAATTACTTTTCCAAAACTACCACGTTTCTGATTTCAGAAGAAGTATAAAGTAGATGCACATAAATTATAATGATGAACACACTCAAAATGTAACAAAACATCTTCAAGGTGGTGTATATTTTCTCTTTTATAGTGCTTCTAGTTATCGTCCCCTATCTTCCTTTCCCTAAACTGTTTCCATATTATATCACATTTCAGGGCGTTCATCTTAATGTAATCTGTAAATTACCGCCTTTATGTTCGTGTGAACGTAATATACAATTCCTAGCGCCTACCCATATGTTTGAATTTAAAGTTGAAGTATTTCTTGATGTGACGTTCCATTTACATTTTCGTGGAAAGTGGGAAAAAGGTAATTTTGCTCCTTTTTTGTGGTTTACTTTTTAAATTTTATTTAGTAAATAATGACATTAGTAATGGAAAGGGAAAGGGAATGAAAATATGGGAGGCTAATAAATGAAGGAATCCAATAAAATGTAGGCTTTTGTAAAGATATTTTTTAGAATAAGTTCCTTTTAAAAACATCATGGAGGAGTTTCTGAATAGCTAAGTAAATAATATAATGCAACGCAGATTTAATTGAATAAGGTATTTTACAAGTGACTAGTTTAATATAAAGGTGTTTTAATAAATTTGATATAAAATAGACATTATGTATAAAAGCCGAAACACAGAACGTGGAAGCTCAACAAACAGATCAACAATAGTGCATATAAGCTTCACAAATAAAAAATACTCAGTTTTCTGTTATTTATTTATTACATACGAATACAGTACATTGTTAACAGGTATGAAGATATTAGTCGTCAATACTTAAAAACAGATTTCTTTTGATCTTAATTCGATAACAAGTGATCAAAAAAGTATATCAAATATTCATCAATAATCTTTTTTAGTGGTCACCAATAAGTTGTTATCCCGGCGCCGGCAGATCTCGTTAAGGTCCAAAAATATCGGACGTCGAAAAAAGCAATCAAATCGTTCAGAATGATCCATTTAGCATTTGAATAATCGCAGATATGGTCAAAATTTAAAAAGAGACGTTTAGATGTATTTTTACGTGAAGTGTACAACAGGTCCTCATAATCTCACTTAGGACCAGAAAGACAACCGCCGACGAAATTTGCTGTGACATTCGGGAACGGATGAACCAAAAACCAGATTTACTGTAAAAAAAAACTTTGCTTAGAAAACTTTTGGAAAGGCTTTCCCCAGAAACAGAGAAGCAGTAAATGCACGCCCACATCGCCCGGAGTATCCAATCCATACCTGAGGCTCAAATTGTAAATCACTAGGTATGCTAAGTTTTGTTGTTGTCTACAACTTGCAGAAAGTCAAAATTCTAACATCTTCAGTTGTCGCAGAATCTAGCCAATACTGTCATACTCAAGCTTCATAATCATAATTAGTAATCAAGGATCGAATTCTGCAGAAGTTTGTTAATTAGGTGCTTTGGTGCGTCAGTTTATTTTCTAACCGCTACTCTAAAACGTTCTTCCAGCAAATATATTGTGTATAAGTCGTATAGTTCTTAGACACAGTATAATATCCCACACCCAGATCTATGAAGGTAACACGTTTTTTTGTCTCTGCGTCTATACATGTTTCTAGTAGTAGTACGGGTTCTGATGACCTCAATTATCATTGCCCAAAGTACTTTTCTCTAATGTATATAATAGAAAATGTCTGTGGAAGTTGTCGTCCATATCTTAAGAAAAGTTGAAGTCGTTGTTTACCTTGAAACGAAGCTAAAATACTCACAAACGAAACTATAAAAATGCTTTATACTTACTGTAACTAAAAACTCAAATGTCTGCCACAGCTTGAGATTTAAACTCTCTCTTGCAAATTAATTAGTCAAGTCGTAGGTATTGGTTCCACAGCTGTATAAATTGTGAAACGGAATAGATAAAGGTTCAAACACAAATAAAAACTTAAAAGGGCGCCATCTGGTTATGAAGCTTAAGGTATATGAATACCCAATCAAAGATATTAGTTGAATAAGCATTAGAATTATTATTTAATTCATTAACCAGAAAATGAATAAAATGTTTAGTTGAATCAAAAATTTTGTTTACTTAAAATGGTTGAAAAAAAAATGGAACTAAGCATTCATAACTAATATGGTTCCGTTTTTTAGATCCTTAGTTTTGAATTGATAACATTTATTTAATAAGAAAAATGGTAAAGACATAACTTTGCATATATATAAGAAATAAAACACACCTCATACATTTATTACAATTCCAATCTAAATTCATTAGATTATAACTAAACCAGAATAAATCAATAAAAATTCATCTAGAACTTTTCATTAGATAACGGAAATAACCAAAAAGTTTATTGGATCGACCACAAAAATTGTTCAAACACATTAATTCAAATATTAAAATTTGTATTGACTGGTCTTTTTCCGGACAAAATTTATAAACAAATATCTAAATGAGATTAGACAAATTAAATCAATTCGACAGTATCAATATAAATGATTTGTAATTAAATTAAGGTTTAAAGATTTTTAAATAACGAAGAGAGCTCTCCCTAAAGAAAAAATTCTTAACTGTGAGATTCTTAATTAACTGAATTATAAACAAATCCTTAAAACTACAGTACCTTGAATATTATCCATCAAATTCGTGGAATACCATACATATAGTCCAGTAGAAATTGGAAATTCGGCCTTTCATTTGGGGAAATTGTCGTTGAACTCGGCGTTGTATTGAAGTGTTGATTCTCCGTACCAAAAATGCGATAATATTTAGTTATTGTCATTCGCCCATACAATTTCATGAACAAACTAAGTCGAGCTCACCAAATGAAATCAAGATTTTAAACTGCTTATACGTGCTGACGTATTTATTTTCATTTGGAAAAATATGTTTCTGAAGCTTCAAATTGTTTTTAATCACTCATGGCACTAAATGCTTTTAACTTAGTTTCAGCGAAAAAAGTTATAGAAACACGGGAGTCGGTCACTAAATTCAGGATCGCTTTGAATGATTCCTTTAGTTTTTTTTATTAATAATAAACTGCACTTATCTGAAGATCAGACGAGACAAAGTAATTGTTATTACAAGTTCTTCACCAAGGAATAAACCACTATTGTTTATACGCAATACGAGATTACAAGTCCTTCAAACACAACTAATGGAACGTAAAACCTTTTCAATAAAATTTTCACGTTGCAACACACAACAATAAAACTTTAACACACGGTAAACAGAATATCTTTCAATTCTAAATGATTAATGAACTGTAATCCGTTAGCACTAATTCAAAGTCGATCAATCATTATTGATCTAAACTCAAACGATCAAAACTTCGACCCCGGTTAAAGTGTATACATTTTAATTTCGACCGCTCTCGACCGTACGCTGTCAGCGGGCTATAGTAAAAAGGCCCCGTCTCAACCCCGCCAAGCATTTTTATTAACTCTCAACCCCTAGCTCCGCCAGAATACATCTGTTTTTATACGGCAAGAGCGCTTTTATTTGGCCTTCTATAGGAATCTAGACTCAAATACAAAAAAGTAGGACCACTGGAATTCGCGCGCCAAACTTATGCGGTGGTACAGCATGTGGCTTGTAAACGATATTCCTACGCTATACTGACTTAAAAAATTTTTAAAACGCAATTTGCTAACAAAGAAAACTTCATGTTCGAGTCCTGTATTCTCCGAATGTTAACAAATATATCTCGATAAATGAGTTGACTAATCACTTCACACAGTTTTTTCCATCAAGGCCTCTCAAAGTAATTGATATTATACCTAAAAGCAATTTAGCACGATACGAAAAAGACAACATTATGACGCTACATTCATTAATTACCTCAAATATGAAACAATCTCTTCTCAAAATGCTTTCTATAGAAAATGTTTACATGATGAAATGCTTGTTTAAATAAAACGCAGCCCTACAGAACCGAACTTAAGATTTTTAATGAGAATAAATACAAAATTCTGCCTACTAAATGCCGGTGGAAAATGTACTCGTTACAACCTGCTAGATCATAATTAATATTGATATCATAATAAAATGTATCTAAAGTTGGTTACAACTTTCACATTGCAAGAAAGACATTATTAGGAATTCTAAAAATTATAAATATTTATTGTACGTCGTGCTGCGTGCAAGATATGAAGTAATTTTAAAGAACATAATAAACAATACAAATATAAAACAGTAGAAAAAAAATAATAGCTGACTCAGCACTTTATATAACGTTTACTTATATTTAAGCCGAGCTGCTGCAAGCATACATCTAGTTTCAACCTGAAACTCACAGATGAAAGAGTTTGGGTAAATCAGCACATTATTATAAGTTCTTTTCATCTGATACAATATTTATTAATTACTTATAACTAGGTATAGGATTTGTATGCACTTAAAAATGCTGAAATATGCATGCACTTATGCACTGTAAAAACGTGAAATATGCACTTAAAAATCATGAAATATGCGTTTATTAGAAATTTTTAATAAATATATGCACTTTCATTATTAAAAAACACCTGTTTAGCGTTATTTACATTTTATTTACAGATATTATTTTAATTAGACATCCTATGCAATAATTTAATTAATTATATTTTCTAAACATAGAGCGTTACAGCGTTTACTGTCTCCAGCCTTACTTTGTGGAACTCCATAATCATGAAATATAATATAAATCGCTAGCCAGAATGTTTGGTTCAATCAAGAATGTATTAAACGTCAAGTCATTCCCAAATATGTCAACATCACAACCAAGACTAGTAATTACATTACTGAAAAAATTATCAAAAATGCAAAAAGAAGGTGGATCAAAGAAGAAGCAAAGAAATGGTTTAGAAATAGAGACAATTTGCACATTTATATAAAGGTACTCCACACAGAACTTGCACATAAATTACATAATATTCAATTTGACATTTTAGATTTTGATGTTAGAGAAACTGTCAGTCATATTAAATTTCAAAAATACAATACTCAGAAAAAGAAACTACAAAACCTTACCCAACAAAAACGCTCAATACAAAGTAATTATAATACCCAGAATACGATAGATTTCTATCCACGTTTTATAAATCAGATACACAATTTAATGACAGAGAAACACAATTTCTTAACAAAGGCTTCAAATTTTGTCCTTTTCCAAAATTCACTAACAAAATTAAAGAAATCTTGGCTGTTGAATGTGAAACTATACTCAGAAAAGATCACAACAATTATGCAAAATTCCAAATCTTGAATCTGATAAAAGAATTATCTTTGAAAAAGGACAAAACACAGAATAAAACATCTAACCTGTCACTACTGCAATCTATCAGACATAAAATTACAGAAAACAATTTAATTTCTGTTAAAGCAGGTAAGGGTAACACTTTGGTAATCCTTTCGAAAGATGTTTACACACAAAAGGTTAATGATTTTATTGATAAAGAAAATTTAGATGTTTTAAACAAAGATCCTACCACAAAATTTCAAAAAGAAATAAAACAAGCTTTAGCAAACTGCAATATCTGCTTTAACGAATTAGAAAAACAACAAATCATAAATAAAAACCCACAACCACCAAGACTATATGGACTGATTAAAACACATAAACACAACATGCCTATACGACCAGTAGTATCATATATCAACGCACCTAATCACACCTTGTCCAAGAAACTCAACCATATTATTAACATCATAGGATACAAATCGAAATACTCTGTCAAAAATTCATTAGAATTAGTAGAAAAACTACAAAACATACATCTTCTAGCACATTCAAAACTTGTAAGCTTTGACATTTGTAACATGTTTTAAAGATTCCACCACAAGACTGTATTCCTTTGTTAGATCATTTCCTAGTTAATAGTAATGTAGAATTAGTAAAAAGATTGGAGTTAATTCAATTCTTTGATCTTTGTATTAGTCAAAATTATTTCACTTTTAATAATATAATTTATTTACAGAAAGATGTTTTACCAATGGGTAATTCTCTGAGTCCTCTATTAGCTAACATATTTATGGATAATTTGGAAGATGGAATATTTGAATTAGATCTTTCTAAACACATTATTTTTTGGTTTCGTTACGTTGATGACATTTTAGCTTGTTTTGACAGTTCTTTTGAGCGTATCAATGAGTTTTTAATTCTTATTAGCAGTCTTCACACAAACATCACGTTTACACTAGAAACAGAACAAAATAGAGCTATTAATTTTTTGAATTTAACTATTACAATTAATACAAACAATGAATTTGATTTTTCCATATACAGAAAACCCACAAGCACAGACGTCACTATACCTAACGATTCATGTCATCATAAAATGCATAAACTAGCGGCTTATAGATCTTTAGTACACCGAGCTTTAACTACTCCAATGAAACGATCACATTTTGATAAAGAAATTTCAATCATGAAACAATTAGCACATGCAAACCATTATAACTATAACATGATTGACACTTTAATTCAACAAAAAGATTATAGGTTAGCTATCAAAAGAATATTTCCAATTGACACTCAAATACAAGACACAAACTACATATCAATACCATACTTTTGCAAGATATCAGAACAAATTGCAACTATAATAAGAAAAACCACCAGTTACAAAATAACTTATGAAACTAACACCAACACCTTTTCATTTTTATTCAATGCTAAGACAAAACACAAGATATCATGAAATCCGGCATTTACCATTTGAATTGTTCTTTTTGTAACTCGGTTTATATTGGACAAACACTTAGAAATTTCGACATAAGATACAAAGAACACGTACGCTCTTATAGACTTAAACATCCAGAAAAATCGAATTATGCCAAACACATTTTGGAACAGAACCACCCAATGACACCTCAAAACAAGATTAAATTCTTACATTTTTGCAACAACAAACACAAATTAGACATTTTAGAAGCTTTTGAAATATACAGACATAAACGCACAGTACCTTTAATGAATGAACAAACTGAGCTTAGTAATTCTCCTTTATTAGAAGTGTTAGATATTTAGTTTTTGTATGTATTGTATCTAGTTACCTATTTTCTGTATGTAATTATCCTTAGCAACGTGTTTGTTTATCAATCTTATCTACCTTTGATAATGACATAAAGTGTCGAAACAATATTGTCAGGTTAAGATATTAATAAAACTTGTGAAACTTTAACTAATCTTTGTATTTATATTATATTTCATAGAGCGTTACAGTTCACAATGACGTACATTTTTAAATTTTCAAAGGTAAACATATGCCTATTATCCCTAAATATTGTTTTATATTTTGAGAAACTCCGTTCCACATCGCAAGACGTAATTGGGGCATACTTAAAATTGTTTAATTCTACAAGCGAATTATGTTTTAGCTCGTCTAAAATGTCTTGGCCAGATAATGCATCGTTTATGCTTTTAATTGAAAAGTGAAAACCAGGATTTTTGTCTATAACGGATTTCGATTTTTGTTTTATAGTCAAACCCTTTGGCCCTTTTACTTCTTTCAAAGAAACACCTAACAATTTTACATGCTCAAGAGATTCATCTAATGAATTTGCCTGGCTTTCTAATTTCTCAATTACTTTAGCTAAACGCACAAAATTTGTCAAAACAAACAATAATTCTGCCCTCACCTCCTTAGTATTAAAAGCATCCTTTGCGCTTTGTATGCATAGTGCATCGTGTTTATTAAGTTTATTTACAAATGGTTTAATAATATCAAAATATGTTGCATAATATTCTGCTGCAGAAAGCCAAGTTCCCCACCTTGTTATTACAGGCTCAGGTGGGAGAGGCACTTCTTGAGCAGTTTCCCTAAATAGTTGTATGCGCTATGGAGCTTTACAAATAATTTTTTTTACATCTGAAATTATATAGTTTACGTTAGGATATATTTCCCGCACTTTTTTCCGCAACTCTATGCATTGCATGGGCAAGACAAGTTAAGTGGATAATTTTTTCGTACAGAACTTGTAAGCCTGCTCCAGCCTTGATCATGTACGGTGCAGCATCGGTGACGAACAGGAGTACTTTGTGTTGTACTGAATGCCGTCCGGCCACAAAATAGCCATCGAATCATTAAACAATTTTGCCACAAAACAATGATTGGTGCTCTTGAAAACGTCCATTGCTAATAGATAGGATTTGGGATTGTTCTCCGAATTTAAAACGTCAATTATAACGTTATCCACATATCTGAAAACAAAAATTTGATTTTTATTTTATCGAACTACATAATTAGTCGGTTACAAAAAATTAGCGCAAAACAGTTATTTAAAAAAAATTATATTTTAATCAAGCAAAAATATTGTGATTAAATATGTAAGTAACAAAATAGAAAATAAAACATCCGTAAATTGCTCTGCTGTCTTTAATTAGTTAAATTTTACTAACAAAACGAAGGAAATGAAGTTTCTACGTACCTTCCAATAGTGTCAGTAGATTCGTCAATGGAAACCCATATGTAGTTATTCGCTACATGTTTTCTAATTGATTTTATGGTCTCTTCGTATAAACGAGGTAAATAATTTTTCCTGAGTGTAGACTCGTCGGGTATTGGCATTTTTGAAATTTCTTCCAGAAAATTACGAAATGCTGAGTGATTAATTTTACTTAACGGGATATCTGCAGCCACTAATG
This sequence comes from Agrypnus murinus, assembly GCA_929113105.1. Classification (NCBI taxonomy): domain Eukaryota; kingdom Metazoa; phylum Arthropoda; class Insecta; order Coleoptera; family Elateridae; genus Agrypnus; species Agrypnus murinus. Next base: position 123,124,562 of record OV816030.1, read on the forward strand.
CATTACATAGTTTTTTATTAAATTCGATCGATTTGCTGGACTCACCGCGCGAATTATTAAGGTACCCCGGTAACAATGTTTGTTTTTTTGATTTCAGAGCAACACACTTTTGATGTCGAACCGTGTTCAGATGTTGTGTAACTTGAAAGCGTTTCGTTGCAGTCACTTTATCGTCGCACACTGTACAATACAATACCTTATCGTCAGTTGTAAGAACACTGAATTCCTTAACATAACTTCGAAGTGTAACAGACACAGACCGTTTACCGTTTCTTTACCCATCTTTACACTCTAAAATTTGAAACTGAAATGCAGTTTGCAATTTCTGAACTGTCTTAATTGAAAGATTACAAGATTAGTAAACAAAAGTACAGGCAGATTTTTCTATGAACAGGAAATTGTCAAAGGGTCTTTGGAATTTCCTAATACCTATTTATCACAATACCGCAGGATGTAAGTATTTAAATTTTTGTTGAAACTTTTTCTTTCTTAGAAAATATTAACAAGTACACAGATGGTTAAGGCAGTAAAATATTTTAAAGCCTAGTATTTAACAATAAGCTTAAATTATGGGTTTCTCCTAGACTCAACTAAGCCACCCTTGGTTGTTTGTCTAAAATGCTAAAATTATTTAAAAAATATTAGAAATTTCATAATTAAAGCATGTAAAACGCTCAAAAAGTGGTAAAATATGCACACTCGTTCAACAATGCTAAAATATGCATGCATTTATAAAAAACACATAAATATGCATTTATATGCACTTTCAAATTGACATATGTGATTCATATGTGGCTTAAACATGTAGAAATATAACTCTGCATATGTTTGCTATAAGCAGAAAAAACATGCAAATGCATAGAAATCCTATATCTACTTATAACAAAGCTAATGGAATTCTAACCTCAATTTCAAATAACTAACATTGAAAAAGGCGCTTCTGTTACATTGTTCATATATGTTCACTCGTTATGGGGAGTAGCTGTAATGATTTAGAACATATTTTCTTTATTAAGATGTGGTCGCATCCAGCAATTTTTTTTCGAAAATATCTATTTTTCAATTTTAAGTACGCCCCTTTACTCAAATTTTTTGCTTGTTTAGTATTTTTAATGTAATGTGAGTAGAAGGAGCGTACTTAAAATTAAAAATGCGATTTTAGAACATGCGACTAGCACGCGCAAGAAATTACATTCCTAACATGGTGGATGTTTTAATTAAACAGAAACTTTATAGATCAACTAATCTATCTGATTGGCATTCAAACAAAACTCACCTATTATATATCTGTACCATATTTTGACAAAATATTAGAAATAGTTACTAATATAGTACAAAAAATAACTGTAAACTAACCTTTAAACCAAGACTGAGATGTTTTTAATTGTTATTCAGTGATATCATCCAATCCGGCATCCAATATTTAAATTGTTCTTGAAATTCTCGAATAAAGATACATAGAACACGTATGATTTTACGGTAATAAACATTTAATATAATTACGCTAAACACCTTTTGGAATAGAACCACATAATCACTCCCCAAAATAACATCAAATTCCTCTACTTTTGTAACTACACAAATTAGATATTATACAGATTTTTTAAATTATGCTAACATAAACCTAAGACACCAGAAGTGTTAAATGTTGAATTTCTGTGTGAAAATAACGCAAAATCGTAATTAAGAAAGTAGGCTTAGCAGAATTTTAGTACTCCTACAAGTACTGATTTCAAATTATCTTGATTTACTAACAGGGTAAGTAAATTTTAATTGTTAATTCGATTTTATTTACATTTGGTTGCAAGATAAAAAAAATGCACCTACTATTATTACATAATTTTTAAAGAAAGTAAAAGTTATCCCTATATTAAGCAGTTTGATAAATTTTATGCTGTTAAAATTGCCTAGTTAAAATAGACGGATGGAACTAGAAATAAACATTTTTTTATCCAGTTTTTATTTATAATTTAAATCGTTGAAATTCAAAAATTGTGCAATATAAGACGGCAGTACAATTACTTAATCACTAATTAATTAACTGTTGCAATTACAAGGTTTCATAATGCAAGCATCACCGATGGTCTTTAATAGCAAATCACACAAAATTGACGATGTAGTTCCCATGACAAGTATTTGGCCCAAGGGATGTCTAACCGAATGTACCCATAACAGAATACACCTGCCTTAGTTAGATTTATGCCCTCATAGTTAAATAAAAGCCATTTTTTCCATTTTTATATATTATTTATGCCATAGTTTTTGCTGAAACTCTAATATGCGCAAATAGACAAAGTCAACATTTGTTAGAACGATTATTTACAAAATTCGGATATGTTGGAGCGCGTAATAAATTACAAGGATCTCACCTGCTCAACGTATCTGCATGTGATAGGTTTGTGAATCGAGAGGGTATACAGAATGAAATTTATCTGATACTTAACAGATTTTAATTTACATAAAACAATCTCGCTTTTGTACATATCATCGACGTTTCAGAAAACAATGAGAATTTAATTCGGTTAAATGTCAATGTACTCATAAATTGGTCAATGTGATAACATGGTAAACTAGATACTTGTACGTTCGGTTAAGTGTTTATGTACTCGGTAGGTATTTTCTTAAATGTGTATTTATGTTTACTTCGCATCTACCAGAAAAGTTTATTCGAATTCCTTTGATAAATTGTTACATACACGGTGATGAGGATAAGCTTCTCAGGTCATTAGAAACCTAAAACCTTAGTAACATTTTTTGATTAAATGAACTTGAAAATTTCGAAAATTTTGCATTACGTTTTTAGAAAAGTACGTATGATAAATGCAGGTCTGTATTAATGCTAATAATAGGATTAAATGTAAACTCTTGAGGAATTGACACCATCATAATCAGTTCCAAGAATTTGTAACTGAAAGATATTGAAACATATCAAATATCACAAAGAAACTTCGCAGCTGTATTTGTATTCATTGAAATAATAATAACCAAATGGTACGCAGAGTATTTATTGTTTATTTATCTTTTATTACCTGCTACTATGCACATTTTAGTAAGTAAACAGGTTTTGTATGTCCTTGAACTTTAATATATGTGTCATGTACCTATTCTTACTATTCAATTTGAAAACATTGGACTGAACTTCGATGTCATTTTTCAAGTACAGAAGTACGGGAAAAATGGCACATAAAAATTTTCTTTCTTTATCGATTATCTAACCACTGGCAAAGCCTGACTATTTCTTAATGGGTCACCGTGTATATTATATATGTCACTCCATTCAATACAACTGTTTGTTCTTGTAAATATAAATTTATTTTTATAAAATTCAATTTCAGCTAGTATGTCAATTAGAAGCGAAAGCGCACTTTTTGAAGAAGGTTTAATAGACTGAAACACGTGTAGAGTATTCTGCATAATTTATGGCAGTATTTAAATACAACAGATTTTCTTAAAACGAATATCAATTGCAATTAATATTTTACGATGCAAGTAAATAAATGTTATAAAAACACAAAATAGTAACGGTTCTAACTGAATAAGGGATTCATTTAAGTCGATAAAAGTAATAAATGATGGATCTTCTTTTGATGGATCTCCTTTTCCTCGTTTGATCCATGCTAAAGGATAATTGATTTCTTTTGTGAAATTCAATATAGGGGAAGATCAAGCGGTTGGTAGGAAAAACGCGACCAGAGTTCGCCAGAGATGGCGTAACAATGCAGTCTTGTACCCCGTTTTAGTCAATTTTATAGATGCTTTAACATTGAGATTCTTAAATCCACTCTGTGTCCACTTTAAAAATCTGAACGAAACTCAAAATAATTGTTGGAAGTTAAGCAAATTCTTGTTTACTGCTTGAAAGTAATTAATCCAATTCACTTGTAATCCCTTAAAGTTTTTTTGAAGTTTAAATAGTGGTTGAATTTGAAAAATTTCAAATGAGATCCGATTTTCAAAATTTCTACGTTGCATATTGCAAATGTAGCGATAGCAATATAACGATCTTGCAATATAGCTGTAATGATTCAGAACATATGTCCTGAGTAAAATGTGGTTGTTTTCTGCTAGTTGTCGAGAAAATTGAATTTCAAATTTTAAGTACGCCCCTGCTGTAGTCACATTAAAATAATAATGCTAAAGAAGCAAAGAGGTAGAAATGACTTAACAGTGGTTAATTGGACTTAGAGGTAATTTTTCTAAATATTTCTCCAAAGAACTATATTTTAAAGATTAGGCATTTGTAAATAAATAAAAAAAAATAAATTCTTAAATCTCAAGACTATGAACGTTGAAAACACTATCTTCGTGGGACTTGAGTGACACTCTCATTATTTTATTAAATATACAGTACTGGAAAAACTTCGTCCAGGGATTGGATTTTTATGGGAAAAGGAAAAATAGCGAATAACAGTACAGCTACATATTTATTTATAGCATCAGCCTTACAAAAAAGTAAAAGTTAATGAAAAGTTTCAAACTTTAAGGTAGTACTGAAAGTTCCTGCCACCTGTCTGAAACCATTGCTTAACCCTTTAAAGTAACGTAACCTTACAGTTGTATTGTAAGTAAAACTTACGGCTTTGCTACCCAGGAGAATCACTTTAAGGTAATTTCTCGTAAACTACTCCATCTTCATATTCACATGTAAAATGTTGGGGGCTATTAATCAATTTGCAATTTATTATTATTGTTAATAGAAATTTTACTACATAACCTTCAATAAAAATAACAAATTGGCGGCAAATTGTGCTTTGGGAATTGTTCTGTATGTTGGGAGATGTTATAATGTAAAAATTATATTTAAGGAAGGCGCGTTGTTATTTTTCGAACTATCATCATCACATTTCACAGAAAGTTACAATGGTTTATAATTTTGGTATACTGGCATGACAAAATAATCAAACATTCCATCGCTCTTTGTAGTATTAAGTACGTATTACAAATAAAATAGGAATCCATTTTGTGACACGATCGCAGCATTAGTATAGAAAATGATAGAATACTTGTTAAGTTGCAAGAGTAAAAGAGAGCAAACACGCGACACGATGTGTCAAAGAGTAAAACAGTTCCACGAAAGTAGCAATTACTACGCCGCTCCGCCACGTTCCCGCTACGTAGCCAAAACGTAACCAAAACGTAGCTGCACAAGTTCCAGACAGGTTACTGCAACGTGTCTGCTATCCAAAAATTGTTCTCTATTTTGGTTCCAGGTACGTAATGAAACCGTAGCAACTACGTGCTTGTGATTAGTGGCAAAAACTTTCACCGTTAGTTGCTGGTACGTAGCGATGATTAAAAATGCTGCTTGGATTATTTTACGATTTGGCAAGAATGCCCTGATATCCGTTATCTGACATGTATTGCTGTTCACTATTTTTCTTTTGTTTACGGTTTCTGACCCGAAACATTCCTGCGACATAAGTTCCGAAAATTATTTAATTTTTGATTATTTCGAATCCCGGAAAAAAATAACCCGAGACAATGTGGATTGAAATTCATAAGGTTAATATCGGCAGTAAAAAAATTAAATAGTTTTATATGCAAATGTTAAATATCTCTAGTGATTTTTAGTTTTCTTTGCGTTTCAAGGCCTTCTAGCAACAATTACGCCATTTTTGTTGTAAATATGTACTATTGTACATAAAAAATATAATTTATTCAAATTTCTTAATTGAAAGTTTTTTCTGAGTGTGAATTTTACAGAATGTCGGAGGCAAATAAGTAATTAAATGCAGGCGTATAGAAAATGTGGTTGTGGTGGAAACCTTAAAACTGATAAATACGCCGAGAAATATTTATGACTACTGAATAAAATTTTGTACTTTTTCTAGTAAGTACTAAAACAGTTTACAGGAATGAAAGTATATAGAACTTTGTTTATTTTGAAACTTCAAGCAAATTCAAGAAAATACTTCTTGTAGAAGCTGTGTATGAATTACCTAGACATTGCCGACAAAAACATTAAATGGAAAAGGTTTTGCCATAAAAAAGAGAAAAAAAAATCATTTTATTTTATTTTTTATTTATTTATTTTTGGGCGGGGAACTGGGATGGGGAGCATCCTTCGTACCTCACGGCACCGATTACTATGATCATTTGGTGGTTAGTTTTTTATTGTTTTACTGGCTGTTCTTTTCATTAACTACAGTTATTTTTCAAGGAGAACTTTTGAGGGGAAATAATTAAACTGATGTAAAAGAGATTTTTTTATAATTTTGTCCTACAGATTTATTGAATCTGGATCAATGAAAAGTAAACAGATTAAATATTGAAAACATTGAAGCTGTTTAATTTAATGTCCTTGATACACAATCTACCTTATTCTGACCACAGCAATTGTGAAATTTTCCAAAATATTTCAGAGTACAAATGAATTATGCTGAACCAACTAGGTTTCGATTTGTGTGGTGAATGTTTTTTTTAATAACTAAAATCCAGTATCCTGTAAGAAACACATTAATTATTATTTCAGTGTATGCAAACGACGCCGACGGCGCGATGTGATGTCGAGGAAATAAAGCAGATTTACACGAATAGTTAACTATATTTGTTGTTCATTAAAATAAATTACTAAAATCCTGTACTTAACTAAAATTTACGTCTAAAAATGCAGACAATTTAATTTAATCCGGATTGTAGTGGTAGCAAGTAATATCAGGATTTTGCGCCAAAAATGACTAGCGTAATTGAGTAACTGACAAAAGTCTACATTGTTTTTTCAGCACCACAATGCATCACTCATACTATAATCTACGTAAAACATGTTTTATGTGTCTCTCCGAGTACCAACGTTATGTTCCAATTAACCTCAGAATTTATGCGGGACATTTCACTAGAGGAAATAGACTGGCTGTAAGGGTTTTTCAGGTTTTCTAGTTCTAATTAAGTTTTATTCAGTAGTAGGTGTTAAGCAGAGTATGCAGTGAAATATTTTACAGTCAATATTACAGTGAGAAGAGATTTTATGCAAAAGCCAAAAAAGTTCGACCTGAAACTGTTTTTACTCTCATTAATCAGAGCTTTACATTTCGACGTTTACTACATCCAATATTTGATTTTAAGTAATATTTACCAAAATATGATTATAACTCCTCTCCAAAAGAAGAACAGTTATAACTTTTAAATCTTAGTAACAACGAGCTAACAACAAAATGGTAGCTTTGGTAGACAGCAGGTACTAATGGATTTTTTTATGATAGTAGAACCCTAATGTATAAAAATAGTTACTGAATGGATTATGTGAAGAAACTGTTACTAATGAATTTTTTATTAAATCATATTCTGAATGCAAATCCCAACAGAAAAATTTGCAACCCTGACTAGGGATCGAACTCGGGTCTCTCGCTTTCCGGACGGACGCTCTACCAAGTGAGTCACCAAACCAACCTACAGAAAGATGATAATTCTTCAATAGGAACCAGATAATTTCAAACATAAAAAGTGTACTAGAGTACAAAAGCTAATCTAGATTTTTAATTTTTCTATATGAATTTGCATTCTGAATATGAACTTACTCTGGTAATATATTCATCCAGTTAACTTTGCGTTCTATTTATATATCGACTAGTTACCATTAACTACTAGTTAGAATGTTGCATAATGAACGTTCGATTAATATACAAGTATTTTATTTTGTGTTCCTTCCCTGGGTAAAGAATCTAAATTGTCTGGGATTTATTATGTAAATGTACCGCGTAATACAAAATTTCAATTTTACTTCCCGTTTGTTTCAATAAAATTGGTATGAACTATGTATCAGAATATTTTGAATTTATTTCTTGCTGGTTATATTAAATTTAATAAGGGCCGGAAGTAGACGAGTGCATCACTCGTGTTCTAAGGGTGCTGGGTTCGAGTCCCACTTGGGGCGATGGAGTTTTTCTAATTTTTGAAATTGCACTACCTCAACTATCGGCGTGTGGATTTGTGTTGCACGTTAAATGAGGGGCCTATGACCTTATCTGTTTGCTCTGTCGTAGTGTAAGCGTAAAAAAATGATATAAAGCTGATTTGTGGTTTATTTATGACCTTATTTAAAAAATAAAGAATTTATGTTAATATACGTAGAAGAACATTTTATGCTGAAAGCAATTTAGGCTAGGTACAACGAAATATCGAATAATGGAAGCAGATCTCGTATATTTATAATTGGTCAATGCTGACATCATGATAATGTTCTAGAAGTTTATATAAATATCTTTTTTTTGTACAAGATATGTTATGGTGTTGTGGTTTGTGCTCTGCTATAATATTAAGAACGAATGGACGAGATTTCGCAATCTAGAAGCTAATAATTGTTAAATTTAATCAAGTTTCTACCGTACCGTCTGAGATTATTTATTAATTCAAGTCAGTTTTGGTTGTTTAAACTCTCTGAATTTTAAAAATCTGCGTAATCTAATTAATTAAAGTGCAGAAGAAAGTGAATTGTTTAATAATAAGTCTGATGGTGAAAATAAATTGCAGTTAGTGGGATAATTTAAGGAAAGTGTTTGATCCAATCTTCCTCCTTGTTTGGTTAACAATAATAAAAGTACAAAATTATTCCAACGAGGTATTAATGCAAAGAAAATTCAAATTGACCAGATGAGATGTTATTTATAATGTATGAAATTCAATAATGTTTCTGTGCAATTACCTACATTATCTATAATGTAAATTATCTCATACATAACGTGAACACATATAACTTTTTCTAAACATTTTGTGCAATGTAGTTAATTATTGAATACAGTGCGTTGAATCTTCCTTTCTTGCTATTTAATAGAAAATAAATTAAATTGTTCTATTGCAACAAAATAAGATTGTTTGCAAATCTTTTGTTACAGATGTGTACTTTTTTGTTATTTGTGTCAACAAGGGGTAAAGATGGATAAAGTATTTCATAATAATGACTAAACGACGTTTGTAGTCATCAAATTACTGTTCAATATTTAGGACACTTTTGTAATTGTTTTGCCTTATATAGATTTAATTTAAATCGATCGATATCGACCCTTTCCAAGTTGTGGGTATATCAAATTTAATATCATTCTAATTACGACTGTTTACATACAATTTGGCGGCGCTCAACATGGTAGTTTCTGGTGTTAATATTATTTCTTATTAAATTTGAAATTAGTAAGCCTTGTGATTCTCTGTTTTTACATATAAGCCGCTAAGCTAAGCCGCGCTTTAGTAAAGTTTGTTACATACCTTTGGCGCCCAAGCATGGTGTACAGATTTTGTGCACTACATTATATTTGTACATATATTCTTGACTGAAGTATAGGTTTCCAAACTTTCTAAATTTTCTTTTGTAATTTTAATTTACGGTAGTAAATTTTAATAGCTTTAATCTCTTTAAGCTCAACTTCAATTAGAAAATTTTTAAATAACAAATGTTAATAATATTTTTAAGAAAGGTATGACGAAATTGCCATTAGATTTGTGAGGCAATATTTAGTCAAGCAATGTGTATTGGTAAATAAGACTGCTTTAAAAATTAGAAATTTTCTTAGTAGGTAAGTTCAAAGTCCACGATATACAATTTGGCCATAAACCAAAACGCTTTTGTAATTATAAATTAACCGGAAAACGTTTTAATTAAAAAACCCAACTTTTCAATTACCGCACTGAATTCTACTCACTCATGAAATCCTTTGTGTATATCGATATTCAATCACTTGGGAGGTCTCTACATCGTCTAGGTACTTGTTCTAACCATTTTCTGTTAAAAGCAAACTCAATTTTTTTTGTTTTAGAACGAAGCTAAATTCTAATTTAATCTGTAACAAAACCGAAAAAAAAAGCTTTAAAAATTTAATTAACCTTTTCGCCTACACAAGAAAAATAAAGTGTATATATGTACACTAGAATAAAATTTGGCTGTTGTTAAGATGCCAAATGCAACTAACACAAACAAATAGATATTAATTATTCAGGTCCTAAAGCAGGTGCACTTAACAGTGGTACGAACTTCTGTCATCAGAAGAATGGAGATCGTTAACAGGTGGTGCTATATAATTTCCCCTACGTGAAAATAACAATTTTAGTAATTATCCATCAAATGTTAATTATAATAATGGATTATGGGATCAGGATGAAATAATCAATCATACAAAGAGGATATAGTTTTGGGTGCATATTGTAATCGTCAATTCCCCCTTTGTGTGTTTTGTTACATGTAAACGAAGGAAGTAAATATTTAACAAGTTAAGCGACTCAAGGAAGACTTCTGTCAAAAAAATATATTCTGTTCGGATTCTAGATATTTTCCATATCAAAACATTTTTATAAAAAGATATAACTATTTAATTTACAAATGCCATTATTAGATTAAGGTTATAGAGCAATATTATCTATTTACAAGATATACAGTGGTCCTAATCGTTATATTTAATACCAAACTGTCAACATTTAAATCAAATTAAAGTTTATACTAACTTTTCAAGATTATCGGAATACCTGCTTAGTTTTAGTTTTAACTTTTGTTGTAGTACAATATCTCTTGCTTTAAAATCTTACTTTGTAGACTCCATGAAACTATTTCCACTTGTTGCTCCAAACGATATCCGTAAATATGCTAGAAATACACGCCAAGCACATAAATGTACTGACAGGTTTTATTAACAATATTCATTTTATAGAAATTTTTTATTGTAAGTTTATGACCACCAGTGAAATTATTTTAAATATTCAATTCCGTAAGTTTTTATGATCATTTTCTTTCAAATAAATATCACCAGAAGTATTAAAATCTTTATTAAATTATTTCAATTTTTAGTACGGGTACATGAATTTCACTTTTATCGATTCCACTAACAAACATGAATTTTTTATTTATTAAAAACCATCACCAAAATTATTTTTCACTACTTGATCCTTTTTATATAATATACAATTTATGTTATTATGGTTGCTAACTTTATTTAATGAGACTATAAAAAGAATCTGAGGCTTTAAATAAGTTTCTTTTACGTTTAAATCATTCTTTACATTTATCGTATAGTATTAAAATCATTCATTAATTATTACAAACTACATCTTTTTCAAAAAATTGTTATCTTTTAATGATAAATATACATAAAACTGCAATGAGTAAAGTATTACTATATGTATTACTATTGTATTTATATTTGATAAATTTCTATAAACTTTATTAAATTGTTTGTTGGATTTATCAACGTAACTATAAATCCAGTACTATTTATAAAGGTAATATATAAATAAATATAAATGGGTTCTAATATATACAATTAACAATTAAATAAATGGTCATTTCTACCAATATTTATTTATTTATAGCCTTGGTAGTGTAATGTCTGGCGTGCCGGACTTTCACCCAAGCGGCACGGGTTCGACTCCCGGCGCTGGCAGATCTGGTTAAGGTTTTCTGCAGTTTTTCCTTAGCTGTAACACAAATGTGGGATTTGCGCTGTTCCATCTATAAGTCGGCTGCAGCCGCACATTGGGCCTACATAATAATAATAATCGCCCCCTCCCTCCCGCACAAGCTTATAGCTTCTGGGGCCTTGGTTTAGGCTATGGGTGGTAGTAATTATTATTATTATTATTATTATTATAATAAGGTTTAATCAGTTCAAATATTAATTTGAAAGAATTACTGACCAAGTATTTGCTGTTGCTCCTGGAAATAAAATTTGAATCTCGCAAAACCAGTTAGCAACGAACTGTCTCGAAGCATTCAGTGAGTAAAACCGCAAAACTGATTAAAATCCAGTCATCCGATTTTTAGTTGAATTTTTAATCGGAATACAACCTTTGTTATCTTACTTTCAATCCACTTATAGGCTCATAAACTCAAAGACAGTGGCCAGTAGGCCGAACGTACCATAAGTTTATTATGGATGGTTACGCACATTCTCTAATGCTTGAAACCGAACAAGAGAAAGTATCGAGTAGAGTGTAGATTCTTGCCGATTGTAAAAAGCCAAATTGTCGGACTAGAATAGTTGTGACAGATTTGTACTTTATTCGCAATAAATGTACTTTTAATAATTCTGGTTTCTGAATCTTTAATAATATACTCGTATATTTCTTGCGTCTGCTGTTCCAGTTGGTCTCGACAGAGAAATCGTGTAATTTATCATGAAAAGAACATATCGTCGTAATTTTCAGAATTTGCTTAAACATAAATTAGTTTACCTAATTCAATAACCAGGCCAATTGAGACGCGTAGCTTTTCTTTCAGTTAACTACAACAATACGAATCCTAGCAGAATGAATATGAATATATCATAATTACCTACATACATACTATCAGCCCTATTACAGTTGATTACCGTCAAGATAAACATCAAATTTCTTTTTTAACTTTCTTTTATTTAACTCATTAGCCATCATATTAGTAGCCCTGTAGCATCACATATTCGTATATTCTAAATTGCCCAAATATAAGTGGAATAACTCAATCCAAGACATCACAGACATATAATACATACATATCGGGGTGTTGCCACAAAACTTCATAAAACTCGTTTTACATATAAAAATGGTGGAAAATTTCAGATGTCGCTACTTTATTTAAGGAATAGCAGGTACATATGTAATCCCCTTATACAATTCCCACTGTAACACAGGCCATGAACAAGCAGCGGTGGGGGATGTGAGTCTGCTCTTCTCCGGAAACCATCGTATTTACGAATTGCTTAAAACATATTGATCAAAATAGATGGAGTTTTATTGTTTAAATTCAATTTATTTATGTTGTTATGATTACAATCTTACATTTCAAAATACCTCACTGCGAGGGAACCACTTAATAAATTTTAATAAATTTAAAAGCAACCTGGTTTTTAGATTTATCTATGACCCATTTAGCATTTCATCTTAGTTCTTACAGTTAAAAAAATGTAAAGGTCTGAATAAGAAACATTTTAGGGTAATAATAAACATAAGAACCCACTTAAAGTTAAAGGTTAGACTAGAAAAATATTAAATTCTAAAGATAGTTTTTGCTAATTTATTTATGTGTTAATGACGACTTCCTGATAAATCTCAAAACATTTGGTTCTTTTTGTATCCCATATGTTATAGGGTAGTTTCCTTTTTCGTGGTATTTTGTCCGGGAAACCATTTCTTAACAGGAGAACACGAGAGAATCCGCTGGAATTTAAGAGTTGCGGTTGTATTATATTAAAGGTGCAAAGTTTGCTAATACTGCAGGATTTGTTAAAATTGATCCGAAGTGAATTTGTTAAATTTAAGCAATTCGAATTGAGGATTTTGTTGAAATTTACTGTACCGTTACAATGTATATACGATGTAGTGTGCTTTAAAATTTTAAATTTATTCTGTGGCCATTAGTGTATAATATAATAATTATAATATGTAATAATACTAATAATAATAACAATATGTAATATAATAATATAAGAGCAATAATCAAATCCTTGCCGCACTGTCACATAGTTATTAATTTAAATTCAGTTGTTACCCTTTCAAGTATTTTTGAAGTTTAAATACTCTCCAATTTCTTATGATTCTCCCTAATTTTAACTATTGAGTCAGAAATTTTTAATTCAATTTAGTAATCGTTCAATTCGAAGATTAAACTCTGTTAAATGTATACATTTGAAGGGCAGAGTACAACAATTCCCTAAGAGGCATTTTATTCAAAATTAAGTTTGGAACTTTTTGAATTTTTTTTATAAAACGACTACAGCGTCTGTTGTTATATGCTGTTATCACATATTAAAATTTATTTATACTCTCGCAAATTTGCATTTTAGTTATTTTGGAATCCTTAAACTTAATTTTCTTCAAATTCACTTGAGGCTACTTTAGGATTTCTCACACCCTACCATTTAATTTATAGCACCGAATTTGATATATCCACTCGCCAAACATCCCTCACGGGAATTTCAAGTTAATCCTGTTCCGTTTTTTATACTACAAGCTAGTGCTGTAAATGACTTTCCTGGCTTAGATAATCACAAAAACAAAATAAATTTTTTTTAATAGAATCACGAGAACTTTGGATTTGATTACTTACGTGTGTGGATATGGTTACTTACAAACCATTTTAGGTGAGCGAACGAAGTTCTTGTTCAAACTGTTTAAATAAACAAAAAATTACATATCAGCTGAGTTCTAGACTAACTTTGTACTTTGAAGTCGTGTTTAAATATTTTTCTATTTGTGGCATGTTCATTAAAGAACTTTACCATTGAACTTTCATTATTCGAAATTCTTAAAATAGCTATTTCGCGAAATGCCTGTAATATGTTAAAACTTAACAATATTTTTGTAACTGTCAATTATGTCTTGGCTTTATTTAATAAACAAAGGCTGAATGTTTTAATAGCTTACAAAATAATTTAACAAATTTTTGAATTGCATTTACAGGGTTTTACAGCAGCAAACCAATATTGTCTACAAATTTCTTGTTACAAAAAATATATGCTACGTTTTTATGTTCGAACTTTGTCAACAACTACTAATGACTAATAAAACATTTTTAAAAGATAACATTGTAAGAAACAGCAACATACAAACAAACAAACAACAGAAAATTTTTTGTCGGACATAGTTGAAAGATTTTTTATAATAAATTTCCTTTCTGCATTATAAAGACCTAATTTAAACAATTAATTGATTTCACTCTTCAGATTGGGAGTAGATATGAATGTAACATCCTTTAAACTACAATAATTTACATACAATTGGGTGAGGGCCAATTCATTTTTTTATTGAATTGATTTCTATTCCTTCTTAAATCTAAAATCAGTAAGCTTTTCAATTAATACGACCTGAAAATAATTCGTTCAGAAACAATAAGAGGATCGATTTTTATATTCAAAACATAATCTACGTTGGGTGTTTTGACACCATTTAAAGTAGGTAGGACATTTTAAATTTATTTAAAAGTCCTAGACCCATCTGTATATCAGACTAATTTTCGCTTGTTTTGAATATATGCTGAAATCAACTACAATGCATTATAAATGGTTTTGTCGCTAGCTGTATTTTGAATCCCCACAAGTAATAAACTGGAAGTCTTCTCCAAAAGAGTCATAATAACCTGGTGATCATCTGCAACGTGTAAATGGAAACCATGTTAGTAAACAAATTTACTTTATAGAAACAAACAGGTGGGTTTTTTAATCCTATATTTATGTGGAAGCGTTACTTGACCCATAGTCTCGAAATTTAAGATTTAATCAATAGAATTGCGTTAAAATATTTATATAATTGTTTTTATAAGATTTTGAGTCTAAAATCAAAGTTGAATATTAGAATTATTTTTAAACTAGTTATAAATCGTTTGAGCGATTATTTATTTTTATGTACCGACATTATTAATTATAGTAGTACTTTAGTTAATTAATGACTAAAGGCCTTCTAGTTTACTATTAATCCAATAAATTGATTAGGGATAGTTATTTATTGGTTGATATTCTTGTGTTATAACGGACAAAAGCAAATCGGTTTTTACACGATTCAAACTGATTCATGTTAAGATCTAAGATTCCGTTATTTGGATTTTTAATGGTATTATTTTGTTGTTGATATCTATCGTGCTGGCGCTCGTATCGATAGCTTTTATGATTTTGATGATGTTCCAATTCGCCTACAACCTGCTTTAATTTTGACAAGAGAGAGTAATGCTTATTGTTCAGGCTAAGCCGAGGCCTAAGTAAGTATTAATGTTCAATAGATTTTTGTAAAATGAATGTTACGAATTGGCGGGTGGGGTATTTTTTTGTAGTCGCTACAAACATTCGCCATTTTACCATTTAACTGAACTTCCAAAAGGCAAAATTCCACCCACAATAAAGATTTCTAACCTGCCAAACATCGCTTTGAAACGGTGCTTACGGTTTTACTTCTTTACCCGTCAAGAAGGCGTATTATACTTTTTCTTATCAAGACTTAATAGCTCGAGCGGTGGTCGAACCTACAATCCTTGGATTATAAAGTCAACTTGCTAACAACCACTGCTCCACCAAAGCTGACTAGCATATTTTCTTTTCGATTAGAAATAAATTCTTACAGTTCCATTAATTTTATAGTTTGGTGTAAAAACGTTATTGAATGCGATCTTGTTGATTATTATTTACCCTTTAGCTCATTGGTCACGTGTCTGGCAGGAGCCTTCTAATTAAGGGTTCTGTAATAATAAGTGAACAGCTTCAGCCCGTAAACCAATCAACGGAATTCAATTTCAAAGATTTACGGAGTCATCCTTTCGAGATATGATTTATGAATTTGGCGTCCTTTTCTAGGTCGGATGAATCTCTTTTCTTAATTGATAATCGCCTTAATGGTCCACCAGGAACCAGATATCATTCACGAAATAACATACATTCTCGAATTTCATCTAAAAAATAATGCAGGCAAGCATTGGAGTTCGTATCTACTAAATAAAAATAGTAGAGAAGTCGCGCTTTGGCTTTTCATGTTCTTTTTTTAGAATAATGAAAAGGGTATTGTAGTGCCGTAAAGTTCTTCAATACCGTTTATTAAACAGGAAAAACAGAACAAAAGTATGCTCTGCTTTCTCATTAAATCTTTTCAAATAATTTAGGTCGAAGGAATTAAACTGTGAATAAGAGAAAACCTTTATTTATATCCATCGGGAGGAAATTTTACCGTCAAAAGAAAGTCTATTCTAAAAATAACTGTGCATTTTCATTGAAAATTTATAGAAGCGCACATTGCTCAGTTGATTGAGTTGCTTTTTTATATTTTTTGTTTCAGTGTAAATTTATTTCTTAGCATATCTTATGGTTTATATAAGGGAGTAATGAAGATTGTAAGTAGTGAACTATTAGAAAACTATTTTACAGTAGGATATTAAGATACTTCTATATTATGGTATGAATACAGGAAATTCCCATTAAGGTAGCGTCGTCTAGAATAGTCCTTGCCACATATTATCAATTTCACTTAACAACGGTCAGACCTCAAGTCGTTTTACTTATGAAATTCCAAAGTGGCTCTGTGGTTGTGAACTGTCGTTCTTCTTTTATATACAAAAGCGATACATACATACGTATTTTACCGAGAAATAAATTCTACTGTTCACATTGTTGGATTCTACCTTTATAGTGGAAGTTCAATATTGGTCATCATAGATACATAGAATTATATTTACACGTTTAAAAGGTATAGCGCAAAATCATCGAGCGCTACATTTTGGAAGAAGTGGAAGAAACGTGCTAGGTAAGCATTTATATCAAAGACACTTGCAAAAATATTCATGGCAATAAATCGGTTAACTTCTTTCTTTAGTACTTTCTTTCTAAAAATCTTCCCCCGAGAAATTTATTGAGAGACCTATGGAAGACGTAGGCGGATGCCATAAATGTGCTACTGCTGCGATGCATTCTTATTAGAATTTATGGCTACAACAAAATTATAATTTTACATTTAGATTGTTTAGCAAATAAATTTTTACTAGAATTTGTTATAATTTTTGTGTAAGTATAGTTTTTTGTTTTTTTTAAGATTAATATTGTTTCAATTAGCGCGTGGCCAATTTATCATAATTTTGATATTTTTTGTATTTTTTAGGAGGGCCACTTTAATGCTACTTTGGGAAGTAACTTTGCTGAAAACTTACCGTGATATGTTTAGTATACTAAAATTTCTTTATATTAATTAAAGAAAATTGTAATTTATGATAGATACCATTATTAGGTTAATTCTAAATAGTAATAGTAATATTATTTATTTACGATATAAATTAACATAATTCCAAACTGTCAACAATTAGATCAAATGAAAGTTTATACTAATTTTTCTTCAAAAAATTATCGGAATACTTTTTTAATTTTAGTTTTACCGTGATATCTTACTTCGTAGACTCCAGCGAACTATGTCTACGTAAACAGGAAGATGGCGTCAGATACAATAATAGTATACAAATTGTTTATATAAAGTGAAATTTCTAAAATTCATTTTTTTAATTTTTTGCTTATGCACTTGTTCCAAATAAATATCACCAAAACTAATAAACTTTTTATTAATTTGATTCAATTTTTGTCGCTCCAGCAAGATATTTTATTTGTATCAATCCCAAAAACAAACATACTTTTGTTTATATATTAACAACCACCACAAATATTGTTTTTCACTAATGGAAAATGGGGCAAAGTGAGAATCGATTTAAAATTACGAAAATTCTTGGCATAAGTCTCAGGTCTTTCCCCACCATTTAAAGCAGATACTGCCCAGATATCTTAACCTAACCTTACGTTAACTTATTTGACTTTTGTTCTTTACATTAGCTCTGAAGAGCAGAGTAAGAAGGGAATTATTATATTTTATTGCCCCAGTTCTACCTCACATAATCGTTCAGTACAAATGTTCTATGCGGTCGTGACTTTTTATGTTTTTTGGACGCGATGGTAAGGACGTACAAAAGGTAGACTACACAATTGAGCTTGACTGATTGAAAATATAGACAAAAGGCTATGACAGTTCGAGCTGCGGCAAAGTCATTCCACTTGTCTTTAGCAACATTAGCTAAACTTGGACGCAGGATGGACTTGGATGATTCAAGGCAGTTTTCTAAATGTAATTAGAATTAGAACGTCTACTAGAAATGAAAAAGCGTCTATTTGGATTGACTAGGAAGGATTTTAGGACAATCGCTTTTCAGTTCGCTGAGAGAAATAACATCCCAGAGAATTGGCTCGTAGGCTTTCTGAAAAGCCACGCGAATGTGTATTTTTAAACACTTGAACCTACTTCAACAGGAAGAGCTACGGGATTAAATCTCGTCTCTATTGGAGCACTTTTACATTTGACGGAAAAATATAATTTTCCCCAAAGTCCAATCTTTAACTGAGGCCAAACAAGCATCTTAATCAAACAGTAAAGATCATTTAAAAAAAAGGAGAAAGCAAGTTGGGGACCTCAGTTCAGCAGAACGTGGAACCTTGGGACAGTTAAGTTTTGCTTCGGTGCCTCAGTAACTTAAGTCCCACTTTTGTTCTCATTTCCACGGGTCAGATATAACTAATTATATTTGAGGTTGGGCTCCCACCTGTAAGTTTGATCATCTTCCCCACTCTTCAGGTTGGATACAGAGTAAAATTTTTGTGATGTAGCCTTTATGTGACTATTAAGCAGCCTTTACACCCAAGATCAAGGTCAAACTAGCTAAAAAATAACCCAGAAAAGGTAGTCACGATCCACGACGTATTAGACTTTTCGTTGTTTATATTATAGTATTTTCGCTGCAACACCCCTTAAAAGTAAAGGTTCTAGAGCTACTTCGGATCACAGGAATCTCTGTACACAAGTCATAGGGTGATCCGAATAGCTTCTGGAACACAACTAGCTGGTGGCATGGGGTTTCCCATTGGCCTCATCTCAATTCTCCTTCATAGGATTCGACTCTTTAGCGAGTACTCTCAGGCGCCATAAGAGACCGTTTCCTAGGTAAGAACCAGATCCACCCACACAGGTTCTCATGTTAGCAGAGCTTCCTCTTTAGCGAGTACTCTCAGGCGCCATAAGAGACCGTTTCCTAGGTAAGAACCAGATCCACCCACACAGGTTCTCATGTTAGCAGAGCTTCCCTTGCAACGTTTATGAGTATCCGATGAGATACACTTGCGTGCAACTCTACCACACATTTTGTCCTGGCCTGGGTCACCGGTGCCCAGATGCTTGGGATTGGATGTGCCGATACCATTTCTATGGGTAACTGCCGTGTGGTCTGCTCCACTCACCCTAACCAGGACCTTCTTCAAATCGGCATCTAGAAATTGCCATAGAAATAACGGTATATTACATCGCCCCGATATATAATACCGATGGCTCGGCTGAGAAACACTAAAGAAAGAAGAACAGGAGAAAAAGCCATTATTACCAGCTCCGCTTACTTGAAGGTACTGAAAGACAAACAACAACAAATGCGTGGGCCAAATTTAATAGAACAATCTAATGCCTAGAAAAAACTTTTCTGTCTAGTGGAATTTTGAAACTACTTGAAGAAATTGATTTGGGCAATTCTTCTGGAGCTGAAAGTTGGGTTGACAACAAGACATCTGACTCGAATGATGAAAAGCTACCAAAAATGTTCGAGTCAGAAGTTGAAAAGCTAGAGTATTATTGGAAGAAAACTATGTGCTAGCAAAATTCACAAATGAGAAGATTAAAAACCAATTTCTTCCAAATTCTTCTCATTTTGGATAAGTATGAAATTCAGGTCAAATTTATGAAGTTGTAATAGACTTAATAACACATAGACATCTTCATATTCCCGAAAGCACACGATACCAGTGTGGTGAGAAAACAAGTTAAAGGAAAATTTGTGTCAGCTCAGAGCCTAAGATACGAAAAAGTAAAGTTTTGTTAAGTTAAGGTTAGCTTTGCGAACTGCGATTAACTTTAGCCCAGTTAGTACGGCAAAGTGAAACACATATAGCTGCCTCTTGAAGACACTACTGTGCCCATGCTTTACTTTCTAGTACGAGTATGATGGATTTATTTGTCATGGTTGCCAAGGTAAACTTGAATTTTTGCGAAGCGCTTCTTCTAGTTACATTCTCTGCATTCAGGTTTTTGAGTGTGCCTTTACTTATTAGTTTATTTTTGGACTTGAAGTCATTTGTTTCTTACTCGGTTTGATTCATAGAGTTTTTAACAAGAATTGTTGGGCAATTCATTTAATCCAATACACAGTGGGTTTGGCGACAAATTGGACGCAGTTTGGTATCAATACCTGCTGACAACTTCAGCCCAAGACAGACGCGCGTAAATAACTACCTAGTGCAAAAGTTCAATCGATATACGCCTTTTAGGGTACTTTTTTTGTACATTCGTGATTTTCACGTTTTAAAAAAAGAAAGACGCAGATGGTGCAAGTTCGTGGTTTTTAACCGTGTTATGCTGTAATTTAGTGTAATGGTCTATAAAATAAATATCAACACGGCATCAAAATATAGATCTGCTTTTAAAACATGTAGTTTGCGACTGTATTGTTTAATTATTAATATTTTTGGGTACTGTCAGCCAATTAAAAACTTGTTAGTTTTTTAGTATATACCTATATTTCGATTATTTTTACAATCTTCGTCAGGGTATAACTAATTATAGTACACATATGTGTTAAATGAACTCGAAAGGTTCATTTAACACATATGTATACTTTAATTAGTTATACCCTGACGAAGATTGTAAAAATAATCGAAATACAGGTATATACTAAAAAACTAACAAGTTTTTAATTGGCTGACATGTAGTTTGCTTTTAAAAGTATACATCTACAGTATGAGCGAAAAGTAACTCCATCAAAGGTGCCTGGGGAATTTTGAACTGATGTGTATTATAACACCTGAAAATTATACAAAATAATCCTTTGACAGCGGTAGTTGTTATTAATTTCATATAATAATTTTCTGGTGTTTTAAAACACATTTCAAAGGTACCTTTGATGGAGTTACTTTTTGCTCATACTATATTTTAAAGTACTGCTATTAAGATATGTAATTGAAACAAACTGCTAAAAGCTGTACAAATCGTAAGTAAGCATACGTTAATAATATATTGTGAAAGCTGCAGTTGCACTTAAATAGAAGTAGTATTACGAAAGTCTTGCCGTGGAAGTAAATAAATGAAATCAATTTTTAAAACGCTTTTTCAGGTTCAAACTTCTATTGCTAAAAAATTATTTTCAAGAGAGACATCGATCAATCTTTAAACTAGGTACATTTTTGTATTAGTTGTTTAAGATAGAGTAAGACACGTAGCGTATTAAGAAAAATGTATTTTTAATAAGGTAATAAATATATCGCAAGCGATATAATAATCCATCGACAATCAAGTGGTTACCAGATAAGTTTTAGTAAAATATTTTTAAGCCTTAGGATTAACTGAACCTAAAACCAATTTTCTAACATATATTTACATTTAAATTAAAAATTCTAAATAAATATAAAATAAAATGGTGCAAGCTTGATCTTTATTGAAGTTCATAATAAAAGCATTGAACCAACCAAAAATAGTACGGTGAAAAAAAATTACATTTGAATTAGCATGTTCAGGAAGTTTTTCAGTATATGGGGACTTTTACACAGATTCTATCCATCAATACAAGTTAGGTTAATGTGACAGTTGACTGCTGATCGGTTTTGTTGATTGTACTTTAAAAGTTGTAGTTGGTTTTGCTTTCCTATTGGTTTTTATCATTGTTAACACAACTGCATGTCCATTTTGATTACTTTATTACTTCATAGTTTATGAAAAAAAATTCATTTAAAGCTGTATTTAAATTTAATTTGTTTAATCTTGTGTGAATACGTTCATTTCAAATTAATATTTAATAATTGAAAAAAGTGAATATAATTTAATAATAAATAGTATAAATAGGCAGTGTAACGAAAACAAATATAAAAATAAAATAAATTATTATCCGTCGCCCTAGTCCCAAGTAAGTAACTCAGAAAGATAACTAATACATGCATGAAAGATAAACTGGCTTCAATAGTTAATTTTATTAAAATCGCAAAGCAATCGGAATTAATGGTATACAAATAATACAAATTAATAGTTTACATTAGTCAATTAAATGTCAATAAGTAATTCATTGATCACAAATGATTCGTAGTAAAATGAAAATTTATAATAATAAAACAATATTCAATTGTCACAAAATAGCTGCAGTTAATTACCATCGATAACGTCAGTTATAGGTTTAATAGGTCAATTTTAATTAAAATTGTGGCAGAATACGTCAGTTATGGTAAGGTTCTAAATAATTTATGTAAAGTTGCTAATTATATTTATGTACATAGATAAATCTACCTATAAAATATGAATTATCGTTAATAAGAATTAATTTTGCACTATTAGAATGGTAAGTAACCATTGGAAGATTTCTCAAAAACAAAACATCAACATTGCAAGCTATTTTAAAAATAAAAAAAATAAAAAATAATTATTATATTCTTTTTATATATATATTTTTATCACTGAATGGCAATTAATCTCGCTTCTTTTAAGATGCTAATCTTTAAAAACTTGAAAAAAAACTGTTATTTACTTCAATATTATATTTTTATAACACTAGCAAATGATTATTTGAAGTTATTCTTATGGAAGTTCTATTAACGCCACTTTTTTAATTCATTTTTACTTTGAGTTGCAGGAGGAACACATCCCTCCCTTTTGTAAATTAAAGTAACTAAATTGTTTTTGGATTCTATTTCTATTAGAACATTAGAACAATACACCTTTTATTTGTCACATAAAATCTAACTATGAATTACAATTACAAAATTATACTAAAATCCAAAATTAAAAGGATAGAAAGCAAGCCCTTATTTCCTTGATCTTCAAAATCTATAACGCTATAGGCCTAAATACAAATAAACTTCAAAACCTTAACACTAATTTAAACTCCATCTGTTCCAAATTAGTTGGTACATTTGCAAACTTTTGCTTTGATTAATTGTTATCCATAGCTTTTTTAAAGTTGATATTTAACTGTATTAATGAAAACTTATTGGGATTACGTTTTTAATCAAGTCACCTAGGTAAGTAGATGTCCATCTGTCTATCAAAGCTAACTGATAGAGAATAAGAGAAAACTGATGTTTTTTAAAGTGCACCAGGTGTGCCAGAATTTAGAAAATTTACAAAAAATAAGTGAAGGGTTTATGTATAACTTGGTCAAAACGTGAAATGCGTAGTGGCACTCAAAATGATATGCATAAATAAAAAAAATGCAACGAAAAAGTAGTCTTCTCACAAGTCAATGCAGCATTCAAGCTGTACTAAAAGTTAAAAGTTGTCTAAATATTAACCAAAATATTTTATTATTATTTAGATTTAATCTTTTTTTGTTAAATACATCAATATAATTAATGTTATAAGTATATTTCATTAATAGCTTTTTTTATTTCCCATATATTATATGTAAATGTGACAACTATGTTGGAACAATATTCAAGTGCTAAATGTGACTATTATGGAACGTAGGGAGTAATAATTTAGTTTATACATGATTAAAGGCTGCTTTATCTTATTAAGAACCTGCACTGCATGTTTAATTAATGTTTTATAATACTTCATACCATCTATACTTCTGTCCATTACTACTGATTATGCAACAAAATCTACATATATCCAGTTTACGATTATGAACACAGATCTGCAGAGCATGTTTTTAGCAATTTCAAAGCAAAAACTTAATCTGAATAAGAGAATCTTACAATATTCATCTGAGCAAACTGTTATCACACAAATCTCCAACAATACGTCATATCCACAGTATTTGTGTGCATCTAAATATTAATTGTATTCAATTCAATCAAGGACACCGATTTTAAAATTAAGGTTATGTACCCCTCTTTATATCGTAAACACTAATATCTAATATATGATATAAATGATATTTACCGATTAATCTATATGAAAATCAATTATTTTAATTAGGGCAAGTAAATATGAAGGCAATATATTTAGGTAAATGGGTCAGATTTTAATGACAAGAATATTTAGGGCAGAATATTTTAGATGGTTTACAAAGCTACAAACAGAATGTAATGCAATACTTTAAAATATATTTATACCTACATACGCTTACACAGGTTACAACGGTCAACAGGTAACTGTACGTAATCTCATCCTTAATGAAAACCATCCTTCAAAGATTATTTAATTAGTATAATAATAATTTAATTTAAGACACCTACTTTACTTTTCGCAATCTAATTACATGTTTGAAGCGTGTAATCGACTGTTGTTCTAAAACTAAATTAATTTTTAATTCCACACTAAAGTCTGATGTGATAGCTATTAAGTCGTACTTGAATTTTAGAGTATTAGTAGATCATAAAAATTGTAAGGTGAAATAAGGTTCTGGACCTAGAATTTACGAGGTTATAAGAAAACCTATAAACAGAAACAACGTCCATTAGAGATGCTCATATTTGTTGGAATGAAAAAGCGTGTGACTGAAAGAAGGTTTTCTCTTGGCGATACGGGCTTTACCTTATTTGCAGCTTAAAAGGAAATATGTACCTACTAGCTAAATTTTAGGTATGAAAAATGAAATTTCTGCAGAGTAAACAACATAGAGTTCCAAAACAAAATTACATCTACAAGATTTTCTGCCTACGTTTAAAACAAAAAGAAAAGTTATCCATTTGTATTGCTTTAAAGTTGTTTCAAAGCATACAAAAAGCGTAAAATTTGTTAGGCTGTATGAAACAACTTTTCACCTTTATTGTTTTTGCGAGACATCTCACTGTCGCTCATCCTGTAACTAAAAATCAGTTCTAGGCATATGTCTCTATATCTCTGTTCCAAGGCCGTATTCAAGGGGGGGTTAAGGGGTCTGAGCCCCCCCCCAAAACTAAACTTAATACTAATAAAATAACAAGAAAATAAAATTATTTTTCTATTCTGCTTCTCTCTGAAAATAAATTTCCCCAGAACCCCCCCGGAAATAAATTTCTGGCTACGGCCCTGCTCTCTTCTACTTGATTTCAGAATGCTGATTGATCATTAACGGCGAAAATAGTATTTTTAATTGTCTCTAAAGAACGTCTATTATCAAGAATCGTTATGATCTTATATTACTTATTATCTTCATTGAATTAGTATTTGCTAGTATTTACTGATGTGTAAATAAATAAATAAAATTTATTTTTGTGTTACTGTAGTGATAGAAGACACTTATTTTGTACTTAACGGCTTATTTAGCTTAACTTTCTGGGTTCCGGGGAGTCAGTTTAATAATAATTTAGTTTTGTAGACAATTTTATAAGTGAACTATTGTTTAACGTGTCAATCATTGTGCAGCATTTCTGGGTTTCGGGGAGCCAGTTTAATAATTTACTTGTATAGAAAATCTAAGTACTTAAAACACTAATTAATGTCAATTATTGTCCATCAATATTCCAATCGCGATAGAATTTACCAAACATTCTAACCTCACACTCATCCTCATATTATATTGTTTGTTTTTGAATTTAATTAAAACTAACTTTATTTCAATGCTAGCCGTAACATTGTTTGGGTAAGTGTAAACTACTATGGTGCTTTGAATTGCTTCTTCTAATTATTTTGTGCTTGAAGGCTGACTTAGCTCCACTTTCTATATCTCAGGTGTTAGTTTCATAATAATTTGTCTTATTTTTGTAAATATAAATAGAAACCGTGCTTAGAATTGATTTTTTATATTAGTTATCTTGTGCTTAATATTTGTGTATTATAAATAGTTCTGAGTATTTTTTCCGTTATGAAGTCTGATGGTTATACCTTCGACAATGAAAGATCGTAAATGTCATATACAATTGTAAACGCAAACTCCTTGCGTCTTCAAGTACATTCCAAACACATCCAAAATTGGCCATCATAGATCTTTTGTTTTCGAAGAATTGCAGTAGGTGTTCATTTTGGAACTAAATATTATACGCAGCACTATGTTCTTGCATTCGAGCCGTTCTGTTTGCTGTTTGCTTCTATACTCTGGCGTTAACTGAGCTCGGCTTCGTTTCATTGGGTTCGGTGGGTTGTAACCTCTCAAAAACAAGGGCCACGTTAAACCGTCAAATTGTAACATCGATATTTTACACAAAAAAATGCCCCGCCACTTTTTCTAACACAAAACAAATTTACATTAACTTTCAAAAGTTCTTACGCAAGCTGCACAACACAAAATATTCAATACTTACTGTACAACTCAAGATTGCCACGGCTTGAGATCTTATCTTTACAAATTTAATTTCAGGTCGTAGGTTTTGTTTCCAATAGCTCACTAATTATAAAAGAATAGATAAAGGTTTATGACACAAGAAAATACATATTGTTAGGGCGCCATCTGATTAGGAAAGTCCAGTAATTTTTATAAAAATATTGACTCGATACCAGTAACTAGAAACTGGAATTAGATCTAATAAATTTAATTTAATTCTAATTAGTCAAAAATCGATTATGTCAAAGTTAGGTTGAATAAAATATTTAAAGACTTTCATAAATATATGGTTCTGTAATATTCAGAGTTTCATAGTTTCAATAAGAAGTTTATTTAAAACCAGCAAAATAAAAAACTTTCATATAAAGCATCGTAGTAAACAATAATAAAAATAATAAGTCAATAATACTTAATACAAAAAGATAATTCTCTTATATTAACATTGACAAAATAAAATTAATAAAGTCACAATACCTTCTTCAATTAAGTTACTTCAACATCACCTTACAAAGCAATTAATACAATATTGCTTTTTAAATCTGAACAAGCACAAGAAGAATCTGGAAAACACCCTAATTTCTTAACCATCCTAAATCCTTAAACCAAGGAATTAAAGTTCGGTATAACTGTCTTTTTGTAGAACTGATTTTTAATTAACTAAAACAACCATTCTATTGTTAGCTATTAAAAATATTCTATTTAAACACCACTTGTTAATAAAGTTGGTCGTGGAAATGTTTTTCTTTATTACGTAAAACACTACACATAAGTGCACCATTCAAAGGTTATTTAGATTTAAAACTTCCATATTATAGCGATTTTTAAATTTAATCACTTAAATTTCTACAACTTTAAAGAACGGGAAACTTTATAATTTGGTTAACTTATTAACCCCAAAAAGTCAGCGATAAATTGAAGCAAGTGAGCTTCCGATACGATAGCGGAACTAATCGCACAAAACGGTAGTAGTATAACATAATTATACTCTTAAAGACGGTAACTTTATTCATATTAAAAACTGTAGTGTCCAGAATAAAGATTAACATAAACTGTACCTGGGGCATCTCTCCAAGAGAGAGCCCCAGGAAAACACGAAAAACTATCTTCCATTCGGCCCGTCTATCTACTTGTTTACAGTTCTAGATTCTCTAGTCAATTCTCTAAACTAAAACTATTTCGGGGTGGTATGATTTTTTAAGGAGGCGAAACTTTTTAAACAGTCCAATAGAAAAATAGCGGGGTTTTTGTCAGCCAACGAAACACGTTTATGTCATTTGTTCGAACACATTCCTAACTAAACTGAAGGAAATTCTCTTTTGAATTTATACGTACAAAACTGAAGCTGATAACACAATTAGATGGTGTCTAGACAGCTCGTTCGAGAAAATTCCTTTTGGTGGTAAATTGTTTACCAGTAAAATGTTTTAAAGCTATGAATTTGAACTTTCATACGTTTTAACTTTAAGGAGATTTTTGTTAACGCCAATCTTAGATTTTAGCCCTTATAAGCTCGGAATTAAAAACAATTTTGTTTTTCTAGAACCTTCTATTTCTCGGGAAATAATCTTTTAACACTGCAAAAGCGGTGTTTTTAAAAGGGAATCTGCAGATTTTTCTAGAAGCAAATTTTATCGATATAGGAATGTTTCGTTTAGATGACCCTTGATATTTTAAATGACTTTATTTTATGCAGAATACCAACGTATTTTTAAATCAAGAAGAAATATACAATAATATGCAGAACCACACTAAGGGTTTTTATCAATTATTCAAACAAAATTGCATTTTTCGGAAGTTAAAAAAACGAACCGTTACAGGGTGAAGCTCATCGCGTCTTCTTTTTTTTTTTGTTCTGTGGTCTAAAGAACAATTGAAACTGTTACGTCAACTGGAAACAGCGAAGGACTTCGTCTAAATATAGAATTATAGTATCGTAAGAGAGAGATAGAGAGACACCTTGAATTTATATAAAACTTTAACAAAGCATTTAAATATTGCGAAGAGTGGTGTTCGACAAAGTTTTATGAAAATAGTACTACTTTGAGAAAAAAAACGGCTTTTTGTCAATTACTTTATTTTCGTTTGTTGATTGTATTTGTAAATTTTATTTTAATAATTTAAAACATTTCTTTATCTGCCAAAATCGCATATTTAAATATGCAGATGAATGAATCTTATATATCATGTTCATAATTTTGTACCTCCATTTGGGTGCACATTGGATAAAATGAGATAGGTTAACATCACGTTCTCTGGGGATTTCATTTTACTGCAATCGATGTAATGTTTTTGAGAAGATTTCAAAGAAATGATTCTTTGGAGGATGTAACAAAAATGATGCAGTAACTCATCTTCACATACATAATTATTTTTTTAGTGATTTAGCAGTGACTAATCAAAAAGTTAACCAACTGCCGTATATTAAATTCTATTGAAATTAAATCATTATTTTTCAGTTATTATAAAAGATATATAAATGTTTTATCGTTGAACGCCTACAGGGAAGATGCATTTAATGGGCATATTTTTTCTGAAATTCTAAAAGTTAGGTTAGGTTTAATAAACTAGAAGGTCTTATTTGCGATTTTGGAAAATATATCTTCTATTTTAATAATACAATACAAACATTCCAAACTAAAATTTTAATGTGACGATAAATGCTAAATATGATTTACAACTTTATACTTACGTTACATTTTCATACAGCGGGCATGGGTAGGATTCGGTGAATGCAGACAAGTACTAGCCTTTTTTATTTAAATAAAACAACAAAGAGTTTCATAAATCATATATATTCAACAAATTAAAAATATATCAATTAGAAATAGTCAATAAATCAAAAAGAAATTTAATCAGCAGTAGATCAAGGTAAGAAAACACCAGTAAATATGTTTTAACAGTCGTTCAAAATCAATAATCAAATACTCAAAACAAGATTAATTAGTAAATGTTATTAATAATGATCAATTGCACATAAGCTAAAAAATCAGATCAGTAGTCCTAGGCAAAAAAATAAAAGGGATAAACGTTGTCTTCGTAAAAACGAAGGTTTATCAAAATAGGAGTTCAAGTGAATATTTGTCAAAATATCCCTAATATCAAATCCTAAAGCTGGGGACAATATGATTAGAATTTTTAAACAATAAAATAATTTACATGTTTACAAAATCTAAGCTATTTTAGATAAATAAACGGCCGTATAATGAATAACATCGTCTAATACTGCCTCAAATTCTTAACTACAAATTCTAAATACATTGAACAGAGTTATTTATTAATTGTAGAGTAATTGCTTTGAAGTATTGCCAAATTAACAATTTTATAAATCAGATTTAATTATCCTAAAAACTATTTATTTAACGTTAAATCTCAGGTATTACTTTTTTGAAAACGAAAATATATTGCGTAATTCATCATCTCTGTTATGTTGCAAGGACGAATGAAGTTTTTAATAAACAGGAAACAAAGATCCTAAAAAAGAAACTGAAGAGTTTGTCAAAATCAACCTTGAGAGAGACAGATATAAATTAGGAAACTTTTACATGAAATTTCTATTTCCACCAAAAGAAATTATTATTATCCTTTAACATGGTATAAATCTGTTTAACAATTGCAAGTCTCTGTGTATTACAGCGTTAGAATAATAAAACCCTGAAACTCATAAACCTGTAACATGAAAAAACACTATTCAATAATATGATCCTGGTTCATGTCAGAAATTCATTTTTGCAATTTCAATTTGTTCTTCTCTTTATAGGGATGGAGACCGCACATGTCATGCTCATTCACCATCTACATACTCTTTTTATACACATGTTTTTTTTATTTTTTTCTGGTTACCGCTTAATGTATAATGCATGTCTGCTCTTTGCCAAAAGAGAATTCTCTGACGGATACTGATATTTTAATCAAAAAAGAAAATTTTTTGAAAGAAAACTAATTTACTTAAACGATGAAGGGTTATGTTCTGTTTTTTGTCTTTGTTTATTGTTTCTGTAATAAAGGGGGGCGTAAAAACGAATATATACAGAGTTTGCTGCCATTTGTGAGCATTATCTAGCTCGCAGCTTACATAAATGTCTTATGTCAAAATTTTGTTGTGTTTTATTTGGTTTCTGCAATATTATAACTTACACGGACATGTTAGCACCATCGCAGAAAATAGCTTTACTGCAATTTTACTGCAATAAATCCTTGGTATGAGATGAACAGGCGACATTTTATCCCGACGTACGTCACAACGTATAGCTGTAACGTAAAAATAATATTGCATATTTATTCTGATTTAAATTCATTATTCCTTTGATGTGAATGTACAAAAAAAAATGTAAATATCTGGCCGATAGATCATTTCTCTTGAATACGTTTAAGTGCTTTTTGACGCTTTAATGATGAGTTAATTTAATGTTAGAAATGTAAAGCGAGAAATTTTTTTTCATTATTTGTACGGTATTTATTGTTAGTAACTGTTCAAATAACTACAAAACGTTAACATTAAAGATTATTTAAGAGGATACTCTCTAGATCACCACGATTCACACACAGTCTTATGTACCGATTGAGTAGATTGCAACCTGAATACAGTAATGGTCCAGAATGTAGACTGTTGCAGATCAGACTTCTCCTTTTGAATAGTTATTTTGTACTTTTTTTAGTTTTATTTAATATTTAATCAAGTTTACCTTGGCTACCATAATATAATAAATTATATCTTGTATCACTCGTAAACTAGTGCAAATAATTTTTTTTGTGTTTTTTAAGAGTCATGTTTGCTTTTCGAATTGATAAAAATAAAATCTTACTGTTGTACTTAAAATTAAATTAATCTAATAAAAATTTTAATACTTTTGGTGATATTTATTTAAAAGTAGTGAACAAGAATAAAAACTTCAACCAAACCAAAATTAAATATATGGAATAATTTTACTTGCAATCGCAAACTTTTATAATAGAGAATACCTATAAAATGGGTATTAAACAAAAAAATTGATGCAACTAGTAAAAATAGTTCCATAGAGTGTAGGAAATAACATTTCATAGTATAGAAGATACAACAATAGGAGTAAAATTAAAACTAAGCAAGTATTTCCATAATCTTTCAACTTGAGTCACCAATTATGCCAATATTGCAGGAACAAATTTAACTATCATCATTGGTGTCACGCGTTTTAGATATGGTAAAATAAGTATCAAGGTCGTGGGCACGCTTGATCACTGCTTTTTCTGAATACAAATTTCGCCATTGCCAGAATCGCCAGAAGTTGACCAATGTAACTTGTATTTCAATATTGTAAAATACTGATTGCCTGATAATAGACGTAATTAAATACTCTACTAATTATAATTGAACAAAAATATTCTGACATGTTTACTTGGAATTGCTGACTTTTGAATGTGCCTACGGTTAGAGCTGACTACTCCAAAATGCAGGTCCACCAAATATTGAAAGGATGTATCGAACAAACAGAAGTCCTGTGCACTGATTCAGTAAGTAGCCAGCAGTATTTTTCTTTTTTTCCAAATAAAATAACATTTTGTTTTAAATAAAGTGACTTAGTATTCTTAACTAATTAACATTTCGATTTTAGCTGGTTTTTCACCATTATGGCATTATTACTTATTCGAATATATAACACTATATTAGAATTAATATATGACTTAATACGTATATTTTGTAATCGTATATAATATTTAAGAATTCTATTGGAATTATATAAACTATTCTATTCTATAAACTATTAGAATCATTTGGGGTTGACCAATTTTGTGGCGTCGTCCATGAGCTTTTATTGAGTTTTTCTGTTAATAAAGTTATTTTTAAAGCATCGAATAATAAAACTAAATATATAAATTGAATAATGATAAAGATGAACGCTTTGCCGCCCCAACCCAGTTATCCCTGTGATAAGTTTTTTGACACCTCTTGCTGAAAACCCTTTGTTGTCTATAAAACGGGGGTGGCTAATTAAGAAACCGTAGCAGCCTTTAACCATAGTTATAAATGTCGGCTGCCAGCTAACTAGTGTGAGGTTCTGGGTTTCACAGGATGTTTTCTGCAACGGACCGCAAGTGTCGTCTAAAATAGCTGTAAAATCTACCGACAATACCTGTAAAGGACTACACATTTGGGACTACTTGCA
Source organism: Agrypnus murinus (assembly GCA_929113105.1). Classification (NCBI taxonomy): domain Eukaryota; kingdom Metazoa; phylum Arthropoda; class Insecta; order Coleoptera; family Elateridae; genus Agrypnus; species Agrypnus murinus. The sequence continues at coordinate 123,157,364 of OV816030.1, forward strand.
ATGTGATAGACTTTTCTTAATAAAACAACCCAGCAAGAAACGAGCCATATATAATACACATAAATATTAAGCCTTCAAATAAAATATAGAAAGATTTATTCCGATGATAAACAAAGTGTAAGAAACGGAATTAGAAGAGTAAAAAAAGAGATTAACATATTGTAGGTGTACAAACAAATATGATAATGAATTCATACGAGTGTTAAATTTATCAGTAACTTGTTTATGTATCAAAAATTAAATCAACGTACGGGTTCACCTATATTGTACAATCGGAAATGCCTAGGCAGATAGTAGTTATACAAAACAAGTTGAACGGGCACACTCGCAAGAATAAATTCTAACAATGTTTATATGGACAGTTTAGTAAATTTATAATATTTAGTAACATTTATAATATAATTACTAAATACTACTCACAAGGTGTCACGTTCCCCAATTTTTAATATTTCCTTGATTCTTTGGAGTCAAGTTTCCTGCAAAAAAAAAGAAAAGGAATTTTCTTAATTGTATAAGTGTGCCTACCTAACTTTATTTATTTTGTTCTTGAAAATACTTTTCAGATTTTTCTTTTAGGGGTGTTTTCTGATATTTTTTCCCTGAGTATTTTTGTTATCTTATTATAAACATTGTCAGCCATTTCTACTCTCTCTTTAATCTTTTGGTGAGGAGGTTTTACCAACTTAGTTTTATGAGGAAATTTTTATCTCTTTTGATAATGCGTAGACAGTTTAAAATTTTGAATATTCTTTCCTACTGAACCTTTGACCTAAGAACATCTAGGTAATGAGTTTTGCTATTTTTTGAATTTTTCTAGATTCTTTTTGATTTTTCTTTGAGATCTATACAGTAGCTATTATTTGATTTTTTATTTCTAAGCCTCTTTTATAACCCACATTTTTACATCTATATTATTCAGGGTTAATCGGTCTAATTTATGAAGACTTACATGCTGAAATTGATTTAATTCTGATCATGGAAATGGTTGCTCGGTTATAAGCAAGATCTACGAGATCAATTAAATTAATCTTTTTCCTGCTATTGGGATTTCCGCTGATGGTGATTCACATCCGGTTGAAGACACCTGAAGACCACAAGCAGTTTCGCAGCCAGGAGTCTTGTTGTGCTTGCTTCTTAATTCAAGATGCTGTTTACGTCAGCCTTGGCATCTTAGCTCTGTAATAATTTATGGTAAAATTGAGAGTTTGTAACTTATAAGTATTACAGAAGTGTTGCGGTTTACTTTATCTTATTATTCTTAATAAATTTAATTCTTACCTTCTGCGTGATCAAACTTTTGATTATAGTGTACTTGGTAGTACCTGTTTGTAATTTTTTTCCTCTGGGTACTGATATTGCTGGTACGGCGCCTTATTGAGCAAGCTTGCCTGAAACTATTACAGGTTATTATTATATGATCTTTTTACTTTTATTATACATGTTGTTGGTAAAGATTTAAGGTTAGGAATTGAGTTTATGTATACTTATCCATTATTTTGTTTCCTACCTCACCTCTCACAGTTTCCAACAATTTATTCAGTCTTTTTGCACACTCCTGTTCACTAAAAGTTGCACTTATTATTATATTTTGTTATAAGTATTATTTTGTGTAACCTTCAGCAGCAAAACTTCATTATTGACACTTTTTATCGATTTATTTATCAGAAAATCTTGTATATTTATTACACTGGCTGTTATACATAATTGTGGGCATTTTTCATACTTGTATTGTGGATATTTTTTCTTAAATTATTAATGCAGTAGGGTTACCCAATTTTTTTGTACCTTTGGTGATTATTGTTTGTGATATACTTTTTACTATTGTTATCTCTAATTTATACTATTTACTTATTATACTTTATTAAAACTAAATTTTAATTACACGTTTTTACATGATCGTGTTGCCTTTTTGTTATGTTTTATGTATATGGTCATTCCCATTCTTTCTGGGTTTCTAGAATGGCGCCCATGCAGCAAATCGTTTATTTCTAGTAGCTATCACCGACGAACCAACCTACCAGCTCTCCTTTTAACCTTGAGCACCGTTGGCAGTAAAGGTAAGTACTCACAGCAGCGGATCCGCAGGCGGATGTCTACGATTGGTCGGATTGAGCCAAATCGACTCAAACCGCTCAATCGTATGATATTCGCCTGCGGATCCGCTGCTGTGAGTACTTAACATTGTACATCGTGGCTACTAGGATGTCACAAAGGGAACAATCATTTACAACAGAAAAATCATATAATACCATAATCACATTTATACAGTGTTTGATAGATGTTTGTATAATTTGACGTACAGATGAGTTCAATTACAAACAACTCACGATACTGTTGCGTCTTTTAGATGTTGTAGGTTGTAAAAATACTCCTGTTGGAGTCTCGGAAGAAATGCCACCAACAAAGCGGAATGTTGCTTAAGAGCGACAACAGCAAGCAACCAAATTCCAGATAATACGTTTATACACCAAATGAATATTAAAAATACTGAAAAGATCGATAAAGAAAAAGACCTGCAGTAAACAAACCAAATTACCAAATATATACATTAATATTATAATAATTAAGCTAATTAAGCTATCAATAAATTATCTCTGCATAAAATAATGCAACCATAAGAAGTGAAATAAAATACAGTAATTTTTACAAACCTTCACAGTACGTGTTAATAAACCTCAAAGTACTATAATGAAAAATTACCGCAGGCTTTCAAATCAAACGGAAAGTCAGCGCCGAAAAATCACATTAAGTCCTCTAAAATACCTTTTCAATAATTTCAACAAAAGCAAAACGTAATTCACAAAGGCGATGAAGATACAACATTCTAGAACATTCGTTTGCACTTAAACCAAATCGAATTAGGAAGTAAGACGTTTAATCAAAACATGAAACATTTTCAACAAACGTTGAGACTAACAACTAAAATAAGGACAATGCAAAAATCCTCTAAGAATGTATACAGGATGGTCATAAATCCAAGCAATACAGGGTGTCACGAAATCAACACGTAACACCTTCCAACCAAAAGGATTGATAAGCCGTGCTTTCACAGTCCCTGAACATCGACATCAAGCTAGCTTTCCCCATTTTGTTCTACGCGAGGTTTCTGACTTGCTGAGCTGGCCTTAGTACACCGAATCGGATCACGCGGAAGCATATGTCGGCACGGATAACTGTTTAGGTAATACCTGAATAACGACGCAATGAATGACAATAACGCAAGTAAATCAACGGTTATGCTGATTGTGATATAATGACTTAATTAAGTTCGCTATTCTTGAATAATCTAGCTAATATGTTTGGGCTATAATAATACTATATCTGAAGATCTTGCTCTACTCAACTTATTATTATTATTATATTATTTATATTTTTAGTAGTATTTTGTATTTTATGTAGCTATTATTTAATTGTTTTTATAAACATTTTTTTCTTGTTCATAAAGCTTGTAAAGCTTCAAAATGGTTTCCAAGTAAATTGTATTGAGAATTACACATCATATTCGTATTAGTCGCAGATGTGTTTTATAAATATTGTCAGTATCGGATTCAAGTTATATTAAAGTCGACCCTTGGCTCTTATTAGGAAGGATACCTCATGCGAACCCCAACCTCACGACTAACTAGTTGGCTAGAAGCCGACAGAATTCATTGCGGATGATAGTTGGTTATCGATTTTCCATTTAACGACTCTCTTTCTCTTGGGTAACGAGGATCGAATGGGATTTCCTCTCTATCAACTCCAATCTACCCACAATCTTCCACCGACCTCATTGCTGAAATGACTTTATTTTTATTTATGTTTAACCGATGCTGCTCGTTATTATGACGGATACTATTTTACAGAAGTATAGATAGCCTTCTGTCGGTTGAATTTGAGCCGATTCAGAATGTTCAAAACGCCGATTTTCAATACAAGAAACCAAAACGTGAAATAATGTATTTCAACCCTACTTATGATATTTCGCAATTTATTTCGTACTATTGTTTATACTAAATAAAAATTCCTAAATCGCTGATTTAAATAAAAAGTATAAATACAATCTCTGCAATTATTTAATCACTAAAACCTACTTGAAAATGAAGATTTTTGCTTATTCAAGTTTACTTTTATACGATTTTATTCTCTTTCTCAGCCTATCAAATATTAAATTTAATCGCCACGCAGGTCCAGGATCTCTTTTTAGTACGCTCCTTTCTATAGGCCATCGTTGTTCCGACGCTCGTTATCGTGACGGTTATAAGTGTACCAAATATATTTTTTCAATTCTCTTTCATATATTTACTCTTTAACTTTATATAAAATGGCAACTAAATTCCTTTTGGCTTACATTATAAAATTGCTTCAGTTTGCACCGGTTCACCCAGGAATGTTGTACAACAATACTATTGTTGATGATATGATTAGGACAGATTTGGTATTAATTAGGGGAAATTACAAAACCTTAATAACGTAGGGGAGTAACGTACGTTATAATCACACTATAGATAAGATCATGTTACATGAGAATTGCTTAAGATTGTGAGCACACGATATCAAATTAAATTTTAAAGAAAGGCCTTATCTTATCTTAATGAGAACTGCTGTAGCACCAACTCTCTCATGGCCATGAAAAATGTGTAGGCAGATAAGATTGTAACATTGTATAAATACCTCTGTTTTAATCTTAAGTCTTCAGTCTTTATAAATCTTTATTCAACTCACAAGTCTCTTTAACAAGTGTTTATCCAGAGTGAGTATTAAACTAGGTGTGGACTTTAAAATTGTCCTGCTAGTAAAACATAAAGGCTTATTCGAGTTTTAAATTAATTGTTTTGTTTAATGTCATTTAAATGTGAATTCTAAAATTGTTCTGTTAAGTGTGTTAGTTCAAATCTAATTATTTAAACTCGTCTTAAACTCATTTAAATAATTACTGACAAAGTAATATTATAACATTTGTATTGTAAATGTAAAAAAGAGATAAAGTTTTCTCTTCATTAAAAAATAATAAATTATATTCTACGACTGCAAACAAAATAAATAAATTTGTTTTATTATATTAAATAAATAAAAGTTAAAAAAAAACCTTCGGCCACAGAATATAATAAAACTGAGGATAAAAATTGTTATGCACAATTATAAAAATAAAAAGCAAAATAAATCTTAGTATCAAATATGCCAAGCAGCTAGTTTATTTATTGTAATCATTTAACTTGCAATGTCAATTTTAAAAATAGCAAATTATAAAAAATAGGAGCTTTACGTTCTATCGTGCAAACAGAACTTAACTTTTTGAATTTAAATTTCAATAAACGATTCTTTAATTAAAGATACAAGCATGTTATATCATTTTGTTCGCAATTCTGTAGGCCACATTTCTATGTAATTAAAACTAAGAAATATGAGAATTTTTATTATTGTTTTAAAATCTGCTGACGTCATAAGCGTCGAAAATTATTACTTTCAATAATTGTGGACCTGCAAGAAGAAAAAAAGTTAGTTAATATATTTTTACAGATGTGAAAGCACGGTCTGTTGCTAATTGAAATTATAATAAAGAGTAAGGTTAAAGGATCTACTTTGTAAACGTATGGTAAAGTAAATTGTTTTAAAGAAAGAACTTACCATTTCTAAGTGCGCATTATTATTTTATTGGTACCAACAAATAAATAACAAATAAAAGATAAATAAAAACAGTGTTAGACTATTACTATTATTATTATGAAAACTTGTTAAAGTAAATAATAGCATTGATAATTTTTTAGTTTAAGTTTATTTGAACTCTAATTGAGTCACAAGAACAATTGTTCGATTAGAAATTGTTCAAAATTGTATTGAACATTTATTTATTAAACCTGAATCAGTTAAAGCTAATCTAACAATTATAACAAACCTTTGCTGAGTGACATTTGATTTTGTATGGCGTTCGATGTTAACAGTTTTTAATTAAGAATAAAAAATAATAATTTCAATATTGTGCCATTTTATTCAATAATTAACTTTGTATAGCGAACTATATACCTGGCTCCGCAGTTTACATGCGCGCGTGCCACTGTCTGCGATATATCTCGAGAACGGTTGATCATACAACAAAATGCATCAAATAAAAATTGTACATAATTTTATGGTCTACAAGTTTTATAATAACCTTAAATGACATATGACGCATAGAAAACGAGGTAATTGCGAAAACCCGATTTTCGTGACCTTTGACCTTTAATATCTTGTGACGCGGACACGGGATTATAGGATACTTTTCAGCCAGTCTTTATAACGTCAAGACAAAGGTTCATGCAAAAATGCAGCTTTCTTACTTTCATTCCGAGGTTTACCCCCTTATTTCACCTTATTTGACTGTACTATAATCAATAATTAGAAAACACTACATCCATTTTTCTCTGGCAGATTTGTTACGAGTTTTGATCTAAAAAATAATTTATTTTGTAACTTAAAACAATCAGTTAAAATCATTGTTTTTTCATAAATAACAATGCAAGTAGTAAAATTTTCAAGATTTTATAATATGGCCTAAATAGACGACTAAACTCACTTTTTTAACAAGAGCTACGTACTTTTGTCCACGGAGTTTACAAATCCACGGTAATATAAATTGGTAGTTAATAATTCTGAAATCACCCATATCTAGCTCCAGGCTGAAAACCAAGTTAATTTGACTCAAAGGAGATCTATTTAGTTGTAGTAAAATTGACCGAGAAACTTCTTTATTATGAAAAATTAAATAATTAATTAATACCAATAATTTTGTTTTAATTTAAGCTGCAGATTTACGGTAACTACATTCGATATACTAATAAAAAAGATCGAGTATTAGCAAGCGCCAGTTTCCCTGATGGTTACATTAGTTATGGTTGAGATGCAGTACTAAGTTCTGTGGCCATTGCCGTTGCAGTCGTCTCGTAACAGCTGGGGTTGGTTAGTGAGTTGTTCGATGATATGGTTAGGGTGTCCTAGGAGAGTGTTGCTGTATTTGGTCGAAAGTCTTTTTGTTTCACTTCGCGTAGCCCTAGCTTTGATTCACGTAGGACCAAATGGACTCCAGGATTATTTTGTAGAGTAGGATTTTGCTGATAAGGATAGTTGTGAGCGTCTTTCAAGTAACCATGTCATTTGTTTGAGTTTTAAATCCAGTCGTTGCCTTTTGATCTTAACGTGCGAACTCCAACTGATCTTTTAGTGAGGTATTTTATTTCAGTTAATAATAATAGTTAAATCAATACCTTACCTTCATAGAGTGTTGAAGGTTTAATGCACAATTGGTTCAAGGACAGGTACATGTAATGGTTTTACTATATAAATGATCACCACGTATCATTACATTCATACATTCTAGCGTACTAGGTGTTGGTTTACCTTTAGATACACTATTTTTAAGAGTACATTCTTGTAAGAATAGCTCAAGCAATAAAAATCGTGTAGACTTATAAAATCTTTATTTTTTTCTGCTTGTTTACTATTGTCGTATGTACTATGCGTCAATGGCTTCCTGATGAAAGTTATGAATGTGATGATACGTGGTGATCATATATTATATAGAAAGATAATTACATAACACTCCCCGTAGAAAAAGGCTGAACATATTGCTATGATAATTATTATTGTATATAATTAGGACGGCCCCGGGTCCGGGCAACTAGTTATTATGATTTATATTGATACAAATAAATTGATTTATATGAGAGTACAAACAAATTATACAGCGACAGACTTCGGTAGTAGCGCAGTGATGATAGACACAAAATATAAACCACCTAGCTCCAGCATAAAAAGAATTCTGGGCCGGCTAATGACAAACGTGGTGACACTTGAAAAACTCCACTACACTGAGACCTTCAGGCGGGTCGCTTGAAAAGGCCACTAAATAAAAATAGATCTAGGAAACATAATTAAAGTACACAAAAGAAATATAAAACAAATTCTCTTTAAATTTGACACGACAAAAATTTATTTAACGCTGAACACAAACAACAAACCAAAAAAATTAAAATATAAAGGAAACTGAAATTTGCATACCATGAACACAATTTAAATGTGCGTTCTCGTGGCTTACTTTCTCCACCTCTACAACGAACTTCCATCTTCAGGAGGTCCTTTTCGTATAACATCTATGCTCTGTATAATGGATTACCACCTAACCTAAAACATATGTCTTCACATCAATTTAAAGTCAACTATAAACAAACTCTGCTATATACAGCAGTCAACTTATAAACTCTTATTGTACTACTTATTATTTTAATTAATCTATAAAACTCATTTGTAATTTTTTTAGCTGTTGATAATCTATTGTATTTGATAATAACCAATTGTTTCTACAATTTATAAATTTATTTTGTAACCTAATTGTATTATATTGTCATGTAAGATTATGAACATAAGGGCTGGCACTCGTATCAGACTTGTCTGCTTGCCAGCTCTTTTTTGTAGTTTGTAATTGTAATTAAATTCTAATTTTGAAATATAAAATGTAACAGGTAAACCAGCATTCTACAAATAAACTTTTTATTATTATTATTATCATGAACAAATGAAAAATCAATCCCAAGAGAGTTAATGCCTTTTATCCGAGGAGTAACATTTCTAGCATCATAATAATCATAATTACTAATTTTCTTTCAAAATTAAATAAACATCTTAAATTTTTTAAATTAACCCAATATTTGTCGCCAATAGTTAGCCAACTATCATTGTTACAGAACACCAAGCCGTATTCTTCATATGGTTTAAATACTAGAATGGTGGGGCACTGATTATTATATTAATTAAATCTAATTATTAATAAATATAACAGTCAAATTTAAAGATCTTCGATGGTTCTTGGACATTTCAACAAAATATGAACAATAAACAATGAATGAAAAATTGCCAAGATTCTAAGAAAAAATGAAATTAATTTATCACTTTACTACCTAGTGTGTTCTAGAGTGCATGTTTATTAAATTAAAACCTTTTATTTGGCTTCATTAAAAAATTATTAAAATTAAATATTTTTCTCCTTGAGGTTATGCAACCCATATAACATCTTGTTGGAAAAATTCTACCTGGGGTTGCATACTTTCTATTGTATGTCAAAAATCATGACAATATGTATATAGATTAATAGATTCCAGCTGCAAAAGACTGTAGGATAGGTTGCATCTTTTCAAGAAATTCCTTAGCATGTTAAGATAATGAGGACTTATGTTAGTAGTTAAGCTAATCAAGAAACTGAAAGGCCTTAGCAGCTGATAGCAAGAAATGAAGGCATCAATTGCTGATGGTAAGCACATGTGTTGCTGATGGCAAAGTAATGTTACAAGACTTAATCTAATTAAAATATACGTAGTGGTCATTTATATAGCAAGATCATTATAGTACCAACAAAGAGAATCTTCTTAATTGCTAATAATTCTCAAGATGATACGCAAAGAAAAACGTTCAACTCAAAAAACTGACACATTTTCTTAATTCGTAATCAGACAGCAACTTTACGCAAAAGCTTTAAAGTAATAATACTTATATGGGCAATAATACTACCAGTACAGCCTTGGTAGTGTACTGTCTAGAGTGCTGGACTTTCACCCAGGCGGCCGGCGGTCGATTGCCGGTGCCAGCAGATCTGGTTAAGGTTTTCTGCAGTTTTCCTTAGCTGTGACACAAATGTGGCATTTGCGCTGTTCCATCTGCAAGTCGGCTGCAGCCGCATTTAGGGCCTACGTAATAATAATAATCGCCCCCTCCCTTCCGCACAAGCTTATATTTTCTGGGGCCTGGTTTCCAGGCTATGGGTTGTAGCAATTATTATGGGAATCTTTGTATTTGCATACTGATCTCTTAATAAAATATAAAGTCAAAATAATTATATTAAATAATTCATATTAAAGTGCTTTTATGTTTTATTAGACTTCTCACTATACTGGATATCACGTAAACTATACATTAAAAAGTTATAATCTTCATAAACATAATCGTAATAAACAGATAGGTATTTTGCAATGATTAAAGAATGCCAATGTAAATAACAACCTATAAATTGATTGTAAATAAATAAAGAAATCTGTTTAATGCTACAGATTATTTTTGCTGTCTCATTTAATAATTCAATTAAGTTTATCTGGGCAACCATAATAGAATAAATTGTATATAAAAACGATCGACAGTGAAATATAATTTAGCCGGTGGTTGTTAAGAAATAAATGTTTGTTTTTGGAATCGATAAAACTGAAATGTCTTGATGGTGTACCAAAAATCGAAATAATTTAATAAAGATTTTAATACTTTTCGTGATATCTATTTGGAAGAAGTGTACTTAAATTATTTCACGTGTTGTAACAAACTTTTACAATAAAGAATTTTTTTCATATCGATATTGATAACAAATAAAACTTGTCTGTGTCTGTATGGTGTCCAACGCCATTTTGCCTCTGCTTATTTATGGGTATCAATTGCAGTAAGGAGTAGAAATAGTTCGATGAAGTCTTCGAAGTAAGATGTCACTGTGAACTTTAATATATTAATTGTCAGTTTAACATTATAATTAATATTTATTCATTCATTGGTCATAAATTATATTTTTATATTTTATAAAATATAACGTAAAAATAATTATTTCACGTATCGAATTAAAATAAAAGATAGACATGCTAGGATGTTAGGTCTAATTAATCTAAAAGCTACACATTGGGTCACAGTTAGATTCATCAATATTTAAAATAGAAATCAAGAATAAAATCTCATGCAAACTTAACCTCAGTTTTCATATGTAAAAAAAGGTTTGATTTAAAAAAAAGGATATCAATCATTTAGATTGTTTAATATATGTTTATGCAACCCAAGTTGCATATTGGGATGGTTTTATCATTTGTCTGGAAGATTTCATCTTCTTGTTTAAATTTAGAGTCTACGATCTTTAACGCAGGATGAATTTTTCTGTTTTCCAAGAGACTAACTTAGTTTCGGGCTGCTAGTTAACTAAAAACATGTAAATTAGGTCAATCTTGTAATGACTAATATAGCACAATAAGCTTATAAACTCGTATTTAATAATCTTGAGCATTTCTATTCCTGAAGGTTTCTGTTTTGTGATATGCTTCGTATTTCACACTTATTGATTTTTATACTACTTTTCTCACCATTGTTTTACTGTAAACACTTGGAGGACTGTATGCTGGACAATTTGACTACAATTTGACTTCATTTGAGTTAATGTAAAAGATGGATTTTGTAGATACATCATTGGGTTTATAAGACCGTAGAATGGAATCGTAATTTATGTTTTTCTTAAATTATAAAGATGTTCCTGTGTAAAATTTATATGTATTAGTTATATTGTGTAATTATGTATCCATTTCGTAAAGGATAAAGCTGGATTTAATGAATTTTGTGTGTAATTAGGTCATAATGAGATTTGTTCATGAAATTTTTTTAAAGTAGGACATGTTAGAGATGGGTTGGGCTCATTCGACTCCAATATTAATAAAGTTGATTTGTATATGTGTCCGAGCCCCATTCTCGCGTTCTATAAGGGCTGGAGAGATGGGCTTGGGCTCATTCGACGCGTAATTTGCCGAGGATAATGCACGACCGATTTTTTAAATTAGGTTATGTTTTAAAAAATCGATAAATGCTGATTCTATCGTACTATTTAGTGCTATTGAGTGTTATTTGGTACTAATATGTGCTCTATCGATAGAGAATCGATTGGAGATTTATGTAGGTCATGTAAATACTGACCTACTTGAAAAAAAATCGATAAATGCTATTTCTATCATACTTAAGTGCTTAGGCCCGTAGGGCCCATTATCCTAGTATATACTATAGATATTTCGATATCTGAAGCATCTAAGATAACGTGCTTTTAACCGATGAGAAGGGAGTTTAATTTTTGTTAGACAAACATCTTTCTTTGAATAGCTCTACTTTTTAAATATTGCTTTTTCTTGTTTATAACAACACCTAAACTACCTAAATATTTGAAACGAAACCATTGTAGTATGTTTTAATTGATTATATAACATTTATTTAGGGAAAAACTAATTAATTTAAATGCCGGTTATTTTTCAGAATAACAAAAACGTATTATTGAAACAAAAAACATAATACCGGTAATTTTGATACCAAAACGAAATTTAGCTGTTATTGTTTATTTTAGAAAAAAGGCAATTTTGAAATGTAATAAAACCCCAGCTAAACATTTATGTACCTATTTTATAAAGAGTACGTAACCTGCTCACTGTTTTATAATTTGCGTCATAAACCTTTTACATATGTATTTGTATTTTATCTTTATTTGCAATCTTTTATCTGAATATTTATCTTATTATCAAACTCATTTAATTTTACATAAAATTATTTATTTATTCGTTAGTACGCTTTTAATTCAACAAAATAAGATTTAATTAATGTGAAATATACGAATATAACATGATTTGGAGGATGACTTCCTACTGTGCAGGGTGTTACACCTAAAAAGTTGTGGATGTTTAATTACATAGTTTACCTTTTGGTTTCGTATCTACTTAGGAAGAGAAAGAAAAAATCCATTTAGAAAAAAGCAGCAGTAAAAGTTTCTACAGCTAAAAGGGTTCTCTCACACCTCAAAAACATAACCATTTATTTTTGTTTGCAGGAACGGCATATCGCAAATGCGAGCTGAGCGGAGAATGGTTCTTCCACCAAGTTTTCAATAAAACATGGTCAAACTACACAACCTGTGTCAACATGGAGGAACTTTCGGTAAGTTCTTTCATAAAAGAAATATTTGGAAAGGTCCACTCGCTTGTAAATATCCTATGAAATATTTGAATTTCTGTTTTTTCCTTTTTTTTGTTACAGTTTCGGCAAACAATTATCACCGTATATTCAGTGGGTTACAGTATATCTTTGGTGGCCCTTATAATTTCATTAGCCATTCTAACTTACTTCAAGTAAGTACCATTTACACTTATGTTTCGTTAAAATTTTAAATTAAATTAGTAGATTTATGTTAAATTTTGAATATGGTCTGTAAAGTTTATTTTTAGCCATACATTGGTATCAAATTGAATTAACAATTTGTAAAGCAGGTTATTATTGTAAATGTATGTAGTGTTTAAGAAGACTAATAAGTCCGTAAAATTTAATTATTTTAATGTAAGGGCAAACAAAGAAAATATATTTCAATAGATAGAAATTTTAAGCGGTAAATGTTTCGGCTTTCAAATCAAATATTTTTCCTTTTCATATCTGCTCGCATAAAGAATATTAAAGTAAGCCACAACAAAAGATTTTTTTGTTATTTATTTGTTGTGACCACAAGGACACAAACAACGTATATTTTGAAACTTGACCATTGTTCACCTAACGATAGAAATAGAAAAAAATGTCTGAAAAATTGTTTCTTAATTCTAAGTTTGTATCTGCTACACATCTTTGTATAAATTTTCAATTAAATTTTATTTGTTAGTGAACACGAATCTATTACACATAAACCTATTAAACGTTTTACTTACAAACTTACACATTTCTTTCATAATCGTTTCATGCAAGTGCAGTTTATAAAACTTAATTTAAATAAGGCAGACTTCACAGAATTTCTCTTAATTAATCAAATAATATCATGGCTGGCATTTGAAGCGAGAAAAATAATAATTAGTACTAGACAGATTTCAGTAGAAAGTGGAAATTATAAGGTAACGCAAATAAAGTGACGGACGAGGTTAAAATATTCGTTGAGCGCCACTGGATTTGGAATAATTATGTTAATTAATGTTAATCTAACGCTTCTTCAAGAAACTTTTAATATAAAAAATTATTTATTAATCTTTATTCTACATCAAATAATTTATATTTAAATCTTTAAATTTCAAAAATATTTAATACGCATTTGGTCAAATATAAAACTTAACCTATATATACGAGGGTGCGTTTCTATATTCGCTGAATATAAAAACAGAGAATTATTTTTCTTTGTTAATATATTCTCTCTTAAGCCTAATACATTTCTCAGATCTAGTAATTAATTTATTTATACCAGTGAAAAAAATAATTCATTTTTGTTGTCAAAATATGCCGAAACTGCAGCGTTTACTTCATCATCAGACGAAAATTTTATAGATTTTCAAGGTACATTTTCAAAACAATATTTACAATTCAGGGTATATTATAGAGATAATAATTGCTACGACCTAAAAACGTCAGATCACGACTAATAACTGCGTTTTTACACACGCACAAACATGAGTCAGCCTTGCGCTCAACCATTGACGACTTACCTTGAATATCAACAGCTGTTATACTACTAGTAATTTAAATCTCGACAAAAAAAACTGTACAAATTTTTGTACTGGCTACAGTCATCGTGTTTTAATTGACTAGAACAGTCAGACTTTCTGTAAGTTGTCCGTCCGGTGGGCTTCACGTACCGACTCCAAAATATTTTAAATTACCACTTCAAGGTATTTAAGTAAACGTCCTTTGCTGGCCGATAATCTACACATAAATGTTATTTGTGGAAATAACATTTCAAGATAAATTAGTAATCCAAGTAATTAAGAAGTTAATTAAGAAAAATACCAAGTTACTTTGGCCATTCTGTAAATATATTGTAAATTATACGCTCCTTTTTTAATATATTTACACAATAGTGCACAAATACTGTATATGTTTTTTTTCTTTCTTATAACTAAAATAATGTACTTATGGAGAACACGAACAGCTTTTTGACTTAACTCTCAATTAATTCAAATTATAATATAACTTTTATTTTTACTTTTTTATATTTAAAGACAGACTGAACTTTATTTACTGTCTGCTGTGCAGCAAGACAGGCAACTTTACTAGTTTGATTCTCAAAACTGAATTCATAGCTTAGGTTCATTTAACCTACTTTTATTAAAATGGTTACCTAACCTATCAGTATAGTCCTATACATAACCTATATATACACTGATCTAAAATAAAAATGTTTTACTTCTGAAACAAAATGTATGTTTTTAAAACAAGGTATACAGTATTTGATTCTGCTTTGAAATCAACATATTTCTCAATCATAAGTTGCATTGCTTTTGATTTATTTATAAAATCTTTGAACTGAAGTGCACGTGCTCTTGTGATAAATAGAAACTACTTTTAAATTAAATATAGGGGGTTTTTAATTCAAATGCGTGTGGTTTTAAAATAAAAGTTTAAAGTTGTTACATGTACAAATAAGTGTTTTTGAAATAAGATATTTGGATTTGTTTTGAAACAATTCTTTTAATTTGAGTTAATTCGGCATTTTTATTGATATCGTTGAACTGTGCACACTGCACACGGTTAAATTAGTTATTTTACGTACCGAAAAAAATGGAAGGAAATTTTTCACAAGTGTTTTTAATTAATTTTTCGGCTAAAAATTATTCAAAAACACTCGCATGTTGTACTGCATTTTGATCACATTGAAGTCTTAGAGTCCAATTACTTCACGCACAAGTGATTTTCGCACCTGAGCAAGAATTTTCTTACTATAGTCTAGTAGCGATTTCTTTTCAGTTTTGTGAACCAGGATCTAACTCGTACTTCTGAAGTAGTCAATGTTGATTGACCCCGTTTAAATAAAACAATTCTAATTAACAGACTAAATGTATTAATAACAAATGCTCCAGGTAAGGAGACGATTCAAAGTATACATTTTTTTAGATTAATTGAATTAAGCCTTAATTACATCATGCACAAGTATCGCGTTGCGAGAATTAACTCATACTCTGTTATGTACGAACTCTGCAGATTAACTCCCCTAGAAAGCGTAACTGCAAACTGTAATTTACTGTTATTAATTTGAAGTCGCGTGGTATAGAAGGTTAGGGGTTCTATTATCAGGGTATTTTAACATTACGTTAGATGCAAAATAAGAGTTTTTATATTATTTGGTGGAGAGATTAAAAACAAAGCACTTTAGGACCAAGCCCCTCGTTTTATACCAATAATAACGTTTTACGTGGATACAATAAGGTATACAAATAAATATTAAACAACAAACAATAAAATTGCCTAAAAGTTTACAACACAATCGCTAACTAAATTCCTTAAACGTATCATAAATTAATTTTTATAGCTCCCCCCCCCCCTTCCGGTATACTTATATGAATCAAAAGTTAATTTTGTATATAAATTGATTTATTTTCAAAATAATAGTTAAACTGAATTTTATTTAATAATGGAAATCAAAAGTATTAATAACAAGCACACTGCGGGATAAGCACAAAAAATAAATAAAATAGTAACGTTCTTTTACATTTAGAAAATAAAGATTAGTTACATATAAATTCATTTACTTGATTGTACTTTTATAAATGCTTGTAACATTAGAGAAATTCTAATGAACTTAATCAATCTCCTAATTAACACTATTTAAAAAAAACTACTTCAGAATGAGTAAATCTAGTAGCTTAAGGCTGATCAATAAACAAACTTTTTAGTATATATTCTAATCAATATTAAATATAAATTAATAAATCTTAAGGTTATACCACTTTTCTCTGTGGTCTCTCTTCCGGGAACTTTGAAGGGTATTGGGTGATTAAATACGGCAGGCAATTAATAGCTTCCTAAGTCTGGAAACGCCAAACGAAATCATAAGATAAAATAATTTTAAACAAAACAACGAGACTTACTCAAAAATAAAATAAGTAGATTCTAAACTTGGCGATATACAAACTTTCTGTAAAATGTAACAATTCGAAATAAGTCAGATGAAAATTAATTGTCAAAGCATTCAGCCTGAATTAAAATTAGTAAAGGTTGCTTTTTCGCCAAACAATCACTAAAGGCGAAGTGCCAATTACAAATAGTTGAATATGCATATTGTTAACAAATTTAATTTAATTTTTCTTGCAGTGTCTGAGTTAAACTTAAAGTTGTCTTTTTTCAGGGTTTAGGAACCAATCGAAGGCTTAATTAAATCAAATCCAATTCAGTTTCAATTTTAATTCACAGTTTGAACATTTCTTTTGTCAATTAAATTATTTTTAGGATAGCAAGGAGGTGTTTTGATTGAGTCAATTCCATTTGCTTGACAGAAACAAACGAATACAACTGAATTGAATGGTGGACAGAACTGAATAGTACTGGTAAACCAGAAACGCTACGGATGCATTTATGTTTCCGACATTTGCAATGCTATTATGCTATGTATAACTAATGGTTTAGCACATGATTATCTCGATTTGTTAACTCATGTGATTGATTAATTTAAAGCAAGTACAGTAATGTGATTGGTTCTGTTGTAAGGTTTTATCTAGTCAGATTAATTTATCGCGTGATCAATTTGACAACGTGGTTAACTAAGCTTTATGCAACCGGTCGTTATGTATTTTTTTCAATTTCAATTTTTTTGCATTTGTGTCCTCCCCTTCGTTAATTTTATATCTATCCATTTGGACGCATTATCAACGAGAAACAAGAAACTGTACTTGTATTTATAAAAAAAGTTGTAGCAACACTTTTTGTTACTCTACTGAAATTACTTTACTGAAAATACTAAATATAAAATACGCCGCGCGATGGACCTTACTGTAACCTCAAAAAACTTCACAATTTGCATACTTACTACAAAGCTCATAAAAACGATGCTTTCTGTAATGCTCTTTTAAGGTCTCTTAATATCAAATTATAATTCAGGCGTAGGTCTGATTTTCATAGCTTACGAATTGTAAAGAAAAATAAGGGGTTATAGACATAATAAAAAAAATATGGGCGCCATCTGCTTGCAAGTTCTTAAACCTTAGTATTTGCTAACAGAAAAGAATACTGGTTATATTGATTGAATTCAATAACTGGTCATGTTTAATTACGTTAGTATTAAACTAATTAAAATAGTTTAAAGGCTTTCACAAGTGAACAATCCAATATTATCACAGCAACAATTATTTTCAGTTCTCATTTATTCGTAGACAAGATGATAAATTGTTTCAAATACAAAAAAATTATAAGAACAATGTTAATAAATTTCGCATAAAGATCTTTAGTGAGAAGAATGATTGTATAACTAAAAAACAGCTTTCATAATAATAGTTCTAATAAAATCTAACATCAAACTTACTTCTATCAAACAGTATGATCGTTACTCCTGGATAAATCAATAATGGATAAAATACAGTACTATAGTCCATTAAAATACACCAAAGTTAACTTTCACAAAAAAGGCCTTATGCATTTAACATAAAAAATGCTTCACACTATAAAGTTTAAGAACATGGAATACTGGTAGAGATGCTGCAATAATTAACGGAAAGTTCATAATTGATGTTACGAAAATTATTATTTCTGTAACAACTTGGCATTAATCCGCGATATTAAAACTCCTAAACTGCAATAATCCCAATATTACACTTGTTAATTACAAGTGTAATTAGCCTTTTTTGACTAATTTTCGTTATTAGAAAGTTATATTGTTTCAACGTAATAATTTTATAAGGCTGACACAAATTCTATACGCCCACTATTTTATTATTGAGACAAAAACCCCAAAATTAAAGATTATTAACATTAAAATTTCGAATGATATAACTTCCCTTCTTAAATTGGTAACTAATAACACTTTAAATTACTCATAAGTTAGTTAACCAACACGACAAACATTAAAATTCAATACGAGATTGAATTTCCTTCACAAATTTTCAACGATCGGGAAACTGGATTATTTGTGTTAATTTCATTAACACAGATTAAGCGGTAAAATGAAGCAACCCCAGTAGCACACACATGTTGGAAAAATATTGTTTCCACATATTGGCCAAACATTGTAAATGACAGACACTGCCGAGATTGGCACAATATGCGGAAGCAATATATCTCCAGTATTGCAGTTTGATATTGGCCATACATTGGAACATTATATTGGTTCAATATACGTTTATAGTATTGGCACAATATGTGCATAGAATATGTCTCCAACATGATCTCCAATATTGGTCCAACGTTGAAACATTTAATGGTTCAATATCCTTTTACAATATTGGCGAAATGCATTCACAGGATATTCATCCACCGTTTAAATGTAATATTGGTGTAGTATACAATATGTTGATGTGATAATGTGATACTGCTTGATATCTACATTTTATTACGATTAATGTCTCCCGCAACAGGTACTATTTGTCACAAATCACGTTGTATATCTTCTGTTCGTTTAACTCAATCATACTAATAACCGACGACGATAATAATAATATAATAATAAACCGACAGTCCATATTGTCAAATTAATGTTCAACTGTAGATGAAGTCGGAGGGAGAGAGGGTCATCGTAATATGAAGTACTATTATACGCTAACTATAATTCAACTTTTTTATTTTGTCAATTTAAACTTAAAACTATCGATATATCTTTCGTATAGAACTCGTTTTAGATGTCTGTACTTAACACAATAATTCGTTTGCGTCATTGCGAAAACTGAAAATAAAAACACAAACGCATTAAATTTTGTTAATTGGACTTTTATCTACGGGATTTCTAGTTAAAACGTTAAACAAATTGTATCAACGTAAAACAGATAACTAATAAAATTAAATATATCCAACATATATTGGCAACATATTGGGCCAACAATATGTACTAGGAGTATTTGTGAAAAATTGTAGCTTAAGTTTGATATTTCAATCACTTCAATAAAAATCCCGTTTGCATTACACCTATTAAAGGCGAAACAATGCTACATTAACAAATAGGTACATAAAACAAATTACATTACACGTAAATGTACCTATAAATTGTTTTCGTACGTTCTAAAAATGACGCATGCACATTGTTTACACAATTCATGTTTAAACGAAATGCTAACTAAATTCGACGGTTGTAATAATTAAAATGACTATAATTAAAATAATTATAGTCAGTACTTACAGTTTAATACAAATAACACATATACACACAGTGATAAATATAAATTTTTCGACAAGACAAAACTAGCAGCCGAAATCACAACACATAAAACAACAGGTTCATCAAATTAATATCAGTGCCAATGAAATCACAACCGACGCAGCCGCGCCAGATTACCAATATCCACACTGAAAGGTTGTCTCATGGTAAAGTTAATATGTTCAATAAATACCTTTGATTTATTTAAAAACACCCATTAGCGTACTGTAGTATTTTTGATGCTCACTTCAGGTTTAATATTTCTAGTTCGATTATTAACTAACCCAATAAACGTAAATATGGTGCAATATGGTAGAACATTTCACTACAAACCTTGGCGTTTATTCCCGCGTTTTCTATCCTGCAATCACACGACTGCTTGTACGTTATTGGGCGCGAACTTTTAAAATGCGATCATTATGAGTTTAGAACCAGGTATACAATAATTATGTATTAAGATATTATTAGTATTCAGTATTCGATAAAACCGGGTGAGTTATAAAACAACGGAGGCAGCTGTAGCGATGTTATTATTCATTTTCAAGATAGCCTGTTTATTGCTATTTTGACTCCTTGAATAATCAAGTGATCTTGATTAAAGGCAGCTTATTCAATGTCGGACGTATAAAAGAAAAACATTAACTGCAATAATTCTTGAGAATTGATGCTATCTAAGGAATCTAATACCAATAAGATAGTTTAAATGTCCCAAAAATTAATTTTAAGTCTAAAATCAATTTATAACTATATAATAATAATAATAATTCATTATAATTTCCTCTCAATGGAATTATGGGCCATTAGATGTATTGATGAATACTGGGCTAATATAATATGTCCAATATTAGACCGGTATAGAATAATACTATATAAATAAATTGTATATGGGACCTTTGTAGGAGAAATATTGGCTAAATATATTGGCCACCAATCTTAACCCAATATAGGATTAATATAGTGGATACATATATTTTTTTAAATATATGGTGTATATATTGGACCTTTGTAGTAGTAATATTGGCTGCATATATTAGGTGCCAGTCTTTAACCGATATAACACCAATCTTGGTTGAATCTTCCAAATATTGGGCCAGAATACAATATGTTACCCATATACAACCAATATTGGGACAATATCTTGTGCTACTGGGGAAGTAAGCTTCCAATACTGTAAACAGAACTAAACACAAGACGGTATTATCACAACTAATT
Source organism: Agrypnus murinus (assembly GCA_929113105.1). Taxonomy (NCBI): domain Eukaryota; kingdom Metazoa; phylum Arthropoda; class Insecta; order Coleoptera; family Elateridae; genus Agrypnus; species Agrypnus murinus. The sequence continues at coordinate 123,178,434 of OV816030.1, forward strand.
CATACTTTTCAAACTATAGGTATAATCTTTTTTCATACGTAAAAACTGTAATTTCGAAAATGCTACTAACACCAAAGGGGCTTTAAGCAATTGCCCGCAGCACGGCTTGAAGCCGCTATCTCACTGCCTGTCGCTAACTAACTCGTATTGCTCAAACTGTAACTTTTTTTCATACATGAAAACTGTAATATTTAGTGCACTAACTAACATAAAACTTCATCGGGGGCTTCTCCGAGATGAAACCTCAGGTCGGCGCGGGAAACCGCTCTCTGCCCGGCCCGTTACTTATACCCTTTGTTGATTGTGTTAAATTCTGTACTGGACTGACTGAAACCAAGGAAGCAATCCTATGCTGAACTTGAATTTTAAAAGAGGGAAAATTAAATACCCAATCAGAAACTACAATGACGTGATATTGAACCAATCGGAGGTAATCTCGTAAAAATCTTCAAGAATATTTCGTTTAAATTTGCGGGATATTAACGCCTAAAATCTGCGTCTTGGAGAGTAACTCGATATTTTGCAGGTGGCGACATGATGCTTTGTTATGCGTCTGCACTTAGCAAAATCTATTCATCCATGTTAAAAATAACACGTACAAGATCCATAAATTTAGGGTTTTATGCCTTTTTAGATAATTTATTCCCTTGTTAAAAAGCCGATCTTATTTTTCTTCATGAAATAAATAAAGATTAGTAAAAGTTTCACAGTTTTATTAAAATACAACCTGACAATATTGTTTCGACAGCTATGCTGTCATTATCAAAGGTAATATAATTATAAACAAACACGTCGCTAAGGTAGATACAAAAATAGGTAACTAGATAAAATAATAATAATAATCAGAATTAAATATCTAATACTTCCAGTAACGGAGAATTACTGAGCTCAAGTTGTTCATTCATTAAAGGTACCCTGAGTTTGTGTTTGTATATCTCAAAGGCTTCTAAAATGTCTAATTTGCGTTTATTATTAGAAAAATGTAGGAATTTAATATTATTTTGAGGAGTCATTGTGTGATTTTGTTCTAAAAGGTGTTTGGCGTAATTCGATTTTTCAGGATGTTTATTTTTGTAATGACGTACGTGTTCTTTATATCTTATGTCAAAATTTCGAAGTGTTTGTCCAATATATACCGAACTACAAAAAGAACAATTTAAACGGTAAATGCCCGATTCCATGATATCATGTGTTGTCTTTAGAATTAAATAAAAATGAAAAAGTGTTGGTTTTAAATGTTATTTTATAATTGTTGGTTTTTCTCAATATATGTGTATATACTATTTTTGTATATATATATTTTTCTTAGTATATATCCTACATTTTTGTAATAACAAACGCAAATTAGACATTTTAGAAGAATTTGAGATATACAAACACAAACTCAGGGTACCTTTAATGAATGAACAACTTGAGCTCAATAATTCTCCGTTACTGGAAGTATTAGATATTTAATTCTGATTATTATTATTATTTTATCTAGTTACCTATTTTTGTCTCTACCTTAGCGACGTGTTTGTTGATAATTATATTACCTTTGATAATGACAGCATAGCTGTCGAAACAATATTGTCAGGTTGTATTTTAATAAAACTGTGAAACTTTTACTAATCTTTATTTATTTCATGATTATGGAGTTCCACAAAGTAAGGCTGGAAACAATAAAGAAGATTATTTTTCTCCCTTTATAATTTCAATTATTGTCTATATTTTCGTTACTAAAAACAATTTTTTAACCGTGAGAAGGGTTTGCCATGAACTTTGATATTTACAAAGAGGTCAGTATGTTTATTCTAGGCGCAATGTTATCTGTCATTTTATTCTGGAAGGAATTTCATCTTATACGAAAACATTTTACGGTGACCTTTGATATTAAAAGAACACCATTTAATTCGAAATATCGTCTGCATTTTTAATCCAACTGAAATATGATGAACTACACAGGACCGTACTAAGGTTTTTTACCATTTATGCATATAAAATTGCATTTCTATAAAATTGGGAATTTGAACACGTTACAAAGTTCATATATACTTTTCAAGAGTTATTTGGAGTCATTAATTTCAATACCTAAAACCTATGACCTATTTTTTTAAATCTAGGTATTATACATAATAAGCTGTATCTATGTACTATCGACGCATTCGTGCTGATTCTTGCAAATAAATTGTATGTATTTTTTAACTCTGCCACACTATGAACGCTCCAAACAACAGACCCTACCTATCGGTTCTAGGAATTCGAAATCCATTTTCCGCCAAAGGAACTGGTACGGGCTATAGACAAGCATAGACAAGAAAAGTCAGTAACTAGGCAGCTGGGAGGGGAAGCCTTTACCGACATATTAGTCAGTGTTCATCCGCCTACCATGAGTGATGTTACGTTTAACCGTTTTGTAATATTATTAATAAAATAATGTATATGAAATAAAAGTGTTTATTTAAAAACAAAGCTACGCTAATAAGAATAAATACAATTTTTAGTAGTAAAAATTAAGCTTGTATGCTTGAAAACAATTTTTTAAGTCACTTTTTTTAAATTTATTTGTTAAACACTTAAAATATTATTAATTTCGTATAAAATCAGTCTCAGCCTTGTTCTTGTGTCACAATTTTTTTAAGTTACGTTGTTATGTTACTAATAATTGAACGAATTAAAATAATTGGTAATAATTTAGAGTGTTTGTGTTAATTTGTTTTCTTCATCAAAGTCATTTCATATAAGTCTTAATAAGCTATAGTACAGTATTAAATATTAGGTTGGTCCCATGCTCAAAGGTCAGTAATAACCCGGAGCTACCGTTGGATTCCGAACCTACACTATCAATGATTGTCAGCCTTGATACCACATTAATATTAAGAGTGGCCCAATATTGGTTATATACCTTGGGCCAAGACTCAGTATTAGCGTCGGCACTATATTGGTTTTCACTATTAGGCTAAGATGTATCACCAATCTAGGGCCATGACTGATTTGAGCTTGGCACGAAGTTATCATCCCGATTTTAGACCAGCCATGGGCCAGTCTTGGATTTCAGGCTTGTACCAGAGTTGATAAGCATCGTCCCAAGCCTGAGCCAAGCTCGGGCCCTTTGTTATTTCCTATATGGGTTCTTATTCGCATTTTTATGTTCCCAAAGATTTCGCTTGTTTTCAAGCACTAAGCCTTCTCCAGCAAGGTAAAACTTTTCTTTAATTTACTATAAATTAATTACTTTTATTACCACCAATCATTTATTTTAGGCTTTTAGTTTATGGCAACGTTTTTCCGATAAGTTGCAATAATTATAGGCGCTAGCAAGTTTTGCGTTGAGGACCGTACTCCCCCAACTCGTTGAGGCTATAAATTCATGCACGCTATCCAAGACTAGTGCATGAGGCGTTTTGATTCATTTAGTTTGGTTTTTGGTGGCATTGTATGGCACTATGGATAATTAATTAAAACCTTTTCTTTGGTATGGTAGCTGCAGTGGAAGCACGAGATTGACAAGGTCAGAGATTTATGTTAGTTTTGTACCATTGTCTACAAGGACTACAATCAAGATTTAAATATATATTTTTTTTTAATACCAGTAACTTGTTTACATAGATAAAACCTGAGTAATTATTGGTGTATTATAATGCTATTTAATTTTGTACACTTGCTATCTTATATTTTGTATTTTTTTTTGTGTGAACTTGAAGGTAGACGTCTAATCTCCAAGGGTATCTATACTATTTCACTATTGAATATTTGTTTACATCATATAGCATCAGGATAATAATATACGATTTTTTCTTGGTTTCATATATAGCTTACATATGTTTTTATACCTATACGATTTGTTTTGAAGTCACTCAAGTGATAGCCACTATGGATTTTCATGTGTATTATTTTGGGGTAATAAATGAAATTTAAAAGGAACCTGTTCTAATTGCTCAATTGTTTTCTTGAGTTAGAAGTACGGTTCAAGATTTGCTTATCTTTTCTTTACAGGTTTAGTAATTTAAAGGTAGCTGTAGCTGCGGGTTCACGTTTAACCGTTTGAGGCCAGCGGTTTACCAATTCCTTTTTTTTTGTAAACGTGGGGCGCCTAGTTTGTTTTATTTTAAATTCACCCCATCTTCACTGAGTGTGTTAGGCAATCATGGTAAACCTTGTCTGGCAACTATCGTGAATAGTACTTGTTTATAAAAAGGAAACGCTACAACAGTAAAGCAGGTTAATACTGTCATAGTTTTTATTTTTAGTAAATAATAAAATCTTGAACGATTGTTGAAAACAAGTTCCTATATAATCTGCAACCTTTAATCGAGTAAGATTAAATTAATTTATCAAATAAAGATTGATTGAAAAACTTTTTTTATCGGAAATACAGATAAATAATTAAAGAATTGTCTTCACAAATTATTGAAGGTTTTAATCTACAATTCGCAGAAAGGCAGGTACCAACAAGAAGATTCTTTAATTGTCAATAATTCTCAAGATGTATTATATGTATCATGTATTATACTGTATACATGTATTATATTCAAAGCAAATATAAACCATTACAATGAATTCAAAGTCAATTAAATCGTTACATTTAATGATCATGAAAATCAACGCATCGCTACATATATACATACGCCGAATTCAAAAAGTCTTGCTAATTATACCTCCAAAAATAAAGATAAGATTTTATCAAAACGCCTGGGATATCAATATGATATTCAGCAAAAACCAAGGGAATTGGGCAACAATTCGAATGAGATTTAAGGGAGATTGGACTCGATTTTTTAATTTTTATCTGAATTCCAGCAGGTCGTCTGGTTTGGTTTTAATACGCAAAGGAACAATCATTTTATTTTAGGATAAATATCATTATAAGAATAAATCATTAAAAAGAAAAGTTTTTGTTAACATAAGAAATTGTAAATTAGTCCAAAAATAAATTTGCTACAATTAGGAAAATCTGCAAGATTAAAAATAAATTGAATAGTTTAGTTATAGTTAATATAAAATAAATATTATCATTCAAAATGAACAGTTTTAATTAAAAAAATGTTCATTAAATCCGAACTTTGTTTTCTTTTCTTCAGCTTTGCTGATAATATAATTATTTCCATACACCCTGAATAAGTCCAGTAAATATAAACTCTGCTGAAATGTAAACAGTCAAATCAAATTACACATTCGTGTGTACACACCTGGATTACCTACATAAAAAAAACTTCTACTTATTACGGAGGGATTGTTTGAAAACAGAAGTTGTAGTTCATTCAGTCGTTCAATTAATGTATTCCTGAAAAATGTTATTTAATTTTGCGAATTATTCTGATGAAATAAATTGAATTTGCTGATTATTTGAAAACTTTTTCCAAGTAGAATTTCAGACGTTATTGTAACAAAAAAGACAACTTTTTGTTAGCTAGATAGACTAACTTGGGTTTTTAAACGACTGTTGAATGTTTAATGTGCCAACCCTTTTAAGGATTTATAAGGTCCATAAACTTGGATAAACACTAATCTTCCATGGTTTTAATAGAAAACTATTGCAACTTACTTAACTAAGTTACTTTTTAAGATTGGTTCAATAATTAGGATCAAAAGGTAGTTCTTTCAGATAACTAATAAGCGTGTGCTAAAATCGTTAATGGATGCTTAATAAATCTACCATTGTTTACACTTTCAACAAAGCTTTTGAATATTTAAGCAAACGGCCTATGGTAATTAATTATGCGAATAGAGAAAATGGTTTATTAACGTTTAATAATAAAAGGTTTTTGTTATAAAAAGCTGTATGCTTAGGAAGTAGCTAGCAAGAATTATTATTTAAGGTAAACAATAGCCATTGACTACAAAGACCAAAATAAATAGACCCGTGAACAAATAAACCTTTTCCCCACCGCAACGTCGAAATTACACACCTTTTTGATTTCAATTTGAATACAGATTACAGTATCACAGCTTTGGGTCATTTACAGCAAAATATACTATTCAATATCCGTTTAATGACTGTTCTAGATAGTTTTTTTACTACTTCAAACAACGCAAATACCAATTGTACTTATAAAAACAGATCGGATCCAGGTAGTTCGTTCTGAGGTCGTAGGTCTCCTACAAGAGTTTTATTCAGATATCTTTTTTTTCTAGTGTTTCTGCTAAAAAGTGCTTTACTTTAAAGAGTCGCTGGCGTAGAACAACAAAAGCTTTATGAATGAAACTAGTTTTTGCACTTAAGAGTAACAGAATTATGTGGCAAAGGGAGTACGGTGTCAGGCCATCTATAATGATAATCCCGAAAAGAATTGTCCCACGGATGCTTAAAACTGTTCTACTCGATTCTCTAGGAGGCACATCTAGGTCTCTTCAATCTATTTGAGTGGATGAACAGTGAACTATTTGTGGAAGTTATGGAACATTCTATTCGACACTGTTCCATCTCAAGAAAAATAACAATTACGAAACCCTACGGTAAATTGAAGATTTGGCTTAGCCAGAAACTCAGATTAATGTGCCAGCTGTGGTGGATTCGTGGTTTATATGTTTGCTTCATAATCCAACGGTCACAGATTCGATACCCGGTCGAGCTAACAAGATTAAAACATTCCTTCTTTTAGGGTAGAAAGTAAAACTGTAGGTCCAGTGTCAATGCGGTATTTGGCACGATAAAGATCTCTACTGGGGTGGGCATTCCCCCAGTTTCGACTAAATTCTAGTAGGGTCGGAATGTGATCTTGGTACGTCACCCAAAAATAAAAGAATAAGTTAATTAATGATTTTAGGAAAATCGGAGTACATCCGTTTGATAGAAATATTTTTAACGATGGAAAAAGACTCTCCCCCAACCAATGCGACAGATTATTTTACGATACTGTTAAATATCACCTAAAATCGTTAAATAACACCATACCAAACTATAACTATACACTTCATGTACAGTTACAGAAATAAGTAATGCGTCGCCTCCTATGTGCGCCTATTCAGTATGCAACACATCTTATACATTCAAATAAAAGAAACATAACATAAACATAAAGAGTTCTATTCGTGTTTCTAGTAAGTTATCTTAGTGGTCTGGTGGTGAGAATAATGTTTAGGCTAGAAGGGCGATTTGAGCTTCGCATCGATTCCCTGGTACCGATAAGTTTTATGTTTTTTTTTACTATTTAAAACATTAAGCAGGCGTAAGACTATACTTAATGATGTAATACTCAATTTGTTTTACCAGTAAGTATTGTAAGGGCGGTTTGGGGTGCCCCTGGGGTTGTCTCGGTATTTGTAAGGGGCCCTCTTACGTAGTGGCGCAGTGTGGTTTTCGGTGATCTCGGTATCAGCGGTAACTCTCGGGCGCCAGTTATTTTAACGTGGTATGCTCCACTGCTCCGGGTAACTGCTAGTGGAGAAAAGGTAATCCAGGGAATTGCTGGGGTTGCTGAGGTCGGCCCTGCCTGGATCACTCCACTTGTCCCTAAAGCTCTCACTAAGAGGGCATTAATACTAACAAATAAAACACTCAATATTAACCAAACTGTCTCCAAAACAAGCATACGGTTATCTACGATAGCCACAGCAAGCGGGGTGCAATACGACGTGCAATACAAGCAAGCGTACAAATACGGGTTCGGAGTACGGGGTCGTGAAACGGTGTGTAGGGTAAGGGCGGACGGACTGGAGTAAGTAGGAGATCCCCGGGCTACTCACAGTGAGATCTCGGACAGGGTGTAAGAAATGAGGGAATGAGACCTCCCGGCTACGCACTGTGAGGTATCGGAAAAGGTAGGGATGTAAAGATGAGACCTAGAGGCTACGCACAGTGAAGTCTCGGAAAAGGGGCAAGGAATGCAACGGACGGAAAGGGGATCGGTTAGAGGTCTTACTCTTATATTTCCCAGGAACGGTCTGGTAGGCTCTGGCTGGCTGGGCTGGGCTGGCTGGCTGGCTGGGCTGGGCTGGCTGGTCCTGTAGAGAGTCCTGGACGCGGACTCAATAAATCGTCGCTCTGCACCTGTTTATATAGGCGCTCTCGGAGCGTGGGGGAAATGGTAGGAGTGTAACGAAGCGTCGCACGCCAAATATCGGTTAGGGAAGGGACGCGTGCACTCGCTTGAGTCGGCGGCTTATCCGAGCGGCGACTGATTGCAACAGTCGATAAACCCTTTCATTCTTACTCCCAAAATAATTAATAAAATTTAGTAACTTCGTTACAGTATAACAGATAATATTCAATCAAAATGGAGCTTATAGTAATTGTTTTATATTTATGTAAAAGTAAAAAAATAAGGCCAGAAACAAAACAAACATTCTAACACTTTTAAAACAAATAGAAAGATAAAAATAGGAAATGTGTAAGAAAAGTAGTAACTTCATCCATTTGTATTTGCAGTTATTGAGAAAACCCAGGTAGCAATATAATTTGTTAGTTCCAAGAACCAGCTGACAAGGATCCCTTTGTTTAGGTCGTTTTATAAAATTGCTTACTCATAATCTAAAATTTATATATAGAAATATCCAGATATTTACTGTTTCTAGAAACCACATTCCAATAAAAAGTCTGATTAAATGTAAATAAAAATGTAGTCACCAGATTAATATTAAAATAATACAAAAATAATCTATTAAATAATAATAATAATAAACCTTATGGGTAGTACGGGTGCTCGATGCGAAGCTCAAATCGCCCTACTACCCTAAACGAGCTTTTAACCTCAGGCGACGAAGTCGAGTAACTAGAAAAACTATGTCTTTTCTTTCTAGTAATTGGTTTTTAGTAATTTGGTTTTTATTCTTTTTAGCAGGTTTTACATTTTTCATGTTATTATTTTATACATAACTCTCATTATATCTATGCATTAAAAATTAATTAGTATTTTTAATAACAGAAGTTCTACATACTTACTACTAGACTAACATTTGCAAAAACTAATATTTAAAGAGTGATAAAAAGAATATTCCTATTGAGTGCAATTTAGTTTGTCAGTTCGAAGAGGATTCCCTTGTGTAAGTCATTTTGTAAAATTGCTTGTTGGCAGTCTAAAATTTCTATTTAGAAATATCTAGATATTTAGTGCTGTTTTTAGAAACTAAATTCTACTAAAAAATCCGATTAAATAATGTAATCAATCAACATACAAAAATATAATTAAAAAAAGTAAAACTTGTAGGTACCGGGGCTCGATGCAAAGCTCTACCCTAAACGAGCATTCTCACCACCAGACCACAAAGTTTAACTTACTAGATTAATCATTCTTTTTTTTAATTTGGTTTTTAGTCTAGTTTAGCAGATTTTACATTCCTTTTTCATGTTATTGTTTTTATAAATTTTATACATAGGTTTCACATTATCTAGGCATTAAAAATTAATTATTTTTAATAATAGAAAGTTATGTTTCTTTTATTTGAATGTATAAGGTGTGTTATATACTGAATAGGCGCACATAGGAAGCGACGCATTACTTATTTCTATAGCTCTACCTATAATTTCTGTACGCGCTTATGACCGACTCGAAGTAATTTTTCTAATTTTGCTTATATTTTCTAGGAGAATAATCTGAAATGTTTCTTATTCTTTTATTATTGTTACACAATTTTATTCGACGTACGAAATAAGTAGAAAAATGAGTTCGGAATTACTAGAGCTGAGATTTTAAAAGTTACTTATATTTTGGTACTATATTTTTTAACAATGTTCATATTCTATATACATACAAAGGTTTATCACACTCAAAACTAACGTAAAGGATTTCGTAGAAAATACACACTGTAGGAGGACCAACGAAGGACCAATTCAGGTACATTGCTGACAGATTTACATGTTTATGTCTGAATGTTTCTTCCATTTAATTTGGTTCAAATTGAAAATGTGATGTGTGAAAATCTAAGTTTTGAAAATTGGGCAATGCATATATTAAAAGCGCGAGCTGAATTAAGAATCTAATGAATAGAAAATACGGCAGTATATATTACAAAGCTTGGAATTTTTTATTTCCAAAATTTTTAAAAAATTGTTAAAAGAATTCGAAGTATGAGTTGAAGTAGTATTTACAAAATATTTTTCAATTCGTATTAAACTGAATTAATCTGCATATTATGATTTAATAGGAATATTAAGAAAAGCTTTATGCCAAATCAACTAATCTATGTATACTACGGGTTCTTTCACACGGGATCTATAAAGTGAGCTTTGCGCTGAATCTAATTCCTCAATGATTAAACAAAACATTCTCCAACGTATTACATACAACGTGTGAAATTATGGAATCTCGTTAGAAATTTAAATCCAAAAGAGGAAATAAACAAATTTAAAAATTAAATGATTGATAATGTAAATTTTAATTTAAAAAATATTAACTGCATAAATAATAATAAATCATTAACTACATGTTAGTAGATAACTTATTCCTATTAATCAAACTTATAATTAATAAGAAGGCAAACATTTTCATGAGATCTTATACGTACGTAGCAGTAATTCGTTACTATTTCAATATTTATTTCACGAATTTCGAGTAAACTAATTAAAACTTTAAACGTATTTAGAGATACGCATGAATTAGCAAACAATTGTTCTTTTAAAGTGAAAATTATTTTCTTCCCTTTGAGTTGGCTCGCACAGGTAAATCTAGGATAACCGTAAGCAAATAAACAATTCCAACGTTGCAAAATGCTTTTTCCTGTAAGCTGATCAAACGCATCCATTTTCCTTTCCGGGTGGTCTTTGACTTTCGTACGTTAACCCCTATTATACAATCTACACCTTCGCAGTTTATCCACTGATATTCCTCTATTATGCTTATATGCTAAAATTTAACACCCACTGAAAGGAGAATCGTCGCTTCAGAAGGAAATGTAGAGACAAGTGGAAATATGACGAATCTACTTATCGGAAAATATAGTCTGTAAAGAAAGTCATTATCTTCTAAAGGTTTTTGCTTGATTTAGGAATATTCGAAAAGAATAAATAAAGCCACACTGATCTCATATTTTGTTTTATTTACCGGGTTTTGTAAGATATCCAATGACATGTCATCATTGTAAGCAATTTTGTGTTTATCTATATTATACACAAATTAAGGCGCTTTCTTCGCCCCAATATGGCGTTGCTTGCGGCACTCTTAGAGTTACTACATCTAGTCACTTAGGTCGCGCTGGTTCGGAAAAAAGTACGGAATTGTTCATTATTTGTATCTGTATTGCATTTAATCAAATCGACGCTTACTTTAACAGGTTTTTCTTTTTTCTAAAAGATCAAACCTGTAATATGTCAAATACGTAAAACGTGGTTTTAATTTGTCCATCCTTCTCAGGCTCAATATGGCGACGTTTTGCTGTACTCTGATCGACCAACGCCTAGATGACTAGATGTAGTGACTCTAGGCATACTGATCTGCTAGCGTCATCTAACGAACTGCATGTAGTGACTCTAGAGGTTGCAAAACTTGATCGGCGTTGATGCGATTCACCTAAAAATGGTTCCGCTTATTATGATTAATATCTACTTTAATCGTGATTTTCTCAGCGAATATGGAAGCTACTTCCATCTATGTCCGGATAATTATTTTTAGTCATTTATTAATTTTTCTAAAATATACTAGAGATTAACTTACTTTTTTGGATGGGACAACTGGTCGCGGGGACAACTGATACCTAGCCGACTAACCGACGCGACGGGACAACTTTGACATGAATGTTTGGTAGCATTCTTACTTTAAGTTTACTGAAACTGAGGTTACTAAAGTAAGCCGTAATTGAACTTTTGATGTTTTATTAATTTATTAGGTCGAACGTCCGGGTGTTCCGTCCCGTCTTATCTCTAAGACACAAATTGGGATACGCTCAATTAGTGCGCATTTCTTACACTACACAATGCTACCAGTAACTCACTGATGAGAGAGTGGTTACTATCCATCTCTACAGGCTAGTACCGGAGCTATAAAAGTGCTAACCCGTCAGCGCCTTCTTCAAAGAGATGGCCTCTCGTCCAGCTTTGGACTACTCCCCAACGTAGTTGGGGACTACTACCCGATCGAATCCAACTGTAATGTGGTAGGACTTGTTTTTTAATGGTTTTGCCACCCCGATCTCCCAATTATAGGCCTAGTATGCCCTTGGCAGCGCTTTATTTATAGTCTAGACTCCCGGTGTGAACCCGTTTCAAGGTGAAGTTTGAATGTGAGAGGCTATGTATTCGCTTCAATACTCTTTAAGTGTAGTGCCTATAGAGCTTTTTCAGTTCACAGGACTCCTGCAATTAAGTTATATTGTGATGCGAATAGCATCCTGAACACAACTACTTGGCGGCATGTAGTTTTTTTTCTTTCATTATATAGCAATATTTACTAAATTTTAATCAAACCTCGAAAATTACACCGTTAACAAGATTCTTTAACGTACCAAAGGTCACATTGGTGCGGGGCTTATGATTTATGCCATCCAAAAAGAAGATATTTTGTATACAGGGTTCAGTAACTGATATGACCTAATTGTAGTAGCTTACTGTGGACAGAGCAATTATTTATTGACTGGATATTACGAATGAAGCCGGTTAGAGAATACTATATAATGCCCTACATCTTCACCCATGTATAAGTTCTAGTTTGGCCGACATTAAAGGATATTTGTATGAGATATTGCAGGTTTTTAGAAACCAAGCGAGAACACGGTAACGCGTGTAACAAGCTTTTCGGTAAACAAAATTAACAAGATTCCGCGATTAGACCGTCAATTGTAACTAACCTTTTTATCGATAACTTACTTTAAAATCAATCAATATCTTAAGTAACTAATGCATCTGCAATGATATATATTACTTTAGAACTGAGCGTCGGCAGAGACGACTCATTAAATCAAATTATACTCATGCGTCGTGGTGTTAAAATCACAAAGGCTTCTTTGTAATTGGGAATAGAACACAAAACAAATAAAAAATATAGGGCGCCACCCAAACTGTAAATATGTTGTTGCGTAATTAAACAATTTCGAGAAATCCACATTCTAGAGAAGGATATCCCTTAAAAGGTTAAATTGATCTGAGCAATTCTTCTTATATAAAAATCTTGGTTAAGGAAGGGACATTAACAGCTTATCATGTTGAACTATATCAATAATTAATAAATTTGAAATATGTATATTGAATAAAGATAAAATAGAAAATCTGTTACACATACAAACCATAACTGTTAATTCATTAAAAAACCTACTTGCAATATTAAACCATACATTTTAACACCAACCTTAATCCTTCGTTACAGCTCTCCTTAGCAATTCTTTATTTTGCAAAAACTTTACATATCATTGTTCAAACCATTAAAACAAGAAACTAATGATTGCGCACAATACAAGATTTCACTAATATTGCAAATTGAAGAAACGCTGCTGGAACGGCCTTGAATTTTGAACCATTTTCCATTAAACGAAATTTTAAACATCACCATAGTTTCTAAAACAAACTGAATTCTTTATTATTAATATTGTTCAGCTTGAACAGCACTTAAATACTGATTTTGAATGTTGCTTAAATTTCTAGTAGTAACCATCAGTGGCGGCTCGTCCAAGTAGGCAGGTTAGGCAGTGCCTACCCTGGGAGAGTGCAAATAAATCAAAAATGGTTTCAAATTTCTTCAAAAAACTTGTCTATTGTCTTTAGTTTATTTACTTATTTTCTTTATACTCAGCCTGCTATATTTACAAATTTACTCTTTTATAATTTTATATTCTTATCAGATAATTATTATAAACTATGTATTAGTTGGAATAAGAATATTTTAGAATCATTCAAAGTATCTGGTTATAATTCGGTTTTTACAGTTTTAATGTGTTGAGAAAAATATTAAATTCATTTTCTTTATGATAGAAAATAATGGTAGTTTAAGTTAATAAAACAAAGTCAGATACAAAATGCGACCTAATTATGTATATTCTTTAAAAAAGAAAACATCTAATGCTATAACGATAATTAAAAGAAATATAATCGTAAGTCAATATTCAACACAACGTTTATTCAAATTTTAGTGCAGTAGAAATAGTGTTAAAGGTGAAACTAATTCCAACAAAAATGGTTCTTGTTGTAAATGGTAGGTAACACGCTCCTAAGCAACATACTAAAAATATACATCCGTACTGTTACGCAAAATGCGTTTTATTGTCCGCCATCTTGAAAAAACACTAAAAATGTAAAATAATCATGTGTGGTATCAAATTACAGAAAATTTCATACTATAAAAGAATATAATATTGGTTTTTAAAAGTAAAGTGTTTACAAAGATGAAGTAGAGGGAAAAATGATGAAAAAATTATACCTACATGACCCTGTATTTACACCTTAAATGCTTAAATTATGCTACATTACATTACACCTTTACTTGATGCTGTGAGACTAATTTAATCTTTTAAAATGGAAGAAGAAACCTGCTTTTTGTGTTCCAATGTACTTTATGAAGATACTCTCTATGTTGCATTAACCGGAAAAGGCTTGACGGGAATTATCAAGGCGAGCAAACAAAGAGATCATAAAATTCTTAAGCTTTTCAATCTCATACCTACTGGCGCTATTAAAGTACATACAGAAAGACGACGTATATACGTCAATCATATCAAAATTAAAAAATGATCTCTTAAAAAGAATTGTTTGTTTTGTAGCTAGATTATTACGGATTATGAAAAGCGTAAGAAAACAGCAGTCATTCCCGTGCGTACTTTCCAGTTTCGCGAGACAATTTTGAAATTATGCAGTACTAGAAGTGATCTATGGGCAGCAAATGTACACGCGAGGATGCTTTCAGTCATAGATTTACCTGCTGCAGAAGCTCGATATCACCAAGTGTTCAGTATCAATTTTAGGAGCGGCAAGCCCATTCCTGTGAAGTATACTCCTGAAGGTAGTGGGCGATGTCATAAGGCAATACGAATCGTATGTCAACAGAAGGTATGGAAAAGTGACAATAGTTTTCGATGGGTATGAAAAACCAAATATATAAAAGATATGGAGCACAGACTGCGTATGTAGCAGTCGTCTGTTGTAGTAGTCTTTGATGAAAGTTATTTTCAAGGAAGAGATCATTCCGTCATTCATGCAGAAGGTGATGCAGACACACTAATCGTCAAAGAAGCTTTAAACATAACACAGGAAAAGCATGTCACTGTAGTAGCTGATGATACTGATATTTTAATCCTGCTATTATATCATTCTTCTAAGGATATTTAGAATAACGCAGTCTGCCACACAATCTGATAAAGTTCGTGATATTCAAGCTATGCAAATATCTATTGGAGAGGAGGCTTGCAAAACTTTAGTTTTTGTACACGCATTAACAGGATGTGACACCACCAGTGCGTTATTTGCCAAAAGTAAATCTTCAGCTTTCATGAATATCATAAAATCCAAAATCTTATGAGAATGGGCTTACCATTTTGGATCATCCGAAGATGTTACTAAGGAATAATTGATAGAAATTGGCTGTAAAGTTATTGTATCACTATATGGCGGTAACATCGACACAAGCAACCTAAATGTGCTTGGTTATGAACAATACATTAGGAAAATAGCTTCAGCTAAAAAAGAATTTGATATAGCTCGTTTGCCTCCAACATAAAATGCAGCGAAATAACATCTACTTCGAGTGCATTTGCAGTGTTCTATTTGGAAAAATCTTAATATGCCAACCCCTGATCCTACACTATGGGGTTGACAGTTGGTTGATGGGAAGTTTCAACTAATATTAACAGACCTGAGTCCTGCACCAGACAAACTCTTAAATATGATTAAATGTGCCTACCAAACTACAGTTGAAGAACCATGTAACACCATGAAATGTACATGTCGCCGATATGGACTTATATGTTCACTAGTTAGTAAAAGCTGCTGTGGAAAGGACTGTACAAACACAGGAGACAGTTTTGATTTAGATGAAGATGAGATTTGATTTTGGTGAAATAGATATGATTTTATATTATAAAAACCCGCTTATATTAATATAAAGATGTTTTTCATCACTGCAAAACCTTTCAGTTTCTCGGCCACCATTTTGTTATTTCCTTTTATGTTTTTAAACCAATATCATATTCTTTTCCAGCACGAAATTTCCTGTAATTTGACACCACACATTTATGATTTTTTAAAAATTTTCCATGTTTTTTCAAGATGGCGGCGAAAAACCACATTGTGCGCAACAGTACGGATGTATATTTTTAGTATGTTGATTAGTAGCGTGTTATCTACCATTTACAACAAGAACCATTTTTGTTGCAATTAGTTCCACCTCAAGGTGTTTTTTCACTTATTTCTACGGCACTATATCTTTATTAGTTTCTTTTGTTAAATCATTTCTAATAAAACAAGAATTACTTACATTTAGTTAGAAATCTTTCATATTTAAAATTCATGTGTTATTAAAAACTATTAAATAATTAAATTATTTCATTATTGAAGTTGGATTGCAGCGACAATTTGCACAGACCCGGCATGCCTGAAGATAAGCTCCGTCCAAGATTCAATTCTATGTACTGTCGCAGTTATTATTGTCTGCTGGAGTGCTCCATTAAAAATACAGATTACTTTTTAACATATTTAAAAGTTCGTTACTGAAATCCATAAGTCCATCTGTGTGTCCGTTAATCAATCCTAGTGGATTCTTGGAATTTTAAAGTTTTTATTTCATATTCAGATAGAGCATCAAAATGCAGAAAAAGATCTATGACACACACCAGTTTCCTTCCTTTTAGCAAAAAAGTAATAATTAACAACTTTAAAATTTATTTTCTCGTGCTCATACTTTTAAGTTGGTTCACTTTTGATTTATCTGTTATGAGATGTAATGTTTGGTACTACGTCTTTCGTTTTTTAGCATTTTTTTATTTGTTGATGCATACATAATACTGTCACGTGGGGTTTTCGTGACTGGAGGACGTAGTCAGAGGTAGAGAGAAATTAAACACAAGTCGTAGAAAACAACTATATACTAATAACAATAAGAGAGTACAAAGGTTCACATGCATACAGAGAATACATCCTGAGGACGTACATGTCCTCCTAAACTAATACAATCAAGAGGGAGGTCGGAACCAACCCTGTTCTATCACTAAGTCTACAAACTAAGCGTAGGAGTTAAACTCCTAGTGATTTACAACTAAGCGTGGGAGCCTGGTCACAACCTCCATAACCAAAGCAGAGAGTGGGCGTTTAGCGCAGCCCACTCAACTAAGCAACTAAGCATTACATAATTTAAAGGGTACTCACCAGCTTGCTTGTGGATGTAGTGTTGGAGCCAACTTCACTGACTGATTTGAATAGCTCAAGCAAGCTGGTTATATACTGATGAACGCGGAAGAAATTAGCATCGTAATGGGAATCAGTGGGTTGAAGTTCCTCGTATGAAACTAAGGAAGTTTACGCTTCCTGGTTGCAGGCTTGTAGGTAGTTTGCATTCGAGCTGCTGGTGCCTGGCACGAATCTGCAGCTGTGCGGAAGTGTGGTAGATTCTCCTTAAGGAATGTGCACCTGCTTGCAAATCGTGTAGGTTGCCTCGCATATACGGAATAAGTAGGCGGATATGTTGCATGCCAACTAATGCAGTTGTGGGCGAAGCGAGAGCGCTTCTTCGAAGACCTCGCAGCTGGCCGCGCACATGGCTCCAAGTTGTTGGCGGTGAGACCGCAGCTGCTTGCGTGGGCAACTGAGTGCGGCCTTGCACGCTATATTGCACGAACGGAAGAGAAGTTGAGTTTTGTATATAATATTGAATTGTAAATATTTCCGTTTGTGACAATACATAATTATTTTTTGGGAAATATTGTTCTTATTTTGCTGATAGTAGTTTTTAACACCATAGTGGTATTTTATTTTTTGCGAATTGCAATTTTGATGATTATATCATAAACTGTGCTGGTAGCCATCCCTAAAAAAATGATGAATTATAAGCTTTTTGTTGATATGAATCACACAGATTTATCCAAATCAAACAAACTCTTAAGTTACCTATCTAAAAACTATTTTACCAAACCAAACTATACTAATTAATGATAATTACGTTTACAGTAAAGGCCGTGATTTCACCGTCGCAGGTTAAGATTTTTCTTTTTTTGTACTAAAAATACAACCATAGTTTCTTTTAGATGTCAATTCGAGCTTTGTTATGTATTTAAACACGTAGCCAGAGAGGGTACTCATGGGGCTGAGCCCCCCCCCCGAAGCATATACTATGCGACTTCGAATTTTCTAACTTTAAAGTTTATTGTATTGTATAAAGGAATTTTCTTGTAATAATTGTATTTGATATAAATATGTTAGCCCCCCCCCCCCACCGAAAGAAAGTTCTGGCTACGCACCTGAACCATACCAAACCAACGTCATTTTTAGTTAATAATATAGACATCCATTCCAGAGCTTTTATAAATAACAATTCAAGATTACAAACCAGTTACCACAAATTTGTAATCCAAGTAATTAAAAAAAATACCAAGTCACTTTGGGACCGTTGGTAAGTATGTTGTAATTTATACACTGCTTTTTCTTTCTGTTTGATAATTAGAATAATGCACAAATGCTTTACATATTTTTTCTTTATTTATTATTTTATTCTAATTTATTTTTATTTATGCAGTAATAAAGCACTTCGGACACTATAAACATTTCATTCTATATATTCAAATTCTAATATAACTTTTATTTTTATTTTTTTA
This sequence comes from Agrypnus murinus, assembly GCA_929113105.1. Classification (NCBI taxonomy): domain Eukaryota; kingdom Metazoa; phylum Arthropoda; class Insecta; order Coleoptera; family Elateridae; genus Agrypnus; species Agrypnus murinus. The sequence goes on from OV816030.1 coordinate 123,197,070, forward strand.
TATTAAAGATTGGATGAACTTTACTTGCTTGCTGTTTAAGACAAACAACTTTACTTGTCTTATGCTCATAACTGCATTAATTTTTAGCTTAGGTGCATCTACCCTACTTTTACTAAAACGGTTACCTAAACTATCAGTATGTGTAAAATGATTATAGTAACTATTGTCCTGTTGTAGCTATAGCTAAATTTCAGAATATGATTCATGAAAGCTGTTATACTTATATGGATGAGTTCAGAAATATTTTCACATAAAAAAATAGATGAAATCACAAGGGACACGAGATTTATTAACCAAATATTTATTAAATTTAAAACTATTACTATTACCAAAGTGCTGTTTTTCTGAAATTTTAAAAGAAAAAGGATGAAGGATTGCAATAATTAGGATTTTAAAAGTAATTGTGATGATATGAGATAAACGAGAATGATTCGACTTCATATTTATGATCAGACAAGAATTAAAAGCTGATAAAGAAATAAATATAAAATAATGCAATGGGTGTCCAAAGCAATTATTTATTTATAAATGCAAAAAACACATGTAAATAATAATTTAAATGTGAAATTTTATACACCCCTAATGTTGTTTCGTAAATCAAGTGACAAATATTAAGAAATGATACATGATAGTCGTCCAAACAATTTTATATGTTCAGGTTCATTTAGTTTATATAGAAACCGCATGACTAACTAGGTGCTCTACTGCAGCACGTGTTTATTCTGAATTTCTCATAGCTGAAGTATACAATAAAATTAAGACGGTGGCGTGGGGCTTTTATATAACACTTTTATTTAATCTAAATCACATAAAAGAACATTATTAGACAAGATTATTGGTACGCCAATGATCCGACATATTGCACAAGCTTATCAGCAAATTTGTTTCGTCTCTGTTTATGATACTGCTATTATCTATCAATAGATAGGATTACTAGATTAAGCAACCTTAGGAAATTATGGGTTTAAATGATAATTATTATACAGGGTCTTCATTAAGTTTGGAACCGGCTTAATATCTTCAAAACTATTAACTGGATTAAATTGAAATTTGGGGTGTGCATTTTATAAATTAATATCTATTGTACCTAATTTTTTCACCTGCTTTGCATCGTTACTTTACGAGATACACAGCCAACTTGATTTTTTTTAAATAGCAATGGGGGTCAAATTTGACATCATTTGAAAGCTTATTTTTTTCTGAGTACCATTATGTAATACACGTGTTGTATCATTTTGACAAAAATCGCCAAAAAAATTAAAATCAAGGAAACATGTTTTATCCACAAAATTAAATTTATTACTTAATTTAATAATTTATTAAATTTAAACATATTTGACAATTTCTTTACTGTCAATGTGTAACTTTTGACATTTCTATGAATTTTGTAAGATCACTAGATATTTTAATTTTTAATTTATTCAACACTTTTGATTTTGTGAATAAAACATGTTTCGTTGATTTTAATTTTTTTGGCGATTTTTGTCAAAATGATACAACACGTGTATTACATAATGGTACTCAGAAAAAAATAAGCTTTCAAATGATGTCAAATTTGACCCCCATTGCTATTTAAAAAAAATCAAGTTGGCTGTGTATCTCGTAAAGTAACGATGCAAAGCAGGTGAAAAAATTAGGTACAATAGATATTAATTTATAAAATGCACACCCCAAATTTCAATTTAATCCAGTTAATAGTTTTGAAGATATTAAGCCGGTTCCAAACTTAATGAAGACCCTGTATATAAAAAGGTGAACATGAGATTTACCTATAAACGAAAGATTTATTTAACCAAAGGAATTGGGGTTGCTAAAACTTAGAAATTGTATTTAAAATAATGAAAATAAAATTAACTATAAAATGTGATAAGAATTATGACATTATATGAGGAATAATGATGAATTTACGAGAAAAAATTTATTTTTGAAACTAATGGATTAAGGTAAAAAATGAAATAAACTGGGGAACTATGATTAAATTAAAATATTTATTATTAAAAATGATTCTGAAAATTAGAAAATTGATTTGATTAGAATACAAGAAGCGGATTCAAGAAAAAATTGGTTTTATTAATAAAATAAGATAAAATTTAAATAACCGAAATTTATTTTAAGATTAAAATGAGATAAACCAATTATTATTATAGACTAGCATAATACCTGTTGAAAAATCAACGGTCCCCTCCTGGTAATGTCACTCGTCTGGTCTATTCACGAAGTAAGAAAACAGTTCTACTTATAAAACTTAATTTTTGGGATTCACCACCAACACTCTCCCACCTATTTTAGTAGTCCTTAACCCCTACCGTAAACAATTACCAGTTTATATGCATGCATACCTGAGCATATTGTTGAGTAACCTTGGCGGACGAACGAACATACGAACCAACGAACGGACATGATTCCTTAATTGAATATTTCGTCGTACACAAGGTTTGTCGTAAGCGTGTACAAGGGATCTAAAAGGAAAACCTTTTTGATCCCTCTTCTTCTTTCTCTCTATAATTTTTCTTCTTCTCCCTATCAGACGCTTTATTTCCTATCTTTCCACGTCTATTTCTGTTATCTTCCAACCTTTTCTTTTTCGATTCCTTATCTTCTTTCTTTGTAGCATTTTTCTTCTGTCCATTGTCAGCCTCTTTATTTTTGACCTTTATATGTCTATCTCTGTTATCCTCCAACCTTTTCTTTTTTGATTCCTCACTCTCTTTATCCCTGACTTGTCTCTTTCTTTCGATTGCAATAAATCGATCTTTTCTTGGGTCAGACTCTTCGTTGTCTCTCCATCTCGCTTTCTGACTTGAATCTTTTTGCCCTAATTCCTTTTGCCCTAGTTGACTTCCTTTTTTTGTGCTTCTTTCGAACACACCCTCCGTCTTCTAAACCTTCTTGACGCGGTGTTTCAATTTTCTCCAACACATCACAGTGACCCTCTGAGGGTCTCCCTGAGAAAAGTAGCCTTTTTGTATGGAGGTCAACTTGAACCTGAGGTGTAGTCGGATAGAAGAGGCTGCCGTCCCTCCACACTTCAAATACAAATGGGAAGATTTGGATAGTTGCAATAGCTTCGCACAGCGAGCCGTAAGTCCTACCGAGGCCCATCTCTGTCCGGTATTCGGTAGGAGTTAGGTAATTATCATCGCCGGGAGTCGAAGTAAGGACCTCAACCTCAAACTCTTTTCAGTTGTTGCACACGTGGCCGAAAATGAGGTCCCTTACCATCTCGTGCACTGTCTAACTATTAAACACACAGTGTGCGATAGCTCTAAATAGACAGTTCTTATCGCCACTCATTTACACAATGTGATGGCAGACTACCGTCTTCCATTGTTAGTTTCTCCATTGTAAAAATCAAATATTAACAACTCCGTAGCAAAGTTTGCTAAATGCAAATCCGAAGTAAAAACGGTCGCAAGAAACTCGCCCGATGTTGCGTCGCTCCTTATATATGAACAGAAAAACGCTTCTAGCGAAAGAAGTGTCGCCTCGTAGCTCAGCATTTGCTACCCAATTGAATTTCTATTTTCCTTAATAATAATGTCAATAGGATCATAATCATGTAACATTGTACCTATAATTTAAAATAATCACGTTAGATTCATAATTAGCAATGCCTTTCAGCGTAATTACTAATAAGTCCCAAACTTTTTTTGCTCAAATAAATGCTATAAGTCACTTAAGTTGGCTATTTTTCAAAATAACTCTAAACAAATGGCAGGCGTGTTCAAAGAATACATAATATAGTTATTTTAATAATATGTGTAGTTTTTTATTATATTATCTACTGTATACTAATAGCATAATATTCGTTGGAAAATCAACGGCGTGTGGAGGAACCACAGCTGAAAACGCGCCATCGATCGCTGGCAATCAGCGTGCTCCCATTAACTTTGTAGTTTTTATAAGCTCAGTTGTTGTAAAAACTGTTGGATTTCGAGAACCACTGAATGGATTTTGATGCCGTTTTCACCATTTGATAGCTTGTTTCTTAGAGAAGGTTTCTATGTAGGTACAAATTGTCCAAAGGATCTTTCGGAAGTCGTGTAATAAGTAAAGAGTGAAATAAGTAATTAAGGAAATTGGCTCGAACAGGGACAAAACTCAAAACAAATCTCAAAAAGATCTACAAAAAAGTCCGGATGACATATACGTATGTCTTACAGATTACTCAAGATCAAGATTTTTATAATAGTTATTTTTGCGGAATACTCTTCTACCCCCTGGAATGTTGCCTCACTCCGCCCCTGGATGAAATGCCAGTAATTTCTGTAGTTTTGTATCTTCAGAATTGTTTCAAGTATAATCTGTATAAACTTGAAATTTGTAGCTTACGCCATTCAAGAAATATATAGCCATAACGATTTTTTAAGAAATACCTCCCCCTGCGAACCCCTCGGGTTTTCGGTAAAATTTCAGCTTCCTAAGTCTTCTAGTTTTTGAGATATTTTTCGGTGGACATCGGACATCGGAATTGGCTAATATTATATTAGGAGATGAATGGAATATTGACAATAAGACTTACTAGATTAATAAACAATCAGGCGTAGAATGATACTTATATGAAAATATGTATTTAGATAACATTGAAAGACAAAAAGCGAAAATCATTAGGATGACGAGTAGAATGGTTTTGATATAAAATGATACAATCAGATTACAGCTACGGAACTATAATGCTATGACTAGATTAGGAATATTATTATGAAAACTACAAATTGATGATTGGCATGTAGTGATTTCTGTTGTAATTGTGTTGTTTATTATTAAGATAGAAAATTTAGTTTAATCGACAGAAATCTCTGTTCAACCTTGAAGTTTTAATGATACGTAGTAGTTGAACGTCATTTCCCTTAATTCAATTTACGTAGATGTAAAGCGTTCCCAAATGATTTTCATTTAGTTTATTTCAGATCGATTCAAGGTAATTTTTGGTTATTTTATTTAGACTTTTAGCTAAAGTTAACCCAACTTTTGTGACATGTTACAATTTTGGCTAGTATTCATAATCGGATAGATAATAATTGTTTAGGAAAAGTAGTTTGAGTTGGCTAAGCTAGGATTTATTTTGACTTGAACGACAATCAACTAAAGACCATTTTGTCATGAATAGTAAAGTCTGTCTAAATAAACAATACCTAAAGTTTGCTTTTCGTTAAATATACGAAACACAAGAAAAAGTTTTTTAATTTCTGTTGAGTTTACATTACAGATCTACAAGAATGCCACCTGTTGAATCCAACTTTAAGACAATTATTTGCAAAAAATTTATTACAACTTTACAACAGTTATGTATATCAATTAAAACAGTGCAAAATAATAGTTATTATAATATGTGCGGTTGTAAACATGTGTTAGAATGCCTCTTTTTAAACTTCTGGACGAGATACAGATACAAACACTTTAAAAAGCAACATTTCAATATTTTTGTAAAACATTTGCACATCCATCATGTACCTTCCCGTAGGCATATATGGTGGAAGCTTTGATTCATCAATGACAAAATTGCACACCTTGTACACCTTATTCTACAATAACTTATTATTCGTGAACATGTAAACATTTATCAAATGCATGTAACCTTTACCTTTACGAAGGGACAACCTAGAAAATCTCCACAGTTTGCGAGATTCTTCATACCACCAAAATCTATGTCAAATAATTTACAAAAGTGAGCCCCAAGTCGGCAAGGAAAATATCTGTATTCATTGCTTGCAAACTTATAGGCTTGCAAAACCAACTAAAATTGATAAAGAAAATCTTGAACTTAGTTTAATTTTACCAAACATTTAGTACCTCGAGATCATTTCCAGTATCAATTTTAAAGCCAAGCGATGCATTGACAGCTATTATCTGGGAACGATTGTATCTAAAAGGAACCATTACGGCTGTTTTAACGTACTCGTTATTGTAATTCGTAACTTCAACTCTTTCTACATATGCGTGGTAGTCACGTTGATGAAACTGAAACAACATTTTGTTTTCATTTGCACTAATTTTAAGTAATTATCTTACGTTCAGATCCATTTCACAGCGACTGAGCATATTTGAAGAAAGTATTAGAAGGCATCCCAACAAGGTTTGCAGTATTGTAAATGAATGACACATTTGAAAAACTCTAAAAATATTGAATTGTAACATTTTTACAGTAAAGATAAAGATAGTTAAAGAAATACAAATAATTTTTTTATTGTTTCCCTTACTTTTCGGTCTTCCAGATCTTGTAAAATAGCCTCTAGATTTCGTCTTATTCACTACAACACCAATGTCGTTCTAAACAAACATACATTAGCTAAACGAAAAGTTTTTTGAAAAGTATAATTATGTCATTTGTAATAAATGATAATGATAATAGACTTTACTTGTCAACATACATACATATAGTAATGATAAGTAATTTTGGTATTGTTCAACCGCGGATTGAATCTTGAAGGGTGGTGTTGGTACTAGATAGACATTTTGTGGGAACAAACAAGTCTTAGAACTTAAGACCCAGTACCCTCTAACGAGTTACTAACTCTCTTCAGTTGTTTACCTTTCATGGTAGTTAATTTTCACTCTCGTTTACGTTTGAGAGTAGCTTCCACAAGTGTCCAAACAGTGCTTGGTATTAAAAACAATTAACGGTTAGAGTACCTAGATGCCCTTAGAATCTACTGGTTATTATTTAATTTCTTTTCCAGCAGTTTTTGTTAGAAGTCTTGATTAGTTTTGCTAATTACTCATCTTTTGCATTCGAACTAGATAATGTTCCAGCATTTAGCTATTGATTACTGACTTATGGTGTTGATAATGGTACTTTCATGGAAAATGAATAATTTATCATGACTGAACTTTGTCGGGTACTATTGGTCTCATAATGATCTAGGACAGCAAGGCTAATATGATGCTATTTTATTATTATTTTATCCCATGTATTTACACTGAAAAAAAGAATAAAATCACATTAGCCTTGCTATCCTAGATCATTATGAAATTAATAGCACATATATAACGATATGTTTTAAAACTTTTAGTTTTTAATCCGTTTGCCTGTAATGTATATATCAATTTGAAAGACTAGTTGGTAGCACTCCACTATTGGGTCACAACTTTATATTTTTTTGATAGTTGTAGAAATTGTTTTGCTGTCTAATAATCTAATAGTAGCTTTTTCTTTGCAAGACTTTTCTATTTCTAATTTAAATTAGTGACCATAATTGAGAAACGTCGGAATCCAAGGTTACAATTATGTCTTTAGGGCTGTGACTTAATTACTTTCGGTAAACAAAATAAACAAGCCCCACAATTTGGCGTTAATTGTAACATATTGTTAATACTTTTCGATTTTCAAACACAAAACTCTTCTATAATCATACTTATGTTAAATCTTATTGCTCCGGTTGACACCTCTCAATAATCAAATTATAGCTCAGGTTGGTAGGTACTGGTTTCTTAAGCTTTAAATTGCAAAGAGATGATTTAGGAGATATTAGTCGATAAAAGAATACGGGCGCCACTTACTTGTTGCGTTCTATTGATTACTTTAGAGATCAGTTGTTATTTGAATTTAGCTGAGTAAAGACGTGTCGTCGTGCTCCGTATCAAATAACAACAGTGTAAACGGAAATAAAACATTGTAATAATAATTATAAAGTAGGTCAAAACATGACCTGCATACCAAGTGCATTAAAGTGCAATAATTGTGTTATTTTAACATAAAATGTTTAAAATAAATAAATCTCCACTTAAAATTAGAACAAAAGAAAGTGATTCAAATAAAAATCCTTTTAAAGGAAGTCAAAAGATCTCCTTTAAAACAGAGATCGATATCTATTACATCTCCATATAATGAAGCAGGATCATCATTAGTGACCCAACAAAAAGAAATACAAAGGGAAATAACCATGCCGCAAGTTAATTCATCATTACCGAGCACCGTAGCAGAGACCGCATTAATAGAACAACTGCTCTTCAACTCAAACAGGCCTTGGATGAGATTAAAGCACTTAAAGACCAAGTTGCATTGTTGCAAGGTGAGAAAAAACGTTATAGTCCGACCAATTCCGATGAGGAAGAAGAATTAGTTTCCCGGGAAACAGAATGGCTGCTTCCAAAAAATAAGAACAAGAAAAGGAAAGTAGCTGAGTCACCGGAGAAAAACTTTAGCTCCACCCAGAGTAAGCCAACGCTGGCTAAAGGACAAAAACCTCCTCCAGTTGTGGTAAGTAATTTGGAAAATTATATGGAGCTCAAACAGAAACTTCAGAAAAGTATTCTGATGTTTAATGCAACCCTAATGAATAATAATCAACTAAGAATCAATGTTGACACAGCAACAGAATATAGAGGGTTAACTAAATATCTAAATAATTCTCATCAGGAATGGCATTCGTACGAGAACAAGCAGGAGAGACCGATCAGAGTTATGGTACTTGCGATTTAAAAGAAATCGTTAATAAACTGCAGCAGAACAGTTTCAAGATAAAAAATGCAGAAAATAAATTAAAGAAAACGAAAGATGGCTATATCAAGCTCCCTCTCTTCATGCTAACATTCGATAAAACAGAGGATATCAAGAAGATCTTCGAAATTCAGCATTTATGCCACATGAAAGTTAAAATTGAGGCACTAAGAACTAGTAGATAAATACCGCAGTGCAAAAGATGCCAGAGATATGGGCGCACGCAAAAATACTGCCAACGTACCCCCATCTGCGTTAAATGTGCAGGGAATCGTCTAACAGCAGAATGTACCAAGACTGCGCAACTGCTGAGGTACATCCCGCCAACTATAGAAGGTGTATAATCGCAAAAGTAAGTCGAAGCAGGAAGAACCTATCTCTATCAATCCTAAAACCTTCCATCTATGATGCAAATGACGCAGAATATGATGAAGATGCTGGACAGAGTCAATGAGAGACTTGACAGGTTAAAAGCCAGGAGTACCGGTGCTATTCCCAAAAAGAAGTAATCCATGGTCCAACAAGACTTAAGAATAGCTACATGGAATGCCAATGGCATCCTAAAGAGAAAACAGGAACTTGAAGTCTTCCTTCATACCCAGTACATAGATGTGTGTCTGATTTCAGAAACGCATTTGACTGCTCAATCCTACCTAAAAATAAGAGGATATAGATTATACCACACTATTTAACCCGACAATCAAGCTAAAGGCGGTAGTGCTGTATTAGTCAAATAATCAATTAACCACTACGAAGAATGTCATCTACAAAGGATAGAATTCCAGCTTACTATGGTATTTTACTGTCCTCCAAGGGACAATTTAAAAAATGCTGACTATAAAATGATCCTACAACATCTTGGGGAACGTTTCATTTTGGGTGGTGATTACAACGCCAAACATGTGGATTGGGGATCGAGATTGACCACAACAAAAGGCAGTGAACTGAGAAAAGCCATGAGGAAACTTGGATGAAACCTCCACTCCTCAGGTAAGCCCACGTACTGGCCTACGGATCCCAACAAAATCCCTGATTTGCTAGATTTCTTTATTACCAAGAAAGTTTCACCCAATTTCATAGATGTTGAACGAAATCTGGACTTCCGACCATTCAGCAGTTATATTAACACTGAGTGAAAGGATGGTGAAAGGAATTAAAAAAGAAGCCCGCCCCATCCTCGTATATAAAACCACTGACTGGTAGAGATTCAGAAATGATCTTCAAGAAATTATTCACCTTAACATTATTTTGAAAACAATTCAGGAAATGGAACAAGATAGCGTTTACTGTCTCCAGCCCTACTGTGTGGAACTCCACAATCATGAAATATAATCAAATTAAAAGATTAATTCAAAGTTTCACAAGTTTTATTAGTTTATTAGTTAGACAATTATTGTCAGGTTAAGATAAACTCATAAAACTTGTGAAACTTTTAATTAATCTTTTAATTTGATTATATTTAATGGAACAAGAAGCTGAAAATTTTGTTAAAATAATTCAGACAGCTGCTTTTAACAATACCAAGAAAATTACACATATATCTAAAGGGGTTAATTATCCGATCGAAATCAGAATACTGGTAACAGAAAAAAGAAAAGCTAGAAGAAGATGGCAGCAGTCAAGAGATCCGTCGGACAAAACCATCTTGAATAACAAATCACAAAAACTCAAAAGAGAAATTCAAAAACTCAAAGATTCAATCAGCTCCTATCTACAAAATTTAACTGCGGGCGGGGAAACAGAGTACTCTCTATGGAAAGCAACCAATAAGATCAAGAGGTCTGTAACATCAATTTCCCCTATAAGGAAGGATGCTGGGCCTTGGGCAAAAGATAATAAACAAAAAGCAGAATTATTTGCTGATCATTTAACTGAAATCTTCAAACCCAATGAATTTGAAGCTGACACTGCCTTGGAAGAGGTTAATAGTCTACTGTACGAAGAAATCCCTCCTGTTACTCCGAAGGAAGTAGCTAATGAGATTAAGACTAATCTAAACGCTAGAAAAGCACCAGGATCTGATCTCATCACTGGAGAAGTTATGAAACAACTGCCTCGAAGAGGTATTGTGCTGCTTACGTACCTCTTCAACGCATCAATCCGACTAAAGCATGTGCCTACAATTTGGAAAGTCGCAGAAGTGTTTATGCTGCCTAAACCGGGTAAGTCACCCAACGATGTGAAGTCTTACAGGCCTATTTCTCTGCTTCCTATTATTTCAAAGCTCTTCGAAAAATTATTTTGTGATAAACCCCTTGTTTATCGGTTTTATTTGTTTTATTGGTTATGGATGTTAGTTTAAATAATACAAAAATTTGTATCCCATAATAAATTGGTTTTATTTCTTATTCATATAAAATAGAAATTTGGTACGTTATTACATGTTTACTCTTCGAAACTCTGTCGTCGTCTCTTTTATTAATTTAAGTCATTAAACTCTTACAACTATTATAAAAGCATTGCATTTTTACTTAACCTATATATTGCTAAAATGAATTTGATTAAGCAGCTTTACGCAATTGAATTTATTGAACTTTATTACCTAAATATTTTAATCTTTCAAAAACACATAATATAAATATAAACTTCTGAACGAGTCTATCCTAACTTGGTCTAAAATATAAACAATATTATTGGCTCCTTGGAAAAAATTGGCACTAAATAACAAAATCCTAATCTATAACCAGATCTTGAAGCCGATATGGTTATATGGTATACAGCTCTGGGGTTGTAACAAAGCTAGTAACATTAAGCCCATTCAGACCATCCAAAACAAGGTTCTGCGTAACATGGTAAAGGCTCCATGGTACGTCCGCAATAGTGACCTTCATCGGGACCTTGGCATTCCAACTGTTCAAGACGAGATTAAAAGGTTTGCTAGCAGACATGAAGCCAGGCTACATAATCATATCAATGCAGAAGATCTTCAGCTGCTGGACAATGAAGATCTCGTCCGAAGATTGAAGAGGACAAAACCATTTAAGCTTGTGTAGTGTTTTGGGTAAAAGCAGAGCATTGTGCGCGAATGAGAATGTTTAGTATAGTTTCAACCAGAACAAACTGCAGGACATTAATGGATAAACTTTAGCTTATAAGTATTTAGTTTAAGATTTATTAGATAAAAACTAATGGTTGATCAGCTTTGATCAGTTTTAATGAAAAGCACCACACAGGTGTCTAATTAGGAGAAAAAAAACTTCAGAGATCCACAAGAAGAGATTTCTGATTTATTACTTACTTGCCAACAATAATTTGGTCCTACATTACCTCAACAGAGTTTAGGTTAGACGGTATTTATTTAAATACTAAAAATAGACTTTGGTCATAATTGATCCGACATTATTAGCAAGATTTAGGGGTCCCTTTAAGAAAATTTTAATTTTACAAACAGGGTACTTATTACTAAAAGGACATAAATGGACAAATGTTAAAGTGGTTGATTTACATAAAGTTAACTTATAAATTTATTGGTAACAGTCGCTAGTCCTTGTTACACGTAATCGGATAATAATCCTTTACAAGCACTAGTCACATTCAAAGGTCTTTATCTCTGAACGCTACGTTTAACTGGTAACAACGAAAATACTTTTCAATTATCCAATAATTCCAATTTCATAAAAACTGAACTTTAATACTGATACTGATTGTCTCATTCATATTTAACGAAAAGAGTCAACCAATAGACACGCATACATGTTAATAATGAACTAAGGTTCTTATAAGATACTTATTGTTAATAATCCATTATGTTCACGACGAAAGGGAATTAAATATTCCATGCGATTTTATAGTTTTACATGCACTCACTGTTTAAACGGTTTAATGCATTAAAAATTATAACAAAAATTCTCTTGCTTAAAGGTAATCTTTAACTTTGGTGGCACAATTTAGACTGGATAAATTGTTAAACTTATTCAACGCATTAGAACTCAAAAGAATCCTGATTACTCAGTATTTCCGAATTTTTTTTAATTATTTATTACATTTTCTTAATAAGTTCTTAATATTGGACCGGTACCATTTAATTTACAGATCTTAAATGATAACTAAACATTTAATCCTGAATGACCTTTAGCGACAGTTCTTTATTTTTAAAACCACAGTTAAAATCAATATTTTACTCCCAAAATTATGCGTGAGTTCTAGTTTATTTTACTAGAAATTACTTTAAATACGATAAGAAACACAATAATTCTATATATTTATACGAAACCTAACAAACACATAACCCATTCTCGCAAATAGCATCAATTAAACCAAACGTTCTGTTCGACAATTTATCGCAGACTGTAATTGACGGGATGCAAACTTTTGTCGTTATGATCTTCTTACGGGGAGACAATTTAAAGTGCACCTTTCAAGAATAAAATGATATTCTGAAATTGAAGAAGTGACTCGACACTTGTTTTTAAATGGTATTGAGGCACATACACAAATCGTAAAAACTTGCAAAAAGTAATAAATTTGTTTTATCATGCGGGTTTAAATATCATAAAATGCTGTTTTCTCCCCGTAGTTTTTATAAACAAACCTTAACTTTTTTCTAACTCTAATAATAATAATTACTACAACTCATAACCTGAAAACCAGACTCCAGAAGCTATGAAGCTTGTGCGGGAAGGAGGAGGCGATTATTATTATTATTACGTAGGCCCAGCCGACTTAAGATGGAACATCCCATATTTGTATCACAGCTAAGGAAAAACTTCAGAAAACCTTAACTGGATCTGCCGGTACCAGGAATCGAACATGGGCCACTTGGGTGAAAGTCCAGCATTCCAGTCTAGACTCATAAATTATCACGAATAGCTTTTATACGTGCTTTTAAACTAAAAAGAAGCACAATATGTTTATGTGACTTGACGATTTTCCACGAGTTTTCGTCTTCAAACTGAATTTTGACCGTGAGAAATGATATGAATGCTGTAATAATTCGAGCTATTTACATCTTTGAAAATGTTTATCGGGATACAACTGTCACTTAACGCATGACGGGAAAATATTCTAGCAAAAGAATCGCCAATTAAATCTAGCCAAGACGAAATATTTATATCTTACACGGGGGGGGGGTATTCAGAAATTTTACTTTAAAACGAAACCATGTATGTATTTCAACACGTTACAGTTAGGTAAATAATGTGCTTCTATGCAGCAATCATTCACTTTGTCGTATAATTGTGCCTAAGCAATGCTATACATTTTGAAATTAAGAGAAGACAATATAATCATCTGCTTAACTTCCAACCCAGAGAAAATATTGTACTTACGATATAGCTTACACTAAAGCACTTTAGACATTATATCTATTATTTAGGAAATAGCTCTTTGCGTCTAGAGTATACAAAAGCTTTGCGAGAATGATAGTTAAATCGCTTGTAACCCCGAAAGATGATTATTGACATGAACTTTGAACATAAATCTCAACTGATACAATCAACTGGATTATCCGATGAAGAAACAGGAGACCAGGCACGATAGTGCAATTGTATCGTAATCAAAAATAACTTACCTTGTTAGAGGTAAACGTCTTCCAACGATGATGTGAAAACTTTACCCAGGAAAGAATACTATAGAATCAGTCCAAGCATAAATATTGTTGGCTATGAAGAATATAATCGATGAGTTTAGAGAGAAGTTCAGAGTTTTAACTTTTTTAAAGCAACAACTCATTTATACCATCTTTTGACAAAATTTGCCCACTACAGAATAGCCCGTTTCGGAACTATTAGAGTGTCAGTGAATCTCTAAAGAACTGAATTTCTTAATTTTCACGAATTATTTAAGTAATATAGCCTCGGTAGTGTAGTGTCTAGCATGCAAGACCCTCACCTGAGCGGCCCCCGGGACCGGCCAATCTGGTTAAGATTTTTCTGCAGTTTTTCCTTATCTGTAACACAAATGTGGAATTTGGTCTATACTGCCCTGCTAAGCGAAAAGGTCGTATCTGCAAAACTGAAATGTAGAAATGTACTATATAGAATGTTAATGTGAGCTAAGAAAAGATATGGTATATGTCTGAGTTGATGTTTTGTAGATAGGACTTTTTCGCTTAGCAGGGCAGTATACCATGTGTAAGTCGGCTATAGCCGCACGATGGGCCTGCGTAATAATATTAATCGTCTCCTTTCTCCCTCACAAGCCAGGTAATGGGTTTAAGCAATTATTATTATTTAAGTGGTTTGAATCTGAGAAATATTTGGACGTTCTTTCTTGCATCGAACCCATTTTCCTTGAATGTACTTAGGCAGGTAGACTCTGGTCATATTCAAACCTACCCAAGAGTCACGAAACCCTAGAAATGTTAGATGAAATGCTTTGCAATGCATGTGAATGGCGATAGAAGGCCTATAGAGTCATAAAAACGAGCAATTTCGCTTCGTTTCGCTGTGATGGTGACTGTTAAGGCTCAAGCTAAGTAGCCGTAGAGTTTTGGTTTTTGTTATTATTATATTTTAAAATTTACGTTAGTTACGTCAATAACTTTCTTATCCTTTTTTATATTGATACTTTGTAAAAGTTGTTAATACAAGTTTATTACGATCATTACGCTGTCGTCTACAATAATTATTCTTACATACTCCAGCACTTATGGAAATACAACTATTTTTATATTGATTGGTCCTTCGAAGCTTTTTACCCACATTTGGCGTTGTCCATATGTTTGGCACCTTCGGCCGGATTTACTTTTGAAAACTTACTTTGCAGTGACTCACATTTGACTCCTGTACCTGATCTTATACCTGAGATAATTAATTAGCCCCTGAGAACGGATGGTATGGTCATTACTAGTATACTGCCACCTATATCCAGTACCCCATGCATGGAAATGAGTCCTACGTAGAGTGAGGTTTCTCCACTTCTGCATTAATGCAATGATTAATTTTTCGGGTAATATTTACTTTATTATTAAATACGTCATAAGGTATTTTGACATTCTTGACTTTTACTAGAATCTTTATAAAATATAAACACCTATTTACTACGTATATTTCCTTTTTGATAACGTTATTATTACTAGATGTACATTTTATGATTTTGCCCTACTAACTAATCTTCAATCTTGTTTAGCTTTTGTATTGCAATTGTGCCTTGCTAAGTTTAGATTTAATAAATTTCTTTTAAGCAATAATTGGTTCTGCTCAGCACCGTGTAAAATGCCTCCAAAGAAAGAAACTAAACTGTTATTAGCCAAAGCAAGACGTATTATCTCCCAATATGAACATTTTCAAGAGGTTATACATTCAGTTAAAGACGAAGCCAATATTCCTAGCTTAACTATTAAACAAATTCAAATAGAATTTGATCTTTTTAAACCCCTTTTGGGCGAATATATGTTAATTTCAGAAGAATTTTCCGCTAGTAATATTGAAGTCGATGAATTTCCCTCTCTTCATCAATTTCAGAGCAAATACGTGCTTCTCTCGGCTACCACTGAAGAAATATTAGCTAACCAAAATACTTTAAGGTCTAAGCAATTTAGTGGGTCATCTGAAAGCATAAATAGTAATGGTTCACGAAAACCCCGTGATAACGTAAAATTACCTACTATTTCTTTACCACACTATGATGGTTCCTATCAGAATTTTAGAAGCTTTTTAGAAACCTTTCAAGCTTTGGTTGGTTCTAACCATGATTTATCTCAAACTGAAAAGTTTCTGTATCTCAAAAACTGTTTAAAAGGTTCCGCTAGGCAAATTGTTGACGAGTTAAAGTCTACTGAATCGAATTACGATTTAGCTATCGAATTACTAAAAGAACGATACGATAATCGAAAACTACTTATTTTTAGTCATTTTGACTCTTTATTTGAAGCTACTAAACTTACGAAAGATTCCGGCTTGCGTGAGTTTTATGATAATTTGATTAAACACCTAAGAGCAGTCTCCAACGAAAACTTGTCTGAAAAAGAATACAAAGATGCCGTTGTCGCTTATGTTGTTAAAAACAAAACCGACGGCCGTACTGCTTTAGAATTTGCCAAAAGCTTTCCTAAAAGGATTCCGACAGTTGATGAAATTTTACAATTTTTGTCAAATCGTTGTAATGTCATTGATGACATTAGTAATATTACCAAGCTCACTTCAAATAATTTAAATCAAAGTAAAGGGTTTAATAAAAAATCGAATTTCAAAGATACCTACACTTTATCCCAGACCACACGTACCTGTGTTCTGTGCCAAGGTGAGCATTTCCTCAATAATTGCCCTAAGTTTTTAGATATATCCACTAGGATGCGTTTTAATAAAGTGAGATCTTTAAAATTTTGTACCGTTTGCCTTAGACATGATAATAAGTCGAAATGCGTTTCCATTTTAAACTGTAAATTTTGTCAAAAAAGACATAACCATCTACTTTGCCTTCAGACTAATGCTAATTCTAATAACTCCATTCAAAAGATCACGAATAATAATCAACAATCATCTAGCAGTTCCTCCTCGAATAATGATTCGAATTCTCAGTCTCAGACGGGACCAAACACATCTGAAATTTCAAACCAATCTGTTTGCAACCTTTCTGGTTCTTCAGAGGTGTTATTGTCTAAAGCTCAAATTAAAGCAATTAATGGTGATAAATGTCTCACAATACGAGCCCTTCTTGATAGTGGTTCTCAAAATAATCTTATTACTGAAAACCTTTGTCATAAATTAAATTTACGTTGCTCTTCTGTAAATTTGACTCTTAAAGGTGTTAATTGTTCCACATCCACTTGTTCCAAGTATACAAAGCTAAAGATTTGTTCCATGACAGGCAGGTATGAATCTGAAATTACTTGTCTAGTCATCCCTCGGATTACAGAGAAGTTACCTAGGGTCTCCTTTCACAAAAATATTCTTAATATTCCTATTAACGTTCGCTTAGCGGATAACTCATTTAATACATCAAGTAACATAGATATTCTAATCGGTGCATCAACCTTTTTCAAGTTGATGCTTCCGCAAAAAATCTCTTTGGGTTCTACAATGCCCACTTTACAGAAAACCCTATTAGGTTGGATAATTTCAGGAGATTTGCCAATTTATCGTATCGTACCCTCAGATTCAAGTATTTCTCACTTGAACGCTGTTAGCTGCCATTCCGCGATTCAAAGAAACGAATCTGATATAGAACTTCATCGGTTCTTGACTAGATTTTGGGAATTAGATAATACTAAGCCCATTTCTAAATTATCTTTACTTTCTCCAGAGGAAAGTTTCTGCGAGAAGCATTTCGTTGATACGATTCAACGTGATGAGACAGGTCGCCTTACTGTTTACATACCTTTCAATTCGAAGTTACCCCTTTTAGGCGAATCCATGCAGATTGCTAAAACTCGCTTTCTTCATTTAGAAAAGCGTCTGCATAAAAATCCTGAGTTACTTCATCAATATTCCAAATTTATGTTCGAGTATGAACAGATGGGCCATATGACTAAAATTTCAGAAATTGAAAGCTCATATCCCAACAATTTCTGCTCTGTTTCCACATACAATGGTTCGGTAGATATTGCAGATATTCCTCCGCAGTTTTTCCCTCATCATGCTGTCATCAAGAGCTCTTCTCTTACTACAAAGTTACGCGTGGTCTTTGATGCCAGCGCAAAATCTTCTTCAAATATTTCTGTAAATGATACCCAGATAGTTGGTCCTCAAGTTCAGGACAATTTGTTTGATATTTTGCTGCGTTTTCGCACTCATAAAGTAGCTCTCTGCGGAGATATCGCTAAAATGTATCGTATGATCAATATTCATCCCGCTGAGAGAAAATTCCAGCACATTCTTTGGAGGGAAGATCCCCAAAAACCACTTCAGATTTTCCGTCTCAATACCGTAACCTATGGTACGGCTTCTGCTAGCTACTTGGCTACAAGATGTTTGCTTTATCTTTCCGAGATAAATAAAGATTCGTTTCCCGAAGCCTCCGATGTCATCGCGAATGATTTTTATATGGATGATCTTCTTTTCTGTGCCGATTCTGTAAAACAGGCTCTAAAAATTAAGAGCGAGGTATTATCAATACTTGCTTCGGCAGGTTTTATTATACGTAAGTTTCTCTCTAACAAGATAGAAGTTCTTAAAGATTCATCTACTGTTAACGACGTTGAATTTGCCACAGTTCCCATTGGTGAACGCTGCGATTCTAAAGCTTTGGGTCTTCATTGGGACTCGAATGGTGATTTTTTATTTTGCAAAATCGATCTATCAGATGAGGATTCTTTGTTCACTAAAAGGAAAATTTTATCTACTATAGCCAAGGTTTTCGATCCTTTGGGATTTTTTTCACCTCTGATTACAAAAGGGAAATTATTAATGCAGAAGTCATGGCAATACCACTTCGGCTGGGACGATCCCGTATCCCCTGAACTTCAAAAGGAATGGTCTATTTTTAGATGCCAACTTTCTGAATTGAGTAGTTTCAAGATCCCTCGTTGCGTCATTCCTGTTGTATCAATCTCAATCCAGTTGCATGGGTTTTGCGACAGTAGTTCTTTTGCTTACGGTTGTTGCTTTTATGTACGTTGTTGTACTTCTGATAATCGTATAGTTGTTAATTTACTTGTTTCAAAATTTAAAGTCGCCCCTTTGCGCACCATCACTATTCCTAGATTGGAGCTTTGCGCTGCAGTAATGTTAGCAGAGTTATATGATAAAGTCATTCACATTTTTAAAATCAAATTCCATGAAGTCTTTTTTTGGACAGATTCTCAAGTCGTTTTAAACTGGATTAATTCGTATCCAAATAAATACAAGGTCTTTGTAGCAAATAGAATTGCAACGATTCAAGAGTTAACCAATACCAAATATTGGCATCACATTAGTAGTTCAGAGAATCCCGCGGATTTGATCTCCCGTGGATCTGATATTACTGATTTGAGAAATAATGTCATATGGCTTAAAGGTCCAGAATTTCTTCTGCATGATCAAACTAAATGGAAGCTCAACGATGTTCCGATTGTTTTGAACGAACCCACAGAAATAAAAAATATTACTTTGTCGAACATTACAGCAGATATCAAACTTGGTGATGAAGTGTTCAATAAATACTCGTCACTGACTAAACTTCAACGAGTTATTGCATACATATTGAGGTTCAGTAACAATTGCAAAAAACATTTTTCCCGCTTTACAGGAGAGTTAAATATTATTGAATTAAGAAATTCCTTAACACTTTTAACAAAATTATGCCAACAGGATTGTTTTAAGGAAGAGATAAAGGCCGTTAAAAATAAACAAAATATTAGAAAATCTCGTATTCAAGCCCTGAATCCATTCATCGATAGTCAAGGTTGTCTTCGTGTTGGGGGTAGATTAACCAATTCAGAATTTTGTTATGATAAGAAGTTTCCTTTATTACTTCCGAAAAATCATAAATTCACTGAACTTTTAATTATTAAATATCACAGAGAACTACTACATTGTGGTCCTCAGCAGTTACTCTCGGTTATGAGAGAAAATTATTGGCCCATTGATGGCCGAAATGCAATTAAGAAGCATATTCGCAATTGTATTAAATGCATTAGAGCAAAACCAATTATCAAGCATCCTCTTATGGGTAATTTGCCTAAAACCCGTTTAACTCCAGTTTATCCATTTTTTAACGTTGGCTTAGATTTTGCTGGCCCAATTGCTATCAAAGACAAACGAACAAGAGGTTCACGCCTTTCAAAGGCTTATATTTGCATTTTTGTTTGTATGGTTACTAGAGCAATACATCTTGAACTAGTAACTTCTTTATCTACTGATGCTTTTATCAGCACATTAAAACGTTTTGTTTCCCGAAGAGGCAAACCGTATTGTATATCTAGTGATAATGCCACCACTTTTCGTGGCGCTAAAAACAAATTAGATTCATTATATAATATTTTACACACTAAAGATTCTGAAGACAAAATTATCTCTTATGTAATTTCTAATTCAATCAAATGGGAATTTATAAATCCTAGATCTCCACATGAAGGAGGAATCTGGGAAGGTGCAGTTAAGTCTGTCAAATACCACTTAAGACGTATTCTCGGGAATGCTAATTTAGTTTTTGAAGATTTGTATACGACTCTGACTTTGATAGAGTCGATATTAAATTCTCGACCTATATCGTACATATCATCTGATCCTGGGGAACCCACTTCTCTCACGCCCGGCCACTTCCTCATAGGACGCCCTTTATTTTCCGTTCCTGAAAATGACCTAACTGAAACCTTCAGCAACCGACTTTCTATGTACCAACGTGCTCAGCAATTATCGCAACATTTTTGGAAGCGTTGGAGCAGAGAAGTCGTTCCAGAGCTTCAAAAGCGACATAAATGGTACCAGCATTTACCAGATCTACTACAAATAAATTCCATCGTCCTTCTTTATGAAGATAATTTACCTCCACTGGAATGGCGTCTTGCACGCGTTGTGGATCTCCATCGCGGAGCTGACAAGATTCTCCGTGCGGCGTCATTACGACTTTCTAATGGAAACGTGGTGAAACGTTCTATACATCGCCTCTGTGTGTTACCGAGTAGTGACAATCCATAGTGTTTATTGCCTTATCCAATTGCGTGTTTTTGTGCCCGAATTTCTTGGACTTATGTTATTTGGATTATATATTTGTGAACTACTTTGATGTTAATTAATATTTGCTACATTTATATTTGCTACATTTATTATTGTTAAATATTTGTTTCACATAATGTTTTTTATACCTGTTATATGTTGAAACCACCTCCAGTTGTTTCAAGGTGGGGAGTGTTAAGGCTCAAGCTAAGTAGCCGTAGAGTTTTGGTTTTTGTTATTATTATATTTTAAAATTTACGTTAGTTACGTCAATAACTTTCTTATCCTTTTTTATATTGATACTTTGTAAAAGTTGTTAATACAAGTTTATTACGATCATTACGCTGTCGTCTACAATAATTATTCTTACATACTCCAGCACTTATGGAAATACAACTATTTTTATATTGATTGGTCCTTCGAAGCTTTTTACCCACATTTGGCGTTGTCCAGTGACGAATGCCATAATTTTTTCTAGTACTGCCTTCGTGAATCACTTGCAAATACTTGTCTGCACATCTGGCAAAATTCAAAACAAAATGCAACAAAACATCAAGTTATTGGACAATTCTGTCTTAAGCTGAAGTATTAAACACTGCTTTAACAGGAATAGTGGTACTATAGGATTTATAACCTTCGAAGTATGATAAATAACAATCATCTTTGTCATATATTGCAAAGTTTTTAGCAGAGCCAAGCAATCTTTCATAAACACTCAAAAAAATAGATCAACAGGTGGCATTTGTAAATAAGGGCTATCATTCCAGCGAAAAGAAGCGCCGTAGAGTACCTACGTCTTGCAACGTTTTTATAGTAAGAATGTTTCCACTTCCTCAAAGATATTCAGGCGACATAACTTGAACTGCTGGGCAGATTCTATTTACCAGAAATACTTCACACCAAAAGGCTTTTCTAGAAAGAAAGGGTCAGGAGAGCTAATATAACTAAGCT
The DNA here is from genome assembly GCA_929113105.1 of Agrypnus murinus. Classification (NCBI taxonomy): domain Eukaryota; kingdom Metazoa; phylum Arthropoda; class Insecta; order Coleoptera; family Elateridae; genus Agrypnus; species Agrypnus murinus. The sequence goes on from OV816030.1 coordinate 123,218,976, forward strand.
GATAGTACCTAATGCAACTCCTAAAACCTTCTTCTAAAAACTTTATACAAACCAAGAATTAAGGAACAGTGTTGAGGCCTAAATTATTTATTTTGTAATATGACTATGTAGTAAACTGTAAGTAAAATTGAAAAAAGCTTTACGAAAAGGCCATGTTAGAGACGATTTCAGACACCACTTAGATGTTCCAGCCGAAGTTCAATTAAATATTTTATTAGAAGTGCAAGAAAATCCTCACAGCACCACCAAAACAATAGCTACTAATGACAATGTCAGTCAGGCTTCTGTTATCAAGTACTTGAACAAACACAAATATCAGCCGTACAATGTGACTTTACTTTGCAGGAATTGAACGAAGTCGATTTTGATCGAAGGCCAAGGGTTTGAGAAAACATGATGGAATGTGAATGTGGAAACATTTGAATAGAGCTATTAACTAACTAACTGTCATTACTGGGCTTTCCAAAAGTCGCACTGGATGATCCACACCCAATTTTCGAAAAAATCTGAATGTCTGGGTCGTTATTATTGAAAATACAATAGTATGCCCTTGTTTTATAAAAGAAACTTTAACTTCAGAAAAATATTTGGAGCTGCTAAGGGATCATCTTCTCCCATCGTTAGCCGAGCTATAATCCCGATCACGTGGAACTCGTGAATTCTTTCTAATAATAATTTATGGTATCAGCAAGACATTTTCATTACAGTGCTGTTGTTTGGGAATATTTCAGATATACAGTGTTTCCAGATCGATGGCTTGGGAGGCGTTGGACAATTGAGTGGCCAGCACGATCACCTGACCTTACACCCCCTATATTTTTCCAGTCGAGTTACCTGAAAAGTAAGGTGTATTTTAACCGACCAAATTATATTATTACATTAAAGGAAATAATTTAAAATGAAATCAGAACGATTACGATTCGTTCTGAAAGGTGGTTTGGAAAAGGACTAGGACGCAATAGAAGGACTGAAAGAAAAGCAATTTTTCATTTCTTTGAAACGATATACGAAACCTTTTACTCAGTAAATGACCATAATTATTACAAAGTTATGTACATTAGAATGATCTACTAAATGATCAATTTTACTTCAAGACAATACCTATTTACATTAAAGTCCTTTTAAACTACAAGAAACATGTTTTAGTGTGATGAATTAACAATTTTTTACTTGAAAGGACGTTAATGCAAAATACAAGACACCTACTGAAATCTTCATACCTATTTATTTAGCAGAGATATCATTACATGCAGTTTATAATCAAGAAAATAGTTAATAGATATTAACAATAAATTTAAGGCACTCACATGGGACTAGTAAAAATAAATAATTTAGTAATAACTAGGTTGCTGTGCCGTTGTGGCATGTGATGCTTGTATTTCGCCTGTGCTACCTGGAACTCCGTTTCCATAAGCTACCACAGCAGTGTAGTGACCTGCGGCTGGAACGCCTTGGTAAACAACTCCAGGGTTAGGAAGTGGAGCCAGATGATGAACGCTGACGGCTTGAGATTCTGAGCCTGCCGCAGGTAATTCATTGCTATAAGAGCCATCGTATGAATTATATTCGTTGTATTGTCCTTGTGAAGCAAGAGCGGCTTGATGAGCAGCAGCTTTAGCAAGTACAGCATAATGTTGAGCTTTAGCTGCTTGTACTTCTGGGGTGTCAACTATGACTCCATTTGCATAATCTACTGGAGCTGCATTATAATGGTTATTATAATTATTATTTGTTGCTGGATTCTGTTGGTAGTAGCCGTTAGAAGAATCTTGGTATGAATTGTAATCGTTGTACTGCTGTTGTGGGGCCGCGGGTTTGCGATCAGCGGCCGCTTTAGCGAGAGCGGCATAATGTTGAGCTTTAGCTGCTTGAACTTCTGGAGTATCTGCAGGCGAAGAATCATGATTTGTTGGGTATTCGTCGTATCGGTCTCTTGAATTTGAAGTTTTACGAGAGGCAGCTTTAGCGAAAGCGGCAAAGTGTTGAGCTTTAGCAGCTTGAACTTCTGGAGTGTCAATTGGAATTTTGTTTCCATATGGAGTTGGGGTAGCGGTGTAATGATCTAAAAGATAAGGGTTTATATTCTAGTAAAAATTCTCTAATTCAGAAACTATCATAAATTACCTTTAGGGGCTTGGATTTGTGGGATTGATGGAGGTGTATATGAATCATGTTCCTTGTATTGACCGCTGGAGGGTTTACGAGCAGCAGCAGCCGCGGCTTTAGCTACAAACGCAAAATGTCTTGCTTTGGCTGCTAGAATTTCAGGAGTTTCTGTTGGAACGCCATCAGGTCCAATTACAGGAACATGTTGTGGTCGATTTCTAGCAATCTCACGGCGTTTTCTGTAATGGTCACCTACAGTATGAGTATTAGTTTCAAGATGAGCAGCAAAGTGGGCAGCTTTGGCTAATTGAACTTCGGGAGTTTCTAGAGGACCGGCTGCTGCAGCTGCGTACGGAGCTGTATGAGGATTGGCATTGCGAAAGGCGGCTTGTTTGTAGGCGATGAAATGGAGTTCTTTAGCTATTTGAACTTCGGGAGTGTCGAGTGGTCTTCCATCAGGGCCGAGGTTATGATGTCCAGCACGAGGGTGGCTAATGTGTATTCCATGTGCAGCAGCCGCGTGAGCATGTAAATGTAGAGCTTTTTCCACTGCTACTTCGTGGGTGTCATGAGGAACGCTATTATGAGAATTGACTGGGACGTTCTGGATTTGATATAAGGAAGATCCTGCCGAAGCAGAAACCAAAGCGCAAGCGAGAAATACCTGCAAACAAAAGGATATTTGACTAAAATAGGTAAAAAGCAGTAGTGATAATTGAAATACAAAAGACAACTTAATCAAAATTAACCAGTTGTAACCAAACAAAGATGAATTTTAAATATAAAAGTTATACGTAATCGGATTGGACAATTTTTTTCTGATTAATAATAAAAGAAAGGTATACCAATTAGTAACGCCACGTGCTAATAAAATTATAATTTATTAATTCAATTATTAGAAACGAAATTAGGTTTTGATAATAAAAATTGAAAAACAAGTAGATTGCCACTTGCTTACTTACCAAGAACTGCATTTTGACCTCTTCAACCTCCTAGAGCACTAGGACTGTTGATGACTGTGCTGGTGCATCGCCATTACGGAGTATTTATACACCCCCACAATACCAAATGCCACATATGAAGAACCGTAAAGAACAAGGTTCCTTTCACTATTACCAAAAGACGTTAGCAAACGATTGCCTATGTTTAATTTGAATTTATAGAAAAATAATAGTGATACAATGAAGAAAGAGTGTCATCTAGATCTTGATATTTGTAGATATTAGATAAAGTTGATGATCGTGACGCAATAACTGATAAAGTTAAAATTTATAATTTTTCAGGCTCCCAAATTCAGACTTCTTGTGAAAAAACATATTTTTAACACATTAATTAAGTAAAACAATTTTTTATACATATTTTTTAAATATAAAGGCTGCCTAACGTATATAGTTTTCAAAATTCTTTTGATTTTGTTTAAATAAAAATTATGTAAATTTATTATTAATAAATTATGTAAATTTTGATTACATATTAAATATTACTAAAGTAAATTTCATATCAAGGTTTTTAAAAATATTTGTTAAAAGAAAAAGGAAAATTAAGTAAGATATTGTTGCATATTACTTGAAGAGGTAACTAAAATATTTGGTCTATTTCACCTCTGTTAATTATTATCATTTCATTAAAATTAATGACCAGATTATTTCAAAATATTTATTTATTCTCTTTTAAAAATAATCATGAGTGCAATAAACGGAAATTGTATTTAACAATGTTTATTAAAATTAATTATTATTTTTCTTTTCAACTAATGTAAGTATATCTAATTCTAGCTACATATATGAATTGGACAATTTTATGCTATTCAAAAACATAAAAAGTGGTGCTTTGAAGCATCATTCTTCTTAATACAACAACGTTCATGTTAACAGATATTTGTTTATTATTAAAATAGGTCGAAATTAGAAAATTGCGTAGAATTGCGATTTGTCGGAATTTGTTTCTATTTCTTGCTCATGAAACTGGAAAAACATATTCTGCTTATTAGAGAAAGGTACTACATCACTGCCTGAAACTTACAAAGTTGTGTGTTACATGTAAAATTATTTAAAAAAACTCAATTATGATTTCTGCATTTTAAAGTTAGGTAGTTCTTATTCTTCACTACGAAGGAGATGTAAAACACTGACACCTTGAAATAAGTATCATAATGTAATATAGTATAGGAGGGCGCGAAAGAATAACAATACCTTATTGGTAAACTTTGTCAAAAATTTCAAATCGCTCTTTGGTGAGCGTGGATAGCCTATATGTTCTTCACATGATGATGAACAGTACTTACGGGGAGATTGGGGATACCCTGTGTCGTCCCACGTTGCTTCTGGGCGATTGGAGCCTTCAGCAGTGAAGATTTTGAGAATTACATGAAGATTACATTGGGTATTACACATTTTCTAAACAACAGCTCCGAGAGCTTCTTTTTAAGTTGAACGTAAAATCATTTAGCATAAAATCAGCAACTGGCTGCTCTATCTTTCTATACTTTTAAATATTTCTTCCGTACAGCAGAGACATGGCACATTAGGACGTAAGATCCCATGGGTTACTAATTTATTGTCTTGCATAGTTTAGTTTTCTCAAAATACATTTGGGAATTTTACATACAATTTAAAGCTGTAATGATTTTAGTTACATACGGGGTGTTCAGTTTAGCAGTCTACACCCAATCATTATTTATGGGAGTAATCTCGAGCTCTAATTTACGAAATCTGTATTAGAACCCATTTTAGAGAATTTGTTAGTACCAGAAATGACATCTTCGGAATTTTTTTAAATAGAACCATTTAGTTTGAAGGACGAAAATCGATAGCAAGTGTAATTGTAATTCTAAATAAAAAAAAGTGTTAAGGTACCATAGGTCTAAAATGTGTATTAACGGAGCTTGAACAAATTAACAAGTTCGTTTAACAGTCTACACTCAATTATTCGGGCACATTTCTATCTGTAGCCTCGAAATTAAAATTGCTTTGTATATTCTGTTCTCTAATTTACAAAAGCAGTATTTCGAAATATTTGCTAGTACCGGATATGACGTCATAGGGATCTCTTAAATGGAACTATTATGTTTTAAATACGAAAATCGATAACAAGTGTGATTCTAAATAAGAAAGCATTGCGGTAAGACATGTCTGAAATGTATAATAACGGAGTTAGAACCAATTAACCGGTTTTGTTCCGTTTAGCAGTGTACACTCAATAATTCGGGCAAGTTACTAGCTATAGCAATGAAATTAAAAGTACTTTTTACATTTTCACTATCTAGTTTACGAGTCAGTATTCTAACCAATTTCAAAACATTTGCTGGTACCGGATATGTCATCGTGATTTTAGTAGGTTGACCAGTAGGTTTTATGTATGAAAGTTGATTAGCAAGTGCATGGTAGTGTAGTGATCTTGCTGTATATATGCTTACCATGTATATCACTACATTCCCAACTTCCATCGGGAAGGCATTGAAATGGATAATAGATTGCCATAACAACAGATGCAAGAAGTATGTACGTTTTTTTTGAGCTACTAAAATATATAAATAAATCTTAAGATAACATATCAACTGTTAAATAAACAAACCCATACGTTATATTGGCGATCTCCCGAACACAAAAACCGAACACGAGCAGCATATTTTAATCAAGATTCCAGACGTTCTGCTTTCAACTCGTGCTTATCTGTTCACCTGCATATAAAACTAACTCAAGCGTTAATTCTACATCAACCAACTACGACATTGACAATTGAAATAATTGGGCAGCCGCTAGCTGATCGATTCTAAGCCAATATCGGGATTTATAATCAAGATGACTATAACATAATTTAATTTCAAATTTTATATAGCTGCTCATATACCATTTCCGACTTTTGACAGTTCAAACGAAGAATTTATCCACAAAAGCAAAGTTAGCACGAAAGCAAAATTTAGACATGGGCACATTTGAAGCAGAGTGCAATTCTTAGTGCAAGTACATTGGGTGGCCTAGCCTGCAGGAAAATGCAAAGCTGTAAATTGCTCTAATATCGAATTGAATCTCTTAAGGCTATATTTAAACAGTCCCGAACCATCAACTGGCGGCCAGCGGTAAGGAGACAACGAGAGGGGAACCTCTAGAACTAGGCCCCCACCACACATAATTTTTGGTGAGAGATATATTTAGAGAAACATTGATATTTTTGTTACCACAAACAGCGCGCATACATGAATTAATATTAATTGTTGATTAGTTAGTAATTGGTTTTCTGCAGTTTTCCTTAGCTGTGACACAAATGTGGAATTTGCGCTGTTCCATCTGTAAGTCGGCTGCAGCCGCACGTAGGGCCTACGTAATAATAATAATCGCCCACTCCCTCCCACACATGCTTATAGCTTCTGGGGCCTGGTTTCCAGATTTTGGGTTGTAGCAATTATTATTTTATTATATATATTCATATTCAATTAATAAGTGAATGTGCAGTAATTAGTAATTGTAAGAATCATCAAAAAGTAATATTAAATAAATTTATAATTAAAAAGAAACAAAACAAAAAAGGATGATAAGTGACATTCATTAAATAAGCAAACAACATATATAACAACATAATAATTAACATAAATATTATACATCTATTATGTAGTTTAACAATGACTATAATATTAAGGGATAATTTTATGTAATTATTCTTTTTTATCAATATTTTAATTTAAAAGAATTTGTTTATAAAACATATTAAATATTTTACTTAAAAAAATTAAAGAAACTGCATGGGATTTGAACCGTAGTTTTCTAGATGAAAATACAAAAACTCTTCCACATGGCTATGCTGTCTGTTGAAATTGCTTGCTTTTATTTTGGTCATTTATTATCCCTTTTTATTTGTATTTTTAAGTAATTGTTTATTTTATAAATAAACGTAAAAAAGAATGATTACATACAATCATCCCTTAATTTTGTAGTCATTGTTTAAACTACAAAATATATGTGGGTCATTCGTTTTGAACTCGACCACCGGCTAGATCCAAAAAGTGGCGAAACTTAGAAAGGCCGGCGGATGCTCATTTTAAAGATTGAAACCTCTACTTTCGAGTGTCACATGTCTTCTATGTGAAAAAAATTTATATTTGACACCGAAAACAGGGTAAACACCTATCCAATTTAAAAAAAATTATAAAGTTGAAAAAATTACAAAAAGAAATATTTTTTAAATTTTTTTAACGGCATCGCATTTATCGTCAAAAATACATAAATTTTGTCCACTGCGTTTTTTCCTAAAGTGCTTCAATTTCGAGTAAAATTGAGAACAACAATTTGCCTTTTTTGAAAACATCGAAGACTGTGTCAGATAGAAAAAAAAATGATAAGAGTAAAAATTGTTTATTTTTACTCAATAAATACGAAAAAATTACATGAATGAATTACAGAGCGAATTAAAGCGAGTTTGAAAATTACTGTTATAGGTGCTGCCTATCTATGGAATTGAGTAATAATAATTAAAACCTTCTAAAATGATGAAAATTTTAAAAATCGCTTTAAATCGGTCTGTAATTTTTTTTCGTATTCATCGATTAAAAATAAGTATTTTTTACTCTTATCATTTTTCTTCTATCTGACGCCATTTTCGATGAAAAAGATGAGAAACTTTCAAAAATGGAAAATTGTTGTTCTCAATTTTGCTCGAAATTGAAGCACTATAGGGAAAAAACGCAGTGGACAAAATTCATGTATTTTTTGACAAAAAACGCGATGCTGTTTAAAAAAACTTTAAAAAATATTTCTTTTTCTAATTTTTTCAACATTTTAAACTAGATTTTTTTTTGAACTGGATACATGTTTACCCTGTTTTAGGGGTCAAATATAAATTTTTTTATATAGAAGACACGTGACATTCGAAAGTAGAGGTTTCAACTTTTAAAATGACCCTCCGCCGGTTTTTCTAGATTGCGTAGATTTTGGGATCTAGCCGGCGGTTGAGTTCAGAAAGAATGACCCATGTGTAATATTTATGTTAATTAAAAATAAAACTAATTGATTATATATTACTATATTAGTATTTAATTGTAAGTTATTGTTTTATGAATATTATAATTATTAAAAAAAGGTTTATTTATGAAATATATTAAATATTTTATTTAAAAAAAATTATACGAACTGCATGGCATTTGAACCGTTGGATTTCTAGTCTGAAATCCAGTCATTCATCCACGGGTCTACGCTCTGTTGACGTTGATTGCTTATTTAATGAATGCCATTTATCATCATTTTTTGTTTGTTTCTTTTTTATTATTATTACTTTTTAATTTATTTAGCATTACTTTTTGATGATTTCTTACAATTATTAATTACTGTACATTCACTTATTAATTGGTTAACATTAATTAATCAATAATTAATTTCAATTCATTTACGCATGTTAACATGCGTTGTAATCTGAAATTCTGCGCGTTGACAAATAGTGGAAATGAGATGCAATGGCAAGGGCGCCACCGCCCAAGATTATTTAATTTTTGCCATTATACTTCTAACAAAAATGACGTGTGGGATTATCTTCAGATTTTGCACGGTGCTTGGTAAGTATATCTACAATGCCGCTACAGAGTAAGTTGTCTGAAAATATGCTAATTGAGATTTTTGAAAATCTGTCTTGCCGAGCATCGACTTTTAAATTATCTTGATAATATTATTTACAATAACTAATAAAACTAGATGTAGCGCGATTCTATAAATAACAATAAATTCTAAGAAACTTTGGTTTCTATAATAACTGTCCCTTGAATATATATACGAGGTCTGGCTATTAAATAACGAGACTGCCCGCATAGAATACGTCCTAGAGGGGAAGGTGGGAAAACGAATGCAGCGTTGGGTAGGTGGAAGTGTCTACTATGCCAGTATTAAAACACGTTTTTGTCGCTGTAGTAGTATTTTTTTGAGGTTAGAAACGAACGTGTTTTTTTCTCGTGCCAATAAAAATGTGTGACGAAAAACACGAGCAACGGATCAATGTGAAATTTCTCGTTAAATTAAAAAAAAACTCCGACTGAGTGGTATAAGTTGTTGAAAGAGGCCTACGGTGAGAATTCTCTATCTCGTGCGCGTGTTTTCGAATGGTATAAACGGTTTTCTGAAGGCCGAGAGATCATCGAAGATGACAAACGTCCAGGTCGATCTGTCTTTGTTTTAACTCCGCAAACAGTGACCAAAATCAATGAAATTGTGCGCGGAGATCGTCGTATGAGCATTCGGATGATTACTGAGACTGTAAACGCCGATAAAGAAACTGCCAGGAAAATTTTACATGACGAGTTGGACATGAAGAATGTTTGCGCGAAGTTGGTCCCAACAAATTTGACCCCTGAACAAAAGCTCGTCCGTCAACAGATCTGCTCAGATTTTCTTGAGAGGTTAGATGAAGAGCCTGAATTGATGGAAAACATCATCACTTGCGATGAAACATGGATATTCCAATACGATGTTGAAACTAAGCGGCAATCCATGCACTGGAAAACTCCTGCATCGCCAAGAATGAAAAAAGCAAGGATGTCCAAATCAAAATTTAAAGCCATGCTAATCGTTGTTTTCGACATCAACGGCATCGTGATGACTGAATGGGTGCCACAGGGTCATACTGTAAACCAAACTTACTATTTGAAAGTTTTGGCAACTTTGCGAAGCGAGTTCGTAAGAAACGGCCGGAGTTGTGGAAAAATAAGTCGTGGATCTTGCACCAGGATAACGCACCTGCCCATAACGCGCTGTCTGTGAAGCGTTATTTAGCCGCTAGAGGCACTCCAGTGCTCGAACACCGCCGTACTCGCCTGATTTAGCACCCTGTGATTTTTTCCTGTTTCCGAAAATCAAGTCTGCGAAAATCGGTGGAGCTCCTAAATGCTCTTACAAAAGAAGACTTCTAGCATTGCTTTGACCAATGGAAAAAACGAATAGAACGGTGTGTGGCGAGGAGAGGGAAGTACATTGAAGGGGAGCATTCGATTGTAGAATAATTTTTAAAATAAAACTCTTTTTCATAAGCAGTCTCGTTATTTAATAGCTAGACCTCGTATGTAATAAGAACTGCTTCGCAAGAATTCCAAAGAGTCCTTAATCACAAATATACCGGTAACACGTTAAAAAATTAGTATATTATTCAACGACTGGGTAGTGAATGGCTGTTATTTGTGGGGATGGAATTTAAAAGATTGTTAAGCTAATCAATCTTTTAGGGATATCAATAATCCTGATTATATACTTTTTAAACTTATTTACTTTAATCGTGAGAGTACTTCTAGACTATTGTATTTCTCCAATTTCTCATAATTCAGCAACTTATACCAAAATAAAAACAGACATAATAAAAAAGTGAATATTTTAGATTTTATTTTTTACAGTAAAACTCCCCGACTGCACAAAAAATGTACTATGGACCAAGGTTGTGTTTAGCAACTCAAAGGTAAACCTTGGTATGTGTAGTGTCTGGTGAAAGAGTCTCATTAAATCTGCTATGTAGCCATATTTAATGTTTTATTCATTACCGTTACAAGTTTCATCCTGAAGTGCCCGGAAAATATTGGGTGCATTATTTATAAAAGCAATACGTCTGATGGAGGCCGTACATCTTGGATGAAAATGTTAACTTCACATATATCTCATCTATATAAATTTTTGGAAAATTGCCCGAGAGGGAAAAATTTACAGTTACTATTGAATTTCTCTTTTTACGATTATTGAAAAAGTCGCCATAAAGTTTGGATAAATTTATTTCACGACAAACAGTCGGTTGGAAGTTATAATCTTATATATTGCGTTTTGTTTTATATGTATATATAAAGTTTTAATAAAAATGTTGATTTTAACTAGTTTTCAACGACCTTTTCTCCGCGAGTGTGCGTACATATAATATGTGAATTTACATATTTTCCTTATCAATCTCGTTTATCTCCTTTTTTGCTATGTCGGAAAAAATAATCTTTTTTCCTCATATTTTTTAAAAAGTTCATTAGTATACTCATGGGCTTTTTCTTTAGTCTGTTATCGTGTAGTGATCGTGTTGCAGATTTTTAGACAAACTATTTCCCAATTTAATTTAAAATCTTTTTAAACGAGATTTTGAATTGCTAGAACCTGAAAAGGAAAAAGCTGTTAATGAAAAGAAATTAATATTACTATTTAATATTAGTAATTTAATTTAACAAAAAGTAAAATAATATTAATAAAAAATAATAAAAGGAATAAAAAAATAGTATTCCTTCTATTTATTGATTATTACCTAACCTGTACCATTGTAAGCGATTTTCATTATTACAGAAAGCTTTCATTCGAAATACATAAAAGTTATAAACTCATTTTTCTTTAATAAGGATTTTCCATTATAAACTGCCTTTCCCAAAAAATAATAAAAACCCCAATTTAGAAAACTTAACAATTAACCTTTTTTATTAAGTGCTTTCCGCTAGCTAAAAATTGAAATTCGCAACACTGAAAAAAGCCTTTTTCATAATGCGACAACACCATCAGTTAATTCGTTTAATGTGAAATATTAAATTATTGCGATAACGTTATTTAAAGTACACCACATCAAACATTTTCAGTGACGTAAAAAAACGTAACACTTTCGCAAATTTATTCTGTTTGTCTGCATTTAGCTGTTGTTGAATACGAATATGGAAACGAGGATTAAATATTAAAATTGTAGCTACGGTTTAGAAGCTTTACGTGTGCTAACTACCTGCACCTTCATAATTATTTCAAGAAAATACATATTTGTACAGACAGTCTGCTAGGATACGGTTTCTATCTTTCGGTTTTGCTTGTCGTTAATGTTATTAAGTTAAATGTTAAAAAGATTATTCATAACCACATCTAACTGTCGTGTTCTTAAAGCGCTCTTAAAGTGCACATCAAAAATACGGCTTACAAGTCTTACAGCATTAAATTTAAATCCAAATAAAATCCTCTTCACTCATAGAAGTATGAGCAAAACAATTGGAGTGCTTTCTGACCGCAAGCGGATTCAACATAAATAATTGCTTGCAGAAGAATAGGTTCTTAATTTAAACACTCCAAAACCCAGAACGTGGAGTATAAAGAGTAGCATTAAGTCTGATGAGTAACCAAGCGCACAATATCAAAATTGCAGAATAAATGTGTAATAAATTATGTAATAGTATTCCACAATTCCAGTAACATACTCTTGTAACGAACTAACGGTGTAAATATGTAATACAAGGAAATCATACGAGACCCGCAGGTAAAAAAATACAGCAGATCACAAAGAATTCAAGGAGTGCATAAAAATTCTTTCAAATAATTTGAGTAGCATGAAAATATCTTTGGTATTTAACGTTAACTACCCCAGTAGCACAAGATATTGACCCAATATTGGTGCTATATGGATAACATATTATATTCAGGCCCAATATTTGGAAGATTCAACCAAGATTGGTACTACATCGCTTAAAGACTGGTACCCAACATATGTAGCCAATATTGCTCCTACAAAGGTCCAATATATAAAAAATAAATTTAAAAAAAATATGTTTTCCTCTATATTGGTCATATATTAGGCTTATATTTCAGCGCACGATATAATTAATCCATTGGTAAATATTTAATATTATATATCTAATTAATATTGATGTTATATTGGTTCAAGATTGGCGCCCAATATAGATAACCACTATTTCCTCCACATAAGTCTCATATATACAAATTATTCATACTGTATTATTCTGTACTGGTCTAATATTGGACATATAGTGCAGTTAATATTTCACCTTTATAGTTCCGACACTGAATAAGCAGCCTTTAAACAGGGTTACTTGATTATTCAAGGAATCAAAATAGCTATACATAGGCGGGTGCTTTATATGCGTAAAAATGTTTTACAAATGTGTACCACGTCGAGAAAAATGAAAGATGATTACAAGTCACCATAACTCACACGGTTTTATTAAATACTGAATACTAATAATACCTCAATAAGTAATTATTGTACACTTCGGTCTAAATTCATAATGATCACATTTCAAATTTCGCGTCCAATTACGCACAAGCAGCTGTTTTCAACCATCTGTTTTAGTGTTGCAATATCTGCTGCTGATCATTTCTGGTTGAAAAATTTATAAGTACTGTTTGTAAGTGCGTCTGTTATTTATATTCATTATATAATGTAAGTACTCACTATAATATCCATATATTTTAATTGTTATAACGGCCTAGTTTAATTAGCGTTTTGTTTAAACATGAATAAAATTGTATAACCAATATGTCTGTGATTCATTTTCTGAACGTGTAAATACGATAATAGTAGGTACATAATTATGTAATTTCAAATTTATTAAAAATATCATTATCTCGCCTTTAATACATTTTTACAGATTTTTATTGAAGTGAATGAAATATCAAACTTAAGCTACAATTTTTAACAAATACTCCTAGTACATATTGTTGGCCCAATATGTTGCCAATATATGTTGGATATATTTAATTTTATTAGTTATCTGTTTTACGTTGATACAATTTGTTTAACGTTTTAACTAGAAATCCCATAGATAAAAGTCCAATTAACAAAATTTAATGCGTTTGTGTTTTTATTTGCAGTTTTCACAATGACGCAAACGAATTATTGTGTTAAGTACAGACATCTAAAACGAGTTCTATACGGAAGATATATCGTTAGTTTTAAGTGTAAATGGACAAAATAAAAAAGTTGAATTACATTTAGCGGATAATAGTACTTCATATTACGATGACCCTCTCTCCCTCCGACTTCATCTACAGTTGAACATTAATTTAACAATATGAACTGTCGGTTTATTATTATTACTATTATCGTCGTCGGTTATTAATATGATTGAGTTAAACGAACAGAAGATATACAACGTGATTTATGACAAATAGTACCTATTGAGGGAGACATTAATCGTAATAAAATGTAGATATCAAGCATTATCACATTATCACATCAACATATTGTATACTACACCAATATTACATTTGAACGGTGGATGAATATCCTGTGAATGCATTTCGGCAATATTGTAAAAGGATATTGAACCATTAAATGTTTCAAAGTTGGACCAATATTGGAGACCATGTTGGAGACATATTCTATGCACATATTGTGCCAATACTATAAACGTATATTGAACCAATATAATGTTCCAATGTATGGCCAATATCAAACTGCAATACTGGAGATATATTGCTTCCGCATATTGTGCCAATCTCGTCAGTGTCTGTCATTTACAATGTTTGGCCAATATGTGGAAACAATATTTTTCCAACATGTGTGTGCTACTGGGGTATGTACCTAGCTTATTAGACAATTACGTATACGGTGTACTCAAACAGCTAATTGTGTGAAAAACTGTCTAAGCTTTAAATAAACATTATTTGTATTTAAATAGTTCAAGTGAATACAGAATCTTATTTGATACGCACAAGTAGTCCACCTGAAATTATGCTAGATATCTTATTAAAATTAATTAAAACAAAGAGTTTCTTTCTAAGTGCTTTATCTCAAATCTCGCCAAAGAGCACATAATATAACCAATAGCCATAATTAAGCATTTTAACTATACGACAAACATGTCCGTTTTCTTTTTGTTTAAGCACATAAATCCAAACAGGATTACAAAGTAAACTGCTAACTGCTCCCCTGCTAACTTACACAGTTTTATTACCAGAAAACTTGGACAGACATCAATATCTTTCTAAATTTTGATCATAATTTATTTAACAAAATAACTTACAGTACGTTAGTTATCGAAATTTATCTTATATTTAAAACAACACGAAACACTCAATTTCCTTTTTTAATTTCACTAAAAAACCTTTACACTTTAAACCTTGACGCTAAAGGAGCAAAAGACAGTTATTTTTAAACTCTGATTTTTCTCATTAAATAACTCTTTAAGCTTCATAATAATTTATAAAAGTTTCTGTTTATAACTTCGAAAAGAAAGAGATCGTTTATTTACGTTCTTATTAGGGTCGTAGATCATTAAGATTTAAATTTTATTTTAAATTCTTTACGCGGAAGTTCCAAAACCCGCAATTCAGATTTCACCACTAATTTCTTTGAATCACTTGACCGCATTGGTATTAAGCTAATAATCAAAATAATATAGAAGCGCTAAATCTCTACTTGAAGATTTGAGCCGTAAACACAACGGTAGAATAAGATTACAAAACCATGGAGACGTAAAACTGAAATTTCGATCAAGCTCCCTCTTAGTGAATTTATACTAAAACATGCAACGGTCTATCCAACCACATTTTAAACTTGAGATCATTGTAATCAATAAAAAAAATTGAATAACGTTACCTGTCATTTTTTAAGGTATATAAGCAGGTGCAGGATCTTGTGGGAAAAACTGATTTTTTAACTATATGAAACCCAATTCTTAATTATAATTAATTAATGTAGCTACGCTTCATTATATATAAAATATAGTTCCGAAGACAATATATCCTATTATGAGCATTTAATATCTAAAAGGTTTAACTCAAAGTAAATACACTATTTGATAGTCCAGTAATTTTAGATTTTTTTTCATTCAAGGAAATTAGTTTTTCGCCAATATCTTCGTAATTATTGGCTGGATGGTAAAAATAGTTATTATAAAAAATGTTGGTCATTAAATTTTCTACACAAAAGATCTCTTTTCTGTCTAATGAGTCATAAGCATTGACTCATACAGTTATGCATTATTAGTGCACACATTTCCAGACCACCCCTGAGGTAGAGCGCAAGGCGCATTTTTATTCTGTAGTTGATACATATATTGTAGATATAAATGCGCTGTTTTCGAATAGAGAAAATATCCAGTATCCTGAAAAAAAGAGTAGCATCTTTTTAATACTTTCTGACCGTATAATTCTTGGGTTATGGACACCATGTAAAAATATTGTCATGTGGGATTTTCGAGACTGCAGGTCGTAGTCAGAGGTAGAAGGGAAAGAAAACACAAGGCATAAAAACAACTATATATTAATAACAAAGTAATAAAATACAAAGGTATTACACATGGTGGTTATATAGTTTTGAGGACGTACAGGTCCTCCTAATTCTAACAATAGACTTCAGGGCGATCGGCACCACCCTATCTAGCCTAGATCTACAAACTAAGCGTATACACATAGGGAACCTTGTCACAACTCCTTATGAACTAAGCAGAACTAAGCAAGAGAGAGCCTTAGCACAATCCTCTCATAACTAAGCAGAACTAAGCGCAGTGAAGGGTATGGTAATCAAGGTCCCTGGACCCCAGATTCCAACCCTACACTATAAATAAATTAAACGGTACTCACCTGCTTGCTTGGAGATGTTGTTGTGTTGGAGTCATTTTCACTGACTGAATTGTAAGCTCGAAGCAAGCTGGTTATATACTGCTCAACGCTGAAGAGATTAGCATAATAGTAGGAATCCGTAGGTTGGTGTTCCAAGTATGGAACCAAGGAAGCTCACGCTTCCTGGTTGCAGGCTCGTGGGTTGGTCACCAGTGGGCTGAGTAAGAATTCTTCGAATAAATAGCCGGTTCGCGTGTACAAGTGGGCTAAGCGGAAATGTGCTGATTTCTTTGAAGGAATGCGCAGCTGGTTGTGCATCGTAGGCGACTTGACTGCACATGAAACGAGAGCAACCTTGCAGTTGAGATTAACATTTAACTCGCCAATCGTGGGTTGCGTGGCCGCAACTGGTCGCGCAGATGGTCGAATAACGTGGGTCGTTGTTACAGACGGTTAAATAACGTGAGCCGCTCTAATAGATATGCGCATAACCTTGGAGTAATATTGCATGAGCGGAATATAACTTGATTGTTGTATGAATTATTTAATTCGTAAGGATTCCGTTTGTGACAATATTGGCCCACAATCTTTCTATAGACAATTCTTTAGATTTTTATTAAAATTGCGCAAGTAAAGGCGCATAAATACCATTTTCATTTTAATTTACTTTTTTATAAGTCAGTCTATTTTGCACTATATCTTTAATGTGTCCTTTTACAGCTTTTGCATAATCGTGATTTTATCTACAGAATTTGGAGCATAAACGACACTGAGAGCTGAGAATCATTGTTTGTATGATAACCGCAAGATACTATTCCGATACCGTCCGATTAATAGTAACGAAGATATTGGATAAAAGCTGACCAATGAGCTTGACCTTTGATCTCTTATATTTTTTAATCGCACACCAAACCTCATAGGACTTTTCACATCTTTTTTATAGCCCCCAAAACTCAGCTTTATAAAAAACAGTTTGGTAAGAATTAATTTTTCTAAACTGTCCGTTTTAGTCTAAGCGGATCGTAAATTGCCGTATGGTTTTGATACGAAAAATTTTTTAGCGTGCTTCAAGGAAATAAGCTTTATTCAGAATAATTCTATTGACTATTACAATAAATAAAATGATTTCAATAACGGACCAGGGGAATAACTTAATACATGTCTAAAACAAATTTATTTTTTCATAAACAATAAACTTCGTTTAATAGTGTTTTGAAATATAGCATCTTGGTTAGCTACGCAAGGATCGTAAATAAAATAAAATTATCTGTAATTTAAGTTTGGCTGAACGTACTCAATGCTGACATATTTTCTCTTCTCTAAGATAAACAATTTCATCTATGGCATTGTTTGCCATCCCACTCAAAATGCAAAATCTAAACACCAAAAAACGATCACAAACTTTTGTTGTATTATTTTTTTGACAAAATCTCCTTTGATTAAGGTTATCAGTACTGCTCAAAAGTTCTGGTCATAGTTACCCAAACCGGTAATGTGCTATTCAAAAAAAAACGATGACAAACGCCTACAAAATACGTTCTTCCTCACGAGAAACTATTACCGCGCCGCAGAATATCTACAGGTTTTATTTTATTTTGATTTTAACCGAATCAACATGTAATTACAAAGTTTATTTCTTACTTAGCACTCAAGGGGTTTCTTGATCCAAACTAGTTTTAAGATATTGTTGCTTTAAATCTCATCTCTTTCCGCTTCATAAAATTTTATAATTTCAGCTTAACGATATTTTTCGAAAACTATGTGTGCACTTTTTTGCAAAACATTTTTTTAAACTGTTTTTAGTTTTTCTTTTCGCAGCAACAGGTTTAGCAGTACCAGATTATCTAGCATTTTCTGCTCATTATTTAATAAATTTCTGTACTTTTTAATAAACACGCTTTCATAGGCATTAAGCTCTTAGCTGAATAAACGTTTTAATAATTTTAATTTATCACTTGAATCGCATGTGTTGCGTTTTGTGTGCGATTGTAATTGAAATCCGTTATATGTTCTTTAAATCTAGTCCAAATGGACCGATTTGTCTTTTCAATATATTTTTGGTTACAATCATTGTATGGGATTTGAAATAGTCAAGATTTCAATTTTTTATCCCGTTTATATTTTGTATTGCCTAAAATATTCTTAAATGAGTTATTAGATGTTTAGCATACCTACACGCTCGTTTTGAAAAACGTCTTCTAAATCTTTAGTAATTGAGTTTAGTAATATATGTAATAGATAGATATGTATATAATAGATATATAGATAGTAGAATATCTTTTTGCGTGAAAAAAGAAAATTGTATAATCTGGAACGTTAATTCGGAATCTTTTCTTACATAATAATTAATGACATTCTTAGATTCATATAAGTTCTAAACATAGTTTTTTTTTGTTTTAGAACTCTCAGATGTGCCAGAATAACTGTTCATATGAACTTATTCGCTTCCTTCGCTGCTAATAATTTATTATGGCTGCTGTGGTATAATCTCGTAGTTGGAACCATTGAAGTAGTCGCTGCTAACAAGGTAAGTACAGAGAGATTTTACAGGTCGTACTAGAATACATATTTTTATAATATTAACATGAATAATAATTAATTATTATCTCTAAATCTCTACAAACCGTGGTTTTCCAAATAAGGGTCAATAAGATATTTATGTTTGCTTTGAAGCAAATAATATTAAAATAATGTTATTGTAAAGTAAGACTATACATTTATTAATTTCTTGTAATGTATTATTCGTTTTCAGCTTCTCAATCAATCATAACTTTTGGCATGCACTTCGATAACTATTGCAAATTTACTATTTGACTGCAATATTTCACTATGTTCAAGTATACCCGGAAGGGTTATTTTCAGACAGTAATTACAGTCAGTAGTGCACTTGCACATCTCTGAACGTGCAAAGTAATTAATTTTGCTAGCAAGAAGCTTTATGCATCGTCAAGTTTAGTTGGTCTAAACCTTGATGAAGATGTATTTTACGCGATTACAGATTGTAAACACTATTACGAATTAATTTATTTTAAATGCAAGGGTGGAATGTTGGAACATTTAACATCTTGCAATACAGGATAATCTAAGGAGGTTGCAACGTAGTGCCGTTGGCCTTTCAATAGTTAAATGCGTTTATCAGATTATTTCATTTTCTAATATGTAGGTACATTTTGAACAGAACGAAGTTTGGTTGACGAAAATCGAAAATCTAAGTGATCAAAATAAAATTTAATTAGTTAATTTGGTTACTAGAAATTTAGCTGTCTGACTTGTACGATTTAATATTTTCTTAATCCTTAATTTTTAATATATGTATTAATATTGGGTTGTTTGAATGTATTAATACTCAGCTGAAATACGCTAGGACGTGATTTTCCCTATATTTCTACAGTACAAAACATGTATCATTAGTCTGCCACATTTCCTTTAAAACGAGCAGCGGAATTAAAGTTATGTCAAAAATGAAGCCTAACACGTTTAGTACGTAAAAACATAAAAACGTATGTAGTACATCAGGAGTTAATTTTGTTATTTGGAATGTACGGTTGCGATCATTTCCTGAGGAACAAATCAAAAAATCATGACAGCCGATTTTTCGGCTTTTTGTACAATGTAAATGTAAGTTTACTATATTGTAATTGAGAATATTTAATTTTCCAACATCATTATTGTCCGGTTTATAAATCAGGTTGAAGTACAGCGAACATTGTACAAAAAACTGTAAAACCGGCTATCACTATTTTTTCAATCGATCCTTAGCGAAAGATCGCAACTGTAGTTTTCTACGCCTTTTGGGCACCGAAAAATAATTTAGGACAGTTGCTCCGGCTCGATCAGAAGGAAGCGTTGGATTGGGTCGTCAACGTGATTATACTTAAAATATCGTAAACACACATGCATACAAATTTATTCAACAACCTTTAATGCAAATTTAAATAAACTAATAATTTCTTACTAAATCTAATTACTTAAATCTCATAATTGAAGTATTATTACTATAATACTAGACATAATTTTTGGACAGTATATTGAACCTTATTTACTAATAAGCTTCAATATACTGTCCATTTCTTTCAATACATAATTCGCATATTCGAACAATATTAGTACTAGTAAGTAGTAGAACTAGAGTAGAACGTTTTGTTGTACGCAATGCGGGGAGTAGCCTCAGAAACACAAAAGAGCAGGAAGACAATAATCTCCTACAACATGTATCCGGTAATCATTAGAAACCAGGCAACAACCTGAAAATTGCCACTTACGAAAAAAACAAAAATAAACAATATATTCAGAAGTTGAATTACCTTACCAAACAACTTCGTCTAGATGTTGATTCTATATAATTGAATGATACCCCAAGCAATGGAAGGAAAAAAGTAGAAGTAGAAAACAAAATAGGGAAAAAGTCAGAGGTGATGAGGGGACATTTACAAACACCAAAAAACAAAATTCACGTAAGGGTCAATCAATCACAACCACAATCACAGATAGAAAGCGTATAGGTTAGAAGAAAAAAACAAGACCTTGACCTGGAAGTATCGGAAGTATATCTGGAAAAGGAAAGTGGTTATTGTAGGGTACTATTATTTAATGAATTTTCTGAAATTTTTTCACTTGTTCAAGACCTACACTGCTTTCATGTTAAAGTAAGACATGGCTTTCTGAATTTAATTCGTACTCTTATTAGACCATACCTGCAACAAGGGGCACAATAAGCCTAGAGCTTCAGTGCAGTGGGTGAAGAGTGAAGACCACGCCCAGAATGAATGAATACCTGCAGCGGCTTTTCTGCGACAAACTATTATTGACGCTTCTGCGACGATCTTTATACTCCGTTCAACACATCTGATCACAGAAATACTTCCCAAATTGAACTGAAGGTCTGTCGTAACTTGAGCAATAAATTGAGCAATTACTTAAAACAACTTTTTACTTGTTCATAACACTTTCAGACAACTCAATCATATTACAATCCTTTAATAGCCTAGATTTAAGCCTGGCATTCGAACAGGAAATAGTTAGTTAATGATTACAGAAAGATTTGTATCAAGAATATTTGCTAATCACACCCACTAACGTTAAACCACGCCCACCAGACGCATATTATTGCACCCCTCTGGTACAACATAAGTTTAAATCATATATGTGGTATAGGATGGAACCTACAGAGACTCTATAAAGGGACAAACGTATTGGTAAATCAATAGCACGCCCACTAATATGGAGCCATGCCCACCACACCCAACATGGGTCTCCATATAATCTACGCTGGGTTGACTAACCACGTAGTTGATTTGAGTATGGGACTTACAGTTAGAGGAGTCTATAAAGGGACAAACACGTTGGAAAACAGATATTCCGCACCCACCAGCATGATGTCACGCTCACAAACATACCCGTTGAATATCTATTCTTCATACCTAGTCTAATCATATAGTTGGTTTGAGTGTGAGACTTGGAAGAACCGATTTTATAAAGACACAAACAATTTTTGGATTTTAATATATAAAAGTGATCGGTCATTTATAAAGCGGTGTTGAATATGATGTAAGGTTTTCAATCGTAATAACTAGTTTTAAAGAAGTTTGTTGAGTAGTGGTAAGAAGTAATCCTTCTCCAAGAAAAGTTTGTATGCAAGTCTTACGGACCCAATAGTAACAATTGCATACAATTATAATTTTTCAGGACAATACACGTAGATTTTTTGTACGAGGGTAAATCAAATATAAACGGTAATTTTGCTATTCCGCTTAGAATGCAGTTCCGAGGTAGCTGATGTTGTATGGAATAGATGTTTGGTTTATGAGGAGTGGCGAACCGGCCGGGTTCGCGCACATCCTTGGCTTTGTCGTCAGTACAGCCATGACCGAGCAAGAGGTACATTCGTCTGTTGCGCAACGGATTATCATAAAGTTTTTAACCAATGAAGGCGTTAAACCGTCAGAAATTTTAACTCGTTTGAAGGCACAGTTTGGGGACAGTACACTGTCTCAGAATCGTGTGTATACGTGGGCGAGATAATTTAAGGGCGGACGAGAACGTGTTGAAAACGAAAGTCATAATCGACGCTTAAGGACAAGCCTTACAGATGACAATACCCATACCGTTCGAGAGCTTATTGAACGTGATCGCCGGTTAACCCTGGAAGAAATTTCATCAGAAGTGGGTATCAGCTATGGAAGTGTTCAATCCATTATAACTGATCAACTTGGTTTTCGAAAAATTAGTGCTCGATGGGTTCCGAGGTTGTTGACTGGAAATCAAAAACAGGTTAGATCGGAGATCGCTGAAAGGCTTCTGAATCGATTTCAGCGAGAAGGGGAGGCATTTTTGCAGCGCATCGTGACATGTGATGAGACGTGGGTACATCACTACACCCCCGAATCTAAAATGGCAAGTAAGGAGTGGCGAAGAAAAAATGAAAGTTGCCCAGTGAAGGCCAAAACTCGGCACTCAGCTGGAAAAGTCCTTGCAACGATTTTTTTTTACTTTAGGGGAATTTTACTGATCGATTTTCTACACGATCAACGTACAGTGAATGCGGCTTACTACTGCCAGTTGTTACGGTCGGCAAAAGCCGCCTATCGAAACAAAAGACGAGGCATGCCCATCAGAGATGTCATTCACCTCCATGACAACGCCAGGCCTCACACCGCGGCCTTGACAAGGAATACACTGGAAAAAATGGGCTGGGAAACCCTCGAG
The DNA here is from genome assembly GCA_929113105.1 of Agrypnus murinus. NCBI lineage: Eukaryota > Metazoa > Arthropoda > Insecta > Coleoptera > Elateridae > Agrypnus > Agrypnus murinus. The sequence continues at coordinate 123,242,051 of OV816030.1, forward strand.
CACCCTCCTTATAGCTCTGACTTGTCCCCCTGTGACTATTTTTTGTTCGCGCCTGTGAAGGAATCACTGGGAGGAAAACTATTTGGAAGCAATGAAGAAGTCGAAGAGCACGTGCGCAACTGGCTTACAACTCGCCCTCAAACTTTCTATAACCAGGGAATACTGAAACTTCCAAATCGGTGGCAAAAGTGTGTAGATCACGCAGGAGACTATATTGAAAAATGTTAAAACAATGATTTGTGTATAACGTTTAAGTTAAAAGCTTTCATCCGTGATTTCTAGAAAATTTTATTTTTAAAATTTGAACAATTAATTAAGCAAAACTACAACCACTAAATCATTTTTATTTAAGACAATATTCAAAGAGTCTGTGCTAGACATTATTTCGGCAGTTCTTAAGTAACGTAATTCTCGGTCATCTCAAATAAAAGGCATTAACACAATTGACATTTTTATATTCACTTTTATTTCATATGAATAGTCCGTATTTACATTTTACAAATGCATTTTAATATTTTTATAGTACATCATCATTAAAGATTAAATTTTTATTTTCTATCGTAGTGATGGAACTTCCACTCTAAAGTAAAAATATTCTGCGACGGGAGAATTTCAAAAACATTTCTTACTTTCTCGTTATGTACCTTGGTTGGTTCTAAGCTTCATGTTGTAAGAGGTAAAACTGCTAATAGCTAAACTTATGGTATACGACGTTATTTAATTAATAAATTGAATCAAAATTCTTTACTTGCTTATATCTACACGTACAATATCAATTTTAAAAGCTCCTCAAACTCCTAGGTGGAGCATAGGGCCTCAGTAAATTTCTTCCATCGTGTGCGGTTTTGAGCCATTTGTTTAATCTGTCGCCATTTTATTAACACGTGAATATTTATCCTTTTTAGTAATCGATACGAAGTTCAATTGAATACAAATAGCCAATTCAGCTCGATATCGAGTGAAACTGAGTGAATCTCAAACCGCCAGTATTCATTTGTTTACAGACAACTTACTGCAACGTAGACCTCCAATTTGTTGTACTGTAGATGCAACCACAAGTTGGTTAAGCGACACTAAGTGCATTACGTTGCATTGCCTTCTGCATTATTCAAGTACACTTTGCAGACATGATCGCCCAACTAGAATCAACTAATTACCATAAATAATTAACAGACTAAATCCAGGAATGTAAAGTCTAAAATGTCAGAGCTAAAAATAGCAAACTCATTGATTCTATTCTTTTGAGTTTTCCAACTTCAAAATGGCAACATACAATCAGATTACAACTTTGTAGAGTAGTTACGTACCATGTGAGTGTGTGTGTGTTTTTACATACAAAAGTAAAGATCGGTCACCTGATAAACTTCTACACTATTCTAAAGTTATCACAGGACTTGATATGGGTACAAAGAGGAACTGTAATTGAATTTCGACAGTGGAACGCGTTTAAATTCCCCTTGAGTGTAAAAGTTATGTGAACGATTTTTAATGCTCAAATACGAAAGTGATTTTACTTCGGAACTCCCTCACATAAGTTAAGCTATAAACGCTCTCCGGGTTTCTATTGTGTTTGTTTGTGAATTAAATGCTGTTTTGTGCCATTAGCGCTTTATGTTCTTCGCAATGAGATGCCCTATTTCTAATACGCAGCTACTATTGTGCATTAATAAGTGCGCAACGTATTTTTTAAAAACGACTTTTTCCCAAATATCGTTTTTTTAACTAAGTGTAGATGCTTATTTATATTATTAGTGAATTGGGTTGGATACCACTTTGTAATGTTCCCTAATTATATATAGGGAACACGCCACTGCGAATGATTAAAACACTTCCATAATTTTATTGGAATTTATTCAGTTTCAAAAATACAAACTGTGAAAAAATACAAACTGTCAAAAATACAGATATAATAAAAGTCCTCTTTTATTATATCTGTATCGACGCGGGGGTTTTGAAATATGTTTAATTTATCAATAGCAAAGATGCTAGCGGTGTTAATATGCAATTTACTTCTTTTCGACATGTTGTCGTCGTTACTAGAAATTCAAGAAACAACCGATTCTCTGAGATAATTTTATACGGAAGAGGTCCACACTAGTCGGTGTACGAAGACGAATGACCTTTGCATGATGCGAAGCGAGGTTATTATAGTTAAATTTTATTCCCATTTTTCGCGTTTAAGTTCTAGCCTTATGCTCGTGAAGGTATCTTCAGAGAAATTTACCAGTTGTCCACTCGAGTCCACTGATCTAATAGATAGATAGATAGATAGATAGATAGATACTTTATTCATTGCCAGAGGCGTAGAATTATAATACAAAAACAATAATTTAATAAGTCATGTAAATAATAAAAATATAGATATATATATATATAATAAAATGTAAAATGTAAATATGGCAAAACGTGCACCTTAAAACTAACAATTTACATATACAAATAAAAATAAATATGAATATAACATAAAATATAACAAATATAATTAACAACAAACACAGTATTTAAATGTAATTATCGTTGGTGCTTGGCTTAGACGATCATAGAAATGACTAGCAAAATTTAGTTTTATTGAGATTATGCAGTATAGAATTCTTCAAGAGTATGAAAACAATTTTCAATTAAATAACGTTTCAGTGATATTTTGAATTTTTTAATATTGTCCTATATCTTTAATTGCTGAAGGCAGTTTATTGTATATTTTCACCGAATCAAACAAAAAAGATCTATAGTATATTGAGCTTTTAGCACTACGAGCCCGTAGGGGATCGGCCCTTATATTGTAAGTATGAAGGTTGGAACCCTTTTGAAAAGTACTAATGTTGTTGTACACGAATAAAGCCGTTTCAAAAATAAATAAATTAATAATTGTCATAATATGTTGTCTTTGAAATACCGGTCTGCAGCTGTCTCTGTTTGATAGATTAAAAATTATTCTAAGTGCTTTTTTCTGTAGTTTTAAAATGTTAGTTAAGAATATTGAATTTCCCCAAAACACTATCCCATATCTAATACTAGATTCAAAGTAAGCAAAATAAACTGTACGTAGAGTAGCAAATTCACAAATAGTTTTCAATCGTCTGAAGCAGAATAGAGCTTTCTGAAGTTTTAATGTCATTTCTTCGACGTGTTTTTTCCAATAAAATTTCCGATCAACAAGTACACCCACAAATTTACTCTCCTCAACTGTACTAAGCTTTATATTATTTAAATTCAGGAGGTACGATAAGTACTCACTATCTCCGTCGTTTAAATATGTCATTAAACAAGTTTTGTCGATGTTGATCAGTAGATGGCTAGCATTGAACCAGTCTTGTACATTACGGAGTACCCCAGCTATGTTACCCGCGAGATCCCCAACGCTACTACCATTAACATTTATACTGGTGTCGTCTGCGTACATGGTTACAGCAGCGTTTGTGCTAAACGGAAGATCATTTACGTAAATAACAAACAGCAGGGGTCCTAATATTGATCCTTGAGACACTCCGTAACGGTCATCAGTTAATGATGAGCAATATCTTACCAATTGACCACCGTGACTCAAATGGCTAATTTCAACTTTTTGTTAACGTCCTGTTAAATATGATTTGAGAAGAGATAGAGCAATGCCACGTATTCCGTAGTATTCTAATTTTTCTAATAAAATATTATGATCTACTAAATCGAAGGCCTTCGACAAATCGCAATTTAGACTAACTATAAATTTATTACTGTTTAAACAGTGAAGTACGTTGCTTAAAATACTATGTAATGCAGTAGATGTAGATCTTCCGTGCATAAATCCATGCTGATTTTCGCAAAAAAATTACCTGTTTGGAAAAAGTCAGTTACTCTAATTTTTATTATCGTTTCAAAAATCTTTGATAATGCAGGCAATATGGATATCGGTCTATAGTTTTGTACATCTTTCTTGTCGTTTTCTTGTAAAGTGGTAATGTTATCAATTTCACTGACAGTGACGGGAAAGTAAATCACATGTGTTGGTTCCTTCTCAATCAGGTACCCAGGTGGCACGCAGAGACCGAATTCAAAGATTGTATGACACGGTTGATTGTTTCTATACGCTCCTCCTGTAATATTCGTAACTACAAAGATGTTCGGCGTTGAGAGTATATCGACAATTCGATCTGATACGTGTCTGATACCGGGTAATAATATACGATTGTTAAATCCTAATAGAGAACCTATACTGTTCGGTTTGATAAACTCTATAACCGCTGTGGCAGATTCAATCTCACACTTTCCTGTATTAGTGTTAGCCTTGATTTGTAGTAGCAGATCTCCTTCTTCAGGATCGCTTGTATTAATTTGATTCTTTATATAGTTAGCGATTTCTGTCAATTCGTAACTACCGGTTGTAATAGTTATTTCTTGATCTCCGTAATAAAATTTATTTTTCCCTGGAAATATATTCCGTATCGTATGACTTGTATATAAACCGACTAATCCTATGGAATATCTGTATTGTTCACGGTCTAGTTGTATATTCGGATAAATACTACCGGTAGAGAGGATATTTCCATTACCGTACACAGTGATGCTTCTAGCCATACTTAATCGAATTATACATACACTTCTCTTTTATACAAAAATCTCAGGCACAAATGCCCACAGTTGTATGTATTGAACTTTTGTTCTCGAGCAACATTATAGTATACACTGCATCGAGGACCGAAATATTTCACAAGTTCAGCCGGTGGTCTTAGGTCTCCGAAAGGGTCATAATACAAAGCAACATTTCGATCTTTTCTATAAGCTACCCAATGCGTGCCCGGTCCTCTAGCATCATCGAGATTAACAATAGCTCTTTCAAATCGTAAAGGTTTATTTGGTAGACTTGTTCTCATACAGACACCTCTGAAAAAGGGTATGTTTTATTAGATCTAGGTTTGTAAGTTATCTCCAAGGCAGGTTATTCAGTTTTTTGACCTGTAAGGTTTGAGATACAATGCTGTACCGCCGGCTTTATAAGGTTTCAGGTAAAGAGCGTTTCCACTCTTTCTATCTATCGCAATAACCTCCATACTTTTATTATGCCGTTTAGCTTCTTCTAGCTGCTTCTTGTTACTATTAGCGATGTTAACAGCTTTTGACATACCCGAGGCGCCTCCTATAATTGCTCAGAGAGCCGATAATCCAGCAAAAATTGGTATAAGAGGTAAAACACCCCCCTGTAGCCGTAGGTACCGGAATAAATCGAGGTACTTTAACGTTTTTCCTACCTCCTACGTTTTTAATGATTCTTCTAGTCGCATTCAACGCATGGTGTATTAGATCCTTCCCAGTGAGGGTCTTACTTGCTCGATTTACCGTACTTACAAGCTTCTTTAAAATACCTCCTTTAAAAGTGATAATCTTCTTCGTACCGTTCTTTCTTTTCTTTGTCTTTCTCCTACTAGTCTTCTTATTCACACCCATTCCTAACTCTCGTTTAACCTTCATTATACCGGTTACAACCAGAGCTGAAGCCTTTTCCCCTAACTTAGAGTCTTTAGCTTTAACACGTCTCCAGGCAGCTTCTTCTAAAACACGATCGGCCTTATGTCTACTACCCAAGTCTGAACTTTGAGCGTACGAAATATCGTGTTGCATACACGCCTGATCCAAAGGGTTTATACCTTTATCACCGCGTTGTAATCTTTTAGATAATTTAGTACCGGGTCCGCAATATTGGTAAGAAGGAAGATGTAGTTCGATCGGGAGCTTGTCAATGAGTTTGTTAACAACAGCGTTATCCTGATGAGTCAACATCACGTACTGATATAAGAGATCAGATGCATCTCTATTTATACTCGGTGAAAACTTGCTATCTCATACTATTGCTAGCGATAGTAAAACACAAATAATTTTTTAGACGCTTATTCTTTATTAAATACATTATTCATTTGTAACAGACAATCGTGATAAATTCTTAGATAACTTATTGAATACACAATACGATTTTATTTCATTTTGTAATAAATGTAAAGCTTTTATATAATTTTGTAACCTATTTCTATATTAAATCATCCTCTGCTTCTTATGGTATATCTGCCAATGTCTCGTGAATCGCTGACCATGGCGTCGTCGGTGCTTGTTGATAGGGTTTTAGTTGACCGTGTACGACATTGATAAATTTTAATGGATAAAGTTTTATTATCTCTAATAAAATGAGCGAATTCAATCCGCCACGGTCTTTTAAATTCAACGATGAGTAATTACCACACGACAATTTGGCCGAGAATAAAATCGACTCGGGTGACACGAGGTTGATATTCTTCTGACGTCTCACCCCTTCTGATGTGTTCTCTACACTTGCGTAGTAGAAGTACGAAAAATTAAGGTGACGTAATACACGAGCATGCTGATTAATAAGCGGTGCTAGATGCGTTATCCTTTGAAATTCATGGTCTTTACGGTTATCTTTCGCTGTTCATAACATATCATCACCGTGTTACCGTAAAAAACACTGTGTTTAAACTCTACGTAAAAATCCGTACATAGATGGAATTTCAGCTTTTTATCGTCCCATATTTTCATGGAAAAGAAGTCTTTGAACATTGCTTCGACTCGGACATCATACAATCCGTACCATACGCTTTCCGTCAACATAATTTCATTATGCTCACATACGTTGTTGATACATTCCAGTTTCACCAACACATCAAATTCGTTAGGTTCTTCAGGTGGAATGATTCCCACCAGGATATTATGTATATGAATACAGTCTTCTCGTGGTCTCATGACAAATAGAGGATATTGTACGGATCCGAACAGCAGCTGAATGTTAAAATCTCTTTAAAAATTGTTACTCTTACAATAATTTCACTTTGTTGTAATTTAAGTTAAAAATTGAGATAAATCATGAAGGAAATATATCGCTTTTTTGGTGTCGTAAGAAAAATATAGTACACAACTTGCTAGTAAGTGTCTTCGACACTCTCGTGTGATATCCTAAACATTCACACTTGTGCGAAATATGTCACTTTTCAGGTTCGTTATGTAATAAACTATTGACTGTGGCACACTAACCTCCAAACACAACTGTTAAGCACTGCTAAGGGCGTTTGTAATTTCAACATTTTGGTAAGTTCGCACCATTCTACTTAATATTTTGCGACGCACAGTAGAACGAAACAGCTAAATAGTGAACATTGGTATTTATTTTGTGTTCCCTATATCAGTTGTTATAAACGAGCTTTTTTACATATGTGATACTTGTCATATCATTTCGCACAAATATTAATATACAGGGTGATCTATTGCAATACAAATCCTCTTTATAATTATAGTTAATCTGTGTTAAATCTTGACTGTTTTGGGTAATGCAGCTTGTTATATGCATTAAAATAAACAGAAATAAATTATCATTATTTATAGCTATTATTATACAAATTGTAGAGAATGAAAGTAGTAAAGTACGTATACTATTAACGATCTTTCACTATAAACTAGAATTTTGTTTAAATTATTTAATAGCGAAAAATATTTACAATAGCTAACGTCTAAAACTAACTAACAAACAAGAAGGCTAATCACTAAACGAACTTAAAGTATTTAGCACTAAGAGATTATTTATTTTAAACGCACAATTATTTATTACTTATTTCCACTGAAGTCCATTTATTTTATATTACGCTGCTTATAATTGTCGACTGCCTCCTCGTGCGTTCACCGTTAAGTTTAATGATAACTGCAGTTTCTGTAGAAGAAACAAACCCATTGCGCGGGGAAAAATCAGTGTAGTCAAATTCGACCTTTAAAACAAATTAATATTTTCTATTTTGGAAGCCTTTTGTTGTTCAGTTTGACAATGGCCGTGATTTCACTAATCGTACTATGGAACAACAAAAGGCACTGTGACCACAATTGCCCATAGTTCATGATCAAACATTCTCAAAGTAACCGAGTAGCGTAAAACGATCACACTAAGATGTAGAGAATACGACTTTTATTTGATGAAAGCATCACCTTGCACTGCATAGACAATCTTCATTTTGCTAACTTCAAAAGGTTCACTCTTAGCATTTACGATACGTCAAACGCGATTTGAGGTTATGTTTGGTAAGTATTAATTTATTAGTTATTGATTGAAGCTGGATTTATTGAGTAAAACATTTGTCCTTTTACAAATAGAAGTAATAATAATACAATAATTTATTCAATAATGAAAGGGTTTTTACAAGTACTTGTCAGAAGAGAGTTAGTACAAGTAGAGTTTTGAAAACAGAAGATTTAGAAACAAATACTGTACATGCTACAAATGCTATTTATGCCTTTTATTGATAAACGAGCCGACGACATATTTGACCGTAGAAAAGCAATCAGAAAAAATGCGAGTTCTTCTAACAAATTACAAAAATGAGTGTTGGGAATTGCTGGGAATGAATGTGAATATACCAATGGCAAAACATGGAACTTTTTAGGGCAGAACATAGAAGGAGCTTACTTTCTCTCCATAAAGGAGAAATTTAGTTCAAGGGTGTCAGAATTTCTCTTTCGAAGGTTAGGGATTTCCCAAGTGTAACTTCTTAGAAAAACACAGCAAAAAAATGCGAAAATCAAATTTAAAATGTAATTCTCAATGTCATAGCTTTAACTCTTGCGTAAATGGGTAGCATGTCACGACAAAAAACCTGGCCCACGGTGGACGCCAATTTGTTGCCACAAAAGTTTCTGTAAATACTAATAATAATAATGCCCCGCAATTGGGCGCCAATTTGTCACACCAAAAGTTCTCTACAAAATCATAACAGTAAAAGGTCCCGCGGCGGGCGCCAATTTGTAACAGTAAAAAATCCAGAATCAAAAAAATTCTTCTCAAAAATAAACTGCGGAAAATATCTAAGAAATTATACTTACGTTAATAAGATGCTCAAGATTACCACGGCTTGAGATTTAGCTCTTTCTTGCAAATTTGAATTTCAGGTCGTAGGTGTTGGTTCTGCAGTTGTCTCATTTATAGAAGGAATAGATAAAGGTTTCAGAACTCAAATAAATACACTAAAAGGGCGCCATCTGATTATGAAACTTAATAACACTAATTAAGCCAAAGAATATCGAGGTCACTAATCAGAAAATGAACTCAAATCTACCAGATTTTGATCAAGAAATTTATTATACTTATTAATATCAAAATTAAGCAAAAAAAATGAATAAAGCATTCATAATTATATGGTTCCATTTAGCTCACTTTGGTTCAACTTGAAAACATATTTATTAGACAATTAAAAAAAAAACATAAAAATATAACCAATGAACGTAAGAAATTCTAGTATCATTAAACTTAAATTATTCAACTATTATTGAACTGAAAATATTCAAGTTTTATTGAACTTAAGATTATTCAAACATTAAAGAAATTAACATATTCAAATATTATTGACATTAAAATCCTGGTATTAAAACCCTACAGAAGAGCTCTTTTTCGATCATAAATGTTTAAATACCAACACATCCAACTAATCCATAAACAAGAATAAAGAAATTACTCAAAGATTACACAATAAAACAGATAATTTTTAGGTTACAATACCTTGATCACCTCGATCGATTTCACACAAAGCCGGTAAGAACTTGCACAAACTGACCTTTTACACAAACAGAAACCATTACTTTTAACTAATAGAGACTGGAAAAGCTTCTTGTAGGATGACAGTTGCTGAATTTGACTTGTGATGAATTAATCTTTACTACATTAAGTCCAAGGGAACTTTTTGGTAATTCAATTCAACCAAACAAGACGTTCAACACAACCATATGGCTCAAATAACTTTAATTATTTAGTCACTGTTAAAACAATCCTGTTCTTTAATATTTTTAGGTTGACTTGCATCCGGTAACTAACGGTAATATCTTTAAAGTTTTAAACAATTGAAATTTATTTATCACTTGCTAATTTAGTTGCTTCCGATAAAATCGATAATTATTTATTCTTGTCAGAAAATAGAACGGGAATTAGCTTTATCATTAGTCCATCTACAAATAAACGATAATCCCAAAAGAATACATTGCCTTTTAAAAACCAATTGATTTTTATTAACAAAAATTCACTAATGAGCAACTGGAACGGTAAATCTTTCTTTTTCAAAACCTGAAATATCGCGAAATATCGTACCATTACTATCTATAAACTGTACTATTTGGAAAACTGAATTCAGACCCTTGACTGACTATAAACTACACTGTCTGAAAACTGAAGTGAGACTCTTCTTTAAAAACTCAGGGTTATTTTATTATATACGGAATATTTTGGGGGATACAATTCTGCATCATCCAATAGGAAGATCGCGTGGTTTCGCCTAGACAAATCAGGGTTTTCAGTCCACGTGTTGATGATAAGGGAATTTTTATTAACTCCAGTATTAGATTTTGACCCTAATAGACTAAAAATTAAATAGTCTTGTTTTCACGAAGGAAATTGCAGACATATGATATTTTAAGCTCAGATGTGAATAACCAAAATGGGGTTTTTAACACGTATCAAGTATTATTTATTAGATAAAGGGGATTTTTTATAATGTTTTCAAGGAACGCAAAACTGCAATATCTATGGGAACTGTATGAATTTAGGTTCACCACAAACCATGTTTGTTAATTTTCAAGGTTTTAGCAACGAAGCCATTTTAACAAACGCACACGTGGATAAATACAACAGAAAAGATAATTTATTACACGAATGTCTTCACAATTCTATGAAGATTTGAAAAACAACCTTTTAAAATAATCTTTTATAGGTTTATTTATACCAAATACTAACATGATTTTAAATTGCAAGAAGAACGTAAATTTGCAGGACCGGAATTAAGATTTTTCAATAAGTATGTATACAAAATTACATTTATTCAGGATTGGTAAAAAATACCGTTACAAGCATAGACTGTCGATCTGTTTTCAACTTAGCCTTTAGTGTTTTGGTTGTTGAAATATGCTTTACGCTTTACAAATATTTATTCTTAAACTTTTAATACCTTGTATTACAATAAACTTACAACTTTTTGATCATTGTTACTTCTTACTGTTTTCTAAATCATAGGAAGCCAAAATTGATGTTGGCTAGTTCAGTTGGGCATTGGATGTGAACTAGAATATCATTATTCCGTCACATCATGTTCCCTAAATTGTTTTCCAGCAAAGTATGAAAACGTAGCATATGCCTAATACTTCGAAATATAGTATAATTCTATAAAATGATTTGAGTTTTACACATATTAACATACAAAGGTATTCAACTATTGCGCCAAATGTGCATGGAAAACATTTCAACGGTTCCAGAATAAAATAATGAAGAATATCGTGTACTTTAATATATTTGCAATATCGTTTGATGATAGAGACTTAAACATGTAACAGGTAACACGTACATCCAGCATCTTTACATTCAGCTCCTCTCCAAAAGACAAAACTTAACACAGTAAATATCTTTTAAAGAACTATATTTATAAAAATACAAAATGCCTGTTAAAGTACAGATTTCAAATTAAGCAGTAAGTCTTTCAGCATTTAACCAAACTTCTTCCGTAACACCCAATATGAACATTTTCTGATCTAAAGACAGAGGTGTTTTTGTTTTTGAATTCAAAGTAAATCTATAATTGTTTAGCAGTACCGCAAGTGCAACCTTGATTTGCATTAAACCGAATCGGAGCCCTACAAAAAAAATATACGTGTGTTATTTAACAAAGGCAACTAATAAGAGGAATCAGTATAGTACCTATGCATTGACGAGGTCCTTCACCAAAAGGTAGCCAAGTAAAAGCGTGCCTCGTGGCCTGATTTTCAGGAGAGAATCTCTCAGGATCGAATTTTTCAGGATCAGGATAATGCTCGGGGTCCCGCTGTAATCCCAAAATTGGTAGGAACACCACGGTACCTTTCTCGATAGTCAAGTCTGAATTGGGAATTTGATAAATTTTGGTGCATTCTCTGTTTAAGACTGGTACAGGTGGATACTTTCTGAGAGTTTCTAAAAGTAAATAATTTAATTTAATTTAAAAATATCAAACAGAAGAATTGAAGATTGCCATACCATTAATACACTTATCCAAGTAGCTCATTTCCGTAATTGCTTCATAAGAAAGTTTTCCATTATGTTTTTCCAAAATTTCTTTAATTTCTTGCCTTAGCTTCTCTTGAATTTCTGGATTCTGCACTAATTCATAAAAGCAAAACGTGAGGGTTGTGGACGATGTTTCAAATCCAGCCGCAAAGAATACAAATGCTTGTGCGGTTAATTCGGACATTGTTAAAGTTTTTCCTGCTTCATCACTGTTATTCTGTTTTAAATTATCGTTATCGTCTTCCTGAATTTTAATATTATTCCTTAACTGAATCAATAAATGCATGAAGTCCTTTCTGACAATATGATTGCTTTCCCGATAGTTAACAGTTTGATTCACAAGATTCATAAAGAATTCCGTAACATCCGGCCTAGTAAACGGCATTCGTAGAAAATCTAACATTTGAGGAAAACCAAGCACAAGAATACCTTTTATAGCTTGTAGGCCGGAGCCATCAAAAATTTTCTTCCCATACTCTCTAAATTCGGAATCGGGGTTTTTCAAACTGTTACAGTCAATTCCAAAAGCACACGATCCAATAATATCTGTGGTAAATCTTGCCACAATATCTTTAATACCTATTGCTTCATGGCCTTTACATGCTTTATCCATGACTGCGATTAGTTCGTCAGAACAAGCTATTAAAGTGTGGAACATCATCTTCATTTTACCAGATGTAAAGGTTGGCGTTAATCTAGTTCTGAGATTCTTCCATTCGAGGCCCTTTAGTCTAAACAAATGACCACTTAAGGGGTCAATTTCTTTATTTACATAAGCACCATGATCGGTAAAGTGTTGAAAGTCCTTTGTTAAAATATTCTTGATCAATTCTGGATCACATAGTAGAAAGATTGGTTTGCCAAAGAAGTATAATCCACCATACCCCAAATTTTTACTTTTGCATTCTTTATAAATACTTTGAATGACCTCTCCAAGAGGAACCTTTTTTAAAAAGGATTTGTCTGTGTTGCCGAATGGGATACTTGGTGGAGGCGTGTGTACTCCTTTGCGTTTCCAGTAGTTAAAGGACCATTTGAAGTAGGTTATTACCACAGCTATCACAGTTATAAATATTATAAAGAGATTCCACAAAATGTCAGTTGTTAGTATTGCCATTTTTAGATACACTTTTTTCAGCTACTTGTGATAATCGTTGTATGCGCTTGAAGCACTGTATAGAAACTGTGTTTTGTTTTTGGTCTACGTATATATACCTAGTATCTTTTGAACCTTTTGCGCCAAATTATGAAATACATAAATCGCATTACATAAACGTTAATATTCGAATAAACAAATACTCAAGTATCTTATCTACGCATGTGTAATCAGACACCACTTATGGAATAAGTGTTTGTTACTTAAGCAGTTTAAGATAATTATCATAGAAACTATTTTATGAAAAAGGTCATTAGATTATTTGCACAAACGTTTTGCATGAGTAATATACATACAGAAGATTTTACTTTATTATTAGTGTATAAAGTAAATTTTGTAATGATCGTAAGGTTATCAGTTTATCGGTTAGTGTATTATAACTGGTGTTACAAAGTTTTAAAAAGATATTATTAAGTATAGACTAACATTCAATATTATGTATCAACTGTTTTAGTTCGTTTTTTATGAACCTTGCAAGATTCTGATTTCTAAACTTTCTATAAATATTAAGCAAATATTTTTAAAATTTGGACTTGGGGTAATTTTAACAGCCTCATGTATGTACTGAGGCTGTTTTGAGAAACAAGTTATTGAAACAAAGTTATTATTATAGAAAGTTACACGGGGGTTGTACTTGTATAGCAAAAATGAGTGAAATAACTAAAAGCAACGTTTACAATAGAATTTAAGCTTTATATGAAAGTTATAGTTATAAAATAATTAAGATAATTAATTAATTAATGTAAGAAAAATACACAACATCTATACGTATATTGTTGTCGATAATTTATATAATCATATTGCTAATTTAATAATTTATGTAACATGTGTTTTTCCCTCAGTTATGCAAAGGGGCGTTGACTTATTTATAAACGAACACATTGTTATGTTATCATTCTTGTTTGTTATTTGGTGAAGTAAAGTTGTATTGCGTTATTGGGGAAATTAAAGATTGTTTAGCAATTAAATTGTTTTCTTTTCTAATATTTAAAATTTAGATAATATCAGAAGTGGGATAAAAGGAGGGTTGTGAGTGTTTTAAAATACGTGAGTGTTTAAAAAATGAAGAGAAACGTCATTAGAACATCACGAAAACGGAAATCTTCATCAGTGGATGGCATCATCTGTTGTAAACAATTTACAAGCTGCAACAAATTCAACTAATTCTTCAAATGCCAATGTGTTACATGATCAGGACCGTGAACATAAAAATATTCAACTTTCGATATTTGATCCAAAAGAAAGTGATGTTCGTGATTGGATTGCTGATGTTGAAAGGGCTAAGGAAATGTACGGATGGGACGATTATGAAACCATGCATCGAATTCCATTATATCTTATGGGAGAAGCTCTAGAATGGTTTAAACAGTGGGAAGTTGGAAGTGGAAAAACAGTGGAAATGGTTAAATTTCGTAACAGAAATACGTTGTTCATTTCCAAGATGAATTGATTTTGGTATGCGATTTCAGAGGGCAGCTGAATGTAAGTCTAATTCATTTCCATCTTATTCTAGTTATGCTCGAACTAAATTACAGTATCTGGCCATATTATTAGGGACATCCAATAATTTGGATATTAAAAGTGTTATATTGTTAATATCAGGAATAAAAATTTTGAGAAATGTTTCACGTATGTTTTATTAACTCTTCTTGTACTAACAGGCAATTCAATAAAATAATTTTAAGTAATAAGCTGGTATAAATGGTGAATTTGCTGAACATGCCAATAGCTGAAGAAGGTAATGTTTTAGAGGATACTGACCAAAATTATAAGTAGATATTTTACTATTTATGTGGAAAAGAGTTTCTTGGAAACGTTTCTATGATTAATTTCTACAGAAACAGTTAAATACCTTTTCTATTATTTTCTTCAGTACCCGCTAAGAATTGTATCCTTTAGTTATTAGCATATTCAGCAAATTCGCCATTTATACCAGTTTATTATTTAAAATTATTTTATTGAATTATTTGTTAATACAACAAGCGTTAATAATCACACGTAAAACATTTCCCAAAATCTGTTATTCTTGGTATTAACAATACATATGTTTTAACATTAACATTATTTGATGTCCCTATTAATAAGGCCAGATACTGTAGCTTTTTAAATCATTTAAATAAAAATTTTACCAATATTGAACTTGTAAGTGTTATCGGTAGAGGTATTGAGTGTGAATGGACGCGGGATGAGGTTAAACTGCATCAAAAACAAGCAGTGCCTGATTAATTTCTCTTTTTTTTGTAAATTTGATGATTCAGGGAAAACTCCTTCACCTAAACCGATAGCTAAAGATTCTCATAGTCGTAATGGTGCTAAGAATGTTAGTTTGCAAATAACTGGTTTTCAACTATTAAGTACAAAGCGCTGTTATAACTGCGGCCGTCGGGGTCATCTGAAATCTCGGTGTTTACCCTAATTAACAATACAAAGAGTACTTAATAAAGCACTCCATCCCCTCCTTACCTCGGGCCAGGTGCTTGTCTATCTTGATGACGTCCTAATACCTTCATCTACTATAGAGGAAAATCTCACTTTATTGCGACGAACTCTTGAATTAATTAACGAAAATGAGGGTTTTGTGTCTAAATACTGCAAGAGATGTTTAATCTGTTTGTTACATAAACAGCCTCGGTTAACATCTCGGATTCCTTTACATTCGATACCGAAGGGAGAAATCCCGTTCGAGACTTTGCATTGTGACTATTTTGGTTCTTTAAAGCCTTCTAGGAATTTTAGGTATGTCTTTGTGATAATAGATGCCTTTAAAAATATTCTTTACTGATTCCAAATGTAGAAATAACCTCGGCATTGTTTAGAGAGAATTTAAGCAGTTATTGCCTATTATAGCCTAGTAAGCAGTTATTGCAAGAATGGGGAATCAACCTTCATCTCATCACACCGCATGTGCACGGAGAAAATGGGCAAGTTGAACGGTATATGTTACAATTGCAGATATGTTGCGAGTAGAGTGTAGCAAAGATCCATGTTCCTGGTCTGAGAAATTGTGCAAGATTCAGCTGGTGTTGAATACAACAAAACATAAATCTACAAGGTGTACCCCATTACAGTTGTTATGGGGTCGAGAAAGCTTCATCCCAGTCGTAGTAGCATTTTTAAATGACTCAGCGGTGCAAAAAACTCCATCTAACAAAAAAATTATGCAAGAAAATGCCGCACGATCGCTGACGAGAAGCTTTGAGATGCAACGAAGATTTGTGGGGACTGCTCTACTGCCATTCAAGATTGGAGATTTAGTCGTCCTCAAAAGAACTGTTAATGAACGTCATAAACTCTCACCTGCTTGTAAAGGTCCGTATGAGGTGGTTGGTGAAAAGTCAGTTGGGAGTTTCCTTCTAAAAGGAGTCTCACCTTTGTTGAGAGATACCACCGCCACCGCTGAACATCTTAGAAGATGGAGTACGGAATGGTTTCCGTAACTCTGTGAGGGAATGATAAATAGTGATGACTATGGTGGTGATGATGTTACCCAAAAGCATCAAATGTGCCAACAGAACTGGTATTGTATGATTTAAAATAGTTGTCTTTATAAGTTAGTTAGTTTGATGTCACGTTGGTACTTAGATATCAAAGTTGGCACAGGCGAGTTTGATTTTCATGAAATCCCTCCGTCCATAAACTCAACTTAAACTTGTCTGTCTGAAGGGGTCAAAGATATACATCATTATTTTGAATCTTAAAGTAATCTGATCTAAATGCATCTATCAGAAAAAAGGTGACGTTATTATTTTCCAATTAAAGAAGTAACTCCCCACCTGCTTTTCGAGAGGATTTTTTAAAGCACATTCGGGTCATAAATTAGTTTAGAGGTAATAAAGTTGTTCCGACTAGAAAGAAATAAAATTTATATATAAATAAAATAAAATTTTCATTTATTTCTTTAAAAAGGAAAACTAGTCTGTTTTATTACCGAAATAACTTTAGAAACGTGCCCACAACTAACTTTGTAGCCGTGAGAAGTACAGAATTTTATTTTTTTACCAAGCTATTTATATCTTAAATTTTTAAATCTTTAGATTTTAACGGGATACAACTGTCACTTAATACATGATAGGAAAATATTCTAGAATGAGAATTGCTTTAAATTTAGTCAAGACGAAATTCTTGTGTTTGACACAGGAGGGTATTCAGAAATTTTACTATGAAACGAAGGTATATATTTCAACACGTTATAAGCTTCTGCCTTGGTTTTCAATCAAGTGGCGTGCAAAAGGAGCTGAAAAACGAACATATATCTGCTCATCCTGTATAAAGCGATAGATCTAGAACAGAATCAAAAGCACATTTGGACACCTCTCAATGCCTTCCGTCACTTGAATTTTTCTATCCATTCGAATCTATTCTATCTGTTACTCACCTCTCCTACCACTCCTTCTAAACATTTCAGATTACGGTATATCAAATGGTCAGAACTGGCCACACCATCTTCAGAACGGGTCTTTTCCGAATTTGAGATTTTTTTACAGATTTTACTGTGTCAGCAGGAATAGTTAGATGGTAACGATTTTGATAGTGAGCTTTTATTTCTTCGGTTGTTTCAATTGTTCCGATTTTATCTTTTAGGAACACTCTAAATAGGAACACACTATTTATCTGTATGAAGTACTGAAACAACTTCATCTGGGTCACTTATCCACGTACAAACCCACATACTGGCCAACAGGCCATAATAAATTGCCAGATTGTCTGGACTTGTTTGTTACAAAGGGCTTGGCAGCCGGATATCTAGGCATCAAACTGAATGAGGACATCGCTTCGGACCACACCCTCGTGATAGCAAGTATCTACTCCGCATTACAACAAAAAAATATCCACTGAAACTGCACAACTACAATACTGATTGGACACTACAAGCAACTAGTTGAAAACAACATAAACCTTAAAGTATCACTAAAAACACCGAACGAACTCGAAACGGAAGTACAAAATCTCACCGTTCAAAAGTTCAGCGGGCTGCCTGGAGCGCAACACCTGTGAAAACACAAAAACAAAATAAAACAAACTGTACACCCAGTATTCGCACGAAAATCCTCGAAAAAAGACAACTACCGAAAATCTGGCAGCAGACACGACATCCACAAGATAAAACAAATTATAACAGAGCACCAGCCAGCTAAAAGAGCTCCTAGCAGAATTTAAAAATGAATCCTTCAAACAATAATTAGAAAATATATCACTTGGTGTTACAAATTACGCACTGCGGAAGGCCACTAAAAGGCTCAAACAACCACGAGAACACATAGCATCAATAAAAATACCCAACGGTGAATGCGCAAAATCAGATCTGGAAAAAGCGAAAACCTTTGCGAAAACCTCACAAAAGTATTTAAACCTTTCCCTCCAGAAAATGATGAAAAGGATGAGGAAATCTATGCATATTTAAACAAACCGCTACAACCCAGTGCACCAACACAACAGATATCAGTCAAAGAAATGAGAAATATCATTAAACACGAATTACATCTAAAAAAGGCGCCCAGATATGAGTTGGTTACAGGTCAGGTAATAAAAGAATTGCCGCACAAAGGTATCCTCATGATGGTCCAGCTTTTTAATGGTGCAGCATTGAGACTCGGGTCATTTCCCAGGGCAATGGAAAGTTGCTGAAGTGATACTTATACAGAAGCCGGGAAAACCTCCAAATCTTCCCACATCGTATCGGCTAATCAGCCTCTTACCAATAATGTCAAAGTTACTAGAAAAGCAGCTGGCTAAAAGACTGATGGAAATTGTCACAGAAAAAAATCTTGTTCCAGAGCACCAATTCGGCTTCAGGAAACACCATTCAACAATCGAACAAGTTCATCGAGTAATAGGCATAATAAACAAAACATTTGAAGCCAGAGCTTATTGCACAGCGGTATTCCTTGATGTGAATCAAGCTTTTGGCAAGGTTTGCCATCAAGGTTTACTATTCAAACTTAGACAGAAACTATCAATTTCTATGTATAACATCCTCAAATCATATCTGGAAGAAAGATACTTTCGAGTGAGGTATGAAGACGAAATAACAACGTTGCATCCCATAACAGCTGGCCTGCCCCAAGGTAGCGTTTTAGGGCCTATTCTCTATCTGCTATTTACTGCAGATCTCCCAGTTGATGAAAATATAACTACCTCTACATTTGCAGATGATACTGCAATCCTAACAACTAATAAAGACCCCATAGAAGCACAAAAATTACTTCAATATAGACCAAATCGCGCAATGGACAGATAAATGGCGTTTATACAAACATAATCGTCATTATATTGACGATAAATTAGGATAAACGATACAAAATCAGCGTACATAGTCTTTACCAAATGCCATGGACAGGCACCACCGATAACGATCAAAAATCAGGAAATCCCTATTGTAAACGAAGTCAGATATCTGACTTCGTTTACAATAGGACTACATTTAGACAAAGGTCTAATATGGAAAACACACATATGGAAGAAGCGAAAACAACTTGGCGAAAAATTCCGAAAGTATTACTGGCTTCTTGGACGCCAGTAGTACAGTTGGCTGTACAGTAGTACAGCCAAGTCACAGTTGTCCCTCCTCAACAAACTATTAGCCTATAATACCATCCTTAAACCGGTATGGACATACGGGCTAGAACTCTGGAGAACAGACTCAAAATCCAACACAGCCATCATTGAACGCTTCCAATCGAATGTGTTTTGTACAATGGTGGACGCTCCCTGGTTTGTAACCAACAAAGACATCCACGACGATCTAGAAGTGCTTACTGTTAGTGATTGATTAAACAGAGTAGTGTAAAATACTCGCAGCGATTAGACGCACACCCAAATACATTAGCAATAAACTTACTGGACAATAGTCAGCAGACTAGAAGACTAAAACGTAAAACACCATTGGATCTTGTACATATAACGTAAACAATGTCATTGTCATTGTAATTAAATATTATTCTATTTAGCTTACCTGTATAATAAGTAACTTTACAACTAAAAATACTTAAATTGTATATTTGTTATAGAGATGGTGGTCGCTTGATCACGTCTCTCTCATGACATTGTGACACTCAAAATATATGCTTGTTGTTTCTAATTAACAGATTGCATAATAAACGTTTAACAAAAAAACTATTTATCGTTAGCACGGTTGACGAATTTGAGATATACAAACATAACATATATTCCTAATAAAAAATTTGTACATAAACAATATTAGTTTATTGCTATAAATTTAGTAAATAAGTTTAATATCTATTATAGGAATAAATAACTATTTTGCAAAATATTTAGGTAAATTTTATGAACTTGATGATAAAGTTACATACAATATTGTGAATATAAAAGAATTAAAAGTTTACTTTAATTCAACACTGAATTTTAGGAAGGGTCATTTACACGATTAGCTTGTAGTATAAAAACAGAACTCAATTTATTTTAAACTCATTTTAGAAATGTTCTGTAAGTGAATTTATCAAATTCGGCACTGTACTTAAATTGTTTAAATTCAACAGAATTGAATCATGTCATTTTACAACCATATTTAAATTAGATAGTATAACGTTCTTTTAATAATACTAAAGGTGCTGTTTTAATTGTCTATTATCAAGAGAAAATATTTACACCAACACTAATTACAAACAACTATAAACTATAAACAAACTTAGACTAATTAATATACACAAATATTTATTCTAAGCAAGATTTATATCACACTGGTATTTATACTTGATACGCGAACATGTCTGGCTGGTTGACTAATCCCCTCCTCTTGCGCAGTAGTGTTTATATGTGGATATGTAGACGCTCTGGAACAATCCGCCGACAGTCTGGAACATTGTAGATGCGACGGAGACCTTCTCGCTAGTTCGCCGCCAGGCATAGGTGTTTTCTCGTTTATTGCAATGAGATAAGTTCTAACTGGAAACGTTAAGGATATCTTGGAAAATCGGCCTGTAATTAAATTTGTGCAGATCCTACCAGTAGGTATTGCGACACCTGAGCGTGGGAAAATTTTGATGACCGTGGAAACCTAATTAGCATAATTAATTGCTCTAATTAAATTGATTGATCTAATAAATATGCAAATGAGGCGCGAATTAAATTTATTGCTCTAATTAAATGATCGAATTAAATTATTTGATCTAATAAATATGCAAATGAGGTGCGAATTGGATGTTGTGTATATGGTCGTAGTTTTGTTCTTCCCCTGGAGGTCTCGTAACATACAACGGATACTGGACAGCCCGGAGCAGTTGAACACGTACTTCACCTTTAGCTACTGCTGCTGCTACTGGTGTATCTACAATGGTAAAGTTTGCTGATGCTGCTACAGCATCATCAGCATAGTATAGAGGCTGCTGCTGCTGCGACAGATCATGGAACGCTAAAACAATAATACAATAATCGGTTAATATACACACACAAACATACAAAAGTTTTAAACAGCTTACCTGTTTTTTCATTGCTCGACTCTTGACCGTTCTCGCTGTACTTGTCGGTACTTGCTGTTGATGATGATGATGAGTGATCTGCAACATCAGGGCCTTCATCTAAACAAGCAGCAACATAGACACAAATTAGCATACAAACACAAACTTGAAGTTTTATAAACAACTTACCTATTTGCAGGGGAAATAATTCGCTCTCACAGGTCTCGTTATCATAACAATAATTAGGACTGCTTACGCTCGCCATCATCGTAATTGCTGCTGCTGCTGTACACGTGCTATCTGCTACTAGTACACACTAACAACTGTCGACTTTATCTAGTCGCTTATACCTACCTAGATCCAACGCATGCTCAGTAACATGCATACGGTGAACAAGTTGTCGGCGTTGACAGACAAGTTTCATCTTGTTTAATGACACGTCATCACCGTCAGGTGTGTAGGTAATTACCTCATTCTTGCTTCTCTCTCATACTAGTTATAGCTATCACTTTCATGCCATGGTACAGGGGAGAATAGTAATAATACACATATAGAACATTAATCTTTTATTCTATGACAATCTTTCTCAAAAATTATTAAACAACTAAACAATAATTAAATATCTAAACAATTATTATTAAGGTTGAAATCTCGTACCATTTGAGGAATTCTTTACGAGCTCCTGGTTTCATGGTACCAGGACTGTATGTAATATTCCATGTTTGGTAGAGGTCCGACGTAGTGCGCGTTTGCTTCCGTATTGAGCAGATGTGGAAAGTATCCTTTTGGTGATGGTAAACCAAACGCTTTAGGGAGTGCAGACAAAGCCATCGGGAAGTAGTTCAGAGAATCGATAAATTTCAGGTTGTCTATTTCCAACATTAAAACCTTACTGCCCCGCATTATTAATTCAGGTTTAAGACTGGATTTTGTTATGATATGATTTAGTATGAACTGAATGTCGAAGGCCTGCCTATTATGGGCTATAGCTACCACCTTTTTTAAATTCCTTCGGGCCTCCATCAGATACGATAGAAACCCTTTAATGCAATCCTTCTTTATGACCCGTTCTCTAATACCACAACGTTGACAGCAATACAATTTTTGTTCGTTGTAACAACTCGGACATACTTGATGCGAAATACATAAATTAGGCTCATGAATGTTAATACCCTCAGAGATCTGTTTTTCCTGCCTTGTTTCTAGGTCAAAAAACACAAATAGAGTCTCATTCTGTTTAGCAGACATTTCCCAGACTGGTTTTATAAAACAAAAATGGTTTTTAGATTTGTGAGCTTGGCAAGTTTTACAATAAATCTCTCCACACATATGAGGCTCTTTTCTCAGCTTTAGATTTATGATCCTAAAGCAGTCCTCACATTTTTTAACAACCTGACACATTTTAGTCTGATGATTCTCAAAACAGTTTTGGTTTCTAAAGTCTCTTCTGCAATCCTGACATTTGATCAGTAGGGCCTGTCTAGTACAAGGTGGTGAACTGCCACAGCCCACGCAAGACTGTTCACACCTATGATGACTTTTATGATCATACGGGGTGTGGCAGCTTTCGCCACACAATAAGTATCCACAGGTAAAGGTCGAGGTCAACGAGGTGATTAAATTATAATGCCCTTCGTGATACAGTAGATTGATCTTCTTCTCTGTATCAGTAACTCCTTCGAAGATCACATCGCGGCCCTTTGTACCATACTCATACACGGTGATCTTGTATTCATTAAGATGCCTTTGAAAGCATCTTAATTCGTTGACACCTGCTGCCTCTGTTGGAATGACGAGTACACAGGCCTCTCGCATTAATTCCTCAGCCTTTATCTTTTGTACACCCTGGTTAGTCCTGATCTTCTTGTAATCAGGGCTATTATCAGCGTAGGCCTGATATATAGATTGTCAGTATTCTTGATAGCGACAATTCCTCTACGCTTGCTGCACTCTTCGGCGAAGGTACTGTAAATGCCGCTTCGGTTACGCCCTTGCCCTGCAGGTGGCGTCACAGATGAAACAATCATACGGAACTTGTCAGTACTGAGAGTTTTAGGGTTGCTCTGTAGGATGCTCTCTAGAATTCCCCAAACATCTTTATAGGTAACCTCACTAGCCGGTCTAAAACTCATGTAACCAGGCAGTTTATCTTTAAAACTATCGAACTCGAAAGTAATTCCTACGCAGTCCGTTGGTGAAACGTTAGACATGGCATATGTAATTATTTGCTCGATAGCTGCTTTGAAAAAGACCAATAGGTCTTGGTTAGCTGAAGGTTGTTTCACTTTGAATACAACTCGACGCTTTTGGGTGTTAAACTTCTTAACAGTAGATACTTTCAGTAATAACTTTATAAAGAGTCATTTTGTTACGGGTAGTAGTAGTAGTAGTAGTACACGTACGGGTTTATAATTGATCTTACACGTCTAATGCTAAAACCGAGAAATTACATGCATTACAAAGTATATTGACACTGGAAATTTTTAATAACTGTACGCAATTTTGAATAAACAAATCTAATAAATGACGTAATATTTTCGTGTTTACCCTGATGCAACAAGTTTGGCTTAAATAAACAACAACAAAGCAATCTACTTTACTAAGTAACTAGGCATTAAACAAAGGCAGGTAGACTGACTTATTATTAAATGACATAGGGAAATATTATTGTTCGCAAAATAAATCAGATTACAAGAAATTCGTTAAATTAGTAAACATGGACATTTATTGTTATTATTTAGAATAAAGTTAATCTTGCTCGAAAACTGTTTATCTAAACAATAACATCTGAATGCAATGCAAGCTAGTTTACTAAGCAACTAGTACACTAAACATAAGCTATTAAAATTTTTATGTAATATTAAATATTATAAATAATTATTTGCATTATATGTATATTGTTATAAACAATTAGTGTTTAAGGACCCTCAAATTAGCATACGAGGGCATTTATTATTTAGAGTCGGAACACGTCTGGAATAAACAAATCGAATAAATGATGTAATATTTTCGTGTTTTACCCTGATGCAACAAGTTTGGCATAAACAAAATCTAATAAATGACGTATGTTAATAAAAAATGGAAAGATAAAAATCTTTTTAGAACGACGTTCTCAAATACCACTCACGAACTCTCTCTTAACCCTTAATTTAAAAATAAAAGCTTGGATGCTAAATGACGGTAAAAAATTGACGCAAAATAAATCAGATTATATGTTGTTAATTTTAAATAAACAATAACATTTGAATGCAATGAAAGCTACTAAGCAACGAGTACGTTAAACATAAGCTATTCAAATTTTTATGTAATATTAAATATTATAAATTAATTATTTGCTTTGTACAAAGTTAAAGAAAGAGCCGTTTTAATACAAATTAATAAAACCTTTTAACCAATCTTAAAACTTTAATAGCAATCTAATTTAAGCAAATATTATAAGTAGAGTTTAAATTGTTAATAAAACCCTTTGGCAGACTATTATTATTATTATAAATAACAAATAAGTTAAACTTGCTTGAAAAGTGTAAAACTTCATAATATTTTACTTGAATAATGTAAATTAGTGTCCCTTATAGCAGGTGAGAAAACAAAAATTTACAATAAATAAGGTACAGAAAAACGTAACTACGTAATAAACAATTAATAAATTCCTACCTTTGTTGGCTGGCTAGGTTCGTCTGACGCAAACACTCAAAGCTTTATTTAAAATTAGTTTTATTCACAACTAAACAAATATACATACACACAATAGCAACAAATAAGAGCTAGAAAAGCACTATTAACAGCGATAGCGGACGTAGACAAGTGATACCTGGAAGTTCAGGATTTGCTTTTATACGTTCTAAAACAATCGTAGCGCCCTCTGGTTGTCATTAAAACATAGTTTACGTTTTGCGAGATATTACGCAATATTACGAAATAAACAAGAATGAACCTGTTCAAAGAGACTGTTAATTAAGCCTTTATTAGGTCATAAATCAGTCGGATGTCATAAACCATCGTGACCGCTCATGCCTGTTTCATCTTGTTTAATGATATGATCTACACAGCGCATCACCGTCTGCCGTCGGTAATGATTACACTCAGATCTGAATAAAAGATAAGATTTCTTTCTTATTCAGAACTCTTTTTCAAACGGTCAATAATGTATTTTTTATTAGGGCTAAATTCATCGTAGACATGTAGTCAAATAAGAGAATGACTTCAATTTATTATTTAACTAAATGCAGTAAATACTCACTTTATCTTCGTATAACATCTAAACTCTTAATTAAGGTATTGATCGACCTATCGATAAAGATTTACCTGAGAGAAAAAGAATTTTTTTATAACAAAAAACGATATCAAGAAAAGTAAAAGGCAGCATTTACACTATAAAGTACTGATGACTGTGCTAGATTTATTTGAAATCAGCTGTAGATCTAAAATTTAATAAAAGAGATTGAAAACCAGTAAACCTACCAACCCTGAAAATACATATGTCATTGATCAGAATATTTTGCCCTCTACAATATATCCAATCGCTAATAATAAGTGATAATTTAATAAAAGTTTATTTGTTCTTATGGTCTTTTTAAACTGAATCACCTTTTACACGACCAAAACATACAATTTAAATGAATTCAAGTAACTTATTTAACAATTTATGTTTTCTAAAATTAAGCTTGCTCGCTAGTAAAGCGCAACAATATACATTTCATTAAGGTTTTCCCCTAACAAGCTAATAAAAATATAAGTAACTAACAAAGAATAAATGCCTGTATTTAATAAAGAATTTTAAAGTAAAGTATTAAAAATTTAAAGTAAGTAATAATTTTAGATTTTAAAATGGGGGCAAGAATCGACGTAAGCAAAGTTTGTAAATAAAATGTATCCGGTTGTCTCTCTCTCTCTCTCTCTCTCTCTCTCTCTCTCTCTTTGACAGGTTAAAACACCAATTTAACGAATATGAACCCTTTTCATTATGCTTTCTCTCTGGGGCAGTAAAACAAGATATTATCTTTGAAAGGCTTGGTTTTTCTAGGTACCTAGAAAGAGTTTATCAGTACTGTTAATTAACAGAAGTGTTATTGTTACGCTACACTTCACATTATTTCTCAATTTATTAGCCCCGTTATGCCTCTAGTGACGGTTTTGTCTCTAAGCAAAGTTTTGTAAATAAAATGTATCCGGTTGTCTCTCTTTGACAGTTTAAAACACCGCCGATTTAACGAATATGAACCCTTTTCATTATGCTTTCTCTCTGGGGCAGTAAATCATGATATTATCTTTTGAAAGGCATGGTTTTTCGTTTCTCAGGTACCTAGAAAGAGTTTATCAGTACTGTTAATTAACAGAAGAGATATTGTTACGCTACACTTCGCATTATTTCTCGTAAATCTCTGATATCGTCTATCGAGCAATTTTCTAAGAACAGCAGCTGTGCATGTTTGAAATGTGTATTATACAATGATCGAGCGAGGGGAAACTAGACTAGAAATTTATTAGCCTCGTTATGCCTCTAGTGACGGGTTGTCTCTTTGACAGGCTAAACACCGCCGATTTAACGAAGCCGAACCCTTTCATTATGTTCTTTCTCTCAGGGCAATAAATCCAGACATTATCTTGATGTTAAGAACAACTGCATTTTGGGTCTCCGGGGCGCATACAGGTTTATTCCTGCAGATTGAACTGACTATAAAAACCGAGCCTCACCCCTACACTAACTTTAGTTTTATTCTTGCTTGCGCTGCGGATTGGTGATAATTATTTCTAACGCTCCGGTGATATTATTATTATTAATTAGTTTTTACTCAGTAGTGCTTGCTTCAACATTAAAAACAGGTATGTTATTTTTATTATTAACGTGTGCGTGTTTACGCATAAAATTTTAAATAAAATGCTACTATTTAAATTCTAACATGTGTATG
The DNA here is from genome assembly GCA_929113105.1 of Agrypnus murinus. Taxonomy (NCBI): domain Eukaryota; kingdom Metazoa; phylum Arthropoda; class Insecta; order Coleoptera; family Elateridae; genus Agrypnus; species Agrypnus murinus. The sequence continues at coordinate 123,269,567 of OV816030.1, forward strand.
TGTGTATCTTTGTTTTTACGTAGAAAAATGGACTTGTTACAGCAATTGAACAAACCTTCAGGCAACAGTAGCGGTCTGAAACCTATCAAGAAATTATGCGACTACAGGGTCAAAGAGGTCGTCGAAATACTACAATTCAAAAGAGTTGTTTGCCCTGATAAACGTCAAAGTGTGATTGTTGTTGGTAAAAACTACGTTACATTTCTACCTAAGCGAATCAGCGATAAGCTGACGTGCGAGCGGGTTAAGGATCTTAACGAAAATATTGAGGCTAAAACCATTTCTCTGGGCCTGCTGTACCTGGGGAAAACAAGTGGACGTTTGCCATATGACGACTGCATGTTTGTGGAAACAAATAAGGTACATTTCTCTTTTAATGCTCTATTTTATGTTTCTAGCCCCTGGAGCCGCAAATAGAAAACCGAGGCCAACAGTAAATAAAAAATGAACGATGGCGATCCCTCTGCAATATTCACCATCATCATCACCATCATTTGATGAAATGTGAAATTAATTGTAACAATAATAATTCCTAGCTAAATAAATATTCTATTTAAACATTGACGTTTCATTTACTAGCATGATTAAGGGTGAAGAGTGAAGGGTGACTATATAAAAGGTAGATCGTCATCAGCGAGAGAGTACACGAAAAAGCCGAAGATTTCCGACGGCGAACATCCTAAGTTACAAAGCAGCCGGTAAGTAGTCATCCTATGAGAAGGAGAAGGTTTCAGCTTAGTGAAAGGGATAAAAGATGGTCGATCCAATCCCAGAGTTAGCGCTAAAATTCAAATCTAGGGCAAGGGAAATCCAAGATGGCGCCTTCAAAATGACAAATTCAAAATGACAGATTCAAAATTGTCAGATTTAAATGACAGATGCAAAATTGACAGATTTTAAAATGACAGATGCAAAATTGACCGATGCATAAATGACAGATGCAAAATTGACAGATTTAAAATGATAGATTTAAAATTACAGATTTCAAAAATTGACGGATGCATAAATGACAGATGCAAAAATGACAGATGCATAATTGACAGATTTAAAATGACAGATTTAAAATGACAAATTTCAAAAATTGACAGATGCATAAATGACAGATGCAAAATTGACAGATTTAAAATGACAGATGCATCATTGACAGATTTAAAATGACAGATGCAAAAATGACAAATTTAAAACTGACAGATTCAGATTTAGCGCCACATGTTGTGATATAAAATGACTGCCTCTACATACGGGTAATACAGATTTCTTCATGACGCCCTCTAGCAGTAGTAGTACACAGTATGCCAATATTTCGTCATGACGCCATCTATTGACGATACGCTGGTTGCCGGTAATACAGATTCCCGTAATGGCGGGCGTGGTAAAATGGCGCCAGACGTTTCAAAATGGCCGTCGTCAGCCAATCAGAGAATAGTATGCGTTTTCAAAATGGCCGCTGTCAACCAATCAGAGAATAGTAGACGTGTCATCCAAAATGGGGGCGACCAATCAGAAGCAAGGGGAGGAGCTACAGGAGCGGGGGTAGCCAATCAGAAGCGAGGGGAGGAGCCCCTGCATACTAATTAGATCAATCAGTTTAATTCGCGCCTCATTTGCATATTTATCAGATCAATCAATTTAATTCACGCCTCACCTGCATATTAATTAGATCAATCAATTTAATTCACGCCTCACCTGCATATTAATTAGAGCAATAAAATTAATTCGCGCCTCATTTGCATATTTATGAGATCAAATAATTTAATTCTAACATTTAATTAGATCAATAAATTTAATTCACGCCTCATTTGCATATTTATTAGCTCAATCAATTTAATTCGCGCCTCTCTTGCATATTTATTAAATCAATCAATTTAATTAGAGCAATTAATTATGCTAATTAGGTTCCCACGGACATCAGAATTTTCCCACGCTCAGGTGTCGCAATACCTACTCCTACCACTTTGTTAAACTTTAGAAATATTTGAATTAATTTAATTTTTACGATTATGTGAAGCTTCAATGGATCGCCGCAAAATGGCTTTAAAAATCTTACAGCGAACATATATAGTCTAACGCTACGGTAAATTTCAGCGGAATCCTCACTAAACTTCAATTGTTCTTAAAATATCTAAACTTTAAAGTTTAAATATTTTACAAAATTGATTTAAACAAAATACAAGATGCACCGACACGCTGTCTTTTTAAACCCTTTGGAGCGGTCCAGCCTTGATCTTCCCAGATTCTGAATTCTACAAGAAAAAATAAACTCTCTCTATAGTATGGTTCGAACTATGAAAGAAATTTTATAGAACATTCTCGAACATTTCACGTATGTTATAATTAACCAATGACAAAAAGGCAAATATTACCACCGTATTTAATATTTATATCTATACTTAAATGAATTCTTAGAATAAAACATGTTTACTCTTTACAAAAATGACTATTTTCTCAGGCTATTAAATCTTTATAGTTATGATAAGTCAAATGAAAGCGGCCATTAATTGCTAAATGGGTCATAAGCAAATTTAAAAATCAGCTTGTTTTTTAAATGAAAGTATAGCAATACAAAGATGTATTCGCTTCACTTCAAAGCGTGAGAAATAAATTCAAGACGTTGTAGTACAGTGTCGTATTACGTTTTATTTTAAGGATAGGAAATAGAATCGAAATATGAAATCCCAGACTGTTAAATGCGCAACCCAGGCAGTAACATTGCTACACCTTGTAGAGCCGGCGTATTTTAACATAATTAAAAGGGCGGAGTTCCACGTTGTTGACAATTTCAGTTGATGTTAATAATTATGTTTTTTAAATAATTTAAATCTACGAGCAGTATTGTTCTAATAATACCTGGATCTATAGAAATTCTTCTTGTGTTTATTTAGACAACAGTCTGTAAAGCTTTGTTATTAATGGTGTTAAATTTCCAATTCGAAACACTATGTAAGACAAAAGAAAATAAACAAGTTCTGATCTGTTTAGGACTTGATCCTTCCAATAAAATAGAAAGAAAACTGGGACATTGTCATCATCGAATCCGCATAGATAGTGAACTAGAATTACCCAGCGGTGTATTGTGACACTAACGTAACTATCATGAAATATAAACATAAATGACTTTTTAAGTCCCAAGCGACTTTCAGCACAGTCAACGCGACCTGACCACACAACCCCAACTATGTTATTTTACAAACTTTCCCCTATTACTAGTTTAACTAGATCCATGCCTTTTTAACAGGTGCATGACAAATTTCTATCACGTTTTAGTTTGTAAGAACATTGTAAATTAGTAAAGAAATTGTGTTATAATAAAACAAGTTATTGCGTCGTTTACATGACAAACTTTTCTTTCAAGATTACCTTTAATGCCTCTAGATTTATAAAAGCGAAAGCACTCGCAAAATGAAAAATGCCTATAAGCAGGTTTTGAAAGATGAAACAACAACACAATTTTAAAAGCGGGGTGAATATAATTTGTTGAGAATTTATCGTGTAGTAGATATAATTTAAAAATTGTACAATATTTTTTCGGTTCGTAATCAGCTTCGTTGGAAGTGTGCTTTTATATTTATGTGGCCATAGAGATGGTGGAACAGCAAATTGCTGAATATTATGGATTTTCCCGTTTATATATGTATTTTATTTATGCACAAAAAAAATGAATAGGGTTGCATATGTTTTAATTTATGAATTTCATTTTTGTCGCTAATGCTGGATAAGATAGAGATGGTTGGGAACATAAATTTAAGTTATTAGTGAATAGTAGGTAAAGTATACGCAATATATCGCATATATGCAATATAGTGTTCGGTTAGTAGTAATTTATACTTTAGACTTTAGAGTATAATATATTCAGCCCGTGTTTCAGTTTACACAGCGTTCATGGAGGTATACAAAGTCCTTATATAAATACTAATTAGCTGAAACATTAACAGTGTTTCTTGAAGGTGCTCTAGGCCGAATTTCTGCCTTTTATATTTAAATTAAATTTCGATTGGTCCTTTAGATACTGTAATAATGCTCTGATTTTTCAGTAAATGGAATCACGTAAAAGAATTAGTAATTGAAATAGTATCATTTTTCTCACTTGCTCGAGTGAACAAGATTGGGTCGGTTAACTTGGCCCTGGCCAGTTCATACATTTCAACCAAACCTAGCACTAGGGCACTTTTACGTGCCTAACACAGTCTAGCACCCACATTTTAAAACTAGCACCATTACCGTTATATAGTTACTAATAGTGAAGTCGGGAGCGTCCAAGTAACACCATTTGGTGAGGCTTTCCCTTTTAAAATCTAGCACTAGGTATCCCATAGCTAGGAACCGCTGTTAGAAAACTAGCACTACAATAGGGATGGGAATATATATAAAAGTACCACAGCTGGCACTCTTTATCGGTGACCATTTGTATATTGAAAACAGAGCTATCACTGGCTAGCAACTAAATTCTAAAGTCGGCACTAATATCATTCGCGATATGTTCGGGAAAGAGCAGGTTAAGCCAGCCCCACCAACTTGTTCTATTGCTTTCCAGATCTAACACTGAATACTTCATAGCTAGCACTAGCTAGAACCCATGTTAGAAAGTTAAGAGTTTGACCGCTAGCCCCATTTTGCGATTTTTGTACATGGTAAATGGATTAATGAAATACTTGTAGCTAGCATCTATATTTAATAAACAATAGTAATACCATTAGCAAGATATTTAGGGATTAAATAAGAGCGTAAGATATCGCATTCAAGACCTAGCCCTTATTACTTTGTAAATAGCACTTACTAGCTAGCACCCGTGATAGAAAACTATCATCACAACAGGAGTGGAAAGTATAAAGATTGACAGTTTAAAAGTAGATGAATATCTGGAAATCGTTACAACTTACAACTGATTCGAGATATTTGCAATATCTTTAATGATGTAGAAATTAAATTTATGAGGCTAGCTACAAATAAAATATTTTGATCTATGAGGAGACTTATCATTTTTAATTACACACATTAATTAAAAAACATACAAAAGTAATTTTCATTATTTATTTTGCGTAAAAAAAGTTCTAGAATCAAAGAACAATTGTAACGGTGTATTTAAAAGTTGTTGGTGGTATAAACAGAATTATAAGATATGCTTTTTAAGCAAATTAATTATGTACAAAAATTTAAAAAATATTTTTAAAAGTATATTACAAAAGCCAACTTATTTTAAATCAATTTTAATTATTAATTAATTCAGTAGTAAATAAAATTCAAACAAATTTATTTTGTTCTAGGAGTATTGCAAGGAATAATCTAAACTGTTTAAAATCATGCCAACCATTTCACCTCAGTCAAAATTCACCCGAAGTTTATCTTGATATTAAATACATAAGCTTTGAATTTTATGATATTAATTTTCTTTTTTTAAAGTCTAATTCTTTAATTATTGCCAACTAATCTTGCTTTTTTGCATAATAAAAGTTGAAACAATTTAAAGATTGTCACATACTTTTATATCCTTCAGCTAATAATAATAATTGTTTGAATAAATTACTGAAAATAATTTGATGCATAAACCACTCATTTCTGTTCAAATCTTCAAATTTATATTTAGATTATATAAAAACCTTCAATGAATGAATTTAAACTATTTTTCCTTTCTTAATTTCTAAATTTTTCTTTTACTCTGGCATTAGCATAAGAGGGACGAGTCTAAAGGAAATAGGTCATCAGGCAAAGGTCAAGCTGACTGACAGATAATTTCAAAAAGTCCAAAGGGATTTGGCGCGGTTACATTTTATAGCTTATTTAGCGATCATGAAACGATTAAGACACATTACCATTTTATAGGGCGATGTGGAAGCTGATGCCAAGTTGCGTTATAAATGGATCTTTAATTTTTAAAATAAATTATATAAATAACTTGCATAAATTGAAAGAGCGGATGTGAGGTTATTGAAATATTAATTTTTTAAAATGCAAGGAAAGTTTTCTATATAATATAGCCCCATATAAAGGATTTTTGTTAAAAATGATACGGAGTAATAAATGTATGCGGAAATGCGAGAGCGCATTTAACTGTACTCGAACCAGCGAAATGTTGTTAATATAATTATATATTAATAGAAATAAGTTTACCAATGAATTTTAACTGCAAATGGCATAGTAAAATAAGATCTATAATTTAAACAATAAAAGATGTTCCATTCCAAGTGAAACTGGATGATAGTGAGAAATCTTTGCATTACTTATGAAAATTCAGTTTCCTAGAGACGATTAAAAAGTCACTAACTTTTTCTGTTAACGTGTAGTTTACCGAGAATGTGTAGGAACGGATGGAGCAATTGCTAGGTAAGATTTTGATCTTGATGAAAAAAAGAACATAAAGGCGGCTTAAGGGATTAATAAACAGCAGACAGATTTTTATATAATATATGAATTCTATACTATATGAGTTTTCGTCGAATCTTCTCCTTCGACTTCAATAATAAAATGGTGTTTTGTTTATTTCGGCAAGGTATCATGGTGGTGAAGCACTAATTGAATCTCTTGACACCCTTTGACTACAATAAGAATGCTTAATATGTTAAACATTGTATTGGCAACGAAGTCTATGGGAGAAGTATATTGGTGACGAATCAGATCTAAGACGAGATTGATCTAATTAAGATTTAAAAAGTATGTAATTTCCTGAAATCCCACTTATATTGAATCTTGACATTGTGATGTCTTGTATTGATGGTGAAGTATTCGCATCATCAGGATAGTAGTGTAGCTGAACAAGTCTGAGTTGAGTTTTTATTTTCAAACCAACAATTAATCAATGATTGGCAAGTACGAGTTTGCGGTCGTAGTGCTTATAGATTTAAATGCATAGTTTCTACTTTAATCAGCATCTACCTTCCTCAAACTGATTAATTCATTTAAAATGTTAAATTCAAACGTTTGAAACAGTGAGTCGGCGAGCCGGCTTTACTCCAAAGGTCGTGGGTTCAAGTCCCACTTAGGGCGACAAGATTTATCAAATAGAAAAGTTGGCCACCTCAATGGTGCTATGGGTGCGTGTGAGACTGTCATGGCAAGCTAGATGGGGGACATTATGAGATTATGACTTTAGCAATTGAGTTTTCCGTAGTAAGTGTGAAATTTAAAAAAAATAAAGTGCTAATGAGCTACTTTTGTATCAAAAATTACTTCAACTTATCTATTTCTATTAATATAAGTGTCATCTATTCAATATTTAATGTGTTCTATTTGTTACTAGGAAACATTTTTTGAAGAGCATAGATAAAACGTTTATGAATCAGATCGTTTGTTAATTACCACCCAGAAAATCGCGGATAAAAAATTAGAAATAAGGTATCTCGGGATGCCTAGATATGTAATTAAAATATTATTTTATATTTATTATTTTTCGTGTATATTAGGACAATATTGTTACAGTCTACTGAATAGGTAGCAAACTAAAAAAAATAACTTTTGAAGCTATCCAATACGAAAGTATGCACGTAATTAAGTCCTAGAAGCCATTTCGCTTCTGCTGTTTAATGCGTCCCAAACAGCATAAAATGTGACAAGGTCAACTTTTCGGCATTCAAGATACTGATAAGCTAGGAGCATAAACCGCACATATTTTAAGTGCGGTTTCAACAATTGAAACCGCAAGTTACATATATCTTTTATTTCCGTACATTAATTCACTTTTTACTTAAACTACATATATATTTTATGCAGTTTATATTGTAATGTATTCTACTTATATTCTATAGTATATTATAATTTATTCTAATCATATCCCATTAATGTAAATGTTATTTAAACTAAGTCATTTCTAGAGTATCAAGGTTGCCCTTGACACCGAGCACAATGTAAATTTAGCACCTTTACGAGGTCACGTTCGCTATGCATTTCTTTTAAGAACCGTTTAGCATGCTAATGGCTCATTTGCACCCACGGTCCTTTCTGGAATAGTTTGGAAGTCAAACGAAGGGCAAAATCAAATAAACAAACTCTCAGCAGGCCACACCCTGGAAGTACCAGCTATTAATACAGCCTCGAGCGCCAACCTTAGTAGAACTAATCCATCAAAGAGCAGTAACGTACTAGACCACCGAGCAACGATAAGTGTAGTGCTCTTGTAATACGTAGTCAGTCAGATTTGTTGCGTTAGCAAATTTGTGTATATACCAATAAATACTTTATGAAATTCTGGTCTTCAAATTTTTAAAATATAATTCGAACAACAAAATGAATGTGGTTTGTAAAAAAACGGGAAGGTAAGACCTGCAAATTAAAATGAAAGCAGGATAACGAGAATAAAAAAGCGACAAATTATTATCCATCATTGTAAAATCATTAAATTCATTGCTTATCGAATTTATATAATTAGGAATTGGATTAGCAATTATTGCAATTATGGAATAAGTACAAAAACACTACAGAGTGAATTAAACAAAATAATGTATTCAATTCAAGTACAATAAAACATAACATCTTTTAATGGCGGATTTTTAAGACCTCAAATTTTAATAATTAAAGAATTACACAAATTAACAATAACAACAAAAACTTTAATAACAAACCACAGTAAATGTTCAAAATGACCACCTTCTTCGGGGCGGCATACACAGGATCATATTTAAAATTTGAAATACGATTTTCTGAAAAACTAGCTGGAAGCGACTACTTGTTTATAAAGAAAATATGTTCTAAATCATTACAGCTACCCCTAGTACGAGATTATTGTTTATATTATTTAATTACACCCTGTATATCCAGAGACCAAGACAAGATGTCAATTGTGACGGAAGAAGATATTCCGATGACACTGAGTTACTTGGCAGCGAACCTCAGAAAACTGGTAATCGACATTTCCATTGAAATTAGAAAGGTGTTTAAAAATTTACCTAATTTAAAGTACAACTTGAGTGATGTTATAAAGCTGTGTATCTGAATGAAAAATTCATTTATTACAATGAATTTTTAGGTCTCTGGCTGTGGGAAGTTACGATATATCTGCCTGCGTTCGTGGTTAGTTGGTGCAAGACACAAGAGTAACATTCCCGTAGATATATCAAATAGAAAAGATTTCGTATATGTTTTATTTTTCGGCAATCCTATCACTCGTCTTTTTAAAGCAAGGGTCTTCATCAGCTGCAGTAAAACGAGTTAGACTTATTTGAATGACGAGATCTTCTCTGTTCGCGAACATATTGAAAATCGCATGGGCCGTTTTAGTCGTTTTTGAAAGCATCTTATGTAATTTGTGCGATCAAACGCGCAAAAGACCTCCATTAGAAGCTGAGCTGCCTGGACAAATAACTTCCAATTTTTTTTCTCGGTCTGCTCTGATGTACTTCTTGAGATGAGAAATGATTGTAAAAGTAATTCAAGTACTTACTTACGTTCTTTTTCATTCTTTAGACACAAGCTTACGAAAGCCTACAAACAGACGTTTGCCCATTTCTATAAATTCTGGCATTCTTGCTTCTCTTTCTCTCTATTCTTTTCTTGCACAATGCTTTTGAGTCTCTCTAAAATAATTCTCTGGCTTATATATTACGACATTCTTTTTAGAGACTACGAATATACTTCCTTGCAGAAATGATTCAGCAACTTGTGGTCCAAAAACACATAATTCTATAAATATAGACTCCCAGAAATGTGTCAATATACGCAAAATCAGCCGGATGAAGAGGGTGAGGGAGAGGGGAAAATGGAGAGGGAGAGCGAGAGCGAGAGCGGGATCCAATATTGGGAGTGCTTAGATGCTGGACATGATAAAACTCAAACTGTCAGAAAAACTTTTGACAGTTGACTGTCAAAAAAGCGACCAACTTCGCTAACGCGAGCATTTTCGAGGACCTGTCAAAATCTTTTTGGCATAAGATTTGTGTTAAGCAACTTCAACAACATAAGTATACAATCTTTCGCGTTAAAACATAGAAAGACAAAAAAGTTATGCCACAAAAACTATAGAAATGCACCAAACTAATGTTAAATCCCCTTTAAACTTTAACCTCTCGGTTAAAGGCACGGGTTAATATTGACCAAATGGACTGAAATTTTTCACAGCTCGTTTTTTTACATTTTTAAGAGATCTGGGGGGGATAGATCTTAAAAAGTTTAACTTTCGCAAAATAAACGGCCATAAATTTTAATCAGAATGAATAACTATTCAAAGCAAAATTCTACTTAAATTTTGATGAGAAACAGTTACTATTAAAACTTAAAAGTAATTAAAACGCAAAACTACAAATATAAATGATTGATTACTATACATTTATTCAATTACACACGTCTTTTTAGTAATATTAGGTAAAATTTCTAGTTATTCTGCTTTGAAAACATTTAATGTTTACAAAAAGGAGAATTTTTAGTTAAAATGCAAAATACTGTGCATTATAAAAAATATTTCTCTTCTTTTAAATTTTTATTGGATTCTTAAAATTAAACCTTGTTATAAAGTTTTTTTTTTCTCTGAGGGTTCAAATCCGGATTTCTTTATTTCACTGTGAAAGTGATGATAATTTTTACGCTTTAAGGGGTAAAATATTAATCTTACTCCTTTTTGAATAAAGCTTTAAAATTACACTCAACTGAATGCTACTCATTTGGTTGCCACTAAATTTTCGAAGTTGCGCCTTATTTAAATTCATTTTTATTTTCCTTTCTTTTTGTTTTTTTTGAAAAGATTTTAGATTTATATTCTTGGATCTCTTGAAAAGTACGGTACTAAAAGCTTCGACTCGTTTACAAAACCTTTCCAGTGTAAGTGAATTAATGAAATTGATTTTTAGTGATGCGTGTTGATATTCAGAGATTAGGGTTCAATTAGTACTTGCAAGTCATCTGGGCTATTCAATAACGACGTGATTTATGCTGTGTACAGTAGAGAGTGCTTCTGAGAAGATTAATTAATTAGACAAGTATTTAATTAAATTAATTAAATACAGCACTTACTTTTTAAGTTAGCAAATTATTTTTCGTCTAGACTGAAGATTTTTCAATTTATGTACTTTGAAGGTACTTGATTGAATTAAATTTAAAAAAAAAATTAAAATGAAATTTTTAAAGAAGAGTGAGCTTATTAAAACGTTTGTTAATTCTGAGGATGTCAAGACTATACATACGTATACCTTTGAGATCTAAATTTAGTTCTAAGGTAAGTTTTCCGGTTGGCATCTTCTGCAGCAAACATTATTAACGCTTTAGTTGATTAGAGTTTACTTAAGGGCTTTGTATGGTAGCGTATGTATATCTAATGTTTAGAAAATGACAAGAATAAAGACATGAAATGAATATGCTACAAGTATACCTAAAATGTAAATGCAAATTATTCATTGTAATTAATGATACAGTATAGAAATACATAATAGAATCTACAAATGGCAGAGGCCAAATGTGAATTTCTGTATCATATTACAACAGCGCTTTGTTGAAACATTGAACCTATCTTACACTTTTATTCTAGAATCTCAATATTGTTGCATTTACGCCCCATTAATAAGATTGGTAGTCAAATTTATAAAACTATTGATTTAATTTTATTAAATTAAATGTAGAATCGATTAATTAATTGAAACTAAATTAATTTAAATTCAATAAACTAATATGTAGAGTGGACTACTATGTTACTGTTGTGTAATAGAACGGTTTAACAATAGGTTGGTAGATTAGAAAATGCGTTTCATTTTGATTTTCATCCGTAATTATCTAGTTTGCTATACTTCATAATGAAATCAACTTAAACCGACAGGTAGCAGTTCTCTTTTTGCGTGCTACTCTTTTCAGGTACATGGAGGATAAAAATTTTTCTCTTTTAGGTGGAAATGCTTCTTCGTCTTAGTGTGCTTTTGACTCGATAAACGTTTTGTTTGACGATTTGAGCCTGGCTAATTTGTTGTTTTTTGATAGAATTTTTTTCGATAATTTACGAAAAATGAGTCTAACCTCAATTTTAATCACCCAATTAATCAAGGCATGTGTTTACATAACATTTTTCATATTTTTTTTTTCTTTTCTTTCCCTTTGGAATTGTATTTTTGTATTCTTTTGAAGAGAATTTAGGCATAATTTTAATATATTAACAATAATTTCAGTACAGTATCACTAATTCGGATGAAATACCAACAATCAAAGTGATGTAGCAATTTTTCCGAAAGTAAATGTTAAATTTACTCTACAAACGATGTTAAGCCGTTACTATTGAAATATGAATATAATAAATATATTGGTGATATTGTAACGTTCTTTTTCAAATAATAATACAAGTGCTGTTTAAATCGTCTATTCACAAACAAATATTTATTTCTATACACTAATGAATACACTATAAATTAACGCTATGATTATAAAATATTAAAAACTATTATTTACAGACTATGAATTTCTAATACAACATTTATATTCACTATTTATTTTGTAATACACAGTTAATGACTTGCTGTTGACTGCCTTTTTTTATCCGCAAAGTCGCTTTTATACCACCATACAAATCTTCTAGAAATCGCTCGAACATACCGGTATATTGCTAGAATACACTAGAAGGTTGAGTGCATTGCGCTGCCGCTCCGGAATGTTCCACGACCCATTGACGGCCGGACCAGACGACGCGTTGCACTCGTTACAATATATTGACCTGGTAAAATAAAAAAATGTTATATAAAAAATAGCATTATTTCCACAACGGCGTTTAGGTGACAGATTTTTTAACAAACGCACCAGCAGAAGTAAAATATTAACGATTTATTTAAATTTACACAATTAATGAATACGCATTGATAGGTAATTAAATAAACGAAAATAAACGAAAATAAAAAAATTAATGAACGTGAACTTTCAAAATGAAATTAATATTTCTTTATTCCCACGCTTTGTTAGCTTTATAAATAAAATTTTGAAATGCTTTGTTCGTCGAATGATTTATTTTTTGCGACCCAACACTGTCTAGAAATGATTAATTTTTAAATGGTAGAAGATACGTTTAATATAACTCGGTAAATGGTTTTCATATGTAAGGAAACATTGATTAACGTAGTTATAGACCTAACAGTTTTGTCCTTGTTAAGTAATGTCAGTAGCAGATAAAGATCTTGTGCTTATAACACCCCTACACTACCTGAAGGTTATTGAACATTAATATCATAATACAAAGTGACAATTAATAGGTGTCAAATGTACTAATGGATCCTAATGGCATCTAATTTCAGAATATTTCAACATGTATGAAATTTACTTAGTTACCCATCAGAAATGTTCATTTACAATTAAAATTATTATAGAGGAAAATAGGCATCAAAGCTACGTATATACTAATAATATCTTAGTTAATAGAATAGTTTTAATTTTTGATTGACTATATTTGAAATCCCACAAATTGAGAAGAGTTCAATAATTTTTATATTAATTAGTCTTTATTTCAGATGAAATTGAAAAACTATCTTTGCAAATTTATTAGGGATAACATAACGACCAAGAGGATATTTTAAAGCATGTATTCTCTGTAAGTTCTCCAAGAGGTTTTCGTTAAAACATGGGATCGTTTTTTAACAAAGAATCAATAGAAAAGGTGTATTACCTCTGAAACTAACACGAAGTTTAATAGAAATAAATATTTTTAAATATATAACTTAATTGCCATCATAACCAATAGAAAATTAAATTTTTAGCAACCCCATAACAGAAATACTAAGTATTAGTGCAAACAGAAGACAAATTCTGGTATGAACGTCTCTGTGCTGTGCTCACCAGTATAAACGAAGATTAGTGTACTATTTTAAAATGGATCTCAATTGAAGGAATCTAAAACTAAAAAGTAGTTTTTAAAGTATCGGTAATGGGTAACAGAGGTCGTTACAAATTTCTAAATGGGCAATATTAAAACATAACTCGCAACATTTGCGATTTTTTTTAGAAATTCAAATATTGCTTGATGTACCTACAACGATGGTGTTACGTAACAACAATGTTTATATAAATTCATAAATCACATTTAAATATACAAGACACTTTAGAGTACATATATGACAACTGTAACCTGCTAACGGTTTTCTAATAATCATTTTTTATTATATTTGAATTATTTTTACATAGTTTTTAAAATAATTCAACTACTAACTGTAGCTTAAGGTAAAAGATTAATTATTATTATTATTAGCAATTTTAATTATCTAATTAGATGACAGTAGAAGTAAACCTTCTCATAATTAAATACTGCTATTACTCATAAGCTATTCTCATATGTTTTCAAGATAGAAATGGTTCTAACATCCTTTTTATTAAGTATTACAGATGCAACAGCTCATGAAATTGTATCTGTCTTTCTAGTTGATGGCCATTAATAAATTTTTATCCCTACAAATCTACTCATTTATTTCGTAGATTGCACTAAAGAATGGAAACTCGACCTTTATAGTTTTGTGCGTTCATGCATTATTTTGGATATAGCGAGCCTTTCTACCACCTGAAAGTTTAATTTTTTTTATTTGAACTATTAGTTTAACTTGACATTTGATTGTGATCTACTTAACGTAAAGTCTATTAAAATATTATTTATTTATTTAATAAAATTAAAATATTACGTGAAAATCACTTTCTATAAGAAAATGTATTTTTATTGTAAGCAATAACATAAAATTTATAATAACACATAAATTCACATTCGACCTTTTTTCAATTTGAGTAAATTATTGCATAATTACTTGCTTTCATTCTGTATTCCAGTCAATTTTTGTCCTGCAGTTTGCTAAATAAACAATAGAACAGAAGGCTAATGGTTGTTAAAGTGCATGACTAATAGAAATTTACACCCCCATTTGACTCGCAAACACCTACGACATTGCAATTTCCAACAGCTTGAGAGAGAATGTAAATTAGTGGTATTGTAAGTGAATCAGAGAGTGATTTAGCCTACATGTAAATGTGTATTTTCGGTAGAGTCTTATTCAATCAACTATGAATGTTATTTTATGTTGACATTGACAATAGCATTATTAAACTTACGATTTTGCATTATTATCAAAATGGTCAAGTTTTACAGTAGGATACTGTCTATTCCTTCAATAAATGGCTAAAATTAAAAAAAAATATTATAGTTGCTACAAACTGTACGAATTAATTAATTAATCCGAAAAGTGAAAAACAAAAATAATTTAAGATGTATAAAAACTTTAAAATTGCAAAATCGCTGTTTTATGTAAATCGTATAATTGTGTATAGCAAATATGAAAATACTAATATGTTAATTTTAGAATTTTTAGAAAGGAGATGTAGCCGATGTATACAAATGCAATATACGCATTATTTAACTTCAAAGACTTAAAACTAAATGTATTATCTGTAAGAATATCTATAGGCACCTTACAGAATGAGAATAGAAGTATGACCAAAGTGAAAAAGAATCATTGGCTATTTACATACGTGTAAAGATTTTACAAATATATCATGAAAGAACATTTACAATGGAAACTGATCATCAAATTTTAATAGCATTATTTGAAAAAAATCTAAAATTAGTGCATGTAGGTTATTAAGAATAGGTTTAAAGTTAGTTAACTATTTATGGTTTGAATTGAATATTTAAGTCCGGAGAATTGGTACACATTTTTCAGATCAATAATATTGGATTATAATGATCAACAAAAATAAATATGAGCTAACTAATCTAGTGTAATCGTTAAAATAATTGAACTATTAATCACATTATAATCTTTTAACATTGTTGCATTTTTATTTTAATTTCGTCGTGTGTGTATATATTTTTAATTCTATAAATTCAACATTTGTGATACAAGTCCATTGTATTTGTTTTGTATTTGAATTTTTGCTGCAAAGAGACTTCGAGTCTTTGCTTCACTGTAGTACAATTGTAAGCGGATCTATTAGGTTTTCCTATTTTTGACAAGATTTCTTGTTCCTGTATTAAGGGATTTGTGCAGCAAGATCGCTTAAGGGTGTCCCAGTTGTTGCGGATTGTTATTTTCAATTCGCCAAATCTTAATTGACCGGTAAGGGTGAATGCTTTGATAATTAATTTTTATCTTAAATTATTCTGATTCGTTATCTTTTGGAGATATTTTGTACCTTTCCAATCTTGGAATCTTATTATTTTCAGGAATTTACCCATAAGGACTTGCTCTGAATGTCTCGTTGTTCTGCTTAGCGTATTTGTAAACCTACTTACCTTATATAGGGTGTTATTAAGTGGCCTTAAGATTCTTCGATCTCTGCAATCTTGGAAAGCGATTAATTGCCTGCCGTATTCGATCACGCAATACTCATTAAAGTTAAGTTAAAAAGGGATACAACCTTAAGATTTGTTAATTTATTGATTTAATACTATGAAAACTGGTTACCCCTCAGCTACTAGATTTGCTGATTCTGAAGTTTAGATTTTTCAAAATATCGATCGATTAAGTTTATTCAAATGTCTCTCATATTATAAACAATTATAAAAGTAAAAAAAATAATTGAGTTTATATCTAACTAGATTTTATCTGGAAGATTATCTCTTTTGTGCTTAACTCACAAAAGGGACACGGGCTTGTATAATATATTTGTCCAACGTAGTTCGTATACTTAGAGGGGGCGGGTCATAAAAGTTAATTTATGATGGGTTTAATGGTTTATGATATCGATTTAGCTTTTGCTACCTTTTTAATACCTTTATGCAGATTGACTGTATATTTATCTGCGTACCTTATCATAACCTATGGGCTAAAATGCGAAAAAATTATTGTATGCGAACTACGAGTATAACACTGAAGTGAAATAATAATCGATGTTTTTTGGTCTTGCTTCGTTAACTTTTACCAATAATTAAAAATGTTTTTAAAACAAGAAATAAATCAAATAAGTTAAAAAAAATAATGTTTTCTCCATGTCTAATCCAAATCAGCTGGTTTAAATAAAATGACAGTTCCGTCAATGTCGAATCAAAGATTTTTATCGGTCCACAAAAATAATAATTCCATAAAATAAATAATTTGTTATAGGCATAAGATCTTTTTTATTATAAACATATAAACAGGTAAATCCAATGTTCAATAAATCTTTATTAATTTCCTCTTTAAATAAATTTTCATCATAAACCATGGTAATTAAATTTCTTCCCCTATTAGATTTTTCTTAACGTTGAAATATAAATCTTTATACTTTTAAATAATTGGGTTTAATTACTTTTATTGATAAATTATAATTTTAAACTTTACCGTTGACATTTATCATAACCACACTTTATTTTACTTTTGACATATACATATAACTACTTTATTTTGCAATAAAAGCTTATAATTTTCTATTTGAATAGCCAAAAGAATACATCATTTCCCTTAAATGTGTTGTTTGTATTACTTTGACAACCGCAAGAAAAATACTTTATGTAACACACCCGGTTGACCGTGAACTATGGTGCGCCGGCTGCCTGCTACTGCGGTCTTTGAAAATTTGCCCTGTCAAAACTATTAAAACGTCCAGTTTGCCATTTTGCATTTAAATACAGAAATGTTCAAAGAAACTGTACAATTTTTTTCAGATTTTTAAAAATGTGACCACACCGATTTTTCTGCATTTTAAAATATTTCGTTTAGAAAAAAATAAAAATACGTTTGGTAACAAAAAATTATTAGGCTGTCCAAAAAGCCCGTCTTCTCGTGAGCAATATATAAACACAATTGTTTGTTCTAGGATAAATACTTTTCGAGATATTTATATTTTTTTAAAGACGTGCAAGTAGTTTTGATAATTTTTTCAGTTTGAATATCTCCGAAGTTTGCTTAATCTAGCAAACTGACGAATGAAAGTTATGTTAATAACACTGCTAAACAAATTTTAGGTTGTTTTCTGTAATATGGAACAAAATATATTTTTCAGTCTCAATTTATCTTCTGAATTAAGCTAAATTGCTCTATCATTTTAGATTTTTTAGGATATTTAATACATAAAATTCCAAAAATGCGGTTTTTGGTTTTTTTTTATTTATTATACTTTTTATTTAAATTTCTTATCTTTAATCCTTTTATATAACTCAAAATAAAGCTTATTCGTTGTAGAAAAATAATCAAATTATGTATAAAATAATTTGTAATTATACTTAGTGCTTGTGTTAATTATGCCGCATCCAACTGCAGGTCTCCACTCTGAACAGCACTTGGGATTGCTACATCAGAATCGCATATATGCAATTTAATTTATCAATAATAAATAAATAATTGGAAAAAATCATATCTAAGTGTCGTAGATACATAACTATTGCACATAACTAGAAAGCTACCACTTGGATATGTTTTCAGTTCGTGATCAAATTTTGGATCAGAAATTGTGTTTTAAGAAACCTACTTTGCTCCAAGTTATAGAAAAAAAAATAATTTCTCGCACAGTGTAATTTAACTTTATAAGAATCCTTAATCACTTCTTTAACTAGTCTTGCTTAAAGGAATTATTGCCTTTTAATTCATTTTTACTTTAAATAAAGATTTCTTTATTACATAATGCAAACAAAGCAGCGTACTTTCTAATCGCCTAAAGCTCCAAAGCATCTGTTTGCTTGTTGATGCATAACAATTTATCGCAGTTGCACTTTACTTCGGTTTTAACCTTCGCTCAAAAGTTTATTTAATTTGACAGCGACAGCACAAAGGCAGGGTGGAAGCTTAATTAATGTTAGACTGTTAGCGAAAGTGACCAAAATGAACCAAATTTCTAATTTGAACTTAGATAAGCCAACAGCCTAGAAAATTCAGCGCATGCAAATTAATAACATGACTTTTATCCGTTGCCAATATTTTTTGATCTTATTCGGTAAAAGGCAATTGACATTGAAGTTCTCTTAAATTTATGCTTTTAAAGCAGATTAAGAAAACTTCCATCGTATGCTTTTCTCTTTTTAGTTAATTACGCTACAGACAAAATCTCCTTATGTTTATCTCCAAAAAGAAAATAATTCTGTTTAGCGTAGCATGAAAGTGCCCCGAAAGCCGCGTAAAATACTTCCATTAATATAGCAATCAAATAGCTATTACCTTTTTCTTTTCCCTTATTTTGTAAATCTCTTAAATTGTCATGGATTAGGAGTGGTTGTTTAATGTTATTTGGTTTAAATTTGATATTCCGTTACTTTTTTGCAGCATTAGCTAGCTTTTCGTTGTCCCAGTGTCTTGTAAAAAGCTGCATTTGCAATCGTTTTGTTAGAATAGTATTATTTTTCCAACATGCTCTATAAAATTAAACTTTTTCTTTCTTGTCTTCTTTCTTCCTTTCTATTTTTCTTGAAACTATTCCAAACCTTTTTATCGCTTTTTTAGAATTGGGGCCTCGAAGTTGATCGCAAGAAAATTAAACATTTACATGTATTGCTATTAATTTTGTAAATACTGGAGAATATAAGCAGTTTGTTGCGCCGAAATATATAAACGCTAATTAAGTTTGAAGTCTGTATATTAAAAACAAAACAAGAGCATGGATTACATATCAAAAACTCTTAACTACAAAACTTATAACTACTAAAGTTTTACGTTAAGTTATCCCCGTTACGTTAAGTTATTAAAGTTATTTAAGGGATCCCCACAAAATAAAATTCACACAAAGAACCTAATTAATTTTCTCTTTTGAACTTTCTACTAAAATAACCGAAATTCGAATCATATTAAATATTTTAGAAAGGCTTATCTGCTCTACCGGAAATGCAACGCCCAGACTCATGAAACTTAATTTATTACTTTGTTGATTACTAAAGATTTTTATCCGTAGCTTGAAATTTATTACTTAAAGTTAGATAAGGAGCTAAATATGTTTTTTAACTGGGATAATTCTACGAAAACTTACATCTAAGTATGATTTTTACCCGTGGGAATTGCAATCGAAATACTGTTGCTGATTTAAAATGAGACGATAAAACATTTAATTTTTAAACGAGACGAGAGGGTCGTAGTAGAATTATTTGTATAATTTGAATCTTTAAATTTTCTGCACGTTACATATCGTAACAACATTTCAGTGTAATTTCGACAGAATCTTGGCAGCATCTCGACAAAATTCAAATCTTAACAGCATATCAATATAATTTCAACAGAATTATAACAAGATCTACACAAAATCATAACCAAATCTCAGCAGTATTAGCAAAATCAACAAAATACCAACAAAATTTCAACGGCACTTTAACAGTATTTTATAGCATCCACGGTATTTCACAAGATCTCGTCCGGATCTTAACAGAATTTCAACAGAAGGGATAGGTATTAAACAGAATCTCAACTGAATTTTAACAGATTTGACAGAATCGCAACATAATCTCGACAGGATCTTAACTTGATATTAAGAGAATCTTAAATAAATCTCAGTATAACCTCAACAAAATCTTAACGCAATCTCAATAGTATTTTGCAGAATTTAATCAAAATCTTGTCAGGATCTTAACCGAATTTTAATATAATTAGTACAGTAAAAATAAACTTTTTAAATGGAGAAGTTCGTTTATAAATGTTAATATGTAAAAAAAAGTTGCATTTAAGCAATAGAAAGTAAGAACCGATGACCAAGAGTTAAAATTTGTATAACACAAAAATACATGCGATTTGTTTTTGTTTCGTCCAAAACGGTTAAAAATTGTCCGAGTCATAGCACTTTTAGCAATAAACGAGGGATTTTCATTTTTTTCAATCTTGGTGGAGTAAAACGCATTTTAAACCCATATACAAGAAGAAAGAATGTATAGAGGTGGAACAAACACATCGATTTCGGTAGTGATGGTTCGAACTGATTTTCCATCGAATTTTACCGAGTAAAAGCTCTTCGAAAATGGTCAAAATAGTCTAGATGGGTTTGCTGCAAAATTACTTACTTATTTTTATTAACTATTTTGCTTACTAAAATTACGAATCGGTTAATTGAACAAATAATATTTTTTTTTATACAAAACAATTTTTATGCAATAATTATCATTTTAGCCGATTATTAGTTATTTTGACTATTTTCAAAAAGATTAACTCGGCCAAATTCGATGAAAAATAAGTTTACTGTCACAAACGGAATTATTGGGACTTTAAATAATTCATAACTTCTGAACTTGCATTTCGTTCAGTGCAAATGTTACCAAGGTTACACTCGTCTCTGCAGCTGCTGCCTACGCTATTAGACTACCTGCGGCCGCTTCGCCTACGACTCGCCATTTATATGATAATGTATGCATCGCATTAGAAGTAATTTCTTCTTTTATACAGTATGAATTTATATAGGCATCTCATTATAAGTATTATAATCATTTATGCATTAACGGCATCCGCAAAATTCATGAGGATACAGTATATAAACAGCTTGCTTCAAGTGTAACATTCAGTCGTGAAAATGACTCCAAAGCATCAACATCTTTAAGCAAGCTGGTAAGTGAATTTTATTATTTATTGAGGAGGTCTCGAATCTGGTGTCCAGGGGCACTGATTAACTGACTCTCTAATGTGCTTAGTTGTAGTTTATTTAGAAGCCTAGAAGCTAGTACCCAGGAGTACCGCATATCGGGTTTTCTATGGCTTAGTTGTACAGGACATAGTGCTAGTACAGAGTGGTTCCGATCACCCTCATGTTCAATGTTAGTTTTAGGAGGCCTTATCCGTGCTCACACTTATGTTTGTAAACCAATGTATCGACTTGTTGTTTAGTATATAATTAATTGTGGTCTGTGTTGATTCTCTATTCCTATCTCTGACTATGAGCTTCAGTCACGAAACCCCACGTTGGCACATGACGCATGACCGAAATCGATGTGTTTTTCTTAACTCTACAAAATCTTTCTGCTTTTAAATGGGTCTAAAATGCGTTTTACCCCCTTAAAATTGAGACATTTTGGCAAAAACTTGCGATTTGGTCAGTTTTTAAGCCGTTGTGGATGAAACAAAAACAAATCGCATGTATTTTTGATCCTCTACAAATTTAAACTTTGGTTATATTTTGATTTAGGGCTTACTTTTCGAGATAATGAGCAAAAATTCCCAAAATTGCCCTTTAGACCTCCGAAAAAGGAGGTAAAAATTTGTTTATTTTTATAACCTTATCGGTTTTTGTTTCCTATTGCTAAATGTACCTCTTTTCGCATATTAGCATTTATGAAGGAATTTTTCCACGAATTCGCTAAAATACGCTTATTTTTACTGTACTAAATCTAGATAGAATCTGGACAAAATCGCAACACCATCTCAAAGAAGATTCTGTTCGACAATATCATAGCAGAAATCTCAAGCAAAAATCTACAGGATCTAATAATATCTCACAGAATCTTGTCAGAATTTTAACGGAACTTCTGCACGATTAAGCATTTCAGCGACTTAGTATTGAATAGTACTAGCACGAGAAGGTGTTGATTATAATCCTTGGACTATACAGTCTGTAAAAATAAATCCATAGGTATAATATAATAAATAAACTCGGGAATTTGGTGAAAAAATTAAACATCAAAGACTTTCAGCATCGGCAGAAATATTTGAGCAAATTGCCTATAATAAAGTTTACAATGTCATAAACATCAGCATGGATTTATCAATAATAGGTCTATTGCAAGTAATTTAACTAAATGTACTTTTACCGGTTTTTTAATGTTTTCAAATTATATTTACAGGATAGGGTTCAGTACGTACAACGGATACAACGGGGCAACAACTTATGCTCTTTGATTTTCCTGCTATTCATCAGTGATCTCTCATCTGTTTCAAATTATTATTTCTGTTTATTCTTAGTTAAGTTTCTATATTAGTAAGCGTAATTTACTTTGCGAATTCGAATAACTTTTGGTTGCATTAAGATCAGGAGAAGGACTGATATGCCTGGACGTAGACATGCAGGTTAATCTAGATCGCTTGCGTAGCGTTAGATGATAACTAGGCTCAGGATTTGACTGCAAAATTTGCATTAACGTATTTACATTGACTGTACTTATAAAGGGTGTTATAAAACAATAAGACGGATCGATGTTAAACGTTAATTAAAAATCAGTGGTGTACAAAATTGAATATTTCTTTAATGAAACATGTTATTTGATCCATTACAATTAAGTGTGAAAGATAATGTCCGCCAAATGTTCGCCACGGCTCCGGCGGCACACGTCGATCCGCTGATTTTTTATAACATCTCTGCGTAATTGCTCCTCAATCTCATCAATGTGCCATGAAATCTCGTCTTTGAGTTGCTGGATGGTGGTTGGCTTGTTGGCATAGACTTTACTCTTCAGATGGCCCCAAAGAAAGAAGTCTAACGGTGTTAAATCGCAAGATCTCGGTGGCCAATTGACTTCGCTGTTTCGGGTGATTATGCTCCCGGGAAACTTCTCATGCAGTAGAACCATTGTGGCGTGGGCTGTGTGGCATGTGGCGCCATCTTGTTGAAACCACATGTCATCGATGTCATAATCATCCAATATTGGCCAAACAAAATTGTTCAACATTGCGCGGTAGCGCTCGCCATTCACTGTGGCCGAATTCCCAGCATCATTTTCAAAGAAAGATGGTCCAATGATTCATCCGGCACAAAATGCACACCACACACTGACTTTTTTTGGATGCATTGGTGTTTCGACAATTGCCCTTGGATTTTCATCAGCCCATATTCTGCAATTCTGCTTGTTGACATAGCCAGTGAGATGGAAATGGGCTTCGTCGCTGAAGAAGATTTTGGAAAATTCGCTTGTTTTTGTTCGTGTCCAATTGGCAAATGTTAGGCGCTTGAAATGGTCCGTCGGATTAAGTTCTTGCGTTAATTGGATTTTGTACGCGTGCAACGACAGATCTTTCGTCAATATGCGATGCAAAGTGGCCGTGGACAAATGCAATTCCTGTGCATGGTGTCGAATAGAGGTGTTTGGGCTCGCGGCCACATTCTCCCTCACGGCAGCAATGTTTTCGGCCGAGCGTCCTGCACGTGCACGTACTGGCTTCCGAACATCTGCCACATACCCTGTTTCTTGGAATTTCTTCACAATTTTGCCAATAGCACTCTCGGTTGGTCGATTATGCGGACCGAAAAAATCACAAAGAGCACTTCTGTTTGAACGTTCATTTTCGTAATAGGCTTCAATAACTTTAACACCTTGTTCAACGCTCAACTTTTTCATGATTTTATTTGCAAACGACTGAAGATATCAAAACAAAAAACTAACCTCAAAAAACAATTGACGTTTAAGCTCCATTCACATTTAACATCTGTGCAAACTATTGCAACACCCTTTAGATAGCCTGGCCCTCCCACCTCTTCTTTTAAACATCTAATAGATAAGAAATGTGAAGTTTTATAAAAATTGACATTCTACATATTTATTTTAAAGTTTGTTCAAATTAACGTAATATAATAAATGTCATAAAATTACCTTTTAATTGTCAAATAGTTTTGATTATTAATTTATTAATTACTTCGTAAAATACTATAGATTTTTGCGTCATTTTATATTTGCATTCGATTAACTGTTTTTATTTTTTTATCATTTCGTTACATACATTTATTTACTAAGTATCATACAGATCCTCATTATCGAAAAATTTCTATCAAAATTTGTTTTGTCAGAACCAATGTCTTATATTTTATTTTACTGTCTTGAAAACAAGGCTTTTAATTCAAAGATTATATACAATACTTTTATTAATAATTTTATAGAAACATATTGATAACGCCTTGTTTAAAATAAACAACTTCTTTTATTAACTATTAAATTTTAATAAGACGATGCATTGCCACGAGTTTGTATCAAACTGCATGTGTGATTTCCCCTTCTTACGAAACTGATTTAAAAGGTGTCGCCAGTACACTCAGGTTGAAAAATTTTCTAATATTTAGCCACTCCTGCATACTGAAATCGCGAGCCTAATGATAACCATTAAATTTAGTCTTATCTATTCCTGATTACGGTTTTGTTAGATAAAGTTAGATAGCATAAATTTGTGATGTATTTAGAATATTTCTTGTAATGTTATATAAAGCATTAGGAATAGATACTACATTGCTGTAATAAAATTAACTTAAAAGGTAATATTATTTCATATATTTGTTAAAACTGTTTTCTTGTTTGTTTACGCAAAATAAATTACGATAATATCAAATTAGAAAAAAATATATATATATATATTATTATTTTGTCTATTATATTTACTAAAGGAGTTACTTCGTTTTTGTTTAAATATTTAACGTTATTTGAAACTTTAGAGCTTATAAATACCCCGCTAATTAGGTTTTAAACGTAATTAACTAATAAGAATTAACTACATAATAGCGAACACCAGCAACCCATTGAACGCGAGAAATGTATGAAGTATAGTCTACCTCTCACCGAACGGACATTCAGCAAACAAGGAACAAGGAACTATTCGTCTTAGAGGGGTTTTAAATATATATCTAGTTTATATATTTCTGTAAAACATAGACCAAAACGATAAAAAATGTTGGTACCACTTTATTTTTTCTTTATGTAAATCTGTTTGTGCGTTAATTCTTGACAAAGACGTTTGATTACTATCTAACCTTCGCTTTTAACCCGACCCATTGTGTCTATACCAACAATATCTAAGCCTTTTTGTTTAAAACAGCGGCTTTAATCAATAACCAAACTCCATTGTTTTAACCTCGGCTGAAAAAATTCAGTAGTTTTTGTTTTCTGCGAGGACATACATTTTTTATTTGAATTCATCCTGCCCGGTTTGTGAATAAAAAGAAAAAGAATATTTTGAATACATTCTAAAATCGATTCTTAATCATAATAAAGTGGAAATCCACATTTAAGTATGTACAGATTTTATTCTATTCGGTGGGATTGCTTTGGGATAAACTGCGAAAGACCTTACGTAATTTTCTTCAATTCCGCGGGCTTTACTCATACTGATGTCAAAATATTATTATAGTATCTACTGCCAGAAGGAACGCTGAACTAAGTTAAATGCACAACGTTTACCGTTCTGTCTCGCTGCACTTTTTCTTGTTTTTAGCTATTTTCCATTTAAAATGTAATGTTGTTCAACTACGAAGGTAATTTCTAGAAAATAATAGTGCTCAGCCATATAAATTGTAAATTCAATTTCGTTCTAAGAACGAAATTAACAAAACATCTACACAATATGATACATTTTAATTTTAAATAATGTTTCATGGCTTGCAAATTGCGTTTTATTTGAATGTTTTTATGCGGACGGTATTAAAAGCTTGGTGAGTTGTTTCGTGGTTTAATTTTTCGTCGTATCTTTAACCCCCCCCCCCCCCAATAGAATCCTAAAATCCGATGAAACTTAATGGTGGTGGTTGCAGCAAACTTTTATAATCGTGAATAGTTCCAGAAGTTACCATGAAACGACTAAAAAATAAAGCCCCACGATCAGGCGTCATTGTAACGGTTTAAATACTCTAACAAAACAAACTATACGTCGCGCGATGGACGTCACTGTAATCATAATAAAAAACTCAAATCACTAAATACTTACTGTACTATATGCACCGGCTGAGATCTCTAATTATGCAGAAATAAATACAGGTGTGGGTGTTAACCTTAAAAGCTTCCGATTAATTAATGGAGTCAAGAACAAATAAAAACATGTTGGACGCAAGCAAAACTGAGGATGTTATATTTAGAAAAATTCTAGAAGTCATCTATTAAGTGAATAAATTTGACGTTAGGTTAATCAAACATTTATCAACCAATAAAAAATGTTAATTGACAAAAAACATCAGCAGTTTGTTGAGCCTAACTAATAGGAAATATAAAGCACATCAAAGTCAAAAAGTTATCATTCCTAGAAGTTAATTAATTTCGGGATCCCAAATAAATTTTACATAAAAAGCTTAATTAAAAATCAATACCTTAAAACATTTTCATTAGCCCACCAAAGTTTAAAAATCCCTTGCACAAATGGAAAACTTCAAACACAATACACTATAAAAACAATAATGACCTTACACAAGAACACAATAACAAACTGCTGACCTGGACGTTGCGAACACATTATTATTTTAAATTCTGAACTATTTTGTCTTAACGAGATTCGTCGAACTTAAGTTATAATTATAATTATTTTCAATAAATACCAAAAGGGAACAAATTCATCATGAATTATAATGGTAACGGTACTTTAACGCTGCATACTTGAAGGCTGCTTAACAAATCTTTAATCGGTAATACGGAATTGTACTTAATTTCCCGATAACGAGACGGTATTATTTTTCTTCACTAAATTAACTAAACTTGCGAAATAATCCTTGTATTGGATTAGTCTCCATACAATGAAATCGGTACGATACAACACTAAACTTAAATTGAGGCATAATCGGTAGTACGAAATATTTTATCGAATTCACTAATTCCGAACTAAATACTTAGTAATAAGGGCATACATTCACCGTAACGACCCTTTTACAATATCCTCGGGGTTGGAAGCGCCCGGAGAAGCCTCGAGGCACCAGCCTCTTTGATGGTTGTGTTTGACCGTCTCTGTTAAAACTAAACTGAACTAAGGGATCTGAATTTTATATCATCACAATTAAACTTTTTAAACTAACCTATAGCGAAATAGGGTGACTTTTTAATCCAATAAGAAGTGACCTCGTCACATTCTTCTAGAACAAATTGTTTGAATCCACGGACTTCACCGCAGCTAAAATCCACTTACCGAAAAGAACTCGATACCCACACATGTTTATCAACTATATATTTGCCGTATTATATTATTATTATATTACTTTCGTATGCCTTCAGAGAATTTTGTTTATGTACAATGTCTGTAAGCATGAACAGGATGCCGTAAATAAAAACTAAATGCATTTTAGGCACTGAAATCCTTTGTAGGAAAGGCGGTATTGGCTTAAAATATTTATAAATTAAGTTTTATCAAAGTTCTTTTCTACGAAATAACTTTTATAACTATGGGAACATCTTGAACTGAACTTTAACATTTACAAAGACGTCAACATGTTGCTTTTAGAAGCAATATTATCTGTAATTTTTATTCCAGCAGAAATGTCGTTTAGACGAAAATATTTTAGGGTAACCCATGATGTTAAGGAATATCAATTGGGTTAAATAAAGTCTAGTTTTTAACTCAACTAAAATATATTGAAATACGCAAAGCCGAACTAAAATTACTTTTTACCATTTATGCATATAAAATTACATTTCTATAAAATTGAGAATTTGAATACGTTACAACCAACGCTGGAAAGTGAAATGTCGCTGCAAATGGATGGTCATTCTCTTGTGTATCTAAATAAATGTTTTAGATTTATTTATTTAAAAATATTAAACTTAAAGAAATACAAAAATTAAGTAGTTTTGACTAATCGACACAACAAATGTATCAATACAAAAAATCCCGTAAATCGTCCCAATAGAACTCTCAGACGAACTGGGACAAAAATAAGCCTTTTGTTTTAAATACAATTAACAGTTTAAGGTAAAGTAAGCGACGAGTCGGTACGGATTACCGATAATTACGGATTACCAGTTTTCTTTGTTGACGGTTACCGGACGCGTTCACGAAAGAACAGTCCTATGTCAGTAAAGCGGTTTAAGGGCTATATGAAAATTTATCAAATGTATGTACATACGTAGATAAGTACTTCAAAAAGATATCGTTTGTGACAAATTGTGTTTTGCGCATTTTGAAATTACTTCTTAATTGAATTCGTACTAATAAATAACTCCTCATTACTTTCTAAAGATTCGCCTAAAAAGGGGGTCTGGTGGCTATAAACGAAAGTTTTTTTTCTTTTGGCGTTGGACATTGGTGTTGTTATATCCTCCATTATGTTCTGTCTTGTGACCTATAGTGCAAACGTGCAAAGTACCATTTTTCATTACCAACACGGCGTTTTCTGAGAGGATGGAGAGATAGACACAAGAACACTGAAATGTTTATAATGTAGCATAACATGGACATGACTGCATCAAAAAAGATTATTTGTTATTCCTTACTGAAGTCTCACTTAATCATATTCTTAGTTTTTCTTTTAGACATCATCAACATTGCCAATTCTTTAGCATCCTCTTACTTTTAATTTGCGAGAACAAAGAACACAAAATCAGAACTAATAAACATTTACTGTATTCGAAAATGGAATTTTTCATTATTCTTTCAAACTTCAATTGAAACGCATTACTTCTACATCGTTGGTATCAAGATGAAGGATTAGTGTTTGGATTAGGGGGAGTGCTAAAGGGGTGCAGCCCTCGGGCCATACATATATCAGGTCCCCAAAACAAGAGACTTCCCCGAGTAGGCATCTTATAGATTGCTAGAAAAATAATAATGAAAAGACAAATTTAGAATTGTAAAATGCACATACGGTCTAAGGGACCCCCAATCTCAAAAAGCACCGTCCCTCTAAAATAAAATTTGAAGCAATCTAAAAAGCTGCCACTTACGTTTTTATTGTGCAGTCAATAATAATAATTGCTTGAATAATTACTGAAAATAATACATTGCACAAGTCACTTTAAATTTGATTCAAATATGCAAATTTATTCTCGGAGCCAATTAGAAGTTATCCAACCGATCCAATTCCATGGTTAAAACCAGTTACAAATTACTCATTTGTCAATATCATAACCACAACATATTGTACGAATCTGTAACCGTAGGGATTCTTGGTGAAAAAGTGTTGTTTTTTAAAGAGATGCATCAAGTGTAAAAACGTCATCAGGAAAAAGTCATCCTGATCGGTAAATAATTTGAAGTCGTTCAAGTGGGGATCTTGGGCGCCCAGAATTTTATAGCTAATATAGATATCGTGAAGAAATATTAGCAAACCATTACCTTATGCCGATGTAAAACCTGATATTAATTTAGTACCCTTAAGTACTTAGGGGACGTTGTAAATAGTTTTTAAATTTTACCAAAAACTTAAGTATTAAAGACTTAGGTATCTAATTAATAGAATATAAATTGAAAAATAAGGTATAAATAATTAAGATTAGAAATACTTAAACGAGATATTTTGCCTAGAAATTTATAAATTTTTTATCTTAAAAAGTGAGCGAGGATGCTGGCACTGCTGAAGCTATTCATTTATATACAACCCTTACGAGAAGGTAGCGTTTAATTTCCTCCTTGCCACATTCATTTTGCATTCACTTTATGCCCCATTATACGGCTTATAATTTACCACTCACTTAACAGAAACACACAGACATTGTTAACTGACTGTTCCTGAAAGTGCTAAAACACAAACGTAATTTCAACTTTCCTGTCTTCCACGTGACGAAACTTGATTTATTCCTCAAAAAAATTTATGAACTAACTGTGTTTGCTCTTTTGCTCATATATGTATGTCAGAAAGGTAACACTTCCAAAATGGACTTTTTTATGCAGGTTTGTACTTATTCAATTCTGGGTAAACATTATTTTGTTGGATATCGCCACACATACTACACAGAGCTCGAAATCACAGAGCAGTGTAGGTATACATTATTCATATACAAATTCTGAAAAGGCTTCTTGTGCAGAGCAATCGAAATGAGATGTTCATTCGAGTAAAATAACGCCATAAAGTGAGAAGCTTCCAGTCGTTTCATGTTCTTTTTCTGAGTTTATGAAGCTGCTTTTATGAAAATGTCAGTTACCGCCACACTGAATTAGACGAATCTAGGAATCTATAAAACGAGAAGTTGAAACACTTGCAACTGCAAATTACAAACAGGTTAGAAATGAATCAACAGTAAATGTGAAAACGCTTTCTGATCTTTCTTTTAATTACAAATTGATTTATCTATCTTGAGTTAAGTTGAAAGGTGTATACCAATAAATTTTTAATATCAAAGTATTTTCCTGAAGGTTTCATTAGAAGTGGTAGTGTCTTTCTCCAAAGAGTCACTTTGTATTCATAAAAACTTTGAAGTAGAAAAACGGTGTGACAAGCAGATATGAACAAATCTTCTGTTATTTGAGAAGTGGCATTTATGAATGATTCATGAAATTTTGTTGGAGTAAAGGGGAAACGACACAAAGATCTGATATATACAAAATGATTTCGTTGCAAGGAAGAAAAATTTGAAGTAGGTGGTATGTCTTTTTTAGTATTATTTCAGTAGTTGACAGGATCGTGTGTATAAAAAAAAGATAAACAAAGAAATTGTTGGTGAATTTTTAATCAAAAAGCATCTAAGCATCTACAAAATAAAATCTAAAGGAAGACTTCCGTTTCCATTAGTAAATAATTTTTCAGTTTTGAAAATTGATTTAAATTAAACAAAATAGTGTTAAACAAGACTGTCTTATCAGCTTGCAGTAGTAGTCTTATTTGACTAGACTGGCTCGTGTTTGATCTACATTGTTCGAAGCAAAGGTCAGGAGGGTTATCGTTTCGAAAAAAAAAGAACGATAATAGTTATTGCCGCTTCACAAGGTACGCCATTCTAAGATTGCCTTGCTAGCATGAGGTAGCCGTTATCCTATCTTGCGTGCTTTTGATTATCAGCAATACTGGTGAATTGTTGTGAAACGGTTTTTTCTAATTCGCACCTTCTCTGGTTTAGTTTTCTCAATTTCTCGAAATACGATGCAAGCAAGATGAATGTTTAAATATAACAATAAAATCTTATTGTTTTAGGTAAATGAATAAAGTTTATAAATATTCTATATAATAGTCATCAAGGCTTGATGAATTATAAAATCAATAGCAAAATATTTACTTCCTTTTAAAATGATGATCCTGTAATAGAAAACTTAACAAAAGGGAGAAACAATTCTGTCAAGTCAAACAACTCAGTCCATTTTTTACTCAGTTCAACGATATTAAGGATTAAGGTATGTAAAATAGTATGCGGGACACAATTATATAATTTTTTGGGGAAAATGTAATACATTTTTTTCATTCTTGATACATTGCCGTCATAGTGCTCAGTTGGTGAATTAAGAATCATGTGCCTTTAAACTAGCATAACAATTATAAGTAAATCTGCCAAGGATGCACACGTACAGAATGGAATTTGAAACCATATGCAAGCTTGGTACAAAAAATAGCCAATGCCCAGCATCAGCAAACAAACATCTGCCGGATGCAACGCCTCCGGTGAAATGTGACACTCGCATCATGCTTGGTATAATTTTAGAAATAGGTCACGGTCGCTGCGCTGCAAAAAAAAGCTTCTGGTATTTAAATTGATAACTCTGCAAACAACTTTGCCACTTGTTTGCGAATTGCTTACGTCAGCATGGTATAAATACAAAAATCACTTTTAAACAGGCTCGCCGCAAGGCAGTAGGTAGTTTAGTCCCCAAGCTCATTTAACGATAGTTTAGTAGTTAGCCTGGTAAGCATCTTAATATTTTATTTACTTATAAGTAGACTTTATAGTAGTCTTTATAACACTTTGCCTCAAACGTAGTTGACATACTAAGTTACTGTGTTTACTCTTCTGTTGTTAAAATAATTAGCTAAGTTTATTATAATTTTATATTATTCTTATTTACCTACATTGTCGATAAATAGTGTAATTGGTAGCTGATAAAGTAGAGATAAAGATAAGGTAAGCGTTTAGTATAATACATAGATCTACAACACTCATGTCTGTTCATCTGTCAGTGATCCCTCAATTTCAATTTCACCTTCGTTCATTCTACTACTCCGACGGAGAGCATGGGTCAATGGTAATACCTGAAAAGAAGTGACAACGGGACTATTTTTAATCGAGCTTGGAAACGTCATCACGAAGGTCAGTTTTGACTTGCGGTTATTCCTCCCTTCCTATGATGGGGTCATATATGGAAAGTTACCGACAATGTGGAACTTTCTTTGTATCTGGAAATCTCTTAGCATAAAGATGCGCCGCTAAACGTTCATTGCCTAGACATTCGCAACTTTTATGCAAAAATGTGTGCATTAGAATGAAAACTGTCATTCGGTGCATGTAACTACGGTGGTGGTTAAGAACAATGAGAGTGACTTTAGTTTTAAATTTCAGTTCATTCCTATTGAATAATAAAGAAATGTGTTAGACAACTAAAAATCGATTAAATTAAAAGAAATTGTGTCTGAACTTCAATAATAATATTGAATGAAATATGCAATTTTTGGAGTGTAACAGTACGTAACGGATTTGACATTATACGTAACGCCTTCAAGATCTAAATTGACCATTGAGGACATCTTAAGACAAAACCATAGGTATGGCATCATTTTTGGTGTTGCCTCTAATATTGTCTGAATAATAAACTTGTAAGTTTTTATGAATAGTTTGCAGAATTATTGCAAAACTTATAATTACCTAGCATTTTATGTCTCAATTTTGTCACTTGTACGTAACGCACGTTTTAGATTAATCTGCTCGAATTAACTTTTCTTGACGTGGAAAAGCGTTTTTAAAAATGATACTTTATTTTAAAAACGCAAAAGACGAGTCCAAGTTACAAAATGAACACAGTTTACTGTTAAGTACAATAAGATAAGATTCGTCGTGAAATTACACAATATGCATTTGCATATTCACTTAAATACTATTATACAAGTTCAACTTAAAACTGGTAATAATGATGTTCAGAAAGACCGAGGTAAACAGTAACCTTAGCTACCAGTTTCTACGGCTTTCTGTGTGAGTATGGCTTGAAGGAAGGTAAGCAATGACCCTGGTCATCAGTTTCTATCCCAAGCCCGTGGTAACTCAGACTGATCTGTCCCACAAAGCTCTGGTGTTTATATACTCTTTCTGTGGGCGTAAAATCCTTCAGTTGAGCACACGTGGCCGTGGGTTGTGTACTGAATACTGCAGCTGCTTCCGCTTTAGCATATGTGGGCGCACCGCTGCGAGGCGTTATCTTGCACGTGTATATAATGAGGTCACACTTCTCATCAATAATGAATAAATGTTAACTCTTGTAAACGGCATCAGATATAGAAAAAACAAATGTATTTTTATTAAGACCAAAAATGCATTAAATTAAAAGTTTAGTTGCTTAAAAAATTAACCGCGAAATATGCGATATATTTCAAATTTCTCTAGAAAACAATTAGTAGTTATTTAGTAGTACGAATCCAATTCGGAAGTGATTTAAAAATATTCAAAAAACGAACTTCCACAATCGATATCTTTTTGCAGTACTTATCCACATATTATGTGTATAAATTTAGAAAGATTTCGTATATCCCTTTAAAGCACTTTCCCGACATAGTGCTGTTGCTTCGAGAACAGTGCGGCGGTCACCGATAAAGAGAATGGTTATAATTATCGGTAATCCTTAACGGCTGGTAACTTTCCTTTTGACTTTTAACCGGCAAAGATCTTAGCCCGAGCTCATTTTTTTAAACGGAGTTTGCACATACTTAGATGTTTTTACACCGACGCGACTGTAACGTTATATTCCAAATTTATTTTAAAATTTATTTGTTTAAAACAATTCTTTTGTAGGATCTCGTTGTGTCAGCGCCTTCCTACATTTTAAGGATTAACAGGGGTCTGAAACGTAATAGTTTCGTTACTCTAAATTACTGAATCAAAACATAATATACTGAACATACGTCGCGTGATGGACGTTACTGTAACCTTTAAAAATTCAAATACTGAATACTTACTGCAAAGTTTATAAAAACGTTAATTACTGCAATTAAGTTCTCTAAATAACAAATTATAACTCAGGCGTAAGTCTGATTTCCATGGCTTACGAATTGTAAAGAAAAACAAGGAGTAATAAACATAATAAAAGGATATGGGCGCCAGTTATTCGAAGTCACCTCAATTCTCGTCTAAACCCTCGAATAACAAAGGATTAGGATTATATTGATTAAGATTAATAAAAAAAGATAATTAATCAAAAGAATAAGATTAATTAAACTAATCATCATTAGTTTAATTGACGTTAAAGTCAGATAGAAAATTAAATAACTTCAAGTAATGCTAGGTTAATTATCATCATAATAGAATTTAATTTAAATATCTTCACATAAAATTTTCACATAAAACTTACTCTAATCAAACAAATTATCCTTTAGAGGATAAAGGATACATTGGTAGAATTTTAAAATTCTTTAAAGTTCCACAAACAACACTTGCACAATAATGCCCTTGTTTCACTTAACACTATGTATAAAATACCTCACAAACTATAGATGTAAAACAGGAAAAACTTGGAAAGTATAATCGCTGATACCGTTTTGTTTTTACCCAAGATCAACGAACTGAAATCCACAACAATTGTTTCTTAATTGTAATTTCTTTTACAATTCCTTAATGAATAACTAAAACCATATAAGTTCAGCAACAACTTTCGTCGATTATGAGAAATTATCGAAATGACACTTGTGGGTGTCTCAGGATATACTAATAATAGCTCATTATTAATTTTAATACGACACCCTTTTATGCAGCGTCCCAGATTATTATGACAAACAGGATCGATAAGATTATTGCTTTATTTTTAAACTTAACTAACCCTTAAATTCTTTTTAAAGGTCATCGGAATTTCCTCATATATATCGGAATATATCGGAATATTTCCTCACCGAAAGTATTTTACTTGCTACTAAAACATTTCATTACGCATTTTAACTTTAAACTTCTTTTGAAATGTAGATATTTTACTAAAAGTCTTTAGTTTACTAGTCAAATTAGTTTTAATAACTTGAAGAATTTAAACCGCAATAAAACCCACTTCGGTATCATAAATTTTTCATAAATAATTTTATAATAAACTGGACGATAAACAACTAACTATAAAACAAACTCCGAACTTAACTAACGGCAAGAAAATGCGAAAATCACTAGGTGCCCAAGCAAACTTTTGGGGGCGAACCACTCCGCAGAGGAGGCCCAAGGCCTGCTATGTGACTGCAGTCACCTTGCTCGGTGTGGTTTCTTACCAGACTGACTGAAATTAAGGAAGCAGCCCTATACTGAACTTGAATTTTAGAAGAGGGAAAATTAAATAGCCAATCAAACACGAGGCCTACTTCTCTAGCCAATAAGAAAATAAACATTTAGGAACTTTCTGGAAAATTCTACATCTTAGTGGGGAATTCACTCGATTTAAAATCTGCTTCTCAGGGTGTAACTTGATACTTTGGATGTGACCTCAAGCCGTTTTTTTTATTTGTCTGCGTACAGAAAAATCTATTCATATAAATTGAAGATTTAGGACTGGACGTGCCTCCAGGATCTATAAATTTAAACTAAATGTCTTTTTTGACATTAAATTCCTTTATTAAAAAGACATTATTTCGGGATATTTTTAAAACTTAATTTTGTCTGTATTTTCGTTGCGAAAAACAAATTGAAACCGTGGTAATGCTTTTGCAGTGAACTTTGATATTTACGAAGACGTCATTTGCTTTAAGCTATAGCCTGCATTTTTATTCTAGCAACAATTTCATCCGTCTGAACACTTCAGGGTGACCTTTGGTATTAAAGAAAACACCATTTGTAATTCGAGATATCGTCTGCATTTTTAACCCAACTAAAATATACGGAAATGTTCAGGACCATTACTAAGATTCCTTTACTATTAATGCATATAAAGTTGCATTATAAAATTGGGAATTTGAACACGTTACAGGTGTAGTACTTTATGGGACGCTTTATGGTATTCTTTAGGGTACGCAGCTGTAAAAAGGACGTGTCTAACTTATGTTACAATATCAGCAATTTTATCTTTACAATTGGAGGAACTACCATAAACATAGTTTTTAATCTGATCTCAGAGCTTCGGCAATATTGTTTCTCATACTCTACGAATTTCTATCAATTATTTCCTTAATCTAGTAATACTTCTGAAAGTATTAAATTTAGATTGCATTTGATATCCGGCCACTCCCCCGCCCACTACGATGGTATTATTGGTTGAAAGCGACACTCCTACGTGTGTGACATCTTTTTTGCTAAGTGATTTGTGTTAAAAGAACAGACGATCGAATCAAGCAAATTGTTTAAATTTCAGAATGGCTTATATATGAAATGGTTCGATGAGTTTCTTCTACCGGTCGTATGAAACAGGAATGATGCAGCGGCAGCGCCAAGCGTGTACACACTTTACGCCGACACCTCCAGTGTGTCCACTTGCTATTGTTGATCCTATTTCTTAGCAGACACTATTTGCTGTTCGGTATTTTTGAAACTTATTGCTCGTTCTCCATTATTTAAGTTTCCCATAAAGAATTTTGATTCATATCTGCCAAAAGTTTTTACAGGAAATCTTGCATACGTATAGGACTCAAGCAATATTTTAATTACCGACAGTGTACCGACGTAGGCACTAAATTGTAGTACGAAAATCAATTTGGAGTCAAATAGTAGTATTTCAGTTATTCCAAGCATTTTGTTTAGATTCACAGAAATTTTCAGAATTATTTATTTATTCTGAAACAAGTGTTTTACAATATTCTAGTTACTGTATCTTAAGGCTTAAAGAAACTTCTATTATATTCACATATGTTCTAAATGTTTTTATACAATTCTACAATATTTATTACACAATAGTTAGCAGTCTTTTATGAATAAAACGAAGAGGAGGAAATTGTTTATAAACACCATCACGCATTAGAAACAAAATCCAAAACACTTCATTAATAGACTACAATCAATCTTATCGCCGAATGAATACCAAAAATAGTGTAAAAGACTATTCTATAAATTAAGCCTGTTACAATCAAATCCGAAATAACATAATTATTCTCACGAAATTTAAAACCAAATTCATCAGCACTAATGTCCACACAATATAGAAATTCAAAAAATATTTCTTTTTTATAAACTGAACCACCAAGTCT
Organism: Agrypnus murinus; assembly: GCA_929113105.1. NCBI lineage: Eukaryota > Metazoa > Arthropoda > Insecta > Coleoptera > Elateridae > Agrypnus > Agrypnus murinus. The sequence continues at coordinate 123,307,235 of OV816030.1, forward strand.
TGTTTAAGTACTATTTGCAATCGGGAATAATATTATAAATGTTTTTATGGCAGGTTTAGTGAAAATTATTTAGAGAATGATCTGACCGAATATCGATACAAGCCGAAACAAACAATATGATTATGATGCAGATCATGACAATAAAAATTTTATATTAACCATTTCCGTAGACGACCAATGTAGAAATTTTAAAAATGAATAATTTTGAAGAAAAGAAAAACCACCCTTATATAATATTAAATAACCCTTCTTGCAGATTATGAGACACTGGAGCCAACTTTAGTTTTCTAAACTTAAAGTTTATTTTAAAGAAATTTATACTTAAAATTAGAAATAAAGGTTTCAATTACGTGCATTACAGGTCTTTGAGAAATTAGGTTTTAAACTATAAATGTAATAGTGATTTAAAATTATAAGTTTAAAATTCTCAATGGATACCCTGTATACTGCGGTGTTGTCAAATAACCGTATTGAAAATTTTATCAACAACGGAACGGAAACGTTAACACAAATATTTTTATATCAGATTTAAATTAAAAGAGGCACATGCTATGTCATGGGCATAATTAATATAAAGGCTATATATAGGACCATAGTTAGGTTCATTAATACTTAAATTAAAAATTAAAAATAAAAATTTCATGCAAACATAACGTAGCTTTCTTATGTATAAATAAATAGGTTTCAATTTAGAAAAAGGATATCATTTAGTTAGATTGCTTGATCATAATCATGTTTATGCAAGCCAAGTTACACTTAGGGACGGTTTCCCACTTGTTATGAGGAAGTAATTTCCATATTTAAATTTACAGATTATGATGTTTAGCGTTAGACAAATTTTTCTATTTTCCAGGAGGCCAGCTCAAGTTTATGTTGCTAATTAGCTGAAAATAGATTAATTAGGTCAATCTTATTATGACTTATATAATACAATTAATTTTTGAATTTGTTTATAAGATTTCTAATCACTTCAATTAATGAAGGTATTAAATCCTGTCGTTCGTGTTGATTTGGCTCTTATAGACTCTTATCCTGTTTTTCCTCACCATTGTTTTGATGTAAGTGCTTAGAGCATTGTATGCTTGACATTATGAGCATAAATTGATAAACATTGACTTAATATTTAAGCTGGCACTTGTATATGCATTAATTGGTGTTCGTACTCTAAAGAAATTATGTTTATAGTAAATTGTAAAGATGTTTCTATGGAGAAATTATTTGTATTACCTGTGTCCTGTATTCATTTAACTAGTTTGTCAAGGATGAACCTTGATTTGTTGAACTTTATATGTAATTAGATCGTAACGAGATATGTACATTCTCAATCGTTTTTCTTGAATATCTTCGTTACGATACATTTTGGGACAATGTATGTATAATACTTTTTTGATCTTCGTTTCAAGGGCTACGATTCTATAATAACAAAATTAGGATTAGTGATAAAAGAATAACAGCTGTGCGGAATTAGTGACGTCACGAGTTTACTCCATGTTTCATTGTTTTGAAAAAGTGTCATAGTTTTCGTTTGTTCTGGCATAAACTATATAAGCTGGGGCAAATTGTAACAAAGTCAGTCGATAAAACGTACAAGGCAGAATCTATGCCCGGCTCCGCATAATATCTGTATTAAATTTGAGGTTATATTACAACCATATGTTTATGATGCAAATGTCATATATGAAACAAAGTTAAAATAAATTAAAGTGTTACCTGAACATTTTTGAAAATTGAAAGAAGATATTAGTGTTGTTTAATAATTATATAAAGTGAACGTGATTGTTTAAATAAATTCAAGTGAATTTATTTTTTTTTGACATCGATCTACGTATCGATATTCTATAAACAAGAAGTCAGCTGACTGGTTCTGTCACAGTGTTACCACTAAAAGGATCTTTATATAAAAGGAACTATTTTATAACGTACCAGGTTGGTCATAATAAATGATTATTGTTAATTTCATGAATAATAATTAACTTGTAAAGTTCATCCTCAAATATAAAACTATTTGGTTTAGTTCATTAAGTTTTTTTTTCAGAATTTATTTGATTTGAAGTAAATAAAACAACTAAATCTTTTTTTATATAAAATTTATTTTTATTTGATGAATATTTTTAATTATACACAAATGTCATTTGTTTTGGGCTGTTCAAACGAATGACCGTACTGGCCCTATGTCAGGCCACTACAATTATTTCTAACGTTTGAGCAAACCTGAGAAGTGTTTCTCAATTATCAACTGTATTATTTTGAATAACATTTTTTTTACTTTGACGTTCCATTTGAATTTTTATTTTTTTCGTTAAATAATGTGTTTTCAATTTTACATATGTGTTTAATTGATGCTAATACAAGCATCCAGCGTTCGTTTCTTTTGAATTCAGAGTTTAGTAGCAGTTGTCCAGCTTGCAGGAGCTTTAGTGCTTACGATATAAGTATTTCTTCCTTTCCAGGCGTAAAAGCAAATAAGAGTCTCGTAATTCAAATAATTTATGCTTTACTGTGCAAACCTAAGCTAGCTGAGAGGAATATAGAAAAATATATGTGGTGTATTCTCATTTCAATCCACCGTAAATAATTTATAATTTATGTATTATATTGTATTTTATTTTATTTTATCTTAATAGATCATCGCAATACATTGCGAACTAATTTAATTAATTAATCTTGAAATTCGTTTTTATTTTACCATTTTCAGATTATATACTGATCCATAAAACGAAAATTATTTTGTAAATTTAAAACGTAAACCGTAACGTAAATTACAACAATTAAAATGTCAGTTTAGCAAAAAACCAGTTTATTATTAGCAAATAATTAATACTATAGGAATTCTTCGATCGATCTTTAAATCAAAACACCTACTTAATTCGCGTTAGCTCTACTCTAGATTTAAAAAATGTATAGAAATTTTTCAGTATGTTAGTAAAATATTTACAATTTTTTAGACAAATTTGAATTCATTGTAGGTTGTCTCTGATAATATTTTTAAATATTCAAACCCTATTTGACTTTTACCAAGATTAGAAATAAAATCGATTAGTTAATAAGCTAGCCTATAATAAGGCAAATACGGGAAATATACGATTTCATTACGGATATTCGTGTAACCGGAAAACCGTGAAATTGACAAGCCACTAAACGTTAAAATTTAATTTCCATCTCCATTATGAATACGTATATAAATACCAACATAGTTATTAATTTACTTACAATTTCGGATTTACGCATGTACTACTATAAGAAACAAATCAATAAAAACATCCCTGTTATTACTAGTACTACTAGAACAACAAAACCATACCCGACACATCTGGTATAAAGGAAAACGTCGGATTGCAATTTGCACGCGTGAAAATATATATACGTTCCCATGTGCTGCATGAACCGTCTTGGGAATTGCCTAAGGTTATTTGAATGCGAGGACGCGTGCATCAGTCAATTATCGACCTATACCTCTCGAACGTTTAAGATATATTGGAAAACACGCTGTAGGGCACTACCCGTGTCAAGCAGGTGAGTCTTAAGTGCCGAAGGGCGGTTTTCCTTCCATCTATTAATTTATTTAAAGTTGAAAGCGTTACATACACCTACACCACTTCTTTTTTTCAGCTTCAAACACACGCAGCCTACTCATTATAACAAAGCTAATTTACAAATTGAGTTGGTCGCCAGTGCAAATGGTTACTAATTTTATAATAATATCAATTTGCTTTTCCAAGAATTTTTATAATGAAATAGCTAGTAGAATTTATTTATTATTCGGAAGGTATTGACAAATAAGATTTCAATATATTTAGTATTTTTAAGGTAATTAGCTTGTCACAGTTATTACAGTAGACAGTAGACTACAATTGAGACTTGGCTTGCTTAACCATTTTAATGTTCAACGTTTTCACACCTACACATTGTTGTTGACAGCCAATTTTAGATTGTTTGGTTTTGGTCGATCTCCAGATTAGACCGGCTAATCCCAATTTTTTTTTGAAAATTCTTGCTGTTAAACAACACAAGGTATCAAGAAAGTACCAATTGTTTAACGGGTTTCGAATATTTCGTAAAACGAGAGTCTGTGCCATCCTCCGATATTAAACGATACGTAGTTCTTATATCGTTAACATTTTTCAGGTTCCATGTCTAGGATGGCGACTCTTACATTTAGCGCACCCTTACGATGTTTTATAACCATATCATACTGTTACAGTTTAACTGTCATTAAGCTAAGAGTCCAGAATGGTTGTTTAAATTATTAAGTCACAATAAACTGTATTGATTACTGTGAAATGAATTTAAAACGCACTCTATATATAATCGTTATTTCTCAATGCTGGACACGCAAATATTCTTTTTCAGTTACCGTATACTTTTTTCTTGTAGTGTAAATGTGGCTGGCGAAAGCAACAGCAATTTATTACCATCATCATCTTCTTAGGTCAACGCACATCCCAAACCTACATCAGATGCGTCGCACTGAATCGCAGATACGCTTTTAAAATACGGAATAACCAGAACAGAGGCCGAAGCAAGGGTTTTTTAAACTTTTTAAAAATATTCGATGGCCTCATCCTCATGCGACCCCAAGAGAGCCTTGCTCCTTATGTTTCTCTTTTATGAATGTTGTCATAGGTGTAGTTAGAAATAAAAAATCAGCAATAAAATACGTTCCTATACAGCGTTTCACTTGAGTAACAGTCTGTGGTAAAGGATATTCTATCTTTCATCATAATATCATGTGTTACTTAAAAATAACAAATACTTCATATGTATTGAACACCAATAAATAAGTCAACAAATTTTAATATCAGTTTTTATCAGTGAATTAGTATGAACCTCAGCTTAATAAACAAAAAAATCGGGGCCCCACGTTGGGCGCCACTTTTGTATAATTTATAGAATAATAGATGTTAAAAAATATGTTTTATATCGCCTCGGCACCTTTATTTTAAAATAACAATCCGGAAGGCATACCTAGTAATAGCTTTTTCTTTCTTAATAAAATTAATTAAATAAAGAAAACAAATAGATGTTGACATGTGGGCTGAAAAAAACCAAAAACCATTTAAAAACGCAGTAAAGGGAAATCAGCAATGAGAGAAGTTAGTTAAATGATTTAATTAAATGGTGTGGTGGACTACTCCATATCACAGCAGGAATTTAGAATATGGAAACTATTGCCCAGGAATTGGATTCATAAAAGCTATTATTAATAAATTTTCTGATACATATAATTCCTACTAACTTTCTTAATGGTTTCATTGCTGAATTTTAAACACATAAATTATTTTCAAAACTTAGTTTAAAATAGAAATTTCAAAATAGTTAAATACGAAATGATGTGAAGCTCGTATATATTTAATGAAATATAAAAGCTCAACTGCATACCTAATCGTTAATTTTCAGAATATACCTCTTTACTTATGATTCACATCTACACCTGTTCCATATCTATTTTTTACTTTTCTTTATTCGTTGTCTGAGTTTAATAAAAACAACGAAGGTAAATTAAAAAATAAAAGATCAAAGAAAAGTATTTTTCGTTCTCTTGCGAATTTAATTTGTAAGTAAACTAACTCATACCTTTCATCTGCTGTTTTAATTTGCGTTTTATTTTTTATGTAAAACTGCGGCGCCTATGAATATATATCTTGTATTCGAACAAAAAGAAAAACACTAGGGATTTAAAAATCCCAAATACACAGGTCGGAAGTTCAGAATAAAAGTTCAGGACCAGCAAAATAAACAATTTGAATTTTATATTCAACTTGGTTTATTCAACGTGTGTAATTTTCTCTTGTTTTTGACGAAATATAAATATAGAAGCACCTGAAGATTATTATCTAGATTATTTAATGAAGGAAAATATTTGTGTTTTTTTTTTTTTGTTTTTATAAAGAGCAACGCTTTTTAATTAGAGAAAATCCATTATCGATATGGCATACACGTAATATAGTCATTTCCATAAAACTAATTAAAAATCCTTTAAATGCCACTGGAGAAAACATTATGTATCTAGTTATCTGAAAAATAACATTAATGCACTTATGAAGTTCCTGAAAAGTATTGCAAACGTTGTTAAAATCAAGACTAACCTAATTAATTATTAAACAGTGTTAATTAAAGATTAGAATTTTAAATTTCGAGAACTTTATCGAAGAAAGTTCCTTAAATTTCCTGATTGGATTCTAGGTTCAAAGAAAGCCGAGGCTAATGACCTTAACTATAGTAAAGTTCTTTGAGGATAATTAGAAGAAAGAATTTCTGAATCCATTTCGTTCGCAAGCAAATTTAATTATATATAATAACGCCAAAATGTGTAATACTGCGAGCAGTAAGATATTATAGAACATAGTTTTAAAATATTTATAATATTGAATTTTCGAGTTTCTATAGAAAATTAATCATAAAATTAAGGTTTTATCTTTAGGAAATAAAATTTATATAATTTGCTCCACAAATCATTTTTATATTTATATTTCTCTAACTGTTGATATTGTTGATGATGATTAAACTTTTGTTTATTCAAGAAATTTGAGAAATGTCAAATATTTTGTAAAGAATTAGATCTCAATAATTAAGACTTTTTTTATCACCGGTGACTAAAATAATAAAATTGGCGGAGGAGTCTTCTTATGTAAATTACTTAGTTTTTATTAATGTTTTTATTTTATTTCATTAGATAGATTTATCTTGCTGATACAGACTTGATGTGGTTTTTAATTTGCTATTGAGCAATAAGTTAGACAGTAAACACAGGTCATAAAAACATCTATATACTGAACAATAAAACAGCAGGATACAATGAATACATTGGATTACACATAAGTATGAGGACAGGCAAGTCGTCCTAAATCTAAGATTAACATGAGGGTAATCGGAACCACCCTGTGCTAGCACTAAGTTCTACAACTAAGCGCTAAGAAACCCGGTAATCTGGGTTCCTAGAATACTACAACTAAGCATAGGTAGCCTTGCACAACCCCCTAACAACTAAGCAGAGGAGACACAGGTAATCGGCACCTCTAGGTGCTAGATTCCAGTCAACCCCTCAAATAATAATAAAAAGGTACTCACCCACTTGCTTCTGGATGTGACTTCTTCGAGTCATGGCACTGACTGAATTCTAAGCCAGGTTTTATATACTGTTCAACGCGGAAGAAATTAGCATACTAGTGGGAATCTGTAGGTTGGTGTTCCGGGATCGGTGGGTAGTTTGCACGCGAGTTGGAGTGGCTTGCAAGCAGCTGTGGCTAAAGGCTCGTGGGCTAAAGTGGAAGGCGGAAGCGTGCTAGTTAGAATTTCTTCGAATGAGTGCGCAACTGACTGTGAGTCGTAGGCGTCGTGGCCGCGTCTGCTTGAATAACGTGGTCAGCTAATCGTAATCTTGCACGATGTTTGTACCAAATGGGACGTAGGTTGAGGAATTATAAAGTATTATAAAGTATTATTAAGTAATTATAAAGTTATAAAGTATTCGATTGGAAATAATTCCGTTTGTGACACTATTGCGTTAAGTGATCTTTGTTAATAATTGGATCGAATCTGCAAGCTATAAATATAGTATATTTAGACATAGGCCTTCAACTTTAAGGTCCAACGTAGCTATTTTAGCTAACATCCCAGCCCGGGATGGTCACAGGTCCGAATGCTTACGTACTAAATGACACACAATCTGACATTGATCAATGTCAGAGCAGTGTCAAATGATCTGTGTTACAGTTTTACAGCAAACAAAAAAATTATACGTAATACTACAACGTAGTAACAACAATCTTGTCAAGTGCTCATATATTGATTTGTCAAACTGAGAAATTGTTTTTTACAAATATAATACTTCTTTGATCAATAAATGTAGATCGCGTTATTTTAAATAGGTATGTAGTTAAAAAATAGAATTTCATTTAATAAGAATAAAGGTTTTACCAAAGGAATTTTTTACTTCTGTATTTAGAATACTAATAAAAAAATATCAATACCTATTATAGATAGATTAAATTATCTCAACATGTTTTTACTTAATTAACTATTTATTAACGAATAACAAATCAAACTATAATAATAATAAAATGGGTCAGTCAGAATGATATTATTGCTGACCGCGCTACCTACTAGAACACAGGGGAACCCTCCGGATTGTGCGACTTTATTTTGACTACACTTTTCTTAATAGAACGCTTTATATCCTTTCTACAACATTCAAAATGGAATGTCTGCATCCTTGATGTGCTCATTCAACAGATGTCACTTTTGTACTGATGGTGTCAATTTCTAAAGAGTTTGCATTTAATTCTATTAGACTTAACACTGACCTGCATCTATCATACGTACTTTTCGAAAAACGTCGAGCAAAATTTCCGAAATTTACAAGTTCATTTAATCAAAAAATGCTACTAAGGTTTTATGTTTCTAATGGCCTGAGAAGCTTGTCCTCAAAGTCCGTTCATTGGCTGTTGAATTGCTGTGAATACGAAGTTCACTGATAGGAAATCATTAATTTTTTCAGATAACTATACACTGAAACAGCCACAAGAAATAAAAGGACTCTAGAGCTTTACTTACATACAACTAATTTGGTAAAAGCAACTTGACGTAAACTTTGTATCTCTTAAGTCCTTTGTATCTCCTAAAAAGAGAAAGTTAATTTTAGAAAAGTCTTGGAGTTGCTAGCTGTAACTACTAGAAACTAATGGTACTTATTCTAAGAATTCTACTATTATAGTTATCTAACCAGAAACAATATCATTTTGTTCTAATAATAAATTCTTCGAAATATATTCTTTTTCTGTACAAATAGTTTTTAGATTTAATAGTCGTTTAACAAAGTAAATACTGAAAATGTAAGTGGACTACAATAAAGAGAAAAACGAATTTCTTTTCTTTGAGATCAGTTTAAAAGAAGATTATGATTAAAATTTCGTGTCGACAATTTCTTTGACGTTCCACTTAAGATATTCATTCCGTTATAGCGATGATTGCTTAAGGATCATCTCCGTTTTCTAAATATAATTTAGATATTAAAATTTGATTATATTATTTGTGTCGGCCTTCAACTGTATGAAATTACATTGACATGTACTAAGGTACCGAAGAAGGCAAACAGGTAAATTATATACATGAAGGAAAATTACAATCAAAATAAATGCAGGTGGTATTTTTGTTGACAACACAATTTTCCAAATGTAAAGGTGTCCAGTAAGCGTTAAATTGGCTTTCGGTGAAACCAGCGAATGCATTATGGTGTTCGAATTATGGTCTACGGTGTAATTTCTTAACGATTGAAAATTATTTGTTTAAAATGGTTATGTTTATGAATTACGTGAATTCGTTTTTGGTCAGAGTTATCATTTTTATAATTAGCATTTCTATAATGCGATTATATTAATATTCTTATCTACCGCATCAAGCTTTTTCAAACGATTTTGTTGGTCTATTTTTTATCAAAATATCAAATATGCATATTTTAGTAAGACTTTATAACACTATTTCCCTAATCTTTTGCCAAATTGTGGTAAGAAATTGTGGTGAAAACGAGTTTTTCTTCAAAGCTTAGAAAGTAGATATTATTAATCTTAATTTTCAAGCTTTGTCGATTTTTGTTTCTTAGTTTTAAGAATTTAATATGGATGGTTCTTATTAGTCAAATATGGTAATGTCATAGTAATTTTATAGTAAGAAATAAACTAAATAAATAAAAGAAAAATAACTAAAACATATCATAAGCTAGCTTTACCTTAAACAGCTTGATTGTATGCTATATTTGCTTTTTAGCTTTTCTAGGCCTTTCTAGAAAACAGACAACTGAAACTTTCAGGAAGACCTTCAGCATGATTGTTAGAATGTTGTTTTACATCAAGTTACATTTATTCTTAGGTTTTCTTAACTAAGAAGATACTAATGAATTTATTACGTGGCGCTAGAAATATGGATATTGCAAAAAGTTCTTACTTTCAAAGAGAGAAGACACTCCACACTTTGAATCTATGACCATGCGTGCAAGGGAAAGATTACAATTAACAATATGGGTATCGTTGGAAAGATCTGATAACGCAAAATGAGAATATACATCAAATTTGGTTTCTATGACCTTAATTATGACCGCCTGGGAAGTTCAAAGATTATCTATCGTCTAACTCCTTCTAACACTACAAGTATCGTCGGTAATCCGTCACATCTCACGGTAAGAATGGCTTTGCTTGCGTCCTCTACCGTGGGTTCACAACCAATCCATGGTTGTCTTAAAACAGTAACTGTATATAGTATATATAAAATATACAGTACATTTAAATAAAGACTATCAACCCTAAATATTTTTTTCGATGCCACACACAAAAAAATTCAAAATGGAAATACCTCATTGGAAACTTCTAATTCTGGGACCGGCTAAATCGACAAAAGCCTTTCCGAAAATCTACTAATGTTCAAGAAGATGGAGCGCATCCGCATTTTCTTGTTCATCCTCGTCTGTTCCTGCAATAAATGTTTCTCTCAATGTTAGATAAATAGTCGTTTGACAGCAGGTTGTATCATTATTAAAGGTCAATAAAAATTGTTTGATTATGCTAAAGTTTCGCTAACAATAATATTTTTAAAATATTAGGTTTTATTTTAGATTCTTTGAAAGCCTAGTAAGTAAAATAGATGATAGTCATACCCCATCAACTATTTGAATTTTTTAGGTGGTAGCTGCCAATGAATCTTATGCTGTATTATGTCTTTCTCAATATGAAAGTTGTCGTGTTTCACGATTTTCTAAAAACTTAACAAGAAGTAAAATATTTCGAGTTGATAGTTTTCATTGGAACACACTGTATATATGTATAAATACGCATGCTACCATCAATGTTGAATAATAGGCCAAAAACTATATCATCATCAAGATTCTTTGTAAATAACACATCTTTTAGGAACGTGATTTACCTACAACAAGATAAGCAGTGACGCGGTAATTGTGGATTCTGGATTAGGTGAGGGGTGAATTATCTTCACACGCACTTAAACCCCAGTTTCGACCCTTTTCACCATGGAGCTCAGCACACCCCAGGTTACCTGACTCAAGTCATCCCACTCCTGGAATGAGCTTGAGGATATCAGCCAAGGGTATGTTCCGAATTCCAGCCATAACAGGCCAGAAATCCCCGAACGGTACCTCTGATCGAGGTGATTGCAGGGTATTCACAAAGCACGTGCTCCTCCTCTCAGGTAGACTATCTACAAGTAGGACTATTTGTTACACCTAATTGATGCATATGTTTGTTAAGTTTGTCCTGAAAGCATACCTACAATCAAGCGTAGCCTCTTTCTTAATAGCTGCATGCAAAATTGCATCATTCTCGGCGAAGGAGCTTCTACGGCCGACCTTGCATAGTAACATTTACCTAGATTAACCCATCTGTCACGGTGCTGACTCTGAGTTCTTTGTGTGATTATGGCATGAAAATGGGTTAACAATGGTGCCTGGGCCGGCTCAGGACACCAAAAGGGTTGATCTGAGCCCTGCCTGGCCAGCTCGTCAACCCTCTCATTACCTATATATTCCAGTATGTCCTTTAACCCATGCGAGTTGCAGGATGTTATCTCTGGCCACAAGCTCCAGTGAGTTGTGGCATTCGAGTACCACTCTTAATGTTATTTTGCGGTAGTGCTAGTAAAGCTGCTCTACTGTCACTCGCAGCCTTGTTCTGGATACCTCTGTCTAGAATTTCATTTGCATCCTGCATAATGCCAAGACCCTCCGCTTGGAAAACGGTGGTGTGTTGGCCTAGTGCTATGCTTACGCGAAGGTCTATATCATCCGAATAGATATGTCAGGTGTCGATTTGTCTTCGGTATTAAGAACCATACTGAAGTGTTTCTTAAAAACAAAAGTAGGCACTAGGGAGTCAACTGCTGCCTCCAAAAGGGGGAGTCTTGCGTACAGCCTCTCCTAGGATACTGTGGTGCCTTCCTCCAACGCCTCTATTGATTCATAGGCCTTTTGTGCGCAGTCGTAGAGCTGTTTCCAGTGTTACCTCATCCATCATCCTCATACCTCGTAAATGTGGAACCTCTCTTTAAATAGATGTGGTGTCGGCGTTCCAGCGCCAACGAAGTTTCATAGTCTATACATATAGCAGAAGCTGGGTGACAATAAACCCTAATCGTTACAGCTTCGATTCCTGCTGTCAGATAACTTTTTACAGAAACATGTAGAATAATAATTTTTCTATTTGAAAATTCTTCGCGTACTATTAATAAATTAATTTACAAGAACAAGTTTTCGAAACACAGTGAAAAAAGAGTGTCACATTTGACAGGTATTGTCAAACGTGTAGCGCTGGTGAGTTTTATTGTTAAATTTGCAGAATTTGAGCTTAATCAAGAAAAAAAATCAAATTTCGAATAGTATTTGATTTGATTACCTATTTCAACAATGCAAGATTGCACGCATTTTAAATTCTATTCTATTAGATAAAAGGCCAATTAAAGTCATAATTGCAGACTTGATTTATTGTCCTTTCTAAAATGCTCTCTAAAACTCCAGGATTTATCAAAATTGATCTGATTTAAAACTAATTGAGAAACGGCTCGGGAACGTCTTGCTTCTCACACATGACTAAGTTATAGTACGTATATTGCAACTATATCTATAATAAGAAAGAATGCAATGCCCTATCAACCATAACATGGAATTAAAGGATAGTTGGATTAGACAAGCACAGATATTTATATACATTGGTATTACCTATCTATAAAATATCAGCCATCATTAAAATTTATTAAGAATTATTATTATTTAATTAAATAATTATTAAGAATTTTCCAAATCACCTGTTATTTACTATCATTATTAGAATTGTAAATTGTTATCTTTCTCAAGTTTCCTCGTTGATGTTGGATTGTTTGGTTTTCGAATAATAAAGATGATTGTTTTATATAAATATATGTATTAAATTTTATTAACACTTATTTTGATGGTTGATAAATGAATTGGAGTTCATCTTCGTGCGTGTATTGTGAACTGATTTTAAAAATTATACATACATTGAAAATAAAGTTATTATCAATCTGTTTACATATCAATGTCCATAGAGGAAATTTACTATTATCATCTATCGTCACCAATATTTATTGGAAGTGAATAACAATTATATTTACTTAAGATTAAATGTTTGACAATCATGAATTATTTTAAATAGATTAATGGTAAACAATTAAGAATAATTTGTAATTAGAACAAGTTCGTAAAAAGGGATTAATGGATACGAATAATTATAATAACGAATTAATTAATAAGAAAAATAGTAATTAAGACTAAAGAAATAGTGAGTAACAAAACATACAATACTTTTACAACTTTTAGAATACTTTTAGAACAAAAAACATCAGCACCTTGTACTTGTACTGTAAGTACATATACGTATCCACGCAACCTTTTCCCAATTTTAACAATAAATTATTAACAAGTTAGATAATAAAATGTACCCGAGTGAAATGTACTGCATACATACCAGAAATTAAAAAAATTAATTCCTTATATTTTTTATCAATTATCTTACTAATTAAAATGAATTAATCTTAAAATTAATAATTTATTAATTTTAAAGTTAAATTTTACCGAAAAAATATTTTTAATATTATGAAGTTGAATAAACAATTAAATGCAAAAATGCATACCGCGGTGAACCATACTTTGCAAACTTCGTAGTAAAACCGCGTCAAGTTTTCAACTTTTAATTAGTTTATAAAAACTTTTTAGTTTTTATTAAAAAGTTTAAATTTATTTCATTATTCTGTTTTTGCAGAATTAAATTTTGGTTATTGTATTCGGAAACGATCCATATAAAGTTTTATTATAACAAATTACGACTTGACATTTATAGAAGGCCCATTAAATCAGAGAGATTTATTAATTTTCAAATTAATAAATATAAATCCTCTCCAAACCTCATAAATTCTTTTGTTATACTTCCATTCCTTATTATCCTTATTCTCTTGGGACATTTAAAAAGAAAACCTTAATGTTTATCATTTATCGCTCATTATTTACGATTACAAATGTAGCATAACATTTTTCCATTTGAAAATAAATTGACTGCAAAAAACATTGTAAATTTTATCGTCGTTCGTAAAACGAATCTAAAGACAATCCCAACTTAGTGAACCTCTTCTTGAACAATCAATCAAGCTCAATTCATATCTACTCCGCTTATTTCAACTCCTGGTATCTCCTGCATTCTCTAACAATTGACCCAATTTGCTCCATCCGATTCCCATTTTAGATAAACGTTATTGTTTTGAACCGCTTAAGGTGGAGGCGTTATTATTTTTATATTGAATACCGCGGTGTAAATTTCTTTTACACCACACGCTTCATTTAATTAAAAACGGATGAAATTCTTTATTATCCTGATAAAGGGCAAGGTTACCATCTTTTTAACTGCATGATTGTTTTAGTCAATATACTACTAGCCTTTTATTAAAAGTGATCGCCAAGGCAGTTTTCCGGAACACTGGAAAAACGTAATACTTGGAAAACTTCCGCATGAAAAAATTCGTCCCGCGTCCTTATAAGTCCTTATATCTGTTTAGAAAACAATACAAAGTTAGATGGTGCTAAGCTCTGCTTTAGAGTGGATTAGCGATGATAGAGGGCATTTTTACTAAAACCTCTTTCGCGTTTCAGTGAATTTACAGGATATTTTCAGTGTTGGTTTTATCTAGCAATTTAGATTCAAATGACTTTAAGCGCTCCTAGCTAATAGTTTTGATAATATAAGCTTTATAACTATATTGTCTGCTTTTGTATCATTATGAACATAAAACGGCTTTGTTGCTAGATATGAGAAAATGTATAAATATAATGTATCCGGGCTTATGTGGGAAAAGGTCAGTTCTTTATATTGTATTAGTTGCACTGGTGCAACGCTGCTTGTACAAACAATGTTTTAATATTGTCACATTACAGCTTTGTAAATTACAAGAGGATAAGGTAGACTAAATAAAGTAAGCCAAAATTAAACATTATATTAAACCAGTCGAATCAATAAAAGATATTATAAAGGCGCAGTAACTCAACATGCCAATTATTTCAGAGGTGAAACCTGCTAGAATAGTGACTAAACACCTACCAGGCTAGTCACAGAACCGCTGTTAATGGATTCAAAAACTAAACAAAACTTACCGCTGTGACGAAACTGTTTAAATAGGTAACCATATTTAAATACGGTTTTAGTATTTATAGTATGTAGACGTAAGCTATTCCAAAACGCGTGCGAGGTCGCGAGTAGGCGATGTGTCAGTAGTGGACTCAACCGCAAAACAAAGAGGAAAGCCTTTAACGACTTAATACACCGGAAACAGACGATATCTGATAAATACCCAAATATGCAGAATTTTATAAATGAACAAATTATATGAATACACAAAAGGTAAAGTCCTAACTAAACTGTTAGAATCTAACCTGATAAAAACGGATACGATTTAATCTATTAAACTTAAAGCTAAATCATCTCGTTTCTACCAAAGTTAAGGCAGATTTGTTACCGCTATAACGCCCCAATAATTAACTTTGCGTCTGGCTCCGCTAGATAGACAGGTGTTTGGTGTTGTATGATCTTGCTATTTACATGATTATCAATGATCACTACAATGATCATTACATAATTAACTTTCATCTGACAGGCATTGGAATCATAGGGATTGACATAGCAATAAGAATATACAACAGTAGTTAAATAAAGATTTTATTAATCCAAACGCTTTCTATTACTCGTCGTATTATTACAACGATATACCCTTCAAATAGTGTAGTTAAAGGTAAACTAACCCCTACTACACTATAAGGTGTTCTCGACGTACACAGTAGTGTAATTCAGAGTTAAAAAAGAAAAGAAAAAGACCAAACCGAAGGCAAAAGAAACGGAAAAGATAAAAACCCTAAAAAATAGCGTAGATTATCAAATGAATCGTTGAAAATATGGATAGAAAACGAGAAACTTACTTGGGATTTTGAAATTTTAGAATTGGTAGAGGAAAAGTAAAATAATTTTACCTAAAAATCTTCTTTACAAAACCAATCAAAATACTGAATAAAACGCCCACAGAGGTTGTACATAGGAAACTATTTAAAACCCTTTCTATCCGCCAACATCAAGGCAATGAAGTCTTTCACTATGCCAAGCCTTGATCTGCGCAGTAAGAAGTGGAAAATTGGAACACTCGATCAGCGGCAGTCGGCAGTGGTCATGGGGTAAAGTCAAAATTCAGAAATCTTACAATAAATAGATTGGCCGCCAATAGCCTTATGTTACAGTCAACGAGTTACAGAGATTGCAACGCACAGAGGATTTGGTTTCAAAATACCATAATCTGAAACAAAACATAAAATAAATGAATGTCCCACACTTGGGCGCCAATTGAAACAAAGCTTTAATAACACAAAAATGCCCCACGATCAGGCGTCAATTGAAACAAACTAAATTCCTCTTTATCAAAACAAAACATTTGATACTTACTGTACAACACATAAATGCTTCTGCTGCTCGAGACATCTCTTTAGCAAATTTAAGTTAAGGACGCGGGTATTGTTTTCATAGCTCACAGATTATAAAAAAAAGAGTATACGGCTGCTTATAGACACAAAAAATAAGTATATTTGGGCGCCATCTGTTTAGGAGGAAAGTCTGGGGATTAAAAAGAAAAATAATGCCTTGATACTCGTAAATAGAAACCGGTATCAGATCAATTAAATTTAATTCAATTATTAGTCATATTCAGTTATGTCAAAAATCAAATTAATTGAAATATATTTAAAGACTTCCATAAATATATGGTCCAATATTATTTAGTATGGTTAAATTCAAAAATATATTTATTTATAAATGAAATAAAAATAAAAGTCAAAGATAAAAAAAGTTTTCATTTAAGACATAGTTGTAGATTTAAAAAATACCCAACGTAAGAATTCTTAACGGCCGGGAAAATATATGCACATACAAATAGAAATCAAAATTGATACATGAATAATTATGCAATTTACTCAAACTTTAACAAAATAATATCCTTCAGTTTACAGTACATTGATCGAATTATTTAATTCGATACCACTTCAGAGAATGATTAACACTTAATGCTTTTTTGTTCACATTTAAGCACTAAATACCAAAATTAATAGCTTGATGAAACTAGAAAATCTGAAAAACATTTCGATTGCTGACACCACTTCTTACTTCAGACCAAAGAATTAAAGTGCACAATAATTGTTTTATTTTAAAACAATTTTCATTAAAGTTCCTTTTTAAGTAACTGGAACAACCATATAAGTTCAATTGTTAATTGTATGTATTAAATAAAAGTTTTTCTTAAACCACCACTGGTTAATTGTTAAAATGTTTTTCATTATTAAAAGTAGCACAACACTTAAATGTGCAAATTAATCATAAACTTCAGTTTATGATTTAATTTAAAAGTTAAATCCCGTATAGACTTAGTTAACGTTACGTTTTGGTTAATATTTAAAAATTTTCGTTAATAGTAACTGAATTGCTAATTTGTTGAAATTATTCAAAAAACTGGAATGCGGTAACACAATACTTGCTACACTTTAATTGTAAACCTTTAAATTATACGGAACTAATTATTAGATTTCTTTACGGTATTTATAATAACAATTCTAATTTAATCAAATTAGATTTCTGTACTTTTCACAACAACTAAACACTTTACTGTATTTGGGAAGTGCCGTCGGCAAAACAACCCGGGTGCGATAATAATAAGAGCTCCGCACTCTTTTAGTGTTTATTGCGGACTGACTTCACTAAGAAAAAACTTGATTCTACCTAATGGCAAAAAATTTTAAGAGGGATACTTTAAATTAACCAATAGCGAAACAACGTGGCTTCCATAAGCCAGTCAAAATTAGTATTTTTAACAAAGAACGTTCACGAAATAGGGACTTTACCCATAGTTACAATCTGCCGCGTTTACAATAATACGATACGCTGGGATCGAAAGTTGTTTATCCAAAGCCTACCAAAAAGCACGTACGAGGAAATCATAAATTAAAACCAAATGGGTTTTGTTAATGTGATTTTCTATGAAACAAAGATTATAAACCTGAGAACGTTTTAAAATGATTGTTCACACCAATGAGAATTTTGCTGATTTTGAAATACTGTTTGTAAATGCACAAAGGTGACTCTTTTATACTTGAAAAAAGATTATTTAACTTAACTTAATATTTGCAGTTTTGACGCATTTAAATTTGTTAGACTGCACAGGATCGTACTAAGGATTCCTTTATTATTTATACTTATAAAATGGTATTTATTACATTAAAAAGAATCTTACAAATCTTACCTTCAGAGGTTAAAGATTCGGATGAAACTTGCAGAGAAACTTCAGGCCTAAGATAACTAGTGTAAAGAAAATCCACTAAACAAGAGTAAACACGTAAAAACATGTATGTAGGGATGAAAGGGGAAGAAGGGACAAGTGGTGTGGGGTGATACTAATGAAAGCTGATGAAGCTGATACTAATGAAAGTCCACATGCGGGTGGTAACGACCCCACCTTAAAAACTGTAAATAAATGGCCGTACAATGTGTGACCTATCCTATGGTCCACTCTTGTACGGCTAGAGCAGTTGAAATGCCATCTCGCGGACATTTCTGGATTTTTTCAACTCCTAACGTAAGAGTGATTCTGATATGCTCTTGCTTGCGCCGGCATTCTTGCGGCACTGGTTCTTGTTGTGTTTACCTTGTTGTTCCATCTTTGTAAGCTCTGACCTACTAGATACACTTGTAGGTCCTTGATTTTCTGATTGCGATGCTCTACGGGGTTCGTTCGGTGATAGTAGATGGATGTGGTTCAGTGCATGCACTGACTGGTTTCGGAGTACGGTATCCCATGCCATACTGGTAAATTGACATCCGCTGTCAGTGAGTATTGCACTGATTCAACTTCCAGTTGGTATACAGCTTCCGGTATGTTGATAATTTCCGGGGAGCTCGTTTGTGGGTGGGTGTTTTCCTGTGTTCACCTCATGCACATTTCTTGGAGAACCACGGCGTCCTTGTTTTTGTTACGGTTAACTAACAGTGGTCTTATAATATCAACGTTTATTATTTCGAACGTTTCGGCGGGGTAGGGTGATGGACTAATTTCCTCGCAGTGCCTTACGTAGTGGACATCTTGCCTCAGGTTCAGTACAAAGGGAATTTGAAAGTTTCTGTCTTTTTCTTGGACAAACAATTAAAACTGTTTTAGTTTAATTATAACCCATATTTCGATTGCTTTTGAGTCTTCATCAAGGTTATAAAGGTAAATATAGCCAAGCTTAATAATAAACACTTTAGTAATAAATTTAATGCTAAATTATACCAACCGGTTGGAACACCACTTTTCTAAACAACGCATTCAAAAATTGGAGACCTACAATTTTACCAATCTGAAGAAAAAATAAGCCAAGTTTCAAGGTTTAATAATTACCTTATTTGGATCAAGAAGAGTTAGTGTTTGTTGCACTTCTGTTTTTAATGTAATTAAATGTGCAGAAAAACTAATGTAATTAAATGTGCAGAAAAACTAATGTAATTAAAGGTGCTTGATTAAATAAACCTTTCAGAAAGAAATAAAATTGGCAATTTACAAACTATTTTTAACGGTGTTTAATTTTGCTTTTGATTATGTTTGCCATACTGTTTAGAATTAAAAAGATTAGCTTGCATACGATTTTTTGACAACACGCTGCTCTCTTTTGTGTTTACCCAAATTAAATTAATGTTTATTAAAAGTGTTATTTAAGTAATGGGGTCGTTACCACCCGCATGTGGACTTTCATTAGTATCAGCTTCATTACCCTTACACCAGAAAGGCAGAGGTGTTTGCCGTAAACTGGGAACCCTTAAATTAAATTTAGTTTTATGTTACGAGAAGGGATAAGTGTATTTTCCTGCATATAAACCCGTTATCCTCTGAAGGATTCAATAAAATCAGAGAGACGGGTTTTACTTTGTTAACAACACAAAGATGTGTTTACTTTTAGTGTTGCTTACATTTCTGTAAAGCTCTAAAGGTTTCTACGAAACTGTATCTTTGTTAAAGTTGAAATAATACCTATTGCTGAATCTTCGTTGCTAGACTGAATATAGCTTATTTAAACGTTGCTAAAGTTAAAGAAATAAAAAGCTTAATTAACTAATACAAAGCATTAGGTGAGCCCAATAATCATCATGTTAATCATGACCGATTGTAGGTCTCCCCTAAGTATATTAAGCCAAATAATATAATAAAGTAAGTTACCGAGGCTGGCTCAAAGATAGTTGGTTGAGCTCCCAAAGGGAACTGAATTCACTTAGATCCAGAACCAAGTTAGCATTTAACGGGTTTTTATGCATTTTTCGATGTATTTGTCTACGTATGTGTCTGGTCTAGTTTGTTCTATTTATCAATCCCATTACTCTTGTTTAGATTTGATACGTAAGTGTCAAACCAATGTTTTTTAAGTGCTGTTGCAATATTTTTATTGTGGCGACTACCTACCTTAAGTCCTTTCAGAGAGCAGGTTGTTGAAACTTGGTTAACCTTTTAGAAAGCAGACTTAATTATGATTGAATGTTAGTACTATTCATGATTGTAGGGGTGTTTAATGTGTATATTGTCTTGCGAGAAACGCTTTATCAAATACCTTAATAACAACTATCAGCCTTTCCCTTTTTTATACGTATTAAACTATTGTGAGCTAAGAATATTGTGACTCTAAACTGTGACTGTCTTTATTAAAAATCTTGTAAATTGTTACTATATAAAGTACATAAAAACTGAAACTTCGTGGGCTATATATGACAATTTTTTTAATCTCTAAACTGAACAAGTGTAGTGAATAATGAAACAAATTGAGTTTCTTAATTCTTAAAACTTTTCAATCCTTGCTTACTGAAACTCTACAATCATGGAATGAAGTAAGTGAACTTTTTGATGAAACTTTTTATTAGTTATTTTCTAATTATCGTAGAATTTCATTAAGCAAGACTTGAGACAGGCTTAGTTGCCTTATTTCACCTTCTGTAGGCCGGAAGCGTAATTCAATAATGATTTAAATTTGTTAAACATTCTTTTGGTGCATTTATTTTAAAGAATTCTAATTCTCACAAATCAAAGTTAATCCCCAGTTCTGAATATTACATTTGACATGTCCTTTCGGGTCGTGTGACTGCTTGTTCCTGAGTGGGCGGGAACGGTCAGTTATGCTTCACTTCAGATACATGCCAAGTTGAGACCAAAACGTAAAATACCACAGGGCCGGATTAAGGCACACATGAAAAGTTAATTACAACACATTAGTCGCTTATCCTTTAAATGGAAATTAGTAGTACTTATGGGAGAGATTGGGGATCCCCCGTGCCGTCTCACGTTGCTTCTGGATGATTGGAGCCTTCGGAAGTGAAGACCTTCAGTGCACTACCACGGTCATCATGATTTAAAACATATGCTTGCCGCAACTGGCGCCCTTTAACCTAGCGCTAACAGGACCAGATACACACCGGGGCACCGTTATGTATTCACCTCCCCCGAGACCACCCCTCGTCGGGATTGACAAACATGAAACTAGAGGGGAACAAGCACCCCAAGACTGCCCAGTGATCAGCTGGGGCCACTGGTGTAACTCTAACTAGTCACCCAGGTCGAGGCCGACTTTGAAATGCGCCCATTTGCTCCGTCTCCAAGCAAAAAGTATACTGTGCGGTTAATTTTACAGAGCTCAATTCACATATCATCAACAACAACAGCAATTCTACAAATTGCTAACAAATCAACACAACAGCAAAATATTGCCAACACATCAATAAAATACAGCAATTCCACCAATTGCTAACATCAACATAAAGCCAATATCACACATTGACCAACAATCACAATTCAAGCAACAACTCACGTTGCCAAATCATAACAACAAAACAGGTACCAGCACTTCTAAGTGCAGTATCACAAACACAGTAAATATTAGCATTACGCATATCTGCGTTTTTAGTCTCAACACGCACTACACCCGATAGCGCTAAGGCCTTTTACGATCGAAACCGATCGCCCGTTCACACCACAATAATGAAACTGTCCGTTCTCGCATTACATCACCGACTGATTCCCTAACAACTCTAATTCTTGGAAACTTTTAAACATGTTTTTTCTCTAGTTTCAGAGAGTGTGACCAAAAACTATTAAGACGCAGATGTAGGGTGAGAGGGGTGACTAATTTATGGCTACACATTCTTTCGTATTTCGTAAATACATGTTCACGGTTCCTACAAAGAATTCAAAGCTGAACTTATTTAAGGCATTACCTATGATAATTTACAATTAATTAATCACTGCTAAATTTTCATACAAAAAATAAATGTGCCACACTTCGTTAAAAAACAAGCCAAAACGTATAAGAAACTGATGATTTAACACGGAATTGCTAGTTAGAATGTTTTGTTCAATCAAGAATTAATACTATAAAACTTTTATCAATTATTTTATTTTTATTTAATTTAATGAAACAAATAATTCATTTTTATCCAATAATTAATTCATATATGCTGAGAGCTCAATATTGCTTGATTTTCCAAGGAAGCATTTAAGTACATTTAACAGATCGTTTAGACTTTTAATTGCTCCAGCAAGTACAATTTTATTGTTAGTTATTTTTCCCTTCGTACTTCGTAAGACGAAAATAAACCAAGCGAAGTTTATTC
Organism: Agrypnus murinus; assembly: GCA_929113105.1. NCBI lineage: Eukaryota > Metazoa > Arthropoda > Insecta > Coleoptera > Elateridae > Agrypnus > Agrypnus murinus. The sequence goes on from OV816030.1 coordinate 123,329,947, forward strand.
AAGCACTTTTTATTACCACGTGCACGGAAACTACAAGTCTGCAAATGAAAAAGAATTTATTCGGACCAATTTGAATTCTTCTGTTCCTGACAATCTTGTTTCATACCTACTCTAGTATGCAAACTAAATCTCTATAAGCTTGTTTACTTTTGCTGTCTGTATGAAAAACAACTAAAATACTTTTTTTTGTTACAGATATGGTGCCGCATTCTCCACGTCGTGCTTTACTATTTCCTGATATCGAATTACTCATGGATGCTTTGCGAAGGGCTTTATCTACATACAGTACTAGTTTCAGCGTTTATTTCTGAAGTTCGCCTTTTGAGGTGTATGCTATTACTCGGTTGGGGTATACCAGCTTTAACTATCACTCTTTACACATCCATCCGACATCTATCTGGGGACACCTTTGAAACGTCAGAGTAAGTTGTTTGTGCTGCTATTTTAATTTACTTTTACTGCTAGTTCCTGATTAAATGTTACGTGTGAGGAAACTTACTACCCTACTTGAAACTTTCTTTAGGAAATACAATATCTTTATTACTACAGAAAGTTTGTAACCAAACACTGTAACAAAACTTGTATATGTATAATAATGTAAGATACATCGCGAAGAAGTTTCAAACGTTAAATGTTAAAAATAGAAGATGATTTAAAGTTCCTTGAAGTTCTAAAGTGTAGGGCTGTCGACTAAATTTCAGAAGTTCGTGACATAAATTTATTGTTTACAGGTCAGATAAAGATGTAATTATAGTGTTACAGTATACATTCAACATTCTTAAGCTTCTAGTGCAATAAAACAGATTATAGCAGCACGACTGAGGGAATACATGATGGAATTGTGCATGCTGTATTTGATTTTCGCCATCTGCGCTTAGTGTGAGAAATTTCGATTTTCTCTTAGGAATTGGTGCAGTTTATGGATGAACGATTATGTGCTACAGAAATTAGTAGTTTGAAATTTTATTTCCAGAGGGTCTACGAATTCTTAAAAAACATGGTATTTAAATTTAATATTTAATAAACATTTCATAGAATAAAACATGCAGCGCAAAAGTAGAAAATCTAGGCATGCGAACAATACAATTTATAATGATTACCGTATCTTGGAGTTTGGTTTATTTTAACTCAAGCGTTGATCCCAGCTAAACTTAACTATTGAACCAGAAAATTCGTGAAATACACATTTAGGGCCCCCCTGTAGTTCCATCCTTCTTTCAATATCTTCTAAGAAAACTTTTACTAATTGGCTATATTCTGATCGATGTTGTCTTAATGCCCCATGTTGGAGCGTCAAAATGTGTAGTAAAGTTTATTAAAAAGGTTAGCAAACAACAACAAAGATTATGTTACTCAACTATTGTCACGGCTTGGTAAGGTTTGACAAAATACAATTTTATCTCTGTACTTCATTAAAGGCGTAGGAAGATTGATAAGTTGGCTTACTCGGAATAAACTATAATTTCTGTTTCTGAGTGCCACCTAGACTTGAACAGCATATCCACATAAATGCAATCAAGTTAAAACACCGTTATAATTTTTTAAGTGATTGTCTCAATACAAATTTAAAAAATCGGTCAGAAAAGCCACTTGCTATTTAAACAAACTATATATGTACATAAACAATAAGAGTTTATCAGAATATTTAAAAGAAAATGATAATATATTTCATTAGTTTGGTTAATAGAAATATAATATAAAACAGGCCGTTACTTCATACTGTAAATAATGTGTGTATATGTGGGTGTATTAAATATAACATATCTTGCTAATATGTGTAATCTATTAGGTAGTAAATAAAAGTTAAATAAATATTTTCTATAATAGGTAGGATAATTTTAATTAATTTTACTATACGAAAAAGCCCCATCAAAGAGCCAATTTTACAGCCTATAGATTCAACAACGTGAAGATTCTTAGGAGGATTATGTTTAATAAGACTTGGGCAGCTTAAATAATAAATAATAAAATTAAATAGTTATTAAATAAGAAACTGCCAACTTAATTACTATGAGTCGCAGTTTTTTAGTTAAACACTAATGCAGGGGTGTATTTAAGTTAAATGACGCTAACACAGTTTTTACAGCGACGTCAGTTTCGAGGATTAATTCATAAATTTTTAAAAATCCCATATAAAGTCCTTAATATCGGTTAATTGTTAATATTTTAATTAAACTTTGTTGCCATGTATTTACCCAGAAAATGCAAATTAAAGGAAGTCTCATGTAGTTTCGTAATAATTTATTCAGAATGGGAAGGCTATTACTTCCGCGAAGAAAGTACAGGAATAAATTCTCTTAGAATTTTGGTTCAAATATTCTAAAAGCAGGAATATTTCCTTTTTTATTTGACAACAATGCTTTTATCAAGCAAAATATAAAACTTTCTCACGGGAATCTCATTTTTCTTTATTGCGGCGTGTTGAGCAAGAATTGTTACAGATGTCGTGTTTTATAAAACTTGAGAACTCTGTTTTGCTTCACTGTCAATTGGATTTAACGAAAAAATTATATACAGTACTAATATTATATGATAATGATAATAAAAAATTACTAGTTGTGATATTATGTTATATTTGGATTCATGTCATCTATCTTCGTGATGGACTAGTATTTCTTCAAAGTTGTGATGTTTATTGAAAACTGGAGTTTAACAGCGCGATTATAAAACGTTTTATTTTAAGTAATTGTAAAATAATAAATACATGTAACACGTAAAACGATAGATCAATCAACGGGTTTAAGCATCTGAGTAGGTATTGGGACACCTGAGGCAGACGTTTTTAGCGACTTTTTTATTTACAGTTGGTACCCCTGCACTGTGGGGCGATACGTCGAAACTTGCGACATAAATACGTAACTCGTAAGATCATCACCATTTTCAAGATCTTTATTATTAATGAGATTAATAATTAACTATTACTGCAATAAATACAGATGGGCACTAAAATTTTATGTAATTATTATATATTTATATTGATACCTGCTTTAAACGTGCTTTAAAAATTTGAATATTTCTCTAATTGGAGCATACTTGTGGACATAACATATGTATAGATTTTCTTGCATTACGATATTAGATGGTCTTTACTCATTACTTACAGTATTTATCTTGTTTAGTTTACTAATTGTGTACATCAATATTTAATGAAATTATTTATCTGGTAACAAGATGAGTAATTACGTTACTTGAATATTTTGGTGATAATAAACCGTTATCAGCTTATTTTATTTTAAAAATTTTAGATAGTTGCAAAGCGATTTCTATGAACGAAAGGAACAAACCTTTGTACATATAAAATTGAAAATAAACTGAAAAAAAGTATATATATATATATATGGGTCCACACAGAAATGCTTCTATAACCAATAGTTAAACTATTTTAGTCTCCGAAGAATAGCTTTAAACTGATGAAAATGTTCTCCATAGAGTCAATCTCCAGTATCATTAACTAACAAAACATATCGCTATAAGCTATAACACTAATCCTATAAGCTAATGTCAAATTTCTCTGCCATCATTGGCGTATTCTGTTTGACTTTTTCCTCAAAAACCGAAATTTAAAGTTTCAATATATGTTATCAAAGTTAAAAAAATGGTAAACTAACTAATCCCATAGAAACTCTTCATCTTAATTTCTATCTTCTTCATCATCTTCGTTTTGTAAACCATCATCTTCATCAAAACTCGTTTCCTTGATCCCATATTTGGTTCTTTCGACAATTTCTGGATATCGGCATTCGTATCGCGGATTGTTTTCTTTCGAGGAATTGGTCGTAAGTCTGTGCAGACTAGATCCGAAGATACAGTATCAGAAGAGTACATTATGTATCAAGTCTCTGGTGGTTACCGTTCTAATAATTTTCAGTAAATGTTTTTCACGAAAAGCTCTAACATCTTTAAATCCAGCATCTAGCCTTTCTTCTGATAATAAGCCCAAGGGAACGGTAGCATTTCAAGCAATATTACCAATTGAGGTAAATTACTAATCACGTATGCATCCCATGAACTAGACATAAAATATATTTATATCCTAATAGACATCATGCAATATATCTTAGGAGGAAAGCTGTTTCAGCTGCATCGTCAATTTTATTTTAAATAACACCGTTCATGAAATATAATATACCTGCATTTAAAAGATTCTGCATTTAATTTACAGTTTAATTTAATAAACAAATTTACAGTTCAAACACAACAAGCTACGAATCAATATTAGATAGCGACATAGTATATGTTAACATTTAATATTATACATATAATTATAATATTTGACATGATCTATATTTACTTGAATATTTATTAAACTGCCTACACAGGAATAATAATAAGACAAAACATAGAGTTAAATTAAATTGTATTACGCTCAATGCATAACACCGTCCGTCTTTAGTTTGTATAGATTATTTATATACATTTTTAAATGGCGCTCTGGTAAACCTATTTGTAAAAAAGAGTTCTCTTAAAATAATTATTTACAAAGCGTAACGGAATATTATTTACTTATAATAGTAAGTTTTTAACAAAGGAGAAAATGTAAAAATTTTAAATATGATCAGTTGCTATCTAGCGGGGAGATACTATCTGATTCACGTCATTATACATCGACCTCGGTTCAAATACAGAGTAGGAATGCCAACGTGACTAGAGTTACTGGCGTCCCCATCATTGAGTCGTTATGGAAAAATGTAACATGTTTTTAAAAAAACATTAAAAGTTAGATAATTAATAAATATATAACTAACAAACTAGAATAGTAAGATTAATTAAAGATAAAGGTCAGTGTAGATTTTTATACTTACATCTTAAGAAATCCTCTTGCTGTAAAGGCAGATATGTATGGCAGACCATGGCCACTCAAGATTTAGAGCTGTGAATGTAATTTTATTAATAATTTAAAGCTTAATATTTAATAATAAAAATACAGATGAATATGACCATCCTTCTGAGTTGTATTAATATTCCACCAATGCAATGATTAGAATTGTCTACTAAACTTTCGTGTAGGATTTAGGATGGTATAAGGCAAGTATAGGTTTGCTTATTAGATGGGCGACCTTTTAGTTCATCAAATGCTCTTCCGTTTAATTCTTCGTCTTGACTTACAATCTGTAAATCTGTCTAGATGTTTTTCAACTCTGGGTAAGGCATATCAATCTTTAAGTCTTTGAACTAAGTGCACGATAGTCTACGCATAAACACATTTCCTCTGTTTTCTTTTTCACTTGCGGTATCCGTTCGATCCGACTTTCTTGAGTTCTGTTATTTTCCAGCATGTCTTCTACAATCTCTCTCTGGCCAGTACGTATTCTGCGAATCACTTTTTTCGTAGTCTTTAGGCAACTGACATGATTTGCTGATCAACTGTTGATTTGACACATTTATTAATGATAATGCTTCATTTGACGATGATAATATGACACGTTGAGTCACACCTTGCCATTAAGTTCCTGTTTGCATGGGATGGTTATGTAATCAATATTTCAAAGCTGTTATGATCAGAAAAAGTCTGAATTAAGAGTTCCTTCCATTGTTGTCAAGTATATTCGGATGTTGTTAAGTCATTATACTAGCTCTTAGCGCCACCGGTTTGCCCTGTTTTTGCATATAATAAATCACAGCCGCACTAAGTCGACGTTATTTTATCTTCCGAAAATCTAATCTTCAGTTACTAGACAAACTAGCACGATAGACCGCACTTCTATGCACAAAGTAGTTTCACCGTTAACATATTTGTTCCAATGCTTAATCGGTTAAGACGTGGTGAATCCCGCCGCTGCTTTATTAGAAAATTAAAAAGAAACGCAAATAGTATATAACAAACGTTTACTGATTAAACCGTAATTATAATAAATGATCTCTAATATAGACTAATGAGATGTGAATGCTTGTTAGGTCGACAGAAACGTCCCCTTTCTTGGTCTTTTTACATCGAGATTAGCATCACATTATTCTTGATATGTCACACATGACTTCAAGCGTAAATTTAATAAACATATATCTTCAACATTATTTAGTATGAAAAGTCATTACTTCATAAAACAGCGACTTTCAACAAAATTTCTTATTATTAAATAATATTTAAAGTTGTTTTTACGGCTGAGTAATGGTGTTAGTTATGATAAGTGACAGATCAGTAAATCTTACTAATTGTTTCTTGTATAATGAAGCTGTCATCAGCATCAGCGGCGTTTTATTATAAAAGCACGGCTGGAGGGACCTTCGAATCACCACGGGATACAAAGATTGACTAGCTTAATAAAAACAGCGCAAACTTATATTACTGTTGCTAATATTTGACAATTATAGGAAATATCTGCAAAGTAACATAATTTTTGTAAATCAAGTTCTAAATCCAACTAACTTAAATTTGGGTGTCTGGCAACTGCTGTTAAATCTTTTCGTTACTACACCTAGAAATTGTTCCTGACTGATCGGTAACTTTTACGCTCTATCAAACGACCAATTTAATTGCCCACCAATACAAATAAATAAATCCGATTCAATTTGAGAAACTTTAGAACTGCAGGCTTTAAGTAATTCTCCCCCAATAAGAAAAAAGTAGTACTCGCCAACATCCATTGATGCTAACATTTAGTTCTAGGAATACGATCTCGGTTTCCACGTAATTATTTGCTTGTTAAAAGAAAATACTTTTCATGTCTAAGCATTACGTAAGAATTTTTGTTGTAAAATCAAGTTGCTGAAGCTCATATAAAGGTTTTTTATGTTGTTTAATTAAGGTGTAGTGTTGCTTTTGTTATGCTCGTTTCCTTTTATTAAAATTTCTTTTTAGACTTTAACTTTTAATAGACTAGATGAAAATGTCTAAACTACTTACTTTTACCAGATCTTATTCAATAAAACACATGCCTTTTATTTATGATGATTTTTGATTCTATTTAGTGACATTGCAACTAATGAGTTTCTGGCAAATATCATATTTTGACTCAACATGTACGTTTTCAGTTTAACTTAAATGTCAGAAAATTCATTGAATCGTATTTGGCAAATAGTGCTGCTTTATTTAGAAAATTCTAACTTTTTTATAAGCAAAGTGGTCACATGGTGTAACATCACAACAAATACATGCAGGAGGTCACGTACCTACTACACATAAGGTTATTGACTTTAAACCTAATAATTAGGTTTTTACATTGCAGCTAAAGAAGAAAAGGATTACAACATGACTGGAATTATAGATTACATAATTCCCTATTCCATGAGTGTGAGCTATGGAAATAAAATGGCCAAGACAATTCATACGTTATATGAATATCAACCCAAATGACTAGGTTAAATTCATTTAGTACTGGTACGAGTTAAATATTTTATATATGTTTTTTATAGCAGTTGCCACGCACAAGGGAATATAAACAAAAAAAAATAAATGAACAATACACGAGAACTGATTCTTAGTTGCCTTTATTAATTAACTAATAAATCACATAAAATATAGTACGCTGGAAAAAAAGGAAATAAAAAAAAACCATACAGTTAATTGAACCCTGGATCTTTAGACAAGTTAAATGGTTATGTAATAAATAATTACCCCTAGGCAGCTGCCCTGAAGCTTACACTCCAAACGTAAGTCAAGATGTTTTCTAAATTGTTTATTCCTCATAAAGGAATTAATTGTATGGCGTTAAATACTGATTTTTGAAATGGTTAAGTACATTAAAATTCGTTAATATTTAAAGAAGTTAAAGAAACAAAAAAACAAATGAATAATTAATAAAACAACTACAGTCAATTCACTTAGCTGGCTATACTGTCTAGCTTTCCCTCGTTCTTGCCGCGTAGCGACGGGTGGATTTGATGCTCTCGGTACCGCTTACACGTAGGCGAGAAGATCTTGGTATCGCGCCCCAAGGCGATTGAGATCAACCAAGGCTTACGACCCTAAAAATCGTAGAAAACCACAAATAGGAATATTGTAAGGTGAAAGATCGCTGATTAAGACAACACTTACCCTAATAGGGGTGAAGATATGATGTTCAGAAAAGAAAAGGGGATTGAGCTCTGGTGACTCGCAGAATCCTCCCAGCGGAGTTTTCTATATGGAAATCACAACCACACAGATACTAATACTTCTTCGATAGGTTACAAAATTAATCCGACTTTTCCACCTAGTCGAGGGTGGCTACTTCACGCACCCCTAAATCTGCACACGAAGAAGAAGACGAGTCCCAAAACTATATTCACCTCAAAGAGAGCATTTAAAACAGAATAATCCTACAATTCATTCCACCAACAATAGCGCGATAACCGATAAGGCCAGAACTTGATAAAGAAACACGCATTTCCAACTAATGCAAAATTTATAAACTATCCAAATTTAACAAGGTCGCCATGAGTGCGAAGAGGACAGAAAATTAGACGGTCAATAAATTGAAAACAGGAATAATATTCGTTTTATGAATTCAATTATGCCTAATAAGAATGAAATTGTTTATTAAAAGGAAATAACCGTCACACTCCCCCCCTCCTTCGAAGGAAGTAAATTCCCAAGAATTTACTGACCAGATTAGAATACATTCGAGCACATCTTAAAAAAAAAAAATAATGAAAACCAAAACCCTACCCACAACAACCAATTTACTCCAAGACACAACTTGCAGCAAATCTGACCAGATTGCCAGGAGAGTGTTGCTTTGGTAGCGGCAATTGTAGAGTACATCCCATACCGACCACGGTCGCCTGCCGATGGTAAGGCTGCGTCGTCCGTTGTGGCCGTCCAGTGGCCCAAAACACAATCAGTAGCAATGTACCTACAAAGACCGGAGCCAGATCAACCCTGTTCACCAACAAATCCGAACAAGTTGCCCCGCCCCCACACAAACCCCAGACAACACATTCATGGACTAAGGGGCCATGGACCCATCCAAAAACCACAGAAGACCCAACCCCAAAAGATATATTACCAACCCCCAAAAACACAAAAGACAATACAAGCTGTTCCAAGGTAGCCCACCTGCGCACAGGGAACGCCAACGGCAACAGCCACATCACGATACAGATGTCAATAGAAGCACAATTAGAGAGGGAGAGTAGCACAGCCACCCTTGCTCCGAAGAGAACGCCCGAAAGCAATCTCATCTCGGCAAAGAGCTGAACCACCCCCCAAACCAACGGCCAGTGGTTGTCCTAACACAAAGGCATTAGAACAACGAAAGGAAGAAGAAGAATATAGGATAGACGATAGAACAGCGGAAAAGTTAAAGGCGAAAAAGGGACATTCACACACAATGGCACACCTACAAAAATAGTACGTCACAAATAGGAAGAAAAGCAAAGCGCAAGAAACACAAGACCTTGATGGACAGGTCGGGACACTTACTCAGAAAAAAAGAAAGAAAGGTGAGCAAGCCCCCCACAAAAATGCCTACCAGACACGCCCAACCATCCGCCCTAAATATGGTTATGAACAGGTTTCAAATCTTGCACATGCCAAGTTCCTAAAGAACGTTCATTATCATCGACCAATTCGTAAGTGCAAGTACCTATTTTTCGAAGAATTCTGAAAGGGCCAACATATGCTGGGGACAACCCTGCCTTAATTCCTCGAACAGCATCCGACAGCACCTTGTTCTTCTTCCACACTCTATCCCCTGCTGAATATTGCACCGGCCTTCTTCGAAGATTATATACACGCCGATTTCTTTCTTGCGCATCTTCGATTCTACGCCGAACTTTTTCAAACAGCTTCTGGAATCCTAGAGTTCTCTTCTGAACATCACTGTCAGGTAACTTTCGGTCACTTTCGTCAGAGAGCATATATTGATAATATCGTCCATCAGATATATAGTTTCTACCAAAGTTAATATAATAGGGTGAGTACCCAGTAACTTCACTTTTCGCAGTTCGTATGGCGCAACCAATTGCAGAAAGATTTTCATCCCAAACCCGATGATTTTCTCCAACATAACAGGATATCATAGTTTTGATGATCTTGTTGTAACGCTCTACAGGATCGGCCTTTGGATTGTATTTTGCTGTATAATGAAGTTTGACATGATAGTTGTGGCATAACGTCTGAAATTCTCGACTGCGCATTTGTGTACCATTATCGCAAACAAGATACTGCGGTACTCCATAAACATTGAAAACGTGATCTTCGACATAAGCAGTAAGAGCTTTGGCCGTAGCGGAACGTAGTGGGTGCAAGAGTAGATATTTACTAAAATAGTCGGAAATCACCAGTAGGTAAGAATAACCATGCTTGCTCCTAGGAAAAGGACCCATGAAGTCCAAAGATATCATTTGCCAAGGTTTGGCTATCTCAGGCCGAGTACCCATAAGACCCGCAGGTGACTTCTGTTCCGGTTTATGCTGAGCACAGACGGAACAATTCTTAAGGTAACGAGACACATCGTTACGCATCTTGGGCCATGTGAAGCGTTGATGTAGTTTCCAATAAGTCTTATAATTACCTACATGACCAGCTTGAGGAATATCATGATGTTCGAAAATGATATCCTTTCGTTTTTCTTTGGGTACAACTATTTTCCAGTAGTCGTTCTCTTCCGATAACTCGGGTGAACTACAACGAACGTGTTTATACAGGATATTCTTCTCTACCCTCCATTGGGGGTACTTATCCGGTCGGCCTTCGACTTTAGACATCATCTTCAAATACCAGGGATCGTTGGTTTTTCCCAGATGATCAAGAATATCAGACGACTTCACAGCCTCGACTATAGGTACCGAACGGGACAGAAAATCTGGAACAATGTTTTCGCGTCCTTTTCTATGCACAATCGTGTAGTCAAACGGCTGAAGTCGTAATGCCCAACGGGCTAATCTTCCAGTGGGATCTTTAATTTTGTGTAACCAGGCTAAAGACGAGTGATCACTCACAACAGTGAAGTGACTACCTTCCAAGTAGTGGCGGAGTTTCTCCACTGCCCAGATAACAGCAAGACATTCCCGTTCAGTGGTACTGTAATTTCTCTCGGGTTTAGACAGAGATCTGGACAGGAAGCATATTACTCTCTCTCCATCTTCAAGATTTTGAGTCAGGACAGCTCCTAATCCGTAGGCGGAGGCATCCGTCTGTAGTATGAACGGCGTATCAAAATCCGGACATGTTAACACAGGTGCGGAAACGAGGCTACTCTTGATAGTATTAAAAGCGGCTTGACATTCTTCGGTCCATATAAAACGCGTATTCTTATGAGTCAGCTTCGTAAGTGGCGCTAGAATGGTAGCGAAATGAGGCACGAACCGTCGATACCAACTTGCCATACCGATGAATCTTCGAATTTCCATGGGATTCTTAGGAGGTGGGATTGCCAAAAGAGCCTCCACTTTAGAAGCATCCACATGAAGACCTTCGGAGTCGACAACATACCCTAAATATCGTAAGGAGGGTCTACAAAAGTGACACTTGTCTTGGCCTACAGTAAGTCCTGCTTCAATTAATCGGTCGAATACTTTGGCTAACACGCCCAAGTGGGTCTCGAAGTCTGATGAGATAATGATGATATCATCTAGATATACAAAAACGTGAGGTTCCAGGTCTGCTCCTAAAACTCTATCTATGAGCCTTTGCCATGAGGCTGGCGCATTAGTCAACCCAAACGGCATTCGACGAAATTGATAAAGTCCTCGTCCAGGAATGGTGAACGCAGTATATTCCCTGCTGGATTCTTCGACTCCAATCTGATGATATGCTGACTTAATGTCCATGGAACTCAAAAATCTTGCCCCTTTAAGCCTATCTAAAATGGTTGAAATATAGGGTAAGGGATAAGCATCCTTCTTAGTGACTTTGTTAAGGACCCTATAATCCACACAAAACCTATACTTTTGATTACCGTCCTTAGGGACCAATAAAGCTGGTGATGACCATGGGCTGGTGGAAGGTTCCACAATCTTCTGTTCCAGCATTCTATCTAATTCCTCGTTTAAAATTTTCTGCTTATAAGGCGAAACGGGATAGTACCTTTGTTTGATAGGTACCGTACCAGGTTGAACTTCTATTTTATGTTCCAACTTTGTCGTATAACCTAACCCCGACTTCATTTTTTCAAACTTTTCTCCTAGCACTTTATTCAAACTTTCTTGTTGGACAGCTGTCAAGGTTTTATCGTCTTGGATTCCACTAACTTCAACTTTAGCAACATCTCCAAAACTCCAAACGTCTCTTCTCAAATCTGGAAGAACATCCATCGCCATCCAAAAATCTGCCCCCAATATGAGATCACTAGATAGGTTCGGCACCGCCAAAATATCTAGAACTTTCACTTTGCCCAAAAGGCAAATCGGAGCGGTAATAGTACCAATAGATAAGGAGGAGTCTCCATTAGCTACCTTAATCTGAATACAACGAGTAGTATCCAACGAAAGCCCTAAGTTAACCAACTTCTTAATGCCGGAACTGCTGACCAGGGTAACACTACTACCTGAGTCTAAAAGTCCTAACATCGGCTGACCTAGAATAGTGACTTGTAGATAGGGTCTACGATCTCCATCAACGTGAGAAAGTATGAATTCGACCATACCTTGACGTCGTACGAAGTCCGATGACATAGAGGTGTACGGATTAGAATTAAAATTTTCGGCCTTCCGGAGTTGATGAGTCACTAATTGGCCTCTTAGTGACTCCACTTCTCGTTTCCCGAACTGCACGAACAAGTTCTTAGGGTTACTCCTTTAGTTCCACAACGAAAACAGGCTATTTCTTTAGGTTGAGGACATTTGGATCTAAAGTGTCCAGGCTTTTTACAATTCCAACAAATTATGGTCTTTTCGGAAGAAGTTGTAAGCAAGTTATTGACAGGCTTCGATTCAACAAAAGACGCTTTTACCTGAGTTACAGATCGTTTATACGCCAATTGCGGTTCTTGAACACGTTTAGGATTCGATGGGGGTGGACAATACTGCTGGGCTCGCCAATAGGAATCTTCTAACTTCCTACCTAAATGTAACAAATCATCGATTGTTTGCAAGTCGTATAAAGCCAAGGCTGTATGAAGATAAGGCAAAAGGTTTCGTCGGATCAAATCGACTTGTTCTTTCTCCGTGGGCTTTTTAACCAGTTTATCAAATAGACTCTGCATTCTGGTAACGTAAATCACAAGCTTTTCTTCTTCACCTTGCGTCCTTCTTCGAATTTCTTCCATCAAAGTCAATTCATAATCCGGAGGCAAGAATGCTTCTCTTAATTTTACTACCAAATGGTCCCAATCAAAGAACGTATGTCTTCGGGCTCTAAACCACAGAAGTGCATCACCCTTAAAAAATTCAGAGGCGACTTGAAAAAGTTGCTCCTTGCTAACCCTTCTCGCACGAGCTTTGTCTTCAACATCTTCGATGAAAGCGGTGACACTTGAGCTTCCCTCAAAATAAATATTCCATTTCCCAAAAGACCAATAAGGCTGACCTTTTGAAATAGTTTCTTGAGGTAGTGTACCAAAAGGACCAAAAATGTCTCTGGGTCGATCATCAGGCTGATTTCTCATTGTTGAGTTTCCAGGAAGAACAGGTCCCGGAAAGCAACCAGGAATAGTCATGGTTGACGTGATTGGATAACGTGGTCCATTAAAAATGGAATTTACAGTTTGGGTTTCCTTCCACAAAGGAAGTGGTTGTGGCCGATTACATTCATTTGTTGCTTTGGCCCATGAGGAATTTCCAGGAAGATTGGAAGAGGGTGCGTTAAGAACTGGAAATACCGGAGGAGTGGCTACTCGGGGAAAATGGTAATTCTCCTTATCAGCAAATGTCACTCTCGATCCCTGTGGCAGCTGAAAATGAGTGGGAACCTCGTGTAACAAGGATGTTGGTTCAGGAAATTCTTGTACAGAAGAGCCTGTTAACCCATCTTCTGGTGTAAGAGGAACAACAGATCCCTCCAAATTGAGTAAATTATTTACAGGAACCTCCATACTCTGATGCTGACAGACACTCGACCCCGTACCTAACTGATTAATCTCGGTAGATGTTTGAGGCAAAAGTGGAACTGGATCGTCCAAAATTGAAAGATTGTTAACTCGACGCGATAGCTTAGCAATCTTGAAAGCATCTTCTAAAAGTTCAAATAAATGTTGGCAGTAAAACTGCAAATGTTCTTTCTTGCGTTCGGTAGCAGCTGAATTTGGTGTAATTCGCCCCAACCGGCTGTCCACATGTAGAAGTCTCGTGTTGATTCTCTGATAGTCATTATCGGCATTCTCCCTATCCAACCCGTTGACCGCTTCCGCTAAATCATCTAATTTAGAAGAGCAAACATTTAATTCGCTTAAGGGATCTAAAAGAAGATCTAACATGGCAAGAGTTCCCTGTTGAACTTCCAATATAGCAGTACGCAGTAGCTGTCTCTTTTCCCGAACCGTCTCACCCGGTTCAAAACCCCTAATCATTAACTCATAATTCAATTCATCACTCAACAGACGATTAATATCCATGACTGGTCAAAATATATACAATTATAACACAGCAAAATTCAGATAAAAAAATAATAATAAGAGAATAAATCAAATCAAGCAAGATATAAACACAGTTAATAATCAATAACCAATTTATTCAATAACCCCCCCCTTCCTAAAAAAACTAAAAATACAAAACAAATAGGCAGAACAGTGCGCATCCAACAACTGTATACCTGTAAAAAAAAATATATGCCCACAGCAATAAATACGATGAAATTGCAAATCGCTATAAACAAACCAAATTCGATGTAAAAAAATATATAAAGCAACTACAAAAATACTAGACCTAGATCTACGCCTATGTGTAACTAATAAAAAAAAATCAATGGGAAAAGTTACTTTTAAACGTTGGGCGCCAATTTATGCCACGCACAAGGGAATATAAACAAAAAAAAATAAATGAACAATACACGAGAACTGATTCTTAGTTGCCTTTATTAATTAACTAATAAATCACATAAAATATAGTACGCTGGAAAAAAAGGAAATAAAAAAAAACCATACAGTTAATTGAACCCTGGATCTTTAGACAAGTTAAATGGTTATGTAATAAATAATTACCCCTAGGCAGCTGCCCTGAAGCTTACACTCCAAACGTAAGTCAAGATGTTTTCTAAATTGTTTATTCCTCATAAAGGAATTAATTGTATGGCGTTAAATACTGATTTTTGAAATGGTTAAGTACATTAAAATTCGTTAATATTTAAAGAAGTTAAAGAAACAAAAAAACAAATGAATAATTAATAAAACAACTACAGTCAATTCACTTAGCTGGCTATACTGTCTAGCTTTCCCTCGTTCTTGCCGCGTAGCGACGGGTGGATTTGATGCTCTCGGTACCGCTTACACGTAGGCGAGAAGATCTTGGTATCGCGCCCCAAGGCGATTGAGATCAACCAAGGCTTACGACCCTAAAAATCGTAGAAAACCACAAATAGGAATATTGTAAGGTGAAAGATCGCTGATTAAGACAACACTTACCCTAATAGGGGTGAAGATATGATGTTCAGAAAAGAAAAGGGGATTGAGCTCTGGTGACTCGCAGAATCCTCCCAGCGGAGTTTTCTATATGGAAATCACAACCACACAGATACTAATACTTCTTCGATAGGTTACAAAATTAATCCGACTTTTCCACCTAGTCGAGGGTGGCTACTTCACGCACCCCTAAATCTGCACACGAAGAAGAAGACTAGTCCCAAAACTATATTCACCTCAAAGAGAGCATTTAAAACAGAATAATCCTACAATTCATTCCACCAACAATAGCGCGATAACCGATAAGGCCAGAACTTGATAAAGAAACACGCATTTCCAACTAATGCAAAATTTATAAACTATCCAAATTTAACAAGGTCGCCATGAGTGCGAAGAGGACAGAAAATTAGACGGTCAATAAATTGAAAACAGGAATAATATTCGTTTTATGAATTCAATTATGCCTAATAAGAATGAAATTGTTTATTAAAAGGAAATAACCGTCACACAGTGGGCATTCCAGAATAATAAATAGTACCCCAATCAATATTTATATAATAGTAGCCGCAAACTTATAGTCACTAAAATTAGTGATATTAAGTTTGTGGTTACTGTTATATAAATAACATGTTTATTGAGGTTTAGATTATTTTCAAATAATTTCAAATTACTTATTTTTAATCATTTAAAATCTGTTGTGTGAACGCAATCCCTGATTTGGATATGAGGAGTTTTATATACAATTTTCGTACTTCTAAATTTCTCAGATTTATATTAATTAAATTATATTGCTGGACCATTTCAAATTGTTAACTAACCCTGTGGAATGATCTAATTCAATTGTTTGATATAAAATTGTGTCGAGTATTAATTTTGTAGCATAGGTGGGTTGGATATAATTACCGTTTTCTGTAAAGTTTTTGAGATAATGAGTAGCATTTCGGAATTTATTGAAATGACCAATTATTTCCTTTGTTTTGTTATCTAGAATTTATTTACTATTAATTATTTTATTTTCTTGAATAATGATTTGTTTCTAATTTATCCATGGTTTTGTCACATCTTTTTGCATCGTTTTGATCTAAATTACCGGTTATAGATTTTATTCCACTACCAAGCCCATAACAATACTAGTTTTGATTGTATGGTAGAAATTAAATCTGAATGTTGATTTTTTCTAACGTCATTAATTTCGGGTTTAAGATTATCCTCATAGTTGTGTTATCTTCAGACCTAAAATAGTATTCTGTTTTTTAGTTATTTACGAATTCTCTAATACACTGCGAGTAATATACTGGGAGTAGGTTTTTTAAGGTTTAGGTTTTTAAATATTTCAAGATTTTATTAAATGTATCTAAATATTACATACCTTGGTTATCACTTATACCCAAGCAGTATTTTTAGTCGCCGCTACGTACTAGCAACCACCGATGGAACTATAAAATTTTTGCCGTTAGTCACAAGAACGTAATTGCTACGGTATTATTACGTGCCTGGAACCAAAATGGGGAACAATCCTCGGGTAGTAGATACGTTGCAGTAACCTCTCCGGAACTTGTCCAGCTACCTTTAGGCTACGTAGCGGGAACGTGGCGGCGTAGTAATTGATACTTTCGTGGAACTCTTTTCTCTTTGACTCATCGTGTCGCGTAGTCGCTCTCTCTTACTCTTGCAACTTAACAAATATTCTTTCACATTCTCTACTAATGCTGCGGTCGTGTCACAAAATGGATTACCCCTTTATTTGTAATACGTACATAATACATAAAGAGATGGAATGTTTCGTTATTTTGTCATTCTTGCATACCGTTGACCATTTAACCGTTTGACACCGTTGACCATGACATATTATTAAAAAAGTTATACAACTGTGGACTTGGACCAACTTTGCAATTTTTTAGCAGTTACCTTGGTTCTAGAAAAATGTATCTAAGATTTGGAGGTAACACGTCTGGAAAATACACAGCAGATTCAGGTGTCCCTTAGGGTTCAAATTTAGGGCCTTTACTGTTTTTAATCTTTATTAATGATTTACCTTTAGCCTGCAAATATTCCAAAGTTTTTCTATTTGCGATGACTTAAAGTTTTATAGAGTCGTTGAGAATAATTCTGATTTTCAATGTTTACAAGATGTCCAGGCAATATATAATTGGAGTACTGACAACGAATTATACCTGAAGACTGACAAATGCTTCATTATGAGCTGTATATCCAGACGTTTACCTACCACAAGCAATTACATTTTGGGCAGTGAGGTGTTAACACGAGTAGAAGAGATTAAAGATTTGGGTGTAACTTATGACACAAAACTGAATTTTAATCGTCATATAGATAATATTGTTGCAAAAAGTCAACAAAAATTAGGATTTGTGTTAAGAAATTCATTAAACTTTAATAATCTAAAAACTATAACCAACCCAAGCAGCATTTTTAGTCATCGCTACGTACCAGCAACTACCGGTGAAACTATTAAGTTTTTGCCAGTAGTCACAAGCACGTAATTGCTACGGTTTTGTTACGTGCCTGGAACCAAAATGGGGAACAAGTTTTGAGTAGCAGGTACGTAGCGGCGTAGTAATTGCTACTTTCGTGGAACTTCTTTTCTCTTTGACACATCGTGTCGCGTGATTGCTCTCTCTTGCTCTTGCAACTTAACAAATATTCTATCATTTTCTATACTATATAATGCTGGATCGTGTCTCAAAATGAAGTACCAGTTTATTTGTAATACGTACTTAATACAAAGAGCCATGAAATGTTTGATTATTTTGTCATCCCAGTACACCAAAATTATAAACCATTGCAACTTTTCTGTTAAATATGATGATGATAGATCGAAAAATAACAACACGCGCCTTCTTTAAATATATTTTTTAGTAAAAAAATGTCTTTAATAAAATATGTTAAATATACACGAAATACTATAAAAAAATTATATTTGACTACTTTAGTAAGTAAAATTACTAATTGTACAAGTTTAAAGTAATTAGTTTGGTATGCAGCTTCAACAGTTAAAACTCAAAGAAAACCCAATTCATGTTATATTGATCTCAATACTATTATTACTATAGAATAGCAATTAATTTAGCATTATTCTTATTAAGCTATCGCTATTAATTTCCTTTATTATTATTGTAAGAAAATATAATTATTATCATAAGTATTATTATTAAATTACTATTAATATTGAATGCAACTTTTACGTTAATTAATAATTACATTATGTTATTGTTCTGAAAGAAGGGCAGAGCCCCTGTTGAACAATTAAGTTAAATAAATACCAAAATTATAAACCATCACAACTTTTCTGTTAAATGCGATGATGATAGATCGAAAAATAACAACGCGCTTTCTTTAAATATATTTTTTAATAAAAAATGTCTTGAATAAAATATGACAAAAATAATATTTATTGATAAATTGATAAACATGATAGAAACCATTTTATTTTATTCCTAAGGCACAATTTGGCATCGCTTTGTTATCTTTATTGAGAGCTATAGTAAAACACCTTTTGACAATTGCAGCAAATTGCAAATTGATTAATAGCCTTCACCATTTTACAAGTAAATATGGAATAGTTTTGAAAAAGTTACCATAAAGTAATGTTAACTGTAAAATGTGTGTCTAAAGTTTGTGTCACTTTATAAACAGTAACAGGAACTAAACAAATTCTACTTCTAGTATAAAATACTTTAAAAAATTCTGGGACTTACAAATGACTCTTACTATAAAACGACGTCAACGTTTCCGTAGCCTCTTTCTAGCTCCTAATGTCACTGCAGAATTCCCATTGGAATTTAACCTCAAATTTAAACGTCAATCGTAAACAAACAACCAATATTTTTATACTGATTGCTACTTAATAACAATTATTATTTAATTATGGCTTATTTTAAAGTTGTAGCGACGAAAGAAAATAGGGGAATACATTTCACCCTTGTTTACTACATGATGGTTTACCAGTGATCTCATCCCTATTTTTTTCTATTTTGTATTGTAAACAGTTGATTTCATTTTCACTGATATCACCTAACTGCTGTTTTAATTTTCTATAAAAGGTGGACGTATATCTAAAATTCTTCTTTTTTGTTATTGCATTTGCCTTTGACATTTTTATTAAAAACTTGCAAAACTACTACCACTGCAAAAACACAATTAACCTCCAAATTCCAATCTAACCTACAGGAGATATGCCTCTTTAGAAGTGACTATCACTTCATTGTAATTTTTTAATAGTAACTGGAACTTTCTAGTAATTCTGATGCAAAGTAAGTAGCGAAAATTACTTTCAAGTGATTCTCCTGGGTAGCATAAACGTAAGTTTTACTTTCAATACTATTGTATAGTTCAGTTACTTTAAAGATTAAGCAATGGTTTCAGACCGGTGGCAGGAACTCTCGGTGCTACTTTAAAGTTTTAAAAACTTTAACGTAGCTTCGGGCAAGTTACTGCTACAATCATAATATCACTTGAAGTTGCAACAACATTAAAGTAATTATACTAAGTAGCAATACCGTTCCACATACTTTAAATAGCTACTTAGAAGTAATGGAACTACATAGTTTTAATAAATAGTAGAAGTAACTAATAATTACTAAAATATTCCAAATTGAAGTAATTAAACCTATAAAGTCATAAATTTAGTTGTAGTTACGTAACAGCTACTCAATCAAAGTTCCGATCTCAGTTACCGCTAGAATGAATTGTATCGTCACAAGCCATTATAATTATCATAAGTTTGGTTATAATTTTAGCCGCTTTAACTTGTTCTTTGATTATTATTTTACACTGTTCAATTGAGTATTGTCTCTACGTAACTATTACCTGTAGATCTAATCTAGGAGTTGTAAAATGATACACAATACTGTGTAACAGAAATAGTTGCAATTATTAGTTAATAGAATCGATTTTCAGCTTTACATTTTGCGGGTATCGGAAATTGAGATAGGCAGTGAATCAATTTACATTACTAAACGCCATCATTAAGATTGACCTCAGTATTATTTAAATTGAAATATTCCTTTTTTTTTGTTGAATAGTAGCATTCGGGTCTAATTAGCATCTCACTAGCAAAAGCGATAGGTTTAATATCACCTATTTGTCCTTGACTTATTACTGCTCCTATTTCATACTTCGAAGCATCTACTATAGCGTTAAACATTTTTGAGAAACTAAGATGCTGCAGTATGGGTCCATTAGCAGTACTTTTTTAACATTTAGTATTTTGAATAAAAGTATGGTTATCTTCCATTCTGTTTCGTTTTTTAAGCTTTGAGTAAGATGTTTTACTAATTTTGCATAATTTCAGGTAGACTTTATATAGTTCACTGAATACGTTTAATAAACTTTAATTAATTTTTTTGTAGTGTACAATACAAAACCTTCCGAATTAATTTAAAAAAATTGCCTAGTAACTGTTGATATTATTAATCTTATCCAAACTAAATATAGAGGCTCTAGTAATAGTAGCTACGTACAAGTTTCTTAAGAAATTGTGCACTTTTGCCTGATACATTCTTCTAACGCATCCAGCTAAAGTTAGCTTTAGTAGATAGTGTAGGTGAAAACTTGTCTTAATATCTATGCTGAGCAGTAGACACTCATTGTGGATGATGCCAATTATCTTTAATTAATTCAATCATTATTTGCTGAAAAGTAACTAATATTTTTATGAAGGTGTATAGATCTTTCTGCAATCATCTTACATGACCATTTACATTCATACGGAATCTAAGAAATCTACGAAAACTATAAAAATTTTATTTATATTTTGAAGTAATTGCATGGATTTGCTCTTTACTGAGAGTTTACCTGCAACCCAGCAATATAAAGTAAATAATATTGACGAGAAATGATACGTTTCTGAAATTATTTTTTAATTTGAACGAGCTAATTGTTTTATCTTTCAGCACCCATCAGTTGGTAGTTCTTGGTACTCTTAAGGTAAACATTCTAGATTTTACATTTGAAAATATTGCCTGGCTACAAAGAAAGTAACAAATTCTATTTTTACATCTACACCACCATTACATTGCTGAAAGACAAAATCGTTTCTACCGTCATTTAAAAGGACGCTGTTTGAACATTCTCTTGAGAATTGTCACGAACGGCATTATAGAAAAACTTTATGGTTTAACCTTAGTGTTTGGACAGAAAGAGGGAATACAAACAGAAAACTTTATTTTCTGCTCTGATGGTATAGTATAGAGTTTTGATAATTTCTTTAAATAAAACTATCTGAAGTGATTTTCGATCTCAACAAGAACAAAACTAATCAACTTTTTCTTTGTGCTTATTTGTTACGGATACTTGTGTGCGTGTGTAACATGTGAATTAAAGAAGACAATTCTGTCTCTGAATGCTCGCAGTCTAAGTATACCAGACAGTTACAAAATGCAGGAATTCGAGCAATTTATAGTTCCAAGGCAAATGTGTAACAGGATATTATTCTACTAAAGCAAAATTCCAGACATCCTTGTTCGTGTTTCCTTATTCTAGTGAAAGTCGTGGAAATGCAGACACTATTTCTTGCATTCTTCTAGTTGTACCTACTCAGTTTTCAACCTTCTCTGAAATAAAACGGACAATCCTTATTTGCTTTTAGGGGTCGTTTTACATGGATAGGAAATTAACTAATACGTTATCACATTAATTTATTGTAGCTTATTTGTCGACCTATCCCTAAGTGAATTGTTTGAAATTAACGGAAATTACATACGTGATATGTGAGCACTTTAGTAACTTGTAAAACAAATAAAACAAACAGACTAATGTAAAAAAGTAATGTATTTTAATATGTACTGAGAGAATTCACAATAGCACTGACCAGAATAAAATGTAAATTGCATTTTGTAGGATGCTTCGTTGCAGTAAAATACCTGAAACTGCGTGATCTGTCTGTTACTTATTGCTTTTTTTAGATGTGAAGTTCCTGTTTTGTGCTCGTTATATGATATAGCCCCTATCTACACAGTTTAATTTCATCCTCCGTTCAAATTCTGAGAGACGGGTTTTCATTTAAAACGTAGAAGTTGAAATTTAAACCTTGGTCTTACATTAGGTTAATTTGGCTTTATCATATAGCAAATATACCTTAGAGTCCCACTACCTTCCATCGATGGTATAATTGAGTAAGACTTATTAATTATTTATTGGTTATTTTTAATTAACATACTCGTCTTGTCATCACAACCTAACCCATTGCAATACCTAATATCCAGTGGCGTAACTACCGCAGATTACCCGCAGACCCGCGTCCATCCGAAGGGCGCTGCGTACGTGAAATCTTATTTCGTTCGGAATAGAAATTTTAAAATATTGAAGGTAAAAGAAACATTATATGAAAACAATAAAAGAGAATTATGGATATACATAGCTCAAAAACAATTAGAGGATATTGTGATTAGTGATTATTTATCTGCTTTGACGACGACGCTAACAATAACTAAAGCACTTTCGTCCTGTATGCTTTGTGCTGTACTTGTAAATTGTAATGAAATTTGAAACCTGTTAAAAACTTCAAAATAAATGTGCTGACATCACATCAACGACAACAAATTGGTAGTTTTCAGAGAAATGTATGACTGTTGTTCACTTTAGGTCTGCCACTGGCACCCGCACATGCTGTATACCATTCGATACGTCTCATCGAGCTGAACAACAGTGAAATTTGAGGGGGGAGGGGGCCAGTAGTTTTCGATAAAATCGCCAAAAGACTTTTTTGGAAGGGAAGCCATAACCTTCCATGTTAATTCTTCCACCCTACCTAAAAATGCATGTTTTGATGCGCATGCGACCTAACCTAACATCACCTCACCTCACCTCACCTTACCTAACCTAACTTGATCTAATCTAACCTCACGAAAAACTAAATTAAATCACGTATGAATTAATGAATAACGCAAACTTAAATTAAACCTAACTTAAACCTAGGTTAGGTTAGGTTGGGTTGGGTTAGATTCGGTTAGGTTAGGACACCATTATTCACACACACCAAGTTTTACCAAATTAAAAGAAAATAGTAAAAACAATAGATTTTCACAGTTTAATTGTCCAATTCGCCTGCATTAAAGTCCGAAAAAACTGTAATACTTGGTGTTAAACCTCATTAATCATATAAAACAAACTCCTTAAAGAAATACAATGCAAATAAAAAAGTAATGAATTATTATTAGTTATTGCCTACGTATAATTGTATACTACGAGTATATAAGCTGTGCAAACGTAAATCTCGCAGGGGCGCGCAATCTTACGTAGTTACACCACTGCTAATATCTCCCCCCCTTTCTAACTTTAATAACCTGTAATTTTATGTATACAGAAAAAAATTTTTATTTATAGGTAAATCAGGGCACGTAAACATGGTATGACGATTTCTATTGCCTTCCATGTATGATAATTTCATAGCTACTCGATTAAGTACGGGTATACTTTGATTGCTCTTCAGCATTATATAATCATAATCTATGTAACTACATATTTATTTGTAGTGGCATGTTTTAAATGAATAGTACTTATTCTCAGTACTTTACCATTTTCAGTAATTTCTTAATAAAACCGAGAAGCTTTTAATTTTGTTACTATAATAGCAAATTCTCATTATTTAGGGAAGATATTTTGTTAGAATATGTTTTGTTCATTGAGCTGGCGAAAATTGGATAACTGCACCTGGAAGATTTCTGTAGCTTAAAAGATGTAGATGTAGCTAAAGTTTTAATTCAGAGCATGTTTTGTGAGATTTCTGAAGAATTTTTTTAATTACACTCAATATTATAACATATTTATTTTCCAGGTAAGTATGTCAAATTAAGTAGATAATTCAGTTGTACAATAGGTACATGCAATCGGAAGATAGAGTAACATGCTAATGAACATAAATATAAGTATAGAATTTTCGACAACAAAAATATGCCGCCAACAGTTCTTTTTCTCTTTGTGCTTACTATATTTCTGCATCGTTTAACATTTGTTCTTTACAAAAATATACGCCTAAATACTTGATTGTGTTCAAACAGTATTGAACCTTTTTATAGTTGCACTTAATACTAACCCGTTTGACTTTATTTAAAACAGTTTCAACGATTTTATCATTATTGTTCTTTTATGTTTGTTACTATGTATAAATCGTTAAAATTCACAATTACTCGACTAATTATAAATTTAATAAAATGCTTTAATACTTTTTAAAATAAAACTAATTTCCATTCGTGACACTATTTTATTTTTTGTGGAAGTAAAGTGCAGTATATGCATTTGCATGCCTTAAATATGGTGATATTAGATTAACAAAATGACCAGCACGAGATGGCGTGACATAGGATTTTGTAATGGCCAATTTCTTTGTAATGTTTTTTTATTTAGTTTTTCATAATTTCCAGCCTGTGCAGCAAACTAACCTGCCTAAAAATGCAAATAAATGTTTAAATTAATAAACTTATCTATTTCATCTGGGTTAATGTATTAAATTAAATATATAATACTATTAAAACTCTTTGACATCTGTGTATAACATTTAGCTAACCTCATCCATTAAACAGTTAAAATAATCTTTTCCGTATTTGCATATCACGCTATATATGCACACCTTTATTGGTTCAATATATTGTGCTGTGATTAATCATAATCCCGTGACACGTTAAATTCGATTTTCTCTTTAAATATTTTAACTGAAATAGCTTATATGCCATGAGCACACATTTCAGAGTAGGTAACATAAAATAAAAATATGAGTCAAATTCCATGTGACACTTTTTAATTTTTAAAATTTTTATTTCGTGCATTCCTGAAGTTTAATACGAAAAATTGTATACATATTTTTCTGCTGCAGGTAAAACAAAATCATAAAGGGTATGGGTCGTAATATGGGTCGTAATAAAGCGTATTAACTTCACTATGAGCTACCTTTTCGACGTGGCGTTCCTAACTGATTTCACGCTTGTATGAAAAGAACTCTTCAGTATTTTTACGCTGTTTGTTTTGCAAAAGTTTGTTTTGATTTTATTTTTTAGATAGACAACGAAGGACACAGACATCTACATTTATTTACAGCAACTTTTTTAAAATATCGTTAAAGTAAATAGCTCTATTATTTTCTCCGTTTTAACTCATGAAATCTCATTCAAAGATCACAGCATAATGCTTGTTACTGTCTAAAGATAAATCTATGGAAAAAGGGTATTTGAATACAAAATAAGTATTTAATAAAAACTCTCACGACTAGAACGTTCCCATATAACCAACCACTTTCGATGCGAACCTTTTATCTTGCAGAAATCCTTCAAGACAAAATGAAACCTTTAATCCTTGAAACACGAGAAGATTTCTAAGTAAGTAATATTAATGTGTTGTGTAAGTTGCGCCTTTTGGAATATCTTATGCAGTTTGTAATGCTATAAAAATATATTAAAAGTTGCTCGATGTTGTAATCTAATAAACCTTTTCCAATTTATAACACTACGAGAGAAATGTAAATGAATAGCTGTAGCTCTTAGTAGCTTTATAAATTGTGTCCTGCTTCTTGAGAGGAAATGACAAAACTGTCTTGTAACTTAAAGCTATGAAACATAAAACATGATTTTGGAATAAATGTGCAAATGCAGTAAGCGTACCTATACCTCATAAAGGACTTTTGTTTGCCTCTAGAACAATTATTCAAAAAGTTTTAAATGGACTAATATTCCAATTTTAAATTGTTCTAATCTCTATTCAATAGTTAAAATTAAAGGTATAAATTAAAAATTAAATGTTTACCTGGCATTGTAATTTATGTTAACATAACTTCCAAAGGTTGTTGGACTTAAACTTCAAAAGAGTTAAAGTTAATTAGTTGATTGTCAATCTAATCTTCTTAATTGATATATTTTCATAGTTCTCTAGAATTATAGTTGAAACAAATAACCTCGAGAGAACACGAATTGTTAAATCATTAAAAAGTTTTTGTAAAATCAGAACAATTAAAACTTTTAAACCTAAATTAAAACTTAATTAGAATTTATTTTTTTATTTAAAATTTAAATCTTGCAATAAAATCAAACATTAGCTGTAAATAGTATTTACTTTATACGTAGAAATTTAGGTTTGTAGGTAATTGCTTAGGTAACTTTTTTAATTTAAATATGCTACAAAAGTGTTAATTGCTTAAACTTAAATTTAATAAATAAAAGATAGATAGTGTTGAAAATACCTAACTTTCATTCTATTGTATAATAATAAAATAACTGCACAACAAATGTATAGAAAATAGTTAATATGTGTATGATAATTCTCAGAAGTTAATGCCTGACAATTCTCAGGACACTGAAAACTAACTATTTAGAACTTTGTTCAGGTCCAAGATCGAAGGGCTCATAAATATATTTGCTTTGGGGAGTTACTACCCAAGCAGCATTTTTAGTCATTGCTACGTACCAGCAACTATCAATGGAACTATGAAGTTTCTGCCACTAGTCACAAACACGTAATTGCTACGGTTTTATTACGTCCCTGGAACTAAAATGGGGAACAATTTTTAGGTAGCAGATACGTTGTAGTAACCTCTCTGGAACTAGTCCAGTAACGTAGCGGGAACGTGGCGGCGTAGTAATTGCTACTTTCGTGGAACTTCTTTTCTCTTTGACACATCGTCTCTCGTGGTTGCTCTCTCTCTTGCTCTTGCAACTTAATAAATATAACGCGTCTTCTTTAAATATTTTTTTAATACAAAATGTCTTTAATAAAATACGACAAAAATATTTATAAGTTTATACACATGATAGAAACCTTTTTTATATTATTTCTAAGGCACAATTTGGCACCAATTTGTTATTTTTATTGAGGGTTATATAGTAAAACATCTATTAACAAATTGATTAATGGCCTCTACAATTTTACAAGTAAATATGGCGATGGAGTAGTTTACGAGAAATTACTTTAAAGTGATTCTTCTAGGTAGAAAAAACGTAAGTTTTACTTTCAATACTATTGTAAGGTTCCATGACTTTAAAGGGTTAAACAATGGTTATAGACTGGTGGCAGGAACTTTCAGTACGACTTTAATGTAATTATATACTAACAATGGCACCTTACATCTGGCGTGTTGCTGATTTCCAAAATTCTTTTTTTAAATAAAAGTAATGTAACGAATAGAAAACCCTATACGCCGTTAACGAACATTCTAGATTCTGGCGGCAAGATGTATGATTCATCAACACTTGCATGTATGATTCACTGGCGTGAGTCATCGATGGCTGCACAAACCAATACACCAACTAGTCTAATCGAGTACGTTCTAGAACATTTATATGGGGATATAAATTAACGTTCGCGCACAGAAGAGAGTTCAGTTAGTATTCAACCGGTGAATTGAAATGTGCTTTGTGTAATTAGTTAATAGTCGAATATTGGTGAATAAATAATTGTTATAAATGAATGTTGTTTTAAAAATAAATAGCCTACTTTAAGTTTGTAAATGTCTAGCATTTAAGTTCGTTAAACAGTTTATAATTTTAGTGTTAAATAATTAGTTCAGATTAAATTGGTGTATGTAAATAATATTTCTCTTGCTAATAGACGATTATACAGGACTTTTGTTATTATTTTAAAAAGAATGTTACAGTAAATCAAAAGCAGAAGAATAAGGAAATACGTGCTTCTGCATTCAATCTAACGCGGCTTATTTAAAAAAATAACAAATTAACACAAGCAAGACGCAACGTATCTATGTGGAATTACTCGCAACAGACAGGGTAGCCGCGTGGTTAACGTAGTAACTTTATATACGGTCGGCCTAACGTTCGATTCCCACTAGCTCCATTAGTTTTTTTAGTAAAAATGCATCCCTGTTTACATATGAGCTGTTCTTAGACTTAAATAATTCAATAAAAATTATTACGATTATAAGTCGTGTATTGCCTAGATCCCTAGATCCTAAATCGTAATTGTAACTCTCTCAAATTATTTTGCAGAAAATTGGAACAAGAACCTACGGATAATATATAGTTAAGAGTTACCATAAATTTAATAAAATAATTTATTTATATATATTCGAATAATTGAAATAAGGTTTAGTATTTATTTCTTTTTAAATTATTAAAAAAAATAATCAAAAACTCTAAACCTGCGAACTTACAATTTGAAAGCGACACATCAACTGGAAGGTCTCCTTGTAAGTGGCAATACCGCTCCGCATAATTTAAAGGTTACTCAGAAGTAATGAAACTACATAGTTCCAATAAATAGTAGAAACAACTACATAATTACTAAAATAATCCGAACTGAAGTAATTCAAGTATGAAGAATAAAGTCATAAATTTAGTTGTAGTTACGTAACAACTGCTCAAAGTTCCGATCTCAGTTACTGCTACTTTAGCTGATATCCGTTTTCAAGTTTGTGGCAATCAAAATGGCAATCAATTTTAAATTGTAGTTAATTTAGAAATTAAAGAAAAATCTTTTTGTGATCTTGTAGGTTGTCTGGTTGCTCATATGGGTTTGGTTTCCACTTTACAGTGGAAACATCTAGACGTTTCTTTGAATTCACAAACTATTTTTCTAACATTTATTTCTGATCTGATTTTTATTAATAATTTTATTAATTTAGTTGAAGTTTAACACTTCTTCTTTTCTGTTGACAACTTTCAGCTTGAATTTTTATCGGACGATGCTTAATCATGGTAATGTCTTGTAATTTTAAATTTAATTGACCTTTGAAGTTTGTTTTTACAAAGTTTAATTTTTTTATACAAATTCTCAGTGATTTAAGTGTCCGCCTCTATTTATGTGTCTTAATTAACCAGACAGTCTTTTGGGCTTGTCTCTTTCAACCGGAAGCAGCATAATTTGCTAAAATATCAAGTCAGTTTCTTTGATGATATAAAATCATTTTTATGCTTCTGTTAAATTAAATTACTGCCATTTCCTTAATATCCAACTATACTATCCTATAACAAAAGCCTAATTTATTAAGACGCCTGTTGTTAAGCATACTCAGTTTGTAGCTTTTAAGTTTTCGTCAAACTATAGATTGTCAAATCAAGATAGATACTCAAATTATTGTAGAGAAGTATAACCTACTTCGCATTCAACTCATAATTAATGTGATACGATTAAAAAGCGGTCGAGTAACTTAACGTTCTTTTCTTGAAGTTCAAGTTCAACAAACTCAAGAAATGTTTACTCAAAGAAATAAATTTAATATCAGTTTACGCACCTATTTATCAAAAATAATATAAAACGCCACCTTATTCTTTCATTTTAACCTGAATCACTTCTTAATTGCCCTTTTAAAAGTCTAGTAAAGTTAGAAATTTAACTTAAAACTAATCTTATAGTAACAAATTACTAATGTGTAATTGAATATAATTTTTATTTTAGCAGTACATTTAGAATAACAAACGCTTAATTTGTATATAATCTAGAGCGCTTATAATTTATTATTTTAATAATAATGTATTAATGTTAGTTTCAACTTATTGTTAATTAAACAATTATAGTTTAACAATTTAGCATTAACCTGTTGAATTATTCATTTAATCAATAGTCTGGTTTGAACTAATTATTTTATATCAAAATAAACATTTATTGAACGACTTTGAATGAACATATCTTAATAAATTGCATCTCTATACTTCTGAATAAATTCTTTATTTTAATTATTTTTACGCTCGACTTTATTTTTTGCCTTGTGTATAAGTATATTGAAGCGGAAGCATATTGCCCTTCTATTGTCGAGCTTTAGAGGGTATTTTACCTCACTTAGGGCCGGTATTATAAAACTTTTTACTTCCTAGATAAAAACTTCCTAGATAATTTACTTTGAGAGTAAATTCATTTGTTCTGTCAATTTCATATGCAAATTGACAGAATAAATTAATTGTAAGAGGTGGCGGTAGTTGTTTGAAAATATCACTGTATTGGAAAGTACGCAGTCTATAAAGCATATGTTTCAAGTTTGAAAGCGCCACGTTGTTCAGTATTTGTTTGGCAGCCATCAATAGTGAACGTTGTCAGTGAATTTGTGAAAATGGAGAAAATTGGTCATCGTTATGTGATACAATAATTTTATTTGAAAGGCCTCAGCCCAACCAATATAAAAGCTGAACTGGATTCTACTCTGGGTGAGTCTGCTCCTTCGTTTACAACAGTTAAATTTTGGGTAGCTGAGTTTAAACGAGACCGTACGAGCTGCCAAGACGAGCATCGCAGTGGTCGACCAAATGAGGTGACGACTCCAGA
The DNA here is from genome assembly GCA_929113105.1 of Agrypnus murinus. Taxonomy (NCBI): domain Eukaryota; kingdom Metazoa; phylum Arthropoda; class Insecta; order Coleoptera; family Elateridae; genus Agrypnus; species Agrypnus murinus. The sequence goes on from OV816030.1 coordinate 123,360,573, forward strand.
AATGGTGAAGAAAATCCACAAAGCGGTACTTGATGATCGTCGACTGAAAGTGCGCGAGTTAGCAGACATTACGAACATTTCAAAAAGTGCGGTACATCGCATATTATCTGAAAATTTGGACATGAGAAAGCTGTGTGCAAGATGGGTGCCGCGTTTGCTCACACTCGAGCAAAAACAGTGTCGTGAAAATGTTTCAATTGAGCATTTAGCGAAGTTTTACAGCAACAAAGCAGAATTTTTGCGCCGTTTCGTAACAATGGATGAAACATGGGTCCATCATTTCACACCCGAGACAAAAGAACAATCGAAACAATGGACTCGAAAGGGAGAACCGGCTCCAAAGAAGGCGAAGACCGTTTCATCTGTAGGCAAGGCTATGGCGTCGGTTTTTTGGGATGCGCGTGGAATAATTTTTATTGACTATCTCGAAAAAGGAAAAACTATCAACGGCCAGTATTATGCAAACTTATTGCAACGTTTGAGCGAAGAAATCAAGCAAAAACGGCCGCATTTGGCTAAAAAGAAGGTGTTGTTTCATCACGACAACGCGCCAGCTCACAAATCCGTTATTGCAATGGCCAAAATTAATCAATTAAAGTTTGAATTGCTACCTCATGCACCATATTCGCCAGATTTAGCCCCCTCGGATTATTTTCTGTTCCCAAACTTGAAAAAATAGCTCAGTGGTCAACGATTTTCCAACGATGAAGAAGTGATGTCAGCAGTTAATGCTTATTTTGAGGAGCAAGACAGTTCTTATTATAAAAAGGGTATCGAACTTTTTGAACACCGCTGGGAAAAGTGTATAGAGCTGAAAGGAGATTACGTTGAAAAATAAATAAATCTTTTTCCAAAATTTTTGTGTTTTTTTGTTGGGTCGGGTACTTCTGGGATCACCCTCGTATATACCGAACTTTTTAATATTTTTAAAACTATTTCACTATCTAACGATTTTGGTAAATTAAATGTTTTCCGAAATGTAACATAGTCTTTTACTAACGTCCCCCTTGCATCAAATAACAAACCTTTCACTTTAATATCCTTTACCCGAAATTTATATTTATAATAATTAATTGTTGGTTCATATATACCACGCTTTTCTGCATCTACTTGACAGGGTTGATCCTCGTTATTCTCAAATCGTATAGTAGGGTCGATAATAAAGGCCTTTCCAGTGGATCTATCGATGGCTATTATATCAATTCGCCGAATGCTATCCTTTTCAGATACGCCAACTATTCCTTCGTGTACCTCGAGTCCTTTTGCAGAAAGAGCAGAAGCCAACATTAATCTCACGTCATTATGACGTTTAATTCGTAAAGCTTCACCGTAGCCGCATGACCCCAACACATGAGCAAGAGTTTCGTACTCGTTACAATAATGTCTGCAACGGTTTGTGTTAAGGCTGCGACCAGGTATTGCTCTGACGGCTGTGACATTACACTGCATTTTTAAACAATCTCTCCGTTCGGATGTAGTGAAACCATTATTTCGATATATCCACTGGTTTGCTGATTTGACTTGACCGTAGATGATCACCCCACGCCCCTTTTGTGGAAGATTTTGCCAATCAACAAATGCTTTTTCACGTAAAATGTTTCGTAAATTGTTGCTTTGAATTTTAGGTGTATGTATCTGCGCCAAATCGTTTTGTGTTATATTCAATTTCTGTAAACATGTATTTTTTTGCAACTTATAATCCTGACTAATAAGCTGACAATTTGATTTTTCCAATAAAAGATATTTGTTGTAAATCTGTAAATATGCTTCCCACGTAGATCTAAATAACTGGAGCCCTTTTACTGATTTTGCCGAATAAAGAAAATTGTTTGGAGTGTCTGATGGTAATTGAAGAATTTCTTTCACACTACTCCTAATAATCTTATCAATGTCTTCCAAAAATCCTTGTGATATTTTTTCTACTGATGCCATTTGAAATGAATAAATCAGTGAAGGTGATATGTATTGGCTCAAAATGTTAATCTTTTGATTACAATTTAACAAATTAGACCTTGTCAGTGTTTCTAATCTGATAGAGAAGTTCTTTAGATATCTTTTTGATGAATTATCAAAGTATCTGTGAATGTACAACCCAGGTATTTAATTTTTTCGTCCATGGCAATAGTACTGATGCAATCATTGAACAACGTGTACAATTTAAAAGGCTTTAGTACCCCGTTTTCTAAAATAATGGCTGAAGACTTAGAAGGATTTATCCGTAAATCTATCTCTGAAAAGCTATCTTCTACCATGTGTAGCAAGTTTATTGTAGATGCTTCGTTTCTGCCAATCAATGCTGTATCATCAGCAAATCCAAGGATAGTCAAAGGTTCTTGATCTTTTATCAGCACTGTAAAAAATGAGGTAAAATTACCTTGGGAAAGAGGTAACTTTTCGCTATTATTTGCGGTATTTTTACCCTAAAATTAATTTTACCTATACATTTAGTAGTTTTACTATTTGTGGTAAAATGCCCTGTAATTATGTAAAATTATACAAATATAAGTAATTCTACTACATTGAACTGGTTAAAATCACTATCCATAATATAAATTTACATAACTCAGACAATTTTTTCCTTACAAATGTATAATTGCTCAATAACTTAATTCATTTTTAGTGTAATATTAAAGATAAGATGAACTTGAACAAGAATAGTGTAATTTTACCCTTAATATGTTTTTAACCGTTGAGATGCTATTTCGCTGATCGCACTTGTTTGTGACCTTCGTTTCGTGAAAGAATTCAGGAATCCATTATGAACAGTCCAAATAGGCTTTTTGGGGAATGGTCGGAATGGTGTGTACCATTCTTTTATGATTTCGGCGAGGCGTACTCTATCGATACCGAACGAAGTGTTCATTGCTCATTAATATTTTGTTTTTCGTTGTAGTGTAGTGCGGATTTATTAAAGGCAAATATTTACACGTATGACCGAAGATGGGAAGAATTTTATTTTATAGTAGAAGTTAAAAAATAATAATCGGTAAGTACCTATATGTTAAAATTACAAATTTAAAATAATAATAATATTTATATAAATATATAATATAATAAAAAATATAATATAACAATAAAATAAAAATATTTAATTTAATGTTTTTCTAGGATGAATCAAAAATTGAAGAATTCGAAATAAACTAGCATAACTGTAATTGAGAAAGGTACTCGTGTATAATTGTTTATATAATTTATAATTTTTTAATTTTCTAGGTGGAATCGAAACTTTATCTGAATGTCTTTGAGAGACCAAATATTTCCGAAAGCCCCTGAAAAGAAGTTCTGTTAATGTCTTATATTTTATATAAGTACATACGTTCAATAAAAATTACTTTGATTTTATTTTGTTTCATACAATTCCCAGAGGAACGATTGAATTTGCAAGTACTTTCGCAAGTCATCGTTACATTCAAGAAGTATTTTCACATTTGTATTTTAACCCTGAAAAGTACTATTGCCATGAAATATTAACTTTGTCATGTAACTTTACACAGGTGTTTTAATGTTAAAATGTAAAATTACATTGAGATTGTAATTTTAATCTGTAAATTTACTTAAAAAGGAAACATTACAATGCAAACTTAACCTAATGTTGAAATTTTTCACTTCCTATGAAAATTACACTTTGAAGTAAATTTACCCCAAAAAATGGAGGTAACATAGTTGCCTCCATTTTTTAGGGTATAATTCACCGGTAATTTTTTAGAGTGAGCTTAAAGCCAAATTCACATGCTACAGTAGGCTCTGAAACCATGTCAAATATATGATTAATACGCATATTAAATAAAATTGACGACAATGGAGCGCCTTGTAATAATCCTTTATTAATATAAATATGCTTTGATTTTTTATTTCCAAGATCAATGTAAGTTACGTTATTACTCTGTAAATTAAAAATAAGATTTTGTTATTTTGTTGGAAGTTCTGAATGTAGAAGGGTGTTTTTTAAATGTTCATGTCCTACGGAATCATATGCCTTTTCTAAATCTAAAAATATTAATCCTGCATTGCATTTTTCTGATTTAGCCAATCTTAAAACGATTTCTACAATTGCTGTATTTATGTGGCAACCCGGTGTATGCATGAAGCCACGTTGATTTTCGTTAATTACTATGTAACGCCTGACATGTTTTTCTAAAGCTTTTTCTATGATTCGACGAAGTAGAGAGCAAATGGATATTGGTCTCCAATTATTGATATTATTTGAGTCTCCTTTTTTGTGTATGAGAACAGTTCTAGCAATTTTAAAAGATTTTGGGACAAAATTGTTTTCCAACATTATGGTTCCAATCTTACTAATAATTGAAGGTATTTTTGAGTTACTTTTGATTGTGCGCATTATAATTCAGTCAGGACCAGGTGATGTGTCAATAGCAATGGTTCTAAGTGCTTTGTTGACTTCATCATCTTCTAACAAAAATTTGTAGTTTTCGTTTATAGATTGTTTTTCAAAATCAGTAAGTTCAGTTGAATAACATGTTCTTATTTTATTATTCTTGATTTCGAAAACCTCTTGAAAGTGTTGATAAGCTTGGTTGATATCAATCTTAGATGGTGTAGGCTTGTCTGACTGAAAAACTCTTCTAGCGGCCTTTCTTCGTTGATTGTAGTAATAATATTGTGTCAACTGATAATCATACTCCGCTTTCCTGTTCTCCACCTGTCTTTTTGATTTTCTTTGGGGGATTACTTACTTTATAACTTTCATTTATTCTATGAAATCCTTTCTTTTTACGTGCCTCATAATATTTCCTAGCTGGGTGCTTGGGTCCGGGAAGTATATCTAGAGAATTTGCTAAATCCTTACTGAAATTTTCTAATGATCTTATAATCCCCGCCCAAACTATCATACACTTTACATACACGAAACTTTTACAATCAATCCCGTTATAATCAGTTTACTTCGATCGAATTTCAGACTGAATCTCCATAATTCATAATTTGTATTGATTGTTTAGTTGCACAAGAGGGAAATGAGGTAACACAAAAGACATTATTTTATTTTTGTAATGTTTAATTTCTATTTATAGAATGACCTTTGCTACATCAGTTTGATTTAAGTAATTAATAACTACAGTAAAGTTAACGGTAAAAACAATTTTATGTTAAATGTTGCAGTAATCTTAGTTTAGTTTAGGATTTTATTCCTTTGGCACTACTGTTTTTGAATAAAAAGTATTGTAGATACGCGAGTGTGTATAGATCGATTGATGTTCTTATTACTCTTGTATTTATTAAAGATAAATAACAGGTTAGATAGGATATTGGATGTGGTGTTTTGTTAATTCCATTCGAAAAATATCTATTTTTAAAGTCATAAATATATTACTATAAAAACAATACAATGAATTGAATATTCTGTAAATTTGAAAAATAGTCGTATTGAATAAGTCATTAAAACCTGTGTGATATGCTTCTATATTAATAATTAAAAACTACTCTGTAATGGAGTAATTATTTTTAGAAGAATCTTGACTAAGAATACCATTGCACTGCCTAAAGGCTTTAGTAACTCTACAACTTGGTTTATCTTGTTTAAGTTGTAGTAAGTCAATATTGACATTTTTGATTTGAAAGGACTATACGTAGGTTTCGAAGTCATCCTAGTTGTTTCTCTTTATAAACTTTTATTTTAAATAATAAATGCATACATCTTAAATTCGGATTTTCTTCTCCCGTTAATTAAATATGATAGCAAAAAACTCGTTCTTAAATTAAACGAAATGAATATTTATAGAAGGAATTTTTCGTTTTTAATTTATTCTTGCAATTACTTGGTTAATAGGAAAGGTAGACTTAAATTTTTTCAATTTTCTTAATTATTCAAATATGCATTATAGCTATTAATATGAAAGTGGATTTAGAAATTAAGTCTATTAAAACCTGCCCTGACGTAACGTTAATAATAAAAGCTTTTCCATGTCTTACATTATATTTCTTTTAAATTATATGAAAGCTATAGCGGTAAAATACTATCTGTCATCCTCCCTTTTTGCAACATAAACTTGTTATCTTATGTCCTGTTGCATCTTCTTCCTTCCTGGCACAACCTAATTTGATGTTATTGACTTTTGTTCGTCTATTACCATTCTCTGATTGCATTTACTCCGAGTGAAATGTGAAATGTCAATTTCGAACACGCAGCCACTGTATTATAAGACAATCCGGAAATCTGTTCTCGATAGGTCTTATTTACTTCATTTTTCTTTTTTAATCTGTAGTATTACAAATATTCACATAAAATTGCTTTCAAAATATAAGTTATAATAGGTTATATAAAGTGAAGTTAAAATATTAATATACTAATAGGTCAAAAATTATAATCGAGTTGAACTGAAACCCATAACGGAACGAATAGAATTAGCTGAAGGGTCTTAAGTTATCGATTTTTAGAAGTCAATTATGCATCCGTTAAATTTTCACTGCCCCTGAAAGGTAATTTCTTAGTATTTTGTATAAAACACAAATTTATCGCCCACCTTTAGCAGATGCATTAGACATAATAAACTTTAATAAAACTCTTTTACCAATTTATACTTTATATTTTTAAGCCTTATGTGGCAAGGCCGTGCCCAGGCGGGGTTAGGGGGGTTGAAACCCCCCCGAAATCTGTAAAATATATGTGGAATAAGGTGAAAATCAGCTAGTTTTAGGTACATCCCATACACTAATTCACATTTTTCAATTTTGTTTAAACACCCTTAGTTTTTCTAAATATAAACTATTCATAGTAGCCCTGGACTGAAATGTACTAAATAATAAAATATATACAGCTGTATTTTATATAAAAAACAAGTTACAACAAACATTAACTTAATTTACCAACTTTAGTAAAACAGGTCAAGGGAAATTGGATTTTGTATTGTGAATGACATATAACGAAGTTTAGATATTCTACTGTGATGCATATACAGTGAAGACTCGTTGATCCGAATCTACGTTAATCCGAATATCACTATAATTTGGACCAGTAAGTTATTTACATTGGTTTCATTGTAATCTGGATTTAAGGTTTTGATAATTCGAACTTTAGAATTAATTGTTTTTATTCATCAAGTTTTGTTTATAGTAACTAATGCAATGGGTATTCAGATGTGTAGTTTGATACAAAACTACCGTTGTAGATAAGATAAATAAGATTTTATTTTATTTATGTTTACGTTATATTTATGTCTGACAAATTCCTATTATAAAAAGTCACGTATTTTTTAAAAGTGGTTACATTGCAACTTCACAGTTCATATTAGTTACAAAGGTTTAAGTTAAAAAAGAATTGATACTTCTTTTACGACTTTATGTATCTCCGGCATACATAAAAAGATTTCTTGCTAAATTTAAAAATTGTTAAACGTAAAAATACCGCATTGTAACTTTAAATGTGATTCGCACGCAGTGAAGCAAGCCATTTAAGGAACAGTTGCAAAGCGGCGGCTTTGCACTGGGTGGTAGAAAATTTGAAGCAATTGTGATGCCGGAAGATTTAAAAGAAAAATCATATCTAACGTATTAGGTTCAAAAAACACGAAACCAGCAAAAATCACCGCTTTTTTAAAGACATATTGATGGGGAATGTTATTTTTTGTGTTTTAAAAACAGTTTTTGCATAAATATTTTTGTAGTTTTATTTATTTTTGAATAAATGTTTTTGCAGAATGATTTAATTGCATTTATTTACAAATAGAACATAGTAAACTCTACAGACGCGGTAATCCGGAAATCGCGACGATTCTGATTGCCCTTGTTTTAATCAGTCCGAATTAGCGATACTTCACTGTAGTTTATATGATGTGTAATAAAATTTGGTAAAACGTATTACATTGCATTATTTACTTTAGAACCCCCCCCCCCCCCCCCGAGATTTTTCTCTGGGTACGGCCTTGTTATGTGGAATATACAGAAAAGCCTATAGCAACTGGTTTGACTTTCTAACATTCATCAAGCTTTTTCATTGAAACGCTGCGGCTATAGCTAGAGAAAACGCGACAATAGAACTAAAGGTGATTGACTATGGAGATCGCTCGTTGAGGTCAGATTTGAATTTTGGCTACTCTCAGTCTCAAATCAAGGGACATGGGAGTATATGTAATTGTTCCTAGACAGACGGTGGGTCATAAGTTTAGAAGTGACATGAATTCCAAGTTTGTTTAACATGGCCCACCGGAATTAACCTTAATGACCACGGTCCTCTATGGGATCTACGAATTGAGATACGTTCAATTAGTGCGTTACTTACTTGTGTGAGTGCTACCAGTTTACTCTGGTGGGAGCGAGGTTACCTGTCCACCGTCTACTAACTGTCTAAGATAGTGACGGGTCTATCTACGTGTGTCTCCGAGGAAGTCCCATCACCCCTAGTCCATCACGTAGACGAGTTACTGGCCGGACGAGTCCAATCTGAAGTGTGGCTGGGATATCGCAATACCCCAGGCACCCGCATATGCTTAGCATATGCTCCCAGTTACTTACTGGTTGGAGCGAGGTTGCCTATTCACCCTCTGCCAGCTCTCCAGGTTAGTGCCGGAGCGATTAACTTAATACGTGCTCACCCGCCGGTACCCTTCCGTCCTCTTTCATACGGGGTCAAGTACCTCGTCCAGCATTAGGATTATTCCCTAACCTAGGTTAGCTACATGGGAATCCTCCAGAAGGTTCTTTCACCAAGCCTTACTTGGGGCCATTGCCCGATCGAATCCAACCTCAGATGTGGCGGGACTTGGTTTTTAAGCGGTTTTACCACCCCGATCTCGCAATTATAGGCCTGGTGTGCCCTTGACAGAGCTTCGTTTAGAGGCTACTTTATAGGGCCCATCAAAGTAGCATCCCGGTGTGTACTCGTTAGGGTGAAGTTGTCTTAGAACGTGAGAGGATATGTATCTTCGCATCGACGCTCTTTAAGCGTAGGTCTCTAGACGATTTCTGGGAATCCGATGACTGGAACTGCACAGTCAAAGCCGGATCCCCGTACTGTCATCTCCTAAACGCTATCTGGTGGATTGCAGTTTCTCATAGGTCAGCGAACTTACTCCATGACGGAGATAAACTTGACTAGATTCTCCTCCATTCGTCTAGGTCAGACAGCAAGCTACTTAGCTCTATAAAAGACCCTGACGTAAGGTAAGAATATAACCACCCACACCGGACCGTCTTGTTAGCTTGGAGCTCTACGAGCTCCTCTGTTCTAAGGGTCAACGCCGTGTGGTCTGCCCACATTCTAGTCTCGGATCTTAGTGCTTCCCGACACCTCTAACGACTGCCCACCCTTCGTCTTCGGGCTAGTCTCGGATACTAGTGGAGTCCGACACCTCGAGCGATTTCTTGTCTGTTCACGCTAAGAATAAAGGTGACAACAAGAATAAGTGTAACTGACCATGAAGACCTCCAGGTAGAGGTCAGATTTTACCATTTGTAGATTTTATTTTTGGCCACTCTCCCATCCCATGCGAAAGGGGTTATGAGTCAAACCTGCAGTTTTAAAAAGTGACAACAGGAATATACGAGTATGTTATCGATTCTGGAAACTATTGGGTTGGCCGGCGCCGGCGCCCGGACCACGCGTCGCCAGCCCTTAAAACTGGTCCGAGCTCTCCTATCCCAGATTTGTCTGGGTAACGGTTATTTAGTAAAAAAGGCTTCTAGGTCTACTGCCTAGGCCTTCCAGGATCAAATGTGTGCGAGAGAAACACGAGAAGTGTTCTCGACGTTTACTGATAAACGTTGCAGAGGAAACTCTGCTAACATAAGTACAGGTGTGGGTGGATTTGATTCTTACCTGGGATAACGTCATCTATAGTCACTGTTAGGAACCCGCTGCTTGACTGAATCCTAAGGAGGAGAATTAAAGTGAGGTTTATCCCAAATCCAGAAGGGTAAATCTGGACAAGTGGGAAACTGCATGCCACCAGGTGCAGGACCCAGGATACCATTCGGCTCATTCTATGACTTGTGACTAATCCTGGTCCTATGATCCGAAGAGGTTCTAGAACCTGTACTTTAAAGAGAATGATACGAGAAGGGTACATAGTTTCTCACTCCCAAGACAACTTCACCCGTAAGGGTACACTCCGGGGGTCTATAACGTGTAGACTTGAAAACGAAGCGCTGTCGAGGGCACACCAAGCCTAAAATCTGGTAGTCGGGGTGACAAAACCATTAAAACCAAGTCCAGCCACAACTGAGGTTGGATTCGATCGGGTGGTGGTCCCCAACTCTGGGAGTTGGGGGAAAGTCCGAAGCTGAACGAGGTACCATCTCATACGAGAGGGTGCCGACGGGTGAGCACGTTTATCGCTCCGGTACTAACCTGGAGAGCTATTAGAGGATGGATAGTGACCTCGCTCCCACCAGTGAGTTACTGGTAGCTTGCCTTAGGCAACGCGCGCTAATTGAGAGTAAATCAATTCATGTCTAACAAACGGGAAGGAACACCCGAACGTTGATACAAAGCCAAATCAAAATTACTAAAGTGTCAAATACGGCCTATTACAAAATTTATAAGGCGATAGGTTATAAGTTACTGTTAGAGTGAACTCATGCGTTTGAAAAGTTGCTTGGATGGTTTTCCTGCATCTTAGTAGGGCGATGAAATTCATTCGATAGAACAGTTAGTCATACATACTCTGGAAACTTCCCTATTGGAATTAGGTATGGCCCCCGGTCATTCAGTCTTTGACAGGGAAAAAGATCGCCCAAAAGTAATATTTTTGAGATAATTTAAGAGATAAGAGATAATAATAAGAGATTTAAAAAAAAGACAACGAGAATATATGGACGGACTCTGGAGATCACCCAGTTGAGATCAGATTTGACTGCGACCATTCTTGTCTACTACGAAGGGTCGTGTGACAAAAATGAGGCATATGTACTAGCTACAGGACACTTCGTTGAAATCAGATTTGATTTTCGGCCACTCTACGATTATCTACGAAAGATATTGTCCATATCTAGATATAAGATAGTGCCATTATCTACAAAGAGAGTCCTAGATCAAATGTGACACTTTTGAGCATGTAGGACATGTCAGGTAATGTCAGGTGTTCTTAAGAATATCCTTGAAGTCTGTTTTGGCCAATTAACAATTGACAGTAAACCAACGCCAGATACTGACTGATTACAAATATTTTTAGTTCGTAAACTTTCTTTCCAGTATCTTGCAGTTTATTTATATGAGATTTCTCGTATCTGTGAATGTCTAACTGTATCACCTATTTAATTGGTTGATGTTGATCTAAGATCGCTTCCTAACAGATATGTGGCGTTATAAATTTCCTCTTTTGTTGCTTCAGTTTTCCGACAAACTTAATCGAGTGAATTTATGTACTGCTTAGTTTTAAATCCGATTGACTAGTTTATTTATTTATTTACAAAGCACTTGTTAGACTTTTTACTGATTCCATTCGGTAGACTGCACACCCATCTTAATATAAAATAAGAGCGAGCAGTGGGCAGTGCAGTGATAAATGTGCATCCACTAAAATACATTATTTTTCAAAACATTTTTATTAATTAGTATAATTTTGTCAAGCCTTTTGACATAAACACCGATACACCAGTTGTTCTTGTCTAACATTAGCGCTTTAAGTATTTTGAAATAATATCGAAACTGACAATTTAACTTAGACAAAATTAAATCTACAACTACTTCTATACCTAAACCATAAATGCAAGAAATGAGTCATCACAAATCACCTGGGCAACCATGGGAGGCTCCCAAAACTTTAGTGCATTCTATCTCTCTCTTTCTCTATTGTTTACTTTTTTCTTTTCATATATTCGTTACACAATAGAGAGAGATGGAATGCAATAATGCTTTGAAAGCAACCCGCTGTAACCCAGGTGATTTGTGATGACTCATTTCTTGTATTTATGGTTTAGGTACAATATCTATTAGTGTGGAGAAAGTTTAATCATTATTCTGTGCTTCGCTGTCTATTGGTATTAGGTTATGGATCATAAAACTTAGAACGACGTATTGAGTCATATCTGTATATAATTATTTACTATTTAATTGGTGTCAAATCTTACTTTCTTTTAAAATTAAACCAAAAGTAAATAACGTAATGCAACTTTTATTTTAACTGTATATCTAAATTTTCGGAAATGTCCTAAACTGCACTTAGGTCTATCGCATAAGATCTGGTAAGCACGATTTATTATTTTATTGCTTCTGAACATATAAATTTATATGTTATATTTATATCAATGTATCGTTAACAATTTTATATTTACTATTTCGATTATTTACATACCTTCTTAACCTACTGCCTAAATTATGTTCGATTAAATAGTTTGACATTCTTTATTTAATTATACCTTAGGGTTTTCTTTACCTGTTCTTTATGCTTGGGGTCTGCTTTTCTCATTTCTATTCTAGGCTGACTGTATATTTTAACAGCAGTAGTTTTGCTTCTGAATATCATAACTATTTTTCTAATAACTGGCATTAACTCCCGTTGAAGAATCAACGATTCGTCTCTGGTCGCATCAGCTATCAATGCAGTAATAAAGAATCTATTTATAAAAGTTGAGTTGATAACGCCGCCGATAACACTGGCCAACAAAAAAAAATTTTTTTCTGCTGCCTTTGTTCTGACACTTGATTTTAACTAAAATTGGTACGCTAATGCCAAATATAAATCCCGTTTTTCCCTATCACGTCAGGTTTTTTTATACGACGTTTCTTGTTTGCCAAATCCAAAATTCTTGAAAATCGTTAACTAAATGCAGCAAATTCTTAATTGTTTACGGAATTCTTAGACATTCAAAATATATTTAGTCATTAGCATAATATACACTTGTACCTCATAATATTTAAGTACTTAATTAGATAATTAAGTAATAAACAATTGTAAAGTAATCAAGTCTACTAAGCTAGTCCTCATCGTCAACATATTAGGGTTTAATGAGATTTTATTAGAAAGTATTGATCACTTAGAACTATTTAAAAGTAAGCAAGGGTGATAACAAAATGCTAGTTACATGTTACTTGTTAGTGAAGAAACTACATCACGTCTACTACTCGAAGATGTGTAAATAGTACCGATTCTTTCTGCTACATTTGTGGCAGCTTCACCGTTCCCAGTCAAAGGACAAATATTAGTGTTTTCGTTAAGAAAATGTATTTGGCTCATTTTGATGTAAAACTTGCTGATCAAGACAAGTCATGGGTTCCACATAAAGTGTGTAAATCATGTGTGGAAAATTTGCGGCAGTGAGGCAAAGGAAATCGTCAGAAATTAGCTTTTGGCGTTCCAATGATATGGCGTGAACCGAAAAACCACGTGATGATTGTTACTTTTGTTTAACTCAGACCTCCGGTTATAATACCAAGAATAAGAATAAAATTGTATATCCGAATACTGACTCCGCGATTCGACCAGTACCTCATTCCGATGAAATACCTGTGCCAGTTTATAAAGAGCTTCCTTCACTTGAGCACTCGGATGCTGAATACATGTCAGATGTTACTGAAGAGCAAGATGATTCAAATGTAGATTCTGCCAATCAAGATATAGTTTCTAATTATGGACCACAACGCTTTACTCAAGCAGAATTAAATGCTTTAGTAAGGGATTTGGACCTATCAAAGGAATCATCGGAACTGCTAGCTTCAATTTTAAATGAAAAGAACTTACTCAAGCAAGGTACGAAGATAACTTTTTATCGTAAAAGAGAAAGTGATCTTGTGTAATATTTTAAACAAGAGTGTGAATTTGTTTATCGTAACAATGTGCCAGATTTGCTAACTCAAATGGGCGTTGAACAATATGACCCAAGTGAGTGGCGTTTGTTTATCGACGGTTCCAGCAGAAGCCTCAAGTGTGTCCTACTACACAACGGGAATGTTTTCGGTTCAATTCCTATTGGATATTCCGTTCAATTAAAGGAAACACATGGCGACATTGATAAGGTAATAGATTTACTAAAATATACAGACCATAACTGGACCATCTGTGTGGATCTCAAAATGGTAAACTTTTTACTTGGTTTTCAAAGAGGATATACAAAATTTCCTTGCTTTTTGTGCCTCTGGGATAGTCGAGATAGAAACCACCACTGGAGTCAGAAACATTGGCCTCCTAGAACATCCTTAGTTGTTAGACAGAAGAATATTATAAGTCAACCTTTAGTCGACAGAGAAAAAGTAATTTTTCCACCTCTTCACATCAAACTGGGTCTTATGAAGCAATATGTTAAAGCACTAGATTTGCAAAGTGACTGTTTCCAGTACATATGTGAAAAGTTTCCACGACTAAGTTACGAAAAAGTCAAAGCTGGGGTATTTGATGGACCTCAAATTAGAACTTTAATGAGAGATCCAAATTTCATCAACTCTATGAACGAAGCAGAAAAAGAATCCTGGACTTCATTCACGATAGTCGCGAACAATTTTCTTGGAAACAAAAAAGCATCCAATTATAAAGAGCTAGTGCAATCAATGCTTGAAAAATTTCACCGCGTAGGTTGTAACATGAGCATAAAGCTTCATTTCCTTCATAGCCATCTTGATAGGTTTCCCGAAAATTTAGGTGCTGTAAGTGATGAGCAAGGCGAGATATTTCATCAAGATTTAAAAACCATAGAAACTCGGTACCAAGGAAGATGGGATTCTCATATGATGGCCGACTACTGTTGGAGTGTTCAAAGGGACTGCCAAACCAAAATGCACAGCAGAAAGTGCTACAAACGAAAATTTATTCCCTGACTGTTGTTTCTTTATTACTAATACTTTTGTAGTTTTTTGAATGATGATTGTGTAAATATTGTATCTAAATAAATAAATGAATTATTATAATTTTATACTTTGTTTATATCGTATAAGTTCTTAAGTTACAACATGGCCGCATTTGCAATTCTTCAACGAGCATAAAATGATATAGAATTAAATTTTGACGTGATACGCAAAAACCAATATGATTTTCGGATTCAGCACACTCAAATTAGTAAAAAACAATCTCATATACAAGTCAGCAAAAAATGTGTTGGCCAGTGTAATCAGCGTGCATATCGCGATACCACCCCGCATCATTTGCAAGTGCACGCGCACTCCAATAATTACAATTAACTTATGTCTCCGTGAAAGCTGGCGAATTTCGAGAATTACTGAATAGAGTTTAATGCCGTTCTTTTAATGTGCTTCGAGAATTTAAATATAAAGATTGTTAAAATGGTCTTTGGAGAGTTGAATAATGGGCAAAATGTAAAAGAAATAATCAGAAAAATTGGCAAAACAAACACAAAATGCTTTACGCTGCGAAAACGGTAACAGATAAAGGCAAACCGTAATCGGGAATTGTATGTTTCAAAGAAATCTACAAAAATGGCCAAGATGGCAGATATTTATTTCTTACAGATTACTCGCAATCATTTTTTTTCTAATAATTATTTTTGCGAAAAACTCTTCTTCCTTGGATGGTGATTTTGTATTTCTTTACCTTGAAAATTGCTTCAAGTATAATATCTGTCAAAATTTGAAGCTCACAGCTTACGCCATTCAAGTCATATATAGCCAAAATGATTTTTTAAGAAATGCCTCCCCCTGTGAACCGCTTGGTTTTTTAGGGCCCATCTGCCTGTAAAATTTAAGCTTACTAAGTCTTCTAGTTTTCGAGATATTTCTCAGTGGATATCGAACATCGGAACTGGCTATTACTATGTGTTCGATTGTTTAATTTATCGAATCTCGTTTAGTTGATCAATTGCAATACAATGGCTGCGATTCTTTGTTGAAAGTTGGTATACTTAAAAAATTAGCACATGTAAAACAGTGGTAAGTAAAATTGGTTCTTATTCTATTTAAAAACTGCCAAATCGTCCGTAGAAGGTTGGCAATAAACTTAATTTTGGTCTACTATTAGCAAGCTTTCTTGCCATCACTCGTTCATATCGAGCTGATCTTGCAAAATGTATACGTATCTTTGAAATACTTACATCCTCTGCATTCGTTTTTATGAATTATTAATCATCAATCGATACTACATTTTTGAATTTCCTGGCATCATATATCCCGTATTCGTTACGGACATTATTTTCCAAGCGATTCTATTCCGATTAGATTCGTTTATCTACCTCGTAATCGTTGCGTATGAACGAAAGAAGATACCTTTATTACGAGGTATTGCAGAGCCCATTTTTACTAATTTGTTAGTAACCTGTACTTTAAGGTGGCCTCGAAGTAATGCTGCTTATCAAACCAAATGAATCAGCCAAATTAAATAAAATTTCTAGTCCAGTATTATACAAATTAAATTAACACAAAGCGTTATAGGGGTTATAGTAAGTTGTTAGGCAAGCAGCGAAGTATCTTCAAATTTACTTATTATAACTAGAGAGAATCGTCAGATATTCATAAATGTACTACTACAATGTCTCAGAGTTTTATTTATGTCAACATAGAAAGCGTTTTTTTTGTTAACATATTTTAAATTTTAAATTGTGAAACTGAGTGATGAAATATTGATATTCTTGTTAACGAAAAATTCTCGGTGTTCCAACATAACCTCCAAACTTTCCAATATGACAATCATTCTATCCCACAACTAGTTTTAATTAAATTCCTCTAAACGTCGTTAATTTCTCGCGTTTATGTTTGTAACATTTTCTTTCTGACATATATTAATAGCTTTTTGAAAAGCGTTACAGACGTAAATAATCAACTTTTTACCTTGTTTCCATCAAAAACTCAATTTACATATAAATGACGTTCATTGCAGAAATTAAATGGGAAACGATTGAACGCAACCAATAACTGGACAAAATATTAGAACAACTAAACGACAGAATGTTAATTGCCTATCGCTTACTAATAATGAAGTGTTTGTTTTCTGATGAAAAATTAATTATTGTTACTGCACACTGACAATTACAAACTAATTAAATTCGAACAAACAAGGAAAGCGCGAGATAAATTACCAGAGAGCGTGGCTGTTTGGGATGTCTGTAATTGCAGGCTTAAACTTTGTGTACACATCTGAGGTCTGCTTCTTCGTCCCTCGTGAATACTCAATAGGTTGGCCATTTACTTACTTAATTTTCGAACGCGGCCTTTAATGAAGGTAACAGTTGAAATGATGAAAACAAATTTGGATCTAATTGATGCTAAAATGAACAATGCGAATAGAAAATGAAATCTTGATTTAACAATTTGTAATACAAGTGCACGCAGAAAGTGCACTTTGGGTAAATTGTAAGGTGATTCTCTAAAAGCACTACGAAAAATGTGATCTGTCAGGTAAGGTGTATACTAGGTGAAGTATTTTAAGCTGAATTGAGACATGAAGATGCATCTAAGCTTGCATTACATAAATAACATTTGCGTAAAATGCGATAGTGCAGCAGTTTTTTAATGTTATATACTATTGAGGATCTTTTCTGCGGATACTCTGAGTTTACTTACTACTGACTTACTTATACGATTCTGTTACCTTTAATAAATTTAGTATACATACAATTTCTACTATTTGTTTATACAGGGGATTCAGAAATAACTGATATCCATTAAATGGTAGGTAGAGGGGAGGCAGTAGAGCTAATTTACCTTGACAAGTATAGATCAAACACGAAGTTTTCCAGAAAATTAATTTTAAAGTTTTATTGAATTTTTGGATCCGGTCCTGACCTTGGATCCTTTTGAATCCCAAATTCATTTTCTTGAAAACTATTCGTTTTTGACCTATATTTGTCAAGGTAAATTAGCTCTGCTGCCTCCCCTCTACCTACCATTTAAAAAATATCAGTTATTTCTGAATCCCCTGTATACTAAAAAATAATACTAGAACACAATAATTCGGATTTATACTAATTACTATTATCCATTGTCTGGAGAATCAGATTCAGGAGCCAGAAAGCAGGTGTAGGAGGAGGCGATTATTAGTATTGCGCACGTGTATCGTGCGGCTGCAGCCGACCTACAGATGTTATAGCACAAATCTCACATTTTTCCCGCTACTCGTGTATTTGGCAAATACGCATAAATATACATTTGACATACATAAGTGAACATTTGTGTAACCACTCCCACTACTTGTATATTTGGCAAACATTTTTACTTGAAGATATACATACATTTTTAAAGAATATATTTGTCAAGTAATAAAACTCTTTGAATTGTCTTGTTTACTGTTTCCAGCCTTACTTTGTGGAACTCCATAATCATGAAATAAATAAAGATTAGTAAAAGTTTCACAGTTTTATTAAAATATAACCTGACAATATTGTTTCGACAGCTATGCTGTCATTATCAAAGGTAATATCAAGTGTTTTTTGAAATTTGACGTCAACGTAGGCTGTGAATAGTCGATTGTGAATTATTGGACAGAGGTTGGATTTGAACGTTTTGACAATGACATTTATTAATACGATCAAGATCCGTTCACAATCAACTACCCATAGCCGCCTTCGACGTCAAATTTAAAAAAATACTCGATATAATTATAAACAAACACGTCGCTAAGGTAGATACAAAAATAGGTAACTAGATAAAATAATAATAATAATCAGAATTAAATATCTAATACTTCCAGTAACGGAGAATTACTGAGCTCAAGTTGTTCATTTATTAAAGGTACCCTGAGTTTGTGTTTGTATATCTCAAAGGCTTCTAAAATCTAATTTGCGTTTGTTATTACAAAAATGTAGGAATTTAATATTATTTTGAGGAGTCATTGTGTGATTTTATTCTAAAAGGTGTTTGGCGTAATTAGATTTTTCAGGATGTTTATTTTTGTAATGACGTACGTGTTCTTTATATCTTATGTCAAAATTTCGAAGTGTTTGTCCAATATATACCGAACTACAAAAAGAACAATTTAAACGGTAAATGCCAATTAATTAAATTAACAATTTACTCCCAGTGTGTACCAGTTAAGGTGAAGTTGTCTTGATTGTGAGAGACTATATATTCGCTTCAACTCTCCTTAAGTGTAATGGCTTTCAGAGCTTCTCACAATCACTGTACCCGGCTGCAGTCCGGATCATAGGGTGGTCGGGATAGCTCCTAAGCACATCTACCTGGCGGCATGCAGTTTCCCATCGGCCAAAAAGCGGGATAAACCTCACTTCGCTTCTCCTCTCTTAAGATTCAGTCAAACAGCGGGTTCCATTGGTGACCATAACTGACCTCGATCAGACAGCGGGTTCCTTCGGTGACCATAAATGACCTTCTCCAAGGCGAGATTCGAATCCGCCCACACCGGTACCATATTACCAGTGCTCCCCCTGATCGGTATGAGTAACCGTCGAGAATTCTCACAAATTTCTCTACCACACACTTGACCTGACAGCTTCATCCATTGCCCAGTTTCCAAGGAAACAAGGCTAGGGTAGAAAACAGCCAGTTTTATAGGTGAACGTCGTGTGGTCTCCCGAACACCCAATAATAATACAGTAGAGAAAAGCCTTTTAAGAAGAAACTTATGAAGTTAAACAAGTGTCTTATTAGGCTTAAATTACTAAAAGATTTTTAGTACCAGCTGTTATTATTTGTAATCTGTAATAAGCTGTTGGTTGTTTGCAGCCTAAAATACCTTTGTACAGCAATGCGTTGAAAATCGTAAATATCTTGTAGCGTCGGGTTAATATCATTATCAGCTACAATTTTCAATCACCTCTGTCAAGAGTTTGAACGCATCCAAGCTAGTCTGAAATCCACCACACACTATCATCTCGGATGGCAACCAGGTTGACATTTACATTAGTGCACTAAATAAGTTATGCCTTGTGAATTTGTGATTATTGATGATTAATGCATTTTTTAGATTTTGTTTATAAAAATAAAATGAACTTTATTGGCATCATGTCTACCCAAATTTATTTATTCACCTATTCAAAATAACTGCTATTTCGAAATAGCTAGTTATATTCGACGATACTTATGCAATTACATTTTTTTAATAACCCTTATTAAAAATGAAAACCAATTAAAGAAACGAAAATTATAATATATATGATGTTATTTATTTCTTTAATTTTATTATGAACAGGCCGTATCGAATGTCTATAAAATATCAACTATATAAAATAATGAATGAGTAGTACATCAACCACATCTTCTTTGGCTTCGCTTTACTTATTAAGAAAAAGAGTTATTACAATTTACAAGTAAGTCATTTTTGTAAAATTAAGTCATAAAATACACAATAAAGTTACTGCAACTCTTCTAATGATAAAAGATTTTAAGAGATTTTATTTAAAACAGATTTATATATGACATTTTAATTTTCCTTAATAATTAACTATTTATGATTACTTCTAGTTAAACAAATAGAGTAGGGTAGATATTACAACGCTACTAATAACCACTTCATTGTATATTAAACACCATTTAAAGTCTATCTTCTATACTGCAATAAATTACATCAAATGCAAACCGTGCGGCATTACTATCCATCTACCCAGATTTACCCATCTTTTAGATGACAACGGGGATTACATCCGGAATGATAGTGTATGATGGGTTTAAGACAGCACTACGGACACGGATTGTGGAACTAATCGCTTGGCCCAACTTACATTCCCGTGTAGAGCATACTGAGATTGGTTGTTCGATTTATAGTTGAGGATAGAAAGGAAAAGTGTGAACAAATTCGCGAAGTCATAAATACACCTTAAAGGGGAAACTACATTCTAGATAATCACATATTCTCCGTAAATACTCAGCGCCTACCTAATCATTATCAGCATCTCAATGACTTATATATTAATATTTTATAACTTATAAGTTTCTGTTGTAACAACAAATTATCGCACGTTACTGTATTGTTAATATGCTTCTAAATTCACAACTTAAGATTTATTTTTAACATAAATCTAATCCTGTTCATAAAAGCGAAATGAATATAAGTAAAAAACTGCCAAAAAATTTTCTGAATAGTTTGATTTATTTTATCTCCTAGGGTGTCATAAAGAAAATTTCAGTAAACCACTGAGACAGGTTCAGGGATAAGATATTTATATTTAGAAGCGTCGAAGGGTTGAAAGATAGATATAAATAAATAAATCTCATTCACCCAGATACTTTTTAAATTTATATGTAAAAAGTCAAATATTTATAACTGCCACAGATACTATCTTTGCATAACTTACGTTTTTTTAATGGTTTTCGATATTAAATATAAATACTTATTAAAAGTAAAAACTATCCAGGAGCGTACGCATCACAGTATAATAAGCAAACACTTTAGAACGGGCAAACACAAAGAAAAGGTAAAAGAAATTGTGTACAAACTGTTTTATGAAAGATATCTTTTGAAAAACAAGTTTCATTGTTAGATATTTTTTGACAGCACTTCTTTTCTTGCAGATCTATTTTCGTCAACTTTCATCACATTTCGTTGCTTCATATTCTACGTAAAACAAACAAGATATGTTTTTGTTCCTCCACTTAATAGTCCCCTCACAGATGTGCACGTTTTAATACTGGCAAACAGCACTTAATAGCATTCAACAATCAACCTTGCTACTCCGGGTATTTAATCACATAGTGACCCAGAACGCTTCCAAGTTTACTTATCGATTTACTCAAGTTGACTTTGAAATATTTGAAAGTTAGATAAAGTTAATTTTCGGTTTTAATCAATTTTAAGAAATGTTACAACTTTGAAATGCTAATAAAATTAGTGAAATTAAAGTTATTTCCTTTTCTGGGTATTAAAAGCGAAGTCGTTTGAAATATGGATTGAATTATTTCCTCTTATTAATTAGAAACTGTTTGGACATAAAGAAAAAGAATGAAACTGCTGCAGAATTTCAAATTAAATTTTTCTTATTGAATAATTATGAAATTTACTACATTCTTTGAGTTACAAGTATTTTTTACATCGATTATAGGTCGTATAAAAATAGGAGAAAGGATACTTACTACCTTATTACATTACGTAAATCTTACATATGACATTTTTTTCTCAATGAAGTTTGTGAGTGAGGAGGTTTGACAGTGATAAATTGAAAATAAACCGTGGTTTTCCGTGAGCGCCACCTAGATCTGGTTGTGAAATTAAAATAAATATTCTGAAATTCACGAATTCATCTTCTTTCATTTAGATATCTTCTTGCAAATATAAAAAAAAGCAAAAGATACACATTCTCAGTAAATACATGCGTTGAATACGTAATTTGTTCATAAAAATAAACTTTAACTTAATATCTAGTAATAAAATTACCAAAATCATTTAAAACAAGTGAAAGGCCTTTCGTTTTCTACATACTTTTTCAGCCTTGCACAAGTAATTGTTGCAATTACTCTAAAATATTTAAAGCAAGGAAACAACTTATACACGAAAGAGAAAACAACTACTAAGGTGTAAACAACATGATTTAAAGTTAACCGTATCAGCTGTATCGCTTAATCTCTATTAGAATAAAAATTAACAACTTGATGACAGCCAGAGATACCCATTCAATATGTTATTGAATTTTATAACCTTTACTAGAATTTTTGCTTTCAAAGTTATAACTTGTTAAAATTTCCCATTTTATAATAATGTAATTTAGTATGCATTAATGGTTAAAAAAACCCTGGCACGGTCCTGCATTCTTCAATGTATCTTTCGACGGGTTAAGAGTGCAGAATTCAGTTTAATTCAAATGGTGTTTTCTTAAATATCAAGGATCACCTCTACATGTTCCCATACAGATAAAATTATTTCCAGAATAACATGCAGACTTCTTATTACAGCAAATGACGTTTATGTATTTACCAAAGTTTATTTTAAGGCGTTCCCACGGCTACAAGTATCGTTTCGTAGAAAAAATTCAGATAATATTGAATTTATAAATATTCAGAAATCATGCTTCCTAGCAAAGGGATAAAATGAGATTTAGTTAAATTTATTGTTTCCTATACGTGTTTACTCCCATTTTTAAGAATAGGTTCTCGGTAATCAAACAAATAAAAAACGGCTGAGGCCACATGTTAAGCTTCTCATTGCGAAGCCGATTTTAGTTACGGTGAAGTCCCGCGAAATCATACAGAATTCTCTTGAAGCTTTTTGAATGCTTGTTCCTGATTGGATATAAAAGTCAGGCTATTTTGCAATAGGTTAGTTTAAAATTTAGTAATTCTTAAACAATAATTCTAAATTAATAAGCGAGCCATTAAAATAATACACACTTTCTTGTTTCTTCTTATTAATCCGTTCTTAGTACGTTACCCTTTAAAAATTAGGTAAAAGTAACAACCATTTGTGTCTTTGTTCAAACAATACCACTGAAAAAGATAGATGCCCTAAAGATAATAAATTCTATAATTATGACAATACATGTATAAACTTGAAGTTGGACGGAGTTTTAAAAGTAGGTTAATAATTTCACCTAATTGCGGGGTCGTCGCGTGATAATGTGATGTCGATATTCACAACTTTACACTATTTTTGCATAAATCTGCAGAGGGAGGCCACGGCTTTATAAGACTTTATTTGTTTCTCCTGATATTTTCTACCACCTGTTTTAATAATGGCAGTTATACTCCTTACGCGCTGTATAATATGATCAATAATATCGATTCTATATTTATTTGTACTAGAAACTGTAAACCCACAGGGAAAAGGTAATCCGCAGAATTACACAGCAAACAGTGATGGTGTATGCAAAAGTGTAGTTATTCACAAAGTTTATTGAGTTGGGTACATTTTTAACTAATCGACTACATTTTTTAGTAAACTAATTTAAAATCATGGCACATAGCTGAAAAATCGGTTAATTAAGTGACTTATTATAGTGTTTGCTCAAAACTGTACTGCAAGTGGAGATTTCATTTAATAACATCGTTTATCGTATTTTATAGGTTAATGTCTGTTTCTCGATAACTAACTAATCGTTATTACAACACAACCCTTATAAAATGTGGGTTGAATCATATACCCCTCGGGATTTCATCGATTTGAAATTAATAGACTACAGGTATCTTCATTACGAAGGTTCAATGAATCTATAATAGGTAACCATCGTACTCTGTTAATTAGTGTATGTCTTAATAGAAAAATTTAAATAATATGTCATTTACATAGTTATATATATATATATATATATATATATATATATATATATATATATATATATATATATATATATATATATATATATATATATATATATTAAATAATATTTTGAATGCAAATTCATATGGAAAAATTTATCGACTCTGCTGGGATTCGAACCCAGGACCCTCCACTGTCTAGGTGGTATTTCTACCAACTGAGCTACAGAGAACGACTACCAGCATAGCGAGAAATTTTCCATATGAATTAGATATCAAGCAAACATGCAAGTAACTAGATATTTTTTTTTTTGAATGTTTGCTTGATATCTAATTCATATGGAAAATTTCTCGCTATGCTGGTAGTCGTTCTCTGTAGCTCAGTTGGTAGAAATACCACCTAGACAGTGGAGGGTCCTGGGTTCGAATCCCAGCAGAGTCGATAAATTTTTCTATATGAATTTGCATTCAAAATATTATTTAATGTAAAATCATTATCCAACTTGATAAAAATTAACTCTATCTAAAAAAAAATATATATATATATATACATGTTGCACTGGATTTATAATAGTTGCATTATTACCGAATAGTCAGACTTTGCCAGTGGTTAAATAACCATTAAAGAAAGAAAATTCCTATATACCATTTTTGTGATACTACTATACTTTTGAAGAAAAACAGCATCGAAGTTCAGCCCAATATTTTCAAATTAAATAGTAAGAATGCACATGATACATACTTTGAAGTTCAAGGAGATAAACAATACGATTTGGTTTCTCAAATAATAAATATCAACAGTACTTATTGTCACGTGAGGTTTTCATGACTGGAGGACGTAGTCAGAGATAGAAGGAAAATAAACACAAGTCGTAAAAAACAACTATATACTAACAACAATAAAGAGAGTACAAAGGTTCACATACATAATGGTTATACATCGTGAGGACGTACATGTCCTCCTAAAACTAATACAATCATGAGGGTGGTCGGAACCAACCCTGCTCTAGCACTAGACCTACAAACTAAGCGTAGGAGTTAAACTCCTGGTGATCTACAACTAAGCGTGGGAGCCTGGTCACAACTTCCAATAACTAAGCAGAGATAGAGGGCTTTTGCGCAACCCACTCATACTAAGCAGAACTAAGCCATAATTAATTAAAAGACACTTACCCACTTGTTTCTTGATGAGGCTTCTTCTGAGTCTTGTCACAGACTAACTTTTAAGCCAAACAAGCGGGTTTATATACTGCTGAACGCGGAAGATATTAGCATCGTAGTGGGAATCAGTGGGTTGGAGTTCCAAGTATGAAACTAAGGAAGCTCACGCTTCCTGGTTGCAGGCTTGTGGGTAGTTTGCATTCGAGCTAACCGTGCCTGGCACCAATCTGTGGGTTGAGCGGAAGTTTGCTGGTTTCTTCTTAAGAAATGTGCAGCTGTTTGTAAATTACGTAGGTTCCCAGCAGAATATGCAGTTGAGATTAACATAGAAATGCCCCGTCGTGGGTGAAGCGGGAGCGCTTCTACGAAGGAGCGCTCAGCTGGCTCAAAGTTGTTGGCAGTGAGACCGCAGCTGCTTGACTAACGTGGGCAACTGAACGTGGCCTTGCACAATATACTGTACGAACGGAAGAGAAGTTGAGTTTTGTATATAATATTGAATTGTAAATATTTCCGTTTGTGACACTTATTTTTTACTTAGGTTTTACTAAAGCAACTTTTTAGAATTCCAATAAAAAATAACAATATCTATTGATGGATAGATCAAATTATATAAACATGTTTTTACTTAATTAATTAATATCTGTTTATTAACAAATAACAAATCAAATTTAGTGATATCATTAAATGGGTCGGTATTAAAATGTCATTTCTGTCTGCATTTTCTATTAGAATATAGGAGAATCCTCCGGATTAATATAACGTTTTAAGTTGTTTCAACAACATCCAAAATCAAATGTGGGCGGTCTGCATCCTTGTTGTGCTCATTTAACAGATGTCACGTTTTTACTGATGGTGACAATTACTAAAGAGCTTGCATGTAGTCCATTTGATTTAACACTGACCTGCATCAATTATACGTACTTTTCTAAAAACTCCGGGCAAAATGTTCGAAATTTTCAAGTTAATTTAATCAAAAAATGTTACTAGGTATTATGTGTCGATTGACTGGAGAAGCTTATCCTAAAAGTACCGATCATTAGTGACTATAATTTTCATAAAAAGTTGTTTCTGTAATATGTAATAAATAATGTTAATAATATAAAATGTACATATATAAATATAAGAAAATATTTTTAAAGCTACGAATTATTTTTGTAGTTTTATTAAATAATTAAATAAAGTTTATTATGACAATTATAATAAATGAAATTGTATATAAAATAATTAAGTAGTATGAACAATTTAATGGTGTTTACTAATGAATAACAGTTCGAGTTTGTTTTTTTTAATTGATAAAATTAAATATTTTACTCGTGTACTAAAAATTGAATTAATTTAATAATAATTTTAATACTTTTGGTAATATTTATTTGGAAGACGAGCATAAGAACTTATAAATTTTAATATTTCTAATAATTCCACCAGTTGTTACAAACTTTTACAATAACGTCGAAAACCAAAGGGTACATATTTTGGACGCCACTTTGCCTGTTCTTAATAGAAAACCGTTTGGAGTAACGAGTGAAAGCAGTTCGATGGAGTTACGATTCAATAATATTTATTTATTTATATTACTTATTTTTATTTTATTTGTTTATAAAAGGACATACTTATAAATTATCTATTCCAAACAAAACGGAAAGTATGTACATCACTATATCTAAATTTCGAGAATCTATTTTAGATGCTACAAATCAAACTTTATAATTTAAAGAACTCAGAAAGATCTCCCGCATGGTAGAGATGAAAGAAGGCAAGAATGATGATGAGAATATTAACGTCCGTAGAAGTCTCAGAAGTGTGTTAGTTACATTGAGAGTTTAAGAGTTAAGTTAGAGAACAAAAATTAATTTAACTCTGGAAGTTATCCAATGGCCATGTGGAAGTCAACAATTTCAAATGATGGTGGTAACTTTTACATTTTATATAATAAAGTCGAACGATTTTATGTATAAAGCATGTAACTAAAATATGCTTTAAATTGGATGAAAGAAGCGTGACGAAACCCAATTTATTTAAACTGCAAATAAAATTTGAATCATTTCCATAATAAATCTTTTTTTGCTCTTTGTTTGTAATTTATTTTGGCATTTAAAATGGTTATTTATTTGATAAAAATTTATACCCAAGTGTAATTAAATATTATTGTTATGAATAATCAGTAATAAATTACTTGTGACAGATTAATTATATCATACAAATACTATAATTATGAAATTTAATTTCAGAGTAAATGTTCATATTTTCATTATAGAAAGAACAATAATTTCAGCTTACCATATTAGTTTATGAATGACTAGTAAAATAGGTTGAACCTTTGAAAACAAATTTTTACAATTATAAAGAAATATATATTAAAGAGAACTATTTTTTCGATGACTAAACCAAAGGTTTTTGATTCTTATTAACAATTATCTACAAATGTTAATTCTTCAAGTCCAAATTTGAAGTAGGTTAATTGTACATAATATCAGCATTGGTCTTAAAATTCGAAAGTCGTACATGGATATTATAAATGATCCAAGCTGCTGATCTAGACAGTTGATGCTGCCTATTTAAACAAGAGTTTTAGAATCAATTATCTATATATAATTTATTTATTTATAATTTATTACAACAAAATGAAAGCCAAAAACTAAACTGTTTAGCTAAGGACGTCTGTTTTGTGTGGTTGTGCACAGATTTAATTCGTACCTACACAACAAATAAGTGTGCATCTACCACTTCGGATAGCCTGCGCATCTCCACTATTTAACATTGACGGTAGTTTTATACGTCAATCAGTATTGCACGTAGTTAGCTTACACTAAATCATTTACAGCTTCACCAATCCTAAGCGTTATTAAAAATCCACCATCTTGGTCTATTCTAGGCTGTGCGCTCTGCTGCAGTCCATGTTTCTTTTGCCTTGATCATGTTGTCCGGGAGTGCTTGTTTCCAGCCTTTGAAGGATTTCCAAGTCTTCATTTCATTTTGGGGGTTTTATTAACGACGGTTTTTATCTTTTGTTGTAATGTCTCAGTTTGATATATTGAGTAGCTCTTCTGTACTATGTAACATAATTAAAAGATAAGGCACTAATTAAAACAAAATATTTCTTTACACACAAAATATTTGATACTTACTGTACAACTCATAAATGCTCGAGCTGCTCAAGACATCTCTTTAACAAATTTAAGTTCAGAGACACAGGTATTGTTTCCATAGCTCACAGATTATAAAAAAGAAGGAATAAGGCTAGCTACAGACAAAAAAGTATATTTGGGCGCCATCTGTTTAGGAAAGTCCAGGGATTATGTAAAAAATAATAATATGATACTCGTAAACAGAAACCGGTATCAAATCTATTAAATTTAATTCAATTATTAGTTATCTTCGGTTAAGTCAAAAATCAAATTAGTTAAAAATATATTTTATATTATATAAATACTTTCATAAATATATGGTCCAATATTATCTAGTGTAATTGGATTCAAAAATAGATTTATTTATAAACGAAATAAAAATAAAAGTCAAAGATAAAAAGTCTTCATTTAAGACAATTGTAGATTTTTAAAAAATAAATACTTAACGTAAGAATTCTTAACGGCGGGAAAATATGTGCACATACAGGTAGAAATCAAAATTAATATATGAATAACTATACAACTTACTCAGACTTTAACAAAATAGTATCCTTCAGTTTACAGTACATTGATCGTATTATTTGATTCGATAACATCTCACAAAATGATTAACACTTAGTGTCTTTTTGTTCACATTTAAACACTAAATACCAAAATTAATAGCTTGATGAAGCTGCAAAATCTGGAAAACACCTCGATTACTAATACCGCTTCTTACTTCAGGCCAAAGAATTAAAATTCACAATAATTGTTTTGTTCTAAAACTATTTTCATTAAAATTCCATGTAACCGGAACAGCCATATAAGTTCAATTACGTCACTTTGTTCTAGAACATTTTCAACGAAAACCTTCGGGGATTCCCCTTAAAATCTACTTACTAAAGAGAACCCAATATTATTTGCAGGTGGCCATCAAAACGAGATTCGGATTTTGTCTGAAATAGCATACAAGCACATACAAGATCTATAAATTTAAAAGCTTAACGTATTTTCTGACAATTTATTTCTTTATTAAAAGCCGATATTAACCCTAAACATTTATAAATGCAACATCATCTAAACTTTTCGCTACAAAACGACATTTAAAACCGCGAGAACATTTGAAAATTTGACCTTTGGTATTTACAAGGGCGATAATTGCATTAAAATAAATCTGCGTTTTTAACTTAACGAAAATATTTTATCTGAATAAATATATGGAGGTGACTTTCAATATAAAAAAACAACATTTAAAATAAACTGAAGTCTGCAAAATTAAACCGGGAGAATATACTGCACTACACAGAACCGCGCTAAGGGTTTTTGTCTATTATACATACAAAATTGCATTTTTGGTTTGAAGCAAGTTGAAAAAAAAACGAACCGTTACAACTAATCCGTTTGCCTAACATTCGGTCTGCATCCTGCTTGATACAGACCTAATCTCGATCAATAATCTATAATGAATTATGTAAGCAAGAATTTTATTTATTGTCTTCAACAATTATTATTATTGCTACTGTCATTTCAATTACGACATTGAATGCGATCGCTTATTTTGCGATATTGTCCAAGCAGCTTTTTGATTTCCGTATTAACCTTACTTATTTGTACATTTCTCGTCATTGTCCGGTTTTTGTGTGTTTTTTTTTTGTTAATTTTCATAAAAGAGATAATGCAGTTAGAAGAAGAATAAGATAGAAAATATTTTAATTTGTTTTCAGACTGAATAGTGTGTAGGAGGAAATTGCAGGCTAATTTTATAGACACCCACGCTGTAGAATTTTAAATAGTCTAAAACAGCCAGAAAATGTTTTACGTAGACTTTCTAATACATTTTCAACGATTTTTTATGAAACATTAAGCACTAAATATATGTAAGCTGAATAATCTGAATGAGCAACGCCGAATAGAAATATCTAGGATTTTTCTTTCGTTATTTATTGTTGCACTTACCTTGCAATTTAATTAAAACTTTCTACATTAGAAAAGAAATTTTTCCTACTGCACAATACTACCGTAAACATTTTCTTCCATTAATCTTCCTTAAACAAGCAAAACAAAAACATAAATTATTTTTGGTCTACTTGGGTAATAGCCAACTAACCACCTTATTGCACCTTGCTGTCAAAGTACAATTAGTAGCATTATGCGAATTAACATGAGGGGTTCTGCATGAAACACGCAATTTAATTACAGATCAAAGCACCAATTTACGTTATAATTAAAGCCGACATAAAGATAAATATGTCAGTTTGCTGTGATATCGCATACACAGACATATATCATAATGCAAATTAACAGAGACAAAATTGGAATTGAATTTTGTAAATGGAAAGAAGAATGTGTACATAGCAGGAATCAATTAACGTGCACTGATTAAAAGATGTCAAATGAACGATAGTATTACAATTTTTATAGGAAAAAGAATTTGTCGCAAAGTCCCGTTCATTTGTATTTAAATAGTAATCATGCAGCTTCCAAGGAATTTTAGTTTCCAGAAACATATTCATATTCACATTAGTTGTGGTTTATCAGATTTCAACAACTGCAGCGCGTAATGAGTAATACATAAAAAATTAAATAGAAGAATGCTGTAGTTTACTATTGTAGCCTCGGACTGCTTTTGGGGCTGTGGTTCAATAACAACAATATTGAGGGCAAGGACTCTTTAATATATATATACATATATAATATATGTATTATAGGATCCTTGATTATAACTATAACACCTTTATTCCTCATCAGAAATTTAAAATCGTGTATTAGGATAGCAGAAAAGGGTGAGGGTGGTTTGCTGATATCCTGATAGCTACATTTACATATTGGTTACACCCGTATGTATGACATTAATGACACAATCTGTAATATCATCATTAATAGTGCTACTAGTTAACAGATGGCGTCCAGTTGTTACAAATTCAAGTTTGTTAAAAGTTAAACATTATTTTAAGTTATTTTATAACAATTTAACAATAACAATTATAACAATAAATTGTACGAGCCTCAATATATATTGCCACAGGAAACAGATGCACTTCCTCTTAAAGCCAAAAGACAATTTGAATGTAAAATATGTAATTATAGATGTTCATTAAAAGGAAATCTCAAAAAACACATGCTTACTCACAGCGGCGAGAAGCCATTTAAATGTACTTTATGTTATTATAAATGTTCATTAAAAAGTATCCTCAATAGACACATGCTTACTCACAGTAGTGAGAAACCGTTTGAGTGTAATTTGTGTAGTTGCAGGTTTTTACGAAAAAATCATCTTGAACAACACCTGTTTATTCATGATACTGATAAACCATTTACGTGTAATCTATGTGATTATAGATGCTCACGAAAAGGTAGCCTCAAAACACATATGCACATTCATAATGGTTTGAAACCGTTTGAATGTAAATTATGCAGTTATAAATTTTCATTGAAAAGTAAACTCAAAAGGCACATGTTTAGTCATAGTGGTGAGAAACCATTTGAATGCAGTTTATGTGGTCATAAATGTTCACAAAAAAACGATCTCAAAAGACATATTCTCATTCATGATAATAAGAAACCATTTTGATGTAGTTTATGTGATTATAGAAGTTCACAAAAAAGTAATCTTAAAGCACATGTGCTCACTCATAGTGGCGAGAAATCATTTCAATGTAATTATATGTAATGTAAAATATTCAGCACAGTCCACTATCAAGAGACACTTGCTCACTCATAGTGGTGAGCAATCGTTCGAGTGTTGTTTATGTGATTATAAATGTTCACAAAAGGGTAATCTTAAAAGACCTATTTCTACTCACAATAGTGAGCTGCCATTTGAATGTAATTTATGTGATTATAAATGTTCACAAAAATGTTACCTCAAGAGACATATGGTCATTCGTAGAGGTGAGCAGCCTTTTGAATGTAGTTTATGTAATTATAAATGTTCACAGAAAAATGATCTCAAAAAACACATTCTCATTCATAGTAATGAGAAACCATTCAATTGCTGTTTATGTGATTATAAATGTTCACAAAAAAGTCATCTGAAAGTACACATGCTCACTCATAGTGATGAGAAGTCGTGTGAATGTAATGTATGCAATTTTAAGTGTTCGGTGCAGTCTACTCTCAAGACCCACCTTCTCACTCACAGCGATGGTCAACCATTTGAATGTAATTTATGTGAATATAAATGTTTACAAAAGCGTTATCTTAAGAGACACATGCTCAGTCATAGTGGTGAGCAACCTTTTGTTTGTAATTTACGTGATTATAAATCTTCACAGAAATCTAGACTCGCAAAACACATAGTCACTCATAGTAGTGAGACACGATTAGAATGTAATATACATGAAGAAATTTAAATTGCATGTTGAGCATGCAATAAAAATAGACACAAGTGTGTGTAACCTACCAAGAACATATTTAGGGTTTCCACGCATCTAAATTTGGTAAGACAGTCCTTCATTTGAACAATTTGTCATTCAACTGATGATATTGATCAATTCCTAGAAAACCTAAGCGTCATAGTTGATCAATGAGCAAATGGTACAATTTTTCGGTCTGTTTCCTGTGAGGTAGTTTGTAAGATATAGGTTTATTGGACGAAATAAGAAAATTGGAAGGTTTGGTGTTTCTGATCAGATGATGAAGAATTATTGGTGTTCTTCAAATAAACAAATGGTAGATTCAAAACAATTTTACATTTGCTCAGTCTGGCAATTGTAAATAATAAATTATTTTGCTTATTATAATATATATTAGCAAACACCATCGGTTCTTCTAACCTTTAAAAATGTAATTCACTTAATTAATATAATAATAACATGGGTACAAACCTTAAAATTGTTTTCATAGCAAAAGAGAGCTGCTTTTATGCCAGGTGTTTTCTTCGCTTCAACTAACAATATGCACCGCATAGTGGCGCTAGCTATCAGGATCACTCTGTAGCATACAAACCCTGAACAAGCTCGTTATATTATATATGGATGTTTAATAGTTGTAATTAATTTATTTTGGAAAATATTGAAAATCGTTTACTGTAAATGTTATGGTAAATAGCAATCAGTTACTCAGTCTATCGTTACTAAAAGAATCAAAGGGTTTAATAATACTCGAGGTTTATTGAAATCAGGTACACCGTGCTATATCGTTAATGTATGCGAGCTGACATTTGTAATAAAATTAATACACATTAATTGTAAAGACAATATTTAAAAGTGACGTATAGAGATCTCTATATTAACAAAAGAATATTTATAAGTTGATATAATTTAAGAGCTTTTTGCTTTTAGATAGATACTTTAAAGAAAGAAAATTATGTCACTCGCAGTTCTGACAATATACAGTATGAAAACATTGAAACGACTATGTTTTGTAGATGTCCAACAAAATTCACTTAGCTTTCTTTTTATAGCGGGTAATATTTTCATAAAGTTCTTATATTCTGACAGGTTGGTCTCTCAATCTCCATAGATATAATGGCAGAAACGAAACTTGAGTAGAATGGGGTATATATTAGATATAAAGACAGGGCACTGCACTCCTACATTAGCCACATGCAAATTACGAATCCAATCATAAAAAAGGAGTCTTTCTCAAAAGTTCAAGAAGATTGATCGGTATATATATCACCAAATACTTAACAAGGAATCTCTGTACATATCTTGGGATGACTACTGCTCTTGCAACTTGACAAATATTCTATAATTTTCTATACTATATAATGCTAGATCGTGTTACAAAATGAATTACCAGTTTATTTGTAATACGTACTTAATACAAAGAGCGATGAAATGTTTGATTATTTTGTCATTCCAGTACACCAAAATTATAAACCATTGCAACTTTTCTGTTAAATATGATGATGATAGATCGAAAAATAACAACGCGCCTTCTTTAAATATATTTTTTAGTAAAAAAATGTCTTTAATAAAACATGATAAATATATACGAAATACTTATAAGTTGATACACATGATAGAAACCATTTTTATATTATTCCTGTTTTGTTCTTTTATGTGTTTAAATAAAAGATACTCAATTATTGTCATTAATTAACTTTATTAATATTGAGTGAGCAGGGCGAATTACATACACAATGCCTAGACTGTAGAAGACGTGTATCCTCAAAGCCGGCTCGAGTGTTACTGACGCTCGCCCAGGGAACGGGCCAGGATGCCAGGATTGGTTAGTTACATCACTACAAATAAATGGTGCCAACTTTAAGATACATACATAACAATCCCTAAGGCACAATTTGGCATCAATTTGTTATTTTTATTGAAGGTTATATAGTAAAACATCTATTAACAATCATAACAAATTGCAAATTGATTAATGATTATTGATTAATCCAGCATTATACAAGTAAATATGGAGATGGAGTAGTTTACGAAAAATTACTTTAATGTGATTCTCCTGGGTAGCAAAAACGTAAGTGTTACATTCAATGCTACTGTAAGGTTTTAAAAACTTTAAAGTAGCTTCGGGCAAGTTACTGCTACAATCATAATACCACTTTGAAGTTGCAACGACTTTAAAGTAAGTATACTATGTGGCAATACCGTTCCAGATACTTTAATAGTTACTCAGAAGTAATGAAACTACATAGTTCCAATAAATAGTAGAAACAACTACACAATTACTAAAATATTCCGAATTGAAGAAATTAAACCAATAAAGTTATAAATTTAGTTGCAGTTACGTAACAACTACTCAATCAAAGTTCCGATCTCAGTTACTGCTACTTAAATGCTGCTTGGGTTAGGCAACCAAACGTATAAAATGTTACACTACCCCCCTTCTAAAAAGGAAAAAGTATACAAAGAATACTTTTTACAACAAGAAATAAACAATATGCAGTGGTGTGTTGATACCTTCGCGTATCATACGCCCGAAATTCGGAAATAAAGCAGGTGTAGTCACAGTTTGGTATAAGTCAAAATAATGATAATGTCAAGATTGGAAAAGAATCCACCACTATAAAAGCATTCAAATCGCAAACAAAATAAATTGCAGAATTAAAAATACAACAACGAACCGAATAATCTAATCAATAAGTAAACAAATCTAACAAGAAAAATTACATTGACATTGAAATAAGCTCGTGTCAATCACGAAAATAATTCTAAAACTTGCTCATATAGTTATCTTCAGACACAAAATTATGACTGAAATGAATGGTAAACAATATTGTACTAAGAGATAGCACATAATAAAATATGATGTAGACACATATCGACTGAGTGGTGTATACATTACAAATCTTGATACACACTTAGTTATCAGAATCAGTAGCGTCTGGACAACTAAAAGGCTTCAAATCTTTAACGTGCCAATTACCAGATTTAGAACCGTCAACGTTTCTTAGTTCATAAACTAAATTTGACATTTTCTTTTAACTGTGCATAAAATATACTTAGGTGATAGTTTTGAAGCAAACTTATCTGCGGAATTGGAAAGTGTTTTATTCCTTCTCCATACGTTGTCTCCTACCTGAAATGTAATTCCACGTCTTCGTAAATTATACGTTTTAGAAGCACGTTCATAAGCGATATGTAAATTCTGACGAATTTCTTTAAACAAATCATGCAGGCCACGCAAATCGGTAACGAGATCTTCTCTAGAAGCAGGGACAATATCTACGTCCTCGGAAGGAATTGGGTCATTACCATAGAATTTACCCGACATCGGAATGTTACGCCCAAAAACTAGAAATGCGGGTGCATGACCAGTAACTTCATGTCTAGCGGTATTTATAGCATACTGGATTTTGGGAATTTCAGAATCCCAAGTGTCATGTTTATTGACATATGAACGAATGGCTGTGCCAACAGTTTTGTTGTTGCGTTCAACAAAATTACATTGGGGTGAATAAGCAGCAGTATACCAAATTTTTTGAATTTCATATTTTCTTGCCATGTTTTTGAAAGTTTTCCCAGAAAACTGACTACCATTGTCACATATTATATATTGAGGAACGCCGTATGTTAAAAATACATTGTTTTCAAGAAAACGCTCGATAGCTTGAGCGATAGCATTACTCAAAGGATGCAAAATAGTATATTTCGAAAACCAATCTCCAATAACTAGTAACCACTTATGAACTAGTTTTTATCGTGGTAATGGACCAATTTGATCTAGAGCAATCAACTGAAAAGGGAAACGAGCAATCTTTTCACGTCCCATAAGACCCAACGGAGCTGTATTATAGTGTTTTTGTGCACCACAAACTAAGCAAGATTTACAATATTTTAAAATATCGTGACGTATTTTAGGCCAGTAATAGCATTTTTTAACCCTAGATCAAGTTTTATAAAAACCGAAATGTCCTGCAACGGGAGGATCGTGACAAAATTTAATAATTTCATTACGTTGAAGTTTCGGAACAAGGTATTTCCATTCAGAAATGTTTGAATTTAGAGGTAAGTTTGAAGGTACAAATTTGAATACGTAATTGTTTTCTACCTTCCATTGAGGAAAATTGTCAGGTTTTGACTGAATCTTATGACGTAAATTAGCATACCAGGGATCAACATCACCAAGTGAAATCTCAATCAGATCTACTTCATTCTTTACAACAAAATCAGCATTGGACGTACGACTAAGAAAATCCTGAATAATATTACATGATCCTTTTTTATGAACTATTACATGATCCTTTTTTATGAACTAAGTCAAAAGTATGTTGTCTCAATCTTACACCCCATCTAGCTAACTTGCCAGTTGGATTTTTAATGCTGTTTAACCATAATAATGAATAATGGTCAGTGACAACCGTAAATCGTTTACCTTCAACCCAAGGTCTGAATTTCTCAATTGCAAAAATAACTGCAAGACACTCTCGTTCAGTTATGAATAATTACGTTCAGAACGTGATAGTGAACGACTAGCGTATGAAATAACCCTCTCCTCGCCGTCAATTCTCTGCACTAAAATACCACCTAAACCAGTATTGCTAGCATCTGTTTCGATAACGAAAGGTTGAGAAAAGTCTGGCTGCATCAGTATAGGAGCAGTTACTAAAAGTTGTTTGATTTAACAAATGAAGATTCGGCATCAGTAGTCCAATCAATGTTTTGATTTTTTCTTTTACTACCCTTTAATAAATCATTTATTGGGGAAACTAACGAAGAAAAATCTTTAATAAAACGTCTATACCAGCTACACATACCAATAAATCTTTTAAGTTCGGTAGTGGTTGTAGATCTAGAATAATTAAGCATAGCTGTAACTTTATCTGGATCTGTTCTAATTGAACTTGAACCAACAAAAGTTCCAAGAATTTTAAAGATTTCTTAAAGAATTCACATTTTGTTAAATTAATAGTAAGATTAGCGTGTTTAAGACGTTCACTAACCTCGCGAAGTAAGTGGACGTGTTCTTCAAACGTAGCGGAACAAATAATAATATCATCCAAATAACAGAAAATATTTGGTTCGAATTTGGGCCCAAAGATAGCATCAACTAATCTTTGTTGTAATTGAGCAGCGTTTCGAAGTCCAAACGGTATAGTGACGAAACGAAATTGCCATCGTCCAATGACACTAAATGCTGTCTTGTCTTTGGATTCTTCTGACAGCGGAATTTGCCAGAAACTCTTTCGAAGATCTATGCTAGAAATGAAATTAGCGCCATGCAGCATTGATAAAATCCTATCAATGTTTGGCATTGGATAGCTATCATGAACTGTAATCTCATTTAAAGTTCTGCCATCAAAACAAAAACGATATTCTCCGTTTTTCTTCTTAACTAAAAGAACAGGTGAGCACCAAGGACTATTACAGGGCTCAATGACACCTAGTTGCAACATGTCGTCTAACTCATTGTTTAAAATTTTCAAAATGTACGGTGACATAACATATGGACGTTTACGAAAAGGAATAGCGTTACCTGTGTCAATATGCATCATAATCTTATTAGTTCGACCTAAACTTTTATCTTCGCTAGAAATTTCTTCAAAAGATCGTATAACCTTCTGCGCAGCTAATTTATTGTTTTCCGATAAGTCATCAATAGAACAAAGGAAATTGTCTGGTGATGGAGAATTAGCATCTGATAAATTATATTGTCTATTGGAATCATCGCATTGCACACACCAGGTCTTGTTTTTATAATTTACCAATAATTGAAACTGATCTGTAAAGTCACTAACAAAAATGAAAGTATGGGGGAATTCAGGAACAACAAGAGCTTTAATTATTTGAAGTGTATTATCAACCATTAAAGGCAAATCTACAACACCAACTACCTTTTTAATACTTTTGTCTGCGATTGCCACAGTTTTGTCAAATACAGGTTGAATTTCAATACTTAATTCTTGCAAAATAGGAATACCTTCTGAAGCAACAATAGACGTGGTACAGCCAGAGTCTAATAAACCTGAAATCTCGCGGTCTAACAACTTGTCAGTGATATATGGTCTGTTATCTAAACTATTTTTAATAAAACCTGGGTTAGCTTGATAGGAATCATGTTTATAAAAGTCTTTGACTGTATTTAACCAGTCAGACCAGTTACCTTTTTCTGTAAACCTAGAACTAATCGAGAAATTGAAATATTTACTGGAAATATGCGAAGATTTTAAAACTTTCTTTTTATATGGAGCATGTGACATATTCACATACTTCCTCCTTATACGTTTTTTGAACATTTAGGACAATTACTCACTTTTACCTCGGGAAACCCACAACGATAGCAGAAAACCTTTCTTTTTAAACTGCATGAACTGAAAGTATGATTAGGTAATCTGCAGTTCCAACATAAAGAATTATTGTCAACACTAGAAGAGATACTATTCTTGGACTTATTTCCAGAATAATGAGCGTTTGAATTTTGAAATAAACTGTGATGACCCTTGGTCATTAAAATTTGATTTAACAAATTTGCTACCAGAAGGGAAATATTTATTCTTATCGGCATCGTTAGGAATATTGGCAGTTCTGTTTTTATTGGTTTTTGCTTGTATTTCTAAAACTTCGGTGTTGCACGATACTTTTGCTTTCAAACTTAAAGCTTCCTCAATTTTACGACATAGTTTAGATAAATGTACTACAGTTTCGACTTCAACCAAAGCAAGATGACTGATAAATTCTGGTAGTAAATTCTTTTTAATCAATTTTACTTTAGTTAATTTAGTTAATCAATAATAATAGATAGGGGGTCGGGACAGACGTTGAAAGAAGTTTTCCATCTGAGCAATAAGAATTACCAGCGACTCAGATTTCTTTTACTTTCTAGCCTTCATTTCTTCCCAAATATGATCATCGAAATGGGCAGCCAGAAAGTCAGATTTCAATTTATCAACAAGAGATTGCCAGTCAGAGACTGTCGTTTTAATACTTCGATACCAGATAAAGGCATCACCGGTAAATAACTCTACACAAGAATTAAATAAGTCTTCTTCGGATACTATACGTGATAAAGCCAATTCTGTCACACGTTCAAGAAAATTAAATACATTTTTTGGATCACCATTAAATTTCACTGGCCATTCAGAAATAGGACAGGGTTTAGCTATACAAGTAACCACTGGTGTAGGTACGTTAATAACTGGTGCATGGTTCTGAAATGATTCATTTAAATTACTATCATTAGAATTTTTACCTTGGCAGGTTTTTTCATATAACACAGATTCTAACTGCAGAGCAGTAGCGAAAAGTTCATTTTTTTCTGACAAAGGTTTCTCCGAATCATTGGTAAGAACAATTCTTTTTATACGACGAGAAACATGAACTAGACGAGATTTTAATCTCTTAAAAACAGAATCTGATTCATTACCTTCAAAATTATTGATTGCTGAAGAAATAGAATTCAAAGTAGTTTGTACTTGAATACATTCGTCAGGGAAAGGAACTTTATATAGCGATAAATCAACTTTAGCATCTGGCTTCGTTATCTTTCTCTCAAGAAGTCTGCCTAAAATTTTTCTTTTGTCGTTAATGGACCTATTAGAAGTCACCCCTCTTATTTTTAACTCATAGCCAACTTCATAATTTAATAAATGATTAATTTAAATGTATACATTAATTTAATGTACAATTAATTTAATTATATTGGTAATACAAGAATACTGGCCCAAAATGCGTCACGATATTTTAAAATAATTATTGTAAATCTTGCTTAGTTTGTGGTGCACAAAAACACTATAATACAGCTCCGTTGGGTCTTATGGGACGTGAAAAGATTGCTAGTTTTCCTTTTGAGTTGATTGCTCTAGATCTAATTGGTCCATTACCACGATCAAAACTAGGTCATAAGTGGTTACTAGTTATTGGAGATTGGTTTTCGAAATATACTATTTTGCATCCTTTGCGTAATGCTACCTCTCAAGTTATCGAGCGTTTTCTTGAAAACAATGTATTTTTAACATACGGCGTTCCTCAATATATAATATGGTAGTCAGTTTTCTGGGAAAACTTTCAAAAACATGGCAAGAAAATCATTTATTATATGTAGCTAGCATTTTGGGTAGCTGAGTGTAAACGAGGCCGTACGAGCTGCCAAGACGAGCATCGCAGTGGTCGACCAAATGAGGTGACGACTCCAGAAATGGTGAAGAAAATCCACAAAGCGGTACTTGATGTTCGTCGACTGAAAGTGCGCGATCTTGCAGACATTACGGGCATTTCAAAAAGTGCGGTACATCGCATATTATCTGAAAATTTGGACATGAGAAAGCTGTGTGCAAGATGGGTGCCGCGTTTGCTCACACTCGAGCAAAAACAGTGTCGTGAAAATGTTTCAATTGAGTGTTTAGCGAAGTTTCACAGCAACAAAGCAGAATTTTTGCGCCGTTTCGTAACAATGGATGAAACATGGGTCCATCATTTCACACCCGAGACAAAAGAACAATCGAAACAAAGGACTCACAAGGGAGAACCGGCTCCAAAGAAGGCGAAGACTGTTTCATCTGCAGGCAAGGTTATGGCGTCGATTTTTTGGGATGCATGTGGAATAATTTTTATTGACTATCTCGAAAAAGGAAAAACTATCAACGGCCAGTATTATGCAAACTTATTACAACGTTTGAGCGAAGAAATCAAGCAAAAACGGTCGCATTTGGCTAAAAAGAAAGTGTTGTTTCATCACAACGCGCCAGCTCACAAATCCGTTATTGCAATGGCAAAAATTAATCAATTAAAGTTTGAATTGCTACCTCATGCAACATATTCGCCAGATTTAGCCCCCTTGGATTATTTTCTATTCCCAAACTTGAAAAAATGGCTCAGTGGTCAAAAATTTTCCAACGATGAAGAAGTGATGTCAGCAGTTAATGGCTATTTTGAGGAGCAAGACAGTTCTTATTATAAAAAGGGTATCGAACTTTCTGAACACCGCTGGGAAAAGTGTATAGAGCTGAAACGAGATTACGTTGAAAAATAAATAAATTTTTTCCAAAATTTTTGTGTTTTCTTTGTTGGGTCGGGTACTTCTGGGACCACCCTCGTAGATGGCGTTACAAAGCAACAAAAATCAAAATCTACTAAGGGTTCATCTTTCCATCTCCGTAAACTTTATCTGACACTGACAGTTAATTGTTGAGTAAGTTTCGGAAAGGGAAAATAATGGGCTTTCCAACTGTGAAAAAATATACAAGGTGATCTATTTGAAATCACAAAGCTGCCCTACTCCCGAGAATACGTACGTCATTTCTGGATAAATCGGAAGTGGAAAAGAAAGACGAATACTAAAAAAAAACTAAGAAGAAGACTGGCAAACACCGCATTCTATTATCTCAATTACTTCAAAAGTTATTTACGATTATAAAGGGTCAAAATATAATGAGACACCCTGTATAATTTCACATGAATAAAAAGAATTACCTGCGTTAATCAAAACAAAAACAAAAAATATACCTAAAAAATGACATTACCGAGGTTGTACGTGTTAAAAATCCATATAGGTATCGAAGTATGAATTTTTCCTGCCTTCTGTGCTCTGTAACTCCAAAACTGTTAATTTTAGAACTTGGTATCCCTGGAAACTTTCGATCAGGATAATGTAAACTACAACATATCA
The DNA here is from genome assembly GCA_929113105.1 of Agrypnus murinus. Taxonomy (NCBI): domain Eukaryota; kingdom Metazoa; phylum Arthropoda; class Insecta; order Coleoptera; family Elateridae; genus Agrypnus; species Agrypnus murinus. The sequence continues at coordinate 123,402,819 of OV816030.1, forward strand.
CAGTTTCAGCCAATTTGAATGGTATCCAATTTCCGTAAGAAATGTGCGGAGTCCTCCGGAGGGCACTCAGTAGATTTGATGCGGCCCTGTACATAATTTCCCGTAATCCCATCCATTCACATTACACTAACATTCATAATGCTAGTTGTCAGATTAATTCTTATGTATTTTTTGTTACATATTTATTAAAAATAATTATTAATATTGTTTGGCTAAAAACGTAAAAATTATAATAAAACGAACAAATAGATAAAAATAATAAAATCTTACTATTATAACAACTTTATTCCTCACCAGAAATTTGAAATCGTGTATTAGGATAGCAGAAAAGGCTGAGGATGTTTTGCTGAAATCCTGGTAGCTACATTGACATATTGAAGAGCCCCCGTATGTAGCCATTGACAGACACCAGTTGCAATAAGATCATTAGTAGTGCTACTGGCTACCAGATGGCGTCCAGTTTTACAGATTTTCAAGAATGTTTCAAATTTAACTTTGTTAAAAGCTAAAAATTATTTTGAGTTATTTTATAACAATTTTTAATAAGTATATAACAGAAAATGCGTAAACCATAACGTAACAATTAGCATTAAGAACATTAATAAAAATAATGGAAGCAGGAGTGTTTCCAGGAAATTAAACAACAATTACCTTGTTAGATGGCGCGCAGTACAATTTCTTGGAGACACACCTGCTTCTCATATTTTCTTATTAATGTTCTTAATGATAAATAATTGTTACGTTATCGTTTATGAATTTTCCGTTATTAAAAATTGTTATAAAATAACTTAAAATAATGTTTAACTTTTAACAAACTTAACATACGGATGTAACCAATATGTAAATGTAGCTATCAGGATACCAGCAAAAAACCCTCAGCCTTTTCTGCTATCCTAATACACGATTTTAAATTTCTGATGAGGAATAAAATAGTAAAAATATTTTTATTTATTTGTTCGTTTTATTAGAATTTCTACTTTTTTAACCAAACAATCTTAATAATTATTTTTAATAAGCATGTAACAGAAAATGCATATGAATTAGCCTAACAACTAGCATTAACAATATTAGTAAATAATTAAAGGATGCAGATTGCGGTATATTGTGTACAGGAACGCACCAAGCCTATAATGAGTGCCGTTGTGCAAAGAACCCCACGCGTTTCTTACGGATATTGGATACCGGTCAAGTTAGCTGAAATTGTGATACGTTTTAGTTTACATTATTCTGATCAAAAGTCTCTGAGGCTACAATGCTCTATAATTAACAGTTTTGGAGTTACACAGTACGGAAAGCAGGAAAAATTCATACTTCGGTATATAGATTTTTAACACGTACAGCCTTGGTAACATCATTTTTTGTGTATATTTTTTGTTTTTGTTTTGGTTAACATAAGTAATAATGTTGTGTTGTATTCATGTGGAATTATACCGAGTGTCCCGTTATATTTTGACTCTTTATATACCTATATAGCTTTTGAACTAACTGAGATAATGTAATGCGATGTTCGCCAGTCTGCTTCTTAGTTTTTTAAGTTTCTTCTGAGTAGCCGTTTTTTGCCCACTTCCGGTTTATCCAGAAATGATATAGCGTATTTTCGGAGATTTAAATAACATGCAGTATTCACATTAAGAGCTGATAAAACCATACCCTGTATAATAACCATGATAAGTATGGTCCTTTTGGAAAGGAGAACCAATGGACTTTCAAACGTGCGTGGTTAACCGTCATTATCTCTTCGAGCTCACCACCTACAGGCGGTGGCTTTTAGGAGGTTATTTAACAGCCCTCAAGGAAGACTTATGTAAAAATCCAATGACTTCAACTGAACTTTCCTACGCTATTTTTTAATTTGACTGCACTGGGTGTAATATTTTTCAATATTTATGTTGCAATTAAAACCAATATTTCTATAATATTTATGCAATATTAAAAAAATTGTGCAATATTACTGCGATATTACAAAATATCTCATTAACATACCTCAACAATGGGTGTGTAAAAATCTTTTTTTTTCGTTACAGATCTCCTCTTTCACATGCCCTACATGATGGCTGTTAGAGGCCCCCTTAAGTCATTGAGGTGTATTTGGGTTATTTATGTAGTATTTTATTTTATTTAGCAGGTTATAAATAGTCAAAAATAAAAGAAATTGATTTGTCAAAATGGTCTGTTTAAAATACATATCGTTACAAGAGAAACGCTTGTAAACATGTTGTCCTGTGGGGTGATGACGTAGTTGCTACCAGTCAGGAATGCATTAGACAGAACATCGCCACTCCGACGCCGACGCCGACGCCCCGGTTGTATTGGTAGAAACGTCGTTATTAAGATTTTTATAAATGCTCATATCTCCCTTATTTTACATGATAAAAAGTGCGATTTTTAATCCGAAAGTATAGGTGCGTCCCAATTGTTTAGCCCTTAGGTTTAGCCAGTCTCGATAGATTAATAGTTTGCATGATTACTCCATAATTCAAGGCTCGTAGGTTCATGGTAGTCCTTCATAGCTATGAAAATTGTTTTTTCTCGTCTTTTATATTAATGAACGTTGTCGAAGGGTATCTTATAAGAACATAACAGTAACATCTCAAATGCCAAATTGGCACAAAAGCGTCATTTGACTAGCTCTTTTGCGAAGGATATTGGTCGGTCTCATTTTTTTGAAGAGGCTATCACTACCAAAAGACACTAGAACACCATTCTGAATTGGTTTATCGATCAAGTCGACGACAAGGAACTGCAATACGGTTACTTTCAGCAGGATAATGCCCGACCCTATGTGGCTCATGGTTAAACACCATTCTTAAGACACCGCTGCATATACTCTAGAAGATTTACAACAAAAGTTGTGAAAGAATGTGATAACGTTACACCTCACCTTCTACAGAAAGTGTTTGATAACATGAACAGACGTGTTGCACTGTGCATTGAAGAAGGCAAACATTTCAACATCTTTTGTAGTTTAAAATAAGATTAGTTAGTAAATAAACGTAATGCTATGTCAGCATGATTTTAAGTGATCGATTTATTTTGATTTTTGTAATAATTGTTAGTTGAAATCGCAAGAGCGCATATCTGACAGTAAAAAACAGGTTTGCCACTACATAATTATGAAGTTACTCTCCAAAAATTCAAGTTTTAAGGCGTTACTGTAAACATAAGACTGCATGCGCAATGCATATATAAAAATAATAATAATAATAATAATAATATTTATTATAGATAATATAACATACATACATTTTCTTCACTGAAGATTAAATCTACTAAAAATAATAAATATTAAATACTCGATAAGCGAGTTGACGCTTGTTTCGAGGGAAAAGAATGATAAAAGTATTTGTAAACTAACTCTACTGTGTATACATCTAATACTATATTTAGGTATATACTATATGCTTAAACAATATACATATTTTCTTTTTAGTAATTTACTTATAAATCTTATTACTTGTAAAAAAACTACTTAATTATTATATTAATATTTAATATTATTAATAATTATATCACTATAAATACTTATTTTTTGCTTTTTTTTTCTTTAAGGTAACATACTTAAATTGATAATAAATAATAATAAAAAAATAAGGCTTTAAAACGAAGCATGCGCATCATGTTGTCTGGATCTTCTTAGTGAAATGCATTACACACCAATTGCTGTTCAGATACAAATTGCTTTAATGCTGGATTAAATTGATGTATATTAGTGATCACTTTTATGCTTTCAGGAATTATATTGTAAAACTTTGGAGCAAGGTAAATGTACGAGCGTTGACCAATTGATTTCTGCATTTGAGGTACCGTATGAAGTCTTTGTCGGGTGTTGTACGTATGTCTCTGTAGATGAAAATGTTTCTTCTTGTGGTATAGAGAAACAACTTTGAAAAAATAAAGTTGTCGTATATTGAATACATTTGCTTCTTTGAAAAGTAAATTAGATGAGTACGTGTAATCTTTTTTCAGGATTGTTTTCAAAAGTCTTTTCTGGATAACCTCTAAAGAATTCAGGTGTGTCTTTAAGGCACCACCCTATCCTATAAGTCCGTATCGGAGGTGACTTTCAACCAGTGCTTGATAAAGGAGTTTTAGCTGCTTGCAAATCAAAATCGTGGTAAGGAATCGAAATCTTGGCAACATCATTCGTAGTTTATTACAAGTAAATTGAATGTGGATATCCCACCTCATATATTGGTCAAAATATATTCCCAGGTACTTGGTATTGGTGACTGATTTAATTGTATACTTTTGGATATTCGTGGAAAAATGTAATGTGTTGAAAGAAGGTGCTGAAGATGAATTGCAGTGGAAGGGTAGGTAGTGAGTTTTGTCCACATTTAATGTCAATAGTCTATAATTTAGCCAACCTTTGATTTTTGGGAAATCTGATTCTACTGTTTCTTTTAAGGTTTGCCACGTGTCCTCAGAGTAGAAAATGGAAGTATCGTCAGCGAATCCCATTATTTCTCCTTTACTCTCAACAGAGAAAAGGCCGTTTATATACACATTAAACAGTACGGGTCCTAAAACTGATCCTTGTGGAACACCATATTTTATCTCCATTGTTTCACTATCTGTTTTGTTATTTTTACAAATTGAGATCTACCTGATAAGTAACTTTTAAAAAATTGTCGTACTACTCCTCTTATACCAATTTGTTCTAGCGTTTCAAGTAGTAAGCTATGGCTGACTGTGTCGAAGGCCTTTGAAAGATCTAAGAATATACATAAACAAGGTTTACTGTTATCCAGAGCACTATAGATCTTTTTTGTAAGTTCCAGTATAGCATCTTCAGTTGATCTTTGTCTTCTGAATCCATATTGTTGTGGTGAAAGCAAGTTGTGTTTACTTAAAAAATTTTGGAGACGGTTTTCGATTAGCTTTTCGAAGACTTTTGACAGAGAAGTTATTAAGGAGATAGTTCGGTAGTTGGTAGGGAGAGTAGTAGCACCCTTTTTAAATACAGGTATTACAATATTCTTTTTGAAGGTAGTTGGCTATACTCCGCTGTCTATGCATTTATTGAATGCATATGCTAGTGGTTCTTCAATGTATTCTGAGATTTGCTTTAATACTTCGGGTCGAATGTTATCATTTCCAGGAGATTTCTTACACTTAAGTTGTGAAATTGTGTTTTTGATTTCATTTTTGTCAGTTCTGAGCAAAACGAAACTGTTATGTAATGTTTGCGTCAGAGGTTGATAATTAGGGTCAGATGTTATGTTTCTTGCCAGTGTTTCGCCCATTTTAATGAATGTATAGTTAAAGTAGTCTGCTATGTCTTTTGGATTGATTATTTCATTATCACTGGTATCCTTTATACAGTCTACTGTTTTCTTCTCTTTTTGTGAATTTCCTATTTCATTAATGATCTTCCATAATTGGTTAGAAGTAGGGAAAAAATTGAGAGTTCTGGAACCACCCCCCATTCCTGACCTTGACCTTGAACCTATCTCTCTCTAACACATGGTGACCTTGAATCTATCTCTGTTACGTAAACGTGGCAACACCGCATTCTCAAGGTCATCAATGTGTCAACACCGCATTCTCAAGGCCATCAGTATGGCAACAATGTTTTGACCTTGAACTCAATACCACTCTTCAAGGTCATCAAACACCATTCAAGGTCAAGCTTTAGATATATATATATATATATATATATATATATATATATATATATATATATAAGAATAGAAATATTAATGCGCGTAAAAATATAAGTACATAACAAAGGGATAATAATGGGCATTCGCGCAATAGAGTAACAAGAGAAAGTGAGTTGCAGCCGTATACACGTGTTTCGCACTTATTAGTGCTCATCAGTACGGCATAGCAGATATATATATATATATATATATATATATATATATATATATATATATATATATATATATATATATATATATATATAGCAGGTTGCATGTATGGGAAGAGTAAAGCGTTTGCAGTTGCAGTGCACAGTGCAGTGTTACAATGGAAAGCCTCGCTAAATCAATTGAGAATGCGAAAGCGCAAGCTCTAGAAAAGCAGTTGATGGTTCCAAACGAGCTTCCTAAGGATGCTAAATGGGCACCGCTAGTGAATCAATCAGTGTTTTATTTAAACAAATCAAAAAGTAAAGTTGTATTTGTTAGATTATGTGCTCATTTGGGATACACTCCTGTAATAAAAGTAGCTGGAGTAAAGAATCAGTGCATGCTGTTTGATGAAACGGAGTGGAACGCGTTAATAACCAATGAAGGAGTCATTAATAAATACTTTAAAGCAGGAGAAGAGGTCGGGGTTCCTTTGAAAATGGGTACAAAAACTATCTCGTTTGAGCGTGTTAACAGAAATTACGATAAAACAAAAATCATAAAGATAACTGATGCAGGAGATGATGAATTGTATTTAGCGTGGGAGTCCTTATATGAGCTGTGGCAGTTAATACCGTTACTAACATATCGATTAAACCTTCTGAAGGGTTTGGAATTTTTCAATTTCTACCATAGCATAATAGATGGTGTTGTAGACATGCCGGGTGACTGCATAGTGAACATCACAAACATATTGGAACCATTAATGAAGATGCAAATCCCGAACGTGTTTGGAATGCTAGAAGTTGTGTATTATCTACCAGAAAAGGTAATATTGGATGTGGAAGTCAAAAGGTGTATTGCGTAATGGAAGAATGAAGAGGGGAAAGGGTGGGGGGCGGGTGAATATAAGAACACATGGTCTAGGTGTAACGTAGTGAAATACAATGGAGACGCGTAACAGTGAAGACGTATCAAGCAAAGCTATTGATAAACTGAATGCTGTGGTGAAACTACGGTGTGAATTAGAAGCGCTAGAGGAGGATGCGGCACACGAAGTTGTTCATGGTACGGGGATATTCAGTCCAGAATATTGTCAAGAGTTAACACAACGATATAGAAAAGGCGTGCAGTTGTGTCAAGACTTCATTAGAGGTGTGATTTGTGATGAGTGTTTGGTAAAAAAGCTCATTGCGCAACATCTAAGGGACTTTGCATATGACTTAATAGAGGACGGATTAAATGGGTGGTTTAGTGACATTTGATGAAAGTAAAAACAAAATGCATTACATGTTAACATGGGAGTATGCACATCGTCAAGCACGCAGAAGTCAATGGGAGATAATAGCAAGGGATAGGGTACTATTTCAGAGACGAATAAGCTACGTGGAAAATGTAATCGCTCCAGTTTTGAAAGAAGAGTATAGAGAGGGTATCTATAATACACCTTTTAAAAGTGGTGGGGGTATAGTTTAAATAGTCACATCAGTCGCTTACCGTCAGTTACAAAAATGGGTTCAATCAAAGTGGGTTGGCAACATTACTGGGTTCTTGAAACAACAGATAAGGGTGAAATTAAATTTTCGCGTTATAAAACGCACAATATGGGTTCCGGGGTGTGCACTCCCAGGCTGCAAGGTAGTACAGGGGCCCGGGTCGGTCTAGCCAACATGACCTGGCTGCCCTATCAACTTGCGAAAATCTCGCTTATGCCTTAATGCCAGGTGGCGCCTGGACCGGGAACCTTGCGGTATAATGCGGGGGACTCCGTCGAGGCCACCAGAGTCGGGTTCTTTGGAATCCTTTGGCTGTTGCTGGTTCCTTAAACTGTCAAACACTTAATGGATTGGAAAACACACACACTATACTTACACACATACTTAAACAAAATTAAAATTATGATGATGAGTGATGATAAAACAAACAACGTTTCAAAAGTGCCCCTTGAAGCAACGGAGTTTCCCGGCTCCACCCCCTTTACCCAAATCCCATTCAATTACCCAATCCCAACCCCTACCAGTTTAGATTTTCCCCCAATTAAAAATCCTGTTAGGCTCAGTGAGACGGTGGATTCTTCTCCCCGGTTCCTAGTCATGGAGAAAAAAGAAGGTGACTTTGCTACGACTAGTCCTTTTGTTATATCAAAGGTTATCTACGGACTTATAGGTAGAACGAAGATAGTTAAGAGAATACAAGGCATGATATTGATAGAGACTGTATCTAACGCTCAATCGCAGAGATTGTTAGAAGTTTCCCGCTTTGGTGATTATGAGGTTAAAGTGTATCCTCATATGTCACTGAATACATCTAAAGGAGTAGTTTACTGGCGGGATTTCCTAAATTGCACGTTGGAAGAGATAAAAGAGGGTTTAAAACATGAAGGTGTTATAGAAGTTAAACGAATTAAAAGCAGGAGGAATGGAGAACTTGTCGATACTCCTAATCATATCCTTACGTTTAACACACCTAAGTTACCGAGAAGCATTACCGCAGCCTTTTACCATTTAAATGTAAGACCCTATATACACCCTCCTGTCCGTTGTTATAGGTGTCAGTCGTTTGGTCATGTATCCTCTGGTTGTGATAAATCTGAATTATGTATCTGTGGTAATCCCTCACATAGAGGTGAACCTTGTACGCAACCCTTTAGCTGCCCTAACTGTAAAGATAATCATTCTGCGACATCAAGGTCATGTCCGGTATTCAAGCAAGAGATGCGAATACAGGAAATTAGAACTGTTCATAGGGTAGCATATACGGAAGCAAAACGTATGTCTAATTCCTTCACTGTCCCATCCCGATCCTATCCTCAAGTTACCACCCAATTAGAAGCAGATCCTTTACGTACACTAATTCCTGAAATTAGAGGTATTATTAAAAAAGAACTGGCAAAGCTAACTAATTCTCTCTTAGTAAGAAGAACTACTACCTCCGAAATCGCCAGCAGTGATGAAGAGAGAAATAATAGTCAAATATCTACTCCTAAAGTAAATTCAACTATAGTAACAGCTTCTACAAGTACAGTAATTGATGCTAACACTGGTGTAAAAGATAAAAGGAAACTTTCACAACTAAGTAATAATACAGAAGATGAACGAACTATCGAATCAAGCCTGGAGTCCATCGAACGGACGATATTAAATAAAGGTAAAAAGAAAAAACGAGGCTGGCCGAAAGGCAAACCCCGTAGAGGTACATCTTAAAATATTTATCTACAATGGATTATAATACATTTATCTTACAGTGGAATTGTCGTGGATTTTTTAACAAATTAAGTTCAATTCAATTATTAGTTTCAAAATATAACCCTGACTGCCTCTGCATACAAGAAACTAAATTTAATTACAATCAGAACTACGAACTAAAGAACTATTTTCTACTACGAAAGGATGCTACAGATGGAGAACGTGCTCATGGAGGCGTTGCCATGCTCATAAAAGAAAATATACCTTACAGCAACTTGTTACTTAACACCGAACTGCAAGCCATCGCAATGCGTATAACTTATCCAAAGCCTCTTACTATCTGTAATATATATTTCCCAAGCGCACCATGGAGTACTGAGGAGTTCGAAGATCTGGTCAGTCAGTTACCCCATCCCTATGTAATTTGTGGGGATTTTAACTCACACAGCTTCACGTGGGGGTCTTATAAAAACGATAGACAGGGTAGGGCTGTTGAGGACCTAGTTGACAGACTGGATATATGTCTTCTTAATAATGGTAATCCAACACACTTCGATGTATCGACTGGACAGTTCAGTGCTATCGATTTAACTCTCTGCACTCCATCTTTATCGACAACTTTAGTTTTTTCTACAGACCCAGATCTACACTTTAGTGATCATTTTCCGATTATTATTAAAAAACCTAGTTCTGTCAACGCTCCCACGGCAATTCCACAAAAATGGATTTTAAACAAAGCTGATTGGAATGCATATAAAGAATGTGTAGACACGTTGATGGCCTCATCTAATACAGAATTAACGATGCCCGACATCACCAATTTCATAGTAGAAGCAGCAACAGTACATGTCCCAAAAACAAAAAGTATTCCACACAGACGAGTAGTTCCATGGTGGAACGAGCAAATCCGGTCTCTTGTTGCTGAAAAGAAACGAGCACTCAATCTTCTAAAAAGAAACACTACTATTGACAACTTAATAAACTTTAAAAGAGCTCGGGCAAAATGCCGGAAAACCATCCAAGCAGCGAAAAAGAAATCGTGGCAGGAATATGTATCTAGTATTTCCACTTCTACTGATGTTGGTGAAGTGTGGAAACGAATACGAGCCATTGCTGGAAACCGTAGTTGCTTCAATATTACTTTAAATATAAATGATGAAATCATAAGTGATCAACAAGATGTTGCTAACCATCTAGCGCAGCATTTTGCACAGTTGTGCAATATAGAGGCAGCTCAAGTCAATAACGAGGATGATTTCATAGATTTCAATACACCGCAAGAACATGAATACAACCGTCTCTTTTGTATTGACGAACTAAACGAGGCACTTGGAAAAAGCAACAACACAGCACCAGGCAGTGATGGTGTCGTAAATGCATTTCTTCAGCATCTATCTGAAAACGCAAAAATTGGTTTGTTAAATATATATAATAACATATGGAAAACTGGTATTTTACCAGAATCGTGGAAAGAAGCCACTATAATCCCCATATTGAAGCCAGGAAAAATACCAACAAGCCCATCAAGCTTTAGACCAATCTCTCTTACAAGTTGCATCTGTAAATTAATGGAACGGATGGTTACCAATAGATTATCATGGCTGCTTGAATCTAGAAAATTGTTAAGCAAGTATCAATTCGGATTCCGTAGAGAACACTCTACGACAGATGCGTTAGTGTATATTGAAAATGCTGTTCAAGGAAGTTTTCTTGCAGGTCTTCACCTAACAGCTATTTTTATAAATTTGAAAAGTGCATTTGATACTGCCAGGCACAGTACAATATTAGAACAACTAAATAAATGGGGAATAAAAGGATACTTACCTAAATTCGTAAAGTCGTTCCTTGACAACAGAGTCATTAGAGTCAGAGTTGTCAATGTTTTATCTGAAAATTATAATATTAAAAACGGGACTCCACAAGGTTCCTCACTAAGTGCCACTCTGTTTATAATAGCGATACAAGGACTGTTAGAATCCATCGACACAACTGTTCGATACTGTGCCTACGCAGATGATATCGTAATATTTACTTTTGGACAATCTTTCAACAATATTGAAGAAATTTTACAAAATGCACCCTCTAAGCTATCCTCGGAGGCCACTAATAGAGGTCTTCAAATTTCAACTGAGAAAACGGTCTCGCTACATTTCTGTCGCAAACGAAGCACCTGTCAACAGGAACACAACTTTCAGATGAATTCGGTACCTATTAAAAACGTAGATAATTTTTGTTATTTAGGCCTAATATTTGACTCTAAACTTACCTGGACGCTACACATCAGTAAACTGAAAGCCCGTTGTAATAGTATCTTAAATATTGTTACGAATGATAATTTTATTGTTACGAAGCTAGGCTCGCTTCGTTCTTACTTGCCTCCACCATGTCACGAATAAAAATAAATGCACTTACTCTTTATCTAATCTAATAATTTTATTTCTTAAATTTACTTAACTCATAACCAAGATTAATTCTAAATATAATTAACATAATTTTACTTACAAACTAATTATGAATTCTAGGGCCATTTCCCTCACACTGGGTATGACAATCGAGAAGGACTTTACTGCTTTCATTTCACCATGTAACTCTGTAACTCACTATCCTTTTCGATTGTCACTTTCCATCTTGACTCTTCATCCCTACTATCATTTCTTCTTGCAATCAAGGATGGCCCAACTTGTCCCAATTAATCAGGGCAGTGTCATAATGCTAGAGTCAGCACTACTTACTTTTGTGAGCTATAATGCTGTGCTAGTATTATGACACACTTTACAAATTGCAGAGTAGCTTCATGTCATACTTGAAATCAATTTGTTTATCTTTATTACTGGGTCAAATAATTTAGAAATGAGTTCTGTAATAATTGTTGTAACATATTTTTGGAATAATAAATTTTTAGAATAATGAATTGATTTAATTTTGTTATGAGTTTTTTCTTTTATTTTATACTTCGTTACATGACCCGGCCTGGTAAGCGTGACGCCCCTGGCACGCACTCCGCTCCTTCAGCAATTAACTTCTGTAGCCATCAGCCTGATTGCAAGTTTGTCTATACATACATCAATATGGATCTAACTTAATTTGAAATAATTATTGTTCATCTAAAAGGAATTGAGAATTGGCCCTTTACAATTTTAATTTAAAACCTATCCTAAAAAAAAAATCTTATAATTATAACACACAATTTTCATGAAAAAGAAAAAAATGGAAATAGATGTGATTACAATAACAAATTAAAATTAACAGTATCTAGTGTTGCATTAAAAAACGTCTATTAATAATTTTAAATTAGAACTTATTAAACCTAATATTTATCAGTTTATGCATGGAACGCAACCTTTGTCTTTATGGTCTGCCAATGTACATTACGGAACGCACTTCATTTTTCGAGTATCAGTCATTCTGTCTATTGCGCACACGCGACTTAAATAGCACATACACGGTGACTCCCCGACGACGTCGGCGAAAACGTCGTCGACGACGTCGGGGACAAGGTCGAAATAATGAGGTAATGTTTACATTTACTGTAATTTAATGCATGACTGTGTATAATAAAATTATTAATATCGTATTTCTTTTAAGACATCAAAATGAAAGAAAGTAGTTTTGAGCATAATAAAATGCGTACTGAATTTCTTTCTTTAAAGTATTTCGAAATAGCTTATGCAATTAACAAAACTTTTCATAAGCGGAATAATATTGATATCCATCGATAGAATTACAAGTAACCCTTTATTATAAAACGAAAACTCTTTGTTTTTTTTATTAATCTCATTCTTAATTTAGTTTAAAAATGGATATAATTAACGCAGGATTTAGGATTTAGGAGTTCTGGTGCGCAAATAAGGATTTCCTATAAAGGACTTTTGATAAAATTTGGTAGTGATAATCGTCGGAAAAATATCATGTTTAAAAATGTAATGGTTTCACCGTCTCTTCCTTTTCCGTGTAGTTTTAAAATTTTATGCTGATGGTACATAACCTTATAATAAAAATCCTTCGGCTCATTTTGTCGCAATTCTTTTAACAAGGACATGTGTGAATATTGTTTGCGATCTAAAAACCATATTTTCTTTTTTTTCGTGGTGTTTCAGTTTCTTCTTCTTCGAAGCACAAGGCAACTGCCACACCAACTGCAATTTTTTTTCTCAAAGATAATTTATAAAAATCCATCTTATCACTTGAAAGTGTCACAGCATATTGAATTCATAATGTTTTCTTAAAAAGTATAATAAAGAAAGCATATATTTTTTAGTAATCCCAGATGTATATGTTTATTTTGCCTAATAATAATTTACAGTTGACAAGGGTTTTATTTTCACAGTTGTAAACAGTTGTTTGTAAACAAATGTAATAAAAATGAAATAATTCAAGTAAACCCGAAAAAGATAGATATAGTATAAGGTTATGTACCATCAGCATAAAATTTTAAAACTACACGGAAAAGGAAGCGACGGTGAAACCATTACATTTTTAAACATGATATTTTTCCGACGATTATCACTACCAAATTTTATCAAAAGTCCTTTATAGGAAATCCTTATTTGCGCACCAGAACTCCTAAATCCTAAATCCTGCGTTAATTATATCCATTTTTAAACTAAATTAAGAATGAGATTAATAAAAAAAACAAAGAGTTTTCGTTTTATAATAAAGGGTTACTTGTAATTCTATCGATGGATATCAATATTATTCCGCTTATGAAAAGTTTTGTTAATTGCATAAGCTATTTCGAAATACTTTAAAGAAATTCAGTACGCATTTTATTATGCTCAAAACTACTTTCTTTCATTTTGACGTCTTAAAAGAAATACGATATTCATAATTTTATTATACACAGTTATGCATTAAATTACAGTAAATGTAAACATTACCTCATTATTTCGACCTTGTCCCCGACGTCGTCGACGACGTTTTCGCCGACGTCGTCGGGGAGACACCGTGAGTGGTGCCCATTATTCAAGAGTGCAAGATCAACAATTTCAAATGTCTTTCTACGTGAACAGTTTAGTAAGTTTTTCCACGCAATTTTTCGAGAAAAGTTGCACAAAATCACACACGAACTGGTAAGTTGAATAAGTTTTTTTTGTTTTCGTCCATCACAAATTCAGAATTGAATAATGCATGCCTTTAACTGAAGTTAGACATATAAGCTGATGTCGTTTACCAAAGTATATATTTGTATGACACGTTGCAAATACAACGCAATGATTTCCAAGAAAATTCATTATTTCTTATCTTCAGGTGCCAATATGTGTATGCCAAATCCCAATGCACATTGAACATGTTAAATGTGCGGTAATTATGAAAATTCATGAACAGTCCATCCAGAATGTGAGGTGATGCTGCTTGAAATGAAGATTTGAATTGCCAACACTGATTTGAAATGAAGTAACTGGCTTCCTCATACAATGTAGACAAACATGTGTCTACTGGATTGTTGACTTCGGCATAGGTAGGTATGATTTTATCTGTGTTCCTTTAATGTATTGGCAACATTTCAGCTGGTGTTTGTGAACTTCAGAAGGCGTTTTTTCCACCCTTAGATTGGTTGCATTATGGTTATTCCCTTTTTGTGATGATGCGATCTTGGTGCTGTGTGGTATGTTGTCTGCTCCACTTGTAGATGGTAAGTTCCATGCAATTGTTGTTTCATGCAAAGAAACAAGTGTGTTACAAATTTGTTTTATCTTAACTTAAAGAGTTATAATATCTTTTCCTTAATTATTTTATTAATTAGCTACTTATTCTATTAAACGTCAAATATTACCTACTTCAACTTTTCTGTTAATGTTTAATAATTATATATCTTACTACATTTTAGCAAAAGTAATACCAAGCACTATAAGAATTTTATTAACTAATGGTTTGAAAATGGTAATTATTTGACATGGAATACTTATGAATATTGTTTGACCTTTATTGTTGAATTAGGTGTTTAGAGTTTTACACTATTTGGTGTATTTAACACATGTTTTACACTTTTAACAATTTATTTATACTTGCCTTCTTGGCTAACTTTAAAAACCTAATTTGTTTTATCCATGATAAATCTTTGTTAAAATTTAATAATTTAAACATTGAAACTGGACTCTATTCACTCTTTATTTGCTCTCATCAGTCATTTACCTAAATTTGTATCATTTCTCACACATTTCATTTAAATCCTCTATCCCAAAATTTGACACCTATGTCCCAAGTATATTTCAAATTACATTCATTCATCTAATTTCTCATGGTCTCACATTTTACTAAGTGGACGTACTTTCATTTGTGCATTTCTTCATTTATTCATTCATTCATCTTATATATTTTCTGACTATCAGTGAATTACCAATTGTTTCCACAGCATTTTGTATTTTTTTTTTTTGTAAGATGTAAATTTGTTTGCCGGCTTTAAACACAAAGTGCTGTTGGATAATTTGCAATGCAGTGATGTCATGGGATCCCTATTCATCGATGAATTTCTCTTATTATTCAAATTATTCTTATTTTGCACACTTCAATACATAATAAACATAAATTATAATTACCTTTCTTTTTTTTTAATTGATCCAGTATATAACCCACACCTGATGCAGTCCAAGGTCCTATCCTAGAGGTGTCAACCAAGGTAGGCTGTTAAGGTACTGCAGGTTATTGTATGACTTGAAAGTCTTCATCCATACTGCTAAAGGTTACACTGATCGCTCTTCACTTTGGACAGAGATAAGAGGTACTTTCAAATAACAATAAAAAACTTTTAATACAACTTTCTTCTCATCTTCTGAAATCTTAGCTGGCGAACAACACTTTTTCCTATTTCCTTCCTCGTTTATTAGAATCCATTTTGTTTCATATGTTAATGATTTTGTAGCTATTCCTTGGACACTATGGTCCCATCTGGGTCATGAATCTTCTAAAGAGAGTCCTAAAACAAACTTGTTTTCTTCCCTTGTGCAGTTACCCCCAATTGCACTTTGAATAAAAATTTTATTTAATTTTTTGTTGTATATTCAATCTATATCCTATCTATGCAATGTCATCCTACTCTATTTATTATAACTATTATCTTTATTATAATTACACCCCTTTTTATAGTTAAATGTCCTATAAAATTAATTAACCCATTAATTCTAATTCATACTTCTATACTTACAATTGTTTTTTTTTTTTCGTTTTGTTAATAAGATTTTATCCCTACGAGCCCTATCCTCTTAAATTTGGTTTCTGTGTCTTGATCTGGGTCTGTAGTACCCATTTCTCTCTGTTCTCATGCTAACGAATCGTTGTGGCCTGTTGCAGCATGATGCAGCATACTCCTTGCCTGCTGCAATTGGAAGTACCTGGTCTGCCATCCCTTGTTATGCTGTTTGACCATGTATGGTTATACCCAGGGATTTCCATAATTACTTCTTGTTATGCTTCACCAATATGTACCCTAATCTTCCTATCTACTTAATGACACTATTTTAATTCATTTTCATTTTATTGTAATTGTAAGTGCATTTTCCCAGATTTATACTAAGTGCATTGTTTAGAATAATGCACTAAACTAAAAAATTCATGAAAACATTAAACTATGAACAAACTGTTGATGATTCTTAATATTAAGATTTGCTACATGTTTTCTTTGTTTTAGAATTAACTAATGCACTATGCAAGAGGTGTCTGTTGAAGATTGCGAAGAATCCTCAACACCGGAACAGGAACTCGGCGCCTCCACCATGTTACGAATGAAAATTTTATTGTTACGAAGCTAGGCTCGCTTCGTTCTTACTTGCCTCCACCATGTCACGAATAAAAATAAATGCACTTACTCTTTATCTAATCTAATAATTTTATTTCTTAAATTTACTTAACTCATAACCAAGATTAATTCTAAATATAATTAACATAATTTTACTTACAAACTAATTATGAATTCTAGGGCCATTTCCCTCACACTGGGTATGATAATCGAGAAGGACTTTACTGCTTTCATTTCACCATGTAACTCTGTAACTCACTATCCTTTTCGATTGTCACTTTCCATCTTGACTCTTCATCCCTACTATCATTTCTTCTTGCAATCAAGGATGGCGCAACTTGTCCCAATTAATCAGGGCAGTGTCATAATGCTAGAGTCAGCACTACTTACTTTTGTGAGCAATAATGCTGTGCTAGTATTATGACACACTTTACAAATTGCAGAGTAGCTTCATGTCATACTTGAAATCAATTTGTTTATCTTTATTACTGGGTCAAATAATTTAGAAATGAGTTCTGTAATAATTGTTGTAACATATTTTTGGAATAATAAATTTTTAGAATAATGAATTGATTTAATTTTGTTAT
This sequence comes from Agrypnus murinus, assembly GCA_929113105.1. Taxonomy (NCBI): domain Eukaryota; kingdom Metazoa; phylum Arthropoda; class Insecta; order Coleoptera; family Elateridae; genus Agrypnus; species Agrypnus murinus. The sequence goes on from OV816030.1 coordinate 123,420,118, forward strand.
GAGTTTTTTCTTTTATTTTATACTTCGTTACAATATACTTAGATGTTTGTCAAACCTAAACTGGGGATCTGCCAACAGACACTGCTGATGCTGTACAGATCTTTGGTTCTATCTCGAGTCGATTATGGTTGTGTGGTATATTCCTCTGCCAGACCATCCCGTTTGAGTATTTTAAACACAATACATAACATGGGAATACGCTATATAATGGGGGCCTTTGTAACAAGCCCAGCAGACAGTATATGCGTAGAATCTGGGTTAGAGCCTTTATGGCTACGCCGTCAAAGGTTACTATTGAACTATCGTGTCGCGGCATTATATCGCACGCATAACCATATTCGATCGTCCTTAGTCAGCAGTGCTCTATTGGACCTCTATCAAGTACAGGATACGCGTACTAGACCGGCGACCGTTAGATCCATCGTCACTTCTAGGGCATGGGAAATCCCCGAAGCTGGTTTATATTTAAATGCCTACCCCAAAACTTCGCCATGGACCGTACCAGCAATAGATATTCGTTTCGATCTTCGGAAATATAATAAATCTGAAACAGCTGGTAACGTCATTAAAATGGACTTTTTAAATATTCTCGATACATACGGTCAGTGCAACGTATTTTATACCGATGGGTCTAAAACAGAGTCAGGAGCGGGGTGCGCCGTAGTCAACGGCAATAATATATCTACATGGTCACTTCCACATACTGTAAGTGTTTTTACATGCGAAATATATGCTTTATTGCAAGCGCTAAGTATATGCCGAGAATCAACGTCCGATATTCATGTAATTTGCACAGATTCTTTGTCTTCTCTGTTAGCAATAAGTAACAAATTTAACAACGAAGCTATAGTACAAGACATACACACCTTACTATCAAAACTAATAAGTGAAGGCAAACAGATAGTGTGGATATGGATACCAAGTCACATTGGCATCTCTGGAAATGAGAAAGCAGATCAAGCTGCAAAATCTGCAGCAGCTCGGATTCAGAATGATGTAAATGTGATTTGCCCAAAAGACGCAAGAACATAACATAAAGCAAAAATCAGAACTTCAGTGGCAAGCGTCGTGGAATACAAAGACTACCGCTCTAAAAGATATAAAACCGGGTGTCAAGTTACAACAATCTGAGATTACACTTACACGTATGGAACAAGCAATAATAAGTTGATTAAGAATAGGTCACACCCGATTAACTTCTACCTTTCTATTAACAGAGGGAAGTAGGCCTAATTGTCCTACGTGTATAACTCCACTTACTGTCGAACACATCCTTATCGAATGTAATGAATATACCAACCAGAGAAGAACTTGTGGTTTATCTGATACTCTACCAGAAATTTTGAACAATAATAAAGAAAGTATTTTAAAGTTACTAAAATATCTACGTTCTACAAACCTAATTTCTAAACTGTAAAACTTATTAGTCTGTGATAAAAACTATTATCTGTGATATTTTATATATTCGAATTATGTTTATTTACTTACAAAACTTATATTAGCCAGTTTTATCTATTTTACCTATTTATATACTTTTTTTATAGTTTTATCAATGTTTTGTATGGTATCCTATTATATATTTTCGTTCGTGCTAATTGTGTCTATTGTTGTAGTAATTTGTTATTTATATTTATTGTTCGTACCGATTTGTTACTTATTACTGACCATTTATATCAGTGATATTTTGTAGCAAAAGCGACAAATGACCCTGGCAGTCGAGTCGCTTATTTAACAAAAAAAAAAAAAACAACTCTCCTGAGCTACGAACATGCATTGAAGTGCAATTGGTTTTAAGAGTTAGAGCGACCGCGTTGTCTAGCATGAAACTGTCATGTTGACCATCTCTTGCAGTGACTGCTTTAAATTGCTGTTCTATGGAAACTATTTATTGTTTGAGTAAATAAAGAAACTCAGTATATTGTATTTCTTATTTAAATAATTTTATTGTACATTTAAAACAACTCAAAATATTAATGAATAGTTTTACGGTTGCCACCTTTTGAAAATCAAAATGTAGAATAAAATACAATTAAAGGAATGAAAAGTTTATTACACTTATTAAACATCCATATATAATATAACGAGCTTGTTCAGGGTTTGTATGCTACAGAGTGATCCTGATAGCTAGCGCCACTATGCGGTGCATATTGTTAGTTGAAGCGAAGAAAACACCTGGCATAAAAGCAGCTCTCTTTTGCTATGAAAACAATTTTAAGGTTTGTACCCATGTTATTATTATATTAATTAAGTGAATTACATTTTTAAAGGTTAGAGGAACCGATGGTGTTTGCTAATATATATTATAATAAGCAAAATAATTTATTATTTACAATTGCCAGACTGAGCAAATGTAAAATTGTTTTGAATCTACCATTTTTTTATTTGAAGAACACCAATAATTCTCCATCATCTGATCAGAAACACCAAACCTTCCAATTTTCTTATTTCGTCCAATAAACCTATATCTTACAAACTACCTCACAGGAAACAGACCGAAAAATTGTACCATTTGCTCATTGATCAACTATGACGCTTAGGTTTTCTAGGAATTGATCAATATCATCAGTTGAATGACAAATTGTTCAAATGAAGGACTGTCTTACCAAATTTAGATGCGTGGAAACCCTAAATATGTTCTTGGTAGGTTACACACACTTGTGTCTATTTTTATTGCATGCTCAACATGCAATTTAAATTTCTTCATGTATATTACATTCTAATCGTGTCTCACTACTATGAGTGACTATGTGTTTTGCGAGTCTAGATTTCTGTGAAGATTTATAATCACGTAAATTACAAACAAAAGGTTGCTCACCACTATGACTGAGCATGTGTCTCTTAAGATAACGCTTTTGTAAACATTTATATTCACATAAATTACATTCAAATGGTTGACCATCGCTATGAGTGAGAAGGTGGGTCTTGAGAGTAGACTGCACCGAACACTTAAAATTGCATACATTACATTCACACGACTTCTCATCACTATGAGTGAGCATGTGTACTTTCAGATGACTTTTTTGTGAACATTTATAATCACATAAACAGCAATTGAATGGTTTCTCATTACTATGAATGAGAATGTGTTTTTTGAGATCATTTTTCTGTGAACATTTATAATTACATAAACTACATTCAAAAGGCTGCTCACCTCTACGAATGACCATATGTCTCTTGAGGTAACGTTTTTGTGAACATTTATAATCACATAAATTACATTCAAATGGCAGCTCACTATTGTGAGTAGAAATATGTCTTTTAAGATTACCCTTTTGTGAACATTTATAATCACATAAACAACACTCGAATGATTGCTCACCACTATGAGTGAGCAAGTGTCTCTTGATAGTGGACTGTGCTGAATATTTTACATTACATATATTACATTGAAATGATTTCTCGCCACTATGAGTGAGCACATGTGCTTTAAGATTACTTTTTTGTGAACTTCTATAATCACATAAACTACATCCAAATGGTTTCTTATTATCATGAATGAGAATATGTCTTTTGAGATCGTTTTTTTGTGAACATTTATGACCACATAAACTGCATTCAAATGGTTTCTCACCACTATGACTAAACATGTGCCTTTTGAGTTTACTTTTCAATGAAAATTTATAACTGCATAATTTACATTCAAACCTTTTCGTGAGCATCTATAATCACATAGATTACAGGTAAATGGTTTATCAGTATCATGAATAAACAGGTGTTGTTCAAGATGATTTTTTCGTAAAAACCTGCAACTACACAAATTACACTCAAACGGTTTCTCACTACTGTGAGTAAGCATGTGTCTATTGAGGATACTTTTTAATGAACATTTATAATAACATAAAGTACATTTAAATGGCTTCTCGCCGCTGTGAGTAAGCATGTGTTTTTTGAGATTTCCTTTTAATGAACATCTATAATTACATATTTTACATTCAAATTGTCTTTTGGCTTTAAGAGGAAGTGCATATGTTTCCTGTGGCAATATATATTGAGGCTCGTACAATTTATTGTTATAATTGTTATTGTTAAATTGTTATAAAATAACTTAAAATACATTTTTGAAATTTGTAACAACTGGACGCCATCTGTTAACTAGTAGCACTATTAATGATGATATTACAGATTGTGTCATTAATGTCATACATACGGGTGCAACCAATATGTAAATGTAGCTATCAGGATACCATCAAACCACCCTCACCGTTTTCTGCTATCCTAATACACGATTTTAAATTTCTGATGAGGAATAAAGGTGTGTTATATTTGTTCGTTTTATTAGAATTTTTACTTTTTTAATCAAACAATCTTAATAATTATTTTTAATAAGCATGTAACAGAAAATGCATAAGAATTAGCCTAACAACTAGCATTAACAATATTAGTAAATAATGAACTGATGCAGATTGCGGGATATTGTGCACAGGGCCGCACCAAGCCTAATGAGTGCCGTTGTGCAAAGAACCCCACGCGTTTCTTACGGATATTGGATACTGGTCAAATTAGCTGAAATTGTGATACGTGTTAGTTTACATTATTCTGATCAAAAGACTCTGTGGCTACAATGCTCTATAATTAACAGTTTTGGAGTTACACAGTACGGAAAGCAGGAAAAATTCATACTTCGGTATATAGATTTTTAACACGTACAGCCTTGGTAACATCATTTTTTGTGTATATTTTTTGTTTTTGTTTTGGTTAACATAAGTAATAATGTTGTGTTGTATTCATGTGGAATTATACCGAGTGTCCCGTTATATTTTGACTCTTTATATACCTATATAGCTTTTGAACTAACTGAGATAATGTAATGCGATGTTCGCCAGTCTGCTTCTTAGTTTTTTAAGTTTCTTCTGAGTAGCCGTTTTTTGCCCACTTCCGGTTTATCCAGAAATGATATAGCGTATTTTCGGAGATTTAAATAACATGCAGTATTCACATTAAGAGCTGATAAAACCATACCCTGTATAGTAACCATGATAAGTATGGTCCTTTTGGAAAGGAGAACCAATGGACTTTCAAACGTGCGTGGTTAACCCTCATTATCTCTTCGAGCTCACCACCTACAGGCGGTGGCTTTTAGGAGACTTTTTTAAATAATTGTTTGAATAATACAAGAGTTGTTGAAACTACTACTTAAAAACTTAATAAAATAATTCGCAAAGAATAGTACAATTTGAGGTTTTGGAACCGATCAACAAGATTGAAGAAACTCTTGAAAATTTGTATCTAATAAAACATAATGACAAATTTATATCCCAAAATTGAGAAGATATTAGAATGACGTAACAACAAGCTTGTTTCGTTTCCAATAATAACTTGCTAATAATAAATTCCAAAGACCTAAAGATTGTATCAAAACTTGAGACATTCGTTAAGTACTTCTTTTTTGGTAGATCTATATCTTCCTATACCATCAATAGAATTTAAAATTTTTAAAAATATACCGGATGGCCTAGATAAAACGCTTCATACTTTGGAGTTCAATGACGATTGTTACCAACCTCAAAATAGCTGCGCGTTCGTTAAAGTATAATTTTAAAAGTCTACATAATTACAATACATATTTAATTAATAGCACTTCTAATACGATATATTGTATTAGAGTTTATATATACTAGTTTCACCTATAAAATGACACTATTTTCCCTATTTTCAGTTATGATCATCTCAATCGTGCTTTCCACTGCACAATAGCTCACGGAATAGTTTCTTGAAAATCTAAATCTCTCCCTTTCAATTCTTCCCTATTTTTAAACGGTTTCAGGATACTGCTCACTTTTCTCTGTAAAGCGTCCCAACTTAGTAATCAAAAGAATTAAGGTCTGGCGAATTTGAAGGCCAATGTTTGGAAGAAATAAAATTAGGACAACGTTTTAGTAAATTAATTATGAGAACCTTTAAGCTTGTCGAGAACGATGCGAGGGATTGCTATCCAAAAACTATAATAATATTTATCTAGGTGCAGTCGTTCACATTCCGGAAAAAGTTGTAAATGTCTAATGAAAGTTTCATTGTTGAATCTTGTCTTGTAGATTTACAAGAAACCAGTTCATTTCAGGAAACAAAGCATATACCACAATTTTTAAAGAAAACCTGACTCGGTGTTTGTACAAGCGTAGTAGGGAGATGTTACTTTTTAAACCTCGACTGTTTGTCCGATTATGCTATTTTGCAACTTGTGGGAGCATGCACTATAAAATCTTTTTCGTTTTGAAAACGCATTCGTTTGACATCATTGAACATGTACATTCGCTACAGATATGACTATAAATGTATTTCTATCGTCGTTGCATCTAGTAGGGTACAAGAATATTTTTTCTAAGTGAGCTGCATTTTTAAACAGATGACGAGATGTTTATACAACAGAATCAGCACCTTAGAAACTTTCGGTTATCTTCTCTTTGACAACCTATAGAGACCGTAATTTTATAGGTGTCGCATCGGTTAGCATTTGGTACTAATATTAGTCATTAGCTTGTATATAAGCCAGGATGCTGTGTGTGGGTTTCACAAGTGATTAGCTCCAGCTGATGACAATGCAACAAACTCAAAACAGTCTGTCCTAGAGTATCACTTGTGAATTCCACAGATTTCATTATTTTTCTGGGTTAATAGTCTTAAATAGTCTTAGTAAGTCTTTTATATTTTAAATTGTCAATTCCTATACGATGTTTTGTCTTTGCTGATTCACTAGATTTACAAATGGCAAATTTGGAGTTTGCCGGAGTTTTTAGTTACTTTTTCTTTTTAACAATCCCTGTCTTGTGGTCTCCTAATCTTTACTGCCAATTTCTCGTTTACAGTATTCATGCTATTGGTTGATTTCTGGAATTGTCAAAAAGTTGTACCGGTTTATAAGAGTATTTTTACAAACCTTTTAGTAGGTATTTGATTGTAATTTGGTATATATTTTGGAGTTGCTAATGACAAACCTTTCTTGTTGTAAATCCTACCATGATTTATTGCAATACTGAATCTTTGACCGAGGATTTGTATTGTTTGAGCAAGCTTTCCAGAAGCTGCATGTTTACAGCAGAAAAGTTTTTCAAAATTCCATGCCAAGTATAAAATTTGTCAATTTTATCTTCGAGTTAATTCTTGTTTAAATTCTTGATTATTTATGCATTAGAAATTAATTCTACTAGCTAAGTAAACTACACTTTAAATAAAAAAAACCCAGAAAGTATCATAGCATTCTAGATGAATGCAAGCAAATTAGAGTTGCAACCAAATTTTGCAGATTTTTCCCCACAACCTTATGTATGGATATCTTGTATACCTTTGAGATTTATATTCACATGCAGTCATCCAGTAGGTACCTGTCAGAGATTCTGTTGAATTTAATTATTTTCTAAAGCACCTTTTTGTCTTGAATAATCGTGTCATTGTCATAGAAATATCCGACTTGGGCGTCACAGAATTTATGCAGAATGGTGTAATCAACAAACAAAATTTTCGTCCAACAAGATTATAGATAAAACTTCTATCTTATAAAATCACAGTTATAAAATTTAATGACAAATTTAAACCCCAAAAGTGAAATGACGCAACAACAAGCTTGTTTCGTTTCCGATAACAACCTGTTAAAAATAAATTACAAAGTCCTAAACATTGTGCCAAAACTTTTGAGACATTCGTAAATTACCTCTTTTTTGTAGATCTAGAGCTTCCTATACCGTCAATGCAATTTAAAATTTAACGCTAAAGCATAATTTTAAAAGTCTACATAATTACAATACACATTTAATTAATAGCAATTCTAATACAATGTTGGGCTGAAATAAAATTATGATAATGTTCTAGTAAAATAATTTTGAGATAATTTGAGTTTGTAAAGACGATGCGATGAATTGCCATCCAAAAACTAAAATAAGATTTATCTGGATGCATGATTTGCATGTGTTTTACGTGGGGTTCCCATATCAACATACCCCCACGTTCCTTCCAAAGGAGGAAGCAATTGAGATACGCTCAATCAGCGCGCAATCGCACAGCAATTGCTCCCAGTTACTCGCTGGTCAGAGCGAGGTTGCCTATCCACCCTCTATTAGCTAACCAGGCTAGTACCGGAGCGATTAACATATACATGCTCATGCGCCGGCATCTTCCCGTCCCCTTTCATACGGGGCTAAGTACCTAGTCCAGCAATAGGACTATTCCCCCAACTTAAGTCAGTTCAGTACAACCGAGCCAGAGTTGGGGCCACTGCCCGATCGAATCCAACCTCAAGTGTGGCATGACTTGGTTTTTAAATGGGTTTGCCACCCCGATCTCCCAGTTATAGGCCTGGTACGCCCCGGATAGAGCTTTGTTTCGAGGCTAGTTTATAGGGCCCATCAAAGTAGCACCCCGGTGTGTGCCCGTTAAGGTGAAGTTGTCTTGAACGTGAGAGGCTATGTATCTTCGCATCAGCATCCTTTAAGTGTAGGTCTCTAGACGATTTCTCATTTTCAGTTTCTCATGGGTTAGCGAGCGAACTCCCTAACCGAGATAAACCTCACTTGAATCTCCTCTATTCGTCTAGGCCAGACATGAAATGTCAAGGTTGTTTTACGTGGGGTACCTGTGTGAACTTACCCCCACGTTCCTTCCAGAAGGAAGTGATTGGGATACGCCCAATCAGCGCGCAAGTTGCATAACCGGCAGTCGTGCAATTGCTACCAGATTGACTCACTGGTAGGAGCGAGGTTGCCTATCCACCCTCTACTAGCTAAGACGCGCATAGTGACCGAGCAGTTGACTTAACACGCTGCTCACCCGCCAGCACACTCCCGTCCTCTTTCATGCGGGGTGAAGTACCTCCTCCAGCAATAGGACTATTCCCCAACTTGACGCTGTTATCAAGAGGGACCACTGCCCGATCGAATCCAACCTCAAATGTGACAGGACTTGGTTTTTAAGCGGTTTTGCCACCCCGATCTACCAATTCTAGGCTTGGTGGGCCCTCGACAGAGCTTCTTTTAAGTCTACACGTTATAGACTCCCGGTGCGTACCCAAATTTGGTGAAGTTGTCTTGATAGTGAGAGGCTATGTATTCGCTTCAACTATTCTTAAGTGTAATGGCTTTCAGAGCTTCTCCCAATCACTGTACCCGGCTGCAGTCCGGATCATAGGGTGGTCAGGATAGCTCCTAAGCACATTTACCTGGCGGCTTGCAGTTTCCCAATGCCCAAAAGCGGGATAACCTCACTTCTAGTCACCGCACTAGAGATTCAGTCAAACAGCGGGTTCCTTTGGTGACCATACATGACCTCGTTCATGCAGCGGGGTCCTTGGTGACCATAAATGACCTCGGTCAAACAGTGGGTTCCATTGGTGACCATAAATGACCTTGTCCCTTAGGCGAGATTCGAATCCGCCCACACCGGTCTCATCTACCAGGGCTCCCCCTGATCGGTCAGAGTTACCGTCGAGAATTCTCACGAATTTCTCTACCACACGCTTTATTCTAACAGCTTCATCCGTTTCCCGTCAGCAGGATAGGGTAGAAGACAGCCAGTTCTAAGGGTGAACGTCGTGTGGTCTCCCGTCCACCCAATAGGCCAACGTCTAGGCCAGACAGATTATTATAATTTGTTTTACGTGGGGTACCCGTATCAACATACCCCCACGTTCCTTCCAGAAGGAAGTGATTGGGATACGCCCAATCAGCGCGCAACTGCATAGCAATTGCTCCCAGTCAGCTCACTGGTCGGAGCGAGGTTGCCTATCCACCCTCTACTAGCTACCCAGGCTAGTACCGGAGCGATTGACTTAACACGTGCTCACCCGCCGGCACCCTCCCGTCCTATTTCATACGGGGCTAAGTACCTCGTCCAGCAATAGGACTATTCCCCCAACTTAACTCAGTTGAATAGAGAGAGCCCTCCAGTCCTCTTTCATACCTTCATAAGCTCCTCCCCGAGACAGGGGTTGGGGGCCACTGCCCGATCGAATCCAACCTCAATTGTGGCGGGACTTGCTTTTTTAATGGTTTTGCCACCCCGATCTACCAAATTATAGGCTTGGTGGGTCCTCGACAAAGCTTCGTTTAAGTCTACACGTTATAGACTCCCAGTGTGTACCCGTTAAGGTGAAGTTGTCTTGATTGTGAGAGGCTATGTATTCGCTTCAACTCTCCTTAAGTGTAATGGCTTTCAGAGCTTCTCCCAACCGCTGTACCCGGCTGCAGTCCGGATCATAGGGTGGTCGGGATAGCTCCTAAGCACATTTACCTGGCGGCATGCAGTTTCCCATCTGCCCGGGATAAACCTCACTTCGATTCTCCTCACTTAGGATTCAGTCAAACAGCGGGTTCCTTTGGTGACCATAAATGACCTCGGTCAACCAGCGGGTTCCGTTGGAGACCATAAATGACCTCGGTCAAACAGCGGGTTCCATTGGTGACCATAAATGACCTTATCCAAGGCGAGATTCGAATCCGCCCACACCGGTATCATATACCAGGGCTCCGCCTGATCGGTTTGAGTAACCGTCGAGAATTCTCACGAATTTCTCTACCACACACTTGACCTGACAGCTTCATCCATTGCCTAGTTTCCAAGGAAGCAAGGATAGGGTAGAACACAGCGGGATACTTAGCTCCTTAAAAGACCCTGACGTCAGGTAAGATTCAATCCACCCACACCGGACCCCCTTGTTAACAGAGCTCCCCCTGCAACGTTTTAGGGTCATCGTCGAGAAACACTCCGGTGAAACGTAAACGCAACACCTCGGCATAACTCTTCCACACATTTGATTCTGATCGCGTCATCAGTTACCCAGACAAGCCTGGGATGGGGTAGACAACGACCAGTTCTAAGGGTGAACGCCGTGTGGTCGCCCTCAAGCTAGTCTCGAATCCTAGTGCTTCCCGACACCTCTAACAACTGCCCTCCCTCTGTCTTCGGGCTAGTCTCGGATACTAGGAATGAAGTCCGACATCTCAAACGACTGCTTGACCGTTCACCCAGATTTATCTGGATGCAGTCGAAACAAAGCATATACCACATTTTAAAAGAAAATCTGGAACATTGTCTGTACTAGTGTAGTGAGGCGACGTTACTTTTTAAACCTCGACTGTTTATCTGATTCTATCATTTTGCCAATTCGTGGGGGCATGCAATGTAAAATCTATTCTGTTTTGAAAACGCATTCGTTTGACATCATCATTCAGCGTAGATTCGTTAAAGATATGACTATAAATATATTTCTATTGTCGATACATTTAGCAGGGTACAAGAATATTTTTTCATATTGTGTGTGGAGAGAAAGAAATCTGCACAAATTTGAAAGATAACTAATTTCTTTACTATTGAGTTTAGATAAGTTAAAATTTTTAAACTGATGAGATGTTCATACAACAGAATGAACACCTTAGAAACTTTCGGTTATCGTCTTTTTCACAACCAAAAGAGACTGTAATTTTACTGCATGGTGCGGTTGGCTTTTTATTTATAGGTGTCGCATCGGGTACCATTTGGTGCTAATGTTAGTCATTGGTTTGTAAATAAGCCAGGATGATGTGCTTAGGTTTCACAGATGATTAGCTCCAGCTGATGAGAGTACAACAAACTTGAAACAGTCTACCCTGAAGTATCACTTGTGAATTCTAGATATTTTATTATTACTGTGGGTTAATGGTGTTATAAATCTTTTATAGTTTAAATTTTCAATTTCTTTGCGATGTTTTGTCTTTGCGCCCTACTAGTCTTACAAATGGCAAATTTGTTGAGTTTGTCGGAGTTTTTAGTTACTTTTTCTTTTTAAAAATCCCTGTCTTGAGGTCTTCTAATCTTTACAGCCAATTTTCGTTTGAGATTTTTATAATATTCACGCTATTGGTTGATTTATGGAATTGTCAAAAAGTTGTACCAGTTTATAAGAGTATTTTTACAAACCTTTTAGTAGGTATTTGATTGTAATTTAATATAAATCTTTAAGTTGCTAATGACAAACCTTTTTTGTAGTAAATGCTACCATACTTTATTGCAATATTGAGTCTTTGACCTAGGATTTGTATTGTTTGATCGAGCTTCCCAGAAGCTGCATTCGCCAATACCTCATCTTTTTTTGGAAAGAGGTTATATGTCTTTCAAAATCTCATCTTTTCTAGTACGTATCTTTTTTTAATACAATACAAATATAACATAATAAATGTTGTTTCCAGAATTTCAATTTCAGAAAAATTTACAATACAGAAGTCGCTGCAATAAATGAAGGTTCACTCCACTGGGTAATGAATAATTTTTTATATCCAGACGTAAAAAGTGTATTGAAGTTGGCGAGGGTCACTTAGATGGTCTAATCTTTAAAGATTAAGCAAATATCCACCCTGTTTGCCAAGTTTCAAAGATTAGGCTTAATTTCATCCAATAAATTTTAATAGTACTTATGGGTATAAGCTAATGCTCATGTATGTAGTATTTCGTACATTCGGAATAAATAGATGATAATGATTTATTATAGCGGAAAACAACTTGAGTTAGGTAACATTACTTGGTAGTGGCATTTCCAGAATCGCCTTTTTTTCTCGATTCCCCGTGAATTATGCTTTTATCGATACCTATTTTTTCCTAAAATTTCAAAAACTTTACACAGTCTTTCAATATGTAACTTTTTGTTTGGCGTAGATTTCAAAATACCATCCCAAAACAGATAACTCAGGGAATACTAACAAATAAATGATCAATATTTCTTTGAAAGATTGAACCCTGGTATACTTTATGTGTTTGAAACGAGAATGTGTTTATCTATCTAGATTTAAAACCTTTTGAAACTTCGTCCATGTTTGTTTGTTTTTATTTTTAATATATGTATTTCAACGATAATGATTGATGTAATGGTAATGGTTGATGTAATTTTTCGGTTAAATTTGATTGTCGTTTTTAAAATTAAATTGCAACAGACTTTTTAATGCTGTAAACGCCTTAAAAAACCCTGACGCTACACTGTTTATATTTTGGTTATTTACGAGCTGAATCTGTATTTTCAGACCAAATAGTTTTGGTTCAAACTTGACATTGATATTTGCAATAATTTCAAAACTTAACAGGTGTACAGACAAAGACAAAAACAACAGGATTTTTTCCTCCAGGGATGTCTGTCGTGTTATTTAGGTCATATAACGTCGAGAAATGAAAAAAGGTATTTTTTACAAAAACTCGTTCTCATTCTGTGGACTTGTACATATATTGTGAGAAAGCAAAAGCAAAGAAATGGGTTTAAAGAATAAACTTTAATTGTTTTCAACCACTTTGTTGTTAGAAATGTAGTTCTGAAATGATTCTAGCTACTTACCACATCGCACATACCTTATACAGAAGGAAAAAATACAAAAAAATTGTAGGCGTGACATTATATTATTTAATAAAATATTAAACATATATGATTTTCTTCCATTAGAATATAAACGAAACAAATTTACATTATTATAATCTGAAAATTCGTTTCTAACAGAACTATATCTCGAAATATCTTATATGTATAAATTTAAAGGTCCGTTTTGTTTAACGGCATATTTTCAGCAGGTGTCCTCGAACTCAGCAATTATAGCAGACATAAACACGGACTTGATAAACAGAATCTGCTGAATAGTGATAAGTACCATAGTTTTATACCTTGTAAACTTGACAACGTTGATGGAGGCGTATTCGAACGCTTGATTTGCCATAATTATATACACGGAGGTGAATACGAGCGGTCTATGTACGGAGGCTGACACGAACGCGCACTATACAGAAGCATGTATATCTAAAAAATTAAATAAAATTACCCCTCTTGGTGGATTTAGGAGTGTTAGTTCAAGAAAAAGTCTGTGACACTATAATAATTAATATACAATCATTATTAATGGCGGAGTTGTGATCGTCTGTTCAGTATACGGAGGCGAACACGATACAAAAGCACATATATATATATATATATATATATATATATATATATATATATATATATATATATATATATATATATATATATATATATATATATATATATATATATATATATATATATATATATATATATATATATAAAATATTTGCGTTTTATTAAAAATAAAACAACAGTTTTCTTTTGCTGTAAAACATATAAGTTTAAAAACATATAAGTTTAAACCATTTCTTGGGTATAAGCAGCAATTAAAATAATAATCAAAATAATGATTAGAATAATATTTGAGAGATACAGAATTTCAAACAAAACACCCCTAGACAATTGTTTCGCCCTTACTTTGGGCTCCTCAGTAGGGGAGGCTTTGTCTGAAACCCCGTACCTCTCAAACCGTCGCTTGTTTATATGTAAATCCCGAATTTACATTAATAGCAACATTTAATACTTGGAGACATCTATAAGATGTCATCCAAACTTCCATTTAACCCGGAAGTAGATATAAAATATTTGCGTTTTATTAAAAATAAAACAACAGTTTTCTTTTGCTGTAAAACATATAAGTTTAAAAACATATAAGTTTAAACCATTTCTTGGGTATAAGCAGCAATTAAAATAACAATCAAAATAATGATTAGAATAATATTTGAGAGATACAGAATTTCAAACAAAACACCCCTAGACAATTGTTTCGCCCTTACTTTGGGCTCCTCAGTAGGGGAGGCTTTGTCTGAAACCCCGTACCTCTCAAACCGTCGCTTGTTTATATGTAAATCCCGAATTTACATTAATAGCAACATTTAATACTTGGAGACATCTATAAGATGTCATCCAAACTTCCATTTAACCCGGAAGTAGATATAAAATATTTGCGTTTTATTAAAAATAAAACAACAGTTTTCTTTATATGTTTTACAGCAAATCTTATAGATGTCTCCAAGTATTAAATGTTGCTATTAATGTAAATTCGGGATTTACATATAAACAAGCGACGGTTTGAGAGGTACGGGGTTTCAGACAAAGCCTCCCCTACTGAGGAGCCCAAAGTAATGGCGAAACAATTGTCTAGGGGTGTTTTGTTTGAAATTCTGTATCTCTCAAATATTATTCTAATCATTATTTTGATTATTATTTTAATTGCTGCTTATACCCAAGAAATGGTTTAAACTTATATATTTTTAAACTTTTCAGATAACGTTGGACATTTTATAATAAAATGGAAATTTTTATTTCTTATAACGTTGAAATTTTTATTTTTGTTTGTGCTGTAGTTAAAATCTATTATAATATTAATATTTTTTTTGTAAATTCGTTATCTTTAACGTTTCTAATTTTAATACTCTGAGTTTAAATTTATTCCTAAATATATATATATATATATATATATATATATATATATATGTATATATATATATATATATATATATATATATATATACATATATATATACATATATATATACACACACACACACGTTACTACACTAAAAACATAATGTAGTGATACACAAATAGTAAAGAAGAAAAGGTTTGGCAATTTACTTACTTGGTTAAAAATTTAAATTGTAAAGTGCTAGTGGATATTTCATCCTGAAATTTAAGAAAAAGCAAATTACCATTAACAACTCTCCTTACACTTTATTTAAGTAAAATCTACCTGCTCATATAATCTAGTGGTTTAACCTCATTTGAGATTGACGTATGTCGGTAGTATATTATGACAGCTTACAAATAAAGTTCCTATTGTATGAGATAATTGTTAACTAACATAAATTTAACACCCAACGTGTAGGACAATTTGAGCTCACATCAATACATAAAAAGGCTCCCAACGTTTGGGACTTCATTACAATTGTTTAGAAATAGCTCATAGAGTCTTACTATCAGTAGAGTATAGTATGTTACCAAATGTTTCCTTGTTATAAGGTGTAAAATCTTAAAAAGTCGAAATAATCATTTTAAACGTAATTCTGTGAAATAACCTGATACGACTTGCTTTGAAGTAATTTTACAAGTATCAAAGCCCTGAACAAGTTACATTTACCTACTAATGAAGAGAATATAATTTACGAAATCTAAGCTTTTTTCTTGTATTTTATCATGATAATTTAAATATTCATTTCTATTAATTAACTATTCAATTTTTGAAGTATATCTTTGAAAATAGGTTTCAATTTATCAACTTCTGGCATTATTTTGTTCTGTTATTTCTCATTTCATTATTATTAAGAATTTCGTTAAAAAAGCTTTTTTAATTTTTTAAAAACATTAATTAGAAGGAAATTATTAAAAATTATATCTATCATAGATAAGTATATTAGTAGCAATTGTTTACAACTTGTAGCTTTTTTCGTTAAGACGAGACTGTTTAAATAACAATTATTACTACACCACCAGCTTATGGATATATGGTTTGAGGTTTATGCCCTAAACATGTGATCTTTCTGTTGTTCTACATCTACATCTAGATTATGCGTTTTCGAACGCATGATCACGTAAATCCTGAAAACCAAGGCTTCCCTCGGTGCCTCCGCGAAGAGTTACGTTAAGGTTAACTTATCTGGGAACGTAGCTAAGGCTAATAAGCAAAGTTTAATTTAACAACATAATAAACTAAACTAACTCATAATAAAAAGGTGCAGTAACTTAACATGTCAAGCAAGAGGTCAAACCTTTTCATAGGTTAAAGCTGGATAAGGCATTGTTTAAACACTTGCCCAAGAATGACGGAAAGACTTCAAGACTCAGAATAAAAGCGTGCGAAGAATGCTAAAGTACGTGTCGAGGTTGCTGAATAGGCGAAGTGAAGGTAGCAGAGTCGGTGACCTATGTGCACGAGGCAGATCGCGCATGACAAGTTTAGGACTTTTGTCTTACCCTTGTATACGTAATACATGCAGTACTATGCATCGAGAACGTAGATAGTGCCTACACTAGTATTGCGTGGGGGAACAGTCTATGTTAAATGACTAAATCTTGCTAAGAGTCATTTTTAGATATGGAATTCAATTTCGCGCAAGTAATTGCTTGCGTTATCGCTTGCTCTGCTGCATCCGGTAGATATTTGTTTGCTGATGCAATAAATAGGTTATTCGTTGGTTTCGTTTGTTTCGCTCTAGAGTAGAGAGCTAGTTTAAAATGCTACACATAGCAAATTTCATTCGTGACAATATTTCAGTTTTTAAGGTGATAGAAAGCGTCAAAGCATTAGCAACAATAGTCAAAGACAGGTAATTAATTAACGCGAACGGCTTACATTACGTTTCAAAGCACGTGAGCACTATAAAAAAAGGAACTAAAATCTAAACTTTACTGAATTTGAAGTATTAACGAGAAAAATAGTGTTGGGAATTATGGTTACCCCAAACTACCTTTTTATATTTTTCATCTACTTAGAAATTAGCTCCTTTTTTCTGTTATAGATTCACTTTATTGATAATTTCATCATTTGTAATCAACTTCATCAAGCACAATTTATTTTAATATATGAACTATTTTTCTGGGGACTTTTAATCTTTTCTATAGCATAACGAAAAAGAATAATCCAGTAAAAATAATTACGCCATTTTCCATCCAGAAAGTTTCAACTTTAACTAAACTAGTAATTTAAAGCTCTTAAGTTAATTACAAATTACTCGAAAACCTTATTAGAAACTTCTTGTTAGTAATTAGTTGATTTCCAAAAATCTGGAATTGATGTATATCTGAAATACTTATAATACTGTTATAATATGAATATATTCCATACATATTTAGTGAATATTTATCTGGCTGAAATATGTATTAAAATAATAAAACGAAAAATTAATTTTTTTGATTTAATTTCTATAAAACTATAAAAATAAAACCTTAACATTGGTTGAATAATATAAATATATTTTATGTTCTATAGAACACAATGTTATATCAATAATGTTACAATAAAGTGTACTAAGTGTAAGTTTACTATCCTTATTGGATTTTGCATCATACAAATCCAAAAATTGCAACAAGAATTGACTTATCTTAACGTTGAAAAGTGTTTTTAAAATAATTTTTTATTTAAAAACCCAAAAGGCGGAAACCAAGTTACAGAATGAACAGTTTACTGTTAAGTACAATAAGTATATATTCGTTGTCAATTATACAATATGCACTTTAATAATAACTTAAACACTATACAGTTTCAACATTAAACTGGTAATAATGCTCAGAAAATCTAGGTAAACAACATCCCTGGAAGTCAGTTTCTAAGGCTTCTGAGTATAGCTCGGAAAGCTAGGTAAACAACATCCCTGGATGCCAGTTTCTAAGCATCCGAACTCGTCGCAACTCGAACTGAAGTATCTGACAAAAATGCGGTGTTTATATACCATAAGAATCTTTTGTCTGGATTCCCACGTGGCCATAGCATTCGCCTAGCATACATTAGAATAATATTACGATAAAGTTTTTATGACGCATAACATTATAATACATTATTATTCTAATAGATGCAACCGTTAGTATACATTAGAATAATATTAAGATAAGGTTCTGAATATATTACCAGAGTTATCTTATACGCGACAATAAGGTTTATACATCGTCTTATATCGAGTGTTTTTTAAATTTGACGTCGAAGGCGGCTATGGGTAATTGATTGTGAACGGATCTTAATCGTATTAATAAATGTCATTGTCAAAACGTTCAAATTACTCACGTGTTTAAATAATTCACAATCGACTATTCACAGCCTACGTTGACGTCAAATTTAAAAAAACACTCGATATATACACTGCATGCAGTTTGTTAACTCCAGCTTAATACGTAATAAGCAAAAATCAGCCACATGTTATCACCTTAACTCCTTTTTCTTATTATTTTTTTTCATAAGAAACATATAAATCATTATAAAATTGTAAATTTTACAGATTTCTATTATCAAAAATATTAATGTATCTTTCGTAACCAAAAATGTTTATATATACATCCAACAAACAAAAAAAGTTGAATCTTTTGAAAGCATTAATAAATTATTTTTATAATAGGACTGAACCAAATATTGATATGACCTTAACGCTATAAATCAACACTATAAAACCACTACAGTATTAAAATTAATTTACTCAATATATTTACAAAATGCGGTTACTGGTTGTTATTTACGTGAACTGGCTCACAATTATTAATTATCAGCAATTAAGTTTCTAGATTTAATCGCCAGCTAAAATAATGGTTCGGTTTGCATTGCTAGATAAAATATATACAATTAAGAAGAACCTATTTGATTAAGCTTGCGGATGTTCTTCCGAACACATATAAATAATCCCAATTAAATTTAACTCAAGATTAGTTGAACAAGTTAAACCCTTTTCTTTTTATTATAAACAACTACAAGTGTCTTTTATAATTATTGTAATTGAATTAACTTGTCTAAAACAGAAACGCAAATCTCTTCTCTGGATAATACTTGATAAGAATATTGTTATTAGTATTACTCTCAATGGATTTCCTTGACATGCACCAGCAATGAAAATTACCGTTATGCTGAAAGGCTTAGCTGTAATATAATTTCGATTTGGGTCAGTATACTTGTCCCTTCAGTAAAGCGAAAAGATGTTATCTTCCCCCATGCAACTACCACCCTAAGTAATTAATAAGGAGATTTCCACTAAAGGAAGCGCACTGTATAATTCCGGTAGTCACACAACGGACTGCTTAGTTGCGTTCAATTAGACCCTTGCGACCTCTTCTAGACTACATTTTACAATAATAAGTCTGAGAGAATTTTCATCTTTGCTTGCGTAATTAATTTCACACAGAGTGAAACCTCACCGATAGTTATGCAAATTAAATGTGGAATCCTTGGATTGTGGTAGATTTTGAAGTTACTGAATTACTTTTTTCGTTCTTGTTAACGATTTTCTCCTTTGTTTAAAGTTGGTATGCCCCGTTATATAATTCTCCTCAATGTCTCTTTTATCATTTCACAATTTCTTGTGAATGTAATTGAAGAAAAAGGAACAAAGATTGTGTGAAGTAATTTCCTCTTTATTGACCTTAATAGGTGAATTTTCCTGGATTTTATTGCTTGAAATGCTGATTTGCAGTTTTAGGACTTTTTTACGATGATACCCATAAAGATCTAATTCTAACGTTTTAATAACGAAAGCGTTATGAAACTAGGGACCGATTGATAATAAAATCTTATATACGTTCAGTGATTATTATTGATCCAAATTACACTAGAATGCCCTCTTTAATATACGAACGGGCGCCAATTTGTAACCTTTCTTTTACTGACAAACAAAAGTACTTACGTTATACAACTTATCTATGCCTCGACTTAGCTTAAATACCATAAATGAGAACTCTCCTTCTTTTGAGATTAAGGTGAATTGGAGCATCATCAAATTCATCGAAGCTATGGATACGGGCGCCAGCATGATTGATTTAACTAATTAAATCAAACTGACTAAACAATATTAGCATTAAAGCTCCTAATAACGGTCTTAGATCTTAACATGAATCAGTTTCAAATCGTGCAAGAACCGATTCCCTCCACTCTGTTGTAGCACAAGGATATCAATCAATAAAAACAATAAATAGCACAAGTAATATCATTTATTTATTTATTTCACCTAAAAAATCATTAAATAGTAAAAAAGAACTAGAAGGCCTTCAGTTGTTAATTAAATAATATCTTAACAATATGGATTATAATATTATTACAATTAAATTAAAAAAATACATAAAGAAATTCTTACTAATATCGTTATTAGGTTTGAAGGTTATTAATTTTATTACTTGAACAATTAAACTCAGAATCTCGTAAAAATTTAATTATTATCATATCAAAAGTTTTTTAAATTGCAACATAAAAAATGTTATCACATAATTAACATGAATGAATAAATGAATCCCTTTGTTTTATCACATAATTATAACAATCCAGTCTTCAATTTTTATAAAATGAACTAATTAACGCTTCCACATAAAAATAGGATGTACAGAACACACCTGGTTATTTCTATAAATTTAATTTGCTTTTTAAACGTTACTTCATATGACTCGTTAAAGATGGCCACCAGGTTACTAAGGAACTTTTGGAAAAGGCTTCCAGTTATTCACTGGAATAATAATAAAAATTAAATAAAAAGATGAATACCTTCCGGATTCCGAGGGATTTTTAAGATGGAGGCAAAGCATGCCTTCACAGCAAAAAGAGATGTTTAATTTCGTTTTTGCATAAATTCCAAGCAATAGAATTGATAGTTTTAAAATACCACAAAACCATTATAAGCACTAATCAAACTATAATTGGCCCATCAAAATGGAATTTCACTATTAAAACCAAAGGGGGGATTATTTCCCGTCACAATATTTATCATTGTTCAAAACAGCTGAAGAAAAAGCTTTCAAACCGATTATTAAGGAATAGAATGTTTGCAAATGTTTCCAATACTAATAAACCTAAGTCTAATAGAACTGTAAAGAGAATTCTTCTTGGTAAGAGAGCATTATAAGCTAGTGATTTTGGGTTGCATGCAGCTTTTAACCCGAATCTACAAGAAGGGGGTATTTAATGTGAAAAGCAAATAAATATTTGAGTGAAGTTTTCTTATAGACTAAATTAATTCTGTAAAGTGTTCATGAAACTTACAAGTCAATATATATGTAAACTTTGCTTCTTTATTAACGAATTAATTATTTTTTTAATCGCAAAAATAAAGGAAAAACAGTTCTTACTTTACCTTATCGAATTTGAGGTTATGTTATTTCAGATTCCTGTATTACCTCATCCTTTAAACTGTTATCTAATTTGGCGGTAACAACTTGAATTTAAATTTATTTATTTATTAATTTTAATGAATTTATCATTTGTAATCTTACACAAAAGGAACCCTCAGGTGTAAAGTTTAATATTCCACAAATAAAAAAAGATAGTAGTAATTTATTGTTAGATTAAAATATAAGAGTACAGGAAAATAAAACAATAATTATTTTCTACAATAATTCAATAAAACAAATTGCAATTCATTTTAACCCTGAGATAAGCTGAATTAAACAACAAATAAGATTAGTAAGTTTTTTTAATGATATGGGGGGGGGGGTTATGTTATTCATTGTTTAAAAAGCACATAATTAAAAAATATATATACCTATCAGTGCAGTATATAGATTAAGCATTTGTATTTTTTTAAAAACCGTTTGGTTTCGGTGTGTGAAGCCGTTCAAAGTTTTCCTTTTTGTTTTGCGGTTGGGTCAGTGACGCCTTATTTATTTTTTAATTTCTGAAGAAACCTAAACAACTTCAAATTTTCTGACAACCTACAACCTCATGGCCATCGATTTTTTCTGGGCTAGTCATCACTTCATTGGAGCATTTCACACAATACCTAAGTAATCCCACCGATTCTCAAAGCAAACTATTCCTTGTGTTTAAAAAAGCGTAACAGTATTTTGGTCGATCTATAAAATTACTATTCTACTTATATTATTGGTTTTCTATATTTTACATTCTGTATTATGTACGTTCTAGATAAATGTCTTTTCTATTTTTGTGCTTTCTATATTATTCACGTTTCATATTTTTGGATCTATACAGGGTATAATTGATATAACTATTGGTCGTCTAACGTTGGGACTACAGTGTGTGTTCTTATGGACAATGGGGTTGCCAAACATCTTGCAAGCAACTTTTAAAAACACTTTCTAAATATTGTATTTGCAACAGCATCAACCTTTATAATCCCTGTTAGTAGGTATTGCATGCAGTCAGGTGCTCTATGGTCGTTTTTCAGATGGCTCTTGTAGGCATCAAGGTTTAAAAAAGACTTTGGACATTTAGTTCAATATATTTTGCTTGCTGCATGAACGGTCTTCATGTGTCTCTCGTGGTTATCAGGGCGTGTAAAAGACTTAGTGCATTTAGTGCATTGGATTTTATATCCTTCATGGCTTGATTTGAAATGGTTCTTATAGTGGTCAATACGTGAAAACTACTTGGAACAATTAATACACTGAACTTTGTTTCCTTGGTGTATCTTCATATGACGCGTGAAATTGGAGCGTCGAATGCTCAGGCCACATATATCACACAATTTTTGTTCCACCGTGACTAATGAACAGGAATAGGAACTCTGACCGCGGCTTCACTGTAAATATACAGAATTAATATTAATCAATCATTTAAATAATAACATACCTGTTTGTCGATGTCGTCTATGTAAACAAAATCGCTATTAGAAATAAACGCAACCGAGTAACTGATCGTCAAGTAATAATAATAATAATAACACTGGGGTGCTAGAAATAATTACCACTAACCGCAGCGTCGGCAAGAATAAAACTAAAGACAGTGTAGGGAGAAACTCCTTTCTATAACCAGCTCAATCTACAAGAATGAGCTTGCATGTCCCGGAGACCCAAATGCAGCTGTTCTTAACACCTGATAAAGATAATATCTAGATTTATTGCCCTGAGAGAAAGAGCATAATGAAACGGTTAATCTTAGTTAAATCAGCGGTGTTTTAGCCTGTCAAAGAGACCGCCGGTTGCTTAAAATAGCAGTCTATTTGAAGCAAATATTATTAAATTATTATTAAAGTTTTAAGACTGGTTAATAATAATAATAATGGTTATTTGCTAAAAGGTTTTCTTACCGCCTAAAGCGATAGCTTCCATACTTTTATTATGCCGTGTAGTTTCTTCTAGCTGTCTCTTATTACTATTGGCAGTGTTAACAGCTTTTGCTACACCCGAAGCGCCTTCTATAATTGCTCCGAGAGCCGAGAGTCCAGCAAAAATTGGTATGAGTGGTAAAATACCCCCTGTAGCTGTAGGCACTGGAATAATTCGGGGTAATTTAACGTTTTTTCGACCGTCCACGTTTTAGATGATTCTTTTGGCAGCGCTCAGGGCATGATGTATTAAGTCTTTACCCGTGAGTCTCTTGCTTGCACGATTCACTATACCAACAAGCTTCTTTAAAACGCCGCCTTTAAAAGTGACAATTTTCTTCTTCTTTGTAACTCTTGTCGCTGTCTTCATACCCATTCTCAACTTTCTTTTAGCCTTCATTATACCGGTTACAAACAGAGCTGATGTTTTTTCCCCTAATTTAGAGTCTTTAGCCTTAACACGCTTCCAAGCAGCTTCTTCTAATACATGATCTGCCTGGTGTCTACTGTTCAAATCGGAGCTTTGAGCGTACGAGATGTCGTGTTGCATACACGCCTGGTCCAAAGGATTTATACCTTTATCGCCGCGTTGTAATCTTTTAGATAATTTAGTACCTGGCCCACAGTACTGATAGGAAGGAAGTTGTAGTTCAATAGGCAGCTTGTCTATGAGCTTGTCTAACACCCTTACCCTCGTGAACTAACATCTGGTACTGAGAGAAGAGACTGCTTGTACCTGTATTTATACTCGGTCACCGACGGACTAATCTGCATTCTGAAGTATCTGTCCAGAGCTAATGTTTGCCAGTCGCTTTCTCGCCTGTCTGTATGCATACTCCCATACTAACATATGATGTATATTATTTATGCTTGCGTCAGCGAAACTTACTTTCTTTACCATATCAATGTGTTGCTGCTACTAATACAGGTATGTTTGGAGAGTTATTGATATTAGTAAAACTAAAGCTTTGTTTAAATACATTTTTTATTTCTTCAACGATACATTTACAACACGACAATGTTAACAATAATTACAAACGATAAAACCCAAACAACTAAGCGAAGAAATATAGACGCACAAACTATCAAAATTTGAAACCAAATAATTATTTCTGTATTAAGAAATTTGCTTATATGCGTTCGGTGACAACTAATAGTACCGACAAAAAAAAGTTATACTATAATTTCAGTAAGTACAAACTGTATTATGTAGTTCCACGAAGTAAAAGTAGAAAAAAACCAGAAGGGTTTATTGTTTACTAAAATCCTTTGCATTTGCTGCTAATCCTAAATTTCCGTTTTTGCAAGTTTCTTTTGAAACAAGTTGAACAAATGAATGATTTTATCATGATGAATCATTTTACCGTTAAAATTGCGTTGGGACTTTATTTACCTGTGAATTAACAGATTAAAAAGATCATACAGAATCTAACCAGCCGTTATTTTTATTTTGAAAGAATTTGAAGACGAAAGAATTAAACAAAAAAGTAAAAGTAATAAAATATCGAATATTTAGATACGTGTACGATGTAAGAATCCCAAGTAATGTTTAATAAAATAACAAATACATGTTAATTAGACTTTCTTTTAAATTCTCTTTTCGTATGGTTACGATTACACTTTTTCGGTTACTGTTTTCAAAGGTTTAGAACTTCTGGAATCTTAATCCACATTTCCATAGATTCATACAGTGAAATAGGTGGCAACAACGAAGCACAAACTCCCATAAGAAATACATTGGCTATCTTTCCTTCGCTGTAGTCCAACGTGAGACGGACAATAGAAACCTTGTAATGGGGAGTAGTTGTAATGATTTAGAACATTCCTTATCAACATGTGGGAGCTTCCTGCTAGTTTTTTAGAAAATTGCATTTTAAATTTCGAGTACGTCCATTATACTCACATTATATTAAAAATACGAAACAAGCAAAAACATTTTTAATACGTACGTAACAGACCCATAAATTTCTGATGAATCTCTGATAGAAGTTTTGTGATCCTTAGTCCCTATTTTAATCCGAACATTAACCAAACAGTAATTATAAAATTACATTTAATTATAATGCAGCAGAAAAGCATTTTTTTATTGTAATTCAACATGACATTTACTCATTTTCCTTATCTATAATGTACATCACCTAGTATATAATGTAGCGTGCAGTTCTGTATGTAGTGCTTTAGTTCTGTTTTGCGACAATGCTGCCGCTGATTGTTGTGTTTTTTTCTTCAAGTCATTGTTTACTGTTATACCTTTATGGTAAGTTTGGATTCAACATCATGGTGGTATTTAAAAATGGCATTTTTAGGCTATTCTAAATTCTGGTAAAAGAAGTTTTGGCTTTCGACTAACGTCTGACATACCCTATACCGTATACATGAC
This sequence comes from Agrypnus murinus, assembly GCA_929113105.1. Classification (NCBI taxonomy): domain Eukaryota; kingdom Metazoa; phylum Arthropoda; class Insecta; order Coleoptera; family Elateridae; genus Agrypnus; species Agrypnus murinus. Next base: position 123,446,012 of record OV816030.1, read on the forward strand.
CTTATTTTATTCAGCTGCGAAAACTATTAGCTTGCTAAACATTGTCAGTATTAGAGTATACGACAAATTAGACAATAATTAGTTCTGATAATTATACTCTTATATCATATGTACTACTTATAAAAATGATAAATAACTATATAATAACGATAACCTGTTACGTCCCCTTTTGCATCTGGAGAAAACGCATGTTTCACTAAACTTGTATAAATATTTTTATCATCGAATTAGAATCGAGGTTTTTATTTTACTAATCAAATTTCTGCTTTCCAAAGTCAAACTTATTACCTTTGACTTATTCGAAAAACTGTCATCTTCACAAACATTTTTACTAATCGACGGTTTTTTTTACGTCAAATAATAATTAAAGCAAGTTTTCGGCAAAAGGCAGAAAGCAGATAAGAAAATCGCGTTTTTTTATCATTCCGGAAGTTTTTCTGTGTTTTTAGAGATGTATAATAAACATCACTGTTAATTACACTGCAAAAGAATAATCATATTTTATATTGTACTTTAACATGAAATCATCTCATTTGCAACGTACACATGCATTAATTTATTTTTGTTTATATATTGTTACGTTATTTTTAAAATAATAATCAAAATGCTGTTGGATCGTCTTTTAATAAAGAGAAAATATTTACACTCAACACACACTAATTTAATCTTAACTAATTACAAAACACAATTATAAACTAACTATTTAAAAACCTATATTTAATCACAATAATTATTTCGTGCTATTTACTCACACATTTATATTCTATTTAGATATTTATCTATTACCACTTGCGTCTACTAACACGTCTAATTACTCGCGGTTGACAAATCCCCTCTTCCGTGTAAGACGGGGGACTTCTAGATGGTGTATTGATTGTCGCACCGTCGATGACTCACGCCGATGAATCACACATGCAGTTGCCGGTGAACCACACTGGCAGATGTTCATGAGTCATGCAATCTCGAACATTCGACGGCGGCGTTTAGAGGGCCGATTACGTTCACTACAATATTGTTCGGAATCCAAACTTGATTAGATTTAAAAGATACGTATGTAGGTATATCAGTATATAGATTCAGTTTTCTAATTAGGACTATATTGATTGATACACATTTATCACTGTCTTGTATCTAAATCCAAAGATATCTACGAGGGTGGTCCCAGAAGTACCCGACCCAACAAAGAAAACACAAAAATTTTGGAAAAAGATTTATTTATTCTTCAACGAAATCTCCTTTCAGCTCTATACACTTTTCCCAGCGGTGTTCAAAAAGTTCGATACCCTTTTTATAATAAGAACTTCATCACTTCATCTGACATCACTTCTTCATCGTTGGAAAATCTTTGACCACTGAGCCATTTTTCCAAGTTTGGGAACAGAAAATAATCTGAGGTGGCTAAATCTGGCGAATATGGTGCATGAGGTAGCAATTCAAACTTTATTTGATTAATTTTGGCCATTGCAATAACGGATTTGTGAGCAGGCGCGTTGTCGTGATGAAACAACACCTTCTTTTTAGCCAAATGCGGCCGTTTTTGCTTGATTTCTTCGCTCAAACGTTGCAATAAGTTTGCATAATACTGGCCGTTGATAGTTTTTCCTTTTTCGACATAGTCAATAAAAATTATTCCACGCACATCCCAAAAAACCGACGCCATAACCTTGCCTGCAGATGAAACGGTCTTCGCCTGCTTTGGAGCCGGTTCTCCCTTTTGAGTCCATTGTTTCGATTGTTCTTTTGTCTCGGGTGTGAAATAATGGACCCATGTTTCATCCATTGTTACGAAACGGCGCAGAAATTCTGCTTTGTTGCTGTGAAACTTCGCTAAACACTCAATTGAAACATTTTCACGACACTGTTTTTGCTCGAGTGTGAGCAAACGCGGCACCCATCTTGCACACAGCTTTCTCATGTCCAAATTTTCAGATAATATGCGATGTACCGAACTTTTTGAAATGCCCGTAATGTCTGCTAGTTCGCGCACTTTCAGTGGACGATCATCAAGTACCGCTTTGTGGATTTTCTTCACCATTTCTGGAGTCGTCACCTCATTTGGTCGACCACTGCGATGCTCGTCTTGGCAGCTCGTACGGCCTCGTTTAAACTCAGCTACCCAAAATTTAACTGTTGTAAACGAAGGAGCAGACTCACCCAGAGTAGAATCCAGTTCATCTTTTATATTGGTTGGGCTGAGGCCTTTCAAATAAAAGTATTGTATCACATAACGATGACTAATTTTCTCCATTTTCACAAATTCACTGACAACGTTCACTATTGATGGCTGCCAAACAAATACTGAACAACGTGGCGCTTTCAAACTTGAAACATATGCTTTATAGACTGCGTACTTTCAGACAACTACCGCCACCTCTTGGTCAGGTCGGGTACTTCTGGGACCACCCTCGTACTAGGCTGATAAAAAGAAGTCACTTTTAAATTTCTACGGGTGCACCACTCCATATAGCATTCCTTAAAAGAGGCAACTAAAAAAAAAATAAAATCAGTTAATGTTTAGAGGTCTCTATTTTTTAAGTGCTTTTTCAAATTATTCTATGAAAACAGTAAATGTCAAGTATTTATAAACTCCACAATATTTTTGTTAATTTCACATGGAATTTAATGAAATTTGGATGTAATTAAATTCATATAATATAAAAGACGTGAATATACCAATTAGATTAATCGCACCATTTCCTAATTTTAAAAATTTATTTAATTAATAAGAAAAAAACATGTGTAATTATTTTTCATTTTATATGTAAATTAAGAAACAGAATTTGTTTTCCTTGATTTATTCTTTTTAAAATGCTTCAATAAAATATCAGATACTCTGGTAATTTTTTTAACACTAGAAAATTCAACACATATTATGATTTAAGTAGAGGAAGTTGATACATGAAAAACTGTTCCTAGGTGTTAGGAGTAGTAGATACCTTGTCAGAATAAAGTCCTAGTTATCAACAATAATAATGTGGTTCTTTTGACGTAAATTTATAAGAGAATTATTACTTTTGTCATAAAACAACATTTTATAATTAATAAATATGTAAAAGGAATGAAAATAAATATTAAAAGTTTACCTTTTATTTCAATCATGAGATGGTACCAAATGCTATAACCTACAGAAACACAAAGGCTATTTTTATATAAATAAATACTTAACCTACCAAAATGTAGTTGTGCTGGAAGTATCAGCTTGATCCAAATAACACTGCTTTAGTATTTTGCCGGCTAACCCCCACTAAGTCGGAGAGGGGCGGGGTAATACAAGATGTAAAAGATAAAAAAAACAAGCGCCACTTCGTTTAAAAACAATGCTTATTACTAAAGCTTCAAGCTTATCAGACAAACGAAGAAATAGATCTTCTACTAAAATATGGGCAACTTCCAATATTTTGGTCGTACAAATGACGAACTGGAAAGCAATAATAAAATCATACAAATAAATAAATAATAAATAAATAAAACACACGTAGTGAAATGTAAACTTTCTAAGAAGGGCTTTATTTTAATTGTAACTATTGTGCAGATTTTAAATGTTAAATAAAAAAAGGTGAATGGTGATTTGTATCACAGTTGGTTGTACTTAAAACTACCCTACAACAATTCCACTACTCGAGATCTCGTGTTGTTCTTAAAATTAACATGCATGAATAAATTGTTGTTCTTAAAATTAACATGCATGAAGAAATTGTAAACACATTAAATAAATATATATATACATAAATAAAATGACACAGAATACATACAAATTTTCACAAACATCCCACCATTCGAAGACCCACGGCTGTTTTATTTAAAGCCTTGCTTAGGGGTTTTTGCTTCACCCTTCGATATCTGTTGTTTTGTTCTGACCCGGTACATGTATTGATGTAGGTACGGACCCAAAGGGGAAGGACCTTCTAAAGAACCCACGATCAGAGAGGCAGGAAAAAGAATAAAGAACAACGAGCAACAAAACCCAAACGACAAAAAGACCTACTAAGAAATCACCTTGTATATTGTATTAATTTTAAATATTTGAAGATTTTTACCTTTCTATAAACTGAAAGGTCTTTTACAATACAATTCCCTCAAGGTGAGGCTAGGGAAACAATATTACCTAAAATAAAAAGACATTTGTAAGATTTTAGCGCAACGAGATTTTAACGAAAAGAATTTACGTAAAATGGTTATCACCAGAACTTAATCTGTCTAATTTGACGATTGATCGCATATAACTAATCAAGCGATCATTCTGTTGAATGCGAGATTTATTCCGCTAAAGCAATTAATATTTAAAACCAATTTCCTAATATATCTCGCACATTCAACTACGAGTACCAAAACCAGCCATTTTGTTCTATCAACGGCACTATCGAGAGAGCGCTTAACCGCGCAGGTATGACTTTACGATAAACCGAGGAAAGGGAAAACCAGTGACAACCAAACTACGGAGAAGCTTGGTTTTAAACAGTGACCATCAAACAAACAATGGGTTGTGAATTTCGACGTTATAATGCATAAGGCATAAAGCGATAAAATCCAACTTTAAAAATATTGGTGGAAACATTGTTTGAAGCAGGAGAAGGGTTCTTTTACTAAAACGGTTCTCTAAGTTCACAAAAAGGGTTACAACTTTGCCAGTGTTTGTACTATAAATAAACTTGAGTCTATAAGAATCCTAAGGAGAACTCTCCCTCATTATTAATTTATTAATATTTATTAATTGATTACATCTAACAATTTACATTTTATTCGAATAACTATCTTTCCAATTATTATTTAACCAAATATTTTCAAATAACCGTGTAAAAACGTTTCGATTTCTTATCCTAAAAATTCATACCGACACTGCACTGTCTAGAGGTGTCTAGACTCTTTATCTAATTATCCGACAAGTCATGATTTTTAATTGAGTTGCTAAGAGATTAAACTAATATTTTGTTCCAGATGTTGGATGAACGAAGGAAGATACAATATTATCCTTCAAATACCCGTCTGTGCTACTGTATTTCTAAATGTGATATTTCTCTTCAATATATTACGGGTTTTGCTGATTAAATTAAGAAGAGGGCCGCATGTGCAAGGCAACTCAGGAACATCGAGGACGTCATTGCAGGCATTGAGGTAAGAGAAAATAAGAAACTCTGCGTCAGACTTTTTTACAGGTTTTCCCGCTGAACTGATGAGTTCAGAGAATTTCTTCAAGAATCTAAGAATTTATTCCATGATGCCAACAAATATTAATTTCACGGTTATTTAACTTTGGCCCTCTTTGGTTACGTACTAAATAAAATTATATCGACATACCTACATAAATATGAATTTAGTAAAAGCCAAACAGTGTTTGTTTTTGTTAAAATTGGTTATTAGGTTTGTCTTTCGTTTCGGTTTCTTCTTTATATTGACTTGATGTTTATACTTATGAGTTTTCTAAACATAGTATTCGCTTTAAGTTGGAACAATCTACATTTTAGATACCAACCTTCTAAATTTAAAACTAACATAGAAGTAAATGACGTATTGACACGTAGGTACCTACCTGTTTTAACGTTTTAAAAGGTTTTAGATCTAAATCTAAAATCAACAAAATAGTTACGAAGTAAGAAAAACTTTTAAAATGTGCTATAATGTGGGGCCAACAAAAGAAACTTTCTTGATCAAATACTAGTATTATTTATTTATGTATTTTTGGGTGAGGAATCGGGGTGGCGGGATTACTATGATCATTTCTTGCCCGACCCTACTATAATTTATCTAATCTAGGGAAATTTTAGCTAGAGATTTATACCGCGCCAAGCTTTGCATTAACACTGGGGTCTACGGTTTTACTTCCTTATCCGAGAAAAAGACATGTTTTATATTTTTTCCGCTATGATAGATCACCAGCTAGGCCAGGGATCAAACCAGCGACCGTTGGATTATGTAGTGAACATTGGTAAAATTCTAATTGATTTTTTTAATAGCTAACTACTTATGCTCACATTAATTAGTTAGTTGCAGAACTTTGTGGGTATGCACAAAACAGGCAAAAGCGGTTAGAAAAGCAAAATCAGGTGCACTTCGCAAACCATATAAAATAAAGTTTTTAGGAATATACTAAAATTTGAAAGTTTTATGTTGTGTTACATTTTTATTTGTCTAGGGATGGGGTTTAGGGAGTAGAAATATTCGAAATTATTATAATCCATGGACATACTCCGTTTAGTAAAATTATTCATTAAAAAAAAAAAGAAGCATAATAGCATGGTCAAGCTCAAAGATCTGCGTTCTGAATTTACGAAATCAGTAACAAGTGCTCAATTACACAAAATGCTAATAGATCGCAAGATAACGACAGACAAAACAATTTAAGAATATTTCTTGGTCATGAAAGAGTTAGCTGGTAGGCGCAAAATTGAAGAATCCACTTTAATTAAAAACAGCGTCGATGGAATAGGGCAAATTTGGACAATAAGATGGTGCTGCTTACGGTCAGAAATTAATCTGATCTAAAAGAAGAACCACGAGTGCATACTTAATTGAAGTAAAAAGAAGCATAATAGCATGGTCAAGCTCAAAGATCTGCGTTCTGAATTTACGAAATCAGTAACAAGTGCTCAATTACACAAAATGCTAATAGATCGCAAGATAACGACAGACAAAACAATTTAAGAATATTTCTTGGTCATGAAAGAGTTAGCTGGTAGGCGCAAAATTGAAGAATCCACTTTAATTAAAAACAGCGTCGATGGAATAGGGCAAATTTGGACAATAAGATGGTGCTGCTTACGGTCAGAAATTAATCTGATCTAAAAGAAGAACCACGAGTGCATACTTAATTGAAGTAAAAAGAAAACCTTCAATAGAATAAAGCAAGACAACAGTTAAGTAAGACATTTGGAAAGGTACGAAACTATGCTAAGCCAACTCAACCTAGAGATATCTACAATGTTATTATTGTGGTTCGACAGGACATTTATCTTCAAACTGTTGGTTAAAAAACGCACAAGTGCAATAAACAGAGAAAGGACTATGAACGGACTTTTTGAAAAACAATGTACTATATAAATATTTTTATAGAGCAAGAGACTTACTAGTGGCATCGAAAATTATACGGCTATAAATTATAAAACAAACTCGCGAAAAGGACCAACTGACATGAAAAAAGTAAAAGTAAAATAAGAGCACGGTATTCCAAATGTGTAAATCATGATCGACAAATGTATTTTAATTCATGTACAGTGTAGACTCCCTAAAAGGAAAAGGAGTAGTCCAACTTCAATGCAGATGATACCTCTTTGTACTTATTACACTGATCATTTCGGTCTGTTAAAATCCACGAGTAAGCAATACAAAAGCTGCTATTTATAAAGCTATATATATAAAGTGTAACTGTCAAAAGAACTCTAAAGAAACTGTCAAAAACAGAGTATCCGGCAAACTACAAGATAACCAAAGTAACGACTGAAGGAACCTGTGACGTCATTAACGTTGGGTATTATGATCATTTGATTATCCTTGGGCTACATCAACTTGTGCTGAGTATATAAAGCCATGGGCCAGCGACGTGTCCCACGATGTTGATCTATTATCCCAAGTGGGATATGAAGTTATTAGTTTAGCGGTAAAATGTTAAAAATTAGGATGCAGTGGGTCAGTAGGCTAGCAGTGATAGGGTGCGTTCAATAGGGTGCATTAAATGATTTCACATGTTTTACGTGAAAAATTAATTTTATTTTATTTGTTTGGCAAAAAGCAGGTAATAATTTAGTCCCTAGACATACGGTTTTCTTAAAATTTTGGGAAAATACAAATCGACCTATTCAGTCGTGGGGTGCAATTCACCTGGAAATAAATAAAAATTATTATTATCCAGATATTTATACTGAAAGAATTAACTTACTTGATTTCTAAAGTTGTTTTATTTGAGGTAATCCTTTTACCAACGAATTATTTAATCATTAACAGAATTGATGATTTATTTTATATATTTTCTCCAACGTTTTATTGAAATCTTCTAGATTTGTATATAAAGTACAAGAACTGTTTGAGATTTTTACAGTTAAGTTATTTGAAGGCATACAGATATTGGTCCAACGTTACATCATTAAAACGTTTCATCGTCAAAACTATTTTATGTCATGTTACTTTATTCAGAAAAATTGCTAAATAGTATAATGCAGCTATACCATGTGTTGTTGTGGCTTGGACTCATATATTTAAGGTGTAATTAAAGCTTTAAAAATTTAATTGACAGCTACCGTTGACGTTGGTTTACAGCCTTATTTGTATTAAAGATACTTTTTAAATCTTATATCATTTTGTTCGTAATTTTGTCGGTTACAGTTCTATCTATGTAATTACAAATAAGAAATTTTGTTTGTTTTAAAATTTACTGACGTGACTTTACGTCACATGCGTCGAAAATTGTTTTCATAAAATATAAATACACCTGAAAGAAAAATCAAATTAACATTTTTCACAGTACGGCAACATATACAAACTATATGGCAAACCACAAACATTTAATGAATGCATAAATATTATCTCAAACAATTTTATCACAGAGCACCGAGCCATAAGGTGCAAAATTAAATTAGATTTATTTTATCAATAAGCTTTGAAGACACTTTAGATATATCTTATTTACTTGATCCATCTCGAGTTGCTAGTTTGCAAGATATGTGACTGGAGTGTTGCTAGAAATCGTATGACAGCCATAGCAAATCTTAAAAATTAATCAAAATAACAAGTTTGTTTCAAAGCGCTTTGTCTCAAATAATCATCCTAGCTTTCTTGCTTTGCGTCTTAAATGATACTAAATTACCTAAAGCGGCGGTTTACTAGTCCAAAACTGAAATGGAAGTGACCAACGTCTACAAAATACGTACAAAATTTGCTGTTACGAGAAAAGATCCCTACTACCGCGCAAAAATACCGTCCTAATCGAAATTTAAAGTAAGCCTTCACTTTTTAAATTTCTTTGTTTTTGTATTCTTGAAAACTTCCTTTCCGATCGCAGTACTTCTTATATCTAAGCTCGTTCAATACCAGAACGTTAAATTTGTTAATAAATAAATAATATAGAAAATTCAACTTGTATGTCCAAATTAGAAAAGCTGCATCAGACTCCATTATAATTTCAAACATATATGAATTTTCATTCCGTTAATATTTATTAGAGCACTGGAAAACTCGTCACTGCAAAGTTAGTTTAACTATTCAGAACGGTAGCGTCAGACTCGTTAATACGAAATCAAAGTTAATAATACACTAAAGTATTGAAACTATTATTATATATTATGATAGACAGTATTATAATTGATTAAATTAATATTAAAAATTATGAACACAATTATCATTAGCTTTAATATAAATGTCTGGAATCCTCTGTTGTTAGCAATTCAAAACCAGAAATTTGATTTACCGATTTACATCGTCATGTTTAAGGATAAACATAGCTTGTTATAACCAAAATACCCTAAATGTAAAACGTTAGCGTTGAAATGCGAGTTGAATTTTGAAATCGGGGATTAAATTTCCTAATAATTTCCATTCTGTCTACTTACTGGCTTGTCTTGTTCTATATTCCACATCAAACTGTCTCACGAGTTTTCTTGTTCGACATGGCTTACGTTATTATTATTTGATATAGGGATTTTTCCACCTCTATAGATTCGATACAGCCTATATTCCCAAAAGGAAACCGTGAAATACAATCGAGATAATTGCACAAATTGGAATGGTTCCAAATTTACTAATTCCAACCAGAAAAAGTTAGATAGATTTGGGGCTTACATAGGATTTCTAGTTATATGTACTTAGTTTGACTTATTGCCTTTGATTAAGTTTTAAATTAATGATTCAATTTGGAGAGAGTTGGGTATTTAACAACCGTAAAAATGAAATAAATTATAGGAGGAAATTTCATGCAGTGAGATTAAAAATCATACAATTTAACAGAATTTACTATTCTAATTCTTCTAATTGTTAAATTAAATGAGATGATCTCGTTAGTCACAAAATCACCTACGAGCGGGCGTCTCCAGTTCGCCGTTGTTTTACTTGAACTAGGGACGAATGAAAATAGTCATAAAAATATTGATAGTATCAAAAAATATATATTAATTATATAGAGGCTATTATAAATAATATCTATTATACATATTGTAATGGCTACTTCCTCTATTGTTTGGAATAAGCAGTTTAGATGTGTTATTAGAAACAAAGAAAATTAATATTTAAAAGTTCATCACCTCAAAGAAGAAATTTGCCCAACAAACATTGGGTTCTCTTCTCAGTGATTAATAGATCAAATTAAATATTATACTAATTTTTCTTAAGTTCAGACAATTATCGAAGTACTTCCTTAATTTTTATTTTGCTCCTGTTGTACCATCTTCAGTACTGTGAAGTCTTACTTCGTAGACTCCATTGAAGATCGTAGACTATTCTACTCGTTGCTCCAAACGATATCCAGAAAAAGGCAGACAGACGAAATGGCATCAGACACCAGATAGATGTATGACATTTTATGGAAATTCTTTATTGTAAATATTCTTCTAAATATTTAAGTTTAAAAGCTTTTATGCTTTAACATTTTTTAAAAATAAATATCACTAAAAATATTAAAACTTTTATTAAATCGATTCAAGTTCTGATACACCAGCAGGATATTTTATTTTTATCAATTCCCAAAAACATGAAATATGAATTGTTTATTTAATAAGAATCTCAACCAAAATTGTTTTTCACTACTTGATACTTTTAAAAATGAAATTTATTTTATTACGGTTGCCAATGTACACTTGATTTATTTATTAATGAGTTTACAAAAAGATTCTGTAACTTCAAACAGATTCCTTTTACGTTTAAATTAATAATTATATTCATTTAATCATTTTATAAAATTGTTTCATTTTAGATGAAATAATCATCAACAGGATTATTTCAACAATCAACAATTTCCAAAGTTTTATAAAATAATTATTACAAGATTACAAGAAAAAATTCACAGCATTTTCTAACTGAATGTCTTTTCTTTAGCAATGCAACTGTAGTGTTATGGGCACCACTCACGGTCTTCCGCGACCACGTCGCCGACGACGTCGGGAACATGGTTGAGATAATGATGCAATGTTTAATTTATTGCATAAACAAGTTTGACTTCGAAGGTCGTTTGTAAATAAAATTATAAATATCGTATTTCGTTAAAATATTTTTATTACAATGAAAGGCATTATTGACTGCATAATACTAAATACTTCTAATTAAAGAAAGAGATTTCAGTCGACCTTTTGTTATGGACTCAATAATTATTTCATTCTTTTTGATACATACGTTTTAAAGAAATACGATACTTATAATATTATTACACAAACTATGCCATAAATTACAGCAAATTTAAACATTGCCTCATTATCTGAACCACTTCGCCGACGTCGTAGGCGACGTGGTTGCGGAAGACCGTGTGTGCTCTACATTACTCTATGAACTTAAACCAGAAGAATTACTTTGAAATACTAAATATTTATTCTTCACTTCCTGTTGATTATGTGATTCATATAACAGAATCATATGATAATATAACTCATCTTTTGCACAGAATCAAAATATAAATATCAGTGCGATGTCCGTAATACTACTCGGTTTATTAACTTGGATACACGAAATAAATATTTGTGGCAGTCGAACAAGAAGAGAAAAGCCGCTACGTAAGAGAAGTGAACGCAATTAGCAGAATTGTTTAAAAAAATAGTTAAAAAGCTCCTGAACATGTAGAAGTCAGAGATAAAGTGGTAGAAAATGAACAAACTGAAATATTGAAGAATTTGACGACATTCTATAAGCCCGACATCCAGACGGATTATTATGAAAATGGAGTCAGTTCAGCTTACAGCTATGAGTGTGATTTGATCAGAGGGTGTGTCCCCACACACCCTCTAGGGGAGGGATAGGTGCCGCAACCTGCATATACATTAGGGACAGCGGAATAATCTTTCTACAAGAGCAACTAAGTTTATGAACAGGTTGCTGGTTGAGCTTAATAATTTTTCCCGCAGTTGCATACAAATATCACCACTATGTCATATAATCGTTGCAAGACAAAAAGAAGATATTGACCCCAGATTAATCTGTTAACCGAAGATACAGAATTTTAACAGACCTAATTAACTACTTAATTAAAAAGTACTAGTTTGAAAGTCTTTAAGACGACGACGAAACTAAATATTTAGAAAATATAAAACCTGAAAACTATGAAGAAATGGTAATTGAATTTCTAAGATGTATTAAGCATTAGGCTGTAACATGAATCTTAAAATAGATCCGTAGATTTCTTTAGATCTTTTCTCCAAATCTTATGAGATTTTCATTTAAGACATTTCCACTAGAGGTGTGACTTGAAGAAAATAATGTTTTTCGAAACCGATCTAAAATTATATCCGAACCGATATTGAAAACCCAATCGAAATAATCTGAACCTTATCCAACATCCAATTTTTATCCGACATCCGAATTCTACCGAATTTTCATTCAATATCCATATTTTATCTGATATCCGAATTTTTAACCCACATACAAAAGCTAGTGAGTGATATGTAACTAATCTATTCGAATTCTCCGAGCTTCATGTTTTATTTCTCATTTTTAGAACATAAATCTACTGTTAACAAAATTCAACTTTTTGTTCGTTTCATTTTTAGATTTTGTTTGTTACACAAAAATTTTTAAATAAATTTAAAAAAGTCATACAGTAAATGATGTTAAAAGACCCAACGCAGGTGATGCTTTTAATAACACAGATTCTTATTTTAATAAAACAATGAATTGGACGACATCAAATTGTATGTAAATTATCTTAATTTAAATAATGTTACAATCATATCTACTCCCAATTTGAAAAGACTGAAATCGACAAATTGTTTAAATTAAATCATTATAATTAAAAAAATTTGTTGTAAAAGTGTTGCAACTATCAATGCCCGCTAAGAAATCTGATGTTTCTCAAACGTCACAATGTTACATTAGTGTTAAAACGTTAAAAACATTTTATTAGTCATTGGCACTTGTTGACGAAATTCAAACATACAGTTTTAAATAATCTTTATTAAGAAATAAGAAAGCAAAATTTCAATGCATTGAATTCGACAAATTATTTAGTAAACTGTTGTTGCATTCCCGATTTATTTAAAGAAATTAGTTATTGGCAGTATATATGAGCACCTGGAACACTAGGCCAATAACTGGAATATCGGGGTGGCAAAACCATTTAAAACCAAACCCCGCCACATCTGAGGTTGGATTCGATCGGGCAGTGGTCCCAACTAATGCTGGGTGAAAGAACTTATGAAGCCATGAAAGAGGGCTGGAGGGTTCTGATGTACCTAACCTAGGTTAGGTATAGGGATATTTAATGCTGGACGAGGAACTTACCCCCGTGTGGAAGAGGACGAGAGGGTTCCGGCGGGTGAGCACGTACATCCCCTGTAATCGCTCCGGCACTAACCTGGTGAGCTGGTGGATGGTGGATAGGCAACCTCGCTCCCACCAGTGGGTTACTGGAGGCATTTGACATGCAAATGCGCGTTGATTGGGCGTATATCAATCACTTCCTCCTGGAAGGAACGTGGAGATAAAGTTAATACAGGTGCCCCACGTAAAACATACATACTAGTATATTTGAGATAATTGACAATTACAGAAATATTGTTAAGCTTTAACATATTACAAGCATTTCGCTAAATAACCATTTTACAAAGTTTTGCACGGTGAAAATTAAATAATAAAGTACTTTTTAACACACCACAAACACAAAAAAATTAATTGAACACTTAACTCTAAAAAGATTACTCTGGAACTCAGCTGATATGTAAATCTTTTGTTTATTTAAACAGTTTAAACAAGAACTTTGTTCGCTTAACTAAACTATTTTCTTGTAGTTGTAGTCAAGTTGTTATGTACACTTACCTAACCAAATCCAAAGTTCCCCGGGATTCGGTGGAGTTTTCTTGCATTACTAATCGTTGAAATAATTGTATTTTGTATGTATTAACCAAACCAGGAGAGTTATTTACACCACTAACTTGTACTATAAAAACAGAACAGAATTAATTTTAAACTCGCTTCAGGAAATTTTGGGTAGTGGATTTATCAAATCCGGTACTTGGCTTAAATTGTTTAGGTTCGACGGAATTTATTTTTCAAATTTAAAGCCCACAACTAAATTAAATTGGAAAAGTTAAGAAAATTTTAGGGAATCAAGATTCACTTGAAGTTGTTCAAATTGAACCACTTAAACCTTAAAAATACTCAGAAGGATCACTATTGAATTTAGATTAATAATCCTCCGACAGTACGACATGAGTTTGTTTAATTTTTTACGATTATTTTAAGCTTCTACAGATTTTAAACAATCTCCACAGAATAGATTTAAAATTCTCAAAGCACACGATTTTAACTGAATCTTTACTTACCTCGAATATACTTTGGACCAATTTTAACAACTTTAGCAACTCCCGCTAACCAAATTTATATCTTCACTGTAATTTTTATCAGGACGAAATATCATGAAAAGGAAACTACCCATAACATATGTGTTAAAACAGAAACAAATATTTTAAAATTTATCATGGGGTTTAAAATTTATTTGGCATATCTTGGCAACATTCGGATAGTGAAAGGCTAATTTTGGACTGGAAAAGACTGGGCGCTACCTTAAACTCTTAGATGTGAAATGGTTTGAGTGGCGCCTTATCTTGAAAATATTGCTAATGCTAAACATATTGTCAAAGTCTGAAGTTGCTGTTATTTTCCAAATAGAAATGGTGAATTATTAGATTTCCCAACTTGGTACCATCTTTAGGCTTTCGCTAACTTTCCAAAAGAGGTGTCACTCGACCCTCTTGCAAAAATAAAACAAACTGGAACACTTAGTAAACTGTTACTTGAAAATTGTTTCAATGTATTAAGTAATGTGTTGTAACTATAAAGCCTTTAAAATAAGATGTCATTCGATCTCTCTAAAAAAGTTAAAGATTGCACTCAACCACCACTTTGAAAAGTTCAGTCATCGTTCTCGTAATTAGATATTCGAGAATATTCCATCCGATCCGCATCCAAACAAATCTGTGTTCCATCTGATCCGAATCCGATTCTGATCGTATACCGATTGAATCGAATACGGATTTACGGTATAAAAGTCGCACCTCTAATCTTCGCTATTGAAAACCTTACTAATACAATGGCCGGTTTCACAAAGCTTGATTAAGTTTTGATTAGCTTAATCATGATTAAATTTGAAATCCAGAAATTCCATTGGCTGAAATTTAAGGGACTTGAGATTTTATCCAATTATATTTCTGAATTTCATATTTAATCATGATTAAGTTAATTAGAACTTAATCAAGCTTTGTGAAACCGGCCACAAGTGTTCTGCCCACAAATTCTGTCGATTGTTGGACAATGACAGTGATTGGATAGAAGTTTCCAACGTCCAGTACAAAAGAAAAGTAAAGAGAGAAAAAGTCTACTTTATAGTGCCCATGTTATTACTAAAACAATTTGCCGTTCATAATTCTTTACGCTCTCACATACTAAATTGACATTTAAACAGCGCCGGATTACCCAATAGGCTGAGAGGCCCGGGCCTAGGGCAGCAAACTTTGGAGCCAGACCCCTTGATTTAGGTGTTTAAATAAAAAAATGCATGAGATTTATCAAAATTTTATAATTATTAGAAAGTGACAATATTCATATTTCACAAAGGGTTTGACCTGAAACTAGTCAAATAAATTCCAACAAATGTTAAATAAGTACACATCTGGCTAGCGTCAATGGTATTAATAAACCGAAGAACGGATCGAGATTATTTTATTGCTTTTTACAGGAACTATTATCCCCTTTGAGTTATTCAGTAAAATAAACACGTGTTTTACTGTAGAAGTGCAAAATATTTTCAACATTTTAGATAATTCTTTTATTCGTTTACAACTTTTTGTTCAGTTATTTTAGTTTTGCATAATTTTACTTTTGCTGGATTAGTGACTTGGAAATCTTTATTTTTATCATTGGGTAAGTTTTGCCTTTTGCATAAATTATACTAACGTGTGTAGTAAATCTACAAAATTTAAGTTTAATTTGATATTTTATGTACATAAAATGTCGAATTAGTATAATATCCTGGAATTCTACTATTTTATAGCAGTATTCTTTAAAAGAATTTAACCCACATTTTTTTACGTATTTTTATTTATTATCCTCGAATATTAAAATGAATTCTTAGAAATCTAAAAGGGACAAATAATTCTTTGAAGAATTTATTTTTCTGTTAAAGGTTAACTATTTTATAGTAGTATTTCTATTGAAAGAATTTAACCTGCATTGTCCTGGAATATTAAAATGAATTTTTGGAAATTTAAAAAGGGTGAAGTAATTCTTGGAACTATTTTCTAGTAGTATTTTTTGAAAGCATTTAACCCACATTTTTTTTCTAACCTTCATTCATTGTCCTCGAATATTAAAATGTGTTTTGGAAATTTAAAAAGGAGCAAATAATTGAAGGGTCGCCCGTAATAACGTTGTATGTAACAAATGGATTGAACAGCAACACGAACTGACAACAGACATACATCTTTGTTAAACGGCATACTACAAATTCACGCTTTAAAAACTAACATCCCGGAAATCCGTTTAAGAATATTTTATATCTCTATGACGCCAACATCTTCCAATAAGGATATACTAACGTTGTTTTTACGAAAACACCGCATTTCAGCAAACTCTTACATACGACGTTGTTACGACCGACCCTTCAATTCTTGGAACAATTTCTTTTTCTGTTAAAAAGTTTAACTATTTTATAGTAGTATTTCTATTTATATGCAACCATAACAATAACGTGATTTAAAGGATGTAAATATGAGTGGGCCTATAGAAACAATTGACTATACTAATTCAGATGTAGTAAACTTACCTTCTTAATTAGTATTTACATTTACAACTATTTAGTATTAAATACTCTATAAATGAACCATACATTTAATTTGGGATATTTAACTAGTTCATAATGTTCAAGTGAAACTCAAACAGCGACTGTATTTAGTTTCTTCTTGTAAAATTTTGTTCACTATTAGAAAACGATAAACTAAAGTTAACTAAGCTCGGACCTGGCCCTTTTCCTTTTAAGAAAAAAGTTACATAAATTAATAGAAATGTTCTAAAGCAAGATATAGGTATTATTTCTTTTGTAAAATAAATACTTTTTTTATGCAATTATGCCAAAAATAATATTTTATAGTAGATATTCATTAAATATAAGCCATTTGATGTTGTCATTTGAGGGTATTCAGCGTAATGTAACCATTAGCACTGTTAATTCCAGCCCATATTATTGTAGTGGTCAAAAATAAATTAGGGATTGTGTTGCGGTAAGCTAAACGAGATTTTGTCTGCTGCGTTTAAGCTACTAACATTTAGCGTTAAAATTTAATTAAATCCGTAATTGGTAACTGGGGCATTCACTTTTTAATTACAAATAAAGAGAAACTACTATAATTCACTACTAAACTAAAAAGTAGGATTTATTTAAACCGCACAGGCAATCCGGAATAATATTTCTTTATTATTACACATTAATCTAAATTAGTAAGTAATACGGTCTATTCAGTTGTATTATTAACAGCTTTTGGTATGTTTCTGTTTTAGAGCTACATTGTTGCTGGTACCGTTGTTGGGGCTCAACTTCCTACTGACCCCCTTCCGGCCGGAGCAAAACCACCCTTGGGAACATGCCTACGAAGTCGTATCCGCTGTTACTGCTTCCTTGCAGGTTTGTGTTTCGGAACTAATTAGCAGTTACATAATATATCTTGTTAAGCTTACTTTGAATGAAATTAAAGTTTTGTCCTTCAGGAAGATGCCACCTGTAACTTGAAAATGTAAGCTAGCGAGGATTTAAGTTGTTATATTAGTTAATACTGTCGTTTCCACACTAAGCTAAGATATTGTCGTCTTTATACTGTTATCGCCTTTAACATTTTGATTTTAATTAAGTATTTAAAAAGCAACATTTCAATACATTTATGTAAAACCCTAATTGACGTTTCAACATTCTTTATTGACGAATAAAGTGTCATAATGTTACTTATTATGATTATCGCTGAAATCTTCACTTGGTAACTTAAGATGACAAAACTAAGTCAGAGACACAGAATAGATTATAATACAAACTATGCATAAATTCTTCACCAATTAGATGCCCTTGGCTAAATTTCTTAATAAATCTGTTGAATTTTCACGAGTTTAATTCGTGGTTTGGATTTTTTGTCAATTCCGTTTGTTCAGTTTTCACTTGCAGCTAGCTGATGCTTTTGAAATATTGTCACATGATGACAACTGGCATAGTGGATTTGCTGGGAGTGATAGAACAAATGAAAGGCAAAGTCGACACGTCGACCAAACCAGAGGATCATGCGTATCATTGTTTAACTTGGGTAAAAGTTATTCTTGACTAAAGAATTCAACCCTGTGCGAGTGGTCGCGTGCATCTTTTGCTAATAGGCTACATCCGGCAGATGTTTGTTTGCTGATGCGGCATATTGACTATTTATATATCTATTTGTGCTGCTCTGGAATAGAAAGTTAATTTAAAACATAAAACAGATTCTAGTTGTGAATATATTACTTACCTACCGTCTTTGTAGTAATTTTTGCCACATCTGTTACTTGTGGGCTGAACAAGAAAATTACAAGTAAAATCTGGAGCTGACAAATATATAAAATGTGAACACTAATATAATAATGCTCGCAGAAAAGTGCACTTTTTGTCTCAGAAAAAGCTTTTGTGCATCAAAAAAACTGCAACAACAAACAGAATTTCGTCTCTAAGGAAAAAGAGAAATTCATAGAAGAAATAGTGTTAAAACACATAAAGAGAATATAATCTCTTTCAACCATTGCATCTGAGCATGCTAAAGGCCAGGTCTTCAAATAAAAAAGTCATACAAGTTGCCCTCATTTCTATACACTTATATAATATTTCTAATATTTTGGATAATGCTAAGGCTAGATCAAAGTAACTCAACACTTAAGGCAGCAGATAATCAACAATAATAAAATACCATACATCATGACATAATCTCTCAGACAAGCTCCTGGACTCGTTGTTTAACAAAGACCCCGATTTACTCAACACCACAACTTACTCCACACGACCCTCCCAGCGACCTATCCGTTTCTGATGACTTGACCACTTTTCTTCCGACTTACCCATCCACCCTTCTACTTTGACTTATGGGGCTTACCTCCACGACTTACCCCTCTTGACTTGACCAATGATTTTGACTATGTTATGTTCATTAAGATATAGAACATTAGTTCTTTAATTTTCTTTAATAGCTTTTACTCCCATCTCTAGATCTTGTCATTTTTATTAACGGTCCACGTTTCACACACGTAAGGCGCGATCGATGTCGGTTCTACCACTGTTTTGTAGATTGGTTTTTCGCATTTCATGATAAGCACTTGTAATTTAACAACGCACTCCCTCTTTCAATTACTTTGTTGCCTTTTACTATTCTTGCTTACTCGTATATCTCCTTGCTGTTGTTACTGTCCTTCGTTACCAATACTCATAAGTAAGTAAAGCTATTCATTTGTTTTAAATTAAATTCCCTTTCATTTTATATTTTTGTTCTAAGATCCTGTCCATTGTCTTCATTGTTTGTATTGTCATAATCACAAACTTGGATTGTTCTTCGTTTATTTTAACCCTAGTTTTGCTGTCTTTTACTATGTATTTTCATTAGGTGTTTTCCAGTTTAGCTGCTAATACGAAATGATCCGCATATGCCAAGGCATTTTTTACCTTTTGTTTGGTACATTTCAAGGGCACCTGCCGAGAAAAAACCAACAAAGGTCATATTGGTTTCTTCGTCTAGGTGGGATTGGCGGTAGTGGTAATGTTAGTGTTGTTTTGTTATTTTCAGGTTTTTATTTTGTATATGGTTTTTTGTTTATTTTTACTTCTCTGCTTTCTTCAAACCTTGCTTATACTTTCTAACCTTTCTATCTCGTTTGTAGAACTTTCCGTTTATATAGATCTTATAATAACCTCCACTTTATTTGCCTTCTCTTCCTCTTTCTTTGCTATCTTTCTTATGTCTTTCTGTATCTTTCCTTCCTGCACCGTCATGTCAGTGTTTATGAAAACATTTTCATTTTTTGAGTTTAAAAGAATTCTTCAGTACTTTCATTTTGTCTTTCCAACACTTTTAGGTGGCCACACATTTATCATTGCTCATTCCGTATGCATCAAATACTTAACTCTGTCAGTTCCTAACTTTTCTTTTATAAAGTTACTGACTTTTGTATCTACTTTAATGCCTATTATTACTAAATTTTTTTATTATCTTTTTCTTGTAATTTAAGTTTATAATTCCAATTCCTTGATTTTAGTTTTCAATTATAGCTTTTCAATTTTGTAGTTTTCAATACCTCGACGATATCTACGTGCCTCGATATCTCGCGCGCAGCTGGTCCATCGGCATCTAACAATGCTTGGTCACCATTTACACTATCTACTGCACTAGATTTAACTTTACATTTTCAATTTACTCAGTGACCACTTATATCACTTGAAATCGCATTTGTGAGACGGGGTCGATATTTACTGTTGGCTTCTCTTTCTTTACATAACAGACCTTTTGTTTTTGTTGTACGTCCAGTATCCGTATAACTTCCGATACCATTAGGTAAATGTGCAAAGTCTTGAATCAGTGGATCCCCATACAGCAACTAAAGGAATTTTCGCTGTGATTTTATTATTTATTCACCATAGTGTTGCTGTCATACTAGCTACTAAAGTGTTAAAAATGATCCAGAACCTCTTTTTTGATCGTTGGTTTTTGGTGTTCCCACCCTTCTAAAACTGAGGAGAATACCGGGTATTTACCACAAAACTAATTAAATGTGTAAAATGTAAAATTGGCACCGTGGTCGCATACCATTCTAATAGTGCGCCAAAGTTAAGATAAGTTTCAGATAATTTCAAAGGAGGGCGATAATTGAATATCTTGTAGAAATGACGTTTGAATCAGACAGTACTAGATCTTTTTTAATACGGAAGATATTTTCTGTGTCTAGATTTTTCCATAGAGCACGGTCTTCTACTGAAGTCATAACCATATGTAGATAACGGTCAAGGAAGATTATTACAAGGAAGTTGTTACTTCCACTTTTCTATTTTTGGAATAACGTTTTTTGACACTGTAAGATGCGACGGGTTCGATAGGCGCTTTTGCTCCAGCGCCAAAATTAAGCTATGAGATTAATTCACGGGAATGCTTCAGTGGTGCGGGGGTAATTAGTTGAAATTACTTGGTGAGCTGCGACAAACTGTGTGGTTTGTGGTGGGGTCACTCTAATAACGTCACGAAACTAGCTAGAGCATTCGATAGCCCAAAGAGTATATTAATAATAATCTGTAATATAAGCATTCGATTCATTTCATATGTACTCTCTGGTGTTAACAAGAAAGTTTACTCTTTATTAGATTGCTAAATGCAACCTTGTTGGTTAGAAACCATAAATCACTGTAAATTTTTCAAAAACATTTTTCATAAGGTCAGTTAATAACGGTTAAATTTTTAAACTGAAAACAGCTTTAAGTGGTAACATTTCCGGAAGGGTCAACAAGTAATCAACAGGTGGTTCTACATATTACTTGCTAACCTACATTTTTTGCTGAATGAATTTCAATCTTAGGACGTTAGTTCTTGTACAGTACTGTTTATTTATATCAACATAAAATTATATGAATTAAAAATTGGTTCGATATATATTCAGAGTAGTGTTAACAATCAGTGCATGCTGTTTCAGTTATTAAGTTTATATTTTTGTATATCTACAAAAAGTTTATATTGTTATAAAGGTATATTAAACAGAATTTAAAGAATCTATTGAAAAACCGATAAAGAACTAATTACTACTGCAAATACTACAATGGTAGCGAGCGTGTAATTTCTAGCGAACAAATCTGAAGATTCAAGCTCATATTATAGTAAAAAATTGATGTAAAAGTTGCTGACATAGCCTTGCAAAGTTTTAATAAGCTGTCATGGCGAGTTTGCATAGTTTTGTGGATATCTCACTCCGTAGGGAACGTAGGTATGTTATGTAGGTTAGAAATAATTGAATTTATTGTTTGTTTAATCACATTGTTTAATCTTCTTATTTTGACGTATTAACTAATAACAACTATTAAGTTTGCAAATACATATTTGCCAAATACGGAATATATAAACAAAATGGTCATTTCTAGTTTTAACGCTTTGTACCGGTATTCTGATAAATTGGGCCACTAAATATATTTATTTAAAAAATGCTTAACATAATCTAAGAATAAATAAAAACTCCTGAAAAGTAAACTTCATTCAACTTGCGAATATAACATACCTGCTGTTACTGCAGACTTCTTGGCAACAGATGCATTGGAGCACAAGGAAGAGAGATTTTCTGATGTATAGTAGTTAATCAGTCAAACATAGCTTCAAGCCAGCCAGATTTGTATCCGCATCGATCGAGACGTACCAGTTGGAGCAGCAATCCACATTGCCTCTCACTTCCGTACATTGCATAGAGCATCTAATAGGTTTATTATCGTATTGGATTTTGGGGCACAGTATTGCGCAATGGTGGCTACTTTTTCGTGATCTGTTTTAGCCAGTTACTGTTTATTTTTAATGGAGGTATATATGTGTGTTTAGCTTCTCTTTTGGATTTTTTGTCACGATACCTAGTAGTCTCATAAATATTGTTACAAGTTTGAACGCTGCCATTACGTGTAAAAAACAACACAACTTTAATAAGAGCTTTTGGCTGGGTATGCTGATGGAAAGTGTCAAAATAATTTGTTCACAGATGAGAAAATTCTCAGTATAGAAGAATGTTATAACAAATGGAATGACAAGAGAGTGTGTTCGGTCATCTAAGACAGCTTCCCAACTTGTCCCGAAAATTAAAAGAGGTCACCATTCTAAAATTCAGTTGCGGATTGGTGAGGCTCAGCTATGACGGGGTCACAAACATGCATTTATGTGGTAAATAAATGAAAACATCGGCCATACTATAGCAAGAATTGGTGTTGAAGTATTTTCAAGCCCTTGAGCAAGACCTTTTTCAACAATCGAGAATTAATCTTTCAACAAGATTATGTACTAGTCTATAAAGCAAAATCATCACAAACATAACCTCTGACTCTCTGAATCCCAAATCTGAATCTGCAGGACGACAAATTGTAGTTCCTTTTAAAGAGCATGATTTGCTCTAAAGGACAAAAAGGTATTAAGACACTAAAGAAATTCGTTGTCCATGCAGTGTTCAAGTTTCCACTGTATGAGGTGCATGTTGCAATAAACTAGTCAGCAAACTGTCTTGAGGGCTGTGTGAAGGCAGATGATGGCCATTTAAAATAATTACTTGATATTTTATTTCATTGTAGTCAAATAATGAAACCATGGTGAGAATATTAAAAACACCATTCTTGTTTTCATTTTATAAGAAGCGAACTGTGTAACAGTATTTATGGGACTACTAGGTACGTACTGAGTGGTCTTCTTTTGAGAAACAGGTAAGTCTTGCAGTACTGTAGACATTTCTATCAACAGGATTACTGCTTTTTTACCATTTATGTACGTCTTGTCCATCTTCTTTCGGCTGCTAGTTCTCGAATACGTATTGTTTTTCATTAATGCTGGGTAGGTACTTTTCTAGGATGCTTCTTGAATTATATTGGTGAAGTATGGCGTTCTGGACAGTTCTGAGTTCTTTCAGTTTCAGAGTTATAAAAATTATATTTTCTTATAAGTCTAGGTGTTTCCTGGTTTAATTATAAATCGTGTACGAAAAAGGAGTTCACGGCGTTCCTTTTTTTTCGGTGCATGGGCCTTCGTTTTCAAAAACAATTTTTTTCTTGAATACTTTCTAGTGATGGCGCTTTATATGAAAAAATTATGTAACCGCGTGGCTTAACGAATTGCACTTCCGTTATACATCTTGTTGGCCTGGGTTCGACTCTAACTACCTTTTTTTAACTTTATATATCAATTTATGAAATATAATAAATAATTTATATCATTTTTAATATCAAGTACAAAAGTGTTAGCATCCTAAAAATGAAAAAATATTTTTCTACACAAGAAGTAATTGTTATTTAGATCTTCTTATTTTAAAACTGTTTACACTCATTCTTTACAGTAGATGTTTTTCATTTTTATGCATTTTTTGGGCGAAATCCGTACTAAAAATATAAAAAAACCATAAAACATTATCAGACATTTGCAGATTTACAACTTAAAAAATTGTATATTTAATATTAAAAATAAACCTTGTAAGATAAAGAATGACTGGAAAGTGATCTGATAGGTATCATTTAGTTTTGATTTGAAGGTAGTTAAGTCCTATGTCATTGCCTACGAATAGCATTAGTGAATCTAGAATTTTATTGAGGCCAGTGAGCCAATAAGTTAGTTCACCAGTAGACGGTAAGAAGTATTGCTGTTTGCAATTGTTTGAAGTAGATTTCTATGTTTGGATGTTATGCATCTGGAGCCCCAGTCTGTATGCTTGGCATACCCACCCTCTCCAGCTATGAAATATTTCTCAGTAGGTTAAATACTCTTTCGTACTCTTATGCATTGATGTATTATAAGCCACAGCTATGGCAAATGAATACTTTTACTGACCCCTGTATTTTTTAAGTTATATTAAAATCTAATGTCATATATTTATGCATGTATTCAGAACAAAACCCACCACATTTTTGTAAATTACTGCATTTAGGACGTTTTTCTGAGAATTACTGATTTGCTAGATTAAAATAGAAGAATTGAGTAAAATGGACTCTATCAAATAATTTCTTAGCACATTTTATTTCATACATGTTTACCTTTCTTTTTTGATACGAATTTCAATATAATACAAGCTGATGACGTCTATAATCACCCACCATTAAATATTTTCAGCACTCTTAGGAATTGGCTTGTTTACAACCTGAGGCTAATAATAAAAAAAGTCAAGTACATAAATTTGGAATATTGCTGCCCGTTTAAACATAATGAAAACGTAAACAGGGTTTATGTTTATTGAACGTAATTTTATTAGCACTTGATATTTATCTCCGCCTTTATTATTTCTTAATTTGCATGAGATTTATGGAGGGTGAATATTCTACAAAACGGTATAAACAAAGGTCAATTTTTCATCTACTTGTGTTGGCGTGTATTCTCGTAAACACCGCACACAGGGCTGAAACCCGATTTTAACCGGTCAAAATTATTTTAGAGGCTTAACCGAAATTACTCAAAATACTCAAATTACTGGAATAGTATAAAAATAATAAAATAATCAAAAAAAAAATTTTTTTAGTCACTAAATCTGGATCAGTTTGATACTTTTATAATTTTTCCAAGAAAAAGTTATTTACATAATTATTTTATTGAAACATAGGGTAAAAACGTAAAATAAATAGCATTTACCCGAATTCTTCTTTATTTTAAGAAATATTACACAACTTAAAATGCTTCTTTAATATCTAAATGAAATAACGTACAAAAGTTATATTGCTTATCGTTTAATAACTACCCCTTTTGATTTCAATTGTATTTCAGTTTATGAGTCATTATGCATGTTTATTTTTAAATATGTTATTCTTTATACCATAGCAAAAAATATTAAAAATACAAACGCAAGCTCTTGCATACTTTGTAGGTTATAAACCACAAAATAAAAAATGTAGTATCCAGAAAATAAAATTCACCATTTTTTATAATAGAAGGGTATGAACTTACCTCTATATAAGAGTTTTTAGCACTTCAATTCTGTTTTTATAAATTATTGAATTTAATGAAAAAAAAAACTACGAATACATCTACATCAGATTGTCGCCTACAGAAGGATTAACACTGAACTGCACTTTACCGGAATTGTCGGATTTTTTTATGGTTATTGTTTGCCGTAACGGTAAACGGCAGGTAGTTACGAGTTCACCAATAATAATAATAATAATAATAGTCCCCTGCTCAGGCCATGAAGGCCCATTGGGGTATATCAGGGTAGGCTGCTATTCTCGAGCCGTTCGGTACTCAAGGGTTGTAAAGTGGCTAGCTTTACGCACCGACCGCCTATTATTACCCCAGGAAATAATTTTCCAGGTACTCATTTTGACAGGCTGAGTCGACCTGGAAGCCTTAGATATTTTTAAAAAGTCCAATGTATTATTCCTCGGATTCGAACCCAGGACCTGAAGATTGGTAGTCAAGTGCCATACCCACTGATCTACCATGAATTCTCGAGTTCACCAAGCTTTCTACTAAAATATTCTACTATTTCTTAGAATACCTTTGATTTGATTTGAAGTTGTTGTCTTATACAGACATGAGAGTTTCCAAAAATTTCTGAATATTTAAAACTAGATGACCGAGGTTATACGTACCGCACATCCCTTCAGAGAGACATCGGCTACTTTACAGATACAGAAATTGAAGTTAGAGGTGCTAATGAGACTAACCACATATGGCTCGTCGCGTTGGCTGTAAAGCCTCTGGGAGAAGAGGGATACATGAAAGAATCCCTATAAAATAAAATGGAGTTTGCTAAATTTTAGATAAATAGCAAGTAGTTTTCACATTACATTTCTTATTTGAATTTCTAAATTGTAATAATTTTGACAGCTGAGCACTTGCAAGTAAGCATTTCTATTAAGATAAATTAGAACAAACTGAGCGGTTCTTAACTTACTTGTACCCTTCAACTTTAATACTTCGTCTGAAGCTTTCGAGATTTTAGAGTTTTAATCTTTTAAAGATTGAAAAATTTAAAATACTAAAATTCCAGGGTAAATTTTAAAATTTTAGAATTCAAACTGAATTGATTAAAACTATTATGCTTCAAAGCATCAAATATTATCAGAGTTGACTAACATTTTCTGATTGCAGCTTACAATATATTAAAGGTATAAAACCGGACAGGTTTAATAATTTTACTTTTCAAAAACCTCATAGTTTTAGAATTTGAAAGTTGTGATCTTAAGAACCCAGACACATTCGACGTTCTTGCGTACAATATTGCGAATTTTATAGAATGGCAGTTTCAAAGTGTCAGCAATTCAGCTTTGAAGTAATAAATGTTATGCTTGGTAAAAAGGTGAAGTAAAGACTTTATACGTGGTTTCAATATTACATCGAAGAAATGTTGCATTGATATTAAAGAACTCGCTGCGACGAAAGTTATGTTAGACCCTTTCATATAGTAAAATAATTTCTGTAAGTAGGATCTTTGACTAATAACCATTAGGGTTTTTATTTACAAATGTAAATAATATGATTATACTCTAACAATGTACAAGTATAACCACAAATATAAATATAAAAACTAAGTGCAATCTTTAAAAAATATAGTAAGAAGAAATGTACGGAACACAAGTGTGGATCATAATGCGAGAAAGTGAGGAATTGTTTTGCCGGCAGTGTACGTAATCCGGCTGTAGATGCATGGCTCGCCTGGCTTAGTGCCTGGAGTTCCTTAGTGCAATAAGCCATCGGTTAATGCAAATACCAAGGCCAAGGCTTCCTGCTCGATGGTGTCATAGTTCCTTTCTGCTGGTGTAAGCAGGGGATCGGTACATCGGTGCCACCCCCACCTTCCTAGAGCAAAACGCTCCTATACCGAAGTTGCTGAATGAAACGATGGGACTAGCTACACCTTCATAGGAAGGTTTTCAGAGGTTTAAATTTTTTAAAAAGTGGCATTTTTAATATGTAGTAATATCTTTGCTGAATCCGTTTTAATCCCCTGCTTTATAATTCGTGCCCCGAGTAAAGCATTTCTTCACGAACATACACGCACTTTTCTCGTTGCTCGCTAAGTTTAAATATTCTAAAACTCCTGGAAAATAACTCAATATCTATTGCGAAACAGTTTAAGGTTGGTACTACCGCAGCTTATTTGGTCTGACTGGCGGGAAACGAGGTCGGAGTTTGTGCAGGATCTGACGACATTCGCGATTCTAGCTTTCTTATACATCTTTTCTATGTCCGAAATAGCGACAAAAGCCGCACCGAATTGTAAACTGGGCATGGTGCTCAATAGATGTTGGTGATGTTGCTGTTGATGGTTTCTTGGTGGCTAAGAGGGGGACGTGGCGGAGAGGAGAAACAGATGTTTTAGAACAGCACCCCCTTGCAGTTTGGACGACATATCCAGCTGTACGATCTCAGCATGCAGAAGCTCAGACAGCTGCAAGGGTTGTGCGCATTTAGGCCACGAATGTATACGTGGGGAACGTGTAAGCGGGGTTTTCGATTAACAACCGTTAAAGGTACAAGAAATGGCTTCTATTTACAAATTCACAAATAATACGGTGTCAAAATAAATTGTTCAGTGTTCGGAATACAGGTGTAGCGGTGCAGAGTCTACTATGAACTCTGGGTAACCGCTGACAGTAGACATATTGTCACGTGGGGTTTTCGTAACTGGAGGACGTAGTCAGAGGTAGAAAGGCAAATAAACACAAGTCATAAAAACAACTATATACTAACAACAAACGGTAGAATATAAAAGGTTACACACATAGGTTATACAGTGTGAGGACGTACATGTCCTTCTAAATCTAACATAATCACGAGGGTGGTCGAAACCACCCTGCTCTAGCCCAAAATCTACAAACTAGGCGTAGGAGTTGAACTCCTGGTGATCTACAACTAAGCGAAAAGGCACCTGGTCACAATTCCCCCAAATTAAGCAGAGAGAGGGCTTTTAGCTCAACCTCTTATAACTAAGCAGTAGAGGGTCAGGTATTCAGCATCCGTGGATGCTAGAATCTAGACCATCTACTGTTAGTTAATGAAAAATCACTACACGACTACACTGTTTCTCGATGAGGCTTCTTCTGAGTCTTGGCACAAACTAACTTTTAAGCCAAACAAGCTGGTTTATATACCGCTGAACGCGGAAGGTATTAGCTTCGTAGTGGGAATCAG
This sequence comes from Agrypnus murinus, assembly GCA_929113105.1. Taxonomy (NCBI): domain Eukaryota; kingdom Metazoa; phylum Arthropoda; class Insecta; order Coleoptera; family Elateridae; genus Agrypnus; species Agrypnus murinus. The sequence continues at coordinate 123,475,012 of OV816030.1, forward strand.
TGGGTTGGTGTTCCAAGTATTAAACTAAGGAAGCTCGCGTTTCCTGGTTGCAGGCTTGTAGGTAGTTTGCATTCGAGCCAACCGTACCAGTCACAAAACCTGTGGGTAGAGCGGAAGTGTGCTGGTTTCTTCTTAAGGAATGTGCAGCTGTTTGTAAATTACGTAGGTTTCCCAGCATATACGGAGTAACGTAGGCAGATATGTTGCATGCCAACTAATGCAACTTGCAGTTGAGATTAGCATAGAAATGCCCCGTCGTGGGTGAAGCGGGAGCATTTCAAGGGCGAAGGGCCGAGCAGCTGGCTCTGAGTTGTTGGCGAGGAGACCGCAGCTGCTTGACTAACGTGGGCAACTGAGTGTGGCCTTGCACGTTTTATTGTACGAACGGAAGAGAAATTGAGTTTTGTATATAATATTGAATTGTAAATATTTCCGTTTGTGAGAATATTACTACGCGGTCGCGGTAGATAGTGGCGATGCACAAACTGTGATAAGATAGGTAATCACAAAACTGACATTATTACGAAGTAAGAGTGATATACAGGCTGGAAACGTGGGGCTTGGTGTACGGGTATAAATAAGCGTTCATAAAAGAAGTAGTAGGATGGAAGCATTTTATAAAAACTTGTGGTTTACTGACTGGATATGCATGCACTTGGTATTACTTTATGTCCGGTCGAACAATCTTGACCGATTTATCGGACTGTTTTTAGAGCGTAAATTGCTAAATTGGAGCTCTAGCGCTGTAAAACTTTTTAGAGCCCGCTAATAGTTATTTATGTATTAAGGGCATAATGAAGCTTTTATGGCCAGAAGCTTTATTTCTAGCCCGAGGCGTTAGCCGAGGGCTAGGAAAAGGCTGTAGGGCCATAAAAGCAAGTTATGCCCGCTATACATACACTATTTTATGCACAGATTAAGTTTTTATGTCAAATCTATTATTGTGTAAAAATATAATTAAATGAGTACGTAGGTACATCAAGCCGCTGTGCGTATACTTAGGTGCTTATACGAAGTACGTTACTATAGTTACTATTCCAAAATATTTAATTTCAGCTTATTTTCATTGGTGAGAAGTTTACAAATTATATTAAGAACCAATCAAGTTCTACAAAAAAACTGACATTTAATTGACATTTCGTTATTGCCCGTCTGACCATCAACTAACGTATGCATTTCCGGATTAATTAGTATTTTAGAGCCGTTTATCGTTTTAGCGCCTTCATCATTTGCCTGGGCTCTAAAACACCCAATTAAGCCCGTAGTACATAATATACTGTTAAATCTGTTCATAAAAACTATGCAGGTTATACTCAATGCAATGGCGATGCAATTTCGTTCGCATTTTAATCCAATAATCGTCCACTACAGATCTTGATGATAGGAGAAGTAGTACGGTAGAATAGAAACTTTTCCTCCTATCGCAGTTTTCACTATCCCACTTCCACTTTTATAAACGCTTTCATATCCCCATACCAAGACCATGCGTTTCCAGCCTGTATGTCAATCTTGAATATGCACTTGGTGTTGTTCAGTATTTTGCTTAGTTTAGATTTGTTCGTTTATTGATATTATTACAAGATAATTAGCTAGACAATTTGAGAATAAGGCTATAGTGATATTTTTGGTGGAAAACAAAATAATTTCTAAAGCCAAATACAGCATAACCACATAATTGTTTATAATTATTAATTATCCTTTAAACAAATTCAATAAATAGATAGCTAAAGAAATTCCTTTTCAATGATATATGACACCTATATTGACATAAAAGATAAGGTCACTAGAAAAAATCAACCAAAACACATTTCCTACACAACTATCAGATAACTAAAATTAACTTAATTATGTAAGATTACCTAATTACATTACCAACCTTACATCCTAACAAACATTATTTACTTGCTTTTAGATATCAATAACATCAAAATAGTAACTACATTACCTAATTTCAGATTTCTATGGCTTGCATCCAACTTGCATTTTATTTCAATGATATCTTTTACAAAAAACAACTCCAACATTAAAACTTGTTTCAAAATTGTGCTTAAGAAACTGCTTGACAAATCAGCATTAAAGTATTTTAGCTACAAGCTGTATAATCTATCTAATGAAGAAAATTAAACAGTATAACTATCTCGTTAACTTGGAACATAATCTTTTTATACAAATAAATCAGGTAAGGTAGCAAATACTTCATACATCATCACTACCATACACCTTGTCTTTTTTAGGTCAAAACATGTATTCAAATTTCCTCAACTTTATTTTACTTACTTATTTATGTAACGATTTCACATCGTTAGCTGAACAATGAAAAACTGTCGAGATTCTAAGAAAAATCAATTTTAAAATTTATCTTTTTACTGCCTAGTGTGTTAAGACAGGGCCGTTCCTGGAGAGTGTCCTCGTGGTGCCCTTGCACCACGGGCGGTCAAACCTAAGGGCGGCCGACGACAAAGAAAAGTCGATTAATATGCTGCGAAAGTTATCGATTTTTGGTTTAAAAAAGTACAAACTCTGCAAATATTTTTGACGAATATTTAATTATTGATTAGCTGATTTAGACTTATTGCTAGCAAAAGCAAAAAACCTTATTTACGTTACGAACTACTATTATACTCTATGCTAGCAGTAATATGCTACTTCTCACTTTCATGGACCAAAAATGTCTGGATTTTCGAATTTATAATCATAACTATCAGAAAGATTAGACTTAAACTTCTGAAAAATTCCCAACAAGTCAGAATTTTGCATGCAGCTATATTATGAAGCCTTAAACTAACTCTCAAAAGTCCCTATTGCGTTTGCAAACTTTTTATTGGGGGAAGGGGGAGGGGGGGAAATTACCCGTAAATTTCCGGTAAGTTTCGAGGTAATTTCCCAATTACCTCGAAAACCAACGGGTTTTCGAAAAATGTTGATATTACAAAAATTGTTGCTCGTAAGATGTGCTACAAAAAAGACTCTATGATTTTTCTTTGCGTAACCAACTGTTTTAGAGAAGAATTAATAACAATTTTGAATTATTGTACTTCTGCAAATAAAATGTGACCCTATTCACACCACCGCGCACCGTGGAGGTAGAGTAATAGGCGCTTTTTTATGTGGTATTCCAGTAGTTCTAATCCAATTGTCATTTGGAATGTTATTCTAGTTGCTGCTTAAGTTGTAGGTCATTTTTGACTTCCTCGTAATTCTCTCCACCTCCTCATCTTCTGCCTCGAAAGCTTTAGGGTGAATATCTTCATAAGCATCGAAGTTGTTACTTTCACAAATGTCAGCTGAAACATGTTCAGAATGTTCAGGCAAGACTGACCACAGCAGTGACTGCATACTGCAAACAGTGGAGACTAATCTTCCTACCAACGCAGCTCATGTTGCAGCCATTCTGCTTTTGATTTCTTAACTTAAAATTAGGGGTATAGGGCCATATTTTGCTATATTTCAACGGCATAATTTCATTTTTATACTAGGTCACTGTTGTTTTATAATGGATTCATGTTCGCACTTGCCCCACAATTTTACTCATGTGGGGCAAGTGCATTTTGAGCCACTAAACTTTAACCATTAATGTAATTGCTTCTGAAATGTGTTTGTTTGTGAATTAATTTTTTAATTTCTAATCCTTTTTGTACTGGTATAAATATGTATATATCCTTTGATTATTGTATGATTTCCACTTTAACTTGCACTTCACATAACTTAAGTTGATTTCTCAAAAATTAATGAATATAATTGGAATCTGTTGATAATGCCTGAAAGCTTGCCTTAAAACATGCCCTTCGTTATGTGTTACTAAACTGCTGTTATTCACTATGGAAGTAGTAGCCATGTTGTACGTACTTACCCCAATCCATGGGGCAAGTGCATTCATCGGGTAGAAAAATGAAGAAAAATTGAAAAATATTAAAGAACCCTTTGAAGATGTTTGATATTACTAAGAACAATAGCAAACATTACAAAGTTCATGTTTTAAAAATGTCACGTTTATAATTTTATAAATGCACAGACAGCAGCCGGCTGAAGTTTAGGTATGCTTTTTCCATGGCGCACTTGCCCCACCTCACCTAATATAACGCAGCAGTCAGGTGTAAATTTGTAGCAGTACTTTTAGACTCTTATATCACTGAAAGGGTTAGTTATATGAAGAAAAATCATAGCACCTTTTTTGTAGCACATCTTACGAGCAACATATTTTTCACAATAGACACCTTTTCCGAAAGCCTGATAGTTTTCTAGATAATTGAAGAGCATTGAATTCCCCCCTCTATAAAAAAGTTTGCAAACGCGATATGCATCAGAACTTTTAAGAGCTTGTTTTTTTCTACCTAATCTTCCTGGTCTATTTGAAATATTTCAAGAATAATGCTAAAACTTTTCAAAAATATGTTTAATGCTTAACTTATACAACCTTAATAGACCTTTAGATCGAAACAACAAAAACCTCTTGTAGGGGTGGCCACTTTAATTTTGCACCTGGGTGGCAAACACCCCAGGAACGGCCCTGGTTCTAGAGTGCATATTTATTAAATTAAAATCTTTTCTTTAGCTTCAAAAAAAATTATTAAATAAAATATTTTCTCCTTGAGGTTATGCAACCCATCTAACATCTTGTTGAAAAAAATGTTACCTGGGGGTGCATACTTTCTATTGTATGTCAAAGATCATGACAATATATACAACTGTACAAAATAATTAGTATTTTTGAAAAATTGGTGATAAAGAAATTACAGATGGCTTAGCTTTCAATCTTACACACCTTAGAAAAGTCAACTTTAAGTTTAAGCAGACCCAATAATCATCTTTTCGCTGCTAAAGCTGAAGATTAAATCAGTATCACGAAGTCTAATGTAGCTATTATTACAACATCCAGATAGATAAAAACATACGTCATAAGTATGGTAAAGGTTGTATAAAACTTCTTTTTTTTCTAACACCACTTGCCAGTATGCTAAAAATTAAAAGATATTTAGCTTCTCCAAGATAATTTAATTTATTGTGCTGTATAGGAGTAGAATAAACATCTCGTTATGCCACGGCGTTTAATTTTCTGTAGCATACGCAAAATCTATACGTATAGCCTTTTTTAGGAATCGTGCATCACAGTGACGATCATTCACTATGTGACTTTTTGTTGACATTTAACTGCAACAATTTCTTCATTGACGTGCACTCTTTCTTTACTAACAACATACGCAAGATACTTTTAACAGTGGCCTGCAATAGTACAAAGGAGTTATTAAATATGATACGGTTCCAGTTTCTTAATAAAAAAGGACAGAATGGCAGATCTTTAAAAATCAATTATTTATCTTTTAAAAATTTAGTAGTGACACCTAATGATTAAATTAAATAATAATTGTTAAAATAAGTAAATACAAGTTGCTCATAATTAGTTCAAGAAAATTAAAAAAAAGGAAGAACGAAAGTTTGAACGTTGCAAGAAATATACAAATATTCACAGTTTGATATTAATTCATTATAAATTTATCCCCAAATTACCCTCAAATCCTTATTTAATTAAAATTCCCTTTGAGTCTTATTTGATCTAATGAAAGAATTAACAGCTTCGTTTCTAAATTCCACCTTCTTTAATTATTGGTGTAATTACTGGAGCATCTTATAATTTAAACGTTTGTTACAGGGTCTTTGTGTGGCGATCCTGTTCTGTTTCTGCAACGGAGAGGTAAGTACAGACAACAATCTCTCGTGTAATTGCCTTAAGGAAGAGGGAGTGAGAGAGAGAAAATGAGGTTAAAGGAAGATATTTTGGTGTGGTTGGACAGCTAAAGGATGTAATTGTCCCTTTTGATGTATAACTTACATTTCTCAGCTTCAAACGGAGCTTTTATGAGAATTGTTGTGAAGTTCAATGTATGAGAAATAAAAAGTGTTTTCCAGAGAGATTTTTGCACAAAAGCGAAATAAACGACGTTTCAAAGCAACTTCCCTTTATAAAGGGAAGTTAAATACCGGTAAATTAATTACAAAGTCAAGATTTAGACATGTGATACCGTCAGTGGTGAGGTTGTCTTTTTTTAAAGTTCCCGATTGGGGTGTTGATTATGTAGTGTAATAACTAATCTTTCATGTCGTCACTTTGTGTTATAAGAATAATATATTGATAAACTAATTTAAAAAGTAATAGAAAAATACAATTCTTTTGTTTCAAATATTTGAAGAAAATCAGTTTTGCAATGTCATAGTAAGAGGAAATATTCATTTATTCAATTTAGAATAGCCGCAAAGGAAAATACCAAATAAATAAAATTCTTTACATTTCTCGAGTTTAAATATCTTTTTTCATAACATTATAATGGAATAACATTTTTATTTTGGTTTTGAAATATTTAATAAAATGTTTATTGGAAGTGAATTATCAACTTAAACAAGAAATTCAATTTCATTATTGTTTTATTCTAATGTAGCAACTTGTATTTTTATGGTTCACTGGCTCATGACATTTACAAATAAGCAAATTAATTTCTTCTAAATTTATATTCAATAAAATTATACTAACTTCTTCTTTTCCTCGTGAAAATTTAATGGTAGTGTGGAAATTATACAGAAAAATTGCACTGTGGTTCACCATTTTCAGAATGTTAATAATAACCTTAGAAATTATATTTTGATAATAAAGTTGTTTTGGGAGAAGTTTGAATTTTTTGGCTTATTGGCAAATATTGCCGTTATAAGCTAACTTGTTAGAGAAAATTAAAATTTGATACGAATTAAGAAGTCTATTACGGTAACACGAAGTCAACTTCTTATTAATCATGGTACTAGATGAATTTAATGTTTCAGGCGACCTACCTGACCAGTTAGCTCGCGATGTTAACTAGGAGTATCGCTATATTTACATTTATAATCCAAAACAATAACCTTAAAGTAATAAATACGTATTCAAGGTTCGGCCAACATCCGCTAAAAAGTAAACAGCCGCCGTTTAACTCATCATAAGTGAAATAGAATTGAAACACAATAGTTCACAGAAGAAACAGAAAGAGTTTTATTTATAAGTAAACCCTGAAACAATTTAATACAATATAAATCAATGAATCAGTAAATTAAACAATCAACAGAATGAATCAATAAATAACCTTAAATTAAGAATAGCAATTTATAGTGTTGTGGAGTGGGTGATCGCGCGGTAAAGAGTTCAACTCTTACTCAGGCGCCCGGGTTCGATTCCCGATTTTTCTAGTCGGTAAAGCCTCTGTACACTGCGCCGTGCTATCAGATGGGCACGTTAAGCAGTCGGTCTCAACAACCACAGAAATGTTTATGAGGTTGTTAAAAATAACGCCGCCCTATACCACGCACAAATATGTATTTACTTCGGTAATTTGGCAATATTAATTACAAAACATTTATACAATACAATACAATAGATTAGCCAAAGGTAGTTTAAAAAATAATACCCAAAATAGCATATCAAAATAAGCTAAACAAGATTTATAAAATTAACCTTGTAACAGAGTGTAAATACTGTGAAATCGAACAGAAGAGAAGACAAAAAATGCAAAACGTAACAATCCAAAATGGTAGCTTTAAGTGGCTACCATGATAGTAGATTTAGATGCTAATCCTGACAAAATTGCAATACCTGAAATTTTGGTCTCATTGTCAATTCTGCTGTATGAATTCAATGATGGTATTTAGTGGTAACATTTAAATTTGATGTTTTGATTGTTTATCAATTTTCTCTTAAAATGTACCCACAAGATGTACTTCCTGTGGTGAACAAATAATGTCCAACAAAGATAAAAGAGGATGCAACACACAACCACCCTATTTTGAAACAGTTACTGCAGAAGATTTTTGTTGGGGGTTGGCTACTAACGGGAACTTCCTGACCGGCTAGTTTGCGGTGTCAATAAGAAGTTCCGCTATATTAAAATTTAGTACAAAACAAATTATCAACCTGATACTTTACTAAATTTTGGGCCCGGCAAACGTCTGCTTAAAGATAACAACCGCCATTTGAACTGAGTATAAGCAGCAATAGAAATAAACGACACAGGATGCAAAAGAAACGAACAGAGATTTATTCAAAAAACAAAAATAATAAATAGTAATAAAGGTAAATATCAAAATTAAACAATCCAGGAAAAATTATAAAAATTATACAAAAATCAGATTGCAGTTCATTCACAAATAACCCCTACCGATATATACAATAATTCAATATAAATAATAATTATTCAGATATTTTATAACGATAAGCAAACAGATTTTAATTACTACAATAAAACACTATCAATCAATCAAATTTAATTTATCCAAACGGAACTCTAATAGTTTTACATACGAATTCTGCAGAAACGGTAGTTTTATATTAAATCTGGCAACTGTGTAAACGCAACAAATATTTGCCGTCGCATATTCAATAATAACAAAGCTTGTCTATTTATTACATAACATAAAAACAGAAGATAAACAATGTTTATACAGTTAAAAGATGAGCAGGATCTTAAAAAAGAATTATGCAATTAACTTAACAATTTTTTTTATTAAAAACTAAACCATATCGAATATGCGATTTACTATCGGCGGTAAAGACTAGCTCTTGTATTTATCTAAGGTCTTCCTACAAAAATACCTTGGAAATGTAGCGATTAGATCACAATCAAATTGGATTTTCTGTGTCTAGAAACTTCACCTACGTAAAAGCCAAACGTGATCCACAGAAAATAACTAACCTTTATAATTAAAAATCTTAAATAGGAAAATTATATTTAAAATTCACAAGTGATGAAAGTGAACACTATTTGTTACAAGACAATTTACAAGTGCACTCCTAAACGGGGACAATTATCTTTTGCAACAATAAAAAAAACAATGGTAAGCAGAATTTACCAATGAAGTCCTAAACTGAAACATAACTAAATAAGAAATGACCAATAAAAATGTTTGCTCAAAAACCCGACTTTGAAGTGACAAGATTGATAAAAACACAATGGAAAAAAAGCCTTTCAAGAAAAAAATGGTAGGTTAAATAGTGAAGGGAAACTGAACTGGGGAAAAGCCAAAAAAAATCGTAACAACTTGTCAATCAAAACATTATTCGCAATTCGTTGAAGTACCAATGATGTCGTGGAATACTTATATATTGGCTGAAAAAGAGTTGAGGAAAACTTGAAGAAAGGTGAATTTAAGAAAGTGGTTGGATAGAGCAGCTATTAGCGATGGAAGCTGTACATGATTATTATCTATGGAACTATCGTAATTATTGAAAACAGAGATTCATATTATTTTAATACTTTATTCAAAATGTGTCTGAAATTATGTACTAAAACGAAGAAGCTTCTGTACGCAGATTAGCGAATATAGTCACGCTTATTGTTAGTTAGTTAGTTGTTAGTTAATTCATGTATTTTCTCGAACATCCTTATCCAGGACATCTACCAGTTGAGAACATCAATTGTCTTAATCACACTGTGAGAACAGCAAACTGTGAATTCATAACTCGACTGTATATACACAAGACACCGCTACATATAAAATACCGCGTTTGATAAGCAAATCAGTTATAAAACTAAACCCCAAAATTAGTAGGTTAGTTCTATATGATCGATACTCCTGCATTGGATTTATTTATTCATTTTCCAAATTTATAGATTCAGTAGGAACATATGGTAACAGCAGTTCAATACAACCACGATCAAAAACATGACGTTGAAGATTCTGTCACTATCCAAAGATGTTTTAACCATCCCCGCCCACGTTTCAGTCGGATCAGTTCCGTGGACTATTCTCGTCTTTAAAAATACCTGAGCATCTTGGAAATATGGTCTCACGAACTGATCTAAGGTGCTTAACGATCTAACTGAAACATTCATGAATGTGATGACGAAAACCACTTCAAAAGGAAAAGAATAAAATATTCGAAACAAGGAGGATACGCTTATAGATTCCATTTAGCAGAGAAAACATTCAACTCTATCGCTTCTACTCTTCAAGTCTATCGCTTTGAAGAAAGAAATAAGACTGAAAGAAACACCGTGACACAATCTAAAGATCAAAGTGAAAAATAAAAAAGAAGTATTAGGTCTACTACTTTTTTTTTTCGAATAGAATATTTGCAATAACAGAACTAAAGGGACATTTCGACGTTACTGGAAGAAACTACAAAATGTATAAAATGGTATTAACGAAAAACCGAAACTCTTTTTTTTTTCACAAAAATGCTGTTTTGGTGGCCAATCTTGATGGTCTCTTACCTAGCAATGAAATTCTTAAGGTCAAGTGTGTAAATTGTCTCCCAACAGACATTCCAAGAAGACGTGACAACTTTCTGATTCATGCTGATCGAAAACAAGAATCTTCATCATTTTTGAGAATACTTACAAACATTAACTTCCAAATAGTCATGCAACTACACGTCAGTAAGGAAATTTATTATGATCTTTTTTTCTTCTACAAGCTTAAGAATCTCACAATGGAAGCTACATAGTTTTAACAAAGCTTCTACTGTAATAAAGAAGCAGAAGGTCACCTGGAATGTTCTATTCGTCAGTAAGTTCACATCTTTCTGTTAAGTCACTCGAAGTACAGATTCTCCACAGTCCTCTTCCATTTATCTCTTTATTCGTTATATTCTCATTTTTGAACTCTCTTCTCTGGCAGGGGGCCACTCGCTAGGTACGCCCTCGCTTCTACTATAAAATAAAACCTTTTAATATAAAAAGAAAGTGTCCCAAGAAGTATTTCCCACTTTCTAAATTTCCACAAATTTTAGCAAGGTTAGCAAACCCAAGCAGCATCTAAGTAGCGGTAACTGAGATCGGAATTTTGATTGAGTAGCTGTTACGTAACTAAATTTATGACTTTATAGATTTAATTACTTCAATTTGGAATATTGTAGTAATTATGTAGTTACTTCTACTATTTATTAGAACTATGTAGTTCCATTACTTCTAAGTAGCTTTTTAAAATATGTGGAACTTCTTGTTGCAATTTCAAGCGATATTATGATTGTAGCAGTAACTTGCTCGAAGCTACCTTAAAGTTTTTAAAACTTTAAAGTAGCGCCAAAAGTTCCTGTCACCGGTCTGAAATTGCTTAACCTATAAAGTAACTGAACTATACAGTAGTATTGAAAGTAAAACTTACGTTTATGGTACCCAGGAGAATCACTTGAAAGTAATTTTCACTACTTATTTTCCATCAGAATTACTAGAAAGTTCCTGTTACTATTAAAATATTACAATGAAGTGACAGTAACTTCTAAAGAGGCATATCTCCTGTAGGCTAGTTTGTAATTTGAAGGTTAATTGTGTTTTTGCAGTGGTAGTAGTTTTGCAAGTTTTTAATAAAAATGTCAAAGGTAAATGCAATAAGAAAAAAGAAGAATTTTAGATATACGTCCACCTTTTATAGAAAATTAAAACAGCAGTTAGGTGAAATCAGTGGAAACAAAATCAACTGTTTACAATACAAAATAGAAAAAAAATAGGGATGAGATCACTGGTAAACCATCATGTAGTAAACAAGTGTGAAATATATTCCCCTTTTTTCTTTCGTCGCTACAACTTTAAAATAAGCCATAATTGAATAATAATTGTTATTAAGTAGCAATCAGTATAAAAATATTGGTTGTTTGTTTACGATTGACGTTTAAATTTGAGGTTAAGTTCCAATGGGAATTTTGCAGTGACATTAGGAGCTAGAAAGTGGCTACGGAAACGTTGACGTCGTTTTATAGTAAGAGTCTCTTGAAAGTTCCAGAATTTTTTTACTTATTTTATACTTCGTGGTAACAACAACCTAGAAGTAGAATTTGTTTAGTTCCCGTTACTGTTTATAAAGTGACACAAACTTTAGACACACATTTTACAGTTAATACTACTTTAAGGTGACTTTTTCAAAACTACTCCATATTTAATTGTAAAATGTTGAAGGCTATTAATCAGTTTGCAATTTGTTGCAATTGTTAAAAAGTGTTTTACTATAACTCTCAATAAAGATAACAAATCGATGCAAAATTGTGCCTTAGGAGTAAAATAAAATGGTTTCTATCATGTTAATCAATTTATAAATATTTTTGCAATATTTTATTCAAGACATTTTTTTATTAAAAAATATATTTATAGAAGGCGCGTTGTTATTTTATATCTATCATCATTGCATTTAATATAAAAGTTGCGATGGTTTATAATTTTGGTATGCTAGATTGACAAAATAACGAAACATTTCATCTCTTTATGTATTATGTACGTATTACAAATAAAATGGTAATCCATTTTGTGACACGACCGCAGCATTAGTAGAGAAAGTGAAAGTTTATGCGTTAAGTTGCAAGAGTAAGATAGAGCAACTACGCGACACGATGTATCAAAGAGAAAAAAAGTTCCACGAAAGTAGCAATTATTACGCCGCCACGTTCCCGCTACGTAGCTTAAAGGTAGCTGGACAAGTTCCGGAGAGGTTACTGCAACGTATCTGCTACCCGAGAATTGTTCCCCATTTTGGTTCCAGGCACGTAACAATACCGTAGCAATTACGTTCCTGTGACTAACGGCAAGAACTTTATAGTTCCACCTGTGGTTACTGGTACGTAGCGGTGACTAAGAATGCTGCTTGGGAAGGTTAGCAAGTAAAAATACGGGTTAAATTATTTCAATAGAATACAATTATAAAATAGTTCCAAGAATTATTTCACCCTTTTTAAATTTTCACGAATTAATTTTAATATGTTAGGACAGTGCAGGTTAAATATAATAGAATAGATAAGCTTTCAATAAAATACTGCTATATAATAGTTAAGCATTTAACAGAAATAAACATTGTTCCAAGGATTATTTCCCTCTTTTTAAATTTCCACAAATACATTCATTGTCTTCGAATATTAAACTTGAAGACAATGAACGAAGGTTAGTAAATAAAAATGGGGTTTAAATCCTTTGAATAGAATACTACTATATAATAATTTCAAGCCTTATTTACCCATTTTTAAATTTGTGGGGCAGTTGCTACCACTTTCTCCTTGCTGGGTACGCCCTTGGTTATGCAATATATTCAGAAATATAAATATATAAGCACAGTTTTCAACTATAGAAAGCAATGGAAGGGTAGTGAACCGAGCGTAAAGGAAATATGAAGATCATTTAAATTATTAATTATTACTAACTGTAATAGTAAATGATGTTAATAATATAAAATGATATTAGTAAATGTAAAATAATTGTGTTTAAAGCTACTGATTCTTTTTGTAATTTAATTTAATAATTAAATCAAGTTTACATTGTAATTATAAAGCGATAATTTATACATACATAAAAAGGATCCATAATAAAAAAACAATTATATCTAAACTATGAATGAATTTCTCTATTCGAATATTAGGAACATTTTCTATTAATTTCGTTTAATTGCTGATTAAATTACAAGGATTAGTCAATTACAATAATAAATCTTAAATTTGTACAAGTTAAATCGGCAAAGCAGAGATTAAAGTACTAGAAACGAAAGCTCAGAAACAATGCACTTCTAGCTCTCTTCAATACGTAATCAATCATTTAACTAATATAATTTCCCTAAGTTTATTGAACATGCAATTAGATCTTATTTAATATGATAGCATCGAACTTCAAAAGGGTTAATATCGTCACATATTAAACAGTCACCCTACCTAAGGCAATCATGTGTAGAGGTTGTTAGTAGTAGTGAGTTCGGTGTGTATAGTTCGCACACTGTTTGTCTGTATAATTTACGATACACATCAAAGTCAAGCGTGTATAATGGGAAACAAATAATATTAATTATAAAAATATTTTTACCTAGAAAATAGTTCAACCATAAAATACTACTGAATGTAAAAAAGTATTGTTCAGTGCACATTAAATTAATGTGATAAAAAATAAATGTTTATTAAGGTTACAAATGTAGCTTTGAAGTGGATTTACACTAGTTGAGGTTCACGAAGGACCAATAAAATAAAGGTTGGCGAAAATTTTTAAGGTTTTTCTCTGTAGATTCCACCAAGAGCGCAGACACAAAAATAAAATTTTCATTTTCTGAATACTTTTTTGTTGTCTGTTTTTTTCGGAAAGTCTATTCAAATTAATAATGACGGGCTTAGAGTGTGGATACATAAATATTTTCAGTGCCATCTCTCCAAAAAATGCTACTGAAGGCACTGGATGAGCTACCGCCGAGAATGGCACGCTAGTTTTATATATCCAAAATCTAATAATGTCTTGGGATAACAGTACGAAAACTTTTAAGATCAAAACTATCTGCACATAGATGCTTTGTGTTGTACGTAGGTGTTTTATTTTGTAGTAAATTATAAGTTATAATTTCTAACGTTTACGAAACGATATGAGCATGCGAAAAGGGGAGAAAAGTACATTATATTTATCAGTTGCACGAAAAAAGAAAGGTGGATATTATCCACGTAAAAATAAGAGTACTTCCGATGACATAAATTCTCAACGAGGTACAATTATTGTTGAAATGCAAGATGCAAGTACTTCTTTTGTATTAGACGATACCAATGACATTCTTCAAATTTCAGGTACTGCACATTTTTTTACGATGGGTAAACCACTTCGATAAAATGTGTAGACTATTAGTATGGTATAATGTTATATTTTATCAACATTATTGGATTGTTGGTAAAATATTGTGGATTTCAGAGATTGTCGAAAAACTAACTCAGATTTTCATTATTGCAAGAAAATTGTTAATACTTTGTTTATATTTTCAGGATTGTTAAGTTTTCTATAATATTGTTAGATTGTTGCAATCTGGAGGGCAGTATTGCTGCTTGTAAGCTCCACAATATCGCTGCAATATTGTACAATATTGTGGGGTTGTCGCAAAATACTGTGACATTGTCGATATTGTTGAGAATGAGGGAAGATTGTAAGATATTGTCCAAATTGTTCAAGGCATTGTTGGATTGTTAAATGTTGCTGATATTATCAAGATTGCCTTGTTAGAGTACACCATATTCTCTAAGTGGTTTACCTCTCGCTTTTTTACATATATTATGATATTGTAGAATTAATTATCTATATTGTTATATTTAGATAACTGTAACAGTCTGTATTAAACATTAACGCCTGAAGTGTAGGCAACCCATTCATCCGTTAGTCGATTAAACGAAATCAGATTACCTTTGTTTTGGAGATTATTGTTTAATTGAAAAGGGTGCCAAGAAAATAAAAGATTGGGGTGGGGAAAAAAAATAATAACAACTAGAAAAGTCATTAAGAAAGAACCTCTGGTAGTTGACCTGTCGTCTTTATCTGGCTTTAATTTGTACCAGCATCTGTGTGATGGATTGTTGATGGCAGAGTCATATGAGAAAATGTTCTCCTTGTGTGTGGCGTAAGAAATATTTTTGGTGAAGAAATCTTTTTGGAATATTTTCACTCAGTATTGAGGATTTTGTTACCAGTAGGCTGTTTTTTAATAATTACTAGAAACCACTCCTATTTTGGGAGGAGGACCTTTAGTGAGGAAGCCCTCCTTAGAGGTAAGGTTCTTGTCCGAGATTAACCCTCGATGGGTAGATTAGTCTGTTTTCTTTTTGATTTTAGGGTTTTATATCTTAGATTTTAGGTTCTAGGTTTCAGTTTTCGAGTGTCACGTGACACGTGTTAATTTATTTGCATTCTGGAACATCAATTTTGGATCTAGATTACTAATTCGAACTTCTGACTCTAGATTATTATTTGAAACTTCAGAGTTGGATTTTTAAGTTGTTCAATTTACCCATTTTTGTGTTGACTACTACTGAAGTCATCTGCTGTAGTCATAGCGGTGAACGTCTTACGAAGATCGAGGGCCAGAGTCGCGGAAAGGTTTTGCTAGTGGTATTTATAAACAATGTACATACAAAATTGAAAAATCTCGTTAGTCAGTAATATTGATTATTGTTGATTGTTGAAACTTTATGTCGGTGTCTTACGTCTGCAGACGGAAGGGAAGTAACTATTCATTGCAATAGACTATTAAAACTCTGTCATTGGTATCTTGCGTCTGCTCCCGAAGATGACCCGATTATTAATTGTTTGCTAAATCTCTGTTGGTTGGTCTTTAATTATAATTAAACAGTACCCATCAGTATAAATATACTCTAGAGGTAACTAGAACCGTTGTAAACGTTTGTGATCATCCACGGTGAGTTGCGTTTGATTAACAATCATAAAATATAAGATCAGAGTATAAAGTGTATAAGTAAAATATTAAAGGTACTCAATTCAAGAGGTAGAACATAGCCCTTAAATTACATTACAGGGTGTAAGGCCAATTAATAAAGGTATATGGTGAATTCGCTGACTTTCTTTGAGTTAATTACAAATTTAAATCACAGCCAAGCCTGCACTACCAAGGCCTACTGCGTGGACGGTATCTGAGACTCCCTTTTTAGTTTATTTTCGTTAAGTTGCACAATCTTTTCAATTCCAGTAACCGAGTATTGGAAGGAACCAGTTTAGGAAGCCGAGGGCAAACGGTTATTGGCGCCCATAATAATAATAATATTTTTAGTGGTCCACAATAAATAAACCGCACGACCACTCTCCATTGAAGCTAGCTTGGTTTCCTTTTTTTTTATTCATTTTTGTAATTATTGTCACTACAACGTAGGACCACCGTTTGCTCAATTGATATAGGCAAACGACAAAGGTTGACGTGGCAAGATTTTGGCGCCCAACGTGGGGCAGTCTTTTTTACATATATTATGATATTGTAGAATTAATTATCTATATTGATATATTTAGATAACAATAAAGAAAATTTGAGTCCTCAAAGTGGTCACGTCTTTTACGTAAAGCACTCGCTCGTTCGCGCAATGAAGAATAACTTTTTATACTTGTATCTTAAATATCTATAAATTATTCCTTATGAATACAATACAGCCTTGGTAGTGTAATGTCTAGAGTGCTGGACTTTCACCCAAGCGGCCCGAGGTCGATTCCCGGTGCCGGCAGATCTGGTTAAGGTTTTGTGCAGTTTTCCTTAGCTGTTACACAAATGTGAGATTTGCGCTGTTCCATCTGTTAGTCGGCTGCAGCCGCACTTAGGGCCTACGTAATAATAATAATCGCCCCCTCCCTCCCGCACAAGCTTATAGCTTCTGGAGCCTGGTTTCCAGGCTATGGGTTGTAGCAGTTATATATTATTATATATTATGAACATATGCACTAATAATTATAGCACAAATGTTCTATAATTATAATAATTATCAAATGCGATCAACAAAATTTGTTCAGATTTTTTGTCCCTACGCCCTTATAATTATGTTACACAAGTATACTGAGAGTTTTAGCGTACGATTACTATGTATTTTTCAGATTTATTTGAGAAGCTTGGCAAACATGTGCAAAATGTAGCAAATCATAGTTCGAGCTTGATAATGGATGTAGATAATAATATCGTAAAACAATTTAATTCCATCATTGCAAGATTTATTGGTGGAAAACATATAAATTATTGCAAAAAGGGATCTTATAGAACTAGATGCTTTGCCGCTGCTGTATCGCACAACACAAAAATGCCAATGTCTAAAATATTAAATAAATTACAGCATGTAAAAAAACCACGGCTGACTAAAATAATAGAATTGCGGTACAAAATGCGTAATGCCAAGAGGCTACGCAAAAAGAAATTTCAGAAAACAAGACACATATCGGCGAACCAAAACGAAAACTATGGACAGCATTGTCAGAAACCCGATATCGATGATGAAGAATTGCAGTATAGAAAAGGGAACTTCTTAAAATCATTGGAAAAATCCGATAATGAAATAGAGGCTGTAGAAAGAAGAACAAGAGACCAACGTTTAAGTTCTGAGTGGATATCAGAACGGAAAATCAGATTAACCGCTTCTAGATTTGGCGATGTATGCAAAAGACTACCACATACAAGTTGTAAGGTGCTTATGAAAAATTTATTATATCCAAGAAACTTAAACACCCCAAACATTAATCATGGTATTGCGTATGAGGAAGAAGCATTGGCAACGCTAGAGAAAACAATTAATAAATCGATAGAGAAATGTGGTTTATTTATTTCTAAAGACTATCCATTTTTGGGAGCTAGTCCCGATTGAATTGTAGAAGATCACATTGTTGAAATTAAATGTCCTTGGTCGGCTCGAGATATGTCACCCGAAGAAGGAATATCTAAAGGCAAAATAACTCTCTGGCGTAAAGACGGAACGCTCAATAAGAATCATAAATGGTTCTACCAAGTTCAAGGGCAATTAGAAATAAGCAATAAATATGCCTCTTATTTTTGCGTATGGACACCAAAGGGTTTGAAGGTTATAGAGAGAGACAAAAATTTTTGGAAGAAACAAATGATAGAAAAACTAACTGTTTTTTATAAAGAGTGTGTTCTTCCAGAAATAGTGGATAGTAGACAAGGGAGGTCCATGGAGATAAGAGAACCTGCTTATATTTTGAAAGCCCAAGAAAATAAACAAAACCGTGGGTTAAAACGAAAGACACGATAATCTATTTCTAGCACCAAAATAATTACATATTGTACATAATTACAATGTGTAGTGTGTTTCTAATATCCTAGAGCTAGTAGGATGTTTACTTAACATTTCTTTGGATTTTTGTCTTTGCATAACGCACTAGAGGTGTAAATATCAGTTCTGGAGTTTCCCGAGTTTTTAGTTAGTTTAATTTGTTTAACTTCTCCTGACTTGAAATCTCCTAAAATTATAGTTAATTTTTGGTTAAAGATTTTTATAAAATTCCTAGTAGACCCTTACTAGTTTATAAAAATGTCGATGGTAGTAATATATATTACTAGCGGTCCGTCCCGGCTTCGCACGGGTGGACATTTATTTTTAAACATTTTGGGATAAACGTAGAGTAAACGTATCTTTATGCAGGACATAAGTAGTTTTCTTTTCAAATTACTATTTATATTTTTCTTATGAAGTCGAAATACCTATTTCTTATATGTACACGCCCCTCTCCCGCACTTCGGTGCCCCGTCCCTTTCCGTGTTGGCCGCTGCTCTGCGTGGGGCCAGTATTTGTACACCTTGGGTTACATTATTTAAGTTTTAGTAGAGATCCCTAATTTTTTCTAGTAATAAATATAGCCTATGTTACTCAGGGATAATGTAGCATTCTAATGGTGAAAGAATTTTTGAAAACGGTCCAGTAGTTTTTGAGTTTATTCGTTACAAACATACAAATCTTTCCTCTTTATAGTATAGAGTATAGATTACATTATATATTTACAGTATATGCTGTCTGAAAACTACAATCATTGCAAGAAAATTTATCATTTTCTAGTTAACCTTTCAATGAACTGAAATATTCGCACATTTTATGTGCAGTAAGTAGGTACATATGAAATCCCGAAAACACACGCATCAGCATCAACATAAAAACTTTCAGAGAAATGTCCGATTTCAGGCAGTGTAGAATACCCCGACGTGTACTTACTCTTCATCTTTTACTAACAAACGCTAGTAATATGAGACAGACAGCTGGCATAAAATAATTTTAAGACCATGTGTAATATTTGTAGAGAGGGCATACCTCCCCTCCGAGGAGTAAATATTTGGTGCGTGTACCGAATTTCTTTCATTATGCAGATACTTTAAATTAATTCGATTATTCAAAAACAAAACGAAATTATGCGATAATTTTTGCAGAATTTGTTAGAAGAAACATTAATACATTACCACACATATAAAACACCCCACAAACTTCACTGATTGCTGCTAAACTACATACTGAAAAGTTACTAATTTTGAGTACTTTTCACTTTCATTTTCTTACAAACTATTAAACATATTATTATTTTTTTAACTATCCGTAGTCAATTAAACCTTTGTTAATCATTTTCCGTGTTTGTTGTTGCCATACATAATATAATAGCTGTGGATTTTTGGGACAGCGAAGACTCGATTTTGTATGAATTAAAGGAATGAGAGATAAGCGCTCTTAACTCCTCATAAGTAAGGATTTATTAACTACTATTCGTGTCAGGGGGTCACCCAGAGACTTTCAGATCCTCTCATTTCTGACGTAACCGATGATATTACTGAATCATTTTATATTTAAGAATTAATAGGATTTATTTTTACTCAAAAAGAGGTATTGGGTCACCAAAGTTTGTGGAAATAATTGTAATTAATAATGCTAGATCCATAACTGCTCACAATTTGGGAGGAGATAATATCAATCAATTTTTAAATTAAATTGATGTAAGACAAGAAAAATTATCATAAAAGTGTTTCATACATAATTTATTGGTCTCAAACGCTAGAATGTCTTACAATCTTTTAAAAACACTTTATTAAACTTTAGGTCTTGTTAATATCATTAATATAACACTGTACACATATATAAAAGAAATTTTATAAACAATATTAGTTCGCTTTAACAGATATGTTGCAGAGGTTTCTGCTAATAATCTAAATCTTTAGGAAAATCTCAGGAAATATGTCCCAACTTGAAGTTGCTTAAATTCAACCACTATTTAAACTTCAAAAATTTTTTAATAATCAAAACCGAGTTAGGTTAATAATCCTACTTATTATTAAATTGCTTTTATAACGATTTTTAAAAGAGTTATGGGCTACCAAATAATAACTCAATGTTTAGCTGGCTTGAGTATTTTTAAAAAGTTGCTAACAAGCAGTTTGTATCCTACAATAAACATTATAAATCAATGCAAACAATTATAAAAAATAGTTTTGTTATTCTTACAGTCAATTACTGCTTACGGTCGTGGGTCACTTGCGCGCTGCGTTAAAAAAACTTAAGCTTTAAACCAAAAGTGGGGAAAGATCACTACCCTTAAGTACTTAACCACTGTTGCGAAAAAATAGTAGTTAATCCATATTCTAAAAACTATAATACTCAATTACGTTAAATATTCAGAAATTATTTATTTGCGCACAAGTAACCCATGACCGATTTGAGCATAGACTCTCAGAAGGTGGGTAAACTACCCGTCGCACGTTGTTGACCAATATACCCCTGCATATTACATCGTCTACGTGAAACATACCAACCAGTTATGTTCAAGAATAATTAAATGTGTGTTAGTTAAGGTAATACCACTTGTAACTTCCAATCATTGATATTAGTTATTATTTATTTCAGGTATTAGCGCAGATGAGACGTAAATGGCAGAT
The DNA here is from genome assembly GCA_929113105.1 of Agrypnus murinus. Classification (NCBI taxonomy): domain Eukaryota; kingdom Metazoa; phylum Arthropoda; class Insecta; order Coleoptera; family Elateridae; genus Agrypnus; species Agrypnus murinus. The sequence goes on from OV816030.1 coordinate 123,496,144, forward strand.
AGCAACTTTCCGTCCAAGAGCAAATTCCTGCACGGTAACCACCGTCTCGGTACGTAAGGTAGATACTGCTTCTAATCTTTAATTAGTAATATTACGTGTGTGTATTACTCTAGGTAAAAGATTCTAAATTGTGGAATTTGTAGAAATTGAAACTATCCTTAATCAATTCTGTTATTGTAATTCGATATAATCACCTGTGCCATTTTATTTAACAGTAGTTATTTTAGAGTTTTGTATGCATACTAACTTAAGTTTGGAATTAAAATTCTCTGCATTTTAAACTGATGCATTAGTTTAATATAAATTGTAGAGCAGAGAACGATTTAGTCCCTAACTACATGAAAAATAACAGAAGGCCACTCACAGCGTTGATAATAATAACCAGGCCCACAAAATAAAAAAAGTTTTGTAGTTGAAAGGTGAGGTAGCATGCCGTATACTTTTTGGTGTGCTGAAAACGAATCCGTGGTCAGAATTGACCCATCACCCAAGGATTTCGACATAAGCTCAAAAAATTTAAAAAATACATCTAAAAAAAATTCTCGGGTGATGGGTCCATTCTGACTCCGGATTCATTTTCAGCACACCAAAAAGCATACAGTATGGTATCTTTCAACTACAAGACTATTTTTATTTTGTGGGCCTGTGTAATTAATTAGACGATCTCTTATTTTCTATTAATTTAATTTTAAACTGATCGACTGAAACGTAATATACAAACAGAGCAAAATCTACAAATTAGTTAATTTGGGTTAATCTAAGTATATTAAAAAGGTTACCCTTGCTTAGAACTAATGGACCTCCATGTGTTCTGTATTCACTAAAGATAGCATAAAAAATTAATTGTAATAAAATAAGATTATTTCGTGCGATATTCATGTGCCTTCTTATGAATCAATTGATGAATACATGTATAAAACAATGAATCCATGAACGAATAAATGAATGAATCGGTAAATGACTTAATTAATGAATCGACGAATACAATATAAATCAATAGATTATTGAATGAATAGGTGGAAGAATAAATAAATCGGCACTTTTTACTGTTCCGGCTAACAACCACAGCAGTTGATGCTGCTAAACTAAATTTAAAAAAATAAATCGTTGAATGAGTGAATTATTCAATAAATGAATAGCTGAATAAATTAATGATAATATAAATGATTAGATGAATTGATGTGTAAGTGAATAACCGAATGGATGGGCGTTGATGAAGAATGAACGAATCGGCAAATAAATAAATGAATTGATGAATCAATGAGTGAATCGTAAAATTATTTAATTATTATATTAGTGATTCGATGAATGAATAAACGAATCAATGAATTAGCCAATAAATTAGCTGCTGTATGAGTAAATGAATCGATGAATAAATGCATTCACCTATGAATAAGTATGCGAATAAGTGAAAAAAACGATGGGTGGACAAATGAATCTAGGAATGAATGAATGAATCAGTATATGAACACATGAATCAATGAATGAATCGGTGAATAGATGATTCGATAATGAATGAGTAAATAAATGGATGCGTTAACGACTGGCTGAAAGTATTAATGGTTTAAAGCATGGAATGGGTGAAATGGTGAATAAATGAATGGACGAATAGACGAATGGATGGATAGATGAAGAGATGAATGGGTGAATCAATGAATGAATGAATCAATGAGTAGAACAGCGGAAGACTGGCCGGGTAAATGAATGGATGACTGAATGAATGGGTAAGTGGATGAGTGGACGAATGGACCAATAAATGAATGAATTAGTGCATGAGTCGATCAGTGAATGAATGAATGATGGATGAGTGGAGGAATGGATAAATCTATGAATGGTTGAATGGATGAGTAGATGAATGGATGCATGGTTGATTGGGGTTAATTAATTAATGGATTAAACCATTAATGGATTAATGAACGAATGGATTACTAAATTAATGGATTGATAGATTTTGAATGATCGGATTAATAGATTAATGGATTAATGGATTAATGGACTAATGCATTAAAGGACTAATGGACTAATGGATTAATGGATTAATAAATCAATGGATTAATGGATTAATTAATGGATGAATGAAAGAATGGATGAAAGAATGGATGAATGGATAAATGGCTGAATGGATGAGTGGATGAATGGATGAATGGATGAATGGATGAATGGATGAATGGATGAATGGATGAATGGATGAATGGATGAATGGATGAATGGATGAATGGATGAATGGATGAATGGATGAATGGATGAATGGATAAATGGATGAATGGATGAATGGATGAATGGATGAATGGATGAATGGATGAATGGATGAATGGATGAATGGATGAATGGATGAATGGATGAATGAATGAATGAATGGATGAATGGATAAACGGGTGAACGGATGAATGGAAGAATGGATGAATAAATGAATGAATGAATGGATGAATGGATAAACGGGTGAACGGATGAATGGATGAATGGATGAATAAATGAATGGATGAATGGATGAACGGATAAATGGATGAATGGATGAATGGATGAGTGGATGGCTGGATGACTGGATGAGTGGATGAATGGATGAGTAGATGAATCAATGAGTGAACAGCAGATGAGTGGATGACTGGAAAAGTACATGAATAGAGGAATTACTGGTTGGATAACTGGATGAGTGGACGAGAGGACGAGTGGACCAATAAATGAATGAATTAGTGCATGAGTCGATCAGTGAATGAATGAATGATGGATGAGTGGAGGAATGGATAAATCTATGAATGGTTGAATGGATGAGTAGATGAATGGATGCATGGTTGATTGGGGTTAATTAATTAATGGATTAAACCATTAATGGATTAATGAACGAATGGATTACTAAATTAATGGATTGATAGATTTTGAATGACCGGATTAATAGATTAATGGATTAATGGATTAATGGATTAATGGATTAATGGATTAATGGATTAATGGATTAATGGACTAATGCATTAAAGGACTAATGGACTAATGGATTAATGGATTAATAAATCAATGGATTAATGGATTAATTAATGGATGAATGAAAGAATGGATGAAAGAATGGATGAATGGATAAATGGCTGAATGGATGAGTGGATGAATGGATGAATGGATGAATGGATGAATGGATGAATGGATGAATGGATGAATGGATGAATGGATGAATGGATGAATGGATGGATGGATGAATGGATGAATGGATGAATGGATGAATGGATGAATGGATGAATGGATGAATGGATGAATGGATGAATGAATGAATGAATGGATGAATGGATAAACGGGTGAACGGATGAATGGATGAATGGATGAATAAATGAATGGATGAATGGATGAACGGATAAATGGATGAATGGATGAATGGATGAGTGGATGGCTGGATGACTGGATGAGTGGATGAATGGATGAGTAGATGAATCAATGAGTGAACAGCAGATGAGTGGATGACTGGAAAAGTACATGAATAGAGGAATTACTGGTTGGATAACTGGATGAGTGGACGAGAGGACGAGTGGACAAGTGGATGAGCAGACTAATGGGCCAATGGACAAGTAAATGAGTTGACGAGTGCAATAGTGGACAAATAGACGAATGGACGAATGAATAGATGGATGAATCTGTGTCAATGAGCGAATAAATGAATGAATGGATGTTGATGAATGAAGAATTAACGAATCTAGGAATGGCTGAATGGATGCGTAGATTAATGGTTGAATAAATAAATGGATGCATGGCTGCATGGGTGAACGGATTAATAGATTAATTAATTAATGGATTAATGTATTAATGAATTAATGGATTAATGAATTAATAGATTAATGAATTAATGGATTGATGAACTAATGGATTGATAAATTGATGGAGTGATGGGTTGATGGATTAGAGCATAGATGGATTTATGGATTGATAGATTAATGGATTCATGGATTAACGGATAAATGTATGAATAGATGAATGGATAACGGGATTAATGGATCAGTGGATTAATTGATGAATAGATGAACTGACGGATAGATGAAAGAGTGAACAAATAAATGTATGATTGGACTAATAAATCGATGAAGGAATAAACAAATTAATTAATGCATCTGTTTTAGTCCACCCTTATCTTTCGCATGCAAAACATAATTTTTCAAGTTTATCAATCCATTTTTAAAACCTTCGCAGTAGTGATTCTCTAAATCTGCAAGTACTGTTCCTCTTTCGTACAGACACCGCAAAAGGCATAACTGAACCCAATCAAATCAAACTTGACCTCAAAATGTTCGGTTGGCCGAGAGGAATAACCAAAGTCTAAATAAAAATCACCAATCAGAGACAACCTGAAAGTATTTATTTTTATGAGTCCCCTTTTACAGTTTTTTACTATAATTCTCGTCTCATTTCGGAAACTCGGCATGGTATAATGAAGGATTTTAGCTTTAGTTTCTGCCGTAAAACTGCCACCTATCCTGCTTTTATTTTTTGTTTAAATGGTCTAATAAAATATATCTGAAGTCGGTATATTATTATTGGTACTTTAGCATTTTTTAGGGGGTTTAACTTTCAAGTAATTATTAGGTACTTACTTACTTACAATCAAGAATAAAAACAGAAAGGAATAAAAATAGATAGGATATGTTTTCGTCCTTTTAATAGATTTTTAATGAACATTTCATTTGGTTTATTTTTATGTTATTATTCTAATTTAATTTTTCTAATCATTTTTTAAAATCTAGTTTGCATTTTTTAGACAAATCAAGTCAAAAGGTGTTTTTTCTAAATTTCATTTATGAACCTAAAACGTAACTTCATGTTTGAAAAATTTCAAGTGGGTTTCTCCAGATTAGGCTAAACTCGAGTTGGGTGGCCATATGACCACGCCAATTGGATTCGGTACCAAGTGGTACAAGGAATATTGAACCACTCCGATACTTCGCCCAAATACAAGAAACTAATATACCTTTTTACGATTACTGACTTTGTCTATACTACTAACATCCGCTTGTTTAACGCTACTTATTTAAAGCGTATTTTTAATTATTTTCCAGAATGGAGGATGAGTACCTTAGAAATCCCTACATATTAACGGAGATAGGAAGTGATATGTTAGTATTCGATCACTCATAACCGACGGTTTTCTTCAGACACGGTGGATAGGTGATTAAATACATATGTAAGTTTTTTCTCTTAGACTACACTCTTCTGACTGATACAAGCGATAAAAATGAGTAGAAACGTCTTACAGACAAATATGCGTGAGTGCTATCTCAAATGAGTGTAATTTTTATGTGAACTTGAGAGTGGTATGTTGTTCGGTTTTCTTTGATTGGTTTGGTAATTTGAGTTCCATCGATGAATGAGAATGTGATTTCTCAATCTGATATAGCCTTCTGCCCCTTACCTAAACTTAACTGACGCTTACTTAGTAAAGCTCATCACAGTTTTGCGGCATCTTTTGAATTATACTTTTCTTTCTCTGTTTATAAATCTTGCAGAAGATTCACCATTAAGAGTATGTACGGTTGAAAGACAAATACAGTCAGTGTTATTTCACTTTATTAGAATACCAGTGTCCGAAGAATGCAATATGCACTACGAATACCACATTTAGAAGCTTTTGTTCAGTGTTTAATAATAAAAAACGACTAACAAAATTATTGTTAAAATATTTTTCTCGTATTTGATGTGTCGTGTCCATACTAATTTGACGGTTTTATATTTTAGTTCGTAAGATCCAGTGCCTATCCTGGATCTGGCGAAGAGAAGGTATGACTAGGATCCGTTGGCCGTAGAGCTTCTCAGTGGATAGCAGCTAGAAGAGCTTCCAATGTTATTCCTAAAGGGAGCGTTCCTATTCCACCAGCACAGTGCGTTTGAGTGTAAAAATTATATTTAATAACGAACGGTTGGATGAATTTTTCAAGATAACGTTAAGTTTTATGTAGTGAATATTTTTTTACAGCGAATAATCAATCAACTAACGAATATTTGTAAATTGTATATGTATATTAACATAAAACTATGAATGTATCATAAATACTGACATGTATGGTTAGTGGGGATTGGTGATAATAGACAGATTTTGTTGTTTAATACAATAAATAAATGGTTTGATGATGATAACAGTAATATAAATAGAAATAGTAACGACGTTTAAAAAACTGCTTCACTGAAACACCGTTACGTAAAATGAATTGTCATCAAATTTACGATTTAAATTAAGAGCTGATTAATTAGTCTATAGTCACTAATCCCTATTCTACCTATCGGTTATTTGTATTATAACCTAACTAAATTGGATTAATACTTATTTATTGTAAAATTTGTATCAACAGGAATGTTGAATTTAGATAAGCAAAGGCATATATTGAAAAGATGTGAAACTGATGCAGTGTGATACCCTAAAAAAATGTTTTCCAAAAATTCTCAGCTCAGTCAGTAACAATGATATTAGTAGAAAGGACCACTGTATATTCACTGTTTTTCTTATGTATCTATTATAGGCCAATAAAAAAATAAGTTTATATAGTTGTGAAGTAAATAACGCTTATTGACTAATAAAAATAATTATTATTACAAATACAATGCATAAAATGTTAAAAAAGGTACAATAATATTTTTATTTTTTTTTAATTTAATAAAGGTTTTTAATAATGTTTGAGTTAATAATGTGGGTAAACTGCAACCTATTACAATTGAAGGCTTTTTTATAATGACCTTTTAAGTTTATAATGAACTAGTAAAGTACTAGGTACTAACATGTTATGAAAATGTACTGAAACCAAAGATACCTAACGATACTTAGAAGCAAGAAATTAATGTAGATGTAAAAGCATCTTTAGTAACGTAATATTCTAGTGAATAAAACTTATGGAATGAATGATCCAAAAATAATTATATATTACATTTCGTTTTTAAAGAATTTTATTTCTATTCATTGTCTAGAACGACTATGGTTTGCGCACTAAGTGACTAGGACGATGTCATATTTACTGTCTCCAGCATAAGTTTGTGGAACTCCATAGTCATGAAATAAAATAAAAATAAAAAGCTTAATTAAAAATCTCATTAAATTATAACCTGACAATTGTTTCAACATATAAAATGTCATTATCAAAGGTAGATAAGATACAAAAACTAAATATCTAACACTTCGAATAAAGGAGAATTACTTAGCTCAGTTTGCTCATTCATTAAAGGTACTGTGCGTTTATGTTTGTATATTTCAATAGCTTGAGTTGTGTTTGTGTAATATTTAGTTTTTGTGTATATTGTATCTAGTTACCTATTTTCTGTATTTATCCCTAGCATAATGACATTTTATATGTTGAAATAATTGTCAGGTTATAATTTAAAATAACTTGTGAAACTTTTAAATACTTAATCTTTTTATTTTATTTTAGGATGTCATGTCGCTTAGAATTGTTCTTTAAATGTAGCGTTTTCCTTTAACATGAGAAACGTTTATTTAGAATTGTTTTTAATTAAGAAAAAACATAGTTATAGTAAACCATTAAACTTTTTCTTTCGTCAAATGCTTTTCAAATAAATCTTTCTCGCACATCTGTCCAAATAATCTTAAGTTACCTTTGTAAGCCAAAGCATATTTTGGCAGAATGTACTAAATGTGTATGAAGCTTGAAGTGTCTTAATTTTAATACAAATATAAACATTATTCTTAAAAAATGTATGAATACATCACTGCCTACAAATGCCAAAATTCTAGATGTATAAGCATGCTTAGCAACAGTTGGAAATATTGATCATCATGAAAATGTATTTCTAAGCAAAAGTTGAGCTATGATAACAAAAAGATGAATTGCAACCAAACGATTTTATTGGTAATTATAATTTCATCGTTTTTATCTCTACTACTCTTTAAATACAATTTGTTATTTTTGGATTATTCGGTATGCATTAAATCTTACATGTTTCTCTAGTAGTTACATGTAATATAAATGTAGCAGGTAGACCTAGAGTTACTTTTTTGCATTGATATTTTAAAAAATGTACTTACGTTTATAATCTCTGCCCATTATACCAGTTGATGGTTTTGTAAGATTTAAATGATTATTTCTAAACAAATATAATTTGCTTGTTGTTTAAATCTTGAATTTTATTTAATTAATGTGTAGAATGCCATTTACATGGCTATGTAAAGATCGTGAGTTTAATTATATTCTGTGGCCGAAGCTTTTTTTTAAAACTTTATTTATTGAATATAATAAAACACATTTATATATTTCGTTTGCAGTCGTAGAATATATTTTATTAATTTTTAATTAGTAGAAAACTATAATGATACAAATGTATTAATATTACTTTGTCTGTAATTATTTTAACGAAGTTTTAAGACGAGCTTAAAATAATTAAATTTGAATTAACACACTTAACAGAACAATTTTAAAATTCACATTTAAATGACATTAAGCAAAATAATTAATTAAAACTCGAATGAGCCTTTATGTTTTTACTAGCAGAACAATTTTAAAATTCACACCTAGTTTTAATACTCACATTTATAAAGACTTGTGAGTTGGATGATGATTTATAAAGACTGAAGACTTAATATTAAAACAGAGGTATTTATACCTTATCGCCTACACAGTTTTCATGGTCATGAGAGAATAAATGCTACACAAGTTTCTCATAGAGATAACGTTCATTTATCAGAAGGCTGGTAATTTGATTATCGTGAATTTTATTATCTTAAGCAATTCTCATGTAACATGATCTTATCTATAGTGCGATTCTACGTACGTTACTCGTGAGTTTTGAAAAACTCCAATTTGTTTAAAATCGGCATTTCTTGAGACAACCAAATAAATATATGCTGTAACATTTGAAGAATATGTAAAAAATAACATGAAAATTATCTTCATTGAGGTAAATCAATTATTTTTTATACTGACTTTCCAATTAATTATTCTTTTATAACGGATGCTGTATGGAAAAATAAATATAAAATGAAAGCTTTACCATTACTTACCTATGCAGTAAATTGTAGTGTATAGAAAAGCTCATCTTAAAAAACAAAATAAAGCAAAAGCATTCAAGAAATTCTAAATTAATAAAAAAGGCACCAATCTCAAAGTTGTTTAAAAAGATTTTCATGATATGATTAACAACAGCTGAATCAATTAGATCCCATCTTTAATTTCTTCGAAATAATATAAATGTAGGCTCTACCTCATTTTGATAAAATTGGGTTTGCTATCTGTTCGGGGCCAAAATGTCATTAATATTATGTGCTCCATACAATGCACCATGCCAAACAGCTGAAGATAAAATATACCAAATATGTTGCATTCTGCTTTTTTTTTTAAATATTTTCTACAGTAGTACACAAATACTTTTAAATGGTTTTTAATTCTTCCCATTAAATTACTTGCATTTAAAGTGAAAATTTTTTCTTGCTTCTAATTGTCAAAATACCCAACCTAAATCTGCAAACTGCGATGATAATCGCGTCGCCGCTAGTACACTCGATAAGCGTCCTAACCTCGATTCCGATTCCTGAGATTCTTCATTACATGTTTCGTAAATCTATTCCTTACCCAGAGAGAATATACTAGCAAAACGTTCTTAAGCATTATCTAAATCTTCTTCAGGGGGGGGGGACTCCTCCAACTCTGTTTCTTAAATCTGTATAGAGCTAGGAATTGTTACGGACGTATCTAAGGTTGCCGCCGTAAATTTTCAATCGAGAATCCTATTTTTGGTCTCTCACTGGGAACTTTCAATTTCATATCACATATTGATCACTGATTTCTTCACACTCTCACTTACTTTGCAGCCTCCTCTACGAAAAACGAACCCTTTACAGATGTTAAAACAGATAACTGCCTTAATTACCCGATACCGACACGTGCGTTAGAAGGCCATTTGCTCTAGTCTGGATACAGGGACAATGCCAAATTCTGGCAAACGCTGAAAGGCATTATAGGAAAGAAAAGACTAGATCATCTCATCTCAACCACGATGACCAAATATTTAGAGACCTCCAGGTGCAAGCGCAAATCTTTGCTGACCTCCTCGAGATACATCAAATTCTGGACGCCCCACATTCGTATGGCATATTTTACAATTAAGTTCACTACCGAACATTTCCCCATCTCCTTCCCGACGATTCGCCAACTCCGAAGACTCTTTGACCGATCCAGGTGAAGGATACAACGGAGGGCATTTCCTTGCACGCTTCTTGCTTCCGGACAAACAGTTCGGTATTCGTGCCGACATTGACAGGTCCTCTTCTGGCTTAATCCACTATCTTCACACGGATATAACCATAGCAATTAAATACGGAAACTGCTTTACTGACACCTGCCTAGACAGGGAACGTGCCTCTGACAAGCTCTGGCACAATGGTCTTTGTTTATTAGATGCACAAGTTTCTAACGAACGAATACGTAAGAATTATAAATAGTTTTCTGACCCGCAGCCGCCAGCATCGGGTGAGAGTGCATTGGAAATACTCTCAGGTGTACACTCAACAAGCTGGTGTTCTTCAAGGGTTAGTTGGATGTCCGAAGTGAATAGATACAGTGCATCGTCAGTATCCCAGTGGCCCTGCCAGAAACTTCGCCAGAAAGAGAGAGCCATATTTAAGAAGGCACATTTGGAGCGTGTATTAGAACCACGTCTTGCCTTTCAGATCGGAGAGTTGAAACGAGCTAGTCGAGTATAGTTTCAACGAGTTTATTTAAATTGTAATAGGCAATATTGCGTATTATCGTTTTAAAGATCTCGTCGAGAGCTTTAAAACAATATCACGGACAGTCTTTTGCTTTCCCTGTTGACCAGATAAACCTCGATATTATCAAGCCTTTGGTTCACAAGAAACTAATTTTTAAAACGTTTTTTATAATATGTGAATAAGTTCTCGTCGAAAGCAAATGATTGCGCTCGCGGTTGCCGAGATAGACTGAGTCAATATAATGACCTAAATTGTGACCTATTTGTGTTGCATGCGGTAGGTCGTAAGTCGCCTCATACTATCCGCGGAGCTAGAAGTTGTCCTACGTAAAAGTCTGTCTTCACAATAAATAGCTCGTTAAACAGGTTTTTAATTAAGGCAATTATAATTATAAAGGCAATTAACAGCCTTGGTAGTGTAATGTCTGGCGTGCCGGACTTTCACCCAAGCGGCCCGGGTTCGACTCCCGGCGCTGGCAGATCTGGTTAAGGTTTTCTGCAGTTTCCCTTAGCTGTAACACAAATGTGGGATTTGCGCTGTTCCATCTATAAGTCGGCTGCAGCCGCACATTGGGCCTACATAATAATAATAATCGCCCCCTCCCTCCCGCACAAGCTTATAGCTTCTGGGGCCTTGGTTAAGGTTATGGGTTGTAGTAATTATTATTATTATTATATAATTATTTTGCGATTTGGTTAAGGCAATGACGTAAGTAGAAAGTTTTCGTGGAGGGGGGATATTAATGAAACGAAAATAAGATAAAAGTAGATGAACAAGTATAATAGAGATTTACCAATGGCCCTACTTAGTTTCATTACATTACGGATTTGTTTACGGCCCTTCAAGTTGCCGGCCACAACCCCTAGCTGTATACGCCACTAGGTTAGGTTTTAAAGTTTTTTAAGCAGTAGTTAGAAACGATACATCCATTTCTTACAGTGACGTTTGATGCATTTATCACAACTTCTAATTTAAATTTATTAGCCTGGTGAAGCTTTTAAGGAAAATATATAGTTACAGTTGTTCACTCTTAAAATATATTAGAGACGAAATGAGAAGTTAAGTAAGTACAACACAATTTTGAAACTTTTGAATTGTAGCATTCCAGTTACTATTAAAGTTTTACAACTGCAATATTTTACGTCGTGCTTTCGTGCAGAAAGCATTTCTTCAAGGTACTTTATATAGGTTTAAAAGCTTCCTCCCTCCTTCTAGTGCTTTTCCTTATACGTCTATTCACAAGTATAACAAGCCACTTCGGAGAACAATTAGTTTTGCAAACAATACCAATATAAACACAAGGCTTTAATACAAAATAACTCGAAGAAAAAGACTTTTAGCCTCATTGTTATTAGTCAAACAGTATGATATTATAAAATTAGAAAGCTGCAAAATATTTTGTATTTTTTCCGTACTGGAAATATATTAAATCTTTGTGTCAGTAAAGGCTTCTTTATATTTACATATCAGACCAATATGAAAATTTCCAATTTATCAAGGATAATAGTTGTTGACATCGAATGATGTATGTGTATGACATATTAGATTGATTTAGAGGACTCCAAGTTGAATGGTTAGAGGTTACGCTGATTAGAAGCATACGTGACTATGGGAAAATCATATCCAGGTTTATTTTATTACGATATGGATTTTCAGAGTTTAATTAAGTCATTTTTAAAAATAGTATATTGAACAAAACTGAAATTGATTAAAAAAAAGTTATACTTTTTACACTACTAATAAGTCTTTTTATAATGAAATGTTATAAAATATGTTTCAAGTAAACGTATATATTTTATATAAATGTTAGGTTAAATATAAGATTTTTCAATTACCGCGAATATACTTGTAGGCCCTTATTAGCTGATGAATCTACGATATACAATTAGCCTTAGGTTGATGGAACCTATTTAATATACCAATTTACATAAACGAGACCTTCTAACCTTATTTCTCCAATAGTTTTGTTAAAATGTAAATTGGTTGAATAGATTTAAAACAAAATGTTTGGTTGTTTCAAGTATGAAAAAGTAAACAATTTTTTGAAGTAATGTTTTGGCTTGTTATTTGTATTACCTGGTCGGTAAGCGTTTGTGTATTTAAGTAAATTATTATTAAGTTTTACCGCTGAAGTGAAATTATATTCTATACATATTATATTATATTATGTTATCTGCAGTTGGGGAAATTAATTTACAAAATGATAAAAATGTTTAATAATTGGCAAATAAAATTAAATAAAATTAGTTGATGTCAATAAGGCAAATTAATTTAAAGTTCTTTTCTTTCAAGTAGGTCTTCCAAGAGATCAACGAACTTAAACTTCAAGAGGTGAAAATTAATTATTTAATTGATTAATAGATTACACACTGTTGATACGTCACATGATTTGTGCTAAACGGATTTTTTAATATGTCAAAAGTTAATCTCCATGGAAAATGGCGTCAGGCACCAGATGTACCTACAGGTTTTAAGAAATTCTACATTGTAAAAGTTTGTAACCATAAGTGGAATTATTCCTAATATTTAGTTTTTATAAGCTTTTATTGTTCACTTTTCCAAATAAATATCACTAAAAATATTAGAACTCATATTGAGACAAAATTCGTGAAGTGGACCACGTATTTATCAGTGGTACGATATTATATATTAATATGAATTTTCCTATGCCATTTAATGATAGTAACCTGATTCTTAATTGATTTAATAAAATTCTTGATTTTCCAAAAGTTATTAACAATAACATTTTTGTGTAACGATTTAAGAAACATTTATTTTTCTAAGCTACTAAAACATTAAAACCAAAATTATTCGGCAAATCTCTACACAAGGGAATAAAGATTAATATCAAGTAAATATTTTTTATCCAACAAGATATTCTTATAAACAATAAGGGATTTATAATAAACACATTCAATTATTTATGACTTCTTAATCGAGTTGTAACATTTTTCTAATTAATTTATATTCTCTATACATTTATCAAAACATTGCTGAAAAAATTTTTTTCCGATTAAATATTTTTCTAAGAAATTACAGCAATTTTTGTCACGTCACGTACGCTACCATCTATTCGGAGCATTTATCAATAAGACTTTACTACATTTGTGTCCAAACAGCTGATGCGCTCTTGTGTTATGCTTATAGTTGCTACAATTCCCGGACACGATGCGATAAAAATTGCTGTAGTTTCCTAAAAAATTTTGATCGGAAAAATCTTTTTTCAGCAATAATATAATAATAATAACTACTACAACCCATAGCCTAAACCAAGGCCCCAGAAGCTATAAGCTTGTGCGGGAGGGAGGGGGCGATTATTATTATTATGTAGGCCCAATGTGCGGCTGCAGCCGACTTACAGATGGAACAGCGCAAATCCCACATATGTGTCACAGCTAAGGAAAACTGCAGAAAACCTTAACCAGATCTGCCGGCACCGGGAGTCGAACCCGGGCCGCTTGGGTGAAAGTCCGGCACGCCAGACATTACACTACCAAGGCTGTTTGGTAAATGTATAGAGAATATAAATTAATTCGAAAAATGTTCCAACTCGATTAAGAAGTCATAAATAATTGAATTTGCTTATTATAAATCCCTTATTGTTTATCAGAATATCATGTTGGATAAAAAATATATACTTGATATTAATCTTTATTCCCTTATGTAGAGATTTGTCAAAATTTTGGTTTTAATGTTTTAGTAGCTTAAAACAATAAATGTTTCTTAAATCGTTACACAAAAATGTTATTGTTAATAACTTTAGGAAAATCAAGAATTTTATTAAATCAATTAAGGATCAGGTTACTATCATTAAATGACATAGGAAAATTCATAATAATATGTAATATCGTACCACTGATAAATACGTGGTCCACTTCACGAATTTTGTCTCTATTAGATGCATTCAATTTTTGGTACACCAGCAAAATATTTCATTCATATTCATTCCTTTTCTACACATTTATACACTACTGTTTTACATTGAATTCATTCATTAAATATTAGAAAAAGAAATACCTCTTTATAAGAATCATTATCTTTTACTGATAAAAATCCAGAAAAATACACTGAGTAAAACATATATGGACAAGATAACCTTTAACGTTTAATAAGCCTGTATAAACTTTATGAAATTGAAACATCAACGCAACTATAAACCCAGTACAATATTAACTTTGCTGTTAGTTAATGTTAGTTGTTGTTTATTATATAATAGAGGATTTTACAGTCATCTTAAAGAAAAAACCTGCTGTTACTACGTCTGATAGTGAAATTACTGTTATAAATGAATTGTTTAAACTATACTATAGTTATCAAAGCGTAATTTAATCTAGAATCGTTTACTCCTCACGAGTATGTAGAATGCATTACTATGAATAACTCCACAATTAACTATAAAAACATTTTTTAAACTCTGTAAACAAAATAAACAAGGCCCACAATTGAATCTCATTGTAACTCGCATTTTTTGGCGGTAAGGTCAAGGAGGTCAAAGAAACATTTTAAACGCATAATGCTTCTATAACAATACTTATACAGAGACACCTCATTAACTCAAATTATACTCAGGCGTGGGTGTTAATCACAAAGGCTTCTGATTAGAAACAGAACACAGGAACAAATAGTGGGCGCCACCCAAACTGATTAGATGTTACATACCTAATTAAACAACGTCGGGGAATCTACAGTCTGGGAAATGATTACACTTAAAGTTTAAAATAGATCTGAACAAATCTTTCTCATACGTACTATGAATTTTGGTTATAAAAGCAGCATTAACACTTTGTGGTGCCGAACTATATCAATGATAGTTAAAGTTGAAATTGAGTAACAATAAAAAATAGAAAAATCTACTACATAAAAAATAATAACTGGTAATTCGCCTAAATACAATCCTGTTATATACGTAATTAACTTATTCGTGATCTCAAAATAGGTACAGTTTGCACAAATAAACTTAATCTATAGACAATCTGAAATTTCGTAAGCAACCAAAAGTAATTTTATTCAAACATTCTTAGACACTTACATAAATATGAGTGACCTTAATCCTTCATACAGCTATCACTAGCAATTCTAAATTTCGCAAAACCTCACAGATTACTATGGCTCAAACCATTAAAACTAAAGCCTACGATCAAACAACACAAAAATTCACTTCGAAATTTTGAACCATTTTTCATTTAAAACGGGTTAATTTATTTACAGAACTCGTCAATCCACAAGAAAAGCATAACCAGAAGCGTGAAGCGTACCGGAAGACATTCGGGACTAACCGCCCGCTTATGGTTCCGTCATCGAACCGCCGACCTATGGGATGCAAAACTACTGATTTTTCCCAAACTTAAGAGAGTTGTTATTTAAACAACTGTACAGAACGAAATCTGACGACATGTCATCCAATCACAAAAATCGGAATAAATTCCCTACATATTAATTTAGAGGGATACGTATCGCAGTGAAACGGAAATGACAAGTCGTAAAACTGGATATCTAACTTATTACCTAGGAAATTATTACCTTTTCAGCACTTAAATTCTCAGAATAAATTATTTATTTTAAACAATATTTTTTTAATGCAAAGCCATTTCAACTGCTGAAGATAATAAATTAATTTATACAGTTTCTATACGTGATTTATTGAAAAAAGATTTGATATGATTATTTCTTGGAGATACCAGATTCCATGAATCTACAAAATGAATTGTTAACCGAGAAAGCCAATATAATTTCTGTATTATTTGTTTTAATTACGCATACGTTTAATTAAATATAAGTGTAATATAAATATATTAAATCTACTATACAATGCGCAGCAGTTAATAAAATATGAATATCAGTGCTTTGAATAACTTTGTTCTAATAAGAATAAAAATCTGTTTTTCTCAAAACATAATTTGTTAATCTTCCCACTGGACTACCTACACGTTTTCCGTACTATTTTAAGATATTTGTATGTTCAAAGTGAGAATTAATAACTGAAGTTGGTATATGTAGTAAAATAATTCAGATAATCCTGTCATTATCTGTACTAACATTTCTTCCAGGAGCACTGTATCGGAAGGTATGTTGATTATCAAAAAACCTTAAATTTCCTACATTAAGTCACTGAAACACTAAATCTTTTAGATAGAACTTAAGAAAGAATATTTAAATATTAATAAAAAACATTTAATAGTTTTAAATTACTTAACAAAAAAATACTCATACTATACTCGATATATTGATTATGACAAATACTACAGTCTGCCAATTCAATTAGTACAATAATTTGGAATAATACTTACAAACGATTATTGAGATAGAATATATTTTTTCTAAACCGTTTAAGGGTTAGTAAATTACGGATGAATTGTCTGTCGCAGCGATTTCTTAACTTCCGAAGAACTTTTAAATATGTAACGCTCTTTTTTTCTTCAACACAAAACAAATTACTTTAACTTTCAAAAGTTCTTACGCAAATTATACAACACAAAATGTTCAATACTTACTGCACAACTGAAGATTGCCACGGCTTGAGATATTTTATCTTTACAAATTTAATTTCAGGTCGCAGGTATTATTTCCAATAGCTCACTAATTATAAAAGAATAGATAAAGGTTTAACACACAAGAAAATACATATTTTATTGGGCGCCATCTGATTAGGAAGTCCAGTAATTTTTAGAAAAATATTGACTTGACACCAGTAACCAGAAACTGGAATCTGATCTAATAAATTTAAGTTTACTTCTAATTAGTCCTAATCGATTATGTCAAAGCTTGAATAAAGTATTTAAAGACTTTCATAAATATATGGCCCTGTAATATTCAGATTAATTAAATTTAGTTATAGCTTTATTGATAAATGAAAAAATAAAAAAAATGAAGTTTCCAAATAAAACATCGTTACAAGATTTAAATATATTTAAAAATGATACCCAACGTAAGAATTATTAACGACAGGAAATAATGCACATTAAAATGTAGTCAAAAATATTCGATACAAAAATAATGGTTCAAATTGTATCAATGATAACAAAATAAAATTCATTAAGTCACAATACCTTATTTAGATAGTTTAATCTGATTTCACCTTACAAAGCACAATTGCTTTGTAATATTGTTTCAATAAACAATATTGCTTTTCGATCAAAAGAAACACATATCACCAAACTCGAGCGCTCGATGAAATTGAAGAACCTGGAAAACACCTTACTGATGCCGCTATTTGATCCAAGAAAATAAAGTGTAGTCTAGACAGCTCATTCCAGAAAATTCCTTTTGGCGGTAAATTGTTTACTGGTGAAATTATAACTGTGTATTTTAAAACTGCAGATTCAAGGTTTATTGCATTACAACCATAAGGAAACTTTTACTAAATTAAAACTAGTACTATATTCTAGGTCTTATTAGCACAAATTTTTATTCTAGAAGGTTTCGTTTGACGGCGTTTTATTTACAAGGGAATGTCTTTAAAGCTATGAATTCGAACTTTCATACGTTTTAACTATAAAGAAATTTTTGTTAACGCCAATATTAGATTTTAGTCCTTACAAACCCGAAATTAAAAACAATCTTGTTCTGAAATAATCCATTTTCTTAGGAAAGAAATATTTGATCCATTGGGAACGCTTGAACTTGCATTTTCGCCACATAAAATGCTGATATTCAAAATATTGATTACGAGTTTATATCTAAATAAGTGACTCTTTTGAACTTGAAATAATATTTGCAGTTCCAACATAAATCAATTTTACTAAACTACCAGAACCGTACTGGGATTTCTTTAGTATTTGTTAGTTTAAAAAAAGTAAGGTACAAATAATGATATTCTTCCCACTACTAGAAAGCTTGAGTGACTAGAATTCTTCATTATTTGATACGTCAATTTTTAGAAAGTATTCTAATTTTAAATCTGTATCACATAATACATCTTTAAAACAAATTTAGAATTTTAACGTTTAATTTACAATTACCCAGTTTATCGAAATTAATTTATTCAAAACGTGATGATGCATTCACAATGAGACTGTATATTTAATAAGTCACTAAATGTGTTTTTCAGAAAATATAAGCGGGTTTATTTAAATTAGTTTTAGGGCACAAACAAAAAATATGTTAAAGACTAACATATTTTTACGCAGATACAATCACGCGACTTTAATTAGTTGTAAAGTTGGAATTTTTTATTTTGAACACACACTTTAGCGAAATATTAAAATTTATAACAATCCTTAAAACAATTTATGGTCCGCAATGGGGGCTAAAGTTAGAATGAAGCAAACGATATTTGAACATGCATATTCGTGATATAAACTACCACTGCGACACCTTCAACCCTTAACATCCTTTATAACTTGACCTCACGTTATCTTGTTCGATTTTAAGACCAATAGAACAGCAACGGAAATACACTATTTATGTTTCCACTTTAGAGAAGTAGAAACTGAACTGACATTTATGTTTGTTTATAAATGGAAATGTCCGGAAATTCAAGGAAATGCCAAATGCGTCGTTAAAAGGATGACCTAAGCATAATTTGTCTAAACACAAAGGTTTGTTAAGCATTAAAAAGTTGACACAGAAAACAATCTTAAAACAGTAGAAGATAAGGTAGAATTCTTTCAACTCCCTTAAGAACAGATAAAATGATCAAGTAATGTGGGATTTGAACGACTTAGATTGTATTCAGCTTTAATTAAGGGTGCTTTGCTTAAATCTGTACAAAAATTAAAAGTATTTATTTAAAGAAAGTAATTTATACTGAGTAAGCAGTATAATTTAGACAATAAAACAATAGTTAACTTATAACTTAAATGAAATAAGTTGCACCCCACCTGAATTAAGAGAAGTAGCCCATGGGGCTATCAACAAAATGCTTCCAAAAAAGTCAGAGGATGCATACAAAAAAGAGTACACCAAATTTGAAAATTGGTGTCAATTAATGTAATTTCTGAAAATATACTAATAGCTTATTTTGAAAAGCTAAGCAAAACATTAAAATCTTCTAGTTTATGGTCGATTTACTCCATGCTTAGACCGTGCATAAATGTTTATAAAAACGTAGATATAAAAAAATATGCAAAACTACAGGCATTTTTAAAAAGGTGCTGTGATGGTTATGAGCCCAAAAAATCTAAAATATTGGAATTTAACCATATTGATAGATTTATAACAACTGCAGAAAATAACCAACATTTAGCTATGAAAGTAAGTAAAATTTTGTGCTAAATACTGTCAATTTTTAATATATTTCAATTATTTAAGGTTGCGTTAATAATGGGATTCTGTGGTGCCTGCCGAAGAGATGAATTGACCAACATGTTAGTAGACGATATTGTGGTCAAAGATGATGTGGTCACTGTGACTGTAACGAAAACAAAAATAAAGTTCGAAGAGAATTCTTAATTACAGAGAAACTGTGGATTGGTTTAATTAAGCAATATTTGAGCCTAAGGCCTACGAAAATAAACCACAGGCGGTTTTTTATAACCTACCGCAATGGAAAATGTATTTCTACTCCTATCGGTATAAACATCATGGGAAAAGTTCCTTTTATTATTGCCACTTATTATTTGCATTTAGCCAACCCGAAGCTTTTTACAGGTCATTGCTTTCGACGTTCAAGTGCTTCCCAATTGGCAAACAAAGGTGGCGATTTAATAACTATAAAACGGTATGGAGGTTGGAAGTCTTCAGCTGTGGCTGAGGGCTATATTGATGCTTCAGTTAAAAAAAATGGAGGTAGCTGAATTGCTATCTAATAAGCCATGTACTTCCTCTTCATCGGCTCAAGTGGTAATTGACCAGTCTTCCACACTTGAAGAATTACACAGTTTTATCAGCAACCCAGTGAGTCAACAAAACATTGTTGAGGGCCAAAATCTACCGTCGTTTAAAATTAATGCTCAGGACACTTCCACTGTTACAATCAAAGTTTTCTGTACTTTTAATGCCAAAGATGTATAAAGAATAATTTGTGAATTTATTAAATAATTAAATAATTGTTAATTTAATTAATTATTTTGCTTATAATGAAATAAAAATAAGTTATATTTTGTGTATGTTTATTTTATATTTTAAAAGTTCGACATTTTATTACATAACATAACCGCTCTTTCAGTTTGGCCAACATGTTAATAGACGATATTGTGGTCAAAGATGATGTCACTGCGACTGTAACAAAAACAAAAAATAAAGTTTGAAGAGAATTCTTAATTACAGAGAAACTGTGGATTGATTTAATTAAGCAATATTTGAGTCTAAAGCCCACCATTCACGATCCAACGCCGCAGTACGATTGGGTTGAATACAACTGCTGTACAATTCTGTTGAAAATTGAATGTGTACACTCACGTTACAACCTTGCAGTTAGAATTTGTAACTTGTTGCCATGATTTTGTAAATACAAGTAAAATTCTGACATAAATAAAACAGTTAGGTTATATTCTTACCAAAACAACAATCTATTAATTGTACAACCCACTCGGTTAACTACAGACACGTTCAAATCTCGTTGCAACCAACACAATCATACTGCTGCAGTTAGTCATGTTTGTCTGCGTCAAAATTGGATCAATTTGGTTGGTTGTGAACACACATGTTCAAAACTACTTCAATTTTGTCGCATCCAACCCAATCGTACTGCGGCGTTGGATTGTGAATGGCGGGCTTAAGGCCTAAGAAAATAAACCACAGGAGGTTTTTATAACCTACCGCAATGGAAGATGTATTTCTACTCCTATCGGTATAAACACCATGGGAAACGTTCCTTTTATTATTGCCACTTATTTGCATTTAGCCAACCCGAAGCTTTTTACAAGTCATTGCTTTCGACGTTCAAGTGCTTCCCAATTGGCAAACAAAGGTGGCGATTTAATAACTATAAAACGGCATGGAGGCTGGAAGTCTTCAGCTGTGGCTGAGGGCTGTATTGATGCTTCAGTTAAAAAAATGGAGGTAGCTGAATTGCTATCTAATAAGCCATGTACTTCCACTTCAACGGCTCAAGTGGTAATTGACCAGTCTTTCACTGCTTCATTTTTACATGAAGAATCACACACTTTTAGCAGCAACCCAATAACGAGTCAACAAAACATTGTTGAGGGGCAAAATTTACCTTCATTTAAGATTAATGCCTAGGACACTTCTGCTGTTACAATCAAAGTGTATAATAACTGTACTTTTAATACAAAAGGTGTATAAAGAATAATTTGTGAATTTATTAAATAATTTTTAATTTAATTAATTTATTTTGTGTATGTTTATTTTATATTTTAAAAGTTTGGCATTTTATCACATAACAACATAACCGCACTTTTAAATATAATAAGTTTGACATTTAAGAACAGCTGTTAGGTGCTACCAACTTTAAAAAACAAAATTTTACTGTTTCCAGTACTCTAGTAAATCTCATTAGGATACGCAAATGCGTGTCCTAATGGAGTTCATTAGAACACGCAAGTATAAAAATGCATATTTAGGTGTTTTTTATAAATGCATGCATATTTTAACATTTTTGAACGAGTGTGCATATTTTACCACTTTTTGAGCGTTTTACATGCTTTAATTATGAAAGTTCTAATATTTTTTAAATAATCTTAGCATTTTAGACAACCAACCAAGGGCGGCTTAGTTGAGTCTAGGGTAAACCCATAATTTAAGCTTATTGTTAAATACTAGGCTTTAAAATATTTTACTGCCTTAACCATCTGTGTACTTGTTAATATTTTCTAAGAAAGAAAAAGTTTCAACTAAAATTTAAATACTTACATCTTGCGGTATTGTGATAAATAGGTATTAGGAAATTCCAAAGACAAAACAACAACCCTTTGACAACTCCTGTTCATAGAAAAATTTGCCTGTACTTTTGTTTACTAATCTTGTAATCTTTCAATTAAGACAGTTCAGAAATTGCAAACTGCATTTCAGTTTGGAGTTTTAGAGTGTAAAGATGGGTAAAGAAAAACGGTCTGTGTCTGTTACACTTCGAAGTTATGTTAAGGAATTCAGTGTTCTTACAACTGACGATAAGGTGTTGTATTGTACAGTGTGCGACGATAAAGTGACTGCAACGAAACGCTTTCAAGTTACACAACATCTGAACACGGTTCGACATCAAAAGTGTGTTGCCCTGAGATCAAAAAAACAAACATTGTTACCGGGGTACCTTAATAATTCGCGCGGTGAGTCCAGCAAATCGATCGAATTTAATAAAAAACTATGTAGTGCATTAGTGGCTGCAGATATCCCGTTAAGTAAAATTAATCACTCAGCATTTCGTAATTTTCTGGAAGAAATTTCAAAAATGCCAATACCCGACGAGTCTACACTCAGGAAAAATTATTTACCTCGTTTATACGAAGAGACCATAAAATCAATTAGAAAACATGTAGCGAATAACTACATATGGGTTTCCATTGACGAATCTACCACAGTATAATATAATACAGTAGTTTCACTCCCTGGTTTTTTGTCACATATTTTCTACGCGCATAATCGACTCCGGGCGAGCAGCGCAGTAAATTCTAACCTCTAAATCGTACTGTTAAAGTGTTAACACCACGTGTTTAAATGCGATCGGTTACCACAGTGTGCTAAGTTTTTTGGTTTTCACCAAGATAAAAAATAGAGAAATGCCACGATACAAGTTTTAATTAGTTTGTTAATATATTAATTAAAGTGTTTTCTGCTGTATAATTTGTATGTAAAAATTAAAAACTTATAAGCAAAATAAAATATATTAATGCAATTATCTACTTTTTATTAGTAAATGTATATTTGTATTAAATATAACATTTCTTACAATTAATTTTCAAGATAAAAATATAATCCTGGGGTACAGAGCTTTGCTCAAAGCGCATTCACACTGTATAAAAGGTATCACCTATGAATTTTATAAGATTCAAGATTTCTCCAAGGAACGCAGAGGGACAAATAAACAGTTTGAAGCTCTGTAGTTCTAAAAATACTAAATGTTTTAAATATCTGTTTCGCATGTTAGTAATTTAAACATTCAATGTTTGCTTTAGGGTATATTTTATCTAAATAGAGAGCAATTTATGGTATCATTTGAGGTTATATCTTATGTTTGTCGTCCAGTAACTTGATACTTTTGGATTACCCTATTATGTTTATTATGATTATTCTTTCTACAAGAATTAAAGAAACAAGAAATTTAAATTTTGAAAACTCCACGTCATTAAATTATTTCTCAGCATTTTTTTGTTGGTTTATAACGGAACTTTTAGAAGGGCCGTACAAAAAACATCACTAAAGAGGTTAGATATTCAACTATCCCGCTACAACAATTTGAAATTGGCGCTAGAAAATAAGCGGGCATATCGACTCCTGGGTAGTTGCGCCAAAACACGACGGCGACACAAACATCAAAGAGACCGACACAGAGTGAAACTACTGTATTATATTATACTGTGAATCTACTGACACTACTGGAAGGTGCGTAGAAACTTCATTTCCTTCGTTTTATTAGTAAAATTTAACTAATTAAAGACAGCAGAGCAATTTACGGATGTTTTATTTTCTATTTTGTTAGTTACTATTTAATCACAACAATATTTTTGCTTGATTAAAATATATTTTTTTTAAATAACTGTTTTGCGCTAATTGTTTGTAACAGACTGATTATGTAGTTCGATAAAATAAAAATCAATTTTTTGTTTTCAGATACGTGGCTAACGCTTTAATTGGCGTTTTAAATTCGGAGAACAACCCCAAATCCTATCTATTAGCAATGGACGTTTTCAAGAGCACCAATCATTGTTCTGTGGCAAAATTGTTTAATGATTCGATGGCTATTTTGTGGCCGGACGGCATACAGTACAACAAAGTACTCCAGTTCGTCACCGACGCGACACCCTACATGATCAAGGCTGGAGCAGGCTTACAAGTTCTGTACGAAAAAATTATCCACTTAACTTGTCTTGCCCGTGCAATGCATAGAGTTGCGGAAAAAGTGCGGGAAATATATCCTAACGTAAACTCTATAATTTCAGATGTAAAAAAATTGTTTGTAAAGCTCCATATCGCATACAAATAACTATTTAGGGAAACTGCCCAAGAAGTGCCTCTCCCACCTGAGTCTGTAATAACAAGGTGGGGTACTTGGCTTTCTGCAGCAGAATATTATGCAACTTATTTTGATATTATTAAAGCATTTGTAAATAAACTTAATAAACACGATGCACTATGCATACAAAGTGCACAGGATGCTTTTAATACTAAGGAGGTGAGGGCAGAATTATTGTTTGTTTTGACAAATTTTGTGTGTTTAGCTAAAGTAATTCAGAAATTAGAAAGTCAGGGAAATTCATTAGATGAATCTCTTGAGCATGTAAAATTGTTAGGTGTTTCTTTGAATAAAGTAAAAGGGCCAAAGGGTTTGACTATAAAACAAAAATTTAAATCCGTTATAGACAAAAATCCTGGTTTTCACTTAATTAAAAGCATAAACGATGCATTATCTGGCCAAGACATTTTAGACGAGCTAAAACATTATTCGCTTGTAGAATTAGACAACTTTAAGTATGCCCCAATTACGTCTTGCGATGTGGAACGGAGTTTCTCAAAATATAAAACAATATTTAGGGATAATAGGCATATGTTTTACTTTTGAAAATTTAAAAATGTACGTCATTGTGAACTGTAACGCTCTATGTTTAGAAAATATAATTAATTAGATTATTGCATAGGATGTTTAATTAAAATAATTTCTCTAAATAAAATGTAAATAACGCTAAATAGGTGTTTTTTAATAATGAAAGTGCATATATTTATTAAAAATTTCTAATAAACGCATATTTCATGATTTTTAAGTGTATATTTAAGTGCATATTTCACGTTTTTATAGAGCATAAGTGCATGCATATTTCAGCATTTTTAAGTGCATACAAATTCTATACCTAATAATTGGTTTTGTTGTTCATGGTTTAATTCTGCTGAATAGGCTGCATTCTTATGTTTTTGTTTTCACTTTATTTCATGGTTTTGCTTTATAACTAAATGGTATTGTAAATAGAATAATTGAATGAAATTGAATTGAGAATAATTTGTCAATAAAGCACTACTTTGTTTATTTAATAACAGTTTTTAATGATTTTATAAGACACTATCTTTTAAAAAGAAGATTTCTCTAATTTAAAATAGGTAATTAGGTTAAAGGATTTTAATGACGCCTTGTTTTGGCTACATTAATACAATCTTTAATTTTATGGTACAGTTCTTCCACTCGATCTTTACCCACACGTCATCAATTATGTGTAGCTAGTAAAGACAATTCATATGTTCACATCTTTATTGCTTACGTGAGATAATAAAGAATAAAGGATAAAGTATATTTTTTAAGTGGTAATGCAATGCTTTCTCTAGAGATGGCGCTAAAAGCATTATGAATATTTTAAAACCGAAATAATTTTTATTGGTAATTACAGATTTATTCTATAAAATATTGTTGTTTAACAGTTCTAAAAATTGAAAGGTTGCACAAAAAAGCAATATGAAGTGAGAGAGATAATTTAAAATTGTCGAAGAATTTAATTCTAGTTCTGCGTTTTTAAAAACCTAAAAAGTGCGGGAAGGAGTGAGAACTGCGTGATTCATTTAATAATTTTTGTGTGGTAGCTGTCATTTTTTAAAGACTTTTTTATTTCTATTAAGTGCACTTTATTCATTCTTAAAACAGCTTTACTAAATCTGTAGTTTGAAGATCATCACACATTTTCTGTAATCAGAAAAAGTAAAAAATAAAACTATTTTTTGAAACAACTAACTTATTAAAAATTGTAGGTTATCCGAAAGTTTACTACTCTTAATGGTTGTGAACTTGTCTAAAATGTCAAAAATATGAAACTAGTCGTTGATTTTATTAGAAATTCTTGTTTATTAATTCGTACGCATAAAATCTATAACGTGTGTGTAAAGATTAAATGGAAAAATTGTAATTAGGTGCCTTTATCAAAAATTTTTTACAAATGGTAGTATTTTTTAATAAAAACTTCGTCGAGAACTTTTGAGAACATTACGGAAATTAAAGAAAATGAGGTCAATTATTTTGTGATTTTTACAGTTGGTTTGTCATGAATCAGCGTGTTTTTAAACACGTACAAAACTTGTTAACGGAAGCACAGTGGCGATTACAATTCTCGTAGATTTTATCACCATACTAATCTGCTTCGGATGCTTATTATTGTTAAACAACGGTTGTCATCTTCAGTTTGTTTGTTTGATTTTCTAAAACAAGGACAAGACCCAGCTGTAGACTGCTAGTATACTTAAGCAAGGTTGCCAGATATGCCAATGGTTTTTCTAAATTATCACAAAGCTAATTAACATAGAAAAAAATTTATTCAAACTTTTTTGTAGGAAGTCTTCTATCATCCCTTAAAATTTAAACGTTCTATCCCCTGCCACCCTGTATATATTCTTCTTGAGATACTGTTTGGGCTAAAACCTTCCGTTTGAATACAACAAAATTAATCGAAAGGACCGAAAATCCAAACCCTTCTTTTGGGAACACCACCGCAAAGGGGTAACTCCAGTTTGACCTGTAGGGTCCAAACGTTTATCGCACACGATCTCTGTTATTTCTAAATTAAATAAGATGGATTTGCTCTCAGGAAACAAATTGCATTTTTGAAGTATAAACAACGCAGTATCTCTTAAACGGTTGGAGATAGGACAAAAAGGACAATTCAAAAACCCCTCTTTTACTACCCCCACCTAGAGGTAACCCCGCTTCTATCTGTAGGGTTCAAATCCTTATCGCACGCGATCTCTGTTATTTCTAAATAAAATAAGATGGATTTACTCTTAAGAAACAAATTGCATTTTTTGCAGTAGAAACAACGCCGTATCTCTTAAACCGTTGGAGATAGGACAAAAAGTACTTCAATTCAAAACCCCCTCTTTTATGATCGCCGCCTAGAGGTACTCCCGCTTCTATTTGTAGGGTTCAAATCCTTATCGCACGCGATTTCTGTTGTTTCTAAATAAAATAAGATGGATTTTCTCTCAGGAAACTAATATCATTTTTGCAGTATACATAAATCATCATTTAATCCTTAAACATTACTAATAGATACTGGCTGAAGGAAAATACAAATTTGTTGTGGACAATCAGTGATACCTAAAAAGTAAATATGTGGATAGAGAAGTTGGAACATCAGATTATTGGTTTTTTTTATTATAGAAGGGGATTTTACTTCGGAGACACACTTTTTTCTCTTAACCGAAAGTGTTTGTGGCAATTGATAACTCTAGACTGGCCAAAATGAAATAATAAAGATTTTCTTGAGAATTGAATAATACAGACTAAGTAAAACAAAAACACGAATTAAAAAGAGGTGCCCCCCACAAAAGCATGTTTTTTTTAATTATACGCAATATTGCAAATCAGATTTACAATTTTGATATGCAATCTATTAAAATATTGAACATTTCTGAATAGAAAATGCTTTTTTAAATTTTGTGTTTTGTAAAAAATAAAGTTATCTGCCAACTGAAATTGAACCTGAGGTGGTAGTAACTTATGGTTTATTGTCACCTCGCTCTGACTAATTGAGCTACGAAACACTTATTTTAAAAGTACGTTGTATTTATTTAAATATATTTCTTAAAAAAGGACATTAAATGTAATTTTTTATTATATGCAATACATCAGTACCGGTTAAACCTATTAAAAATTATAGAACGAAATAGTAGCTTGATTTAGTTCAGGAGACTTTACAAATGATTTGTTAAAAGTGCGAATTAATATCTATATTCAATTTTAGACATACGGTATAGATTGTCTCAATTTTAAATTCTTTACGATTGAAAAATAAAACACATAATATAGCAAACTAAATATATTAACAAACTATTATTATTTACAAAAGTTACATTTTATATTTTATCTGCTACCAATGATTTTCATGTTTAGATAATTTCTGTATGGATAATATTATAGAATTTATAGATATCTTCTTTAATAATGTAAATTTATTGCAAGAACAAGAAGCATTTATATTTTTATAAAGATTAGATAGTTGTTAAAGATTTAGTTAAAAATATAAATTTACATATACAGATAAAAATTATTAATTATAATACAACAATATTGCACTCAATTACAATTCACAATCAATTATTTTTACTTTTTAAAAACACATTTAATTGCTACACAATAGATAAACATAATAATAAAACAAAGAAGATATTAAACTTAGTTATGTAATATGTATATTAAAAATGATCAAAATATTTATTATACTAGGTTTTAAAATAGATTTTTAAAGATGCAACTTATTAATGTTAGAAAAATACAATAAACTTAATTTCTATGGATTATAGAACACTTGGTGGACAAAATATTTGTTGTTTTGTATTTGTACATAAATTACATAGATTCTATGATTTTACAGGTCAGTTTTCCTTCTAAAACGATTAAATAAATTTGCAAAAGTGACTATTCCTTTTTCTATTACAATCTTATTTTGTAAATTACTTTTTCCAAAAATGACGTATAAACTTTACAAAATCTATCTATGATGAACTTTTAAAAAGTGTCGTCTAATACATTAGACGAGAAGTTTCCCTAAACAAATTTTGTATCCGCTAATTTTACTTTTCCGAAGTTCGACTCATGCTCTTAATCTAATTTTCTAAAACTTTTTTTTACTTAACTTTGTTTTACACTGACTTTACATTGTTAACCCACTAATATAATATAGACGGAATAGTAAAACTTTTCCTATATATTAATCACTAACCTTCAATTTTCTTAAGTTTAGCTATTAATTTTAATAATTAAGATTAGAACGTACTTTTAATAAAGTAGGGTTAATTATATGTTATTGGCCTATTCATAAATGTATAATATATGAAGATATTGATTAGTTATGTTACAAATAAGGATCTTTGTTATGGATTGAAGCTTATACTTAACAGGTAGAAAAAATAAATTGTCACTATCGAATTTGATAATTTAAAATTTTAAATACACACTAAAACCAAAAATAATGCAATATTTCTGTAAAAACTAATTTTATTAAGAAATCACTTTTGTAATAATCCTAGTTATCGTTCAACACGTAGCACAACACGTGCAGGTGCTAATGAAATAAAATAATTTGATAATGTTGTCAAAAAGACACTTTAAAACAACGTCTACTAGAGGAACAGGTCTTCGATCTGGGGAATCGACTTCAATCACGTCATCGAATGAACAATTTATACTGTTGTTTTGCACCATTGTGTTGCGCGAATCTAAAAATATTTAAGTACAAGCATTGTGTTTTCATTCATTCATTCATGTGTCTCGGTATATTTTTTACAGCCCTCGCTACCTAGCGCTGGATGACCAAAAGAGAGGTGAAGATCCGAGCTTGAATTCTTTTTTCGTATTTCAACAGCCAGCGCTACCTAGCGCTGGATGACCAAAAGAGAGGTGAGGATCCGAGCTTGAATTCTTTTTTCGTATTTCAACAAAAGCAACAATCAGTAAAAACAGCAGTGTTTTAAGAGTGCGTTAGTTAGTAAAG
Source organism: Agrypnus murinus (assembly GCA_929113105.1). NCBI lineage: Eukaryota > Metazoa > Arthropoda > Insecta > Coleoptera > Elateridae > Agrypnus > Agrypnus murinus. The sequence continues at coordinate 123,526,339 of OV816030.1, forward strand.
CTTACCCATTAGAGTAAGCAGTTGGCACCTAGTTTTAAATTAAGCATAAGACTGCAGAATTAAAGCAATTTCAATTTTTTGCAGTTCTAGAACTACTGGTAATAGTAGAAAAGTTATTAGGTTTTAATCATAATTGTTTTAACATTGGAATCGGATGATCTAATAGCTGCATTGCATATTGCTTTTGCATAAACAGTTAAAAGGCTCAAAGCGGTTATTTTCCACTATTTGCTTTCTAAAAAACCCGATTTTATTGATTTGTAAATATCATAAATGGAAGCGAAAACAAAAATAAAACAAAAGCGATTAAAAATCCAGTAAAGAATACTAAAAATCTTATTTAAAATGAGCTATAATACTCTTGCACTTCCTACAACCTTTCCACTCCAGCGTTTATAAGCAACCGAATACAGCCACGGACTGCAAATGTCGACTTCAACCAATACATATTTAATCCCCTCCAAGTAGACTTGTTTATACTCTCCTAGATGTTGTCTAAAATCATTCTACTTTAACGTTAAATGTAGCTACACTAAAATGTGACATGTGATGATGAAATATTAATAATAAAAATTTCTATTATGTTCAATCTACGCAATTACAAATATGCAAATAAAGTTTTTATATTATAAACAAAATATATAAAATAGATTACAGTAGAATTACTACATTTGAACAAATAATTAAATTGTAACATGTTAAACGTTTAACGCTAGGTTTAACGTGTTAAATTGCACTTAAATATTAATCAAATTAAAGAGATCTAAAAGACATAATAAATAACCAGGTAAAACTAATAATAACAAAACAATTGTATTTCTAATGTACAGTAAAATATTTAAAATTTTACAGTGTAGTCTCTGATATTTCTAGACTAAAAAAAAGTAACAAGATTCACCTCTCTCCCTTAAAAATTACAGGGGCATGTAAAGTCCCGCGATTATGTTGTTTTTTTGTTTAAGTTTGCATTATGATATTTTATACTTCATTATAGTATTTTTATAATGAATATGCTAATAGTACGAAAATCAATATAATTCAATATAATATAAATAATCTCTTTTAATTAATAGTATTTATCCATTATCAAATTACGTTAATTAAGATTTACAGTAAAAGTGACGTCATTAATTTTGTGCACTCGACTACACAATCGCGTGCCTTCCCTTGTTTGTGATTTTGTAATAGTATGTATATTTTATTTTATTTTTTTCTACTAGCAATAGAAATATTCAAATAACTCTTTTAAAGTTAATGACAACACCTTTGCTGTAAATATTAATTCAAAGTTAATTTAATAATTACTGCCTCTTGTTACTTCTTATATAGTCTAGTAATATCAGGGGCCATACTTTAAATTAAAAAATCTGAGGAAAAAATAATGGTACGAGGCTTCCTAGTTAAGTAGTTATTTAAAATTCACAAAGTGAGTTAATGAAGCTAATTTCTGAAATAATAGCAAATGTTGGCGAATTAATTAATAGGTATGTACCTTTAGCTATTTCTGAAGAAATATACATTTTGGCAGAAACTAAGCTAATCTGACAGCTTTCTTTGGTACTTAAATAAATAAGGTATTCGGTAAAGATGTGAAACAAAAAGGTCAAGAACAAAACAGTGATCTTATATTAACAACTAATTTATAGCATTATTAAATTAACAAATGAGCAACAAATACTAATAATCAAATAACGTTCCATAGAAATAATACAATTTAAAACAATACCAGAAAATATTAATCGCAGTCATCGAAAAGAATAATCATCAAATGTTATTAATTAAATATTTTCGGCGTTCGATACTTCATTCCATCAGCTATGTATACGTATAAGTGGACGAAGCACTCGATGAAAAATGCATGTTACACGCACCACTATCTCACATAGGGCAATATGTCAGCATACAAGCATGTCAGATATCAAAATAGAAAGATTCTTTACAAATTCTTTTAAATTGTTCGACTAAAACAGTACCGCATGGTTTCAAACGTATATATAAGATTGAGTTTTTGGCATTAAATGATAAAAGCTCCATTCATCAAAAAGAACGCGACTAAAGACCATTTTGCTAACTCCATTATTTACGGATGATTCTCACACCCTTTTCTACGTTAGATTGTGTAGCACTGGTTGTTTAGTACGACCATCATCAATTAATTGTTAATCTTCTGACTGCCAGAACATTGCAGCTACACAGCGATTTAATGAATCACGGTAACGGAATATGCGTAAACGCAACCCTAAAAAACAGTAAACAACTAAAATGTAAAACATTTCCGTTAACGATTAACCTCGAAGTTAGTTTACATGTAGGGTACGAGGTGTGGCTATAAAATAACGAGATTGATGTAGCGTGAAACACAACTGTGTAGCGTGTAGCAACAACTGTGTAGCGTGAAGCCTCTTCTTTCGTTTGCCGCCCCTCCCGTGTCTGTAGACATATTAGTCTGGCCGTGGCATTCATTTGTATGAGATCTATTTTTTGTTTTTCCGAAGAAATGATAAGTGTTTTAATAGAGCAATGAATTGTCGTGAAACTTGGGAAAACCGCTACTGAGACTTTTGGGGGTTTTGGAGTGGTTTATCAAATCCGATCCGATCTAACCGTCGGTTAACCATACGTGCGATTGCTGAAACTGTAGGAATCGACAAAGAATGCGTAAGGCAAATTTTATATAATAATTTTAACATGCAAAAAGTGTGTGCGAAAATGGTGCCGAAAAATCTCACAATCGAACAAAAAGAAGCTCGGGAAAATATTTGTACTGACACTTTAATTGCTATAGAAAATGACCTAAACTTCTTGGAAAAAGTTATAACATGTGATGAATCTTGGGTTTTCACTTATGTTCCAAAAACTAAGCATCAATCCATGCATTGGAAGAGCTCAACTATACCGAGAGCTAAAAAAGCACGAACGAGTTAATCAAAATTCAAAGCAATGATGATTGTTTTCTTCGATATCCATGGGATTGTGTACCTTAACTGGGTTCCTGAAGATTAAACTGTTAATCAGCATTACTACCTTGAGGTTCTTGCTCAACTCCGTGAAAAAATCAGAAAATAAGACCCATATTGTGGGGAAAAAATTCATGGGTTTTTCCTGGCTCACAGAAGAAGACTTCCAGCACCGTTTTCAACAATGGCAAATTTGCATGACTGCCTCTAACATCACATTTCTTGGGAATGTGAAAGATACACATGGTTTATTTAAAGTTTACTTTTATTTATACATTGCAACAAAACTTCTTGCCATCTTAAATGCTGCCGCCCTGATATGACGCAGCCCCAGGTTGAAGCACCCCTGAGAATAACAGTATAACTTGGGCTTCTAGATAAAATACAGACCTACTAAGTACCTAAGTACTTAATCTAGCAATTTGTAAAGTACGATAAGAAAATGATTTATAAATTCTAGTACCTACTTATAAATCATACGTAACTCTGCTTGGCAGAAATCCTCAATATTTAATTAATCACATTTGCTTGTTAATTCTTAAGTGGCTGCAATTTTTTTTGTTTTGGACACACTTTTCAAGAGTATTGTTTCTTGTCAAAACAGATACACTCGAATAAAAAAATCAATTAATATTCTACAAGCTACAAAAAAGAAGTGCATAAAAATCCCAACCTCATTCACGATGTACAATTTGTTGCTTTTGTTTTTCTTAATAGTACCTAAATAATGTACTATAGTACATTATTTAGTACTAAATAATGTGCGATAGTACATTATTTAGTAGGGTTGATAGTAGGGTTGCCAACTTTCCCGATTTAGGCGGCAGCTTCTTCTGATACATGGTGCTCAGTACCTGATAACGGAATATGAGCGCACCGAAATTTAAAATATGTGCAATACAGGCAATCAATGTTACACTTACAGTAAGTTGGAACCTTTTTAGCTGTTAATTACAACCTATAATAATTATTTGGAATTTCATTCATTAATTAAGTACACATAAAAAATAGTGACATTATTAAAACATTTTTTTATCTTTCACTTTAGTATTTTAATTTACATTTAGTATAATTCATAAATTTTTATATTTTAATATACCTAAGCTGTGCTTTATATCGTTTTAAAATGCACTTTATCTATAAGCGGAAGATTCAAAAATAATCATTATGGACCTCTTTTTTTTTAATTATTCTATAAACAATAAATTTCTATATATTTTACTTTTACTCTAATCCTTAATAATAATATCAAAGGCGTTTTATGTACGAAATTTATAAAATGCTAGTCTACATTATTCATAATAATATGCGATTTTCTTTAAACTTATTATGCAGGCCTATCACTAAAATTGATAGTATAAAACCTTTGGCACAGCATTTTTTTTAAATTATTTTTGAAACTGTAGACGGATTTAAATATTAAATTACTGAATCCCAACCAATTAGAAATAATCTAATAGTTAAAAACATTTTTGAATTCTAAATTTCCTACAATAAATTTAAAACAATTTCAGCCTCCAAATTGACAACGGTCTTTTAAATACAGTAACTTGCCCTTGTTCTTTACCACCCACAACAAAAACATACAATGGAAGGTATTCTTGCCACGAAGTACTATACTGGGTTTCATTGTGTACCGGTTCTACTTTAGTACAATTCTTTTCTACCCTACTGGCACTGCTTGCTCTACATTTTACTTGTTTTGTATAATTTATTGGTTTTTCTAAAGGCAACGACTTAGGTGGTACATTTTTAGAAGAGCTTCTATATAAAACTTTGGTGTTTTTATCTATTGTACCATTATAACTTTGTAATTCTAAGCTATCTTCTTTTTTATTAGAACAATCATTAGAATCTTCTAGAACACTATCTGGAGTATTTAACAATTTAGAAAATTGCTTTTTACCTTTTTCTTCTTTCATTAGAGCTTGTATATCTGGACCTAGATAATTCGGGTTGCAAAATCCAAAAGGTCCTTCCGCTTCTTGATCTTTACCTTTACTAAATTCCTCGTCCTGCGGAGTTATTTTAACACTATAACTACTAGCCGAAGATAATCTATTAACTGTTTCTATACTAGCATAATCTGAAGTTGAAGAAATATTCTCATTGGATACTTCAGGTACTTCAGGAGGATTTTGAAATTTACCATTATTAGAATTAATTATATGTTGATACAATGGATTATCAGCATAACCTAAATGAGAACTATAACTCTCCCCTCTTTTAACCACTTTGAAGTTTTCATAAATCGTAAAATCTTTAAAATCTTTCGGAGAACTTGATTTCACTTGAGTTATATTATTGATAGCGGGAGGTATAAAGACTTCGTCCGTATCGGCTTCGTCTTCCGAATCTAAAAATACAAGTCGCGCTGCTTCTACAGGTGTTAATACCGGAGTAGGGAGTGTAATAACGCTAAAATTTGGCACGGAAATTGGTTCCCTGGGAATTTTCTTTGTGCCACTAGCAAATTCTACATGCCTTTGTGATTTCTGAAGCGTATCTTTCGCTCGGTCGCTTTCAGGAGAAATTGGCGATACATCCTTAAGTTCTCTTCTTTTGATAACATACGCCGATTTAGATTTCACTAACGTCCCACGTGTCGGTGTAGCCATTTCATTTTCTTCCGCGTCATTTTCAATGCCTTGCGGTGACGCGTACTGCCTTAAAAGGCATTCAGTGCTATCCGTCGAGCAGCCTGTTAATACTGTGTAACTGCATTTGTTGTTTAATCGGGCTATATTTAAGTGAGATAATTTGGATATTTCCTGTAGGAAGCCACCTTTATTACTGTTTTGAGGTCGGCCATTATTTTCTGAGTATTGCTGAGCCAACTCGCTCCCATCCGTATAATTTGTTTGGGAAGGTTTGAACACATACGTTTTTTCACAAGGTGATACACGATTGCTAGGAAGATAAGATGAATGTCTGTTTCCACGATCCGCGGAATTGCAAGTGCGGGCTCGGATCCTAGCTGCTCCAGCCTCTAGGGTGTTGGCGTTAGCGACTGCATCTTTCAGTAAAAGTTGCGAGACGGTTAATGCTACAGTTTCAGCTCGCGGTTGAGGTTTGATGCCATTTACTATTATTCTCTCCCACAACTCTGTGGCTGCAAAGAAGAAACAAAAATTAGTTGAAATCATAAAAGCTGCAAAAGACAAAAATAGCTTAAAGTTATTATTGGCCCTATCCACGTGCCTTATTATGAAAACCTCTTACTCTGACCCAATTGTGTATTCGTTTTCAAGTGGTTTGTTCAAGACAATGTACCCTTGAAAGATCGAGATCGCTTCCGTAATTGTATCCTAGGGCAACTTGCTTACTTACTACTGAAAGTGGGTTTGGAAGTTTTTATAAAGATGTGTAAAAACCGGTAAACGAGAGAATAACCGTCAAAGAGAAAATTCATCACAATTTTACTTTAGAACGCAAAGAAGTTTTGGTAAACTCTTCCTACACATTTATTTTATAAAATTTAATTAAATCTCGATTTTGAAGCTATAAAAATGCTTTTTGCATATACATATATGAAAGAAAATATTTTCTGTTTACATGAAAATTGCATTATCATCTCTAGAGAAATGAAAATGACCACTGTCGAATTAATGAGTTTCATAATTTAAACACATAATTAACTAAAATTGTATCAGTTTTCTTAAAAAATTAAACATCAGTTTCATTTTATAGAAAAAAATAGCATTTCTGACTCAATATGAAATTCGTTATTATTGTTCGTGAGATTGCCTCACTCGTTGCTACGCGGCTCGTTTACAGTAAATGTTCGCTTTGCGAAAAAAAGGATCTTTCATTTTTTACATAAAACATAATAAATATTTTGAATAAAAATGTTTCGGAATCCTAATCTTTGTTTTACTGAATTGAAAGCATTTACTTTTAAAGCAAACTGACTTTTAATAAGATATTTAAAAAAGTCTTTAATAAAGAAATTGTAATCGACTCCGTTCATATTCTACCAGTTTATTATAAATGATCGAAAGCTAACTTTGCCTACCTGTATTCAGTCTAAGTAACTTAACTCAATTGTCTAGATGTTAATCTAGTTGAACTCTATCTCAAACTCCTTTTTATGAAAAGAATTTTATGTAAAAAAATTCTACTGTAAAATCAAGAAACTTTATCGCTTTAGGGTTTGCACGAATTCTAACATTTCAGTATTTTTGTTAAGATAGCACGGAGTACCTAATATTTGATCTATAAATATTTTTTTACTTGTTTTTGCCCATTAAACGAGTAGCAACCTTGTACAAAAAAACTAGATTCAACTGGCTCGAGTTAATAGCGCCCAGTAAGCGCCCCTACCTAGATTCACAGTTGGAACCCCGGAGAAATGGAATTCCCGAAAAAGCAGAAGAAGTACTTACCATAGTCTAAGCGGAAAACGAAAATCAGTCAAGTTGAAAGACCTAGAAATGGAAGTCACATCATTCTACCTAATGTAACAACCCGCCGATAATCATTTAATTATCGTACCAAAATATTAGGACACCAGGTATATCTAATTAAATTGTTTTATCTTTATTGATTCATAAATTACTTTAATAAAATGTGAGGTATTGCTGACCCTGCGCTTCACAGGAAATATACCTTTTTGAACTTTGATAAACTTAAGGCAGGAAACATTAAGCTGCATCAACTTAATTTAATAAAATGTAACTGTGCTAAAAAGGCACTTCACACGAAATATAATAGTTGGGTTATCGTAAGACAGGAAACGATGATGCAAATTTTACTCGTAGCGCTCTAATAAGCAAGACAATGCTCGGGTTCAGTTTTGCAATTTGGCATAACCAGTTGGAAAACTACTGAAGTTTTGAAACATCAGCTCTTTTGGCGAGTCGCGCGAAAAGCTTGACTTTTGACTAAGTCAGTTCCCGATAGATTCTTCAGTTGAACGGTTTGGCACTACCTAATTAGCTATAATAAAAAGAGCAAACATTCGGGACTCATTTATTTAATTGTGAACTTAAGAATTTTAATATAATTTAAACATAAATATTCCAAATTATAACTCATACAAAAAATTGCAATAATAATAACGTATACTTCACAATCGGGAGCCTAAACACGAGAACATAATAATTAAGGTGTTAATTAACTAATTCCAGACAGAGAAATTGGATTAAATTATTATAAACGCAAAGGGTAAGAATTTTGCACAATCGTATCTTATAATTGCTTTAAATCTTGCAGCTATACTATAGTTGTATTTACTTGTATTTAACTTCATCAGGGAGAATAGTCAGATATCTCTCTTTCCCTTATTAGTTACCTAAGTAACGATTTTATTATTTTTATCATAACTATCATTTTTCATTTTAATGTTTTATTTTTAATATATTGGTATTTGATTAAATCTGTAGCATCATTGTGTATTTCCCCCAACATACCCCAATCCACACATTGGCGGTATGTTATACTAACTACAGACCTGTAATTCAATATTAGGGAAATTAAAACTTATTTTCATTTTCTCAGTACATAGTAAAATGAATGTACTGATGAATGTCCAATGCAGGGCATATATGGGTATTAAAAACCATTTAATAATAGCAACATAGAATGTAAGGAACTTCGGAAGCAACGAAGACAAATTGAATGGACAACTTAAAAGCCAAAAGATTAATGTAGGTGTTATTATTACAGAAACTAAGAAAGAGTTAGAATGCACAAAAAACCAATAAGATTGATGATGTTGGGCAATCCAAAGAAATTCAGCGGGGTCGCAATGAACAAATACATCCAGTCCGAATAAAAATAGGACACTTCAGCTTTGTATGGACGGAGCCAAAACAGAAGAAACAGAAATATTCTATAAAAACCTACATATCAACAATTAATAAAAGTAACTATTTTTAGTAGTTTGTGGAGAGTTTAACGTTAGAGTAGGACAGCTGCCAATAAACCAGGTTATAAAGATGAACACAAACCAAAAGAAATTGGGCATTTAATAAACTAAACCTTTAAATAGCTTGGAGGGCAAGAAGACTAAGATCAATAATAGACTACGTCTGGGTACAATGTCCAGAATACAAAGATTAGCAGTGCAATTTTTATTTACAAGCGTTTGAGACTCGAGACTCGATACAATGAGATGTATAAAAACATAAAGAATAAATTTAAATAATTTTCATAAATGATAGAATTGTAAAATATAAATTAAATAAAAATAGCATATAGTGTGAATTTTATATCTTTGAACATGCAAACTTCCGGCGTATACGTTCAATTATTAAAGTAACAATCAAACGCATCCACATCCCAGACATTTATGCAACCAACAGTTGCTGTCAATTGTTAAATGCACAACGATAAAAATTAAGTATTTTATTAATGAGAATGCATAAGCATTTTAACAATAATAATAATTATTAATTTCCTACATCCTAATAGGCAAAAGTATGATTAACACTATATTAAAGAATATCGACAATCCTGAACATAGACAAAAACAATTTACAAAAGATAATAAAAATGTCTTTGTTATAAACAGCTCTCAAACTTCTTTTTTCAAAATACCAATGCAAAATTTCTAATTTTTCTCTTTTTGTATACCTACATTATTATTGAATAAACTTATTTAAGGAATAACGAGAATTTTGTGAATCAAGTTATTAAATTTTGGATAAGAAGTAATTTAGTTTTTTTAATCAGCTGTCAAAATAGGTAAGATTGGTTGCATAACTGTCAAGGTGTGCCAATACATTTGGCGTGTTATTTTAATAATTGAACATACGAGTTTTATATGCATGTTCAGAGATATAAAATTTGCACTGTGTACAAGAAATTCACAATATTAGACTAAAAGAGAAAGACCCGGCCTTTCCAGAAAGAAGTGAAGTGAACTATGAAACGGAATAGGAAAATTGCCTTTGCTGTGAAAGAAAGAAGACCCGCTAAATTAAAAATAAAGTGCACGATAAAAAGATATCATAACGTTCCAGACAGTAAGGGCGATAACAACAGATCAAGTAGCTAATTGCATTGGTAATCCATCTAGGTCCAAATCACAAAAAACATATTCTAAATGCATAAAGGCGGAACTGGCGAGCCTAAGACATCACTGTGTTGTTTTTCTAACGTATTCAACAATAATAATCTAACGTCAGCTCTTCAAGCTATGAAAAACGGAACATTATTTTTACAAGCATCTACCCGGGATTTCTCATTTATTGTGGTCCTGTAAAGCTATTCTCAATGCAGATATCCTTCCGCCAAAGTTTAAAAAGTCTAAGTTAATTGCGTTACTAAAATTAGATAAAATCCCCCCTCCCCCCCAATGCTCTAGGATATTATAGACACATAGCACCACTTAGCCTTACTCTTAAACTGCTAGAGAAAGACTGATGCATAATAAAATAAATCCAACTATTCTCAAACGTATTCCTCACGAACAAGCTGAATTTAAACCAGTCGCAGGTGTGACGGTGGGGCCTGGCCACAACGACTAATGACCACAACGGCCAATCGCTATTTTGGCTGTTGTGGTCATAACCGCAACGACCTCCGTGACCATAACGGCCAACGACCATATCGCCCAACTCGACACTTGACCATAACGGCCACCATGACCACAACGGCTAACTAAAAATTCCATCCCATCCGCCATTTTGACCACAACGGCCACCGACGCTTATGTATTGACGTTGCTGGCGACGATGACCACAACGGCCAAAATGACCACAACGGACAAAATGACCACAACGGCCAACTAGGACGTGTGACCACAACGGCCACTTTTTTCATTCTGTTATTTTGGTTTCATTAAAGCTCATTTATCTCTTTTAACTTACACTGTATTTCAATAAGGTACGTTGGCCGTTGTATTCATGGTGGCCGTTATGGTCAAGTGTCGAGTTGGGCGATATGGTCAAATTGGCCGTTGTGGCTGTTGGCTGTTATGGTCACGGAGGTCGTTGCGGTTATGACCACAACAGCCAAAATAGCTATTGGCCGTTGGGCCTAGACCCGTGACGGTTAAGTGTTAGGCTTTGTGTCCAGGCTATGATGAGATTGGATTTGAGATCTCATATTAGTTGGAACTTTTGACACGCTATATAAAGATAGATACTAAAAAATGCAGTGAGATCTAATAGAATAAGACACTGATCAGAACTATACTTTCTAACCACGTAATGTATTTAATTATGCGAGTACAAAATACTCAATAATGGTCCACTCAGAGACGCATTGGAGACCTGCAGGTAACATCCTCAGGAGAGTTAACAGTGCGTTGATGATATACATTATGCATTAAGAACATATTAACACACTTATTGTATCTCTAACTTGAAGAAAATTATACAATCTCTTAGTCTCTGAGTGAGATCCTATCTAGTACTATCAGGTCTATACACTAAGTCACAGCCAACCTCCAAATATTCGCCAACCATTTAACCTTGTCAGATAATGCATAAAAGTAATTTCTAATGACTCTTATTCTATTCATCTCAGTAATCAGAATCAGGTTCTGAAAACTCACATTCAAGGTTTCTCCAGTAAAAACTACAAAGAAGTACACTACGTAAAATGGCTATCCGACACTGACTCCCCAACCATGGCTCCTCGATATCGGTTCGCAGCGCCCTTATCTCGCAACAATAGTAGCTCGTAACGATAGTGGCTCTAAATGACAATGACTCACCGAAGCAAACTAGTAAAATAATACATTTCCTACAATTTCTGTATTATTTATGTTCTTCAGTATGAGGTGCGGGGGTGTAACAACGCAAGAAATCCTGATGATTTTTGGTTAGATAAGGTTAGGTTAGATTAGGTTAGGTTGAGTTAGGTATCCCTGGGGTCCAGAATATAAAATTGTAACTGGAAGATTACATAAAAGACCAAAAAACACAAAATGTGGGGAAACTAGAACCGAAAAAGAGAAGTGAACATTAGACAACGACCCTAATAAATGATTTATCAAACTGGTGCAATAGAAGATTCGTGGAGGTAAATTACCATCTCACGCAGATGCTAATCGGTCTTGAAAGCTCTCGAACATATTTAACGAGGATCGGAAAAACCGCAGACGAAAGCTATATTCATTGTAGACATTTGAATAATGGTACTAAACAAGCCCTGGAGGAATCTAAAAAATTAAACAATAGACCTGGACAAGCACAATATAGTAGAAACCATACTCGAAAAAGAGAAACACTGGGTGGAAATAAATCAACTAGTCAAGAATATACTCAATACAAAATTACGGATGATTTTTAACAAATGATAAGAAGAGAAGTTTAACAAACTCAGATAACATTAAAATTGTAACTGTATACAATTGTAAACGACTATGACTTGAAATAAACAACTCGATATCTGAACCTAAGATCCGACAACCTCCCAGATGTAATGCTTTGGCGATTTCCGGAGAGGACATAGAGTCGGGGAGGGTGACATGAGGGGCACTTGCTTGTGTGCGGTGAAGACGCATAGCCTTGCTGGACGTCACTTTCCCAGGTAACAACGTCCCGCAAAAAGTCTTAGATTAGGTTAGGCTAGGCTAAGTTAGGTTAGGTTAGCTTAGGTTAGGTTGGCTTAGGTTAGATTAGGTTAGGTTAGGTTACGTTAGGCTAGGTTACGTTAGGTTATGTTACGTTAGGTTATGTTACGTTAGGTTAGGTTACGTTAGGTTAGGTTACGTTAGGTTAGGTTACGTTAGGTTACGTTAGGTTAGGTTACGTTAGGTTAGGTTACGTTAGGTTAGGTTACGTTAGGTTAGGCTACGTTAGGTTAGGTTACGTTAGGTTAGGTTACGTTAGATTAGGTTACGTTAGGTTAGGTTACGTTAGGTTAGGTTAGGTTACGTTAGGTTACATTAGGTTAGGTTATAATAAAATCTCGTTTATTATAGGTAGTAATAATTATTTATTGTTAATAGAATATTATTACATAAAATTGTTATATGTACATTGTTTTCTTAATAACTAAATTCAAAAATAAAATCCTCTTGCTGTAAAGGCTGATATGTATGGCAGACCATGGCCACTCAAGATTTAGAGCTGTGAATGTAATGCAGTTTATTTGTATTAGTTTAAGTGTTGGTTTATTGGTTATTTATATTACATAATTGTTGATTAATCAGTATTAAGGTTGTAAACGTTTTGGATCCAAACCGTGTGATTATTTATGGACAGATGGCTCAAAAGTAACCTGAAAACCAAGCCTTTGATTTATATGTTTTTAGTTGATATTATTAAAATTACTTACCTACCTCCAAATTTTGAAAAACTGGTGGTCGCGTTTAATAAGTTCAATGACGCCTGCCACCCCTCCGGGTACTTACCCAAACATTTTGAATTTAAAGGCTCAAATGTAGACAACTTAACACACACGTCCATACTTACTGTTATTCACGTTCTTTTGTTATAATTTGTTGTGTTACTAAAGATTTGTTTTTACCTTGTTGTTATTCCTAAATTTATTTATATTTAAAAAAATGCATGAACTATTTTTTCGACTTTCTTTGAAACCCACGACCCGCACTGACTAATAAGCTACCAGGCAAGTGAAATCTAAAAGATAAGGTTACAAGGTTAGGTTACGTTAGGTTAGGTTAGGATAGGTTACGTTAGGTCAGATTAAGATAGGTTATGTTAGATTAGTTTAAATAATTAAGTAAAATATGTTTGTGATCCTAAGAATAAATACTTCAAAAACTATTATCTACAGAAAAATAAGATGTAGTTTAGCTTATACATGATCCTTATCTGCCAAACTATCAAATTAACTAATTAAGGTTTTAATTTTATGATTTTATATTTTAAATAGCGAGTCATTGTTATTGCAAGCCAATGGCGCTGCAGGCCAATACCGGGGAGCCATAGTCGAGGATCTAGTGTTAGATAACTGTTGTCGGGGAATCAGGGTCGGGAAAGCCAATATATTACAAGCCACCGTAATGTTCTTGATGATTTTGTTATGACCAGCTTTTTTATAAAAGAGGTATTAAATATTGAATTTTTCAGTAAAAAAACTCTTAAGAAGAAATTTTTAAAAATCGATAGTTTAGATACTACACTCTGATGTAAGCAGGTATCGATTGCAGGTCGCCTAAAAGATGGCTTTGCGAGAAAGAAAACCCTTTTTATAGCAAGAGTCTTCAGTGGCAAGAAACGAGACTCTCCTTTAGAAATATTCTAAAAACTAAAGAAACAGTTCTAGATACTAAACTTACAAGAGGAGCTGTTTTTGCAAACAAGTCTTCTCGCAAAAACCTTAATTGAGAATCTGGTTATTTCGGTAGGTGGTCAGTAGATTCCAGTATCTTTTTATTAAATAGATCTTCTTTTACTTGAAATCGCAACATAATGGCATAATTCTAAGAAACGGTTTATTCCAATATAATCACTTGTAATAAACAGTACGATCACATATTGATAGTTTTAAGCATCTCCGTCCACATCTTCAACATCATCACAACCTATTACTGTGCTAGTCGCCAATCCTGTCAAAACCCAAAAGTTAAGAGAAGTTGTCCATCAGCACTGTATGTAGCACATTCTAGGTGACTTTTATCAAGTTGGATTTAATTTTTTTTCTAAAATGACTACGACTAGTTCGACATTATAATTTTAACGTCGATATCTGCAACTGTAATACTATCCACTACCAAATAACCTACTCCTAAACAATATAGCTCACGAATGTGCCAGATAAAAAGCGACCCTAGACAAAGTTCATTAACTTCTAAATTTCCAACTGAAAATAAGACGACTAGGGTTTCATCAGTTGCGATTTGCGCTGTTATTAGATATGTGACCTGTTTGGAAGCTAAACTAAGGTGAAGATATTAACGAAATGATAAACAGCTGTGTTCATGCTGTAAAACAGCATAAGATAGCTCTGCATTAATCATACGAAAAGAGATGTAGTAACGCTCGTATAACTTTCTCATGTTCATAGAGAATAGTTCCTGCGATATTTTAAAAGGAGGACTTTCGGTTGACAGTATTACATGTTTCAAGTCCCCCAGGAAGTACCTATCTATAACGTTGTTTTGCTCTCTAGTTCAAACTGAAGTATACTTTGTAGAGTAGGCGTAAAGAACGACCTTTGAGGACCAAACACTTCAGGTTAAGTAATCGCAACCGTTTTGAGGATTTCCCTATCACATCTAGATTCTCTTGCATATCCATGAAGTCCCTTACATATGATATCGTTCCAGTTTCCTAGTTCAGCCCAGAAGGCACTCGGCAATTTGTAAAGTAATTATAAAAAGGCATCCTCGAAGACCAATCATTCTGGTTTACCAGTCAGGACTGTACTATATATTTATAATCGATGTGGTCCTCTACTTATGATGCCAATTACAGTTTTTTAATGCAAACCGTAAGTACTCTTTGTGGGTGAAGTGCATAAGAAGGAAACGAGTCGTCATTAAACAATTCAGATGTTATTTACAAGAACAAAAGATCAGCGTAAGAATAACAGACCATCGTGTGTTTTTAACTATGAGAAACCTGATATGTCGCCTAGGAAGATGAAGAATCATTGTCAGAATTGTCGAAGTGAGTGGTTACATTCCAATAAGAAAGTAGTAGAACACAACATACAAAACTATTTAAATATTTAAAAAAAGGAAATATCTGGTTTACTATAAATGAATGAAAAATATTTCATTGGCTCATTGTGTATCACAAGACTTTAACATGAGCAAAATCATAGCTCTAGAATTTAAGAAGAAACAAATACATCCTAACTTTCCAATGTAATTTTACAAATGAATAAAGGCCACTATTTCAATTTCGAATCAAACTGAAAAAACGGTTAAAAAACTTGTATGAAAAATATAATTGCTCATCTGGAGCTTCCAGTGCAACTAATAACCGATAAGGGTAGTAATTTTGCCAGTAAACTGCTAAAATCGCTTTTCATCCACAATAAAATAACATTGAGCAGATTCTTTCAGATTCAAGATTCAGCTCAAATTCAAACAGATTGGTAAGAATGGTTTTTGGACCTTCAAGTGGCTTATAACACAAACATTCATTGGTCAACAGGTTATACACTATTGTTCCTAATGTATGGAAGAGACCGAATTCGACCTATCGAAGACTTCTTCGTTACGGTTATTCTACATAGTGTACTTGCGGTTTGAGTTGGAAGACCGGAAATATGTCATAGGGAATATGTCATGAACTAGGGAATCGGCAATAACAAGGTTGCGATTGGTCAAACGCAAGTGCTTGGTTCGTTTCTGAGTATACCTCGTTCTCCTTTTCCTATCCTTCTATCGCATTTCCAACTTTCTAGCAACGTGACATTGACTTTGAGGTAACCAGCTCTTTACTGAAATCTGTTAGATATTTATGAAAGGTGACTTTGGAATTATGCGAGTTTTCCTGTAAAAAAATGGCTAGCATATAGCAGTTTCATAACGTTATTGTCAAATATGATCTGTCAAGCTCATGCACACCCTCTCATTGCTCTTCATCTAATATAATGGCTGAACGTATACTATACCGACAGTGAAATACCCGTTTACTATATTATGAGAGCAGGAAAATGGCCCCAGTTGCCATGGTAATCATTTATAAGCTCCATTTTTAAAAAGATAATTTTTAACAACCCCAGGACAGTCATACCTTCTGAACAATAAATCTGAAACATAGTACATGTGCATTAAAGTTATTCTGCCATCTATAATATAGTACTTAAGGAAATGACAAACCCTTAACTCATCAAATATACCTCGAAACAACATGTCACGGAAATACAATGTTCCGTAATGTGTTATATTTAACCTCACCGGAAGTAAACATGACGTTGACATCTTATTGGAGATAATGTACGTATCTAAATACTAGTACGTATCTAAGTATTTGTTGGATAAGTTGTACTTCAATTATTATCAGAAAAGGTGAATCCAAGCTTTGATTTGAAGAGATAGAATAATAAAAAAAACGAAAGAATGTTATTTTTCCCACAAACCATTACACTTGAGAAATTCACGCAAAAGAATCATAAAGCGTGACGATGTTATTGTATCCACAGCTTCTTGATATCGACAAAGCCCTTCGAAATGTTTCTGGATAAAGATACAATTTCCAACAAACCAGAACAAATCAGAAACGTATTTCACACGCTTTCAACGTATTGGTCGATAAAAATTTTAGCCAAAAAGAGAAACTGTAATGAATATTTAAATTTACACTTTCAAACAGAGCTTTGCGCTTTGAGTTTACATTACTGCAACCTCAGCATGAATTGTTATATGTTAGTAACAAGAAAGTGAATAAGTAATACACCTTCTTTTTCAAAGCCTCACCAGGGAAACGAGTTCTAAATATTTTAGAAGAACGGAACGTAGTTCTGTGTGTCCTCAAACTATTCATAAAAGTATATTAATTGAAAAGTGAAGCGAGATTCCTATGGTATAGGAAAAGTGCAGAGCCCTTTCCAAAATTCTTTATTTACGATTCAATAAAAAATGCATGTCAATCCCTTCACATATCCCCTTCCGAATTACAGTTTCTCATTTCAGTTGGATGAAATTGTTAATAAATAATGGCCTCTTTTTCACACTTTTATTTACTTCGTCTACAGAATGTCGTTTCCTGTCCAATTAGGTTTATTAGAAAGAAGCAGTCTATTTCCTGTTCAATTACCTTGAAATACTGTTCTCTTCGACTTTTACAACTTAGTTAACAGACATTCTGTAAATGTATAACTTCGAGATAGAATCAAATACTTACTAAAATTAAATTTCCATAAATCATTTGTGGAATGTCCATCACGTTCTCCACCAAATATAATCATAGATGATGGAAGGCGACAAGCAGCATGACTATGAAGCGGTCCAGGATTTTGTTTGGTTTTTATATTCGTCCACGTACAAGAGACGGTATCCCATCTCCACAAATCAGAACGTTCTTGCAAATCCGTCATGCCACCATAAATCCACATTGCGTCCTCATGTAAAATAGCTGAATGCTTGTGCCTTGGGGGTGGACACAAATCAACGTTGAATTTTGTCGCGGACGATATTAAATGCCAAGAACCCGTCTCTACAAAATAGTTAGGTAAAATTTTAAATTGCATATAATCTGACTTACCAAAATGAAAGACCCAAAGTTCACTGCATGACCCGCGTAAATCTTGATAACCGCCATAAATGATCATAGTGCCCTTATGAACTAGAGCCGTGTGACCTCTTCTGCCTTTTGGAGTGGTTGCACCTTGAAAGTGATTAAATTAAATTCAAGCTTTCTCTCTCATCTCTTTCATCAATAATCTATGCAAATCTATCTACTGTATAAAATCTCTCGAGCATCAGGTGTTCCTGCATATCATAAAAGTGAAAGTAGCCGTAGTGAACATCGGCGAGCGATACCTAAAAGGAATTAATCTTTAACCAACCGCTTTTAGAGGGAACGCTTTTTGCTCAGGGAAGAGGCTTTAGACATCTTTTATCTGCCGCGCAGAAGTTTTACGCGCCTCTAAAAAATCGTGATAAAAACCTAGGATTTTATTAAAACTTTTTATTGTCGAAACAGACTGTATACGTGATCTCCTTTTCAATTCATTTATTTCTTCATAACGTTTCGAGTTTTTTCGAGAGATAATATTGTAGTGAGAGAGTTAACAAATTTAAAAATAATATTTTCTGAGCATCGTTTTTGTTATATGATGAAAAAGGAAAACTTTTCTGAGTTGCTGAAGGAACATCAAAAGTTATTTCTTGTCTTTTATTAGATGTTGTAAAGAAACAATTTCAAAACTATGTTAGCCCTTCGTGTATTTGAAATTTTCAAAAGTTGTTATTCAACGTTTATTTAAAAAAAAGTGTATCAGAGAAAGCACAGATTGAGATGTTTTTAAGTGTACCTTGTAACTAATATATTTTTATTTAATCTCAACATAATTTCGTTTTTAAGATTCAATTTCGTTTGGTGGTTATTTGGAATTCGAAAAGGATAATTTGGGTTCGAAGTGACGAACATACGAACATGTAATTGCAAGTGATTAATTTGCTGAAGAAGAAAAACTGTATTTTGCTAAAGAATATCAGCTTATCAGTAAGTCAAAAATAAGTTTGTTCAAAAGTCTTAACATTTGGTATAACCGGACGTTATAGGATTGTGTCGTAATCCTAAGCTTAAGTAGCTAGATTTTTGGTGTTGCTCATGGTAGAAACAAAACAGTATTAATGAAAATGGTTTGGTAAAAATACCCCTTAGAATACGGGATTCAAAAATGCGCTTGTCGCTTGGGGCACTCGGATTATTTTATTCAACATATGTGATGACCTTGTGTTGTTTCAATAGTTTGGCTTACTACGCTACCTAGCGATTGTAACCGAGATTGGAAATCGTTCGAAAGTGGCTGCTCAACAACGGCGATTCAAAATCATGGCCGCATGCGGCATTATCCTCGATCATGTCGATCTTTTGGGGCGTGAAGATCACTTAGTGCTACTTTAGTGCTGAGGCTGGAGGTGGTAGAATCGTTCTTAGCTCGCGCATTATGATGAAGATGTAAACTTTAAAGGATTGAGACTTTTAAACTAACCTAATCTAGCATCGTAATTCCTGGAAAATCATCTTACTAATGCTCAGTCCTAGTTAAAAAAAAGTGGTGCATTAAAGCAAACAGTTTAAAGTTAACCTAGAAATAAAAAATTGAGGATTTTATCTAGATAAAGAACTAACACTGACTAAACGTATATGGAATAAATAGGTTTATAATAGTTATATAGTTTACTTTATTGTATTGAAGAATTTCTTGATAAAAATAGAATCTTTATTTGCAAACTAAGGGAATGAATCTGCATTTTTTTTCAAATAAATGGTGCATTAACAAAAAATGTAAAAAGGAACCTTTCTGTGATTTATTAAATATTTTTGACCTGGTTTTTCCACTGTTGACACTTTCACACTGTTATTCTAAAGCCGTCCTCTTGAGTAAATTAGAATTGCAATTTTTTAAAACTTGGATTGGCCTACGTGGTTTCAATAATAAATTTGAAAATAAGTTTGAAAAGTGTCTTATGCAACGAATTGTTTTAGTAATTGTTCAGATGGCTATGATTGTTATTGATTGAATAGAAAACGTGAGAAAAGTGATAGTCTCTAAGTTGTCTAAACCTAATGTTCAAAGAAAATTATTTTGCAATAACTAAAGCGTTAAGATTTATAACAAGAGAAAAAATAAACAAAAATCATAAAGTTCAAGGTTAATGTGTCTTAACTAAAAAGTAGATTTTATATGTAATTTTATTTTAAATAAATAATATTTTCAATCATTTAGGTTAATCCTTGTAATACTCCTAGTGGGGTAAAATATTAAAACAATAAAGAATTTCATACCACTACAATATCTCTTTCGAAGACTTTCAAAATATTTTTTATTTTATATCTAGTTGCTTGAAAAATCATAGATAAAATATTAAAGCTATATCACTAATAATATTTAAATAAAACGGTTTCAGTGAAGAATTTAATAAAAAAACAAATGTATGAGGATTATTGTTGTGTTTTTTATTGATGTGTTTATGTGTATGCTATATGCTAAAGGTCACTTGTTTAACAAGAGATCAACCAATTGAAACTGTGTTTCTATGTTAAAGAAGTTGTTAGTACTATTTTCAAACAAGCTGGCGCTCAAAACCAACCATATTTCTATTTGAATCAGCCAACCTTTCAATTTTCCCATGCCCAAAAAGTATTTTATAAAGGAACATGTCTCTTTCTTACTTTGCTTAACGTAATTAGCTGCAACCCTAACATCAGTACTTTTATAAAGACTCCACGAGCGATTAATTTAGGCAGAACACTAGTTCTGCATAAGACAAAGTGGTTTGGTTAGAATAGATAAGTTAGGTTAATTTACCAAACCACCAACTACCGCGGATTCTAACCACATTAGAGCAGGGTAGGTGAGGTTAGTTTAGCGGTCCAAGATTTAAGTACACCTCACCTAACCTAAACTAGCCTACTCTAACCTAACTAACCTAAACTAATCTGATGGCGGTAAAAGGTTGGTCAGTTAAACCTCACCTAACCTAAACTGGTAGGTTACATTAGTTTAGTACTGTAGTGATCACCATGCCTTGGATAGGATTTAGTATACAAGGCAACATATGTAAACACAGAATCAGATATGAATTCATTAAAAGGTTTAATATAATAATAAAGCTTTTAATGAACAAATAGTCTTTTAATCAATCCAGACCTCAACGTAGTACAGTAAATACTACAGGGCTCTAACTTAGACTGCTTAGGTCAGTTTAGGTTAAGTGAGGTTTAACTAAAATTCGACTAATCTAAACTAAGCTAACTTACACTATTTGGGATATTCTACTAGCGGTTCAGGTTTACGAGTAACCTGCTAACTAACTAACTAATTACCGATGGTATAAGGTTTACTTACGGCAGGTTGTATACACACAGATTAACTTTAAACTAGGATGAATAGCCTAGACAACGATTGTTCCCACAATCGTTACTGCGGCAACTAAACCAAGTTTAAAAATAAACCACATTTATACAACTCTCCCTTAGAGTAGTGTAGATTAGGCTAGGTTAGGTTTAATTAATCTTAAAGCGATTCAGGCCAGCATTCTACTGTACAATTTTGGATGTCCATACCTGAAGCATCTTTAAAGACAGTTTCTTCAATTTTTTTTGTAAGAACCTAAACAAGAATATATGTAGTATTAATTTCTACATAAAAAAATCGCTAATTTTTTTCCAAAGTTGCCCCATTCATTCTATCCTACAACGGGACGCCTATACTGTCGTCCTAAGCCCAAAGGGCGGATCTCAATTTTTTCATATTTTAGGTTTTACAGTCTACAGCCTCCTTATAACATAGTAATTCACTTTTCCTAAGAAAAATGGGCGTATTTCATGGTATCATGGTGCTATACATATCAAGCATTAATAAAATTAGACGTATTACAAAAACACAAGAAAAACGTAAGCTATATATTCGTAACTCAGTTATACTAAGCGAAATCGACACATCTCAATCATACGTCCTATTTGCTTTACATTAATTCTTAAAATTATTTCTTTTTAGGCTCATTAATTCCAATATGTTTAAGGTCCAATGAAGAGTATTAAACACCGACACAAAGATTGTTTTCTATTTTATAATTTTGTGCTGACCAATATCTTCAATATATCAAAATTGACTATTCTTGAGATACGCCCTTTGGGCTTAGGACCAAGTGTGACTAAAATCAAATTTGGCCACCTTAAACTAATTACCTTATAACAAGATATGTATATATTTACCACCAACTTTTCAGAGCATTTGCATTTCACATCTAGGCGAGACGTAATGGTGGCTCCATGATAAGTGAAACACGGTGTATAGTATAGCCTTGACTTATTCTTTCGAATATTCTTATAAATTTTTAATCGTCTGAAAGAATATCTCATTTTCAGTCGTCTAAAGGTTTTGACGGTACTTTTATTTACAAACTGACATATCTACACAAGATCTTAATACACCAACAAAACTTTTAAAAACATCTTAGATGTTAGGGTGAAGCCAAATGGAACAACTGACTGTTATTAGACAAGTGGGAACAGGGACACTTGATGCGAGACAAATTAACGCAGAGACAATTGGGTGCAAAAATCAAAGTACATACTGTATACGTTTTAATAGTCAATTTATTATGAGTGGTTTATGAACCAGGGAATCTGCTCGAGTTTCATTTAACGTCAACTTTTCAAATTGGTGCCGAAACCCGGGAGTATGCGCATGCTCCCGGGTTTCGGCACCAATTTGAAAAGTTGACGTTAAATGAAACTCGAGCAGATTCCCTGGTTCATAAACTTTAGTGAAAAATATATACAAGGTTTTATGTACAATGACACTGCTATTTATTTATTAGTTGACGTTACATTCATTGTTTTTTTTTCTAAACTAGGTAGGTCGATAGGGCCATATTCGCCTTCTTTTTTAACTGCTGTATTTTCAACAGAGTGTAAAGTGGTGTTTATTTATTCGTCTACGATTCTACGAACATAATTAGCGTTACCTTTTTTTAGACTTTAACATAATATGTATGTATACTATTTAGTAGATTTTTGTTGTCTTTGCGTCCATTTGCATAGCGGTCAGCTGACCGTATCTAGTCGTCCTGGATTATCTTTAACTACTTTTCTCTCGTTCTTTAAAACATTAGAAAAGACCTAAATTTGGGTCATTGAAAAGTTTTATCACCAGGTAAAGAAAATTAAGATCTTCTATAACAAGTTTTCATTTCATTGTGGGTACCTACTCAGAAGCAGCGCACAATATATATTATTCGTTTTCCGAGGGGCTTTCTTTTCCAAGAGATTTAAATTCCTAATTGAACCAATTATGCTCCTCGTTTAATATACAGAGATCCTTAAAAATGGAAACCATAAAAATATAGCATCTGAATAAAGGAATCGTTGACCTTTCAGGATAGTCCCATTCAACAAAAGTTTACGGTGCGTGTGCGCTCTGGTTTTCAGGTTATTCTAAGGTAAATATAACTTTTCCTAATTGATACAGACTTTCATGCTAGTTTAATACACATGCAACAAATTTTCCCATTTGCCATTTACGTGTTTTAACAGTTTTCCAGAATGTATTATTCATAACCTATTGCATTTCGAACTAACTAAAAGTAAGTAAGACGGGTTTTTAAAAACAACTCTCTTATTTGAATTCTAATTTCAGGGGAAAACGTTGGTACTGCGGCAAAAATTTGAATATCGATTTTTACGTCTGGTAGGGACACATAAATCTCAAGTATTTTACTGCATGTGGTACCTACTGTACTTTATAAAAAAATATTCTTTTTTCAGGAAACTAAATATAACCTATCTTAGGAACATTTTAAAACAATTTGCTACTGTAATGTTAGCAACGTTACCTTTTTGTGTTCGAATTTTCCTCCAATTGTTGTTCTTGATGTCATAAACCCAAAGAGGAGTTTCAGATCCTGCAGAAAATCCTACTTCTCCCCCAAAAACGTAGATGTTATCTTTATAGACCACTGCAGAGTGTTCTTGAAGGCAAGGAAGTTTATCACCAGTTGGTTTTAGTTGCTGCCATTTGCCAGTCACTAAAAAAGAATTACATCAGGAAAATGTTAGTCAAAAAGTCTAAACTGTTTGAGCAAATTTATAATACGCTAGGTAAATCTTAAATATTTTATAACAACAGTTTTATAATGTTTGTTCAATTTATTAACTCAGAAAGCGATGTATATACGATATTATGTTTTAGAGCGTTTCCTGTTTAATTTTAAATCTACATCACATTTTACATGATGTTCTTCAATTAATTAGGTAAGAGTTTTATATAATGCCTTAAGTAATTGATCTCCCATGTGGATCTGCCAAAGTCGTTCTCATTTATTGCATGCGACAATAGGGGGGAACTTGAAGGTATGATGAAAAAGCAATCTATTTCTGCGGTAATCGGTACATGATACAATAGATCATTTGTGTGAGGGAGGGGAGCACGACGAAGCAAATTACGATAGAACAAGGGCTGATAGTATTGGGGTAGGCGAAATTCGATAAATACAATATGTTATAGGACAACAGTTCTTGATTTATCTGTCAACAGTTCGTGTTTGATTTATTATTTTTATTACCTATATCACGAGAACTCCTATTTGTTCAATATTTGGAATAAAAGATATAATAAGAAGCCTGTGATTTCAATTTATTTTTATTGGTCATCGAAAATGCTCAGTATTGGATGAATGCCGGCGTTAGTAAGCAATGAATTAATCAGTCTTGTCTAAAAACTTTCTTTACTCTCCTTGTAATACGCAAAAAATTAATTATGTAAATTTCAAACGTTCGAGAAAGACACAGATGATAAGGGGTAGACCTTAGCATCCAATCTTTAAATAGACTTTTTTATGCAAAAAGCATTGCAGCACAAAATGGTATAAAGGAATACTAAACAAAAAATCAATTAGGGCATGTTCGTCTATTATGGACAAATACTTACTACTTTACTTCTGGTCTGGTTGTTGTCATGCGACTTGCTGATCTTTATTAATAATATTCAAAAAATATCTAGTTACTTTGTATGTCTGCTAAAACATCTAATTCATATGGAAAATTTCTCGCTATGCTGATAGCCGTTCTCTGTAGCTCAGTTGGTAGAGATACCACCTAGACAGTGGGGGGTCCTGGGTTCGAGTCCCAGCAGAGTCGATAAATTTTTCTATATGAATTTGCATTCTAAATATTATTTAGTGTTAAAATCATTATTCAACTTAACAAAAATTAATTTCATCTAAAATTTATATATAATTAATTTCCTTTCAGAATGATTCAAAATAATCTAGATACTTTGAATATTGATGTTGTTGTCATGCGACTTGCTGATCTTCATTAATAATATTCAAAAAAATATCTAGTTACTTTGTATGTCTGCTAAAACATCTAATTCATATGGAAAATTCCTCGCTATGCTGATAGTCGTTCTCTGTAGCTCAGTTAGTAGAGATAGCACCTAGACAGTGGAGGGTCCTGGGTTCGAGTCCCAGCAGAGTCGATAAATTTTTCTATATGAATTTGCATTCTAAATATTATTTAGTGTTAAAATCATTATTCAACTTAACAAAAATTAATTTCATCTAAAATTTATATATAATTAATTTCCTTTCAGAATGATTCAAAATAATCTAGATACTTATATATATATATATATATATATATATATATATATATATATATATATATATATATATATATATATATATATATATATATATATATATATATATATATATATATATATATATATATATATATATATATATATATATATATATATATATATATATATATATATATATATATATATATATATATATATATATATATATATATATATATATATATATATATATATATATATATATATATATATATATATATATATATATATATATATATATATAATTCTAGAATTAAATTAACAAGAAAGCCCACCCCGTTACAAAAGAGAGTGTATCTACATCTTATAAACCAATGTGTGTCTTCTCAGTTGACCCGATACTTAGTCAATATTAAAAACCAAGTGTACCAATCCAAGTTGCAGCCTTTTAAGTTTTTGATCAAAAACAAAAAAATATGTTATATCTAACCGAGTATGTATATATCTATATCAAGAAGTTGGACTACCTCATCAACAACGTCGGCTAGTTTCTATTAAGGATGTAAAGGGTACCGAGAACAATGACAAGAAAAGGAAGAAAAAATAAAAGATAGTACAGTCGGTACTTTAATACAATTGATATAATTGCACATATAATGCATGAATAAGGCAGAGAAGAATAGAAAAAAAGAAAGATGAATTCAAGAACTAGATGGTCAGGTCGAGGTGCTACTTGCTCAGAACAGTAAAAACAAAACTTCATAACGTGATTACCAGTCAACGTCCAACGTTAGTTAGGTGGTTAACCTAAAACAAAAAGAAAGGTAAAATAACCGCTAAAATACACTATGGTATACAAGAGGTTAATCATCAATTAAGATCAACAGCACGAGAAAAAGTGTCGAGAACAATACGATCTTTACATTTCGATGCTCAATACTAAGTTATAACCTTGTAATCCTAAATCCCACCGCGACAATCTACCGCTAGGAGAGTTCAAAGGATGTAACCAGATAAAACTGTAATGATTAGTGGCAACATGAATCCAAGAATTTGGTTAACATGGCCCATCTGCTTAATGGCCACGCCTCCTTATGGGTCAACGAATTGAGGTACACTCAATTATCGCGTTACTTACTACTGTAAAAGCTACAAGTACGCACTATCCACCCTCTACTAGATCTCCATGCTATAGAGCCAGAGCTATCTACATGCTCACCCATCGGGGTCCGTCTCCGAGGGAGTCCCATCACCCCTACTCCAGAATACGGACTTTCACTGCCCAAACGAGTTCAATCTCAAGTATGGCTAGAACTCGGAAATTGGGCTTGCCTAGAATTTTCCAGAATTTAGCCACTCCGCCCTACCATATTAAAGCTTGGTGACCCCCGACAGAGCTTCGTCCGACTTTACCTAAAAGTAGAGACCCGGCCAATATCAACTAGCAGGCGGGGTTGTCCTGGATGTGAGAGGCTAAACGTCCTTTTCGCTCCGTATTCGCATTAACTCCTTCTATAAAGTGATCACCGGGGTAGTCTTAGTGGGATCAAGCAGATATAAAATTCTTGGGTTAACCCAATGCAACTCTGCAATGATACATTGCAGAATTGCCTCCACGTTGTCCAAGCCACAGTACCGAAGTGACTACACCGGGGTCAAGCAACTCGGTCGGAAACTGAGGCAGCCAATACGAGACCCGGCCAATACCAACTAGGAGGTGGGGTTGTCTTGTATGTAAGAGGCTAAACGTCGTATTCGCTTTTATTCGCATTAACTCCTTCTATAAAGTGATCTCCGGGGTGGTCTTAGTGGGATCAGGCAGATATGAAATTTTTGGGCAAACCATTGGGTTTGCAACTCTGCAATGATACATTGCAGAATTGCCTCCACGTTGTCCAAGCCACAGTACCGAAGTGACTACACCAGGGTGAAGCACCTGGTATGACTAACTGTTCTGGCGAATTAATTTCACCGCCCTACTCCGCTGCATAGGAGTCCTAAAAACAATCTTCAGGATATAAAACAGAGTGATCTTCAGACGAGTGAGTTTACTCTAACAGTGACTTATAGCCTATCGCCTTATAATTTATAATAGGCCGTAGTTGATTTGGCTGTATTGATACTTTTTATTTATGAACGTTCGGGTGTTCGTTCCCGTCTTTTAGACATGAATTGAGTTACGCTCAATTAGCGCGCGACTATCAAAGATAGTGCTACCAGTCACTCACTGGTAGGAGCGAGGTTACTATCTATCCTCTACTAGCTTTCCAGGCTAGTACCGGAGCGATAAACGTGCTCACCCGTCGGCACGCTCTCCTAGGAGATTGTACCTCGTCCAGCTTCGGACTATCTCCCAATTCTGTAGAATCGAGGACCACTGACCGATCGAATCCAACCTCGAATGTGGCAGGACTTGGTTTTTTAATGGTTTTGCCACCCCGATCTACCAAATTATAGGCTTGGTGTGTCCTTGACAGCGCTTCGTTTACAAGTCTACACGTTATAGACTCCCGGTATGTACCCTTTCAGGTGAAGTTGTCTTGAGAGTGAGAGGCTATGTGCCCTTCTCGCATCACTCTCTTTAAGTGTAAAGGTTCTAGAGCCACTTCGAGTCATTACTGATCTGAGCAGCTTCCGGAGCCAGTACTTGGTGGCATGCAGTTTTCCATTGGTCAAGATTTACCCATCTGTGACCGGGATAAACCTCACTTCGATTCTCCTCCTTAGATTTAATCAAACAGCGGGTTCCTTACGATGACCATAAATGACCGTGATCCAGGCGAGAATCAAATGCACCCACACCAGTTCTCATGTTAGCAAAGTTTCCTTTGCAACGTTAATGAGTAATCGTCGAGTACACTTGCGTGTATCTCTACCACACATTTTATCCTGGAAGCCTAGGCAGGGGACCTAGGCTTTTTTTACTTAATAACCGTTACCCAGACAATCCTGGGATAGGAGAGATCGGACCAGTTTTATGGGAAGGCGCTGTGTGGTCTGCACTGCCCCCCCCCTGAGTATTTAGTCCACAACTCAAGTCGGGGATCTTTGTTCGACCGTAGTGGTTTCCCACACCGGTCTTCCAGTGATAGGCCTGGTGTGCCCTCGACAGAGCTTCGTTTTCAAGTCTATACGTTTAAACTCCCGGTATGTACCCTATTCAGGTGAAGTTGTCTTGAGAGTGAGAGGCTATGATACCCCTTTTCGCATCAACTCCCTTTAAGTGTACGGTTCTAGAGCTGCTTCAGATCACAGTACTCGATAACGAGTCATAGGGTGAAACGAATAGCTTCCAGAACACAGTACCTGGTGGCATGCGGTTTCCCATATGACCTAGGTATACTCCCCTAGGCCGTGATAAACCTCACTTCAATTCTCCGACTTAGAATTTAGTCAATCAGCGGGATCCTAACGGTGACCATAATTGACCTAGTTCCAGGTAAGAATCAAATCCACCCACACCGGTTCTCATGTTAGCAGAGTTTCCTCCGCAATATTAATGAGTAATCGTCGAGAACACTTGCGTGTGTCTCTACCACACATTTGATCCTGGGAGGCCTAGGCGGGGAACCTAGAAACCTTTTGTACTAAATAACCGTTACCCAGACAAGCCTGGGATAGGAGAGGTCGGACCAGTTCTATGGGTAGGCGCCGTGTGGTCTGCTCCGCCTACCCTAGGTGAAGCACCTTTCGGAACTGTTTCCGCTAAGAGAGCAATAGGGGGGTCGCTGCCAGGATGAGCCTTGGTAGTATCACTCTCGTACTGGAGTCTAGCCAAATTAAGGAAACCCTAAGACCAGTCCAGCCATAGTGCAGCGATACCTACTACCGCCCTAACTAGTAATACCATATTAGTGGTAACTAATTAATAATAACAGTGAATTGAGATTATTTCAAAGCAGGTGGATTTTTCAATGGACCAGGTGACAGCCAAGCATTCTCTTTCAGTTGTAGAATATTTACTTTTCTGCTTTGTTAAAGATTTACTTGATTAATATGACGGTTGTTTTTGAGTTAAAACAAAAACAATCTCATAGTTGAAACATCAGTTTGAACATAGAAAGATAGATTAAAATATTGGGGAGATTTAACAAGGCGTACTTTTATCACTTGAAGAGTTTTTCACGTTCAGCAGTCTATACAATTGATTTACTTCTCAAAAGTAAATGCGTCATGAGAACAGTAGTTATCAAAAAAGATTAAATTATGAAAAATTATCAATAAGCTTCCTATACCGGGACGTGTTTAATACAGCTTTAAATGTATCTATACTAACATGCCAACCTGCTTTATCTATTGTATAAGCTAAGTGATTTAATTTAAGGCGACAGAATTCACATTTCTTAGTTCAAGTATGCTAGCTTGATTAAGAGTTAGAAAGAAAGCAAAGAGCACTTAATGACTTAAGTGTGCCACATTGATTTCATGATTCCACATTTATTTCTGTATTCTATGTACGTGCCTATTAAATTCAATCTCTCGACTTCTTCGAGAACGATTGTGGCCATGTCGGCACTCGGTTGAAACAACGTTTCGAGTCGTCCAGGTATTGCAAATCAATCTTGTTCCCGTTTCGAAGTTACGCTTCTATTGATTCGTAAGACGGAATTCAATCGATAATCAATTTTGTTCTTTTATCATTCTTTTACTTTTAAAGAAGGTCGTGCATATTTATCTCTCTGGTCGCTTTGGGAATATCCTTATCTTGAAGATTTTCGGTAAGTGCCATTGTATATCGGAATGTTTATTTTGTAATACTTTCGTCTCATCTGTAGGGTTCTAGTTTGAGTTCTAATCTTCGAAACTGACCTACGGCTTCCAGCTGAGGATAGGATTCACCCAGCAGCTTAATTCTCGGATCTTGATTCACTATGGTTTTGGCCACCGACAACCTCAGAATTGGGAAAAGGTGGTAAAAATATCTTTAAGATTTATTGTTATTAAGATAATCATAAAATTAATTAGACTTCAATTAAAGCCTATCTAGCTTAACTCTGATTTATGCTAAGCTTTCTAATACAAATCGCGTGTGAAGGACTACGCAATTAAACTTTTTTTTCTTATTAGCAGTTCTATTTTATCTATTCTATTTTATAAATATTTTGTGACAATCTAACACATCCTACACTACACAATTTATCTGCACTTACTACTTCAGCTTTATCAATTTTAATCGAAAATAGTTTGGTAATCCAAAGTTAATTATATATTTCTATATAGGATAATAATTTATTGGATTATTATTTTATGTTTTGTTTAAATGTGTTGAATGAATTAAACATTGTTATTTATATACTAGTAACCACAAACTTGCAATCACTAGGTTTATATAACTTATATATCTCTGTTCCTTTATAAACTTTATAATAATAATAATAATAATAATAATAATAATAATAATAAATTTAAGTAACACTACGTATCCATAAGTGATATAACGTTACTGAAGGATTCTGTTATAAACCGCTTCGTTTCTGTTAGTCGTCAGTCCAATTGGTATTCTCAGCAAGGTAGTGTAGTGTGATCGGTAGAAAAGAAGAAAAGAGGAATGAACAAAAAAATGATTACGTTATGTGTCTACAATGTATTTTGTTAACAGTAAAATGTTAAATAAAAGTGTACCACATTATAAAAGTTGCGATACATAGGAACACGACCTAACCTCAATAAGTCTTTGTCTTTCATCTTTTGTGCGGTCTTTTGATAATGTCATTTAAAATTGTACAAACAAAAGAAACGCGCGTAATAGTAGGTTAACGCACAATAATTGTAAGATTGAGATAAATGTAGTATATTTTTGATTTGAATGATAAAATTTTAATTTCTGAAGCTGAAGAGTTTGTAACCATTTATATATTTCTGTTGTTATGTATCAAAATTTTTTATTAAATCTTTATATTAGACCTTTAAGTATCTCAGATTTTTGACAATGTAAGAAAAGAAAGGAAAAAGGATTTTTTGAAACTCTCCTAATGTACTATTACCTTTTTTTCTAGTTTTTAATAAGCCACTAACCGTTTATAAATTACAACGTTCAACAAATAATTAAGCTTATGAGCATAAAACTGACATATAACAGCCATCTTTTACAATCTCCTAGTCTTTATTGAGTAATTAGCCATCCACTATATATGTATATTAAGTGTTTTCACAAACATTAGTTATATAACGACGTAATGGCAACTTATATAAATGTGTTAATACATACTATGGTAACGGTTTCTATAAGTTTTATAAAAGGTGATGGGAATATTTACATCACTTCATTATATACCTATAGTAAAAACCAAATAAGAATAAAGTAGATGGCGCTTCGATCCAAGTTACATTTACACACCTAAAATTAAAACAGCGGGAAATTTGAAATATAATATTGTTTAGTTTTCAAAATATTTACTGAAAAATTTATTTCTGTGATTTTCTACAAGATGCCAGTGTATCTTATGAACAATTTATAAATAGAATTAATAAATAATGCACACTATTATGACACTATAATGTCACTATGATTTGAAAAATCTTGAAAGTTATTTTATATTGGCCGAATATCAACATCTTGGTCTGATTCGTTGGGTTGGAACTTTCCTTCCGATCTTAAATTTATAATATTTTTTCCACAATGTCCTCTACTACTTTGTTTAAATCCCCCCTTCGTTTTTCTTCATTAATTATGTGGTATACCTATGCAATCGTTCCATCATTCTGCAGCAACAGTAGAAATCCTTTGATTAAGAGGATTTCTTCACGCCAGTAAGTGAATATATTGTATGTATTATTAGCTGCCATATAATACTACATGATGTTTCACTTGTGCCCATATCAACTCGATCGGATTTAAATTACAAACATAAGAGGGCAATCCTATAGTTCTTCTGCCACTTTTCACCATTTCATCAATTTTGACCATTAGGAATTACTTTTCCTCTTGGATTTTTGAAGGATTGTCGTTCAGCCATAATTAAAATTGGGTACATACTAAAATATTATTACGTTTATTTAAACTGCAATTAAGACTGTTACATAAATCATCATACCTGCACAGTAATAAGAATAGCGCCGGTAAGTTGTAAAAGAACTGTGGTTTTAATAAAAGGACAAAAAATTATAAAAAACTTGAGAAAAACTCGAACTAAACCATAACCTCGAAAATTGTCAGTATTAATATCTTAGACACAGATGCAGCGTTGCCGGATTTTAGGTATGAATTTCCGATTTCCCCTTTCATTTAAAACTTTTTACATTAATTATTGAGCATTTTGTCACGTTAATTATGAATGTACATTAATTATAGTTTCTTTTTACACACACAATAAGTTATATTTTGGTAGTTGAGCAAACGTAAGCCGTAACATTTATTGTAGAACTGAAACGGCGCTTTACACATAATTTATGCACAAATTTACTTTTTAAGTTGTGTGAACGTGCCTCGTATTTTAGCCAATCAACGCGAAGCTCAAGCTTGCCCTATCCCTTCCTTCGCTTTATTCTTAGCTGAATTCTACTATAGAGCTTACAGTAATCGTAAAACTCTAATAAACCTATGAACCTTCTTTTATACATTGAATACTTTTATATACCCTTTATATAACCAGATGTTAGCATAAAGAGTGAAAAATGTTTATTGAGTTGTATTTAATTCGTATGTTTAATAAACAAGTTGAATAGTGAATGGAGTATTATTTGAAGTAAGATCATTTTCCTCAGGTATGACAGATCTCTTTTCTAAATCTGGATCAGAAACACATAACGAATAATTATCTTCAGAATCGAGCTGATCTAAAATAAGGAAAGATGAAATTATTGTTCAAAGTAATCGAAAATTAAAGAAACTTGATTCCTGTAATCAATCTGGACAAACGGATACAATTTTAAATGCAGACAACGTTATTATAATATCCTTGTCATTTGAATGTTAATTGATTATTATTGTTAAACCGAAGTAACGTCTTGAAATGGAACTGCAAAATACCATTTTAAAAAAAGGAAATGAGTAGTTATTATCAATAAGTTCTCTATAAGCAGAAAAACATTTCATAAATACTGGATAGATTCCAGAACTTTAGACAAAAGCATTTTTGAGCAAAGCAATAAAAAAATAAACAATGGAAAAAATTTTATGATAAATTGCTGACAGGGTAGTGGTTTTCCAGATTAATTAAATAATTTGTCGGAGATGAAATACAGCACGAAACATAAATCAATTTTTTCTCGACTGACCACATATAGCGATTTAAACTGAGAAAAGGCAGTTCATAAGAAACCCAAGATCATAAGAATAGAAGTGAACCTCATAAAACGACCAAGCGTCGCGTCGTGGCGACAAGAACCGCTGTAATAAAGATCTAAAACGCTTTATGGCTTATTCATCTGAAAGGGTGACAAATGTAAAAGTTCAACGATGTCATTTTTTCTTTCTTTGAAGTTTCATAATTTTAGTTGCGTTAAAAAATAAATTGGATGAAACGCTAAATAAATATTCAAAAGAAGTGTAACCTGGACTAAAAATAACTTTCTGACATTTCTGGGAAAGTCAGAGATCAGTCGAGTGTAAATTAACTGAATATAGATTTACAGATGTATAGCGATGAATGTGTGGGTGGAATCAATAGAGTGACATTTTTGGGAAATTTGTTACTTCTGTTTGTAAGTAAAATTAGATTTACATTCTGTCAACAAAAAGAAATACGAAATCTTTTCAAAGCTCCCGTCTTTGAAGATTCTTTTAACTTCAATAGATTCTTATCAAAGTATTTCTCATCTTTGAGACACTGAAACACTTGGGCAAAATCTACGATTAAAATACTGAATGAATGATTTGCAAAATGTTGACCTAATTGAATTCTTTCTAAACTCAATTGTTTATCTCTATATGTAGCTCTTCTTCTTGCTTGTAATCCGGAGAGTATTTACGACACTTTTATCTGCTACCAGTTTAAATAATATCTCCATAACAAAGTCTTTCCTACTTTATATTCAAATTGCATTCATTTTATTAAAATGTGATTCCAAACCTAGATTGTATTTCCAAAAGTCCTTCAATGGTAGATTTCCATTTCGTCCACCCAAAAGATAAACGTGTTGTCCAACT
The DNA here is from genome assembly GCA_929113105.1 of Agrypnus murinus. Classification (NCBI taxonomy): domain Eukaryota; kingdom Metazoa; phylum Arthropoda; class Insecta; order Coleoptera; family Elateridae; genus Agrypnus; species Agrypnus murinus. The sequence goes on from OV816030.1 coordinate 123,561,022, forward strand.
AATGTAGCACTGTGCTTTGACCTAGCTGATGGCGCCGGACTTTCAACGTCGAACGGCGCCACGGCGCTCCACATTTTTTACGGCCACTGCCTGCACTCCGTTTTGCTTTAACTCGTTTCTTTATATTCATAAGACCTTCATCCTGTAAACCATAAACAAATAAACGTTATGTACTGAAACGTGACTTGGTTAGATAAACAGTTCTAATATTCTTTAACTATTAGAACTAACCAAACAAATTGTTTCTTTGTCATTTCTGGAAAAAGGCATTTGTTAGGCAAAAAGTTAATTCATTAAGTAAATTGGCAGTGGAGGTGCTAGGATAATTAATTTGTACAAAATTACTGATTAGATCATTAAGTTTACACACAAACAGGTGTTTGCGTGTTTAACTTTGTCTAATTTGGTTACTAGAGAGAACTGAGATCAATGAACTTTACATCTTGTAAATAATACGAATCAATTTCTGAATTACAAGTCAATTAATTAATTAACACTAAAAAGTACCTAAGGTACAACAAATTACATCTTTAATTTAAAAATATTATACTTACATTTAATAAATTCTAAAACTTTTTGACAATATTTTCAGCAAATTCCAAAAAAATCCTCACATTTTCATAATTTCTCCCTCTCAACACACACACGCCAAAGAAATAAAATTAATTGTGTTTTTACGAAATCTAATGCGGCAGGACAAAAATGTGTTGTGTACATGAACAATGCAAGCGCATGTCTTTTAATTCCAGTTGGTGTTGAAGGAAAAAATATTGCGTCACACATGCGCAATTAAACTGGCAATCTTTGTACCCTGCATTTATATTGATTTGTTATGAAACTCATGCGCCATGTTCTAAAGCAGCCCCACGCTCTAATCGACGCAGGTCCAAATACCATAGCAACGACGACGTCGGAAATTTATTTTGATTTTTGATTTCGAATAATCTAATTTGAAAGTTTGCTTTTGTTATTGTCAAAATGTCAAATAACCAAATAATATTAGTGTCATCTAAATTTCCTTCCTTTTGGAAATATACCTCCTTGAAGGTTTATTGACTATGTGACCTATCGAAAATCAAATTACGCGCTTTTTTAGACATGCAGATAAATTAAGTAGACAATCAAATTATGCATCTCTGATGAGCTCTGAGACTGTCGTAATTTGTATTGCTTAGATTTGTCATTGTAATATTGAGATATTAGTTGGAATTCATAATATTACAAATATCCTTAGCTATTCTACACAATAGTCCTTCTGTTATTTCCTGTTTTGATTATATCAGCGCAGGTGTATCGAAAAAATTGATATTCATTTTTTCATCCTACCCCTTGCACTACCACTAAAATAACGAATCCCCTCTAGCAGAGAGGGTTTTGTTATGAGTGCAGTAAATGAAAATATTCCACTTGAAATACGTTTAACACGTTTCGTTTATGGGACGACTTGTATTATATTTATTTAGTACAGACCTGAAGCTCAGCTTTAATAAGATAAAACTGAAATGCTTTCGTTTATTATTCAAATTTGCAAATAATGCAGTAATCATGGTAGTATTTGCAATTTTCTAAAAGTATAGAAGAATTAAGGAGGGAGGAGTTACGGACTAATATTCATAACACTCCACATTCTCTTTATCATGTTTTTTCTACTTTTTCTAGTCATCGATTTTTAAGAGTTTTCAATTTAATTAAAACATTAATATGAGAATTCATTTAAATTAATTGAATATCATTATAGTACAACAACTTTCAGCATATTAGCTTGACATGCACAAAGTTCAATCTTACGTATTATTAATCTAAATGTCTTTGACTATGTAACAGCTGCTTTATTATTAATAGTTTATGATTACAGTCATAAACTTTCTAAAGCTTGTAATATCTCTTCCCTTGTTCAAATGATAGATCTCTGAATACGGGACACCTTTACGAGCAATAACTTTTTTGACTTCAATATATTTATTTATAATCTGACCATCATTTAAGGCAAAAATGACAAGATTGTGAATTACCGAATCATTTTCAAAATAAATACAAGATACAGTGCAATTAAATTCTAGTTTATATGGAACTCAACGTACCAATAAAATAATCACAAAAGGAATAAACAAAATAGAGACCTATTTTGTTGTAATAGCTATTTATGTAACAAGTACATAATGTAGGACTTTATAGACAAGCCCAGTTTATGGCCGAGCGAGCAAAGCGAGCAAGGCCTATAAAAAGGGCGAGTCTATAAGGTCCGATTATGTAAGAGTTGCATACAAAGCTTTATGTTCGATTCCTAAATTTGGGTAATTATCAAAAGAAAATCAGTTTATAAATTTGACATCTATTCTTGACAGAAGAAAATTTGACATGTAATATACAGTTGTCATACTTTACTTTACTACTATATACTTTATTTTACTACTACTACTTTATTTTACGAGTACAATAATAAGCCAGTTCACTGCCGCAAAACAATACAATAAACAGTACTTTATAATGCAATCGTACATAAAACCTATTTAAATGTAAACTCAATTACCTATTAATTGTACTTTTATAATTTTTTTATAATATTAGGAAAATTTAAATAAACCTCATCATTTTTTTAAATGACGGTATTTATAAAAAAGCAAAACTTCAAAAAGAGCAAATCCGGTAGCTAAAGCCTAATCAATTTCCATATTATTAAATCAATAAATTAACAGATTTTAAGGTTATACCCCTTAATATTAATAATTAATGTTTGTATTCTTTTTTCCTAGAACTGTCATGGATATTGAATGCTCGGATATGGCAGGCAATTCATCGCTTTCCAAGATTGCAAACGTCAAACGATTGAAATCAAGGCCAAGTAATAACACCATAAATGAGGTAAAAAGGTCTTACAAAAAACCCTATGCAAAACAATGAGACTTGCTCAAATCCCTTTGTGGCTAATTCCCCAAAATAAGAAGATTCCGAAGTTGGCGAGATACAAATTTTTTCTCAAAAAGATAACAAATCGAAATGAGCTAAGTAATATTATTATTAAATTAACTAATTTTCCATTAAACAATCACAAAAGGTGAATACCAATTGTTAAGTTACGGGCGTCCGAAAATACGAAACGAGACAAAATGAAGCCCGTTCCTTGCAACGAAAGTAAGTGGACTGTATTTTGAAATTAATATATGCGAGTTTCTAAATGGATCAATACTATAGGTAGAGAAATCCCAACAAAAGGACATACCTTGATTTGAAACGGCTCCTTATCTTCGTATGTTTTTTTCCCCAAAATTTCTAATATTAGGGATCCCTAAATGTGGTCGAAAAGTAACACAAGAGGTTCCCGCCGTCCCCTGGTTATACGCTTTCTACCTGGTCCAAAATTCTTAACCCATTTATAAATCACATACCAAACAATATGAAACACTAATTATGAATGAATCATGTGTTGTTTAAAATTACTTAAACCACGTATTTAAGATGAAATCTTTAATTAAACAAATTTCAATAGTTAATTTTTAAAAACCTTCAACTTGCAAACGAAATTAATTTAAAGGCAATTGTTATGTTTTGTTTCGCGGCAAAATAAAATGGCGGCACGAACGATCGTGCTTTACTGTCATTGATCTTTGCATAAACACCAATTACTAACAGCAACACCTTTAGGGCTCATCATGCACAAATTCTTAAATACAGAAACAAGAAAACTTGACAAAACACGAATATCTTGTATCTTTGCGAGAAATCGTACTATAGAAAAGCAAGAATGCTAAATCTCCTTTTACTATTTTACCTTATTTTACACGGTGTGATATGCAGCTGTGAGGCCGATGAACCGTAAAAATGACACCAACTCTTAGTTACGTCTGAAATCTCAACAGCTAAAGCTTTTAAGAGATTCATTGGCGACATCCAGTTTTTGCATTGCGAAGGATCCTGCTATATGATGAATCATTTGATTGTAGGACGACCGCAGTTATCTCCCATTCTTTATTACCTCTTATTTTGGAGGTTTTCAGGAGACGAATGCTGTTTTGTTGAGGGATACGGGATTTGAATTTCTGTTTTTCAAAAGGTTTCCAAGATTTTCAGCCAGAGTGGTTGAAACTCTGTTATCCAGACTAACTTGCCTTTTTGACCCTCATCCAACTTTCAGTATTTCATGAATTCATGTGTTTTGCGATAGCCTCGTGATATGTTTCTTTGCGCAGGGCATAAACTGCTTTGGTGAATCTGGATACACGAAAAGAAAAGAAACGATTTTATGACTAATTGGAAAATACTCAAATTGATACAATACAAAAAATATAAACAAATACGAGGGCAGGGTGAAAAGTTTCGAGCCTGAAAAATAAAGCAAGCATTTTTTTTAAATTTAATTTTATTTATTTTTAATTTCTTTTGGCAATGAAAACAGCCAAACCGCAAATTGCATGCAGATGATCTTAAAGACACTTAAGTATAACGAATCTTCCGACTCGTGATTCTAAAAAGAGAAATCGATGCCATGGATTCGATTCTTTTTTTCTTTTAATGAAATTGTGGTACGTATAGCTATAGATGATTTGAATCCTTTGAGCCGATTCGAATCTGATTGGATTTATTTTAAAGAAGGCTTACCCAGGATGTATAATGGATAATGAAACCAATAAAGCTTTTAAGATAAGGAGTTAATAAAAAAAGAGCTGGAAACAAAAGTTTCTAAGTGAAGAGCAGATCGTCAAAGTGGCAGTTACAGGAAGTCTATTATTAATAAATGAATAAAACTAATAAACTATTTAATTGTCTTGGTGTTGGTATTAGTGGATGGCTTAATTCAGATTGCTGCACTTGAAACATTCGCTTTTAAAAGTTGGCTGTACTGAAAACTTTGAAAATGTTAATTTCTTCTAAAAAATGTTATTTTTGAGATAATCGTGATTAATTATAATCGGTGACATTTACTTGTCTATCACCTTAAACTTAACCCACAAGAAAACAGTAATGAAACAGCAATTTTTCTTTTCCATTAGTTTGGCATTTCTGATCAATAGATTTACATAACCTAGGTTTTCTAGTAACTAGATTTGCAACTAAATTCGTAGTACAGTTTGAAAAATACATTTCAAAATACACTCAGCAAAGGACCTCGCACAGAGTTTATGGGAAATGGCACCAGGTTAGGTTACTTTTATACTATCTGAGGATACTGTATGCCGGATAGTGTATCCGAGATACAACCTTTAACAAGAATTCTTACCGGATACTCCTCAAAGACTGTTGGCATATTTATTTTGGACTTTCGCGATTGAGGTAATTTTACGGTGAGTAAATTCAGCACAGTGGCTAACAGTTTTGTTTTTATTAGGATAACCATTTCCAGAAATGTTCCATAAACAAGCGGATGCTTCTATTAAGGAAATAAACTTATTGTTATCAAATGCACGTTCCATAACTATTTAATGATATTAAAGTTTTCCGTCTGGAACCTCACACGTAGTACTGCACGAACAACACCGACAAGCTGCTGCTTAAAAAGTATTGTAGTATCACGATCTTTTAGATTTCACGAGACGAAGTCTCTTATCCGGCCTGCGCACTCAATTAGTTCAAGTGTTTCTCCGCTGGCGCCACCAAACACGCAAAAGGCGAAAACGGATATATAACACGTAAACGCCAATTTCAAACTACGCTAACTTCGCGCGCTTTTACATTTTTGTCGGTTTTGCGCGTATCGTCAATAATAGTTATTTATGTATTAAGGGCATAATCTATTAGATTATGGCATGAGAGAATGTTTAAAGCCCGACGAAGGAGGGCTTTTAATTTCTCGAGGGCCATTATCTTGATTATGCCCGTGGTACATACAACGTTTTATTTTATTTTGCTTCATGGAAAGGATAATTGCAAGCAATTGCACATTTCATTTTGACAAAATGTAATAGTTATAATTATTTATTAAAATTGTTAGAACTCTATAGAAACGTTTTCTTTGTATCTTAGCAACTTTATACGCCCTCGGGCTAAAAAAGCCAAATTACGCCCGCAATTGAGTGCCAATAAAGACGATTATCATGTCAAAATAAAATAAATTATATTTTCCTAATCTTCTAAGGTAGTTTTCTTTACTTTTTAATATAATTACGTTATTTCCTTATTATTTGTTTAAATTTTCGTAGTTATGTTGCTGTTTTTTCGTTCACTTTAGTAATGGCAAGCACTAGCAGAAAAAAGTATAAATGCAGCATTGCAATGTGTAATAGTAGAAAGTGATCCTACAATATCATTTCATGAATTTTCTTCAAATTTTACCTTACGATAAAAATGGTTTAAAATCCTACGTTGGGGTTATGGACACCAACACTCAACAGCAAAATAAAATATACTTCCTTATTTCGACAGATCAACAATTACAGATACCTGAAAGAATAAATTTCAACATGGAACTTCCTAAAAATATAACAAAATTAATAAAAGAACTTCAAACCTTATCTATGCATCTCGATTACGGAATTCTTTCAGCATCTGTAGCCCTTCTGGCAGGATTCATTGCAAAAAAACTGAAGAAAGGATTGAATGTCAATAATTTTAGAAGCCTTTGAGATATACAAACACAAACTCAGGGTACCTTTAATGAATGAACAACTTGAGCTCAGTAATTCTCCGTTACTGGAAGTATTAGATGTTTAATTATTATTATTATTTTATCTAGTTACCTATTTTTGTATCTACCTTAGCGACGTGTTTGTTTATAATTATATTACCTTTGATAATGACAGCATAGCTGTCGAAACAATATTGTCAGGTTGTATTTTAATAAAACTGTGAAACTTTTAATAATCTTTATTTATTTCATGATAGGATTTGTAAATCTTCAAGACAGAGGTGCATTAAAATACTCCACTAGAAGATTTACACTTTTATTCAACCAAATAATCGAACTTGTAATACAGGTTGTAGAACATTTACCTGGAGAATGTAATCCGTCTAATATTCTAACATCACTAGGTACTTTTAACTCCAATTGCTTCTTCACAGTTCTTTGTTTGCCACGACCACAAGGAGGAACTTAGTAATATAATTCTTTAAAAATTGCTAAAACCTTGTTTGGCAAACAGAAACATCGCAAAAACGTGAACAGATAATGTACTTACTGCTCACTTTCTCTATATCCTAAACTCAGCTCACGGAAAGTTAAAAAATTGTAATTTCAATAATGTTATTAAACCACTTACCAACTTGTAAATTAATTTTAATAACATAATTAATTTAATTATATAAATTTATTTATTTAATTCCCAAAATATTTACGTAAACATGCAATGCTTGACATTTGTAAGGGTTACCTAACCTATACATCATCAAGTGACAAATAAACATCAGCGTGTCAGCTAGCGCAAAAACGGCAAAATTTTGCATTTTCTCAGAAACAAACTTTGTATGGGAAATCGTAAAAGTGCCCAGGCCGGATAAGAGACGTCGTCTCGTGAAATCTAGAAGGTCGTGCGTAGTATAAATGATTCCATTTAAAACAATAGCCCAATGGTATTGGATATGGGATATGAAAACAACCAATCAACGTGGCCCAATTTGACACTTCATTATTTATAATTAATTTATTGACAATTCCTGTCATAAATATAGAAGTAAAAGTAAGTTAAATCAATGTTTCCTTCTTTCAATAACACTTAAAGCATTTGAAAATAACGTGATTTTGTGAAATTGTATCTTTAACAATTATACTTTTATAATAAAAAATACATAAATATTAGCCAGTCTCGGTGGATTAGTGGTTTGCATGTTTGTTTCATAATCCAAAGATCGCAGGTTCGATCCCCGGCCGAGCTGGCAATTTTTCATAGCGGAGAAAAATTTAAAACATGCATTCTTTTCGGATAGGAAGTAAAACTGTGGTCCCGTGTCAATGCGATGTTTGGCACGATAAAGATCCCTACTGGGGGTGGAATTTCCCCAGATTCGGCTAAATTCTAGTAGGGTCGGCCAATTGATCGTAGCAATCGGTGCCATGAGGTACGAAAGATGCTCCGCCATCCTGATTCCTCGCCCAAAAACAAAAACAAATAAACAAACATAAATATTAAATCATTTAAATAAATATCACCTACTTCTATAATAAGTATAGTAGGCACAGTTTCTGATGGGACTTGGTAACCTAGTCTGTTGCTCAGAAGCTAGCTATAAATAAAATGAAGCTGACTGACGCAGGTTCAATTCCAGCTGGGAGAATAACTGTTTTTAATTTTTTTTATAAAACAAAATTTAAAATAATAATTTTCTCTTCGAAAATGTTAATTTCTGCAAAGTTTTAATAATTCTCTTAAAAATTTTACAATGACAGGGGGATTTTACAAACCATATTTTAGCATGGATAAAAGCATAGGTTAATCCTTATATTCAATTTCTAAAGGAGACATCCAATCTATTTTGTAATTGTTTTGCTTAGTCGAAGAAAAAAGATACTGTACAACTTGGGCGGAATGCCTATATCGCCCTCGAACGATTGAACGATTGAACGTTCTCGTGCGATATAGGTACTAGTGTTTTTTTTAATTTGACGTCAACGTACGCTGTGAATAGTCGATTGTGAATAAACCAGAAAATGACATCTAACCTCACTTTTGTAATTTTAATTGAAAATTGGACAGAGGGTAGATTTGAACGTTTTGACAATGACATTTATTAATACGATCAAGATCCGTTCACAATCAACTACCCATAGCCGTCTTCGACGTCAAATTTCAAAAAACACTTGATATCATATCCACCCTTGTTGCACAAACTACTAATTTTCTACTCCTACCTGTAAATCACCCGTTTTCTTCACATTTCGCGCAATGGAAATGTATGCAATTCCAGCAAGGTGTACGGATATAATTTCATTTCCGTACAGTGTACGGGTATGAAATCCACCAATCAGAGTTTAAGTATTCTTTATTTGTTCACTTGTATCATAGTTAACTACTATCACAAAAAAAAGTCAAAATAGATAGTAGCAAGTATAGCATCAGTAGCTTTTACATTATTATAGTTGATAATAATAAATTTAAACGTTTTTGTTGAAAATAAAACCATTGACAGCATGATTTGTGATGGGAGCAATTCCAGCGAAGAAGAATTCATTTGTACGCCCCCACATATCCGAGAATCTGCAAACGAAACGTACGAAACGTTACTACCTGAGAAATTCCGACCTAAATACGAATCGACACATAAGAAATTCATAGAATGGACACTTAAAAATGAAGTTAAAATAATCTCAGAAAATGTTGTGACGGCCTATATGAAGCATCTATCAATAGAAATAAAACCAACTACGCTATGGAGCATTTATTCCATGTTGAAAACAACACTGAATATTAAAAATAACATTGACATTTCGAAATACTTGAAACTTCGATCATTTCTCAAAATACAATCAAATGGATATAAAACTAAAAAGTCAAAGATTTTTACATCAAATGAAATTAAACAGTTCTTAAACGAAGCACCTGATAAAGAATTTTTGTTGACAAAGGTAAGTTCTATCAGTATTAAACACATACAATTTAATGTTTAACTTGATAAAATTTTAACCCGAGTTCAGGAAAAACTGTTACATGAAGAGCTTTGAGCTTTTGATGTGATAATTAGTCAGTCCTTTAATTGCAGGTTATATTAATTTTCGGAATTTCTGGTGGATGTCGCAGACAAGAACTTAAAAACCTAAATATAAACCATGTTCGTGATTTGGGAAACGAACTTCAAGTTAAACTTTTGGATACAAAAACAAAGACCGATCGTACGTTTATTATCCCTGGAATGTTTTATGAAATTTCAAAAAGGTATATACAACTTCGTCCTCCAGACATGGATCAGTTCTTCGTCAATTATCAAAATGGAAAATGTTTTAAACAAGTTGTCGGCGTTAACAAAATTGGTAGTCAGCCGAAAGTAATTGCCCGATATCTAAAATTACCCAACCCAGAATTGTTTACTGGACATTGTTTTCGCCGATCAGGAGCCACTATACTTGCCGATGCGGGTGGTGATACTTTGACAGTTAAAAACTGTGGTGGTTGGAAATCAACTCCAGTAATGGAAAGCTACATTGAAAATTCTCTAAATACAAAAGAAAGAATTGGTAATACAATTGTTCGGTCAATTCAGAATCACAATCAAGCACTTGAAATAGAGGCTGAAAATATTCCATTGACTTCTAAATATACCAATTATATACAAAATAATTCAGACTTAGAACAAGCAACAAACAATTCAGACGTTACATACAGGAATTGTACCTTTACAAATTGTACCTTTATAGTGAAAAAATAAATGTTAAAACTTTTTTGTCGATATTCTTAATTTCTTAATATACATAAATAAATACTAAATGAAATTTTTGCCATTTTTAATAGGTATTAGTTAAATTGAACTAAAATTCTTAAAACGTCAAAAATCTAACCTCAAAGTATTTAAGTATTTTTATATTTTTTAATTGTTTTGCTTAGTCGAAGAAAAAAGATACTGTACAACTTGGGTGGAATGCCTATATCGTTCTCGGACGACTGAGGCACTCCGCCTTCGGCGTCGTGCCTCAAACTTCGTCCTCGTGCGATATAGGCATCATATCCACCCTTGTTGCACAAACTACTAATCTGTTACAACACTGGCTATCAGCTATAAGATATCAAATTTTGAAACAATTTGACCTAACCAATTGGGAGCCTATTCATATAAGAAATATAACAAGTGTTCAAAAAAACCTGTGGTCAAGTTGGCTGGTGTTTGCATTTGTCAGCGTTAGCGTATGTCGTGACTAGAGCCACAGCTGGAGCTCTAATGTCAAATGTCAAACGTCATTTTACCTATTTTCATTTATTAATTAGTTCGTAGCTTTCTGACATTCATAAATAGGGTTATGTTCCAATTGTAACATATAAGCTGCGCCCTATGTTTGAAATTTTTCCATAAGCCACTTGACCACAGTTTTTTTCGAACACCCGTTAGGTCCTTTGTAGAAAGTTTGACATTGGCAGTTTATGATTTTGTAAATTAATTGTAAAGGAACTAATTGCTTTTCCTATTTCAACTTCTGCTTTTGCCCCTTCTAGCAGATTTACTAAAAAAATCTTAAGTTTCTAATTCGAAGAACACAATGCCCTGTAACATTCGATATTCCAGATTTATCCTATGAGAATTTTATCCAGTGAAATTTTATCTATTGAAGCAGCAAAAGTTTACACACCTTCCTCTTTAATTTGTGTATGGATATCCAAAAATAGCCCAACACACTCTAAAAAATACTGGGTCTTTCAACTTATTTAATCGAAGACAATATTTAAATAAGTATGCACACGTAAGCACAAAATTCCATTTAAGTTAATTTTTGGTAACCTAACGGGTATTTATCTTGCAGAAAAATCGGTTGACAATATTTTATTAGTTAGTGGTGATTATTTCGATCCTATAAAAGCACAATAGGTAGCAGAAGTAGAAAATTCAGCACAAGAGGCACAATGACGAGGCCTCCAAATGAGAATCTTCCTACCATCAAGTTAGTAGTCGTTGGAGATGGTGGTGTTGGTAAAAGTGCAATTACGATACAATTTTTCCAAAAGTTGTTCGTTACTGATTATGATCCGACTATCGAGGATAGTTATCTTCAACATGTAGAAGTCGATGGGCAATGGTGTGTTTTAGACGGTAAATATTTTGTGTTGCGATTGATTTGTTCAATTGTGATTTTTTTGTGTGTGTTAAATAGTCTTAGATACTGCTGGTCAAGAGGAATTTAGTGCAATGAGAGAGCAGTATATGCGAAAAGGAGATGGATTTCTTTTGGTTTATTCTGTCACGGATAAAAATAGTTATGAAAACATTGTTAATTTCCATACTCAGATTTTACGAGTGAAAGATAGGTTGGTGTTTAATTTTAGTTTTAATGTTTGTTTTAAATGCGATGTGTTTGATTGCTTTGCAGAGATGTGTATCCAATGTTACTGGTTGCTAATAAAGTAGACTTAGTTCATTTGCGTAAAGTGACGGAGGAACAAGGTCGTGAGCTGGCTCATAAGCTAGGGATTCCATACATCGAAACAAGTGCAAAAGATCCCCCACTTAATATTGATGCCACCTTCCACGAGGTAATTTTTGAAAATATGTTGAGAAAGGATTTATAAATATTATTATTTGTAGGTGGTTCGTATAATACGCACACAACCCCAAGCCGAGTTAGAGAAAAGAAAGAAGAAAAAGCTGCAAATTTTAAGCAAATGTGTTTTACAATAATTTCTAGTTTTTTGTACATGTATGTTTATTATATACATCGATGTGTCAACAAGTGGCACTAATTTGATGTCATTATTTATAGTAACATTGTATGGTGGGGGCATGTTTATTCCCACTGTAGAATGAAACGGACAGGAATATAAGTGGAGTCGTTTGTTTATAAAAATAAAATTAATAACGAATCTAGTCATTCATTCCATGAGATTATAACATTTATATACATTGATTCAGAAGAAAGTTGTTTGTTACAAAGTTAATGTTGTTTATTAAAATAATAATAAACAATGATGTGTTTGCGTTTACTGTCTCCAGCCTTACTTTGTGAAACTCCATAATCATGAAATATAATATAAATACAAAGATTAGTTAAAGTTTCACAAGTTTTATTAATATCGTAACCTGACAATATTGTTTCGACACTTTGTGTCATTATCAAAGGTAGATAAGATTGATAAACAAACACGTTGCTAAGGATAAATACATACAGAAAATACATACGGCTTATAGATCTTTAGTACACCGAGCTTTAACTACTCCAATGAAACAATCACATTTTGAAAAAGAAATTTCAATCATCAAACAATTAGCACATGTAAACCATTATAACCATTACATGATTGACACTTTAATTCAACAAAAAGATTATAGGTTAGCTATCAAAAGAATATTTCCAATACAATACACTCAAATACAAGACAAACTACATATCAATACAGTTTACCGTTTGAATTGTTCTTTTTGTAACTCGGTTTATATTGGACAAACACTTAGAAATTTCGACATAAGATAAAAAGAACACGTACGCTCGTGTAGATTTAAACATCCAGAAACACATTTTGGAACAGAACCACCCATTGACACCTCAAAACAACATTAAATTCTTACGTTTTTGCAACAACAAACACAAATTAGACATTTTAGAAGCTTTTGAAATATACAAACATAAACGCACAGTACCTTTAATGAATGAACAAACTGAGCTTAGTAATTCTCCTTTATTAGAAGTGTTAGATATTTAGTTTTTGTTATGTATTGTATCTAGTTGCCTATTTTCTGTATGTATTTATCCTTAGCAACGTGTTTGTTTATCTACCTTTGATAATGACACAAAGAGTCGAAACAATATTGTCAGGTTAAGATATTAATAAAACTTGTGAAACTTTAACTAATCTTTGTATTTATATTATATTTCATAATGATGTGTTTGTTTAGTTTATGTGCTCAAAATAGTACAGGAGATTGTTGATAAAGTATTCCTTTCTGTTTTATTCTGAATTTGTTTGCCATCGCATAATTAATATAAATGTGCCAGTATTGTATCACAATTAAAACGCAATTTTGTATTTAGGTCAGATTTTTAATTAGAATTTTTATACGAGCTTTTTTACAACTATGATTATTTTACAACAAAGAATAATTCTTTTAATAATTCAAAATACTAATAAAAATATTGTTAAATAATGCCAAAGATCAATAGTTTTGAAAAATAATAAGTTTATGCCGATTTAATGTTAATAAGAATAGGAATTTGTGTACTATTAGAAATTTATGAATTTGTTGACACTCTGTTTTACACTTTTAAAATCTAACTAACTGTGATTATTTTTGTAAAATTTTATTCAAGTTTTACAGTTTTTCTTTTTATTTTTAAAGAAACGCATAGAGCATTTTTTAATTCATTAAGCTAGAATTTTTGAATTTGAAGATTGTTTTTGTTTTTTCTTCCATGGAAAATATCTAGGCTCCTCTTGTTTAATAAATTATATAATATTTTACTTTTTGTCTTAGCAGAGTCCACACACTGTAAGTTTAAAATACAGGAGAGCCCCGCTATTCCGAACTAATTGTGACCGAACACTGTTCGGTTTAGCGGAAATTCGGAATAGGCAGATTTCATGAATAATATCAACGTATATTGGCTTGTTAAGGCGTAAATTAAGTGCGGGGACATCTGCTAGTGTCAGCTCTATACAGCGTTGATTGGCTCGTGGTGAACGAGCGTACGAATGTACATTTTTTCACGAACGTCTTTTTAATTTCTTCTGTTTTTAAGAAAGAAAAATCCGTTTTTTTCTGAACTTTGTTGTTCGGAATAGCAGGCTCTACTGTATATGTTTGGAGAAGTTTTGAAAATTTTGAAAAAAGTATGCTGAGTTATCCAGGTTTAACGTAAAATTTACTCATGGTTTTGAAAGATTAACAAAGCTTTTACAGTAGGATTTTAATTTGCTTGATTTAGTCGGTGTTGAGCTAGTGGATATCCACCTAGCCATCTCAGCCACCAATAACAACTATTTAGAAAGAAAGGACCCCGCACAAACCTTATGGATTTGCCCCTCGGTCAAATTGGCTAAAAATTGGATATGCTATAGGTTTTGAGCTACTGAACAAAAGTCTCAATGGGCGCGAAGTTCCAAGTCCAGTCATTTTCATGCTATGGGCACTTGAAGTCCTTCAATTTAACGTCATTTCAATACTGTTTAAAATCAGGACTTGAAAGACAAGTTGGCATGGCATATTATTGTCAAAGATATGCCAACTTGTTTTTCAAGTCCTGATTTTAAACAGTATTGAAATGATGTTAAATTGAAGCACTTCGAGTGGCCGTAGCATGAAAACGACTGGACTTCGAACTTCGCGCCCATTGACACTTTTGTTCAGTAGCTCAAAATCAATATCATATCCAATTTTTAGCGAATTTGACCGAGGGCCAAAATCAGTAAGGTTTGTGCGGGGTCCTTTCTAGAGAGTAAAACGCATAAAGCGTCATGGCTATTCCAAAACACCTGTTTTGTTCACCACTGACTCGAGAACTAATTGGACCATTATCTTGTATGTAGGATTCTTTGCTTCCTAAATTTCACTTGCGTGGAAGAATAAGAAGAGACTATATAAATTCTTGATGTTACCTCTAAATCAATCAATAAGAATATTGTGACACTATCAATTGAAATTATAAAATCTGGTTCAGTCATCCATCTCACTACCACTTTTTCTAACTTAGAAATCTTTTTAAGCACCCTTATACATGAAACCAAGCGAATATTGTTTCCTATGTCCTAAGGAATCATCTGGTATGTATCACTTGAATTGGAATTGAAACAGGTGTCTCATATGTGGCAAAGCCTGAACCCCAGATTCTTCATCTCCAGAAAGGAGTTTCGATCATTTACAGAATTGACTGGGTCACAGCATATTCGTAAGGTGTGTTTGTTTGTCTGTTCTCAGATGTTTTTAATGACATCACTAGAACACTTGAACTTTTAAGAACAGGGTTTGAACAGTTGAGAACAATTTTACAAACAAATGGTTTTGTAGTAAAAATCATCTTTAGATCATATGGATTCTAACATTTTTAAAAAGTACAACAAAAATCGCGATCACGGTACTTACGAGTTGACATAACGGTTTACATTTATTGTGAGGTTACGTAGTGATGTAGTGGTTATATTTACGTTTGGTTTATTTACCCTTTAACTTTGTTTATGTTGGAGCAGAAAGAACATGTTCTAACTGCAATCTAGAACAACTTCATTTCTACAAACAAACAACTTTGGAACGTGTTCTATCTTACTCTAGTTACAAACAAACAACAAAAAGTTCTAAGATGACTAAGATTTTTTTAGAGCAGACAAACAAACAAACCTATAGTTTTAATTGTATACCATTGTTTCTTTCAGAATTTTAGTTGTTTTAGTGTTTTTTTTACTCTGAAGATTGTCTCTACAGAGAGGCTTTATTTTATTAAGCTAATGTATGGTATAACTTTTACTGATATAAGTCTGTAGATAACAATGCTATAAACTCTTGAAACTTTTGCATAATTAGTATTTTTGTTACAACAGTACCTAATATGTACCAATAAGTCTCGATCAGTCTTAAGTTCTAACAATTTGTTTGATTATGATTTTTAGGTAAAATATTGACTTGATTTTCGTCGCAAATTTCTTTTGCCGATTGTCCATAGTCACATTGGATCAAATCTAGCCAAACAGCACAGGAAACTTTTCTAATAATGGCAAGAGCCTTGCTTTGTGGCATTTTTTTGACATACATATCACTGTTGATTGTGCTTTGACTGAGGTACGGCTTCGATTTTTTGCCACATTTACAAATGGTCCGCGAGATGCTTTCCTGGAAATGAATGCGATGTTACTATATAATACTCCAGCCCTAGAATTTGTTTGAAGTCTGCAACGACATAGGTTTCATCATTCGTCACTGTGCAATGAAATTTTGTTAACAAATTTTAGAGTGCCTTATTGCTTTGCAAGGTATAGTAAATTTTCATTTTTCAATCTTCAATCCGATCTCTTGTCCGAGTCTTGTAACTTTTCGCAACATCTTGCACGGTTGTTCTGGGTTATCTTAACTTTTGCCAAGGCCAAAATGACGGTCTTCTCTATGTATTTTTCTAGGATTTTCTAGGTATTTTTCTACAATCAACTTGCACTTTCATTATTTCATAATTAATTAAAAATATCAGACCTATAAAAACAACAAAAAAAATTTCTACTCAATAATTTTAATAGATGTAATGGGTGATTCAATTTGGATTTCCACATTAAAGATATTAAAAAGAACACAGAGAAATTGAAAAATATAAAAAAAATATATTTATTTTCACTTTGAGGTTAGTTCATTACAATTATGTATAAAAGATCGCTGCGGCTAATGTGGAACGACGTAATCCGTTTGGAGAAATTCTCGACTACTCTGCGGCACAAATCAGGTTCCATGCCGGTTATTTTGTGTCTGATCTGTTTCAGCTCTGCAATGGTGTACGGGTTATTCTTGTATATTCTGCTCTTCAGATACCCCCAAAGAGAAAAATCTAAGGTAGTTAAGTCACAGGATCGCGGCGGCCAATTGATGTCGCCGTTACGTGAAATAATGCGACCTGGAAACTTGCCGGGCAGTAATTGTATCATTTTTTCCTGCTGTGTGGCAGGTGACACCGTCCTGTTGAAACCAGAGATCTTCGATGTCCATATCTTCCAACTGCTCCCAGAAAAAAACTGTTATCATTAACGAACGCCATTAACCGTAACAGCGTTCTCCGCATGATCCTCGAAGAAAGGCTTCAGGAATGAGTCTAGGCTTCAATTCCTGTGTTATTTGGAGTGTATATGGGTGTAACTGCAAATCTTTTGTTAAAATTCGGTGTGTAGTGGAATACGTAAGGCCCACTTGCTGCGATCGATGTCCTTGGATTGTCGGCCACACTTTCGCGACCAATGGCAATATTGTGTTCCGAACGACCTCTACGAGCATGCCGAGGGGTTTTGATGTTAGCTACGGACCCAGTTTGCTCGAATTTTTGGACCAAATTCCAAATTGTCCTCTCAGAAGGTCGATTTTGTGCGCCAAAAACTTCACGTACAGCACGTTTCCTCAATCGGCCGTTTTCATAATAGGCTTGGATAATTTTAACACGTTCCGTTGTATATTGCTCCACGACTGTTATTATTTATGTTTTGAGGTTAGAAATCTCACGTTGTCGTTGACAAATCCAGTGGCGTTTCAAAAATATTTCAAATTGTAATGTGGAAACTCAATTTGAATCGCACTTTATTTCTAAAGACTCTAGCAAAACAAAATTGTCAAAAAATTCCAAAATTTGTACTTTGACATTCTCCAGACCTATTTATATTTTCGTTCAATGATGCTGGCTTTCCATTTGCCCAATACAGCGGATCTGGGTCAGTTGGAATCAAAGAATGATGTCTGCATTTATATTTATTTTAAACTTACGCTGTGTGACTCATGTGAGTAAACAAAAAAAAAAGATATAACAAACTCTGAGAAACCATAAACTTATAATTTCCAAACAAAAGTTTTAGTAACCGCTTTAATATTGGATAATATAATTTAATAATAATTAAAATTTAGTAAATTAATGGAAATTATGTCTAATTCTAGACCCTACTATTAAGAAGTGCATTTATTTAAAAAATAAAAAATAATCGATGTTTTCTAAAAATTAAAAAAAATTACTTTCCTGGTTACTTCAATAATCAAGGTCATCTAACACGATACTAACTTTTGTACAAAATTTTTCAGAAAAATATATATTTTGTAACAAATACTTTTAACAAAATTCGTCCAAAGAATGTGTAATAGGATACAGTGTGCTTTGCACTATAACCTAACTTAAAAGTTGTTGATTTGTTCAAGTTGATGCGTTACAGTTGATTGTTACAAGTTACAGTAGAATATCTATAATTCGAATGCCAATAATTCGAAGATTTCATTAATTCGAAGTTTCCAGGTGTTCCCGTCAAATTAGCACTGCAGCAGAATACAAAATGTTCCTATAATTCGAACAAAAATTTTTAAAATATTTGTTTATTCGAACTTTTACTACATTTTTTTAAAACTTTTGTCGGTTCTTTTTATTACACTTTAAACCAAAAATGTAAATTCTTAGAACATTTTAGGTAGTTTTCTTGTTATTTAGGCATTTAAGGTGCCTAAATAAACAATAAATGTGTCAGTAAGTAGCCGGTGATAGTAAACAGGTTTCAAAGAAATGATTAAGGGATGATTCATTGCGGCTCCTTTTCATTACCCATCCGGTTTAAAACCAAATGTTAAACAAATTTTTAGAAAATCTCAAAATAAGTAGGTAATAAATAAAAATAAACCTTTTTAGATAGTGTTTAATTGATTTGTTGTTGAAGACACTTTTTGACATTTTAAACCTATTTTGTAATTATAATAATAATAATAACTACTACAACCCATAACCTAAATCAAGGCCCCAAAAGCTATAAGCTTGTTCGGGAGGGAGGGGGCGATTATTATTATTATGTAGGCCCAATGTGCGGCTCAATTCGATGAGAGAAGTTGAAATTGCGATTTTTACTATGTCCGAAAACGTGCCTATAAAACGCTAAACCTTGAAAATAAAGTGCGATTAATTCAACGTTGTGAAAGTGGGGTGAAAAGAAAATGTGATTTAGCCAAGAAATTTGGAATTCAACCGAATGCGCTTTCCACAATTTTAAAGAACAAAGAGAAACTCTTAAAAGCTTGGAATTCTAACGAAATTTGTGTTTTCAGGAAACGTCTACGTGAATGTAGAAATTTGGTGAATTAGAAGGATATGCTTTAAGGTGGTTTAAACAAGTTCGCGATAATAACATCGCGGTAAGTGGACTTGTGTTACTTAACAAGGCGGAAGAATTTTCAAAAATTTTAAATATTGACAATTTTAAGTGCAGCTGTGATTTGTCTTTTAAAATATTTTGTGGCGAGAGCTCATCGGTTAATTTTCAAAAAATTCCTTAATTCGAAGTTTTTCTTACCTCTCTTTGACTTCGAATTAACGAGATTCTACTGTAATTACTATATTGACATAATCTATAAACAAATACAATTTTATGTATAAAATTCCATTCCATTTAGATAGAAGATAATTCTTTTATAAAAATACATTCTTAAAAATTGGGGATTTTCTAATATTTTATAAAATTTAGCATCGTGTACGATGGCCTTTGCACAAGGCTATGTTTATTATTAAAAAGAAGGGACTACAAAGTAGTTATGTATCAAGGAATTTTATCAATCAAGACTGCAATTTAAGATCCAAACCAGTAGGCGAGTACCTTAAGCATTGATAAAATTCATTACACAAATGTGACATATAATAGTTTTTGCGCTACCAGATCAACTTTAATGAAAATTAAATGTTAGTCAAATAAAGCTTCTTACACAGCTGGTAGCACAAATAACGTTACTCCAAGCGACCATTTGATTGTTTCGAACTCATTTAAAATAGAAATATTTTAAAGGATATTTCTCGGGTAGATTTAAATATTTAAGTATTGTTGACTTTTTAAAAATAAACTATTGTTGAATATAACAAAGTAAAATTATTCAGGCCTAAGGTGAATGTTAGATGATAGGTAAAAAAAGGTTGGACTTAAGATTAGTGCAAAACCCCATTTTTTTACTAGTTGTTTAAACTGTTTTTATTATTACAAATATAAATTTCTATACCAATGATATTGAGGGTCCAACACTGAAACATACTTATTGCTTGCTTGCATTCTTTATATTCATGCAAAATTATTGAATCAAACTATCTTATTGTTAATTATTTGTTTTGTTAATAAACAGGCCTAAGAGCAAGCACAAAATATTTATTATATCTTCTTATTGTTATTTATAACCATTTAAACGCTTTTTAAATTAATCAAATTACTTAACTACCTTGGAAAAATCCAAATTAGAAAACTTTCGTGATAATTTCTGTCTCAAACATGACAACAATGCTTTATTTAAAAAAAAATGTAGGCTGATTTTTAAGTAATTGTTAGATTTTATTTAATGATTGTGATGTGATGTTAAAAAAATAGAATATTTTGTTTAATGTTAAAGAAGTCTTGAAATTGTTTCTAACTATTTTATATATTATATTTATTATTAGATATTGTCATTATTATTTTTAATTGTCAATTTATGTGCATGTAACAATAAAATGTTATATAAGAAAATGTATTTCGGTACTTTAATTGAAATTAATTAAAAATGTACAGAAACAACTGACAAGGAGAGAGAGAGCAGAGAAAAATACCTTAACACATTCTACACGTCTTATTATTTTTTATTGTAGAGAAATGTTCTGTTGAAAAATTTCTATTTCTGCAGCTTGACAGGGAATAACATTTTAAGCTACACTTTACCACATGTTTTAAACAATTTCATTTTTCTCCAACCGCACGAATATGACACTATATCAAATTATTTTGTACTAATACAAAAAGTAGTCTGAGGTTATGTATGAACTATTTTCCGCAGTGCTCTAAAAGATCTTTTATAGAAATAATGCGAAGTAATAAGTAGAAATTTTCATTTAAATAATAATCATTTATCTTTTCTACTACAATATTAAATTAATTAAAGACAAAAAAACAAAAAGAAATTCGATTAAAATTTTAGTTGCTGCGCAGAACGACGTCGCAAAAACAAAAACCAATCCTAACCTCTAATTATTTAACGGTAAACACATAACTTAGACAACGCCTGTCGAAATTTCTTCGAATTTTCGATGAAATGGGAGTGACATACATTTGTGAGTATTTCTTAATATTCAAATTGCCACTTTTTATACATATTAGAATTGCAGTAATAAAAAGTAGTTTAACGTCAGGTTGTTTATTCTAAACAGTGCTCTCACAGAGTGTGCTAGTTAAAACTAAGCAGTTTGAGAAAAAATAGTATGTTTAATTCGTACAAAAAATCCGTTCTTGGGACTCATAAGGTTGCCAGACTCCGCTAACGTGTCGTCCGGCAACTTTCTTGTTCGTCCCAAAAGCATAGATTTTTGTACTAATTAAACAAATAACTATTTTTGTTTGTGCAATTATTCATACATCCATTGATTGAGAGTCAACACAGTGAGGTTCTCAATGTAAATTCTTTCCGAAGGACTTAATTTGTATAAAGAGCAACTACCTGAAACTCGTCCTTTGCATATTAAATCATATCAAATTTATTCAAGAACATATACAAAGCCTTTCTTTTTAAAACTACATTCATCTTGTCATAAACAAAAACACGAACATCATGTTATAAAATATTTTGTTTTGAAAGGCTAAACTGCCACAGAAATTAAAAAAGAGCTGGATTCTACTCTGAGAGAGTCTGCTCCTTCATTTTCCACTGTAGAAAAGTGGACTGCTGAATTTAAACAAGGTGGGAAAAGCTGCGATGATGCATCACGTTCGGGAAGACCCAAATTTGCTACCACTGAAGAAATGGTTGAAAAAGTGCACAGTATTGTTTTAAACGACCGTCTATTAAAATTGCAAGAAATAGCTGATACTGTAGGCATATCTAAAGAATGCGTGCATTCAATTTTACGAAAATTTGGAGATGAAAAAAATTTGTGCAAGGTGGGTGCTGTGACTGCTCACAATTGATCAAAAACAACGAGTCATTGTTTCAAAAGAGTGTTTGCAGCATTTTAGGCGTGATCCAAAAGACTTTATGCGACGATTTATTATCGTTGATGAAACATGGGTCCATCACTATACCCCTGAAACGAAGCAATAATCCAAACAGTGGAAACATCGTCATTCTCCACCACCAAGAAAGGCTAAGACTGTTCCATCGGCCGACAAGGTGATGACCACGGTATTTTGGGATTCCCGGGGCATACTTTTTATTGATTACCTGGAAAAGGGAAGACGTATCACAAGTGAATACTACGCTAACTTACTAGATCGTTTAAAAGAAGAAATCGCTAACAAACGTCCACACATGTTGAGGAAAAGGGTGCTGTTTCATCAAGACAATGCTCCACCTCACCGGTCGGCAATTGCAATGGCGAAAATCCATGAACTTGGTTTCGAATTGTTAAATCACGCACCGTACTCTCCTGATCTAGCTCCCAGCGATTTCTTCTTGTTTCCAGATTTGAAAAAATGGCTTGGAGGGCGCAAATTTTTGTCTAATCTTGAAATCATTGATGCTGTAAACGCATATTTTAAAGACCTTAACGGTTCCTTTTACGCGGATGTTTAAATCATTTATAATTAGAGTATCGCTGGACCAAGTGCATCGAGCTCAAAGGAGATTTTATTGAGAAATAAAATCAAAATCAACCCCAAAAATACTGTTTTCCACCTCAGACCGAGAAGTTTTCAACCCATCCTCATAATTTGTGCCTGTTTGACTAATAACTTTTTTAATTCGAATTTAGGTCAATAGAAAAATAGTTTTTTGTAAATGAGTTGATCGAAACTTTGGTAAAGAGACGACGTCGTTCGCCACCATTCTAGCATAGTTAGGCAGTGGACTTTGAAAATTGTTAATAAATTATACATCCATCGACAAAGATTATAAATAAAAATCTTTTTAAATGGAAGTACTTTACTGTCATGATAAAGTTGATCAGTAGAGTATGTTCATGTTATTAGAGTATTTTTTCTAAGAGTGGTGTCCAATGCACTACCCCAAACCATCATGCAATATCGTAGTAGAGACTCAGCCAAAAAATCTGAAATTTCATTTAATAAATGGCATAGAGTATTAAACCTATACAGTCAGAAACAAACAAGACAAGTTGGTCACAATTTTTTTTATAGTTTAGGGACACCTTATGTAGTAGGGGGTGACTTCAATTGTCATCATGCAGCTTGGGGGAACAGTTATACTGATGCTTCTGGAGCAAGTCTTTTGAATGTAATTGATCGTCACCTCAACTATCTTAACACAGGAGAGACTACTTTAATACCCAATTTAAATAATAGAAACGAATCAGCTATCGATATAATTATTTGTATTTCAGATTTAACTGCACAATGTTAATTGAAAACAGATCAGGTTTCATTAGGTTCTAATCATTTTCCTATTCTGCTTGAAATTATATTTAATTGTAATAATAATCAAGCAATCACCTCAAAAAGCATAATATTATTAAATTTAAATAAGGCTGATTGGATACTTTTCTCAAATATAATAGAAAATTACATTAATAGCCATTGAGCATATAATGATTACCAAGTATTTTTAGCAGCTATAAATAACGCATCACAGTTAGCTATTCCTAAGAAAAAAGTAATCGGTCATAAATTTAATAGATCATGGTGGAATCAAAGCTGTGAAAATGCAATTAACTCCCAAAGGCAATCTCTAATGCGATTCAGAAGACAATCACATTTCGAGAACTATGTAAACTTCAAAAGATCCGTTGCCGTGACTAAAAAGATTATTTTGAAAAGTAAGAGATGCCTGGAGAGAATTTTGCGAGCGACTTAATAAAAACACTTATAAAGTAAATTTGGAACCAAATTAAAAGGTAACGACAATGTAAATTTGGATATTCTATACAAAAAAATTATAGTATTGGGACTATCACAGAGTTTCTGCTATAAATTAAAACAATTGTATACAGATAGTATTATATATATTCAAAAATCAACAACCAATTGATAGGTCCCAGAAGAATACACATAGGATTAACACAAGGAAGCATTATCAGCCCAATGCTCTACCTTATAATATACAGCAGATATAGAGAGAATAATTACTACCAATACCACAAAAGTTTTACAATATGCTGATAACATTTGTACTATTTATGTACCTTATTGTAGTAACATTGCAACAGGTTGTGAATATTTAAATATAGTTTATCAAGAATTGACATCCTGGTGCCACAGCAGTGCACAGTGGTGGGACAATCCCAGAGAAGCAACTCAAATTTGTATTTTTACCCGAAAAAGAAATGAGATTCCAGAAGAGGTTACACTACAACAGTGGCGTGCGGTGAGAATTTAGGCTAGGGAAGAACCAAGATTTTAATTATAATACACCTAGGTACAGGCACGGATTAACGGGGAGGAAATAATTCCCCCCACCCCAATTTAAAAATAAGTATACATAGAATAGAAACAAATAATGTTTGTTTAATTATTATTTATTAAAACAATTATTTTTCCAAAGATTTTCCCCTCAAAATACTTCTCTGGATCCGCCCCTGCTAGGTACAATAAAAAACCAGTGTTACAATTATTAAGCTTAAAAGTTTTTTCAAAAAAGAACTTTTACACTTTATACTTAGGGAATTTGTTGACTATTATTCTTTATTTTAAAAAACTACTACTATGTATTTATACTGCAACTCGATTTTCTGGTCTTAGCAAAATACCAGTGCAGGTTTTAATATTTGTTATTAAATTTGAAACTTCTGGTTTTGATCTGCCTTTCTTAATAATTTGTAATTTCTCCCCAAAAAACCGTATGCGGAAAATTCTTTATTAATAATTTACAAACTGAACAAAAAAAATCAACCCGATTCGGATGTATCGAAGGTACTCGAACCTTCCACCGAAGCAGCTGAATTTGCAGTCATGACGATAATGCAATTTTAAATTTGCATACAGGCAAACTAAATAGAATTATTTGTCTTTAAAAAAATCCAACTTACATAAATTGAAATAATAAAATGCGACAAAATACAGTCTCATTCGCAGATTTACATTACTTAAGTAACATTAAATTTAACAAATACTAAATCGAACAACGTTATAATAACCAAATTATAATAAATAAACATTTTGGCATGAAGCACACTAACCATAATGGCCAAACAATGCTAAGAGCATCGTCTACTATGACCACGCCCGCTGAATCACGCCAAGGCTAAGAGAAGAGCAGTTGTAAGCAGTGCTTATATGCACTGTATGTAACACATTTGAATCGGTATTACCTTTCCGTGCAAGTTTAATGAGCCTAATTTAAAATAGTACTCTAAATAATTATATACTTCTTGTTGTACGGAATTGATATTAATATTAATTGATATTAAATATTACAAATTTAAATAAACGATAACCATAATTTTATAAAAATATTTTGTTAGCATTGGTTTTTATGTTTAATAAATTCTCAAGGGAAGCGTTGCTTCCATTGGTTCCATGGACCGCACGCCACTGCACAACAAACAACTCGGTTCCCATTTACAATGCATATCCATCGAGTCTCTCAGCTCG
This sequence comes from Agrypnus murinus, assembly GCA_929113105.1. NCBI lineage: Eukaryota > Metazoa > Arthropoda > Insecta > Coleoptera > Elateridae > Agrypnus > Agrypnus murinus. The sequence continues at coordinate 123,586,770 of OV816030.1, forward strand.
AAATATGTTGAAGCCAGAAACCACACCAAGTTTCTGATAAAAAACAAAACTTATTTTATTATCAAATAAATACTTTTCAAAATATCCCTTATTTGACAAAATAGACCTAGCATTCCATTGAAGGATTTTTAAATTAGGCTTTATTATTAATTAAAATTTCCATTATACTATTTTTACAACAGTCCAAAATTTGCAAAGAATTACTTGTGTACATTTCTAAATTTTGTGAATCTAAAATGTTTTTGATAGCAATAAAAACTGTTTCAAAATATTGTTGTTGATTATATGAGGAACTTAGCTTTCCTTTATTATTATTATTATCACTATTGTTATGAAGTCACGATAATGTGGAACATTTCTGTGGGTTTCATAAATTGGTTGTGATTTTATCTTAGGTGTCGAAACTATTTCCCTATGTTGTTGCATAAAGTTATTTTCAACACAATTGCTTTGTTCTTAGGCCCTCCGTGGTCGAGTGGTAGGATCCTACCTCTCTTTCAGAGGGACAGGGGTTCAAACCTCGGTTGCGAATAAATTTTAAAAATTTAGCACAATCGTATTTGAGCTCTTTAGGATAAGGTATGAAAGTTGTATGAGTGATATGGGGGAGCGTAATGTACTTGCTACAATAGCTCCATTACCTCCGTTGCACTCCCATAAGAGTTTGTGTGAACCCCGACACTGTAAAATGCGGTAAAAGGGGAATGGATTATGTATGTATGCTTTGTTCTTTCCTCTTTCTTTTTACTGTTGCCATATAACTTTGAGAGTTTGATTTACTTCCCTAACGGTAGATGCATTACTCCATTTTTCTCATGATTCTTTTAATATCATGCAGTGGCATGGTATTTGTAAACCTGCTAAAGTTCGTTTGTAGTAACCGGTCGAAGGACGCCAACAAACAATAAGCGATGCTATTGGTCGCACGCACGTGGTCTCATTAACACTTAAACTACTTTACCTAAATGCGGAAACACGTATAAATAATCAGTTCTCGTTAACATTTGTACTGTGTAGTTGCATTTGTTTCGTAAGTGTTTTTGTAATTGAGCTATTAGAGATTATACTGCAACATTGCGATACTTATAAATCATATTACATTGAAAGAATTTCCCAAGAGCATCAAATTACAATTTTATGCCAACCTCCATACCATTGTGATTTAAATCCGATAGAATAAATTTGGGCCCAAATTAAAGGATTTATGACAGTAAATAATACTACATTTAAGCTAAAGGATGTAAAAAATTTATTAAAGGAAGGAATTGCTAACGTAAGCGCAGAAGATTGGGAAAAATGTGTGATGCATGCCCAAAAAATTGAAAAGAAATAACCTAAAATGGAACCTTAGGACTTTAGGCAACATAGGTTACGTCAACAAAATGTCTGTCTGTCAGCAGGATGCATATACGTGAAGCTTTCAATGTTGTTAAATCTGGATTCATTGAACTTAGCTTTTGCTATTTTGTTCATCCATCTTGTGGTGGTTTATTATGGTTCTTAAATAAAGAAAAACAATATTAAATGGTTAATTTGTTTACACCATATCAAATTTTCGTAAGATTCCTTATGGAATTTTGCATGTTATCGATTAATTCACTAATGTTTCAACTTGAAAAATGATTTTATAAAAAACGAAATGTCTCGAAGAAAATTGAACCAGGGCCTTACAGCTGTTAGTAGTTACATCCCTGGTAGACAAGACAGTGCAGTAAAGAATTTTCCAGTGTCAGCTAATCAAATTGAAGAGTCTCCTTGATTCACAAATATAAATATTAAATATCTACAAAAAAGAAATATTGAAGTATTGCAAAACCATTGACCAACATGACTAAGAAAGATTGGGAATTTAAGCTCCGATGAACATCTAAACATAACTTTGAGATTCTTAGATCAAGGGCAGTTCTGAAAATTTATAATGCATTTAGAAAAATGCAGATGCATATGGATGCCAGCTCGTTCTTGCAATACTCCTGGAATTTATTGATGATGCTGATTATAGAAATAATAATAATAATAATAGTCCCCTTTCACAGGTCATGAAGGCCCATTGGGGTATAGCAGGGTAGGCTGCTATTCTCGAGCCGTTCGGTACTCAAGGGTGGTAAAGTGGCTAGCTTTACGCACTATTAAATTATAGAAATATTCATATAAAAATCTCTATAAATTATAATTTATTTTAAAAACAAAAGACAAATAAAACAAGTCATTTTACACAATATTTGTTTATTTGCTGTTTTAATTACAGTACTAACAAATCACAATACAAAAATGTCAAAAAAGTTTAATTTAATTCTATGTACAAACCTCTTTACCTAAAGAATCTACTGAAAAACATTTACATGTGCAAGGAGTCACTGGACATTCTGAATGTTCCCTGAAAATATTAAAAACATTCCTTACAATTATTCAAGTACTGTTTTCATATATCACAATTACTTACTTAAACCAATGTATCATATGAGAAGCATGTCCTCCATGACGACAAGTTTGACACCAAGTGAACCAATGCGAAAATTCTGCCAATCTGTTATCACCTTCATTAGTACTATGCATACCAGTAGTAGTACCCATATGCATTAAACAGATTGCACATCGAGGGAGAGGTTTTCGACAATTTGGGCAAGAAGACATCTAAAAACTTTTCGTAATTTTGGTGCTACTTTTTAAAATCGCATAATAGTTACCTTCAATTTATTAGCTGTACCTCCCATTCTAGAAAACGGCCCCCTACCTCTATTAAGCCCTTGCATATATGCTGATATGCTTTTTCCACAAAAGTTACATGACACATAAACTTGTTGTGGGGGCTTATCAGACGGTCTATAAGAACTAAACATAATATCAAACAATGCCCTTTGATTCCATAGTTGCCAAGTGTCCAGAAGATTACGATAGCTAATAAAAGTCATAATCTGATATTAACATCAAATAATGTTAATCTTTTAAAAAAAAATTACCTTATTACCCATTCTTTTACAGAATTAGCAAACATTTCCCCAGGGAAAACTTTAACACCTATGACAGCTGTCGTTTGTATGTCACCTGTGGCATCCAGATACCTTTGTAAAAGTCGAATACCATCTCCACTGTTTCCTTTTGAAATAAATAACATAAAAAATGAAACAAACATTAGAAAATAACAAACCTGTAAGTAAAAAGCCATCCAAATTCCCTTCTTCAATCAATTCATTTGTAAGACTCTTTAAATAGTCGTGTAGCTTGTTATCAGATAAAAACATGCAAGCGAATGCAACACGATCATCTACCGTCATTCCCTCTTCATTCTAATACATAAACTATGTAGCTGCTCATAACAAAAAAAAACATAAACAATTCCTTACCAAAACATTTTCATAACTATAATTTTCAGCAGTTAAAAAGGCAAACATAGCTCTTAAGTATGGATCAACTAATTGAGACCTGGCAGTCGAACATAGCTGCTTCCACATGCTGTTCTTATCATCGGAGAAACCAGCTAGTGCCATTGCTACCACATTGAAATTAGCACCTTGAGGACAATTTTCAGCGGCTTGATTTAAGATATCTAAGGCTAGTTTAATTTTTAAATTAAAAACTGCTATCGCAGCCGCTCGAGAATATGAATTCTCTCTTTGAAGTCTGTCTAGGAATTTTGATAAAGAATTAGGATCCCTTTCAAAATGCCAACCACATAGATGAAGTGCTTTATCTCTATCTTCATGTCTGTGAAGTAAAATTAAATAAAATTTAATTATCTTTTCTTCTTCTAGAATTCCTACCTAAAGATTCTTGCAGAACTATGACAGTTAATATTCCCTAATTCAGACCATGATATTGATACTACATCAGATTTATTGGTATTACCATCAACTTTTAAAACTGAACGTACTCCAGGATGTCGCGAATTATAACCTCTTAATATTCCCTCTTCGACAAGCCTATTACTTAAGTGTAACCATTTCCATACATTTGCTACCATCTCGTCTTCTACTAATTCTGCATTCTTCCAAAAGTCATCCTGTAAATGTATGATTATTTATTTGAATCTGTTCAATATTTTAGTATTACCTTTAAACCATATCCCATAACTGCCCTTTGTTTTATCTGATGTGATATGTCCTGCAATGTTCCATAAATGCTACTGTTATCATTTATACATTTCATTGTTCTTCTACCGTAAGTCCATACTATGTTCGAATTTGGAGCCCAATTTAATGTTATTCTATCAAATACAGTGTAATCGGTAACAGACCCTACAATTTTTTTTTAATTAAATTGCTTTAGCAGAATAAACGAATTAAAACCTGATAATGCAATTGCTAACAGCCGATTTTCATCAGACTCATGCCATGAGAATGAAGTGATATTATGAGGTGATCCAGGAACTATGACTCTTTCTAAGACGGACGGTTCAACTTCTTCTGTTCCAACAACAGTGTGTTGGATGTCGTATAGGTTAATTACAGAACTATCACGCTGAAGTGATGCTAGTAAGTTGTGTCTGAAAATAAAACTTTCTATTAATTAAAATCTTACAGAAAATCGTCCCCAGAAATTCTGATTTGCATGACCTGATTTATTTCGGTCTACCTTCCACTCTATGCCACTAACTTTTAGCCTAGAGTGCACCTCTTTTATTATAGTTGTCTTATTTTCTATTTTTTACTTTTGATTGCCAGTTTTTAACTCCTAATTTCTTTAAGTATATAATTTATTGCACTATTTCCCATAATCTCAACGCATTAATTCCCATAATATGCATTTTGGTCTTTTCGTTGGTGTATCAGGCTTCCATTTATAATACAATACTGTACAAATTAGTTGAAAAAAATTAAACTCAGAAGTTCAATAAATGCTTTTTTATGTACAAAATCTTGAAATGCAAAAGAAAAATCAAAAAATCACTAGAAATATATAGTAAAATGATTAGTGAATGCAGCCTTTACTGTCAACCTTAATTTCTAAGGATTTAATTAAATACATTGCCTCGGGTCTCAGGTTATTTTTCCCAGCATCGAGACAATAAAAAATTAAGTAATTTCTTGGGTCGGAAACACTAGTAGGAGTATGAACAATAAGTATTGTTATATTTGCAAATGCAGCCTTTATACTTAATATAACTAACTGTTCACTCGCTGGCTTAAATTTTAAAATTTATTGTTTATATTTATTCCTTATAATAGCTTCCATTCCCTAGTGCCGTCTTTCTGCTGCACTACAGGCTATCTGATAATGTTTTGTCTAATCGGCATGAACATTTCACGTTTCATTTTGCCAACCACAAAAATGTATTAGTCTTTTTACTTGTTTCTTAATCTCGTATGTTTTTCATCTCATTTTGTTACCATTATATTCTTTATCCACATATTTGACAATCTTTTGCTTGTTGTCTTTGTTTTTACTAATACCATTTTTTGTTTTCAATCAGTTTGAAGTTAAGGTTAAAACAAACACATTTTCCAGATTTTCCCCACTTTGGCAGTGGTACCACTATTGAAAATTTTTTTAAATTAAATCTAAAGACCTATTGTCCATCTCACGTTGGGACTACAGTGAAAGAAAGATAGCCAATGTATTTCTTATGGGAGTTTGTGCTTCGTTGTTGCCACCTATTTCACTGTATGAATCTATAGAAATGTGGATTAAGATTCCAGAAGTTCTAAACCTTTGAAAACAGTAACCGCAAAAGTGTAATCATAATCATACAAAAGGAGAATTTAAAAGATAGTATATTAACATGTATTTGTTATTTTATTAAACATTACTTGGGATTTTTACATCGTTCATGTATCTAAATATCCGATATTTTATTACTTATACTTTTTTGTTTAATTCTTTCGTCTTCAAATTCTTTCAACATAAAAGAACGGTGGTTAGCTTCTGTATGATCTTTTTAATCTTTTAATTCACAGGTAAATACAGGAAGTCCCAAACATAATTTTAACGGTAAAATGATTTCATCATGATAAAATCATTCATTTGTTCAACTTGTTTCAAAAGAAACTTGCAAAAACGGAAATTTAGGATTAGCAGCAAATGCAAAGGATTTTAGTAAACAATACACCCTTCTGGTTTTTTCTATGTTTACTTCGCGTAACTACATAATACAGTTTGTATTTACTGAAATTATAGTATAACGTTTTTTGTCGGCACTATTATTTGTCACCGAACGCATATAAGCAAATTTCTTAATACAGAAATAATTATTTAGTTTCAAATTTTGATAGCTTGTGCGTCTTTGCACAGCATCAAAGCTCAATGGGTGGATACGTCAATTAAATCATATCGGGACGCCTTCATTCGAGGATTAACCACTGGTTTGAAAGCTCCCACAAAGCGTGGCCCTCATTTTATTTTACTTCATGCTGGCAGCAAACAAGGTTTTATAAATGGAACAGAGTTGACCTTTCTAGCAAAGAAGAACAGTGCGGATTATTATGTTGAAATGGATGGAGCTACTTTTGAGATTTGGTTTAGAAATTCTTTGTTGCCCAATTTACCTGCAAAATCAGTTGTAGTAATGGATAATGCACCATAGCATTGCCGAAAAATTGAAAAGATACCAAATCAGTCTTAGAAAAAAGAAGAAATACGATCATGGCTTTGGTCAAAAGATATATATTTTGACGATGATTACTTGAAAGCAGATCTATTGGACGTGGTGAAGGCTTTCAAATCTAATTACGACAAATACATTCTTGAAGAATGTGCAAAAGAATACAGCATTCCAATAGTAAGATTACCTCCATACCATTGTGAGTTAAATGCCATTGAATTAGTTTGGGGTGATGTGAAACAGTATATCGCTAAAAAAAAATACCACATTAAAAGGAGATGTTCGAAATTTAATTAGTGTAGCGTACGTTCAAGTGACAGCGGAAAAATGGAACAATTATGTTAACCATGTAATTAAAACAGAAGATAACATGTGGCAAATTGATGGATTGATGGACGATATTGAGCCAATACTTATAAATTTGGAAAGTGATAGTGAAAGTGACGTAGAAGATGAAAGTGATTTCGAGTGATTTGTGCTAATGCTGAACTTTTTGCTGTTGTGCTTTTTATACTCATATTATTTGTTTTCAATTTATCACTGATTTATATAAAATCTGTACAATTAAAAAAGTGTAGTTTGATAGTATACAATTTGATAGTATACAATAATTTATTAGTTTTAATGTTTCTTTATTTAATAAAAATCAAATAACTATAACTTGTGTTGTACTTTTTTATTTACCTAAAATTCAAAAACTCGAAATAAAACGTTTGACTTTTAATTATACTCAAAATTATAAGTTTTATAATAGTACTAGCGTTAACTCATAAAGTATGGAACTATCAAAATAAATCTTTTATTAAATATTTTTGAGAAAAATCCTCGAACACATCGATTTTTATCTTAAATGAGACGTGTTCGAGGATTTTTCTCAAAAATATTTAATAAAAGATTTATTTCGATAGTTCCAGACTTTATATGCGCACTACCTGAACAGCAGCAAATTTTGAGATTTTGTTTTACTACCGCTGTCAGAAGAAGTGACTACCTGCAATATAACTTGCTCGAACAACGGGGATTATAAAGGTTTATGCAGTTACAACTACAATATTTAGAAAGTGTTTTTAAAAGTTGCTTGCAAGATGTTTGGCAACCCCGTTGTCCATAAGAACACACATTGTAGTCTCAACGTGAGCCGATCAATAGGTCGCTTCTTTTTTTGCAGCAGCAACCAACAATCTATCAAAATCTTGACTGACTATTATTGTTATTATTATTGTCGGGTGTTCGGGAGACCACACGACGTTCACCCATAAAACTGGCTGTCTTCTACCTTATCCTTGTTTCCTTGGAAACTGGGCAATAGATGAAGCTGTCAGGTCAAGTGTGTGGTAGAGAAATTCGTGAGAATTCTCGACGATTACTCATAACGATCAGGGGGAGCCCTGGTATATGATACCGGTGTGGGCGGATTCGAATCTCGCCTTGGATAAGGTCATTTATGGTCACCAACGGAACCCGCTGTTTGACCGAGGTCATTTATGGTCACCAAAGGAACCCGCTGTTTGACTGAATCTTAAGTGAGGAGAATCGAAGTGAGGTTTATCCCGCCTTTTGGCATATGGGAAACTGCATGCCGCCAGGTAAATGTGTATAGGAGATATCCCGACCACCCTATGATCCGGACTGCAGCCGGGTACAGAGATTGGGAGAAGCTCTGAAGCGAATACATAGCCTCTCACAATCAAGACAACTTCACCTTAACGGGTACACACTGGAAGTCTATAACGTGTAGACTTAAACGAAGCTCTGTCGAAGGCCCACCAAGCCTATATATTGGTAGATCGGGGTGGCAAAACCATTAAAAAACCAAGTACGGCCACAATTGAGGATGGATTTGGATCGGGCAGTGGCCCCAACCCCTGTCTCGGGGAGGAGCTTGTGAAGGTATGAAATAGGACTGGAGGGCTCTCTCTATTCAACTGAGTTAAGTTGGGGGAATAGTCCGATTGCTGGACGAGGTACTTCACCCCGTATGAAAGAGGACGGGAGGGTACCGGCGGGTGAGCACGTGTTAAGTCGATCGCTCCGGTATTAGCCTGGATAGCTAGTAGAGGGTGGATAGGCAACCTCGCTCCGACCAGTGAGTTGACTGGGAGCAATTGCTATGCAATTGCGTGCTGATTGAGCGTATCTCAATCACTTCCTCATTGGAAGGAACGTGGAGGTATGTTCACACGGGGACTCCACGTAAAACATTCAGATAAATCTCTGACTATTATTACTTTTTATATGTATAATTCCCTTATTCCCTTGAGTTTTAATATAGTTCTTCCAGCTCTTCTTGTTCACAGCTACTTGTGCCAACTCCAAAATTGTCATCTTTGTTTCCTGTTTTCTATTGTATTTCTTCATCTTTCTTTTGGATGGATAATGTATAAATCATTTTTTATTTAACTAATGTAAATGAGACCTGAAAGGTCGAGTTTTTCCAACTCTTTCTTGATCTGTTATAATACATTTACCGATCTCATATTGTGATATGCTATATTTATTCTTTATAAATGTCTGAATGTTAGTTATATTTTCATTTAGTTATATATTTTGGATGGATAATGTATAAATCATTTTTTATTTAACTAATGTAAATGAGACCTGAAAGGTCGAGTTTTTCCAACTCTTTCTTGATCTGGTATAATACATTTACCGATCTCATATTGTGATATGCTATATTTATTCTTTATAAATGTCTGAATGTTAGTTATATTTTCATTTAGTTATATATTTTGGATGGATAATGTATAAATCATTTTTTATTTAACTAATGTAAATGAGACCTGAAAGGTCGAGTTTTTCCAACTCTTTCTTGATCTGTTATAATACATTTACCGATCTCATATTGTGATATGCTATATTTATTCTTTATAAATGTCTGAATGTTAGTTATATTTTCCCTTATCAAAATAGTTGGAGCAAGCTTAATAAAGAATGGTTTTTTGTGGTAGTCAGCAATAAAACAGTGTTTTCCTTATGAATCACATCTAGGGACACAAATAGCAGAAAAGAAGACTAGATAAGAAAACCATATATACCAATTACTAGTGAAGTAATTATCTAGTAAAAAAACTGTTCTCTTCTTACATAAAATGATAATGTTTCTTTTTAATTGACAAAGGACAAGAGTTATTCATTTATATAGATAAACAATATCACCAAGATAAAAGTTTCTATGAATACATATTAATCAAACTTGAAAAATATTCCATTAAACATTATCATTTCTAATAAACCTTCTAACACTTACTTATTATTTACAAATAAATTGGAGACTGATAAAACAAGTTAGTCGTAATAAGAAACTATATCTACCTTGTGGGGCACCATCCAATCTTGATTACAGGTTTGCCATGTGTTAAAGTCACAACTGGTTTCTCAAAATTTCTTGTATCCCATACACAAACCTGATTATCAATAAATGAAGCTAAATGCTTATCATTGTGTGGATCTATACAGAGACCATATACAGCTTTGGTTAATGTAGAATTGACCGATTTATTTGCATCTAAAATACAAACAGTACATTACATTATAAAATAAAAAATATTAGAGAAAACACAATGGAATTTTGGCTTAAAGTAATAGGAATTTAAGGAGATTGCTGGGGAACTTACGAGTCATTACAAGGAAATTTTGGAGAACTCTCAAATGGATTTGTAGAAATTTATGGAATAGGGCTCTAGTGAGCTAAGCTTTTGTGATCTCTGGATCAAACAATAAATTGCTCCGCCTACAAGAAAAATCTCTCTCTTAATGAGCATGAAAAACTGGTTATTGGAAAATAATTGTTTCACTCTTCTCAGGACTTTATTTAAACTTTTCGGCTCATCTTTGGTAAACAAGGTATTGAAAGATGTACCCTACATAGTATGTATTCAACAAGTGGAGACGATTGGTACGGGTTTTGTTGATCATAGACCTACCTACAGTTAATAAGCCAAATGCACCAAATTTTTCAGTGTTAAGTCTATGACAACAAACTTTTTCAATAAACACATGGAATGCATGTTTTCAATGTACTTTGCAGCCAACCTAATAATCTTAAATTAGGTTAGGTGCAAAGCACAGTGAAAAGATTCATTCATTGTTTTCATTGAAAAATTGACTCCCATATAAAAATGGAAACATTCAATAATTGTAACGTTTTAATGATACATCTATAGATAAGGAAACTTGTACCATTCTTGTATACTTTTGACGAGTACTGTCGATTCACACTAGTTGTGCTCTAAAGAGGCATGTCCAGTGAAATACATTGATACTTCTTATTCTCAGACCATTCTCTTTAGTTTACGGTTATTGTTAATGCTAATTTAGCTAATATACAATACAAATTGTATATTATATTATTATATACAAAAATATTATTTAATAATTTGGTTAGATTTGTTTTGTATTTTGCTCGTAGGGTCTTTGGCTAGTACTTTGTAAAAGATTGAGACGTTTAAGAATTCTGTAATTTTTGTATTGTAATTATCTCTGGAAATGGCTTTATCTGCTCTTGTTATTATAAGGTTGTGATTGTTTTTTAAGACCTTCCTGGTTTGAAAGATTTTATTAAGTTCATTATAATATTTATATTTTTGAATCACTTTTCTTGTGTAACAATTCTTTGCTCTTCTTGCATTAGAATAATTGACAGATCTAAGTTAAATATTTGACAGTTCAAAAAAAGAGATTACTTTTGAATTTTGTCAGTTACCTTTAATGTTTCAATAATAATTTAATTCTGAATTGAACTCCGAAACCCAACCCTACTCTTCGTCATCAGAGCTAGCACCTTGTGACTTATAGAGCAATCCTCATCTACTGTTAACATAAAAAAGTCTTAAGTTGTTATAAAAAGAAACTTTTGTAATGTGGAGGTTGCACGGACGAACTAGGGCTACTGATATTTTAACTAGGCATGGAGATGTATACACGTAAGCTTTCAAGTGTTTTAATAGCTTTATACATTTCCATTAAAATAATGAGCGTTCAAGTCTCATTCTTCTACAAGATGTAAAAATTGTTAACTTCAAACGGCTGTAATTCAAAACTTATAATTTTTGGACTTTGTAGCGTTTACCATAAGGATTCTGCAAGGTCCTTTTACAGCCCGGCTTCTTCGATTTCAGAGACAAACGTCTCTTACAAGGCCGGTCACGTTTGTAGTTCCGAGTATTATTTCTGTTTTGAAGGGAGCACCACAATACATATATTACATTACTGTCCGGTTGTGAATTATAATAATTGTTAAGAAAACATAACCTCTTGTAAAGTACATGCTTTTATATTGTAAGTTATTATTGTCGGTAACCATGTATCTAGTTATGAGAAGTAGAAAACGAAAAAATAATTAGTAAAAGAACTATCTGTTGAATGTGAATTTGTTAAATTAAAGCAACAATTCAAAATATTTGTTTCAAAAGTTGTTTAATTTTTCTGACAAATAAAATGTAATAAAATCAGTATTCAAGTTTAATAAGAAATGAGAGGAATGGTTAAAATATACCAAATCCTCTATTATAGTATATTATGGGACAAGTGGTTGAAATAAAATTTCAACGTTGAGAGTGGTTAACTCGTTCCATATACTATTTTTTCTTCGAATTTTTAGTAAATTAATGCACTTTAGAAAAAAATATTACATTTAAGTGACAAAACATGACATTAAAGTGACATTTCTCTTGTCAGCTATTGAATGTCGAACAGTTTGAAATTCAAAATCGCGGTAGTCCGATAATTTCAACCTCTAGAGGTTGAAATGCGATTTCAACCATTGTTATCAATTGCAAAATGAGTGATTTCAATGTCATGAGTAGAAAAAAGGCATAATTCTTTTTCTTTACTTTTAACATAACCGTTCAAAATAAGGTTAAATGTTAGATAATGAGTTATTTTAAAAGTTAGTTTAAGCATTACATAAAAAAATAAGATGAATGTTAAAGACTAGTTTAGTTAGTAAAGTTAAGAAGTAGCATATTATTTAAGAGTTTATGTTAATAACCTAAATTGATCTATAAGTAGTTTGGAAATTAGCTCTGATTGAGGCATTTAACCCAACCCATCAGGTTTTGAATGCAAACGTTTCTGTCATTATTATTTACTTTCTGCTATTCCTTCAGTTCATGTTTGTAACATAACCTAAAATCATAGAGCAACCTGCATAAACCCTACTCAATGATTAGGGTTATTTGAGATGCTTACCCGAGATAATTTTTGAACATATAACCTGGTGTAATAAACAAACACTTTTTTAATAATCCGGTCACCATAAATAAATTTTTAAAAATACCTTAACTTGTAATACATTTCTAACCCTATCTTTGACATAACCTAACTTATACCATAACCTACAATTCTAAATCAGCACACTGTATTTGGATCAAAATCTTGTGAAAAGATCCCAAAAATGGCGGCTTCAAGTGGGGGGTTAGTTAAAATGGAAATTTTATTAGAACTGAATTTTATTAGTTTTAATCATGGTAGCGCTGTCTTAATCAAGAACCTTGAGTTCCTTGTTAAGATATCAGTTTGCATTTTATGTTTGAAAGAATAGTTTTAGAAGTGTCAAGTGAAGTATGGGTTAAAAGTAAAAAAGATTAGCTGAGTCATCTATAGTCATTGCATATTGTTTAGTTTTTCATCTATACTCAGCGGTTGATACTAACCATCTCAAAGTCAAGGAAAACACAAAACACCCTGATATTTTTTAGTTTTATGTATATTGTATAAGTCAAAAGTTGTCAATTTCTCCATATAATGTACTTAACATTAGGCCTTTTAACGGATAAGATTCTTTAAGCGCAGCGAGGCACAATTTCGCAAAATTTTTATAACTTCAATGTCAATAATTGACAGATTACCTAAATCTAAAGCTCTTTACTTGCATATAGAGTTCTTCTGTGAATGTAACAACATCAGTGCCACAGTATTTCACATGTTGCAGATAGATCGAAGCCTGTAATTAGCCAGACAGCTTAAAAACAACTATAATTTCATTAACATCAATAAGAATAATGTCATGAAATATAATAAAGATCAAAAGATTAATTAAAGTTTCACAAGTTTTTAATAAAATCTTAACCTTACAATTGTTTCGACATTAAATGTCATTATCAAAGGTAGATAAGATTCATAAAGAAACAAAAAACGATTGATAAAAAAATCTTATCTACCTTTGATAATGACATTTAATGTCGAAACAATTGTAAGGTTAAGATTTTATTACTTAATTAATCTTTTGATTTTTGTTATATTTCATGATTATGGAGTTCCACAAAGTAAGGCTGGAGACAGTAAAAAGAATAATGTCATTTATAATTGAAATTATCTTTATTAACATTCTTAAAAATGTATAAAGTCAGATTCAATTTTATTCTGCAGGTACAAAGTCTACAGTCAAGCAGAAAATGACCATCTGAACTAAGATTGAGTTCTCTCTGATAGCCCATACAACTAAGGAGCTAAAAAGAGAGCAGTATAACCATATACGCATTGCAGTGGTTTGTACTGCGAAGGACCAGGTATAAAATAGATTATTCTAGTGTGGTATCAGTCCCCAGAGTGAGGTGCTTTCTTTAAAGATCCTTTAATTACTTATTTATTAAAGTTTATAACACACGTAATCAAAGATATAGCTTCTGCAAGTTGGTAAATCCTAGGGAAAAAAGTTTCCACATTTTGATAATGCTGCCCTGCTAAGATCAAAGGCGGTAACTGCAAAACTACAATTTATAAATATACTATACAGAATAGCAACGTGTCAGGGTGGTCAGCAAGAGTGGTATTTCTAAATTCAAGATTTTTTCCAAGTTTTCCAGGTCGTAAAATATCATTTCTCCCGGTTTTTTCCTTCAATAATTTACGCATATCCATATGGACGATCAAATTGTTACTTTAGAATTAATAATAAAGGAGCATAAAACTTCACTTGAAACCGCTTTTTATTACCGGAGAAGCCTAAATAACCAAATAACGATCAAAAATGGGTCAGTTTAACTGAACTCTGTAAAATAGTATATTAAAGTATTAGTTTCATAAGACACGTTTTTAACGCACGCGTGTAAGGCCAAATGCGCTAAAACGTCTTATGAAACGAATACTTTATACTATTTTTTTCTATTTGCGTTATTCTTTAATTATTTTTAAAAAATAACTTTTTTTGTTAGTTGGTAAAATTGGGAAAATTCAGATTCTGCATTTGTTTTTGAAATTTACAGCGTAAATAAGTTTGACATTTGAACAGCTGTTCAATAGTGATATCAACTTTAAAATATAAAATGTTACCGTTTCCAGTATTCAAATAAATCTTTTTTGGACACGTAGTATATTAAAGTATTAGTTTTATAATACACATTTTACTTTATACTATTATTTCTATTTGATTATTTCGTAATCATTTAAAAAATAACTTGTTAGTTTTTAAATAAGATTTGTTAGGAAAACTTTGTTAAGTTTTTTTGAGTGTTAGCAACACTGAATTCTAATTCTGCATTTGTTTTTCAAATTTACAGAGTTAATAATAGCGAATTCTACTGATTGCCCTGGTGCGCACCGAATCAGGTTCATAAATTCGTTGTAATTCGTAAAACGTTGTCATAATGGATGGGAAAGCAAAGAATGCTTTATTAAATTTTTGTTTATTTGATGTTCTAAAAAGTAGCAGTAGTAGCAATGAAGTGGCACTAATAATAGGAAGAGGTGAAAAAAAAAACCAAAATTTAACAATTATTTTGTTATTCTTAAAGAATATTATTAGGTACATTTAATTTTCAATTTAAAACAATTACATTTGATTTTCATTGTCAAAAGTGAGGTTACACTCACGTGATAATGCTCAAAGAAATGTAAAATTGGCGGTCGGTAATGCGAGTACACGACTGCGCTAGTGCTGATTCGGTACATTCTGCGGCGCAAGTGTTTGTCCAATATAAACCGAGTTACAAAAAGAACAATTCAAACGGTAAATGCCGGATTTCATATATATGATATCTTGTGTTTTGTCTTTAGCATTGAATAAAAATGAAAAAGTGTTGGTGTTAGTTTTATAGGTTATTTTGTAACTGGTGGTTTTTCGTATTATAGTTGCAATTTGTTCTGATATCTTGCCAAAGTATGGTATTGATATGTAGTTTGTGTCTTGTATTTGAGTGTCAATTGGAAATATTCTTTTGATAGCTAACCTATAATCTTTTTGTTGAATTAAAGTGTCAATCATGTATGGTTATAATGGTTTGCATGTGCTAATTGTTTGATGATTGAAATTTATTTATCAATGACACCTCAAAACAACATTAAATTATTACATTTTTGCAACAACAAACACAAATTAGACATTTTAGAAGCTTTTGAAATATACAAACATAAACGCACAGTACCTTTAATGAATGAACAAACTGAGCTTAGTAATTCTCCTTTATTAGAAGTGTTAGATATTTAGTTTTTGTCTGTATTGTATCTAGTTACCTATTTTCTGTATGTATTTATCCTTATCAACATGTTTGTTTATCAATCTTATCTGCCTCTGATAATGACATTTTAATGTCGAAACAATATTGCCAGGTTAAGATAAACTAATAAAACTTGTGAAACTTTGAATTAATCTTTTAATTTGATTATATTTCATGATTATGGAGTTCCACAAAGTAAGGCTGCAGACAATAAACGCTATTTTAAGAACAGCTGTTCGACAATGATACCAACTTTAAAAAATAAAATGTTACTGTTTCCAGTATTCAACTAAATCTCTTTTGAATGCGCAAATAGAAAAAAATATAACGTACCTATAATATTAATTATTTTTGAAAGTACATACTATTAAAATTTTATTTTTTTCCTGAAAAAATTCCCGACTGATCACTAATTCAAGGTTCTTTCCAGGATTCCCAATTGTGCAAATTCCCGGTTTTTTCTCGGTTTTCAAGGTTTCCAGGTTCGCTGGCCACCCTGCGTGTGCTAAGAAAAAGTATGGTATATTTTTGAGTTGTGTTTTGCACTACTAACTTAACTAAATACTAATAAAACTAAACTTAATACTAATAAAATGACAAACAAAATAAAATTATTTTTCTATTCTGCTTCCCCCCCGAAAATAAATTCCCCCAGAAATAAATTTCTGGCTACGGGGCCCAGGGTCTGTGGGTACAGAAAGAAAAGATATTAGATGTGTTTGTAAATAGCAAAGAAGTCTTGGGTTACCCAATCATAATTACCATCATGGAACACTTGACATTGTCCAGGAATTGTTAGGAATTTAAAAAGGAATTCATGAAAATTCAAATAAATTGCAATCAGAGCCACATTTCCCATCAGTAGTCAATAATAGAACTGATTTCAGTGATTTTGCATTTATTTCTTCAATTTCAATTTACTGATTAGTAC
Source organism: Agrypnus murinus (assembly GCA_929113105.1). Taxonomy (NCBI): domain Eukaryota; kingdom Metazoa; phylum Arthropoda; class Insecta; order Coleoptera; family Elateridae; genus Agrypnus; species Agrypnus murinus. The sequence goes on from OV816030.1 coordinate 123,603,673, forward strand.
AATAACAAAATAATAACTTTTAAGATGCCTTATTTTTATTGGTGCTCTTAGGCAACTGTCTAGTTTTAGGTTTCTGTAAGAAAATTTGGCTCCAATTTCAATCAATTATGAAGCATTATTACTATACAGATTTTGGTTTCTCTCTACATTATAGTATACAACATACATACTTACCACGAAAATCAACAAGCTTAATATTTTTCAAATTCATTCCAACAGAAATAACTTTACTGTTGGATTTAAACCAAGCCAAACTATGCGTCATTTCTGATATACCAAATTCTGCTACTGGTCTTGCTAATTCCAAACCAGATGCCATAGTATTCACCACTAGTTTGCCAGTACCATTCATGTCCGGAGCGACTGGACATTTCATAATATCCCATAACAGTACCGAGTGATCTGAACGATATTTATCTAGGCCGGCGGCTATTAAATTGTTTTCTATGGGATTCCATGCGACTGCATTGCATTGTCTTGGATGGCGAGGAACTAAATAAATGAAATATTAATTAATACTTAAATTTAAGTATCTATAAAAGATTGATAAAATGAATTTAAACATGAAGGTAAGTACAGTAAAACCTTGGATTACGAGTAACTTGGTTTGCGAGTGTTTTGCAAAACAAGCAAAAATGTTTAATGAATTTTAACTTGATTAATGAGCGATGTCTTACATTACGAGTAAAATTTTTAATACGTATACGCTTTATCTGCCGACCGTCATATCATCACAACAACATATTATCCTTAACAAATGAAGAATTTCGGTAAACACGTTATCAACACCTGTGTAAACATATATGATAAGATAAGAGTGTAAACAGCATCTAATGTTACCTCGACTGTTAAAAATGTCAGCAGATTTTACATTTTAACATTTTATTTGTCATCGATGAATACATACACCCTAATAACGGGTTATAATTAAAAATTTGATTATGTGTTAAGTGTCATAGTGTAATGACGCCATTTATAGAAAAGTAATTATGCAGATTTTTAGTTATAACCGTTATAAGTACAAAATAGGGAAAATTAAATCAATTTAATCAAATATGTACATGTTATGCATCATGTTTGCTCTTCTTAAATAAAATCAATTTGTAACTATTTACTGAACCTTTCAAACTATTCTGCTGTTTATCTTATCAGTTAAATTACAGAGGCGAGCGCATGATCGTTTGTTTTATTTTTACGTATACTTATAATATGTATTTTTGTATCATTTTTATATGAATAATAAATAGTTGTGGAACAAATCATCCGAGTTTCGATTATTTCTTATGGGGAAATTTGCTTTGATATACGAGTGCTTTGAATTATGAGCACATGTCCAGAACGAATTATGCTCGTAAACCAAGGTACCACGGTACTTCTATAATCTGTTTACAATTATTAGACAACTGAGCAAGTCATGATTTATTTATATTATTGGTAGCACTGGAGAGATTCTATTTTTTTTAATTTGTTGTCCTAATGACCTTACTAATGAACTAAAAATGTACTGGGAGACTTATTTTACAGTGTTGTTACTACGATGAGTTTCTGCAAAAAGTCACATTCAAATTCTCAACACAAATGTCAAATGTTGCAACAAGACATCAAAAAATTTAAAAAAATTGTAACGTTTATTTCATAAAACCCGTTTTATTGCACTCATCCTTTGGAAAACTAGCCTCATTTTCCAAACTTGAATTTGTGTGATAAAAACTTGCTTTACAAAATTTGTTTTTTTTATACAAACCCCATTAAAAGTAAAACTTTTGACGTTTGTTGTCAGAATTGAAAATGTCATTTTATGTCACCAGTGAAAAGCGTAAAGATGAACGATTTCACAACTATACAATATTTTAGAAAGCTTTTAATAAAAAAAGTAAAGTTAGTAATTTTTCCCATGCCCTTACATAAAATATTACAACTTATTTTTAAAATTTTATTAAAATGTGATGAAAAATATAACCTATACAAAATATCCGTCAAACCTTCATAGGTTACTGAGATTATAAATCGCATTTTCATGAATCACTCAGATAGGACAGATTATAACCTTAAAAGTTTTATGTGACAGTTGATTTTAGGTTAGATTAGGTTGTCATAACACGTCATCACCTACAAGACACACAAAATTACAAAAAATAAGAATATCCTACCAAATTCCTTTCCTGGTAAACTAAGCGAATCAAACTGTGTAGGCCCAAATGTTAAAAGCGTAACTCTTCCATTACCCTGACCTATCGCAAGTAATAAATCGCTGTCGGCTTTAGGATAAATATCAATACATTTCACATAATGATGGGTTGAATTGGTGGATAGAAGATTAGCACCGGTTGTATTCGAAAGTTTAATTGCTAAAATTAAGAATGTTATAAGAAAGGAAATCTTATTAAAGAAAATGTTTTCATTACTTGGTATGCTTCCATCTCGAAGTGATACAATTTCATATAGTCCAATTTCGGAACCCCATGTTATAAATTTATTCGGAACAGGTGTCCATTGAATTTCCAGTTTTGCCGACATCTTCCTTATGCGGTCACATTTATATTAAATTTGTTAATAAACAAATTTTTAATAACAATAAGCGATTTTAAAAGCTTCTTTCTAAACATAAAAAAACAAAGTTTGGTTATGTTTTCGCAATTCTTCGCCGGTGGATGTCAAAGTTCAAATTTCAGAAATATTTAGCAACTATTTAGTTACATAAATACAAAAACAAAGATGAGACATATCCATTTCCTGAATTGAAACGAAGACAGGTATATAAGTCTTTATTGGAATTAAGTAAGACTTTCAGTTGATTAAAAGAGGAAAACAGTACTAACAAAAGAAGAGGGGGCGAGCGTGAGTAATGTAGATTTGTAATAATTCTGACAAAAATCACGAGCAGAAATAACAAGGCGAGGTTTGAACGGTTTGAATTTAATGCAGGCGTTATCACTGTTAATATAATCTAATAAAATCCATTGATAAATCCGTCTATTTTTACAAAAATATCAAAATTGGGAATAAAATCAGGTAAGCGTCACAACAGTGTAGAATTATTAGGTGCATTTTAATTACAAGGTCAATGACTTTTAAGTTATAATAATTAAGGTTAATAGTGAATTATTATTAATAAGAACTGTGTATTATTATTTTTCAGAAAAATGTCGAAAAAACCTACAACTCAACCCGCCCTTCATAAAGTTATTATGGTAGGTAGTGGTGGTGTAGGAAAATCAGCGTTAACATTACAATTTATGTACGATGAGTTTGTGGAAGATTATGAACCCACAAAAGCTGATTCCTATCGCAAGAAGATTCTTTTAGATGGTGAGGAAGTGCAAATTGATATTCTAGATACAGCTGGTCAAGAAGATTACGCCGCAATTAGAGATAATTATTTTAGAAGTGGTGAAGGATTCCTTTGCATATTTTCTATAACTGAGGATGAAAGTTTCCAGGCAACACAAGATTTCAGGTTCGTTCAAGCTAATTCAATTTCAAAAGGTCACGACACAGTTGTATTTAAGTAGGTAATGATGTAAGTTTTAATTATTTTCGCAGGGAGCAAATTTTGCGAGTTAAAAATGACGAAAACATTCCATTTTTATTAGTGGGTAATAAGTGTGATCTTGAAGATAGAAGAAAAGTATCGTATCAGGAAGCCAGCGAACGAGCTAAACAATGGGGAGTTACTTATGTTGAAACGTCTGCAAAAACAAGAGAACACGTTGATAAGGTAAATATTGATTTGTAGGTTGCATTGTTAAAAGAAATAATGTAAAAAAGTTGGTGAATAATGAGAATGTGTATTTATAAATATTTGATAAGGTTTCATTATTACAACGATATTAGGAAACAACATTCTAATCATTCGTGTATACAATCGTTAAAATATTATAATGTATTTTCAAGAAAAGAAAGGAGGTATAGAAATAGACTAATGAGTAAAATTGAATTTTAAGAGATCGTAATGGACTAATAAGTTATTTTTGGACACATTAAGTAAACTCACGATTTCAATCGATGGTAAAGTAGGACAATGTTTCTACAGGAAATATCATCAGTGGGTGTGAAGCAGGAATATTAATATTTACTGAATGTAAATACCTGCTATCATTTGTTCATATAATTATCTTTAAACGTGGCAATTTCACATTTAAAAATAAATTTCAATGAGTAATTTCACCAGCAGATGACATTTGTCATTAATGAGGTTATGTTTGTATAACATAACCTCAGAAAACCTTGGATATAGAGAAATTATTTTTTGCATGTCCAAATTGATCAATTCCTTTGTTTCTAATTTAAAAAAATTTCAAATAAAAATGTAAGCATCCTCATAGTGGTAAATTATGTTCGGTTGTTTTTAATTTCAGTAAATTAAGAAAATAAATTAATAAAATCATATTGAGGGTCTCTTACACAATCAATTGCTCTGAGTTGGTGACAATTTCTCTCTATCAACTACAATTATTATATTATTTCGAATAAAATTTTTTTAACATGTTACTTAAATACTGACGAAAACAATATTTAACAAATTTAGTGCTGCAGACGCATATCTGTGGTAGTTACCTTTAAATGCTTGAAGATTTCTTTGGTGTGCGATTGACTAATTGCTGTGGCATAAGCATATCGTTAAGGAAACCGATTTTCGTTTTTGCCCGTTTGAGTTGCGGTCTTGCGCAATGTGTTCATGACCTATTTGCCACCACAGTTGAGGGGCTGACCTATGGGTACCTCGCTTGAGTCTCGTTTCCATAATGTGATGAAAGGCCACATTTTTCAGTTAATGTTAGGAAAAAATGTGTCTTTCAGATGATTTACTTCAGAAGATGACGTTTCTGAAAATGATAAGGATCCGAATACCCTCAATAAGGACTTTTTATTTATTTTTATCTATTAAAGCTTATCAGTGGCATTTTCCTTTTTTTGATATTGGGTTTTATCGATAATGCCTTATGAGAACAATGAAAAAAAAAATAAATAACTATTATTTACGGAAACAGATATAACCAAAGTTTATACAATTTTGTACTCTGCAACTTTGGTCCAGATGTTTGATTTACATAAAGGTAATCATTAACCAGTTTCAAATGAAATTCCAGAAGGCTCTGCTTGGTATTGTGCAAGTGTTAATTTTATTCAAAACAATTACTTTTGACCCCTGAATCATCTTAATTCAAGGAAAAGTTTTTAATTTTGCACATGATTAAATAATTATTTCTTCATGATTAAAAATAGTAAAATGAGTAATTCTGTTATGTATCTCAAGAACTATCAACCGATTTTAATTGTTCTTTCTATAAATGGAGCTTTTTCGATTAAATCATTTATCAAGTACAACATCCTTTGATAAAATTGGTATACTGTATTTATTAGCATTGCTAAGTTAAAACACGTTCAGTTCATCAACGAGAAAAAATAAAACTTTAATTAATAAAAAAGATAACATTTTTTAAAAAGTTAAGAAATTTTACTCCTACACCTTGGTATAGGTTATATGGATACTGTAGCTGTTTTTTCTCCTTAAATAATTTTCAGGGTTGAGCAAACCTCCAATTTTTGACAAAGATTAGGGATTGGGGATGTAACCGGCTCGTTACTACAATTTAGTTCTATTTAATTCACTTAATGAGTTTCTGAGGGGGTCATCCACTGCTGGAAATTACTGTACACTTTGCTAGGAATACGTTGGAAATACCTGGGAATACTTAGAAATACCTCGGAATACTTGGAAAACCTGCGAACATTTGGAAAATATCGGATGTTTTTTGCAAGTATGCACTGTAGGTTCTTTTGGGAAGTGGTTGACCCCTCGGGATCAACCACTGCTAGAAATCACTGTACACTTTGCTGGGAATACTTTGGAGATACCTCGGAATACTTGGAAAACCTGCGAACATTTGGAAATATCGGATGTTTTTTGCAAGTATGCACTGTAGGTTCTTTTGGGAAGTGGTTGACCCCTCGGGATCAACCATTGCTAGAAATCACTGTACACTTTGCTGGGAATACTTTGGAGATACCTGGGAATACTTAGGAATACCTGGGAATATTTTAAAATACCTGGAGATACTTCGGAATGTTTGAAAACACCTGGGAATACTTGGATATACCTGGGAATACTTGGATATACCTGGGAATACTCGGATATACCTGGGAATACTTAATAGTAATAATAATGAAAATAGTGATTTTCAGCAGTGGTTGATCCGGAAGGGTCAATTACTTCTCCAAAAATGGATACTTTCAATAAACAGCCGGTATTTCCAAATTCTCCTTTCCTGGGACTTTACACTTTGCTGGGAATACTTTGGAGATACCTGGGAATACTTAGAAATATCTGGGAATATTTGAAAATATCTGAGAATACCTGGAGATACTTGGAAATACCTGCGAATACTTGGAAATACCTTGGAATACTTGGTAAACTTGAGAAAATCTGGAAATACCGGATGTTTTTTTAAAGTATCCACTGTAGGTTTCTTGGGGAAATGGTTGATCCCGAAAGGTCAAAAATCACTGTGCACTTTGCTGGGAATATGTGTGTTATGTATTGTAGAAGAATGTACACTATGTGTACTGTAGTATTTGTTGTAGAAACAAATGTATCAGAAGGTTGTGTGTTCAGATCACATCGGGGTCACCACATGTAGTGTTTGTTGTACTACGTTTGAGGTTTCAATTCATTAATAAAACAAGTCAAACATTAATTCTCTCGTCTCCAACATTATAATAATAAAGCTTTTAATGAACAAATAGTCTTAATCAATCCAAACCTAAACTGTAGTACTGTTGTGATAAGACTGTTTATATGGGTCTTGTACACAATCTTAGAAGTTATACCTTTTAGAAGGTAATAAAAGACGTGTATCTTGTATAAGATACTTATTTATTCTTCTTGTTGATTATTGTTGCTATGGCAATATTCCCATCATTCAATGCTCCCTGATGGATATGTATGTAATGATGTGTATTTGATATGTAAATAGCAAGACATCATTACAGTACAACAAATAGTACAGTACTGTTCAAAAATTATGCATCTTAAACTTATCAATGGAAATTTTTTAAAACGTGCAATTATAACAAAATTAGCAAGGTTTACCTTAACATATCCTCCAACTTAATCTGCTGCATGACCTCTAACCTAACTTACAATCTAATCTCCAGATTAACTTCTTCAAACCTAAATAAGGTTGCCAGATTTAAATAATAAATATTCAGGATGCCCAGTTTTTGAATGGATATTTCCCACATTTTTGTGTATTTACATTATAGGAAAATTTCTTTAAAATAAAAGAGCCTAATGTTTCTTTTTTCGATTTAACATGCCATTTTTGAGAATGTAAACGTTTTTCAAAATGTAAACCTTTTTTACTTGCTTTCAAGTTGATGAAGTCATTACTTGGAAGGAGTATTCCGTTGGTTGTTTCCATAGAGGTGATAGAAGCATTTGATTTAGCAAGAGTTTGGAAATTCTGACCATTCACGAACCGAAGCTTGAATCATGATCTTACCAATTTCTTATAATCAAGAAGGTACTCAACATAAAAGAAATATTGCCATAACAACTAATAAACAGATCAAAAGTAAAACATAGTTTTTTTGTAATTTTACAAATAATACTTTAATTATTTGTAATAACACTCTAATAAATTTGCAAATCGATAGATAGTCCCATCATCCAAAGATCGAGTCCTAACTTAAATTGTTTCTTTGGAGTGTACTAAAATCTTAAATCTCGAGTTATTGATATTGACAATTTAAGAAGTAAAATTACAAAAAGTTGCAGGTAACCTAACTTCCAATCTGAGTTCTAACCTCACTTCTAACTTATCCTTTAACCTAACCTCTAAACCTTCAATTAATAGCACCCTTCCTCATATTGTTAAATGGATGGGGATAGCGCAGCATCACGCAACTAATCACACATTTTCCATAATAATAGCCAGTAACTAAAGTTTTCACGGTTTTAACGGTTTGTCTAATTTTCAAAAATTATTCTATTTTAATTAGTGTAGAAGAAAATAATCTCACACAAAAATCTTTTGTAGGTCTTCTTCGATCTGATGCGAGAGATTCGTGCAAGGAAAATGGAAGAAAACAAAACAAACAACGGTCGAAACAAGGACTGCAAGAGGAAGAAATTAAAGTGTGTAATTCTATAGGTAGATGTAAGCGTTCACTTTCTGATTTAAGTTCAAAACAAAAAAAAAGTCCAATGGAGAAGAACAATAGTGTATAAACAATGTAACTGTATAGTGATGTGAATCTGAAAAGAAGGTACAATTAATTGTTGTTTACATGTGCGCAGCTGCTGTTCCAGTGTGTTCTCTCCATTGTTTTGTTATAATAAATATCTTTTAAGAATTGCTTATGTAAAAGAGTATGAAGTACTATTTTCGTACGAATTGTACTATTTTATTTGAAGCGTTGTGTGCTGTATTTGTAAGTATATTATGTAATTATATGCGTCGGTCCAAATATTTAATTATTCATAACTGCTTAATTATATTTTAATGTAAAAAAATTCATTACTTTATTCCAAGATTATTCCTTTTTCTCATATTTATATTATAAAATACTCTTTAAAAGCTTTGCTTATTTAACCAATGGCTGCATATGCTGTTATTATATTATTATTATAATGTGAGGTACGAGAAAATAAAACATTTTTGGCATTTAAGAGTATCCATTAATGTAACATAAAAAAAATAATTTAAGAAAGAAACTGAGTTTTTAGATTTCTACCATGACTGATGTGTGCGACTGAATTGGTTTTAGTATTTGTTTTGTAGAATTATTAATTAATGAATATAATACATACATTCGATAAGTAATTCATGAAAGTTTTATATCAGAATAAACAGTTTTCAATTGTAAATATTTTTTTAAATTTGCCATGTTTTATACAAGCAAAGACTTACTAATGTATACAGTTTGTAAACTTACTGTAAGATTATTTTAAAAAGTAATAATGTGTTTAGTAATAAAGACTAAAAGAATCGGTAACTGATTTTTTCTTTAAATTTTTAGTTGCAAGATTAGAGAAATTGAAGGCGGTTTTGTTTTATTTTTCAAAATTACATGTGTTCAAACAGTACAGTGCCTTTATTAAACAAATGTAATCTGAGAGATTATTCAAATGTTTATAAGATCTGATTTTATTAATAATAAACTTCGATTCATCTCTACATAATAGCAAGAATTGTTGGGCCACCTTATTCTTGGCATATTTGTTATTATCGTTTTTATTTTACGTTTATAACAGGGTGCAGAGATTAATAGACTATTTAGTATTTCCTTACTGTTTGTAACTCTCAATGGTATAATAAACATTGAAAATTACGTTAATTTCAGCTAATCAGAACTAATTAGTAGTTCGTGTTTTTAACTATACTCTATACCTTACCGATTTTTTTAGTTAATCATTTAGTGTTGTTGGCATTCATAATTGTTATGTACACATTATACACATCACTTGTGTTTTAAGGATAAATTTAAAAAAAGGGTTCCCTTAGTAAATGATTTCACCTATTATAATATTTATTATCTAAATATATATAATTATTTATACAAATAGAATTAAAAATAAATTATATTACAAATTATTACACACTCTATATCAAACACTCATTGTGTGAATGATTTAATAATATTGAAAAATACTCCAATACTCCTTATATAGACGTTTAGTTAAATCTGAGAATTTCTGTTTTAATTTTCTGAATCTTCTACCTTGTATATGTTGTATACTTTATATCCATTTATATGCTGTATTTTTTGCATTAAATCACTGTGGATAAAAGCTTAGTACCAAATAAAGGTTTTGTAGAAAGTAATATTTGCCTTTTTTTTTAATTGAAACGATTTTGGTTAAATTAAGAGTATAATTAAAACGAATTATTTTAGGTAAAAATTGAGGGTAGGTACTTGTATACCATACCTTACCTTCACGCAGCTTATATAAGTGAATGCTTTAGAATAGATGTGAAGTAAAAGTTAGTTTGCATATCCTCTGGGATTGTCTCATCTTACGATTCGATAAAGTCAGCCCAACTCCAATAGTAGCATTCAGCAATTTCTTTGAGTGTCTACTATAATTGATTCAAAACAGAAAGAAAGGCAACTAAAAATTCATAAGGTCTCGTTATTCTCTCCTTGAAGTGAAATTTGGCAGACTCCTAAAGAATTGTCCACACAATGTCATACATACAAGATAAGAGCTAGTTAGTTTCCAATCCAATGGTGTGCAAAGGAAACAAGAATAGAACATATTTTGGATCACCCTATATAAAACCAGTGGAGCTAAGACAAATGGAAAAACAGGAGTTAGTACTTCTCAGTACCTTTTATTATTTTAAATTTTAAAATCTGGTCTACCTATTACTCATCTCTCCCGACCTCTTTTTCTACCCTAGAATTTTTTTTAAATATTGTGTTCATGAAACCCAGCTTATAATACAGCCGATCTTCCAAGGAATCTTCTGGTGTAACACTTGACTTAGTATTAAGAAACCAGGGGCGCCTCGTGATCATTTTCTCTGGGTAGGCAGAATTACAAATGCACACTTATGATATAATCATCAAAATTGCAATTCGTAAAAAATTAAATACCACTATGGTGTTAAAAACTACTAACAGCAAAATAAAAACAATAATTCCCAAAAAATAATTATGTATCATATGCTTCAAGAAATAAAAAAATGTTGAAAAAAAAACGAAAGACGTAGCTCCAATAAGCAAAATAAACAATACATCTCATAAAAAAATAAATCAAAAGTGAGCAAGCTGCAATGCCGGAACCAACTTAAAAGCATGAGCACAAGTGTTAAGTTTACTTTCTTTTCCATGTATTTCTAATGTAAAGCTCACCACTTTGCCTGTGTATAAAATATCATTCTATAATTCTATTAAATCATTCTATTGTTGCTTTCACGATTTGAAACGGATATATTTGAAAAAGGTAAGGTAAATGAGATTTTGTAGTTACATGCTATTCAATCTGTAGTTTATTTGCATAACATATTGTATATAAAACGTATTTCTCAAATTTAAGCTAATAAACAAGGTCTGTTGCAATGTCTGATACAGGTGATAATTTTGAATGTCAACTTAAATGCTTAAAAAACCATCGTGCTCAATTGAAAGGTGAATTAATTCGTTTTGAAACATTTACAAAGAATTTTGACAAAAATAATCAATCAACTGACTTACTACATGTTAGGTTAGACAACATTAGAACAATTTTAGATAAATTCTCGAATTGTCAATCCAAAATAGAAAATTTATTTCTGAGTGACAATCCCGATGAATACAATGTGACGGAAGCAGAATCTCAAAGAGAAGCTTTCGAAGATCGATATTATAATATAACTGCATCGGCTCAAAAACTTTTATCGGAAATAATTAATCCAAATTGCAGCAGTCAAGCTACATTGCATTCCGCCTCAGTTTTTGTACCAGCCAGTGATTGGCAACGTTTCCATGATACGTTCAATTCTTTAGTACATAACAATGGTACTCTCTCAAACTTTGATAAGTTTTACTATATACAAGCATCATTAAAGGGTTATGGTTATTATAATTACGTAACAGCCTGGGAACTACTAAAAAACAGGTACAAAAATAAAAGAGTTATAATAAACTCACATCTTAAAGAAATAATCGAGTTACAGGCTATAACGAGAGTCTCACGCAGCCCTGCGACATTTATCAAATATTTTCCAAAAGAATTATCGATCTTTAAAATCACTTGGTGAAAATGTAGAGCAATGGGATACAATGTTAATATATTTACTTGTCTCAAAACTAGATTTTTTAGACGACTGTTTACGAAACAGACAGTTTCGGCACTACAATTTATGTATGAAAGTTCCGAATATCATTTAGTGACTTTTTTATCATATTAGTAATTTTTTATCGTATTAGTAATTTTTTTATCGTATTAGTAATTTTTTTATCGTGTTAGTAACTTTCTGTCGTCTTAGATACGCCTTAGTGCCTGTGTGTTTATGCAGGAATAATTATAATTATTTCAAAAAATCAAGCAGGTAAATAGGTCAATTTGACATTTCATGCATTTCATCTCTCAAGCCAAATAATAATGAGTGATAGTGAAGAAGAGTTGACTTGTACACCGCCTACAGTTTTGGAAGCGGCAAAAGAAGCTACATTAGAATTGCTCCCTGTAAAATCCAAACAGAGGTATGACTATGCATACAACCAATTCATGGAGTGGCGAAAAGAACAAGGTATTGTAACATCATTTTCTGAGAATACTCTTCTGGCGTATTTTGGAGTTTTATCCAATAAAATTTGTCCAACCACGCTGTGGGTCCAATATTCAATGCTCAGAACGACGCTACTCGTCAACCAAAATATAAATATTGCTTCATATATGAAACTAAAAGCACTCCTGAAACGTAAATCGGCAGGCTACAAGCCTAAGAAATCAAAGACCCTGACAGCAGAAGAAATAAATAAATTTATTAATCAAGCCCCTGACAGTACTTATTTGCTGCAAAAAGTAAGTCTACAATAAAACACGTAAATAGGTTAACAATCTCTTTATTTTCTTTACACAGGTAATTTTAATAATTGGAATTAGTGGGGCTTGCCGGAAACAAGAATTACTGACTTTGAAAATAGATGATATAGAAGATCTCAATTCTGCAGTACTTATAAGAATACCAGACACGAAAACAAAAAAACAAAGAATATTCACAGTAACAGGAAATTTTTATACAATATATAAAAAGTATGCCGCTCTCAGACCCGCAAACTTAACTGAACGACGATTCTTCGTGAATTATCAAAAAAATCGTTGCACCAAACAACCTGTGGGCATCAATAAAATTGGAAGTGTTCCAAAACAAATTGCCACTTACTTGGGTCTAAAAGAACCACAAATGTACACAGGTCATTGTTATAGACGTTCTTCGGCTACAATTTTGGTGGATGCTGGTGGCGATATTACCACACTAAAACGCCATGGTGGCTGGCAATCAACACCAATTGCCGAAAGCTATATTGATGATTCATTGCAGAACAAACTTAAAGTTGCCAATACGATCTTGAATTCTGTCAATGAATCAACAACACCAGCAATTCCATCTTCCTTGAGAGGTTTGCCAATTCCGTCTTGCTCGAGACGTTCACCAATTCCATCTTGTTCGAGAAGTTCACCAATTGCATCTTGTTCGAGAAGTTCACCAATTCCAACAGCTTATGGTTCTTCTTTTGTGACACCAGAGAATCCACCTTCCCATGTTTCAGCAGTTTCTGAACAAAATTTACATGACTCGCGCCATCCTGTAAATTTTTATAAGTGTAGTAACAATCAAATTACTATTAATATTGTTAATAACACAAAATAATAATAAACCTAACCCACAAACTGCAAGTACTTTAATATAAATTAATACCTAAATTAACTTACCTTCAGGAATCTTTTTACAAACCACAAGAAGCAACACAGGTAGGTACCACTTCCGACTAAACTAAACTAATTTTTTCGCTCATATGTTAACATGATGATTTTATTTCTTTTTATCCCACTTTGTTGTATTTTTCAAGCAAAAGAGAAATAAATACCTACAGCACAGAACATAATAGGTAATGACAAATAAAAATGTGACGAGAAAGTACCTATGCAACAGATCAAACCTGCTTGTTTTGAGAGATGCAGAGAACGATTTAAGTTGAATAGAAGCTGATTAATAATTACAAATGTCATTATTTAGTGACTTTTTTATCATACTAGTAATTTCTTATCGTATTAGTAACTTTTTATCGTCTTAAATACGTCATATGCGTCTATACAGGAAATAAATTGCTTGTTTTGAGGGTTGCAGAGTACGCTCATTTAAGTTGAATAGGTCCTGGTTAATAATTTCAATTTTCAGTCTTTCACTATTTTTTTTATTGTGTTACAGTCGTCTAAAAAATAGTGTTCGTAACTCGTTCGAAAGTCAAATATCTGCGCTCGTGTTTATAATAGATCTACTCGTGCTCCATACTAGTAATTTCTTATCGTATTAGTAACTTTTTATCGTCTTAAATACGTCATATGCGTCTATACAGGAAATAAATTGCTTGTTTTGAGGGTTGCAGAGTACGCTCATTTAAGTTGAATAGGTCCTGGTTAATAATTTCAATTTTCAGTCTTTCACTATTTTTTTTATTGTGTTACAGTCGTCTAAAAAATAGTGTTCGTAACTCGTTCGAAAGTCAAATATCTGCGCTCGTGTTTATAATAGATCTACTCGTGCTCCGCTTCGCTACGCACTCGTATATCTATTATAAACACTCGCGTGATATTTGTTACTTTCGACACTTGTTACGAAATATACTATTAATTCTCGTCGGTATTGGGAGATTTTCAGTAAATGTATCGATTCTCCGAAGATAACTAATTTTGACACATTCATAATACAGCGTTGTGAAACATTAGAATCATTAGATCCAAACACTTTACAATCAGACCTAAGTATGAAACCAATTAACCGCACTTCCTGAGTGAGACTTGATAGAGTGCAAAAAAATCATGTTAGGAGATATCGTCATTTACAACTTATGAGCCAGCATTTTTGGTCAGATGGGCCAAGGAATACCTTCATTTACAACAACAGCGCACCAAGTGGCAGTTTCTAAGCCCGAACTACATGTTGGTTCACTGATTCTCCTTAAAGAAACAACTCCTCCTATGAATTAGAAGCTAGGAAGAATTATTGCAGTCCATCCTGGTCCAGACAATATTACTCGTGTAGTGAGCATAAAAACCAGTAATGGAACTTTCAAGCGAGCTATCACTAAAGCTTGTTTATTGCCAACTGACAATGAATGTGCAAAGGTGTGATCTCTCAAACAAAACTTTTCAACTTCTTTATGTTATTGTTTTGTTCTATTTACATACATTATTAATTTGAAAGCTAACCTTTCAACGAGGGGTGCTATGTTAAGTTCACTTTCATTTTCATGTATTTCTAATGAAAAACTCGCCACTTTGCCTGTGTATAAAATATCTGTATGTATCAAATATCTAGTTGGCAACTGTAATGTCAATAAAAAATCTATACAAAAGCATTAATCGTGGGTTTAATTTCCTTAAAGAATATTAAGTAACTTACACGAGGAAAAGCCCTAACATCGTGAAAATAAATTTTAAAGTTGTTAATTATTACTTTTTGCTAAAAGGAAGGAAACTGGTGTGTGTCATGATCTTTTTCTACATTTTTATGCTCTATCTGAATATGAAATAAAAATTTTAAAATTCAAAAATCCACTCGAACGGATTAACGAACAGACAAATGGGCTTATTTATTTTTCCATTTATGCAGGCATTCCATTCCTACTACGCAATGAATTTAAAGTGTACAGGCTGCGAGATTATGCATTATGCACACTACGTTCGCACATTCGCGATTAAAAAATTCCTTTGATGCAGGCAGTTTAACAGTTTAATCTTAACGCACAATTTGCGAATCATGCATAGTGAGTGGCTTAACAGAATGTCAGACTTAGCAATGTCAGACAATGGCGACAACAAAAAAATTTACAAAGTGCACATTCTACAAGAAAAGCTTTTTTGAGGTGTTATATTTTTTCAAAAAAATCCATGTCGTTTTATAATTGCGTAAGTATAAATAGCACAAAAATAAACGTTTTTATAGGTTAGGATTAAACTACTTGCGGCACGGCACGTACCTAAGCTAATACAGGATATTGAAACAACGTTTGTAACTAGGCGGCAAATATGAAGTTGATAAGAATTGAAGGGTTTTAAAATACTGAAATTTCTTTTTGCCGCTTATTTTTTAATACGAATAGAATACCGCTCATTGGCGCAAAATGTTGAAGATATGCAAAATACATATGTACTTACAGAATACATACTTAAGTTAAAAACATGTTCTTTTACATAAAATATGTACCAAATTCACTACACTAATAAATGGGTCCAGGTCATCACCGAGAAAGCAAACACCGAGACAGACAACTACCGAGAAACCAAAACTGAAAAACCACAACCTATAAATTCAAAGACGAGAATGGAAAGACGAAAATAACAAATACCGAGAATCCATCCATGCATATGAAGTAATAATGATTTAATTAATATTAGAATATTAACAATCACTCGGCATAGTGTGTTCTGTGAGAGCTAGTCTCTCTCTCTCTCTCAGTCATTACGTTAACTATTGGAGTCTGTCCCTGTTAGATCTATCAAACTTACTAACTTATAACCTAACCTCCGCTACATAGCGTTTTCTTTACGCAGTTGGTCTTTCTGTCCTTCCCCGCCCTATGTATTCTCCTCTGTCTCTTTTATATAATTATTATAAGTTACCAACTTTTAATTATTACTTGATGTATTTATTATTCTCGGTAATTTCCATTTTCGGCTTTGATTCTCTCGGTTATAGTTTCTCGGTTTTGGTTTTTCGGTAGTTGTCTTTCTCGGTGATGATATGTAATAAATGGATCTATTTAATACTAAAATTAATTTCTTTATTCAAATGTACATACAAAAACAATTTCATATCCAACTGTTTACTTTTAACGTGTACAAATTCTAGAAGTAATTTATGTGTATATATTTTTACTCAAAAATAAAAGATTTTAACAAGTTTTTTTTTATTAAAAAAATTGTATAAACATGCTGTTAAAAATGTACACACAATTAATTATTACCTGCTCGCAATTTTATATACAAAGGAGTTTACAGAACTAGGAGGATAGTAGGGTAATTAAAACGGCAAATGCAAACACACACGCCAATGATTTTGTCACAAACATGTGTACATGTCTGGCATGACTCTTATACTATACTCCTAGTTGCATGAATCAAGTGATATAAAGACTATATAATTTTATATACAAAGTTGCCTTATTTAACATAAATTAAGGAAAATGGTCAGTATTACAATCATCAATTAAAAATTCAATAAACTATCAAAATAAAATCAATCAGATAAATAACTTTTTGGCATATATTTTTCAAAATCAAGATTAGCCAAGAACAACATTTAACTCATGCTATGTATTAACTGTATTCACATGCATGACCACAACCTGTAGGGCAAGTCTTATTCATACTCATCCACTTCATCATATGAGCTAAATGGCCACCATGTGAACAACCTTGACACCATGCATAAAGGCCTTTGACAACTTGATGACAAACACTGCACAAAGCGTATTCTGAAGTATGACACCGATCGCACAACCATCCCGCTCTTTGAAGTGGTTTAGTGCATTTACCGCAATTTGTATTTATCCTAGTTGATTGTTGATTTAATTGAGTCACACTTGGTAGCCATGATAGTTTTATAACCTATTACGATATCAGATTAATCATAAGAAAGATTAATATGAATGTAATTAATAATTTACCTGTGCTGCTATATTCCATAGTCGATACCTTCCTAATAATTCAATATACCCTAACAACCAATGTTCTTGTGTGGCTTCATCTAATCCAGTTAAAAGTCTTCTTTGATCACCCAAAACCAACAACATACAAGCTGCAGTTTGAACATCACCCAACAGCGCATGATATTTAAGTGCAGAAATTACTATGTTACTTGGGTCCCAAACACATCGCTCAGGAATATTAGAAACTGTTAATACCCCATGAGCAGCAGAATCTTCAACAGCAATAGGTGCTTCGTCATTGATATCAGGAGAATTTTGATTTGGAAATTGTTCTGGTGGAGGTGAATGATTTTGTATTTCATGACGAATATTAAATGCTTCATTTGGCAATGTCCAGTCTTGTTGCTCTCCTAATTGTTGCGAATTACGGAAACTACTTCTTAGATCTGCAACTATTAATTTGGGAGATAGAAAAAGGCTAAAGGGAAACAATTTAAAATATGTTTACCTGAAGTCAAACCATCAAGCTCAATATCAAGTTCGTTATCACCAAAATAGAAGTCGCCCCTTGGAAGTCCTAACCTAAAATTATGATATGATGTGAAACCGTTATTGTATAGCAACCCATGATCAACTTGATCTTCTGTCTCAGTCTCATCATCTCCTCCACTGTATTGCGCTGCAGGCGTGTCGCCTCCTATAATTATTTTAAAAATCATTTTCAATTTAATTAAAAAATTTATTGTACCTCTAGATTGCCTCTCATTATCAGTACTATGGTCTAATGAAGTAAGTCCAGCAGCAAGATTGTTATGAGACAATGTATCTTCACTGCTTTTGCAACCATATGCATTCAATGAATTTTGTATGTATTCTTCTCCAAACATTGCCTTAAGTATGCGCCATACTGTAGCTATCTAAAATAATGTTTTTTTATTTAAAATGATCATTAAGAAAATAATAATTATTATTATGGTAGACTTACGTAGCTTTTTCCATGCTCTTTAGCAACAGCAGCATTATGTTCACACATCTCTGATAAACTTCGTCCACTTAAAACATAGTTCAAGGCTAATGAATAGAAACATTTCGGTTCTTGTGAAAGAGTGGTATGAAAATTGTGCATCACACTGGATGCCAGGTGAAACTGATCACTGCTGTTGTTCATGTTACTTGTTGAGTATTTTCTACAAAAAATATAGTATTCTGTTAAGATAGGGGGTTGTTTCACAACAAGATTATGAAGAAATATACTGTTTCAGAGGTAGAATCTTATTAAGTTTACTTTGTGTTATTTTCCTTTTTTGTTTTCCAAAGAAAATAGTCCCTCAATCCTGAAAGTAAGATTCCTTTAATTTTCACAAATAATGAGAGGGTCAAGAAGTCAAAGAGAGCAAAACGTCTATTAGTACAGTGTGTTTCACTTCAAAGTTTGAAACCCTTCTAGTTTTGTTATTAGTAATCGAAACAATTCCAAGTTTTACCAGGTATAGAATCCCTCAAAAGAGATGTAATTAGAAACACCATTTGTTACAATCCACTAGCCTACTACAATCAAAAATAAGTAACTTGGTTTGCGAGTGTTTTGCAAAACAAGCAAAAATGTTTAATGAATTTTAACTTTATTAACGAGCGATGTCTTGCATTACGAGTAAAATCTGTAATACGTATACCTTTGTCTGCCAACTGATACGTCATCACAACTACAAATTATCCTTAACAATTGAAGAATTTGGCTCAACGCATCATCAACATCTGTGTAAACATATACGATAAGATAAGAGTGTAAACAGCATATAATGTTACCTCGACTGTTAAAAATGTCAGCAGTTTTTACATTTTAACATTTTATTTGTCATCGATGAATACATACACCCTAATAACGGGTTATAATTAAAAATTTGATTATGTTTTAAGTGTCATAGCGTAATGAAGTCATTTCAAGAAAAGTAATTATGCAAATTTTTAGTTATAACCCGTTTGAAGTATAAAATAGGGAAAATTAAATCAATTTAATCGAATATGTATACGTTAAGCATCATGTTAGCTCTTCTTAAATAAAATCAATTTGTGACTACTAATCTTTTCAAACTCGTCTGCTATTTATCTTATCAGTTAAATTACAGAGGAGAGTGCGTGACTGTTTTATTTTTACGTATACGTATAGTATATGTATTTTGTATTTGAATGAATGAATGAATCATCCGAGGTTCCATTATTTCTTATGGGAAAATTTGCTTTGATTAACGAGTGCTTTGAATTACGAGCACATGTCCTGAACGAATGCTCGTAAACCAAGGTACCACTGTAATTGAAAAAACATAGTAGGCAAACATTGTTCTGGAACACTTGGAAACCCCAAGATCAAATGTTGGTTAGAAAATCTTGAATAATAATTGTTGTAAATGTACATATTACTACTATTATTTAATGGAAATAAATGTTGAAAAGCAGATCGTTTTGATCACTTCATTTGATGTCAAATATAAGTATCCTAAGTTTGCACAGTTCCTTGATGCGAGCTTACATAAGGGCATCAAAAAAAATTGAAATTTTTGAACTTTCTTCAGTATTTCGCTTATGGTCCAAACGAAAACTTCAATATTACAAGAATTAAAACAGCATTAAATTCAACGTCGTAGAAATATCTAACACTTTAATGGGGGTGTAGTGCAAAAAAAATTAATTTTAAAATAAAAAAATCTAAGAACAATACTGAAAACCGCAGATTTTTAAGATAACTAATAACCGAGATAAAGCCACTATAACAGCGATGGCGAACCTTTTTGAGAAGTGGGTCAAATTTTGTTCATTATTTTTTTAATAGTAGCCCGTTGGTCACTAAGTCAGTGGTGTCATTTGGAGAAGGGAGGATAAAAAGAGTATCAATAATTCGGAAAACCCCGAAAATTTGTTAACAGAAAAACTCGACAGTTGACCTTTTTTCTCGTTCTCACTTTTAAAATCCTCTAAAGAGGTTTACGATTCCTTTGGTTTTACAACTTTTACTTTTGCAAGTGAAGAGCAAAATTCGACATTAGATATTTATAAATTAATTTTTTAATATTTTCGATTGTCTGTTCTCTCTTTTATGATATAAAAAATAAGTATAAAAATCATTGCGTGAGTCATTTAAAAGACCTTTGTGGGTCAGTGTCTGACCTGCGGGTCATAGGTTAGCCACCACTGCACTAGAAGTTTGTCAGAGTTCTTCGTGACTTCTCACCAACACGGAGCTGTGAAACCTCAATAGTATTACATGCATTTTAGATGCAGTGCGCTCTTTGCATTGATCGTATATCTTTAACAATGGCGTTTAGGTTTTAACCAAAATATACATAGACTCAATTTTCATCGCATTTCCCGATCTGAGCGTCAATTTATAATTTATAAAGGTTTTAGTATTTTATATTTACAAGATTTTAAAAAAAGATCATAAAAATCCGAGTAGTTTTAAGCGGTTCCGAGATAACTATCTTTTTTGGCCTAACGCTCCTCCACTATAGTTAGTAAGTAAAAATGTGGTTTAGATTTTAGGTAATACTACTATAAAATCGTTACAAGAATTTTATCCCTCTTTTTAAATTTCCACAAATTCATTTTAACAGTAGTTATATATATATATATATATATATATATATTTTAGTACTTCAGGCCTTAAAGCCCAGGGCTTGATTAACTGTTAGTCTCCATTTGATTCTATCTTGTGCCAAGTTTTTCCAATCTTTGATTTCTGCACTCTTTAAATCTTCTTCTACACACTCCATCCAGCGTTTCTTTGGCCTTTCTTTTCTGTTCCTGCCCTCCGGCTCTTCTAACCATGCTTTATTGGTACTTCTTTCCGCACTCATCCTTTGCAAATGCCCTAGCCATCTTAATTGACTTTGCTTCACAATCATTGTAATTGCTGGCTCCTTGTATAATCTTTGCAGTTCTTCATTTGATCTTTTTCTCCACTGTTCTCCTTCTTTAATTCCTCCGTAAATGGTTCTAAGAATCCTTCTTTCCCAGGTCTCCAGTTTTTCCAGGTCTTTTTGTCTAAGTACCCATGCTTCAGTAGCATAGGTAACCACTGGTCTTATTATGGTCTGATATACTCGTTTTTTGATTGAATTGGATATGTTTTTTGCTCTTAGTATATTATGCAAACTTGCTGCACTTTTTGTCCCTGCCATAATTCTTCTTTCTATTTCTGGATAAGTAGTTCCTTCGCTGGTAATTTCGACTCCTAAGTATACCGCACTTTTGGCTTTTTCTATAATGTAATGTCTTTCGTTCACTTTAATGCTGAATGGCTCATTATCTTGCAACCTGCTGCCTGATACTAGATATTTTGTTTTTGTTTCGTTTATGTGCAGCCCAAACAGCTCAGCTTCCTTGGCTACTCTCTGTATTGTGGACTTAAGTTCTTCTTTTGTTCTTGTGATTATTGCCACATCATCTGCATATGCAAGACACTGGTAGGAATTTTTCATTATTGTTCCTTCCCTATTAATATTACTTTTTCTTATTATGCTTTCAAGTACCAAGTTAAATAGGACCGTTGATAAGGGATCTCCCTGTTTTAATCCTAGGTTTGTAGTGAAAGATTTCGATAGTTCTGTTCCTATTTTGACCTGATTTACTATTCCTTTAAGTGTCATTTCCACCAGTTGAGTTAATTCTCTTGGATAGTTATATTCTTGCATGTACTCTAAAATTTTATTCCTTTTGATGCTGTCATATGCCTGCCTGAAATCAATAAACCCCATGTGCAGAGGTATGTTTTTCCTGCAGCACTTTGCTTGTGCCTGTGTTAATGCAAAAATTTGGTCTGTAGTAGATCTGTTGGTTCGGAAGCCACATTGGTAAACTCCTAGAATCGCTTCTGCAAATTTTATAACTCTTTCGTTGATCAATTTTGAAAGGACTTTATATGTGACATTTAAAAGTGCAATAGGCCTATAATTTTCAGGGTTTCCTTTTTATGTATTGGCTGAATTAGTACTTGTGTCCATTCTTTTGGCATTTCTTTCTTTTCCCAAATCATTTTTATTAGGCTATATAGTCTGTCTATCAGTGGCTTTTCTCCATTTTTTAAGAGTTCAGCTATAATCCCATCTATTCCAGGGCTTTTGTGATTAGGCATGCTTTTAATTATTTTCTCTACCTCTAGAGCTGTTGGTTTATCCACTGTTATGTCTTCATGTGTCACTTCTTGCTCCTCCAAACCTTCTTCTTCTACACCTTTTTCATTCAATAGGTTTCCGTAATGCTCAATCCATATGTTCTATCTCTTCTTTGTTGGTTGTTATTTTGCCTTCTTGATTTTTCATATATATGGATTTTGTTTTCCTATTTCTGCTTTTATTCCCGATTTCTTTGTAGAATTTTCTAACTTCGTGTTTGCTATAGTGTTCTTCTATCTTTTCTAGTCTTTTTATCTGGTATAATCTTTTTGTCTCTCTGATTGTCTGTTTAGCTTCTCTTCTTTTTTGTTTGTATCTATCAAGGGAATCCTGGGTCCTTTCTTTCAACATATCTAGCTTTGTATTTTTTCTGTTTTCTATTGCTTGTTTACAGTCCTGATTGAATCAGTCTTTTCTTGGTTTTTGTTGGTTACCTTTTGATAGTACCTTTTCTGCTGTTTCTCTTATTAATGTCTTCAGGTCTGTCCAATTTTCTTCTATATTTTCTTTCAATTCTTTATTTTCAAGGTTTTGCAATATCATACATGAATACTCTTCCTTCTTCTCTTTTTCGTCTAATGATTCTAATTCCCATTTTCTTTTTCGTCCAATAGCTTGCTTCATGCGCATTTGTACCTCTTGCCTAAGATTTGCCCTAATTAGTATGTGGTCCGAGTTAATATCCGCTCCCCTGTAGGATCTTGCCTGGGTTATTTTATCTTTATGTATTTCTTCAATGAGTAGATGGTCTATCTGATTTGTGTATTTTCCATTTGGTGAGATCCAGGTACCTTTGTATATCTCTTTATGGTCAAAGAAAGTAGTTTTAACTATTAACTTCTTACTTGCAGCAAAGTTGATCATTTTTTCACCATTATTATTTGTTTTTTCGTGTTTGCTATACTTCCCTATTGTTGGTTTAAATCTGTCTTCTTTCCCCACCTTCGCATTGTAGTCTCCTATTACTATTTTTATGTCAAACTTTTTAAAGGATTCGTATACCAGGTCCAGACCTTCATAAAATTGTGTTTTAGTCTCTTCTGTTGCATCTTCTGTAGGGGCGTGTATGTTCAATATTGTTATTTTTCTATTAAATTTATCTCTTAGACGTAACTAGCACATTCTTTTATTTAGGTTTTTAAAGTCCACTATCACATCTTTTAAGGATTCTTCTATTAAAAACCCAACTCCTAATTTATTTTCTTCTCCTCCACTGTTGATAAACACAAAGTCTTCTAGTTCTGTTATTTGTTCCCCTTTAATATTGGTTTCTTGAATTTTATATTTCTTACATTCTTTTATTAGCTGCTTTAGCGCTCCCTCTTGGTTTAACCTTTGACAGTTCCATGTTGCTATTCTGATTTCTCCTAAAGTATTACCTCGGTTGTTCACTTGTATGGTTCTATCTTCCTTATTTCTATTTTCAATCCCCCTGACTCTTCTGCTTGTTTTTATTCCTAACCCATCTATTCGTGTTTTCCAGTTTTTAACTTCTTCTCTCTCTTTTACTACTGCTGTTGACAGTTGCTTTAGTTTTCCTAGGGAATACTTTAACTGTGGCCCTGTTTTACTATGTTTTTGTCTTAGTATCCTATTTTGTAGTTGTTCTAGTTTCTGATAAGAGTATTTTCTTTTCTTTATTCCTTTCCTCTTCTTTATTCTTTATTTCGGCCATTAACTTATATACTTCTGCAGTAGGTACATCTTTCTAATTCCAATTCGATTGTGTGCGTTTCAGATTGGAGTGCCTGCATTTCCGATTGAGTTAATTGCAATACTCTTTTAATTTCCTCTGGTTCCATTTTTTTACGCGTTCGATTTTTTTAAACGTGCGTCTCTTACTTAGTTCTGTTTAGATTTGGCGCGCGAATTCCTGCCTTGACCTTAACAGTAGTTAGTAAGTAAAAATGTAGGTTAAATTCTTTCATAGAATACTACTAGAAAATAGTTCTAAGAATTAGTTTACCCTTTTTAAATTACCACGAATTAGTTCACCCTTTTTAAATTTCCACAAATTCATTTTAATAGTAGTTTTTAAGTAAAAATGTAGGTTAAATCTTTTCATAGAATACTACTATAAAATAGTTCCAAAATGAAAAATTATGTCCACCTTTTTTAAATTACACGAATTAATTTTAATAATATTGAGTCATTCCATACGAAATCGTCTAACAATAGTTATTTTTATATTAAGTGTGCGAAACGACTGTTTTTTTAACGCAAAAATGCGTTTTTTCGGCGAGACCGTAGGTCGAGACAAAAAAGCATTTGAGCGTTAAAAAACAGTTTCGCAGACGTAATATAAACAACGTTTTTTCTACAATCGAATGCCTGTTTAAAACACAACATTTAGAAAAAGCAAAATTTAAAAAACGGAAATATTTTGTGCAAGTCAAATCGTCTTTGCGGTTTCCATAGAAAAAAACAAAAAATTTTCAAACGGTTAGAAAATTTGCGTTGCATTGCATTGTCATTATATTGTTTGGTGGTCCTCTTTGCACGATTTTTTGAAATGAATGAGTTTAGTGAAGACACAAGCAGTGATGACAACATTCCCCTGGCCTTACTAAAAGATGCAAGTACTGCAAATAGTAGTTTAATTCCGCAAAAGTCCAAAGCGATGTACGAGAAAACGTATCTCAGTTTTCGGGACTGGTGCTCAAAAAATGGTGTAAAGAAGATTTGTGAAGACGTAATGTTAGCGTTTTTGGAGCAGAAATCGAAGTTTGTTAAATCTTCAACACTATGGTCAACGTATTCTATGTTAAAAGCTATGTTGAACGTCAAGGATGGTATCGATTTAAGAACGTATCCAAAACTGGTTCCATATTTAAAACACAAAAGTGTAGGACATCGTCCAAAAAAATCGGCGATTCTAACAAAAGAAGACATCAACAAGTTTATTAATGAAGCGGATGATCGGACTTACCTACTCATAAAAGTAAGTTATTAAAAAAAAAAACAGATTTTGGTGATTTACGTTCATGTTATTTATAGACTGTTTTGATAATGGGGATTGCGGGAGCTTGCCGCCGCGAAGAATTGTTGAAACTAAGTACTGACAATGTTGAAGATATTGGACATATATTAATTGTGAAAGTTTTGGATACCAAGACTCAATCGGACCGTACGTTTACGGTAACGAATGCAGATTACATAAAAATTTACAGAAAGTACAGAGCTCTACGCCCGTCACATGCTACTAGCGGCCGGCTTTTTCTAAAGTACACGAATGGCAAATGCTTTAATCAACACGTAGGCGTAAACAAAATTGGAGAGATGCCCAGTCTGATTGCAAAATTTTTGGGAAAAAAAGACGTTAACACTTTCACAGGTCATTGCTTTAGAAGATCTTCTACTACTCTTCTTGCTGACGCTGGTGCCAATATTACAACTATTAAGCGTCATGGAGGCTGGAGATCTTCTAATGTTGCTGAGTCATATATTGAAGACAGCTTGAATAATAAGATTATTATTTCAAACCAGATTTTGAACTCAAGTACCAACAGTTCGTCTATTCCATCATTTCCATCAGACAGTGCTGAAACAAATTTCACAACATCCATGCCGAATGCGATGTCAGAGTCAGGAGGATCGATCAGTTTCGGAAATAATTGCAGTAATTGCACAATTAATGTGCACTTTAATAGTAAAAATTAATTATTCTTGATAATGTTAACCTTTTAAGAAATAAATAACTATTTCTACAGCGCTGTTTTATAATACCTTAGGGCCAGTTTATAAAACGTTTATAAAACAAAATCACCATACACCTGACCACTTTTCGTAACTATGGAAATAAGCATTTTTGCACGAATGTCATTGTGACTTTTCACTTTTCGGGTTATCATTGTTTGCAAATAGCAGTGTATGGTGACAGTGTCCGTGAAACTCAACAGAAATGGCTGAAATAATTGTTCATTCTGTAAGTACCAACCTTTTATTTTTATGTATTACGTAATTTGCTTCGATAAAAATGTTCACCGGTTTAAGTGACGTTTGAAAACAATGTGTGAAATAGCTACTTCCGCGACGTGAAAGAGCTACTTCCGGAATTTCACACCCTAGAGCGTAAATGACCATCTTCGCGTAACGATAGTGATGCGTGAATGTCAATATTTTTGCATGATTGTAGAAAAAAACTTTTTTTGTTGCCCCACTATTTTAGATTTTGCTCAAACTTTGTGAGAATCTTCTTTAGGGTTCCAAAGAAGGAAATCAATCTTCATTTAATTTTCGCATGTGTCAGTTCCCGCCTGCCCTAATTAAAGCATTTAAAAATTATCATTTTTATGCTTTAATATTTTTATCTGTAAAAATCTTTCTATTAAAGATATCTACACGTTCAAGTTACGTGATAATAACTCACCTAAAAAGTGCCGTAGTAAGTTGTGTTGGTGTTTTATTTAACAAAATGACTGCTAAAAAGGGAGAAACAGTTCGTTTGTAACTGTTTCTCCGTTTTGAATGACCAATAAGAATTTTAGTCATTTTAACCAAACTTTGATTTTTATGAATTTTTCAGGTGGTCCAGAACAAACTACCATAACAACTTTTCTGATTAAACAAAACTACTATGTTTCTTTAATTTATTTACTTTTATTTTTAAAATCAAAAAGTAAACTTTATTATTACGAGCGAAAAAACAAATAATTTATCGTATCCGGTCATCACCGAGAAAGACAACTACCGAGAAACAAAAACCAAGAAACCATAACCACAACCGAGAAACCACAACCGAGAAACCATAACCGAGAAACCACAACCGAGAAACCACAACCGAGAAACCACAACCGAGAAACCACAACTGAGAAAACCAAAGCCGAGAATGCATGAAGTAATAATGAAAGGTTAGTAACTTTGATAGATCTAAAAGAGACAGAGGAGAATACATAGGGCTGAGAAGGACAGAGAAAGACCAACTGCGTAAAGGAAACGTTATGCAGCATACTTTAGGTTATAAGTTAGTAAGTTTGATAGATCTAACAGGGTCAGACTCCAATAGTGTGATGACTGAGAAAGAGAATAATTCTAACAGGACACGCTATGTCGAATGAGTGTAATATTCTAATATTAATTAAATAATTATTACTTCATATGCATGGATGCATTCTCGGTATTTGTTATTCTCGGTAGTTTTCATTCTCGGCTTTGGTTTTCTCGGTTATGGTTTCTCAGTTGTAGTTTCTTGGTTATGGTTTCTCGGTTGTGGTTCTCGGTAGTTCTCTTTCTCAGTGTTTGCTTTCTCGGTGATGACTTGGACCCATAATTTATGTACTGTTTTAAGGGGTACTATACCTGATAAAAATCTGGAATTGATTTGATTATAAATAACAAAGAAATAGGGGTGTCAAGCTGTAAAAGGTACATTCTAAACCACTTATATGGTTGAACTCAGCATAGATAAGAGGGATGGAATGGCTGGGGAGTAAGCTTTTTTGTCAATATACTTATTGTTTTATAAACTCAGTCCCTGCAAGTCTTACATGCAAACTGACCATATGGTGGGACTCACCATGAACCACAGAGGTGCAATAGTCTGGTGCAAGATGGGAGTGGATAATATAAAAGGAGAGCAAATTTGTTTAGCCTGTCATATAGTTTTTAATTAATAATTAATATAATTGTGATTCTTTACTTAACTTCATAAAATGAGATCCAAAAGTAAAAAATTGTTGGCAGCAGGTTTCTAGAAAATTCTTGTAATAATTTTATACTTCCTTCACTGAATAAAAGAAAATCAGTGATGCATGGTTTATTCAGTGCAGCTAATATATTATGCCTTAATATAATATTAATCTTAATATATGCCTTATATAAGAAAAAATTTATTTTTTAAACAATGTGTTCAAAAGAACGTCTTAAGAAGAAAAGTCAACAATCCTATGAGTCATCTTGATAGAGAAATGTATAACTGAGAAGAGTCCCTACCTGATTCAATTAAATACGATAACAGCATAAAGAACGACTGACCAAAATGACCACACGAGTTTAAAGAATAAGGCAAAGAAGCTACACATGCTTCAATTAAAAGTTAAAAGTGACCTCTAGTGGTGCCTTAGCGACATATTCTTTCACATGTACCTGTCAAATGTCAAAACAGTACAGCTTTAGGGCAAGTTGTATAAACGTGGTTTAACTTGGCTTAGTTGCTGCAGTAACGGTTGTCAGAACAATCGTTGTCTATGATATTGATCCTAGTTTAAAGTTAAGCTGTGTATATACAACCCGCCCTTAATACTCTTCTGAGGGCGGGTTAAAAATTTAAATTTCTTGCTTTAATGTGGACGTTCGCTCTGGACCTCCTGTTGCAAAAGCTACATACACAGAATATACAGTTGTTCCCAGATGCGGCTCAAAGACAAAAAGCTTCTTTATTATTGATTTTATGACAAAGTTATTCTTTATAAAATTTTTTGCTCGATTCAAAAAATACTAAAAAGTATTACAGAATCGGAATTTCAGTACGACTTACAACAAAGTAGAAAATCTAAAAAAAATGTGGAAGTATTTTGTAAGGAAGAAATGACTGCATTATTCTTGCATCAGTTACATCATTGAAGGAACCTTCTAAACAAACGTATGAAAACATGACCTCAACTGCATTCGAGCTAACCAATCGTGTTAAAAACAAGTATTACAATTGGGCATTGTAATATGTTTTTCATATTCTTAACGTAATGTAATATGTTATTTGTTATTAGAAATGTAAATATTTTGTTAGTACGCAAATTGTAAATGCAAGGTTGGTAGCACTAACAGATTCAATGAACTTGACTTGAAATTCAGTTATTAATTTAATGTAATTACAACAAATAAAAATGTTCCTAAAAACAGTGTCACAAAGTTGAATTTTGCGACACGGTTTTTAGCCAAAACAATGTCCCAAAATTAATTTTATCAATGTGTAATAAGAAAAAGCAATAATCGATGCCAATTTTCTAACAAGAATCTGAACCCAAGTAAACCAGTGATATATAGAGAATAGCTCAGAGAACAATAATCTAAAGAATGATCGTAGCGCTTGCCTGTAATTCATAAGAAAAACAACGCTAAAATCGCTATTTTCAGGTTAGAATGTTATGATGTTAGGTTACAGTTAGTAAAAAAGTTGGCTGTACTTATGTGAAAATTACGTAAAAATGATGTTTATGACATATGACAAGAAGATTTTATTAATTTTTACCTGTTTTTGTGACGTTTTTCTAACGAAAACCCCTTAGCGGTCGATATTTCAGTTTTAAATTTAATAGAATACCCTTGGTAAGTGTATCTTTTAAAATAAGCATGTTCTATAGAGGGCAGGATATCACATAATTAATTATAAATTGTACTTATTTGCGCCAGCGCCGTTGCAAAGATTTTCTAGGGAATTACAATATTAGAGGTTGTACGCCATTTTACACCAGCGATTTGTAGTTGTTTACCCACGACCTCCTCGATTTCGACGTTTGGTCTAACATGGCTGATTTAAAACTCACGTACTCAGCGTTCGCCGTAGTAGTCCGAGAGCTGGCGACTAAAAAGTGTAAGAGTTTTGTAAAGGCTAATATTTTAATATTAGCTTATATTTAGAGTGTAAATAAATATCCTACACAAAAGAAACTCGGATATGGGGACACTCGGCGTCAGTGCAGTTTGAAAGTTGTAACAAGAAGTAGTGTCATCTAAGTGTTTTCTAAAAGCTGAAAATTGATCACTAATAAGCAGTTTATGTAATAAAAAACTGGAAAACAGTCGTCAGACAGCGTAATGATCGAACTAAATATAAGCTATTAGTCAGTCTTCACAAGTATAACCCACGTGGCGTAACAAGGTAAACAAATTTTGTTAGGTTATGTTACGAAATGCGCTGTATCTTATTACGCACTTTTCGCATGAATATCTTGTACGTTTTAGAACGTGTTCTACAAAATTTTCAGAATAAGAATGTTGTTACAAAATAAGTATGATACGATACAATTTTATATGTAATTTTTTTTCAGCGAAAATTAACATCGTGTCAGACGAGAGTCTGAGTAGAGTACTTAAGATCGTGACCAAACTTATATTTTGTTTTTATTCTGTACTAATAAACAGGGATGAAACAAACATTTAACGGCCATATTCACCATTGTGTCACTTAACTAGCTGGTCACAAACAGACTGTTATAATTTAACAGTCTGTTATTAAAATCTTATATTCACCATTACATTTCCAGTGACAGTTAACAGTCAGTTAGTAAAAAGTAACTAAATTATTGTTGGCAATATTTTTAAAAACAATTGAACTTTTTCAAATTGTTTTACTATTTTTATTTTTTTTTATTTATTTATTTTTGGGCGAGGAATCAGGATGGCGGAGCATCCTTCATGCCTCATGGCAACGATTACTATGATCATTTGGCCGACCCTACTAGAATTTAGCCAAATCTGGGGGAATTCCACCCCCAGTAGGGATCTTTATCGTGCCAAACATCGCATTGACACGGGACCTACAGTGTTACTTCCTGTCCGAAAAGAAGGCATGTTTTAAATTTTTCTCCGCTATGAAAAATTACCAGTTCGGCCGGGGATCGAACCTGCGATCTTTGGATTATGAAGCAAACATGCAAACCACTAATCCACCGAGACTGGCTTGTTTTACTATTGCTATTGTTTTGACAAATAGAAAATAATAAATTATCAGTTAAATAAAGCAGTTCTTGCTAAAAATTAAATAATTAAGATGTAAGTATAAAGTTAATAATTTGAAGTGATTTTAATAATTATGTATATGTAATTTCTTATGATTATAGGGATACAACTATACGAAAATCACACGAAAAAAGACGTTCACGTAATTTCACAGAACGTGAAAAAGAATGTATTTTATCTTTAGTTGAGCAAAATTTAAAAATTATTGAAAACAAGAAAACCTAACTAACAAGCAAAAGCTCGAATGTTGGGAAAACATTGCAAAGGAGTACAACGCAATCCAAACCAGCGGATTACGGACTGCTACTCAAATTCGCATGGCATATGAACAAATGAAAGAAACTGCAAAAAAAAATAAATCAGATGAGAAAGTCGAGATATTTAAGATGGGAGGAGGATCAACAAGCACAAGTGTTACAACTACTGATGAAAAAATTTTAAGTATGTTATCTCAAAATTATTTTTCAATCAATAATGATTTTGACTGCAACGGTGACAAGAACAATATTATGGAAGATGCCATTCATGACATCAGTGACAATTTTTACACAAATACATTAGTAGAGATTAATAATGATAAAATATTTGCTACTGAACAATCATTAGATCTTGTACAAGAAGATGATTTGACAATATCCAGTAAGCCTCCACTAAAACACCCCAAACAATCTATAACATCCATTCAAAGAAATGCAAAGAATACAACGAGAAATGAAGGAAAAGCTCATTCATCTTCTGCAAAGCAGAAAGTTGAATATTGTGATGTTCTCAAAAAGAAAATCGATATTCTTGAAATTGTTGAGAAAGCAGAACTGGAAAATTTAAACGGGAAGCAAATAGACAATGAAATTAAAGAAATTATAAAAGAGAGGGATGGTTTAGAATTAGAAATAAGAAAGCTGGAGTTGGAAAGTTTATTAACCCAGATGTTACTTAAGTAGAGAAAAATAGGGATACATCTCATTTCTGATGTCTATTTATTTTTAATTTTGAATTTGTTGTGTTTATAGCTAAATATTTAATTATTAAATAATGTTTATTATTGTTAATTATATAGGTACTAAGTAGTTAAATTGTATAATAAATATTAATTAATTTTGCAATATTAATTATAACAAGATTCGGCAATGAAAACCAGAAGATTAGCTAAAAACAGTGGTTATCAATGCACTTCTTACGGCAGTGTTATCCTGCCTTCCCTGATGAAGAGCACCATGTACCATCATGTTGTCATTATTGAAATCATATTCTTCATTAAAGTCTTAATAGATAGGCTAGGCGGGTTCTGCGACAAAATCCCATGTTATTTCTTATGGAGGTCCAAGATAGAATTTTTGGTCAATTTCAAGGTCATACTCATATGTCTATACATATAGGTATTATTTAATAAAGAGCTGTAAATAAAACACACAAATATGGTTTATACACTTTTATTTTATTTAACTATTGTACATTTCAAACTAAATATATACTTATTCATAATTAAAATGTTAGCTTGTATGAACATCATTAGTTTAAACTAAACTACCTATATGTATAGACATAATGAGTATTAGATGTCGCGTGAGAATAGATAGCGAGTACAGTCGTGTAGTTGGTGCCGTCAGCATACGATTAGTATTCATTAACATAATTATATAATATTACAATAATGATATTTTTCTTAAGTATCAACTTGAGATTGGAAAGCCCTTTACGAAGGGTAGTAACCGACATAGATATATCCGTTAGTCGAGCTTGCAACCCTCGCAGATATGTTGATTATTGTAGGTTTCTTTAAATTTCTTGATCTCGTTGGCTAGCAGATGAAAAAACGTAGAAAGTTTGATTTGAATATTATGATCACATGGATAGTAAAATGTGAGCGTAGAAGTATAATTATTTTTAGATTGCAATGGGGCCCTCGTTCTGGATGAAGCCCTAGAGTGTCGCGATGTCTTCATTATAAAATCACTACGACCTCGGACTACAGCATCAATCATAATGTAATATGTAGATTTGATCCGTATACGTGGTAATATCGCACGCTGGACTGTGTATAACGCGAGCGCGGTGAGGTCACGCGCTAGACCGCGAATGACCTTGAAATTGACCAAAAATTCTATCTTGGACCTCCATAAGAAATAACATGGGATTTTGTCGCAGAACCCGCCTAGCCTATCTACTAGTCTTAGCCTAAGTCATTTTCATCGATGCACAAATTATGTAGAACTGCAGTTGCCACAATAATTTCACATGCACGTACAGTTTTAACTCTCATTCCAATAGACAGACAAGGAAAACACCTCTTCCATACACCAAACAATCTTTCCACAGGATTTCTAGTACGAATTTGTGCTGTATTATATCTCCTTTCAGGTTTTGGGATAAAATAATGGTGTTAATAAATATAATCTACATGGATATCCACTATCTCCAAGAAGATAGTATGGAGAAAACTCATGGTTTTCGAATCTTGCTCTGATAATAGAGTCGTTGAATATTGTTGTGTCGTGGACAGAACCTGGCCAACGAGCAATGATATCATTTATCATCAATGCAGAGTTTCCCACCACCTGTACATTAATACTAAACCATCCTTTTCTATTTCTGTACACTTCTGCATTTACACCACCTGGAGATTGAATTTTAATATGTGTACAATCTAAAGCCCCTATTAGTCCAGGAAATCCAACAATGTTGTAAAATCTTAGTACAGCCCTGCGCTTTTCTTCGTCTGTTAGAGGCATTTTAATAAAATGTGGGCGCAGCTGAGCTATGCAGCGAGTTACTTTTGCCACAATTCTAGACACTGTAGGCTGCGAGACATTAAATAAATCTCCAATATTAACCTGAAAAGTGCCTGTTGCATAAAATCTTAAGCATATTAGAATCTGATTAATTTTTGATATGGGATGATTTAGATTATTCGTAGGTTCCATAATCGAGTCCAACATTTCTGATAGTCGTTGTCATCTTATTCATTCTAAACCTTTTTCTAAATTCTGTATCATCAATTTCAAATAAATCTAGTCTACCCTTCAATTGCCTGGGACGCCGTTCTTCATAATCACTATCATTTTAAGATGATAGCAACGGATGAAAATCCACTACTTCCATTCTAAAATCCAAATATTCACATTTAAGTTTGTTTTTTAGGTAGATAATTTACTTACTACTTTGTTCTAGCATTTAACAATTCAGCTATTAACCAAATTCCTAAATTTTTCGATAAATCAAGATTAAATCAATATTCAGTTGCTTTAAAATTATTTGACAGTTTACAGTTATCAGACTGTTATGGAGTTAACTACTGAATCTTGCCCTGTTATTTTAAATTAAACTTTGACTGATAGATGGTAAATTTGAATGGTGAATACACTAACAGCTTGTTAAGCATTTAACAGCCTGTTATTTATTTAACTAACAATGGTGAATATGGCCGTAAATCATCAAAAATTAAACGTTTACACGTTTAAACGCTCCCCAGAAAGAATTATGAAACCATTTCTCTATAATCGTACATTGTTTTGATTTTTAATTTATACACGCCATAAAGCGAACGACTCACGTTAGTTTACGTCTACCACCGCTAATAAAAACTGTTAAGAGAATATACGGAAAGACTCCGACGAGATAAATCGCGAAGTGCGTCTGAAATAAGCGTCGCAAAACGTAAATTTAGTTAGTTAGTAAAATCAGACTCGTCACTCGCTATTTAAACATAACAAAGCCTAGTTTAAAAGAGGTGTTTGCCCTGAAAAGGGCAATTACAAAATAAATTTAAAATAAATAAACGATAACGAGAACTGATTGCATATACGTGTTTCCGCATGTAGGTAAAGTAGCTTAAGCTTTAAAGAGAACACGTGCGCGCCAACAAATAGGATCGGTTATGGATGTTTACGTCCTTGCGACAGCTTATTTCAGACACACTTTAGCAAATTCAGCAAAATACAAAAATAAATATAATAAACTGTGTTTTATGTGAAATATTTTTGCGTACACTAAAGTCACTACTTTTCATCATCTACGACGATGCGTGTTTTCATTGGATTATTACCTTAATCAACTACCGTATCAGGTTGAACGTTGAACGGCAAATAGCCGGGTAGAAAGCAAATTGTTGCCTTTTAACTCTAATGAGATTATTGTTTGCCGTATAATATTGGTGTTCCATTGAAAATACTTTCACATACACATACGCGTTTAAACGTGTATTTTTATATTAAACATTCATTTACTACTAAACCTTTACACGTTTAAACGATGCAGCCCTATTAAGTATTACTAAAGAATTAAGATAAACATTTGCAATCAATAAAAAAATTAAATCAAGGTACTTTGCAAATATTTTAGTTACAGAATGTAGGCATGGTCTTATGTAATATTTTATCAGGCTTGCCAACTCATTGTGGTAATCCAACTATTTCAAAAAAAATACACTGTTCAAAATTTGAAATTCCAAAAAGTTATTTTGCAAATTAAAGACAGGACAAAAGGTTGCTAAATAAGATATATTTAATTTCGATCACCAGAACCTTCAAGACTTTTGGTGGAGCCCTTTATACAGGGTGAGTCAGAAATAACTGATATCCTTTAATGGTAGGTAGAGGGGAGGTAGTAGAGCAAATTTACCTTGACAAGTATAGGTCAAAAACGAATAGTATTCCAGAAAATGAATTTTAAAGTTTAATGAATTTTGGATCCAAAATTCATGAATTTGTATCTATCAGTATCCTTCATTAAATCTATACAGGGTTTTTTTACCTTGATCCCAAAGGATCCAAGGTCAGGACCGGATCCAAAATTCAATAAAACCTTAAAATTAATTTTCTGGAAAACTTCGTTTTTGACCTATACTTGTCAAGGTAAATTAGCTACTGCCTCCCCTCTACCTACCATTTAAAGGATATCAGTTATTTTTGAATCACCAGTATAAACATATCACTATGCAGACAAAATAACAATTATTACCATTTTTACTACTAACCTGATTAAACCAGACATTTTAGAAATATTATTATTAGCAGGAACTCGACAGGCATACAAAACTTCGCCAGTATTATTAAGAGACATTCCTTGTGGATTTGCTTTACTAGCCGGCCTACTGGCATCTTTAAAAGCGTGTTGAAATAGTGTACAATCCTAAAATTGCTTTTATCTTACATTTTTTTTCTAACAATTAAAGTTCATCTAACTAATCTTTGGACACCGAGGGGTCAACCACTACTGGAAATCACTGTACACTTTGCTGGGAATACTTTGGAAATACCTGAGAATACTTGGGAATACCTGGAAATACTTGGGAATACATGGGAATACTTGGAAATACCTAGGAATACTTTGGAAATACATGGCAGTACCTGGAAATACCTAGGAATATTTGGGGAATCCTTGATATTATGCATGCTTGGGTGGAAATTTATTTTCGTTTTAATGGCGTTATTAGACGAAAATCTATTAAGTAAAGTCAATTACGACAAATTAGTTTAACCCAAACTCGGTTATAAATTATAAATAAAAAAAGGTTAAAGACGTAGGGGAAGTACCGATGTTTCGT
This sequence comes from Agrypnus murinus, assembly GCA_929113105.1. Lineage (NCBI taxonomy): Eukaryota > Metazoa > Arthropoda > Insecta > Coleoptera > Elateridae > Agrypnus > Agrypnus murinus. The sequence continues at coordinate 123,640,426 of OV816030.1, forward strand.
GACGTCATGGAATATTTATGTTAATGTATAGAAGCAACACTGCATTTTTAATATATTTCATGTATTAAGTATGCTCTGCACTAGAGCATTCATGAGATGATCTTTCAGTTCTGGATATGGAAAAAAATATGAAGTTACATAATCCCACGACTGTCTTGAATGAGAATTTCGAAGATGATGATGAAGATTTAATATATATATATATATAACACCGGTAATATATCCAACACAACTCAAATTGCATTTAGTGACGAAATAAAAAAATGATGAACAGTTATTCATTCTAAATTCCTATGACACAAATTTAAAAGATTTTATGGGAATTAAATCATGTAATGATAAATCATATTTAGCAGTGTTACTGAACAATAAAAAACAATGACGGCTAAAAAGTCTACACTTTGCTGTTTTTTTCTAATAAAAAGCTCATTTATCGGCTGACAGAGTAATACGAGTTAGAGCTGCACAAAAATAAATCAAAAACCCAAAAGAACTTGAGATCTCTACGTCAAAGAAAATAATTAAGAAGAAATGACCATTAGAAACTGAAACCTGTGTTTTTAAAGGATGTGATCCTTTTTTCATCCAGCACAATTTTGCAGAGGCACAATTTTATAAATATTCAAAAAGTACAAAATACTCTAAAAGTTATTACTATAAAAGTTACTGTTATTTGTTGTACATTGCTTACACTCAGCTAAAGATGAATTTACTGAAACTGCAAAAGCATGCGTAGAAGGGGCCATAAGTGGTTTTATAAATGCCTTTCCGCCTTGTCCGAGGAAAAGCCTTTTCCTCGAGACAAATAATTAGTGGGAAAGTCCTTTGGCTGCATTTTCTGATCAAATATAAACAATAACAACAAATTGGTTATTGATAAAAATCTAGAACGTTGTTATAAAGATTTTGCTAATGCCTATTCGTCTAGATCAGTGGTTCCTAAACTTTTTTCTATGGCACCTCTTTTTTGGAATCACCCTTACACCCCCCCCCCGATAATTAACAGGTTAATTTTTATCCAGATATAAGATTTTTTGTACGCTCTCATGCCCTCTTTAACGTTACTTCACGCCCCACAAGGGGGGGGCACCTCCCAGTCTGCAAACACTGGTCTAGATAGATAACTAAAACTTGCTAGTTTGATTGCAAGAAATTGTTTGGAGTATTAGAAGGGTTTAAATAGTGATTAAAGAAAAAACTTCTATCAAGGTTTTGAAAGATTGTGTAAAAGATACGTTCCATGGATATTTCAATGAGAAAAATTAAGTGGACTAGAATAAATATTCTAAAAATTATACCTTTATTGTATTATTTTATGTTCAACTATAATGCAAATAGAAAAATGCTATAAAAAATAGTAAAAATACTAAATTGTGATATAAATTAATGTATTGTAAGGAATGAGTGATACGTAGGTATAATCTGTAATCTCTTTAAACTTGGTAGAGAATAATTTTTTTATATTAAAAATATTGTTTTGTTAAATTTATTTTATTTCAATTACATTACTTTGACACAAGGTCTATTTAGTGTCCCAATGTTGTCCCCACATTTGCCGTACTTTAAGTAAACATTTAAGTCATCTCACAGTTTATATCAAAATAATCTGATTTTCTACGTTCTATTTTTCGATAATTTGGAATTACCTGGGAATACTTCGTAATACCTGGGAATACTTGGAAATACCTGGAAATACTTGGAAATACCTGGGAATACTTGGAAATATTTGGGAATACTTGGAAATACCTGGGAATACTTGGAAATACCTGATGCTTTTTGAAAGTATTCCCAGAAACTGGAAATCACTGTACGTTTTTTCGGGAGTGGTTGACCCCTCGTTGGACACATATCAATAAAGTAGTTCATACATGCAAATACGACACGTGTCCAAAGATTTCAAGACTAAGTTTAAATAAAGGAATTTCCTTACACGACTTGTACTAAGAAACACTTGAGGATCTCCCCTCCAAGCAACACCTGTGCCAACATCTTTATGTTCATTAAAAGCTGCAAAGGGAATATACGGTCTTCGTACATCCCAAATGTTTACACTACAGTCTACTACTAGTGCACAGCTGGCAATGTGATATTTACGCAGCGGTCTCCATTTTACATGACCTATCGATGCTATAGTATGAATGGTATATTCTAATGTTGGTTTACTTGTTAAATCCCAGACCTGAAGGAACATTAAGATATTAAATATGTATAAGCATGTTGGCATCATTAGATAATCTACCTTTATAGTTTTGTCTCTACTAGCAGTTGCTAACCATGTCATTTCTGGATGCCAATCGCAAGCAAATACTGGACCACTATGAGCAGTAAATTGTTGCTGACATTTGTCTGATCTTCGAACGTCCCACAATTGCACACTACCATTTTCTGATACAGCAGCAAAATTATGAGGCATATGAGGACTAAATTGTACATCTCGCACACTTTCAGTGTTACTATTAAATCATAGCAATTACAATAGTGTAACACTTAAATTACGCCTAATATTACCTGACAAATGTAGCAACCGATGTTTTAGCACGGATATCGAAATATTTCATGGTTCCATCTTGTGAACCAGATATTAGCCTATTTGGTTCAGAAGAATGGAAATTGACTTTGTTAACAGTTCTTTTATGTTCTTGATAATCTTGCTCTTGCATTGCTTTACCCATCTTGGTCAAATTCCAAACACATACATGGCCATTAGTAGCCGCAGTTGCCAAATAATTATCTAGAATAAATTCAAGTAGAACTAAATTCTTAAGATACGATTTTTATTATTACCATCTATTAAACTCCATGATATATCGTTGCAAGAAAAACTTAAATTTAAGTGCTTGGAAGATCTTAAATTGTATATTTCTTTAAACTTATCGTCTTCAATCGAATAAACTTTAAAAACTGGAACAAAATTAATGTTGAAACGTTCACATGTAATAAATTATTACCATTTCGGCCGCCTATTGCAACTTGTGTATTGTCTCGATTTAATGCGAGGGCATTAACGGGGCCTTCTTGAATAACGCTGAATGTTGTCATTTCGTCTGCTGTTAGTATTTACAAGTAATTACTAAATCCTCAATGGTAAACATCACCAACATAGAAAGATAGGTTATATATTTGCATGTATAAAATAAAAGCAACTACAATAATTATAATGTTAATATTTACAAAAATACATTCCTATGAGATAAAAAAGAAACCATTGCATAAATATAATATTTAAAACTCTCGGAAAAAGAACACATAACAACTTAACCTCCTTTTATTGTTATTCTTTCATTATTTTGACAATTATGCTTGTGCATACAGATGTAAATACAGCATTGCCAAGTCTCGCAAATATTTTTTCTTCACTTTTTCAGTAATATCTTCTGCTTTAATATAAAGATTTCTTAAATAATTGTGTTGAAAACATTTAATGTAGGGTAAATAATAGTATTAATATTATCAATTTAATTTGACTTCATCATTTAAATTAAAAATAATCAAAAGAAACTAAAACATTGTCAACATGAACTCGGAGAACTTTGAGTTTTCCCATTTTATCAAAAATTCTTTATTTAAAAAACCGCAGTTTAAAGATACACACAGTATTTGTCATATTATGTAGAATGACCATTTCTCCGAGTTTACCGGGAGAATCGACGCCCACCTTGGTATATCTAGAAGAGACAGACTGAAAAGAAAGAAATTTTTTTTTTATAAATTCTGATTTATTTTTCTTATAATTAATTATAGCCCATTAAAAATTAGTTTTTATAAGGATTTCTCAGAAAATAATTTGCTACGAACGTATTAAAAAAACAGTAACGTGCAAACATCGATACTCAATGATTTATAATATGTTAATCTTAATAGGTTTGGACAGTACTGTCAATCTGGACAAATTCAGACATTTTTATATATTTTTTGCTGATAAATTATGCAAGTTTGGGGCAAGGAAATTAAAAATAATCTAGGAGCTGCCATGTATAAAATAACATAATCTGTACTACAGAATGTCATGATATTTCATTCTTCTAGTCTAGTGGAATATCATACGTACAATTAATTTATTAAATTTAATTATTGAAAAGGAGGTTTCTTAAATGGCTTAATAGGTTACACTTAAAAGTAACATGTATAAACATACTCATAAAACAAATTAAATGATAACGTAATTATAAAATTTTCTTTAAAAAAGTTAGTTTGTATCATTATCTTAACGAGATACATTACGTTGATCTATTTTCCAATATAGAAAGATACGTCTTGTATTCTGGTCGAATTTTTCTAAAATATAGAAAACAAGGTGTTATTAAGGTGTAGTCACAAAAAAATTACTTGTAGAAGTTGTATTGTTTTTTAGTATTTCATTATAACGACATCAAAGTAAGATGAGTTGTTTCTTGTATTTTTTTGTAAATTGTACAACGTTGCAATATATTTTATTACCGGAATTTCATGTAACACTATCTTGATCACAGGATTGTATTAGATTTTTGTGATAAGGTTAAGTTTCTTTGATGTAGTTAATGAAAACGTTTTTCAAGAACTGCGTCTTGAAATCGTAATAAAGCTTAATGCAAAATTGGTTGCAGATTTTGTTTAGATGCAACTAAAAAATGTCTAAGTATCTTGATTAAGCCATAATAATGGTATTTATTTATAAAGTGCAGTTTGTAAAGGTGTCTTAAAAAATAAAATTAGATAAAAAAATAGTTTCGAGTTTTGTGATCGACATTCTACAGGGGACTTATTATGCAGAATTAATATAAGGTGTTTATATTTTTAGAATCTATAAAAGAAGGATAAAGATTTTGTCTTTTTAGTTTTGTGATTAACAAGAAATATTATAAAACAATAGGTTATATAAATTTTAAAGTTTAGAAAAATTTTGTATTAAAAGAAAAATCATTTGCTTTTACTTAAAGTAGAAATAAGGTAATTAAAGAAAACATTGTATTATGTATATGTGTACCCACTATTTATTTGTGTATAATTTTTATTTAGTGCTTATTTGTTTATTTGTTAAATAAGATCATAACAATTTATGATAAAAATAGCAAAGCGACTCAACCTGAAAAAGAGTCTCAATAATATTGTAAAGCCGGGACAAAACAATTTTAAAAGTAAGAAGGTTTACTTACAGTGTTGTTAGTTTATTTAAAATATTTACCACAATAAAACTCGTGTACATTGTACCTTTGTCACCAAATTTTCAGCTGAGAATGCACAAGCTGCATTTCCAAAACAAACTTAAGAAACAACTCTCTTTCTATAGTATTTTTTAACTTTGGCCGTTATTTTAAATTGAATATGGTTAATTATAATTAACATGCACACTATAGTCGGATAAAGAATATCTGTTTTTATTCATAGAATTTAATTTTCCTTGTCCATTAACGATGTGGGAGACTACTATCTAATTTAAATCATTTATTTTGAGTTTAGGCCAAAGTTAATGTAAGATTTAACCTAAAACAGAGAAGGGATATTGTGATAGAGAGATATACAAGTATTTACTACCTTACCTGAGCAATTAATAAAAGAAAAATGTGTTTCATGTTAACGAGATATTACAGTTGTAATAAGTTTCTTCTATTTCAAGATTTTATAGCTCTTGGGTAAATAATTTTGGTGGAGGATTAAAGCTGCTTCATTACCACATAATTGTAACTATCTCAAATGTAACGGCTGATTTTTATTAATGATATCAGTTAATACAACATATAAGTATGACGCGGTTTTAGACTGTGCATTGAAATAGTGTAAATAATGTTTGTTTGCATATATTTATTTATTTATAAGAGTGTTAACAGAAAAATCCCAAAAACACCCATACAGTAAATACCAATTTACAAGTACCAATAATAGTATTCTATGTTAGGCTAGCGTAGTCTGGAATCCTTTATATCACACATATATCAGTTCTTTGGAAGCTATTCAAAAACGATTTGTTAGATTTATATAAAGAAAAATCCATATGTCCATTATAGATCACTAAAGTTCATGCAAAAAATTGAATTGTTGCCATTGTTGATTAAAAGGGACATTACTGAATTGCATCAATATACAGTTGTGTGAAGACTTGTGTGATGAAAACATAAGTATTATACCATTAGATTGACAGTTTTTTATCTATAAGTATATCTAATTAGCTTTTGCGTTAATTAAAATGTATAAACAATAACTTGGTTATGTTAAATTGAGTTGCTTTTGTTTCATGCAAAAATTGTATCACATTCTTTTGCTTCAACAAAAAGATATATAAACTAGGCCATTTTTGTAACAAACTCTCTTCTAAGTTCATTATCTTCAAAAAGTTCATATCGGTTGTAGAGCAAAAAATATATTTAAGGTTATGTGTTAAAAAAAAGTTAAAAAAAATGTAAACAAACCAAATGTCAAAATTTTGGTGTTATTGTTATGTTTGTGGAACGTCAAAGTTTTAAGAAAGTTCAGTAAATCAATTTGTTTAACAAGTGCTTTAAATTAATTAAGTGACAATTTATTTTGGGATCGAAATTTTATATTTTAATGTAAAGAAAAAATATGAATTTTCTTATAACTGAATTTTATAAATGTATGTGGACTCTAATTATAAAATAAATGAATTTTGAATTCAACTTAGTAAAGACCTTTATATGAAAATATTTTAAAGATGATAATGACATACTTTCTTGATTTCATTGCCAAGACGAATGAGAGCAGATAGCAGATATTTGGAACAATACAGTTGGTAAACTTGTGGCAGCAAATATTAAAAAAAAATTAAATATATATAAACGTGAGTTTTTTAAACAGTATCTAGTTTTGCTTGTAGTAAGTAAGAAATATGTTGATGCCAAAAGTATTATTCCCCAAATAAAGTATATTAACTATTTTGGAATTACTATAAAGAAAATTTTGGTATCTAGTTTAAATTTTTTTGTTATTTGTTAAAATTATAAAATAACTTTGTGTGGTTATTGTCGAAAGATTGCTTTGTGTATCTATTTTCTATTACTGCTTTCTTAGATATACCTATTATAATTTAGTGCCCTATTGAAGCGACCCACGTTTGAGTCTCGATTTGTGGAGAGTTAGGCTTTTCACAATAATTTTATGCAACTGGAGATTTTAATTAAAGGGAAGAAAGCAGTGTTACGTTTTATGCATTTTATTTTGCGAATATCGCCAGTGTCGATAAAACATTATATAACAATACGTTATTTAGGTTTGGTGACAAGGTATATGCTTTTACCATGATTATAGTTATTGGTTTGACATTTTTATATGTGGTTTACTAATAATGCTCATCACAATTATACCTTATTTTACCTTAATTACTTGTCCTAGACGCTTCTACGTCCATTCGTCTCTTTATCATACAAATTTTTGATATTTAAATATTTAAAACACATTCAGTGTAGCTTTTATTAATATCGGTCACTATAGTAGTTAATAATGGCTAAAAGTGATTTAAATATATTCTACTTTTGGTAGTCTGCGGTAATTTGTCAAAAAAGTAGCACAACTAAATAAAAATAATTTAATATTAGAAATTCCGTCTGGGAATGTATTTACAAAGAGATGATAAAGTGCAGAAATAAAAAGAATTAGCTTAGATGAAATTAAAAGTGGATTTTTACTTGTTTTTTTTCCGATGATGTGATAAAAATGTTTTACATACTAAAGAAGCTTTTAATTTTATCAATATCTATATTCAGCTTACAGAGAAAGTTATTCATTATCAATCATTTGGAAAAGAAAGTTAATAATTAAAAAACTCTAATATTCTTCATCGCAAAATTTAAAATTATTAATTTACTAATTCACCTGCTATGTTTTACAGACAACGGAAATGACTTTTTTTATTTTCAATTTAAATAAGATGGAATTAAAAATTGCTAAAGTAACATCATTTTTACCATGTTATATTTATTTTACAAATAATAAAAATATTAGATATGTTCGTCATAGTAAACAGGTATGAAAAAAAGTGTTTTTGTGTTTTTTTTATAACAAAAATACAACTAGCACAATTTACTCACAGCAAATATAAACAATATTATTTAGAGAACTGGGTCATGCAATCATGTTTTCATATCTGAAAATGAAAGTCAAGGATATTTTGCTTTTTTTATAATTTTATATTAGTGAAATTATTTTTTCCTTTATTTATATTCTGTCTGGGATTATTGATTTGTTCAATTTGTAGCATTTCGATTTAGAAATAGCATTAACGAAAGCGACATGAAATTCATGATGAATTGATTCAAAACTCATCTAACCGCTAAAAAATTGATTTCACTGACTGCAAACATAATTATATAAATATTTTCATAAATATATAAAAGAAATTCTATTGCACGCGATAAAAATGATAGTTGCTGGTATCATCACATACTATCTGTATAAAGTATAAGGTACTAAATATATTGGACCATTTTTTCCTAATAAACTTTATAAAATGTCAAACCAGCAAACATGTTTTTGTTTTTATTTGCTGCATTTGTCAACCCAGAAAACAATTTTTTTGCAATTCTATAATACTTTTGATATTCCAGCTAGCTCTAATTTTATCTTTTCCCGGATATTTGACATGATTGATATATTGATCTGTAAAGCTACATTTTTAGACCATACCCCTATACATTTTATCAAAGTTTAAAAAATACTGGTATCTTCATTTGTCACCCTGTATAGAAATAGTTCACAATAATATGTTATTCTTGTAGGGCGCCCCTTGCTCTTACTTTACTATTAATAATAATTCCGATTTAGAAGTTTATTAGCCCTCGGAGAATTATTAGTAATTCTCATAGGAAACAAACTACATTTTGAATTTTTCCTATTTTTGCTACATTTGATGCCCACGGGACAGATTCCAATCTGTATTAAAAAAAAAATTTTTTTAAATACTTTTATCGAATGCTTTGTTTTGAACCATTAGCTACGTGTATTTGCCTTTTCGAGTCGTGTAAATTACACTATCTTAATAAAGGTCAGGTTATCCTAAACTATTCATAAAATTACCTATTTATAAATTTGGCTTTTATTTAGAAAAAAACTTATTAATAATCCATTTAAAAGTTGATAATTGGAGGAAGTCTACTGAAAAAACCATTTTACCTTTAAAAATATGTTAAATAAAAAAATACATAAATATTTAATATAACAAATACATATCAACAGAATAACGCAGAAACTCAAGATTGTATATATAGCCCAAAAATTGAACATAATATGAAACATACAATACCAAAACTGCTGTAAATTTGGGGTTTTAGTGGCTTATGCTCTTCCACTTATTTTCCGTGTCATTCGTATATGAATGATGGTCCACCTAGGTCTACCTAGAGTACCCATGTAATTCTAGCGATTTTTTTCGCGTGGAACCAAGTCCTGCAAATATTTATGGCGCGTATTTCTCATCTTTTTTCTTTTTTGCGCATTTAAATGTTTCAACTCACTTTCAGTTTGTTAATAATATTCAGTAAATTACTTTCTATAAATAAATTACATCTAAATAGTGTAGTGTTGCAAAATTTTATTCTGTTTAAATAAAAATATGTTTTTAATAACTGCACACATGCATATGACAATAAAAAATATCGCGGAACGAATAACGAACCGTCGCGTCGTCAGTTGTGTTATAACCTCTTGTTTATATTTTTTCCTTTTATGAGACTTAAAAGAAACCTAGTAAACTTCCAATTGGGTTCTTTATTAAATATTTACTAATTCGCAAAAGAAATCTGAACTAATGGTATACTTTCTTATATTTGATCTTATGATATTTTAACTCAATAAGAAATTATTAAGTCATAAAACGTCAAACTTTGATGGTTGTTATCGTATAACGCTAAAATTATGTAGTATAGCTGATACGATTCAAGTAAGTTTTGTACTAAACTTAAGGATAATTATTATTGACTTTCATTATGTTAAGTAATGTTATGTCCTGCAACTTTACCTTGAATTACTTATTTATGAACTCAAGGTGAGTTATTAAACCCTAAACATATACAGTATTGAAGAAATGATTTCACTTCATCTAAAACAAAACGCAAGCTCTGCTTTTATTTACACACTTTGACTATGCGTAAATTTGGTGTCTTGAACCAATGATGTTTTATTTCTGCATAGCCTGCTTTCTGGGTTTTACCGTAATCGTCGTTGTAGTCTGGAACTCTGCTTGGGATACAATAAACAGCTGCTGTTAAAACTGTTGAAGTAAAATGTTCCTATTTATTTTACCTTTTACTTCTTATGATTTGGAAAAAATGTCAATTTATTTTCTTTTAATCTTCTCGCTGCGGATATCCCCTGTGATGATCTCTCATCTTGAGGTAGGTTATTATTTTAAATTATCTTTTTTAATTTATTCTCTCCTTTATGTTTATTTATAAATAATATAGGCCTTTTTAAACACTTGTTAAACATTTATTTCATTTGTATTTTATTAAATTAGTTAAGACTTTTGCATGTTGCTCTTTCTATGAACAAATTATTAACTATCTTATTTACCTTAACTACCCTTAGAAACTCCCATTTTTTTAGATTGTATATTTTAACTTTTAATACTCTTATTTATTTTTACATCACAAGCAAGCTTTTCTTAGGTCATTATATCCCATCATGAGTAATTGACTATTGTAAAATGCATTGAAACAAATCCTTAATTTCCACTATATTGCATTATTTTAATAAAGGGGTTGCTTCTCTGGCAACCCTTATTTTAATTTTCTAATTGTCAAGGCTTGTTAGAATTATCATTGCAATCAACATTGAATTTTATTTCGTTGTCAGTAAGATGTTAAATATTTTACATTTTTATCAATTCTATTTATATTTTCTTTTTCAGGGATAGCTGTGAGTGGAAGTATCTTACCCTAAAATAAATCTTAGCTAAATTATAATTATGTACAAAGAGCAAATCAATAAAAATCAACTCAAACTTGAATCATGTTGTGATAATTTTTATTCTTAACTATTCAAATAGCAATTAATAATTAATAACAAATGGCAAATATCAAATAGCCAACGTTCCTTTATGTGCATCAATAAGAATTCAGGATCATTTATAAATCAAATAACTTTCAACTTAAGAAATACTATTATAAGTGTTCTGATAAAAATAGTATCACAATAGTTAATAAATAATAGTCCTATTGTTTAGTCAAACACTTAAAATTCTCCTAATATAATACGAGAGATAACCCACTTAACAAACCCATACAACTCAAGTTGCCCATCATACGCACATAAATGACACAAAATTTAGGCAACATCAGCGTCATTTGTATATGTATTTTTGGTAAACACATACAGTGTTAATAATATTAAAAAGCAAGGACTCTTATACGCTACATAAAATTATAATTTGAATATTAATGCATTGCATGTCACGTCATACATATCCCAAGCACCATCTAAGTAGCACTAACTGAGATCGGAACTTTGATTGAGTAGTTGTTACATAACTACAATTAAATTTATGACTTTATAGGTTTAATTACTTCAGTTGTAATACATTAATAATTCATCATATTGTCACAAACGGAAATATTTACAATTAAATATTTTATACAAAACGCAACTTCTCTTCCGTTTGTACAATATAGCGTGCAAGGCCACATTCAGTTACCCACGATAGTTAGCAGCTGCAGTCTCGCAACCGACATGTGCGCGGACACCTGCGAGGTCTTCTCCGAAGCGCGCTCGCTTCGCCCACCAGTGTATTCGTTGGCATGCAACTTGGTCGCCTACTTACTCCGTACACGCGAGTCAACCTACACGATTTGCAAAAAGGTGCACATTCCTTCGAGAGAATTTACCAACACTTCCGCACAGCTGCTTAATTGAAAATATTTCCGTTTGTGACAATATTCTAAAAGTCTCGGAATTTCAACTCAACTATTAATTTAATCCTAACTAAACTTACATAAACAGTAATATAATCCTAATACTAATCTCCTTAATATCTCTTCATTTTCATAAATTTCTTAGCACAAACGGAAGGCTGAAAACATTTCACTACAACACAAAAAAATAGCCATAACACAAAATTATTACATAAACTGCAAACTGAAGCGGGAACATTGCGGGAACACTAATTTATTTTAAATTCTGAACTATTTTATCTTAACGAGATTCATTGAACTTTTGCAATAATTGCTATTAATAATAAATTTTTTATTATTATTACTAACGGGAACGATGATTAAGTTACTAGAATGTTGCTCGAAGATGGTTATTTTACTTGTCGAATAACAAATAACTTATTCTTATTATTAATTTTTCATTAATTACATGAGTTAATGCGTTTAATCCAAAATTCACTGTTGATTAGCATTAAACCAAGTCAAATAAGCGGGAATTAACACTGCACTAAAATGAAAGTTGCGGAATATTCCTCCACTGGATTAATTTTCTAACAACAAAATCGGTACTGTATAACCTTAAAGTGTTGTTCTAAACTGGACTATAATTATTTAACTACAAAATCGCTTACACACGATAATAGCACGGGAAACAAAATTCTGGAGCAAACCCTCCAGCTTGGGGTAAGACACCCACCGTCCGCCCGAACGCTACTTTAGGGTACGAGACCCACTGGCCAATTGAACTTTAAGATCAAATCTGTACTACTTTTAATTTTTAAAAAGAGGGAAGATATTAAGCTAACCTATGGCGAAATAGCGCGACTTTTTAACCCAATACGGAACAAGCATTTAAAAGCTTCGAAAGGATTCTAGAACAAGTTACTTGAATTAACGGGGGGGGGGGGTTTGCCCATTATAAAAACCGCATCTGTAAACAAAACCCGAAACCTAACATGTGGTCTCAGCTATTTTTTATCTCCGTCTGGATTTGGATTTTGGATATGAAGATTTGTTTATACGAAATTTACGATAAGCACGTTCAAGAAGTAATAATTTTAACTAAATGTCATTCAATTCTATTGTTGAAAGGGTGACAGCACTTTTGAGTATTTATAAATTCAATTCTAGCTAAAGTTTCTTTTCGAAAAAACAATTTGTAGCCGTGGGAAGGCTTTACAATAAGCTTTGATATTTGCAAAGACGTCATTTACTTTTAGGTCAAGTCTGTAGATTATTCTAGAAGGGATTTTCATCTGTATAAAAACATATAAAAGCGACCCTGATATTTTTTATTAAAAAATATATTTAAAGAAGGCGCGTTGTTATTTTTCGATCTATCAACATTTAACAAAAACGCTGCAATGGTTTATAATTTTGGTATACTGAAATGACAAAATAATTAACCCACGAATCCCTCTCTCCGACTAAAGTAAAGCAGTCGAGGCATTGTAAAACGTATTTTAACAGCTGTACGTTATAACATAGTGCTGGAAAACGTGCTTAGGAAAAGAGAGCTAAATACAGAAAAAATATACTTAAGGACTCCGTGTAATGTTTAGCATATGCCGATGATGTAGTGTTATTTGCAAAAACGACGAAAGAGCTCAAAATAGTGTTCAAAAAGATAGAGCTACAAGCGCTAAAAGTGGGGTTGGTGATAAATGAAGAGAAATAAAAATATATGATATTAGGGAATAGGAACCAGGAGGAACCACAAAATCTCACAGTTAGAGCACTAAATACGAACAAGCAGTACATTCTGTGCATAACAAATCAAGTGGTGTATTTGGAGGCAGAAATTGCAAGTGAGGGTAAATACAAAAGTGACATACAGAGAAGAATAACAGCGGGTTCGAGATGTGTCGGGGTTTTAAAGAACATACTAAGTGATAAAAACATATCAAGAAGTACGAAAGTGCGTATATACAAAACATTTATAAGACCCATCGTGACATTCGCGAGTGAGACGTGGGTGTTAACAGAAGAAATTGGGAACATGTTGGAAATATGGGAGAGGAAGGTACTAAGGACAATGTTTGGAGGAAATAAAGAAAACGGAGAAGAAAAACGAATACGGAGCTAGCAGACATATACCAGGAGAAGAGTATCAAAACAGTTGTACAGCAAAATAGATTAAGATGGTTGGGACATATAACAAGATTGAAAGACGAAGACCTAACGAAGAAAATGTACAAAATGGAGATAAGTGGAAGAAACCGGAGAGGAAGGCCAAGAAAAACATGGTGGGCGGACGTAAAAGAGGACCTAGAACAGTTTGAGCTAATAATGGAATGGGAAACAATGGCCAAGAACATAGTTATGGAACAAGAAGATACAATCAGGCCAATAGGCCTGCAGTGCTGGTATATATATATATATATATATATATATATATATATATATATATATATATATATATATATATATATATATATATATATATATATATATGTTACATTTTAAATTTCAGCGGATATTATATGATACTTCACTATTTTTCCGGGTTTCACTCCGCGTATTCACTATTCGGCTCCTAGAGGAACCAGACAATGGTTGACGACGCTTCGGCAAGATCACACTTGCCATCTTCAGGTCACTTCTAACTTCCTTCTGCTTCGCGTGGTTACACGATGTAGTGTAGTCAGTCTACATCGTGTAACCACGCGAAGCAGAAGGAAGTTAGACGTGACCTGAAGATGGCAAGTGTGATCTTGCCGAAGCATCGTCAACCATTGTCTGGTTCCTCTAGGAGCCGAATAGTGAATACGCGGAGTGAAACCCGGAAAAATAGTGAAGTATCATATATATATATATATATATATATATATATATATATATATATATATATATATATATATATATATATAAAGAAAATGCATGCAAATATCCGTTTATCCTTTTATTTTCAAACGATTTGCGTACTGGCTGCACAATACTACAAAGAAGTCAGTACCGGTTTGTTGGAGAATTATAAAATAATTAGGTTGCAATAGGAATGTGAAGTTACATTTTCTTCATTCTCACCTTGACTAATTTCCAGATAACTTAGTCGATTACTGTAACGGTACATTTTCCACCGGCATTCAGTACGTAAAATTCTACATTTATATTTATTAAAAATCTAAAGTCCGGTCCTGTAAGACTGCGCTTTATTCGAAATAGAATTTCGTCATGTAAATATTTCCTATGAAAACATCTTAAGAAAGGATTGTTTTATATTTGATATAATTAAAGAACGTAGCGTCATAAAAATGATGTTTTTTTTAGTATTTTGTTTACTTATATTCTGGTGAAATATCAATTACATCGTGAGAGATCTTGATACAGAAAATTATGGGAAGTACTTGATCATCAATTTCATAAAAACATTCCTGTTAATATTTCGAGAATGCAGGACTCAAAAACAAATTTTTCTTTGTTTGTCATATGCGTTTTAAATTTTAAGTCAGGTTGTCGCGTAGCGATTTCGGCTAGACACCAGATGGGTGTTATTTTGTACCAGTTTGCGCGCATATTCTTTCAGTACTACTTTTCATTCCTTTAGGTCGAAATCTCTGCAGACGGTTAGTTAAAAAACTTCCTTACGGCCAAATAAGACGCATGTTTTTGCGGGTGATCAGGGTTACAGAGGCTGGCTTCCTTCGCGCCTCGACTGGTTAGTGTGAAGACTTGCTTCCCGTGACTTGCGCTTCAAGCTAGACCACCTCGGTCAGATCGCGCTATGAGGGTCGATATTAAGAAACTTGAGATTAGTTAGTCGATTTTGGGGTCGTGTTTATTGTGTTATAATTCAGTGTTAATTATACAAAATTAATGCAATCTTTTAGTACAGTTCCCGTACAGTTTAGTTCTGATTTGTGGTACAAGTGAACTTTTGAAGTTAACTGATTTTTGAGAATTTTCGTTTGAGAAGATTGATTAATATCGTCTCGTCAATAAACATTTATAGTTGATTTATGTGTAATAAACCATTAAAAACAATTACGCTGTTTGCCTGCGTTAACAGAAGAAAGTGAAGTTGTTATTAAAAATCACTTTATTTGGGTGATTGTTTAAAATTGTGGATTGTCATCTTATCTGCCGATAAAGATAGACAGTTATTTGGTTTAATTCGTCGAGTTTTAAATAAAGGAGATTACAATTACTCCTCAAGAATAACTTCTAAACAATAAACGTTAACTAAACAAGATTGTTTAAACTGTGTTTAACGAACATTGGTGCTGAAAATTGTATGGATGATTGACTATTGTTATAAAGTATTTCTTTGGACCTGCTACCATCAAACTGAAATTTAATACCATCAAATCATCGAGAAATAACTACGGTTCTTTACAAGAGAGGCCTTTATGATTTGCTTTGTACAGCAAATAAACCAAGGTTTAAGGTATTGTACTTTAAGAATTGTTTATCTTTATTATTTTGAGGTTGGACTATTTTAAATAAGTAAATTTTGTTGTTCTTTACTAGAAGAGAGCTCTCAGTAGTATTTAATTTTAGTTCATTATTAGTAGTGAAAATTAAATTTATAAATCTTCGAAATATTTAATTAGATTTATTTTAGTCTAAAGTGATGGATATTTGTTCGTCAAACTTTTCAAAAGATTTCTGGTTTAAATAAATTCTTGAGTCTAATATTATGTTGAAATATTTCATGGCTACCAAATCTAGATATTTTTTTGATCTTGTTGAACTTTTGGGATAATTAATACTTATTAAAATTCTAATAATATTTATTCTAGACTAATATTCAAATTATCTTTGAAACCGCCTTAAGTCTATCAATTATAACGTAGTAGACTATTATTTACTAAATGCTTAGTCTTAAGTTTAACAAATTCATACTGTTTATGTGTTTTTTACGTGTTTGACTATTATTATTATACCTGTGTTTGAACTATTTTCTGCTTTTATTATTTAATAAATATGTGTTTAGTTTATACTAATCATCTAAACGGAACCATATAATTATGAAAGTTTTGTTCAAATTTTACTTTAAAAATTTTCTAAATTTTTATCCAAAAACCTATTATATTTAATTCATTTTCTGATTAATGAATTTAATATCAAATCATGCTTAATTAAACATCAATATTAAGCGTCATAATCAGATGGCGCCCTTTTAGTGTTTTTATTTGTATTCTAAACCCTTATCTACTCTTTTTCACAAAATAAAACAACTTCAGAACCAATACCTGCGACCTGAACATTTCAAATTTGTAAGAGAGAGTTTAAATCTCAAGCTGTGGCAATGATTTTGAGCATATATAATAATGTAAGTATGATAATTTTACAGTTGTGTTCTCGTGTAGAAAAACCTTTGTTTCACTGGCGTCCAATCGCGGGGCCTTGTTACGTTTATGAGGTTTTTTGTTGTTGCACTGACGGTCCAACGTGGGCCAGATTAAAGTAAGCTTCATTACAGCAAAGAACAAGGGTAACGGTTCCACCAAGATATGAAAGAAATGGAACGGCGTTATCAAGGAATATGGGATGTGCATATGAAGGCGTATTACTGCTGGTCTATGAAAAGGAAAACGAAAAACTAATGAAGTACACAAGAAGCAGTCAGTATTCAGATCGTTTAAACATAAAAAGAAATCGAGAGACTCCAGGATTAACGAAGTTTTATTGAATTTATTTTTTAGCATGTATTTTATTTTGCGTGCGTTTGTTTATTGTAACACTAACGTAAGGGGTGGTTATACCCCATCTTGGGGTGATTTTACCCTTTCAAGGGGGGTGTTGGTCATATACTAGAGGTCTATTTCCAACAACAAAACATTTGCGGTTTTCAATCATTTTTTTTCATGTATTTATTAATATTTTGTTCTAAGGGGTAGTTTTGACCCATTTTGAGGTGGTTTAGCCCCTCTAAGGGAGGAGAGTTCTTGGCCATATACTAGAGGTCTATTTCCAAATACAAAACATTTGTGGTTTTCAACCATTTTTGCATGTATTTATTGTCACCATATGTCAGGAGTGTTTTACTCTATTTGGGGGTTGTTTTTGGCTCTAGCGCAACATTTTGAGGGTATACTTTCTTTTGTGAGGTTGGATTCGGTTTCAGCGTCGAAAAATACATCGGAATACCATAGCCACGTTCCCAGGTAAGAACATTTATTTTTTTGTGAGGCTGTGTAATTAGTGGAATTCAGCTGAAGATGATCGCAGTCAATTGCATTCACTTGTTATTTCCCTTTAAAAGGTAATCCCCGTAGGCCCCGATGTTAAAATTCCAGTTTAATTATTTAAGTTTCATTACACCAGATAATCACAGTTTTCTGAACATTTAAGCTTGTATTTGAAAATGAATTGGAAAAAAAAAGCTGGGTACGTAAGTATTAAACCCTTTATTTCTTGAGTGTCTCTCAAATGCCGATTAGCACTAACAAAATAGAATTATCAGATAGGCCTCTTTTAGATCTTTCTTTGAAGGGTGTATGTAATTCACAATCCTATCCCATTACTGCTAAAGAAATAAAACCGGAACAAGCTTGGCATATCAAACAATGGGAAACCTAAAAGGTTACCTACTTAATGAATGTTTTATCAACCGCTCTATATAGTACTTACATCGGTTCATTACTGATTGGATTACCACTGACCTACGATAAATCTTTAGCTAAAGATAAAATCCTTATAATAGTCACCCTTGATCTTTTTGTTGTATATCAAGCCCAAGATATCAAAACATTACTTTCTTGAAACGAAATACAACCGAAAATGTTATGAAAGTTAACGCTTCCTTGTAAAATTACCAGAAGCAGCATACTTTTTTAAATCTCAAATACATTATATGAAATGCTTATAAGGTTATAAATAACCTAATAATCTTCAATTCCGTTGATTTAATTTAACTGTAACAAACTCATTTTACAACGTGATGCTGCACTTTTATAAATATACCTTTATAAAGATAAATGAACATTAGTAAAGCAGGTTAGTAAATTATAAAAAGGTTTGAAATTGAAATTAAATCCTTAACCTTTCCTACACTTTAATGAAAACAAACACCTCAAAAATCTTAAAAAGAAATGATGAAATATTTTCTAGACAAAATCGATTTCAGTAAAGTAGGTGTAATTTAAAACGAATTAAAAAAGTTAAAAGAAACGACCAAGAAAAACAAGATACTTTGGTGTATAAAAAGAAATATGTATCATGATACAAAATAATCTCTATAGGTAGTTAAGAGCGTATTTAATTTACTACGTTACCAAAAGCGATTTTGGGTGATTATATATTTTATATGATTCTCAGGATTCATCCAGTTTTTTAAGTGGCAACTAACATCAAGGACCAAAAAGATTTATGTTTTTTATTTCCTGAAATGTTATTACTGGAAAACCTAATTTCCGAACTTTGACTCTTTTATATACAAACTGTATGGCAGCAAAAGGTATGATTTAATAAAATTGCAAGTCTTTTTTGTACTGATTATATATGTACTTAGAATCCTGTTTAAGCTTATGAAGTACAATCGCAACCTTTTATTTGATTTGCTTCTATATTGTTGTTGACTATTCCATTAAAAAAACAAGCCGAATTCTGATTCCCTTTAGTCACATTCCACTTTATGGTAAACTATTGAATCGAACTATTGGTAATCGATTGAACATGCAACTCATTAGTTTGCATTTGAAGTTAAAGTTCAACGACTTTTGGAAGATTTATTAGATTAGAGTAAAGACATTCGCATCTACTAGACAATGTTGTATTTTAAATTTGTGATTATTGCATTACAAATAAATATTATGTCTTAGCACACTCAGCAAGCAAACTAGATAAATGTAAAGAATATTGCTGTTCATTCAACTTTTCGGTTGGGCTCCATTCTCGCTCTTTGAATTCTAAATTATTATCATTGGAAGTTAATTTACTCTCTTCCGTGTCGATACAAAGAAGATTCTTTGTTATACCATGCTAACTGATATTCTATTGCATATAAACTTAAATCACTATGTTCTAAACGTATAGTGTCTTCATAGACTATTATGAAAAGTTCGCATGAAAAAGTCTATTAAAAAAGGTTCTTTATGAAATGGGTCACAAATCAATTAGTTTCAATCCTTAAATACAATTAAATTACTGAAGTTTGTTTCATCATACCAGATTAAGCTAATCAACTAATTATATAAAGTTTTGTTTCTTGTTAAAAAATTTCTTTGGTTATATTTTGGCACATCTAGGATCTGCAACTGATTTTTGATTGACTTGTTAATTTTTATTAGGAAAGCGAGAAATTAAATCGAGAATATTTTTGTTTCCATTATTAATTTGGATAATCGACTTGCCAACATTTTGAAGATCAGCTGTCTGAATTAAATGCAGTATTACCAATTGTAATAAGATTGAAATGGATCTCGACGTACTTTATATACAAGGTTGGTCAAAATAAAAGGATTTGGTTAAATTTTTCATATAACAAAATCATAAAGACAATCTTAATGAATTCAGAATTTATTTTTCAAATTTTAATAGTTTTTCAATAACAAAATTTTACCAAATAAACAATTTAAGTTTGTTTATAAAAATTTAATTGTCATAAGATAAATTTATTTTAACAATTGTAAATATTTTAAACTGATAACTTTAATTGATGTCAGTTTGCTCAAATGGAGAACAGTTATAACCCTATATCAGGTTGATAACGAATAATTTACACATTTGAGCAAGCTCAAGGAAGATTTTTCTATATTTTTTTTCTGTTCTGTTTTAAATAATTTAATTTTTTGACTTTCTTTTGTTTTGAATTAGATTTTTTTTTATTTTCATTAATAAAAATAAAGACTGTGTTTTCAATTAATCTATGTGTTTATTTGATGTGTATGCAAACATCTATTTCTTTTTCTTTTCACATATAGAATTTAGTTTGCTGTTGTCCAGTTGCGGAAGTGTCTTGGTAGTAAGTTCTTTTATTCCAGGTATATGAATCAATAAGATTTTATTATTTCATTTATTTCATGGTCTATCGAATTAAACCTGAGTCAGCCCTTTGGGAAAAAGAAAAAATATTGTGGTTATATATTTTTTATTTATTAAATTTCATTGTATATTAAATAACACTGCATATGTTAATGGCAACCAACGCAAAATTATATTTTTTATAATAAAATATCACCTCAATATAAACAATTTGTAACTAAACATTTTGTATTTTAAAATCATGTATGTCCTTTGCATGTAACTGTATGTAACAGCACGACTAGGTAAATTGATTTTAATGCAATTTGCTTTGTGACTAAATGATTTGCTACAGCTCTACTTTCATGTATTTTGGTTGACTGTAGGTCCGATCACTACAATAGCCATATAAATAGTCATATCAAATTTTCTAGTATAAATAAACTTTTTTCTGTAGGTCCGATCACTACAATAGCCATATAAATAGTCATATCAAATTTTCTAGTATAAATAAACTTTTTTCTGTAGGTCCGATCACTACAATAGCCATATAAATAGTGATATCAAATTTTCTAGTATAAATAAACTTTTTTAAATTTACGCTTTGATGTTTATTCTAAAATTAGAACATTGTACTGAACAACCTTTCAACATTTTTATTTATTAAATTTTGCCGTAAGGCCCTTGTTACACAACTACCATGTCGGATAAAGTGCCTGATTTGAATATTCATCAATTTTCAATTTAAGAGAACGGAGTAACTAAACTAAAAAAATTCGTATAAAAAATTATAACATAATTATCTTAAATAATGCAATTATCCCATTTTATCAAACTACCCAATTTCAATAAACCGCACTTAAAATTCAAGAAAATAACTTGCATTAACGAAAGCCTAAAAGCGATTTTAATTACAAAAGTTTTAAAGCCAGAAAAATAGAAAATTAATTCGTGGAGAACTACTCAAAACAGTCATTAAAGGAAGTTATAAAAAAGTGTCAAAAACAATTTATAACTCGAAATTTCAGGCCATAAAAAAGATTTTAATAGTAATCATGGCAAACCAACATCTTTCAGAAAAAAATTAGTAAAAACTGTAATTTGATTTTACGCGTTTAAGGCACATTATAATTAAAGTTCCGGTTTGAATATGATTGATAGCTTAATAGCTCTATCTAAATGTAATACTACTAAAATAAAACGACTAAAACCAGTTTTTGTATTATTACAAAAAATGCTAACTAACAATAAAGAAGAATAATATGATTACAACAGAAACTAATTAGTCATTTCTTAAATAACAGAGCATATTCGATAGGAACATTAATGAATTCATAAACCGATTTTAATATTGCTTCATGTACTGAATTTTAACTTCAAGCCCTATTAAAATTCATATCAAGTTTGCATCTACATAAATTGGTAGATGCTTGTGAAAAACTATTTCATTTATTTACCATAAATTAGTGTAAATTGCAATAAGTGAAATTTCGTCGATTCAAATTGTCTGTCTAACAAACATATAATCGATACAGACATCAAATAAAAAATAATAATTTTCGTCCTTTAAAGCTTTAGGGTGAATTCTTTCTCCACTTTCTCATGTATAGAAATTTTCATCTTCATACTACTTTTACTTTAATCGAAGCAGTTTTAAATAGTATGTGCTAGACAAAAAGTGAACGTTCCAGTTTTTCTGTCTTAAAATATTAATTATAAAATATCAGCATAAATCAACCTAAAAAAAGATAAATTTATACTATATAATTGCGCCTAGCGTGCTTCTAATGATAATGCACACCTATAATGTATAATGCCAAAGAAGAAATTTATGTGTATTTTGTTTGTATGTGGTTCTTTTTCGTTTTTGATATTTACTAATCGAGTTGTCCTACATCTCTCAAAAAATCATCAGCTGTAACCGACTAGTTTGCTGAAAGTGTTTATATTAAAAAAGATGTTATTAAACGACTTAATATGGCCATAAAAACGCAAACAATTTTAATTGATAATAATTTAATGCAAAAATGCAATAATGGTAAACATTTGGTGTAATTGTTTATAATTCAGCAGTGTTATAGTTACATATATTTAGTTGCTTTATTTCAAAATAGTGCATTATTGTAATTAAGTGAATACCTTTCCGTCATTACAAGTTACTGATTATTGTTACATGCACATTTCTTTGCAGTTTTATTAATTTTAAATAAAAATAGAAGATCAGATCTGAACTAAACCTTATTTAAATTATACCTTAATTATCGGTATTGATTTTCGATGAGCAATAAATATATTTCCAGATCTTCCTTAGATCTACCCAATCACTTTACTGCCCCGAAAAAGAAAATAGTTGATATCAAATTCACATCACGCTCACTGCTCAGTGAGGAAATTATCAAACCTTGTGAAAAGTTCTTGACTGTCGTCCCTTTGTCAAGCCTCAAAAGAGGTAACTCTTATTGATCATGTGTGGATTACCGGAAATTAAATAGTGTCATAGTGTTATTCATAAGGATATACAGTATGCATAATTGAGCTCTAGACAATACCGTACATAAATAAATACAAGGACAATGATAATTGTTAGTATTAAAGTGTATTATAACTATTAATCTGTGGGGGTTCACGGATAAACCGAGCACGAGGATTTATTATGTGCACATGTGCACTGGCGTATTTATATGTAATGAGCAGTTTCGGAATTTCGCATCGTTTTAAAATTTGTCTGTTGCCAGCTGTCTAGTTTTGAAATACGCATGTCGTATATCATACGCCTTTAATCGACAGAATATTAAAGTACTTAGCTTCACGTCACTTACAGTTGAAATATCTGAGATTTATGCTAGCTGAACTAGGCTCTCTACAAGGTACAAGTATTTAATTTTCTCAACTCTCGAACATTTCGTAATAGTAACCAATTTTATGAAGACGTACATATGTGAAATGGCTATGGATATCAAAATGTAATCGAATATAAACTATATATATATATATATATAACGGGTGTTTTTTTAAATTTGGCGTCCTAGTTAGCTATGACTATGAGTTTGTTGTGAATAGACCACTATTTTTCAAATGTCAAAATGTCAAAACTTAAAAGTGAGGTTAGGTTTAGATACACTGCGGCGTGGCGACATTCAAAGGTGCGTTCACAATCGAACTCTCATTGCTTGCTCTGACGCCAAATTTAAAAAAACACCCGTTATATATATATATATATATATATATATATATATATATATATATATGCAGTAGTGCAGTGTCTTGTTAAATTAGGCTTTTATCTAAAATCTTTCTAAAATACCTCATTGATTAAGAAAAATGTGTAGTTGTGTAATTAACATTAACTTATGGGATAACATCTTATTAAACGTTAACGATTTAATTGTGGCTGAACGAGAACTGCTTGTCTGCCTCGTTTTCCTCTCGTTATTTTGCTTGTAGTTGGGTTTATGGTTTTTTAGTAAAGTCTTTAGCAGATTAAATGACTCGACTAGGCAAACACATTTAACAAATTAGGTAAAAGAAGCGACGTACCCTAATTAACTTTTCTTAACGTTGAAAAGTGTTTTTAAAATAATACGTTAATTACAAATACAAAAGACGGAGTTCAAGTTCAGAATGAACGCAATTTACTGTTAAGTACAATAAGATATTCATTCGTTGTTAATTACACAATATGCACTTGCATAATAACTTAAATACTATTATACAGTTTTAAAATTAAACTGGTACTAATACTCATAAAACCAAGGTAAACAACATCCCTGGATGCCAGTTTCTAACTAACAGTCAGACTTCTGACTGTAGTTCGAAAGGCTAGGTAAACAACATTCCTGGTTGCCAGTTTCTAAGCCTTCGAACTCGTCGCGACTAGAACTTAAAACTAAAGAAGATTAATAGTTATTTAAACTAAAATTAATAAAATAAAATTGGTTTATAATATAATATTGTTATCTTGTTTGATATTCTAATATGATAATATTTTTAAACTTGTTTGATATTTGAATATTATTTTTAAACGTGTTCGCGCGTTGTTAAATTTGTTTGCGCAATGCGCATTTGACATGAATAATAGTAATTGATAGTTAGTTTCTTACTCTTCATTGTTGGCTTCAATTTAGCCGTTAACATGAATTGCTAGATGACTCCAATAGTCATGCTTCTGCAGCAGCAATGCGTTCTTCAGGCAATGCTTGTCCTTTGGAATCGGCGATGCTACTTACAGGTGATGATCTGAAAACAGATACGATCCGGCAGGCGATGTTTGTCCTTTGAAACGCTGGTTCCCAGATGCAGACTCGATAGGCAAATAAAAACTTAAAAGTCAAGGAACTTGACGGTGTTTTTAACTTAAAAAAGCGGTGTCTTGAGCCCTTTTGCCTATCTTACCGATTGCGGCAATTAACTCATTCTGTAACTTAGACTCCGTATTTTGTGTTTTTAAATAAAGTATTATTTTAAAAACACCTTTCAACGCCAAGAAAAGTTAATTCGTTTCTAAGCATACTTTCTTTTTGTATTGTTTACAAACAACTCAGCAGATATAACCAGTTTTAAAGGTAAGGTTACCATATCTTAAACTTTTTTTGGACTTTATTATAAAATCTATTAATCTATTTACAGTGAGTCTGATTTGTTTATTTACAAAGATTAATTATTTTGCAAACACTAAAAAAATAAATGTTTATTGATAATAAGTTTTTATTGTAAAAATAATAAATACTCCAAGTTAACAATTATAAAAGTGAGATTTATTTATAATTTATAATTTATTCTTTACAAAAGATGAAAACAAATAAATTAATATAAAAATAATGCAATACTAAACAAAAGCTGATGAATTGCAGGTTTTTGTATCAGTATGTATTTTATATAAAAATGATTTTGATTTATTTCAAGTTTGAGTTTTTCTCTGAATAATATGAATTTACGTTGCAGGACTTAAGCATGTTTTCAAAGCAAGTTTTAAAGCTTTTATCTTGGCCTGGTAGTTGTTCATCTCTATATAATTCGATCTCTTTCGTACACAGTATAAGGGGTATTCCGATTTTATTAGAAACTATAAAACAGGTAATAAAAGAAAATACTTGAATGCTTGCAAGTATTATATATTATTATAATATACATATTACATTTTATTTGCAAGTATAAATAGTACACATATAATATTGTAACGAGTGCAACGCATCGTCTGTTCCGGCCGTCAATGGGTTGTGGAACATTCCGGAGCCGCAGCGCAATGCACTCAACCTTCTAGTGTATTCGATGTATACCGGTATGTTCGAGCGACTTCTAGAAGAATTACATGGGGGTATATAATCGACGGCGGATAAAAGAGAGGCAGTCAACAGCGAGTCATTAACTGTGTTTAACGAAATAAATAGTAACTGTAAAGATAAATGTTATATTGGAAATTCATAGTCTGTAAATAATAGTTTTAATGGTTTATAATCATAGCGTTAATTAGCGTTAGTGTATTCATTAGTGTATAGAAATAAATATTTGTTTGTGAATAGACGATTTAAACAGCACTTGTGTTATTATTTGAAAAAGAACGTTACAATATTATATACTGATATTAATACATAACAGTCATAAAAAATTTAAATAAAGGGTAATTATTATAAATTTCTTTTTCTAATTTGTCGCAAATTTCGTTTTCAATTGATATTATTGCAAGCCCAACCAATCTTTGTTGAGAAACAGTTGATCTCAAATATGACTTAATTAATTTTAATCTACAAAAAGATCGTTCGTGACACTGGGAAGGTGAGTAGAATTCTTTATCCTACTCTTAATTGTTTTTTAAATTTTGATAAAATGATCTAACTAACGCTTCCACGAAAAATAGGATGTAAAAAAACCCACCTGGTTATTTCTATAAACTTAATTTGGTTTTCAAACGTTACTTCAAATGACTCGTTGAAGATGATCACCAGGTTACTAGGAATCTTTCGGCGAAAACCACCATTCAGCATGTGTAGGGATTCAGAATACTGCTGCATATAAGACCAATATTAGGGCCTCACATCTAAATGCAGCTTTCGGAATTTCCGAATCAATACAATTAACGGATCTTCTTTAAAATTTAACAGCAACGAAGGGGAAAACTTGCAATTTCAACCATGGAGGTCAAACAGCAAACTAGGTTTTACAATCTGTATCGAAAAGAAGAAGAAACTTAAATTAAATAAACTTTTTAAAATATACTAAAGAAAAACCCAATAGTATTTTTATCAATATACAAGGAGCTCTAAAAATAAGAAATAGACAGAGAAACTGTCTGTTACAAGTTGACAAATGTTTTAATGCTAGTTTAGTATGCAATTTCAATATGGCCCAATATCTTATAAAAACCTTATAGATTTTTTGAATAATACTGAAAAAATCTACAGTGCGTATATTTGCATTGGCTGCATCGCAAATGAACCAAATTTAGAGTATATACTGCACAGGAAAAGAAAGATGCGTGAGGGTTTACATTTAAAACATGCTTCTGAACACCATTCTTCTTGCCTCACATATTCGCTCCATTATATAGCCCTGTCCTCGCATATTTTTATAGTCGAATTGCAAATTTTTGATGTTCGCTCATATTTTCTTCGTCGCCTTTGTTTTCAGCAAATTTTATAAGATGTGTATTCAATTGTTCTCCAAATTTCTCTCTTTCTAACTCTTTCGCTGCCTTTCTTTTTCGATTTTTGAATTGGGATAATTCTTTTTCAATTCCATATCTGTGTTTATTAGAAGTAATTAAAGTGTTAAATAAATAAGTAAATAAATCCATTAACCTTCTCTGAAGCTGTTAATGAAGACACAACAAAAAGACAATAACAATAAATAATAAAAAAAATTTAACAATTTCAATTTCAGAACAAAATTTGCAGACGATCTTTCACTAAAAAATAACTAGAAATGAATCAAATGAAATTATTTCAAATTTTCCGTCTCATACAAAGGCGGTATATAAATTCAGTTCTCGGAAGAATAATAAGAAGTGCTCTATTCAACCAGTACCGCAAACGGCAATGCGGCAACATACAATACAATGTAGATTTTTAAGTTTTATTCACATTATGCGTATATGACTATGAGTAGACTACTTAAAATACTGTACTAACATTAAATTCTTGGTCTGTCGCCAAATTTTTACATTATTAAATTGTTCCGCAAGGTATTTCGGCGCCCTTCAAGTATGGCGCCCCGATGCGTCGCATCCTTTGCTTACCGTGTGGAGCCGGCACTGCCTAAAATGCACGTCTCTAGATAACTGTTACTGCATTAATTAAAAATTTCAGCTGTATACATTATTAACGTTATATGAATACATTTTATGCTTTTTGAAATATCGCGTTTCTGCTAATTGGATGAAGTTTTATCTATCGTACCCATTTTATTCTCTTTCAATTATTAACCATTTGCTATTTTATAACAAGATTTAATTATTCTGTACTAAATAATGAAATTGTACTTTATTAGATTAAGTACTACAAATACAGTAATGAAAGAAATAAATTGTAATTTTTAAATATTTAAATGACATGAATTTCCATATAATCTGGGAAAACGAAATGCTAGTGCAATATTACAATTAAAATTTTAATAAGTTAGCCTTTCTTTAATTTTTTATATGATAGTATAGATACGTTCTGATTAAATCAATAAATTAATATCTAGTTTTATTTATAACTTCCACCCAAGTGTAAAGAAATAAGCAAACAAAAAAAAAACAGATTAACGGTCCAATTTATGTGGGTAGATCTGATCTGGCAAGATTAAAAATAAAAGCAAATTTTCCCGAGCTATCTATCAAGTTTCGACAGTGGAATGCAAGTATTAGTTTAAAGGGATATTTAAATTAGGTAAATCGACATTTTTCAATTGCTATTATCACGGGAAAGTGCTTCTCATTCGTCAACATAGTGATATTAGACCATGTCGGCAAAAAGTTACAAATCTAATCAACTTTATAAGCAAAAATCTTAACATTCATAGCTTCTTTTTTAGACGATCTGTTATCTTCGTTCTTTTTTTTCATGTCCGGATTATGAAGCTATACTTTATGTTTTCAATATGACATTGGCTAAAATTAAGCCCTGTAAGTTGAGATCTTTACCAATATCTGGACCATATACAGTGCG
This sequence comes from Agrypnus murinus, assembly GCA_929113105.1. Lineage (NCBI taxonomy): Eukaryota > Metazoa > Arthropoda > Insecta > Coleoptera > Elateridae > Agrypnus > Agrypnus murinus. The sequence goes on from OV816030.1 coordinate 123,669,329, forward strand.
TTCTTAGACTTCTCCACACTCTCAATTTTTACTACCATGTGCAGATATGCATTTCCCCACTTTACCATACTTCTGAAAAACGCCAAGAGGCGCTACTCACCGTAGCGTCGTACCTGCCAGTTTTCGGCAGTATAAGTATATTTCGGAAATTCATTGTGTTTCAGTTCTCATGCAACTGAATTTTCAGTTTCTGATTTGCATCGTCGTGCCTTAGGTAAAAATCACTTTCTGATACTTCTATAATATTTAGTTTTAATTATTTATTATCATAATACACTCTAAAATTTTTGGGGAGGGGTTCTTACGCCACTTTTTCAAAGTAGGTATTTTGTGCTACTGCAGAGCCAAAGGCAACTGTGCAAAAAACCCTTGCTTCAAGAAATTTAGGTATAGGAGCAGAGTAGTGCTTCACTTTAGAAACAATGAACAGTTACCTGTCAAACAAAAAAAAAAACGGGATAAAAGTTGGGGGGGGGGTTGTTTAGATTGGTAAATATTTATATTACTAACGGAAACGGACATTAACTGATAAACATATTAACGTCGTGCACTATCCCTAAGATGCCGGCGGTTCCCAATCAATTTTTTCTAAAATCTTAATATTATTTTTTAAAGAGTAGAAGACTATTAAGACATTTACTGAGCACCATTACCGATTTTATTTTTGATATACGTTTCAAACTCACGCTGTGTGTTGAATAATATGGGTCACAATAGTAACGGCTATGAAGTACAGAAGTCGGCATTTTCTGTTTTATTATAGTAGCAACAGATTGATGAATAGGATCTTTGAACCTTCTTGGTTTTAAGAAATTACTTTAAATTCAAAAAATATTTTTTCTTATATATTTCACTGATCTCTAGCACCATCTATCTCCCCTGAATTTTTGGGAATATTCTAAGTATACACTTATTCTACACTAGCCCTTATGTTTTAGTAAAGTTGCATTGCGTTCAGATTGCTAACTAGTAGTGTAATGCTGTTTCTTCAACTCTGTGTTTTCCATATCATCTGCTCACCCTTGTGTTTTTTTAACAAGACAGACAAATGGTTTTGGCCGTTAACCATTACACCATATAGGCGTTTGCTAAAAAATGTCATGATAGTTTAACGTGAGGGACTGCCTTTTAACTTCAACATCTTTTCAATTCCAGTTCACATTTTAAAAATCAGTTTTAAATTTTATGTTAATAAAATTGTAAAATTCTCTTAAAGAAAAGATACTGCAAAACTCTCGTAACATAAATCTACGTTATTTCTGTCGTTACTAATAAAATGAACAATGTGGTTGTTCTGTAAAGCGTTCCCATTTTTTTAATACCAGTTCTAATTTTTCACAATATTCCGAAATTCTTTCTAAATAAAGTGTACAGGGAAAAAAATTCCTAAGTCACAAAAACAAAGTTCCGAGATAATTAAAATTAAAAGTTTAGAAAGATATACGTGGGTGCTGCGTTTTTATATTCACGTTATGTAGAGTAAGGAAAGTAAATAAAAACAGGGAATTATTTTTCTTTTTCAATATATTCTCCCTTAACATACATAATACATTTCTCAGATCTAGTAATTAATTTATTTATACCAGTAAAAAAAGTAATTCATTTTTGTCGTCAAAATATGCTGAAACTGCAGCCTTTACTTCATCATCGGACGAAAATTTTTTTCTTTGAAGTTCTTTCTTCATATTCGGGAACAAATAGTATTCGCTGGGGGCAAGGTTTGGACTGTAGGGTGGATGATTTAATTCCTGGAAGCCTGCCTTGTACAGGGCAGCTTGTGCAACTCGACTTCGATGAACGGGGGCGTTGTCTTGCAAAGTAGCACACCTTTGGCAAGTTCTCCTCTTCTCTTTTCTTTGATGGAGTCCCTTAATCGTTCTAAAAGTGTGGCATAATATTCTCCCGTTATAGAGACATCCTTTTCTTTGTAGTCGATGAGCAGGATTCTTTCAGTGTCCCAAAATGTGGCCGCCATGAGCTTTCCAGCTGACTGTTGCACTTTAAACTTCTTTGGCGGGGGTGTACCTTTTTTATGCCACTGCATTGAATCTTGTTTGGATTCAGGTTGATAGTGGTGAACCCACGTTTCATCTACTGTAACAATCTGAACTTAATACTCCATCTTGGTCTTCACAGCAGTGTAACGTCAAGTTTTTATCGATTCTCAAATAATGCAATTTTGTATGCATATTCACTAAAAATATCTTAAATGCGGTCCTTTATATTTATAGTCTTCTTTCAATTTAAAATTGTCGTTGGCATCCTGTACAAATAAACATCATACAATATATTTAAGGTTATCTTTAAAAAAACATTTCAAACTAGTGGAGCCGTTTTTATAATAATTTATGGCCTCCGTCATAAATAACCCAAGCAGCATTTTTAGTCACCGCTACGTACCAGCAACCACCGGTGGAACTATAAAGTTTTTGCCGTTAGTCACAAGAACGTAATTGCTACGGTATTGTTACGTGCCTGGAACCAAAATGGGGAACAATTCTCGGGTAGCAGATACGTTGCAGTAACCTCTCCGGAACTTGTCCAGCTACCTTTAGGCTAGGTAGCGAGAACGTGGCGGCATAGTAATTGCTACTTTCGTGAAACTTTTTTTCTCTTTGACACATCGTGTTGGCTCTCTCTTACTCTTGCAACTTAACAAATATTCTTTCACTTTCTCTACTAATGCTGAGGTCGCTTCACAAAATGGATTACTATTTTATTTGTAATACGTAATAATACATAAAGAGATGAAATGTTTCGTTATTTTGTCAATCTAGCATACCAAAATTATAAACCATCGCAACTTTTCTGTTAAATGCGATGATGATAGATCGAAAAATAACAACGAGCCTTCTTTAAATATATTTTTTAATAAAAAATGTCTTGAATAAAATATAACAAAAATACTTATGAATTGATAAACATGATAGAAACCATTTTATTTTATTCCTAAGGCACAATTTGGCATCGATTTGTTATCTTTATTGAGAGTTATAGTAAAACACTTTTTAACAATTGCAACAAATTGCAAATTGATTAATAGCCTTCAAAATTTTACAAGTAAATATGGAGTAGTTTTGAAAAAGTCACCTTAAAGTAGTATTAACTGTAAAATGTGTGTCTAAAGTTTGTGTCACTTTATAAACAGTAACGGGAACTAAACAAATTCTACTTCTAGGTTGTTGTCACCACGAAGTATAAAATAAGTTAAAAAATTCTGGAACTTTCAAGTGACTCTTACTATAAAACGACGTCAACGTTTCCGTAGCCACTTTCTAGCTCCTAATGTCACTGCAAAATTCCCATTGGAACTTAACCTCAAATTTAAACGTCAATCGTAAACAACCAACCAATATTTTTATACTGATTGCTACTTAATAACAATTGTTATTTAATTATGGCTTATTTTAAAGTTGTAGCGACGAAAGAAAAAAGGGGAATATATTTCACCCTTGTTTACTACATGCTGGTTTACCAGTGTTCTCATCCCTATTTTTTTCTATTTTGTATTGTAAACAGTTGATTTTGTTTCCACTGATTTCACCTAACTGCTGTTTTAATTTTCTATAAAAGGTGGACGTATATCTAAAATTCTTCTTTTTTCTTATTGCATTTGCCTTTGACATTTTTATTAAAAACTTGCAAAACTACTACCACTGCAAAAACACAATTAACCTCCAAATTCCAAACTAACCTACAGGAGATATGCCTCTTTAGAAGTTACTGTCACTTCATTGCAATTTTTTAATAGTAACTGGAACTTTCTATTAATTCTGATGCAAAATAAGTAGTGAAAATTACTTTCAAGTGATTCTCCTGGGTAGCATAAAAGTAAGTTTTACTTTCAATACTACTGTATAGTTCAGTTACTTTAGAGGTTAAGCAAGTTACTGCTACAATCATAATATCACTTGAAGTTGCAACAACATTAAAGTAATTATAGTAAGTAGCAATATCGTTCCACATACTTTAAAAAGCTGCTTAGAAGTAATGGAACTACATAGTTCTAATAAATAGTAGAAGTAACTACATAATTACTAAAATATTCCAAATTGGAGTAATTAAACCTATAAAGTCATAAATTTAGTTGTAGTTACGTAACAGCTACTCAATCAAAGTTCCGATCTCAGTTACCGCTACTTAGATGCTGCTTGGGAAGAGTATTGTTTTCACACGTGTTGACATCTGCAGTTTTTCGTTAGCATCAAAAAGGAATATTTTCGAATGAACTTGTTTTTCAAAGCTGAAAGGCTGGCGATTTTGGGTGGTGTGAAGGTATATTTTATACTTTCTCATATATATTTAAGTTGATATTCTGCGAATGAATATTGTTGTAAATCATCTTGAGTTAGTTTATGATTTCCTGTACGTGCCTAATGGTAAGCCTTATAAAAACATATTTGCGCCTCGAAAAATATCATGTTTGTAAATCCTGTTGTGAAACCTTGGGTTCCGAGTTTTCTTTCTGTAAAAAAATATTAATTCTTATTGGCCTAAATAAAATCATGTGATTCCCTTATTGGTCTATGTCAAAGTGCACCCCTCATAAAAATCCCGTCTAACGTCGAAGGACGAAGTTTAAAAAAGCAAGTCGACAGTCAATCTACAGTCGAGCTACAGAGCAGCAGTCACGCTTTGACATTCGAAGTCGAAGACAGAATTTGATACCGTCCGCACTAGCTTGAAATTGCGGTTAGCGCGAAGTATTGCCGTGCATATAATCTCCTGAATTTCTGTTTTTATAATTGTGGAAAACTTATGTTTCTTTTAAAGAAAATTAACGTCTATTTCCGTACAGTTTACTGATAATAATAATTTTCGTGCAGTTTATCGATGAAAATAGTATAGTGTGTTCCGTTGCTCCAGTAATCGCATTTAGTACTGTTAAAAGAAATCCCGGTAGAAGAGAAAATTAAGTTATGAACAATTACCGAGATCAAGTTAAATTGCTAATAAATTCTTCAGTGTTTTTTAAAATATAGTTCGGATTTAATTAATCTACAGACAAATTCATAAAAAATAAAAAGAAGCAGATTGTTTCTCTTTTGATAATTTAACAACTAACCTTATTCAAGTTGTATGGTTGTACCAGTTACTCTAAAGGGTGAATTTAACTACGAACATTTTATTTTAATACAGTATTGTGGATTTTAAATTCTCGTAAGTTTGAGATATTAGGACTGCAGAATATTATAAACTTTCCAGCTTCCATCGTTCAGTAGCAATTTTTGATTTTGTTAGGGTGTGTAAAAGACAATATTGTGAATTATCAATATAAACAAGGTATTGTAAAATCTGGATTTTTTCTTGGACTTTGTAAATGTTAAGTAATTTGTTTATATAACGATTGTATTTACTATTTCATCCCATTAGCCAAGAACTCTTATGCAGGGTATTAATATCATAACTTGTGAGTCTGACAAGTGTTAGTTTTTTCTTTTTGAGTTTTATGAATAAATATAATTTTAAATTTACTTAATTCAAACAATATTGACCCATATAATTATGAAAGTCTCAATTTACATTTCTATTTAACCTAACTTGGACTCTATTAAAGATAACAAATAACTTGGATAAGTTTTCATAGCTCTGACCCCTTTTTCTGATTAATGGTCTTAGAGTACTACCTTTTATAATCAGATGACGCCCAATTATTGTATTTTACTGTGTTTTATAACCTTTATCCATCCTGTTAACATTTAGCAAACTATAGAACCAATACCTACGACCCTAAATGAAATTTGTAATAACAGAAATAAGATCTCAAGTCGGGAATTTGTTGTGTTCTGGTGCAGAAAAACTTTCACCGTTGCCCAATCACACTGTGTTGTTAATTTAGAGAAGTAAAATAAGTATCTTTCACTGGCGTCCAACGTGTAGTTTTAAGTTATCTTTCAGCAGAGATTCAAAAACGCCCGTGAATATGTCATTAGTTTGAGTTTTTAAGATGGCCTTAGCATTCTCGGGACCCATCTTGCACAGACCTTTGTCATACCGAGATGAGCGTGCAGAACTTTAAAAATGGTTGTATCTGATACTCCAACCATTTCTACAAGTTGTTTCTTTTCAAACGGGCATCTTCCAATATTAAATTTTCAACTTTTTCCACAAGTTCTGGAGTGGTCACCTCGATGGGTCGTCCAGGGCGCGGATCGTCTTCCAGTGATTCTCTGCCTTGTTTAAACAGGTTACGCCACTTATGCGTCATGGTTTTTCCAGAACAAGAGTCCTGGTAAACCGCTGACATATTTTCTATAATGGTTTGCACGGGTTTTCCTTGTTTTGTTAAGAACTTTTTAACGGCACGATGTTCAACCTTACTCATATTGAAAATTTCTTCACGTTCTAACTTGTGTAAATGACAATAACTCAAATACCACTAATTAAATAATAATCCAGTTAGGTATTTATAGTAATAAGAGATCAAGCTAGACGTCACGATTGGTTTACCAAGCCCCGCCCCTCATTAACCCCCCCCCATTCCGCGATTATAAAAACGTCTCCTCGTAATTGTGTTATTAGTTAGCAGAGCTGTACCTATTGCTTGTTGTCTTTCGCCTATCGTCTATTCTCTATAGGATATTACCTATAGCCCATCGCCTATCGTCCATCGCCCATCGTCCATCGCCTATCGTCTATCGTCTACGGTCTATCGTCTATCGCCGAAGTGACAATACACGCTACACTATCACCTGTCCAACAAACAAAACCAGACTAAACAATATGTGTTGCACAGTGTTGCATTGCAAAATGGAACCTTTAGCCACACAAATATCACCTTAAGATATTTTTCTCCTGAACGTGCGGACTAAGGATGTTTTTTTGCTTTACACCAAAATTTAAACACTGGATTTTATGGACTTATGATTACTTATTGGATTGGACTTTCAAAAAAAAATTTCTCAAAATTTTTTTTTTAAATTTCTCAAAAATAGGTGATAGAAAGTCCAGTACAAAAGGTTTGGTAAATCTTCTAATTTATGAGGAAATATGTTCGTTTTATCTAGAGGAGTTTGCTATTTGTTTGACAGTATTTTAAATATAGTAGTTAGATCAATAGTTAAAGTAGTATTAGTATCTAAAGCACTTAACCATAAAATTTCGTAAATACTTGCTATGCTGCTATACACTATTAAATAAAAATGCTCTATATAATTGCATTTTAGAATAGGCAATCAATTACACAGCACGCTATTTTATACGATTTAATATATTGCATAGTAAATAAATAGCACTGTAACATATCGCTTGTAAACAGTAATGGTCCCACAAAAGGTATATGAGTATGATTGATCTCTTAGTAACATTCACATAAGTTACATCTTAGATTTCGACTAGCAAATCATAACTAAGATAAATGATATTTTTACTAATAACTCAATAAGAAACAAAAAAGTTATTTCAGGTTATACTAAGTAGGTATATTATATATTTTTTCTTATCTTTAATTAGACCTATGGAGCTTCTTTGTTCGTGGTTTTCTTGAAAAAAAATTTATATCTTTCCATTTCTGTCAAATTACCAGATTATTATTTCAACGAAAATCGGCCAGTAGTTTGAATATTTATCGAAATTAATTTTTCGAGTGAAGGTGCAAATATTTTAGTACGTTTTTGATTTCATTTGCTAATTGCAAGATAATTTTAACATCGAAGTTGTCAGATAGGCAAAGCTGCATCTGAATTTAGAGCTTTGTGGGAACTTGGCCGCTCATGGCCGCCTAGAAAGTATGAAGCAACAAGGTTCACTATTTTTTTTAATTTTAATAATGAACAATGCCTAATGTTTTATTTTAAAAACATATTTTTTTATTATAATTCTTTACTGAGTTCGCTTCTAAACTGCTTTTTTAATTTTTATATGTTGTACTGCAAGTTATTGTAATGTGTCGGTTTTCGCTTAGATACAGTCTTATTAATTTTGTTGTATACATTCTGTCTTCACAAACCTTTAAACGGGCCAAAATAATTTATTACTTATATCCTACATCTTATTAAAAATGTTTTTTATCTGAAACTAAACAGTGTGCAAAATTATTTACTACAGCCTACACCTATAAATCACTAGATATGTTTCACGAACTTTTTTGAATCTTCAACTTAATTAGCACCTGGATTTGAGAGATTTATAAAAGTTGGCCTGTCTGCTAATAGAGTTATTTTTAGATTCTCTAAACAGGCTATCTTCCTATAGAGATTCAAGAGGTTTTATTTTCTTAGGCGGCATCAGTATGATGAAATTAAGTCCAACATTGAAATAATTCTAATGCGTCGCTATTCTAAAATAATTCATAAAACAAAACCTCTAATAATTAAATAATAAATCCCAGATGAATGAATATAATGACTTTATAAAGCTATAATAATATGTTGTTATTTATACAAGCTGCAAGGAGCGTTTACTTCACTAGTCTAAAAATTCTTCAATAAGATTCGACAAGATGCACCAAAATACATAATTTACATACTCCATTTTTGCAATTTTCTGAAAAGAATGAAAATAGTTATTTTTGTTAAAAGTGCGCTGTCACCTCAATCTGTAGCCTCGAGGCTGAGATTTAATGCACAACGCATTAGCCGAGCCTAGTTGTCTAAATGTGAAATTATTATACACTGTTAACCACAATAAATTCTGTCAGCTGCCAGCGAACTAACCTGAGGTCATGGCTGTCACGAGATGTCTTCTTCAATAGGTAGCAAGAGTCGATTTTAATTGCCAACAATATATGTAAAGTTTCAAAATAACAAAATAGGAAAAGAAGAAATTTGAGTGTGATGTTTTAATGTTATGATATTACAATGTAGCTTCAGAACTCAAAAATATCATAACTAGATTTTCTAATGTAGCAATTATTCGTTTACTAAACCAATTAATTATAACCCATTGAACATAAACATTATAATGAACTTGGAATTTTTCTCGTTTTGTGCTGTGATTCTTTACCTGCATGTTTTTAAAGTTGTTTTGTTCTATTGTTGCTTCTCTTTAAGGCGACTTGTAAGATTGAACCCTAATTATCTTGACAGGTATCATAAAATCAAATATCAGCTATCATAAATGTCAATATCATAACTGCCAATTTGATAATCATGAAGTAACGATGTAGTTATTGTTTGATCCGAATTTAGGCGTTATCTGAATCTAATACAAGTGAGATCATCCGGCAATAAAAAATATAATTGAACGGGAAGCCTATATAAAAATCCTTTGTCCCATAAGTGAGTTAATCTATCCAGTAGTAATGTTAAGGGCAACGTGGGGTGCACATTATTGAATTCAAAAAAGATTAAAAATAAAATAGAAACACTAGAACACATGTAACCTATAGTAATTAAATATACAGATATACATCATAATTCTAGAGCAGCACACTACATTGGTGTACAACTTTGAACATAAAAATATGTGCCACATCTTTTAAATAGCCATTTGGATACAAGTTACATGATTTTATCAGTATGTGGTAAATAATAATCTGATATTAATTTGTAGAAGTAATATAAAAAACAGCAATAAAAACATTTATCACTCTTTAAATCAAATACGGAATGTGTTTAAATTTAGTGATCTATAAATTTCCCTGTTTTATAATGAAATCATCAACTAAATGGCAAGATTGCTTGTAAATTTTACACTATCAATGAGTAAAAGGTATTCTTGGTTAGCTCGACTAGAGGTTCTCATATGAAAGTCATTTGTATAAATTTAAAAAAATGATACTACCTACTTGTAAAATGTTAAACACTTATAACAAATTATTAACAGTTTGGAATTTTATGATGTTAATTAGAAACTAATGTTTGACAAAGTAGAATAATTAATTTTGTCGTTAGAGGACTGATACATGTGAGAACAAGGAAAGTAAATATTTTGTATATACTATAAACCCAGGAATTTTACTAAACATATTTAAATTGACACACAAGAATAAATATGCGATGTTTCTTGAAACTGCTTAAAAATTTAATAACCAGTCGAAATCATTCTGTTTAAGAACAGAAGTCTTGAATAAGTAAGAAACTGCAAAAATAAAAGCGAATCATTTACGGAAGCTCTGATCTATATATTTAAAAAAATATTAAAAACTAGTGTAACATGGCGTAAAAAATAGCTTATTGTAAACTTATAGTTAAAGATCATACGAAATAACCTGCAGAGGGATAGACTATTATATGCTTAGAGACCGGACAGTATATACAACACTTCTGGGTGAAACTGTGGTAGCTCGGGTGTTAGGGAGTGCTCAAAAGAAAGTGCTGTGCCTTGTGTTATACAACCTGGTTAAGGATGAGCTAATCGCAACACTCAGTTATAGAGGACATAATGTCCATCGTTACGTAGATAGCCCAAGGCAAGTTTAATAATATAATCACAGAACAAATGCAAGAGGCTTTGAACACAAAACATATTTACAGTCAAACAAGTAGGACTTTGGAACTGTTTAAGGGAGATCCTAACTGCAGGTTCAAGCAAGAAACCAGAAACATCACAACACCTGTTAAGCGAGCGTGAGCTATTAGATCGCCAAAGACAAGCCATATTAGAAAAATAAATATAGAACCTAAAGGAATGTAGAACTCAACCAGCCTAAAATCCTGCCTATAAAGTAAAACAGAGAACAAACTAAAATACTGGAATGAGTTATACCTGATGTCTAATAACAAGTGCATCAATCGCGGTCAGTAGTTAGACAAACAGACAATAATTGCTACTACCCATTGCCTGGAGAACTAGGCCCATAAGCTATAAAGCTTGTGCGGAAAGAAGGGGTGATTTTTATCATTACACAGGCCCAACACACATTACAAATCTCACATTTTCGTTGCACCTAAGGAAAACTGCAGAAAACCATAACCAGATTTGTCAGTATCGCGAGTCGATTCCGCTTGAGTGAGAGACTAGCACTATAGTCACTCTACTACTAAGGCTATTATTATTACCATTACCAACGTAATTGCAGTAAAATACATTAATTACCAATTTCTTTCGACCAAGAGGTCTTTCTCAACCACAATCCACATCTATGAAAGTAGCATCTAGAAGTGTTAGGATGCCAAACCACCTCAAAGGAAAACATCTGTTTCAGAAGAATTATTGTTCTACGTTGAGATTACTGACAATCATTCCTTCAACCTAGCGAACTCAGAGCCATAACACGAACAATATTAAGAAACACTTAAAGAAGAACTATCTTCTAGCGTAGCACAATATTAGAATTTTCGAGATTTCCAACTCGACCAACGAACATCTGATAATAATGAATGTTAAGCCAGACCAGCACTAACACTATCAATAAAAGTAACCAAACACAAGTCATACGTACAGAGAAATCGTTGCCAGTATTTGAGGTTATAACGTCAATATTAACCTCATTAAAACTGAAATTAAACAAAGACCAATCTCGAAAGAAAAGATTTCAACAAACTCAAACTGCGCCACCTAAACAATGGAGAGAAAGCACTGATAGACTTATGCAAATAATATAAAATCATATTCCCTATAGAAGATTTACCCTTAACTTTTACTAATGAAATTAAGAACAAGATGCACAATAGAAGAGCAGCCAGTTTATGTAAAAAATTACAGATTTTCAGCTATACGAAGTAAAGAAACAGATTAATCGCATGCTGGAAAATAATATAATTCAATTATCTAGCTCGACACTTTTTGGTACGATCTGGATCGTACCGAAAAAAGCTGGGCGTATTGAGAAAGGCCGAATGGAGACGCGTAGTAGGTTATCGAAAACTTAACAAAAAGACAATTGACGATAAGTTTCCCATTCCAAACCTATCAGATATTTTAAAAAAGTTTGATAGATGTCACTAATTCTCCAAATTAGATCTCACTAGTGGCTTTCACCAGATAGAATTTGACCGAGTAGACATTGAGAAAACTGCATTTTCAACTCTCGAAGGGCACTTCGAATTTAAAAGAATGCTATTCAGTATGAATAACATCTGAAGAGGCTTAAATGGTGAAATATGCTGAGTATACTCAGACGACATAGTTATGTATTTTACATCGCTTCAAGAACACACCCATAATCTGCAAAAAGTTTTCCAAAAGTCAAGAGAAAGGAATTCTTAAACGCTAATTCAGACAAAAGCGATTTTCTGTGCAAAGCAGTACAATACCTAGAATTATGCCTCAATGAGTACAAAACCAGATGTCAAGTACTCGTCAATGATCCTAATCTACCTAGATTCCAATCAACCATTTGTCGAACGACCGACGAGTCGAAAGTAGCATTAGGCGCCGTTCTATTGCAGTAAATTCCACATGGAGAAAATCCAATTGCTTACGCACCCAGATAACTCAATCAAACCGAAGCAAAATATTCGACCAAAGAGAAAAGACTTCTTGTCATAGTGTGTACAACAAAATATTTCAGACCCTATCTGAATGGAAACAAATCTATAATTCAATTACAATACAATGGTTGTTTGAACAACAGAAGAGAGTAAAATTGGAATTTCGAAGGACCTTAAAGAGTAAATAAACTGAGGGGATCTCTTTATCTACCTCAATGCTTAATTGAATGTTTGACTGATTTTGTTTTTGTATCTCAATTTATAATAATTTACCCAAAAGCGACTTCGGAAAAAATAAAGATCGTCGCATACACAGCAACTATAGAGAAGGTATCTAGTGTTTTTTTTAAATTTGACGTCAACGTAGGCTGTGAATAGTCGATTGTGAATAAACCAGAAAATGACATCTAACCTCACTTTTGTAATTTTAATTGAAACTTCTCCAGTTATTATTAATTATTACAATTTAATTGAAAAAATTATAACAAATAATCAAAATGTCCACCATCTTCATGTAGGCACATTTAGTGTGCCTGAAATTGTAACACAATAATTTTTGTTATAATCATTACAATTTTTCTCATACCGTCAAAAAAATATGGGCCAATTATTCTTCGCCTTGAAATAGTGGCCCAAACTCCTACTTTCTGAGGATGAAGTGGTGCCTCGACATAGAAATTAGGTTTCTCAGAACTCCATAGTCTCATGTTCTGTGAGTTAACATATCCTTCTAAATAAAACCACGCTTCATCTGTGAAAAAGCTCCAGTCCAGTAAGTCGTCATTGAAAGTGTCTTGAAACCAGTGACAATATTCAACACGTGGAGCAAAATCAGCTTCCTGTAACTGCTGTACACTTGGCAAACGATAAGGATATAAATGAATATTCTTTCTCAATATTTTATGGCAAGTAGTGACCGATAACTGAACTTGTTGAGACAACCGTCTTATTGAAGTTCGAGGCGCTTCTTCCATAACTTGCCTTACATTTTCAACAACTTTTTCAGTTCGTTTGGTAAGTCGACCACTACCTTTTTTCCGTAAAACAGATCCAGTCTCACGAAAATTATCAATGCAATGGTTCTACGAGCATCGAAAAGTGTTATAACTAATCACAATGTTTGGAAACTGCTGTTGAAATTCCTCATAACAATCTTGAATTTAGTACTGCCAAACACCTTCTACTCGCCGCCCATTACGAAAATATGATTCGACCATAAAAATCTTATGTTCCTGTAGCAAAACCATTTTGTTTCTAATGAGAAACCTACACGCCAACAAAAATTTGAAATGTTAGGTTAGGATTTTATTTTCATGTTTTTCTTACCTTCACAAACAAATTAGTTACCAAGTTGTCTTGAAAAAGACAGTTCAGCTCTATTAGGCGTTAGATGAGTGACAAAAGAATACAAAAATCAAAAACGTGAAAACAAACTTGTCAATCAACGGTTGGACAGAGGTTGGATTTGAACGTTTTGACAATGACATTAATACGATCAAGTTCCGTTCATAATCAACTACCCCTAGCCGCCGTCAAATTTAAAAAAACATTCGATACCTTTCGGTAATCAACAATAATGTAAGAAAAAATAAAATACATAAATTAGGCTGTAACGATGGTTAAACTCTTTACGTAAACCAAACTCAAAATTAGGTTGCTAAAAATTGAAACTGGAAGAATTCGATTATGAACTAAAGTATAAAAAAGGTCTAGAAAAAATGGGTGGCCAATGTTTTGCCAAGAATTGATGAGAAGATTAATTAATTAATATCAGTAATAGCAAACATTAACGATAACGAAATGAATAAATTATTCAGAGAAATAGAAAGAACCGATAGTTTACAAACTCCCGAACCAATCTCAAAATCTATCCACATTCAGCCGACGCACGTCACCTTTGGAGTTAGATGAATTTATCTTATACACAATAATCGACAAAGATACTCAACATATGGACAACAAATGGACCACTGTAAATAAAGAAAACACTAGATTTTGATAGATGATTTATACAAGCCAGTGCAGTCGTTTACTGACGTAATGAGCCACTCTCTTGCCGTTTTGAAAAAATGACTTAAGCCGGAAAAACTGATCTTTGAATGTTTAAGAAAATACAAAAAATTAATCTGTTAAACGAAACTGTAGGACAGTAGTTTTCTTTTGGTTTAAGACCTAAAATGAAGTGTTTAAGGTGAATCATTGCACACTAGAGGCAGAAATAAAAAATTGCAGAACTGGGGCATCAAAATTTACATACACCGACAAACCTTTTAACATTTTAAGTTCTTTGCATGTGTCTGCAAAGTATATGGTAACTGTTTACAGTTCGCGAAATGCAATTATATCTGTAATAAAAATAAGGAAGACATTTAATATTACAATTAATTTTAACCACTTTTTAAAAACAAAAATGTCATAATAATTCTCAACAAGAAGCATCACATTTTTGTAAGAGGAATTTCTTGCTTTAGTTCCGCTAACGTTTTTTACATCATTATGTGTAAGCAAGTGTCAAGTCAACAAGTAAATAATCTTGTTCCTCAAAGTAAGTAAATATCATCATTTGCTGTTTTAATGGTGACTGCCTCTGTGATATCTGATTTAGACTTCGAGGTATATGTTTCGCGAAAACTTATTGAAGCATAAATTCTTGATGAACGCTGCGTATCCGGTAGCAAATTTTGCATTAGGTATCAATAAATACGCCGTGTTCTTTTCTTTCTGTAAAGCCATGTCTTTATTCTTGACGTGCATAAGTAAGTCATTTCACTGTAAGGTATACATTTCACATTTGATTACAAAGAACTAATTTACTATATGTATGTACTTACAGTGTTTATTATCATATCTTTTTTTGTTTTCTTATTACAGCCAGAGAACTATCAAATAAAACATTAAGCATTACCATTCAATCCCACGAGCGCGAGAAATAAATTTTATTAGAAGTATTGTAAATATTTTTGTAACAAATTATATATTTCTATTTTTTGATGGAAGTCACTTAATAAAACGAATAATTTATAGATGTATTAAATTAAGATTTATGATTGAATAAAAAAAAAATTAAGAATAATATTTATGTAAGTGTAAAAATAAGCTTTCAGGCTGTGAATGCTGTGCTTATTTAAACAGGAACCTGGTTAAAAATTCTATACAAAATATAAACTTTCAGGAATAATAATAAGAATACTTGTTTATTTATTTATCAAGACTTTGTTAACTTTTATACGGACGAAAAGTTAAAGAAATGTTTTATACAAAGATTTTTTAGTATAGTATATGTAGATGTAAAATAAATAATAAACAAAATTGAATTTGTTTATATTTCATGTAATAATGAACATAATTTTTAAAAAAATAATTGTTTTTATAAAAGAGTAAAAGCAGTGTACCGAAAATAAAACTTTGTAATAAAATAATAAAATAAAGTTTTGTTTTGGAAACATGGGATGCCGGTCGAAATTCAAAGCAAGTACTATAAAATAGGAATAGCAAGCATCCATCCGGGACAAAAACATATACAGTACATTATAGTAGCAAATATATAATATAAATAAAAAATCGATTATTATCGTTGATCTTAACTTGAAGTTTATTACGGATAGATTATGCCGTCTGAGAAAAGCAACCCGGTTTTTAATTTATTAGAAACTGTCTACCTATCGCCCCATACCTCCAAAACATTATCAGAATTATCATAAAAGACCTTAACGCGTAGGTGGGACATGAAGAAGAATATCAATTATCAATATCAAAGACTAATTAACTTTGCAACTAAGTAGTAGAAATACGGTCATCTCTACGTGTTCCCTACTAAAATTATCCCCACCACCCGCAAAAACATGTGGATACCACTTAATGAAGCAACGACTAACCAAATAGGAAATGTTATCATTGACAGAAGAACAGCAATTCTTATAATAAATGTAAAAACTAAACGAGGAGCATCTTAAAATTCAGATCACTTCCAAGTGCATAAACAAAAATAACAGACTAAAGCAACAGAAACATTTCAAGCAGCTTCAAAAATAGGGATTGTAACAATATATTGAAGAAAAATGAACTAAAACAAAAGATCAACTATGAAAACAGCACGGGACGTGCTAGAAATTCAACTTCGCCAAATAAGAAATAAATTGTTGATCAAGTATGTGAACAAGCCATTCAAGAAAGGAACGAAACACATCTTTGTACTTGGAAATGATAAAACATCTTCTAGGTGTAACAAAAAATTGAATTGATTTAATGAAAATTTTAATAGTCTAGGTGATATTTATTTGGAAGTGCACAAGCAAAACAACTTACAAAATTGAATATTTTAATTATACAGGAAATTTACTTTAATTCATACTGTAGATTTTCTATCAATAGTATAATTAATTAAGCCAAGTAATAAAGTTGTAGAAAAAATAATTAAAAACTGACCTACCGAAATAGATCAACGTTATCGTGTTTGAAACCCACTGGTTAGTTATTAAATTCTTTTGGGTATGTAGAATGATTCAGCACATCCTACCATTGTCATATTTCTATCAACATTTCAGCTAACCAAAGACGTTTTATAATGCGTTTCTTTACAATTTACCGTTAAGCCAAACACACAATTTATGTTTATTTTATCATTGCTTTTAAGGTCTATCTATGTTTCAGTTTTTGTTTAAAATATATTTTTATTAACAACTAGAGGTTTGAATATTTAAACAATTATTTAAAAAATAAATTTTGCAGATGCTGGTCGATACTTAATCAAAAACATACGTAAGTAGCCATAGCTGCATCTCTGTTAATAACTGTAATTGACCTAATTGTGGACTATATGTGATTTCATTTGCTGCAACATTTTTGCTAACACATTGTGTATTAAATTGGAATCTTGTAAGTCATACAGTTACCAAAACATTATTTGTTTTTCTAAATTTTAGCGGAGACTTTGGGGGGTTATAACTCTTCAGGGGTATAAATGATTTGTAGGGGTATACATTCAACTGGTATAGAGGTAAATTAGATTTTTTGGTCTCCTATTTGCTTAAGGAATCTACAATTTTTATTAGATTCACTAATTATGCATCACCCTATATACCAAAAACCATTCAAACGCAATACCTTAATGTAGAAGAAAAATATTAAAATATATTTTATAACAAAAAAGTTAGGACGACTGCTAATAATAAACCCGGTTTTTGTAAATTCTTTAGATGCACTTATCATTTGAAAACCCAGATTCAAAATCAAATCGTTAAAGTATTATTTATAATTATATCAAAATTATAATTATTATAAATAAAACAAAATTATTAGGTCTAGTTTCCCTACACAGCTCATCTATTTGAATAGTACTAAAAAAGTTGATGCTGGTGGTAAAAGAAAGTAGAGACTCGTAATAGATTACTTCAAATTAAATGAAAAAACTCTAGAAAATAAGTA
Organism: Agrypnus murinus; assembly: GCA_929113105.1. Taxonomy (NCBI): domain Eukaryota; kingdom Metazoa; phylum Arthropoda; class Insecta; order Coleoptera; family Elateridae; genus Agrypnus; species Agrypnus murinus. Next base: position 123,687,067 of record OV816030.1, read on the forward strand.
GTCTCTAACAAAAGTTGACAAAAGTTTAGAAATATTAGGAAATTATTCCTACTAGTCTTGATTTAGCCCAGGACGTCTATTCTAGATAGAATTAAATCCAGAATCTAGCAAACACAGCATTTACAGTAAATAATCTTCACGGGGGTGCGTATTTCGATCTAAAAGAGCTATAAATATTTTTGAAAACGTAATGAATGTCCTATATGAATAACTTTAGAAGTTTTGTTTTGTGAAGAACGTGGACGACGTAATTTTTTCAAAATCGCTTCACGGACATCCCATACCGTAGGCAAGTACAACTGCAAGGAATAGCTGAATAAGTCAAATTTGTTACGTAAAGAAGTTGCTCTTTTAGGTTATATATTTTACATCAGGAGGTATAAAACCCAGCGTTGGGTAAGTTACTAAGGAAAAGTAACTAAGTAAGTTATTTCGTTACTTTACAGAAAACTAACTGAATACGTGACCAAGTTGCAGAGACCTAAAAGTAACTGAACAGTTAATCATAGAGTAACTTGTACAATTAAAGTTTCTCTTTTGGACCACATTTCCTCTAATTACATGTAATTATCTAGAATTAAAAAGAATTAAGAAATAACTCATTTATACTTTAACTAAAAGTTTATTATTTATATTGTAGTTCAATAAGATAAGGATAATTTTTTAATAAATAATCATTTACTATGGTAAAAAATATTGACTTTTAGAAGTAGGTAATTGTTTTTAAAAAATATTATCTGATAATTTTGTTTTATATACATGAAATATATTCTTCGATAAACTGAAATTTTTTGAGAATACCTAATGCTTTTATCTGTACCGAAATCTTATTTGAATCATTTTCTCAGAAAATCCTCAAACAAGACATCAAAAGACCTTTTCTTGAAAATTGCATGTTTTAATAACTAAAAGTTGTACCGGCTGCACATGTATCGTCACTACTTGCATGTATCTCTAATGTTGCTGTCGGAGGAGTTTTATCTCAAAATAATAAAATTATTTCGTTTTATTGCAGGACTCTAAACAATGCAGAACAAAAGTATCCAACACTAGAACAGGAACTATTAGCATTTGTAGAAACACCAAAGTAATTTAGTCCTTTCGTTTACGGTGAACATACTTTAATTAAAATTGATCATAAATCACTAATAGCTTGGTTATTGTTTCTTGAAAATCCAAATTTGCTGATTGCAAAATGAACCTTAGAAATTAAAGAGCTCGATTATAAGATTCACTTAAATACGGCAACAAATCTAGCAGCATCTTGTATTAAAATTAATGTAAAGAAAGGTGTAGATAACGGAATAGATTTAGATTTTTTATTTGCTTTAGGACAAGATTGCACTGTAGATAAAGATGGAAATTCAAATTGTAAGCGAGGTGCCAGGTAGTGTAAACAACCACGATGTCATATTAGGAACTTGTAATCATTTAAGATTAAAATGTTATTGATCCGACATAAAAACAAAGTTAACAAAAAATGAATAAGCGTGTTAGTTCATGAAATTCAGTTGCAAAAGCTATAAAAGAAAAATGAATAAAGATTAAATAATCAATGTTTTAGACATGAAGTTGCTGAATTTCAAGTTTTACTTGGTTGGTCAGAATGAGATAATACAAAAAAATAATCCTTTTGTAATAAGCAGCTTGATGAACCAACAACAGTAGTCTAAAACTATAAAATTAAGCAGAGTAAAAAACGCAATTATAATAAATTTTCTGCAAATTAAGCGCAATAAATATAATTGTGCTATATATTATATGTACATGTTTACTGTGAAAGTTGCTTGTTGCATTTTTAAAAATTCCCCAGCTTGAAATTATATTAAAGAATTTATTACATTTCTGGAGGCAAACAGCAGACAACCAAATAATAATAATAATAATAACGATGACAAACAAAATGATTTAGTCCCTTTTTTTATCAAAGAAAACTAGGTTAAACTTATTAAAGCGCTCAAAGGCTCTGCCATACAAAAATCGCACACGGCATATTATGATCTTGTACATATCACACCACATTGGGGATTTAGTTGAATCAACGCCACATCAGCCCTCATATGACTGTAGATAAGATATGAAAGTTGTATGTAAACTTTGTACAGCACAAGGGCGTCATTTTCAGGAAGATATTACTAGTAGCTAAGCATTTTTATTATATCTACCATCTATTATCTAAATACATGTTATGTAATGAGATGAGGCGAGCTGCCATTTTAGTTTAATAAATATATATGGACAAGCTAGTGTATTAAAGCTTAGCTGCAACGTGTGCATATTGCATATTTATAAGCAAATTAAAAAAATAGGATGTACATATATTAAAGCTTTTAGAGCATTAGAGTTCAGATTGTTTTATATTTCCGTAGAAAATTAGTTTTTAACAGGTTAAACGAAATTTTATCACTTTGCAGATCTGTAGATGATTGCCGCTAAGTTAAATCTGAGATAATTTTGTATGAGTTTGTATTTGCATCTAGGATTTACAATTGTGTTTATTTAGGGTTTCTTAAACTTACTTCCTTTAGATCCTGAAATTGCTGCATACTTCTGCAGAACGAACTAAAAATAAAGATTTAATTTTTTCAGTTGGTATTTGCATTTTCAGAAGAATAGCTTCTAATAAAAAGAAAACTTTAATGTGATCAATTTTACTGCTTTTACCGGAAATCTGAGATATTCTTATTACATCCTAATATGTGTAAAACTAGTTCATAATATTGTTACGAATTTCTTAAATACGTAACAAAAGCCAAGGTTGTAGAACCAGTACCAGTCAGCAATAGAGGAATCTCTCAGGAAAAGATGCCCTTCGATTATACCCTTAGAGATATCACATCCTATAAACTTTGATGGCCACAGCTAACCGAATACGGATGTCAATGAATTGTACTTGAGCGCACAAAACAAAACTATGACGACTTTCACTCTGATCCGATATCGAACATCGGCCATAAATAACTGGAATGTTAGAAAATACGTAAGCACTTAAAGATATTTAATCATCGAATTAAAATTTTTTAAACGTTTAAAAACGAACCTATTTTAATCCATATTATGTTTATGGCAGGGAGGAATATGAATCAAATTAAAAACAGAACTTTCAGCTAGAAGTAAGCTCAATGTTTCAATTCTCTGGAAACCAATTAAAATCTAAAGTTTATAATTAATTAATCAATTTTAGAGGCGAGTCGGAGGAAACTATATAAATTCAGATCCAGCGGAAAATTACGAATATGTAACATAAATTAACCGCTAGACTTTTATTAGGTTATTTACAAACCGATTTTGTTATAATAATAAATATGTATTTTATTATTTGAATTAATATATATTTACAGTGTAAATCTGTATCTCTGAACATGCATATTTTCCGCATATAAAACTCGTACGTTCAATTATTAAAATAACTCGTCAAATGCATCTACAACTCTGACAGTTATGCAACCAATCTTACTTATTTTAACAGCTAATTAAACAATGAATTACTACTTATTTGTTATAATTCTTATTTGTTCTTTGTTTTGAAAGAAATTACTTTATGATATCTCAGGGTCGCACAACTGAATTTATTTAATGTTCTTAATATGAGACTATTCATTCAATCATATAACCATAGGTTCTTTTATTATATGATCTAAATTTTTCTTATTGTGGTTATTGAATGTTATTAAATAAAGTAAGGTTATAGATAACCATTGACATTTATATCAGTACTGTCATACATGACAGTTCCCAACTGAATGCATATAAAATCAAGTACGCATAACAAATCAATTATTTATTTAACCTCTTTATTTACTACTCTTTTGTTTTGGATGTTAAAAGAAAGAAATCTTACCCAGCCAACTTACATTTATTCCTTCCTAGAATGTTAATGGATAAAACCACTCCTTTTTCCTCTTATCTAACTGCACTTTCACTGCACATACACGTCTTGCAATTTTCACTCTTCCTCCAAGACACACCGACGACTGAAGTTGAACAGGATCTGCAGACCACCTCTGCACTCTATGATGATGATGGACCACAAACCTACTAACTCTTCTATCGGCCCTTGTTGAATAGGTAACTTTATACTTCCTTCTGCACCTCCGGTAAGTCTCTTCGGTTAATCTTGAATTGGCCTCTCAATCTATTGGTATATCTCCAACAGGAACTGCTACTGACTAAATCTTCCACACCACATTAAGTATTGCTAATCTTCTTAAATTGTCTTACTCCTATGTTTAATTACTTTTCTTGAACTACTCAAAATCTACTCTTCTATATCTATCCTCTTCTTTTTATTATTTATGATAAATTTTACCCCCACTTTTATGGTATATTCTAAATTTTCTTCTATCTTCTCTTTTCCAAACTTATTTAGTAATTTATTATCTTCCCTTACTTCTTATACTTAACTATTCCTTTTCCAAATAAAACACAAGACTTTTATTCCATATTTATTAACTTGATTTTATATGATCCATTGATATTCTTAATTAATGTACAAAATTTTCTTTTTCAGGTTGACCTTTGACTAAGATCTCCTTTCTCTTACCATCCTGATTTGTATTTGATATTATAAACACTTGTATTCTAATAAAGATATGCTATTCCAACTTGATTTATCGTATTTCATTTTTGTATTAAGTTTTCTAATCTGAGCACTACGTTAAGACATTATTTATGTTTTATTTGATGATATTCAAGAACCACAGACTTGGTTGAATTGTTGTTCAAATGAACAATAAATCTCCAAAGTTTATACTCGAATGCACCTTCTCATATTGTTTTCTCTTTAGCTCAAAAGTGACCATTGCAATATTATTTTACATTATTCCTTAACTAAATACAATAGAATTTTTAAATTGGTATTTCGACAAAAATGTTTTCAAAATTGTTTGTAAATTGTTTTTGTGCACGGAATTGCTAATCGTTTTTATTAATATTGTGATGAGTATGTAAAATCGCGTTTTTAAGCCTAGTAGGATGTACGAAACAATAATAATTATTATTATTAAAATATTTTTGCATTCTTATTAATAAAATACTTAATTTTTATCGTTGTGTAAGTAACCACTCGTGCATTCAAAATTTAGAGCAAATGAATTTTACTGTATCTCACTCTTGTCATGTAAGATTGGCTGGACAACTGTCAAGGGTGCCAATGAGTTTAACGTGTTAACTTTAATAATCGAATAAATACTCAGAAAATTTGCATGTTCAGAGATATAAATTTGCATTGTATATTAAACAGTTGCACCTTTATTTCTTATATCTTAACGCTATTAATTAATTAATTATCATCTTTGTTGGTTTTTAGACCAGTATTGTTCCGAAAAATAAATCGGACAACTTCTTTCTAGCTTTTGTATTTAGTTCTACTGTACTTATTGTGCACCTCATCATAAAATAGTTGGCAAGTTTTATTATGAAGGAAATCCTAACAGCTTCAAATGACATTTGCTCCTTATGGTCGTACCCCTATCGCTTATAATGTGTCTAGATGTTCCGAATATATCAATTACGTCATTTAATAAATTGGTCGCTGGTTTCAGTATTTTGAACTGCTTTTATGAAAACGAAATTTATGAAACCACAGTATAATATAATACAGTAGTTTCACTCCCTGGTTTTTTTGTCACATAATTTCTACGCGCATAATCGACTCCGGGCGAGCAGCGCAGTAAATTCTAACCTCTAAATCGTACTGTTAAAGTGTTAACACCACGTGTTTAAATGCGATCGGTTTCCACAGTGTGCTAAGTTTTTTGGTTTTCACCAAGATAAAAAATAGAGAAATACCACGAGATACAAGTTTTAATTAGTTTGTTAATATATTAATTAAAGTGTTTTCTGCTGTATAATTTGTATGTAAAAAATTAAAAACTTATAAGCAAAATAAAATATATTAATGCAATTATCTACTTTTTATTAGTAAATGTATATTTGTATTAAATATAACATTTCTTACAATGAATTTTCAAGATAAAAATATAATCCTGGGGTGCAGAGCTTTGCTCAAAGCTAATTCACACTGTATAAAAGGTATCACCTATGAATTTTATAAGATTCAAGATTTCTCCAAGGAACGCAGAGGGACAAATAAACAGTTTGAAGCTCTGTAGTTCTAAAAATACTAAATGTTTTAAATATCTGTTTCGCATGTTAGTAATTTAAACATTCAATGTTTGCTTTAGGGTATATTTTATCTAAATAGAGAGCAATTTATGGTATCATTTGAGGTTATATCTTATGTTTGTCGTCCAGTAACTTGATACTTTTGGATTACCCTATTATGTTTATTATGATTATTCTTTCTACGAGAATTAAAGAAACAAGAAATTTAAATTTTGAAAACTCCACGTCATTAAATTATTTCTCAGCATTTTTTTTTGTTAGTTTATAACGCAACTTTTAGAAGGGCCGTACAAAAACCATCACTAAAGAGGTTAGATATTCAAATATCCCGCTACAACAATTTGAAATTGCCGCTAGAAAATAAGCGGGCATATCGACTCCTGGGTAGTTGCGCCAAAACACGACGGCGACACAAACATCAAAGAGACCGACACAGAGTGAAACTACTGTATTATATTATACTGTGATGAAACTAACGTAGTAAAGTCAATAAGCTTCAGGCCCGGCATAGGAGGTATATAAAATCAAGAAATGATGCTTACTTTTTTCTATATTATAATCTCCCTTAAGTGCAATATCTTTTGTGTATAATAATAAGTTGTGTCTTTGGTGCAAAATGGCCATCAACAGCTGCTTAATCCTCTTGCTATTTTAAATAATTTTGCATACAGGAAGTAGTTGCTGGGGGGGCAAGTCTGGACTGTCTGAACATCATTGGAAATTATTAAGACTGTATGTAAAAGTGCGTTGTTTCGGAGTACACGAACACCCCGAACCTAATTTCCAAGTCTGTTCTGTTTAATAGTGCGTCACAAAGGTGCAACAGAGTTGTACAGTACTCTGAATTAACAGTGGTGTTTCTTTATTTGATTTTCTCGAGAATGCTAAAAAAATGGTGCTCATTATCTTTTTTGCTACCTACGTTGAACTTGGCCTTTCCAGGGGGTGCTTCTCCTGGTGTTCTCCATTACATTAATTTCTTTAGACAGATGATCATAGTATACGACCCATAGTTTCTTCTCCAGTGACAATCGATTTAAGAAATTGTTGTATGTAGAGGTGGTAGTTATTTAACAAGGGCAACGATTCGCACGTCCGCAATTTTCTGCAATAGAAAAGAAGTCTCGGAATTCATCTTGCATTAACTCTATTCAAGTGTAAATGTTTCTTAATGGTTCTGATAACGGTTGTTTCAGAGAGTTCTACTCTTACCGCAATTTTCTTAGGCTTTAAACACCAATCACTGATCAGTTCAGTCACCACAAGGTCAATGGTTTCCGGACCGATCGGGGAGAGGATCATCTTCCAGCAGTTTTATTCCCAACTTCAATAACTTAGCCTATTATTTCACAGTTGAATAGGATGGGGAAGATTTCCCAGGATTTTAATTTGCAGATATGTAAGACCTTTTTTGGTCAAGAATTTGATCTCGATTTTAAACATTATAATAGATTTGTAGACACGCTCACTTTGAAATAAGGTCAAAACCAAACTAACTAAAAAGAGGGGCGCAGCGGCACTTTAAACCGCTTTGGGTCATTCTGTAGATATGCGTTTGTCCTTCAGTTCATACTTTCTGGGTATTTGCTTTTCCTCTTTGCTTAGTGGCTTTTTTACAGCCTAATTGATATATGAACAAGTTACATTTTCGTACTTGGTCGATAAATAATCAATAGTATATTAGTACTGCTGAGTTTCTGGTCATCATTTGTCAACCCGAGGTATTAAGTTTCGTTTAATCATGGTTATATGCAAAGCATTGTCAGCCTGCCGACATAAATTTCAATCCCAATATATAAGATCTAAAGTCTTTAAGAAAATTAATCGTAGCCAATGCCTCTAATTCATAAGAATGATATCTTTGTTCTTCCTTAGTCGTTGGTCGTCTAGAATACGGCGGTATTAAAATGTCATCCATATATGACAGGGTCTGCGTAGAACATAACAAACCTAAAACCTTTGTTGACTGTTCTCTGAAATACTATAGAGGCATTTACTAAACCAAAAGACATACATATATACTTATAATGGTCATCAGGGATTATAAAAGGCCACCTTTTAGAAGGTGTCACTGTATCCTTATACAGTATTTGTATTTGTTGATAGTCTGGTGCAAAATCAAAACTTATAAAATACTTACAGTCTGTAAGTCTATCTAGATACTCACCAACTCTGGGTAAAGGATAATGATCTTTAATAGTTTTTGAATTAAGTGCACGATAGTCTACACACAAACGCATTTTCTTGTTTTTTTCCTCACTAGTAGTCACGGCTTGCGTATGGCAATTGACTTTCTCGAATTATCTTGCTTTTCAGCATGTTTTCCACCATCTGGTTGACCTGTACGCATTATGATAATGACATTTTGTTTGGTTTGTAGGTAACTAGCTTATCATCACACATAATGATTTTCATTTCGACTCCGTTACATTTTCCAAGCTTGCTGGTTTTAATGAACTCTAAAATTTCTTTTTCGTATTCATCATCGGTTTTTATTGAAAATTTGTCTCTTAATTTTTTAATAAATTCTATTGTTTTTTCTAAATTGTTATTATAATCTGTTGCATCGTAGGCGTGTAAATGTTACACGAACTGCTACAGAAGCTAATCTTCAGATGCAAAATGATAAAATTTTTAAAATGAGATCTGAAAGTTAATGAATTTAATTTCATCGGCATTTCCCACACACGTATACAAGTTACACAGTCATAAAACCAATTTTCTGTTTTTCACTGATTAGTTATGCATTTTGTCCATCAGCTATATTTGTATTCCGACACACATTGTTAATTGGCAAGCACAGTTAATTACAAAACTAAATATGTAGATATCTAATAGTAGAGCTTTTTGTAGCAATCGTCCTTACATTAACTAGAAAAAATACCATAAAATTGCTTTCATATTGTAATGAGCGCGGTCAGCCCTCTGAACGCCGCCGTCGAATGTTCGAGAATGCGTGACTCATCAACATCTGCCGGTGTGGTTCGCCGGCGCCTGTATGTGTTTATTTATCAGCGTGAGTCATTGCCGGCGCGAAAAATCAATAGACCTTCTAGAAGAATCTAATGCATGTTCTAGAAGATTGTACGGTATATAAACGCCGGCTAGCACGGAAGGGAATCAATTAGTTAACCGCGAGCAATTAGACGTGTTAGTAGACGCCAGTGGTAACAAATAAATATCTAAGTTAGAATATAAATGTGTGTGAAATAAATATTGTGATTAAACATAAATAATAGTTAATAGTTAGTTTATAATTGTGTTTTGTAATTAGTTAAGATTGAATTAGTGTGTGTTAAGTGTGAATGTTTTCTCTTTATTAATAGATGATTTAAACAGCATTTTGTTATTATTTAAAAAGAACGTTGCAATATTTACCGCTTCACATTTCTCACTTTCTTAATAACTCTCGTGTCTGTTTTGTTATTATGTTTTGCATGATCTTTCTATAATAACATTTTCACTTCTGTAAACTGCATTTTCTCTTATATCTGAAAATAACATCTTTTTATGTTATCAAATCTTTTTATGAGAGTGATTTTACTTTGATATTTTTATTCTAAAAAGTGAAACTTCAACTTGTTTTTCTTTATAGTACCAACGACAAGATCTATTTCTTTGCGGTCAAGTTCAGTCTGAATAGCTATGATCTTAATTGCTTTATAATACGTGAAGTTATATACACATAATTTTCTTTAACGGCGAAAACATGCAATTTACTTTTATAATAAAAAATGAACTAAAAAAATTAATAGTGTTATACATAGTATATTAAATGTACAATAATAAACGTTTCTCGCTAATAATAAGCTCAAACGCCTTTAAAGTTCTTATCGTGACGTTAATGTTGTATTTAATTGATTAGATGGTGTTTAAAAAAATCTCTTGGGAAAGGAGATTGCTGTTTCGATTATCTAAATGGGCATCATAAAAGGGAAATGGACATTTAAAGGGATTTATTTCCGAAACAGAAATAATCTTTGGGATATATAACAAAATATATGAAATGACTATAAAGAGATACAGGCAGTTATCGAGAATTGGCAATCTGCTATCTTATTGAAGATCTAAAGATTTATAATTAAAAAATAATAACTATATGTTCCAGAACAATAAATTTTATTAAAAATACTAACTAATAGCCATTAACTATATTTTATAAAGAAAGAGGGTGCGCTGTGGGAGGTAGCTAATTAAGGCTATAGTGACCAAATTGAAATCATGTAGTCATTTGTATTGTTTCTATACATTCAGTTTAGTTTTCCAGATCAATTAGTGGCAGGAATTCTATTGGTGGCTCCATTTACTGCGATCCGCTATCGAAATAATTTATTTTCATGTCGATTTTGATATACATACATATATACTCGTAACATACTATATACATAATTTTCGATTTGAAGGTAAGTATTTATCAATTTAAATTATTGCAATAGAGCCGTTAACAAAGTCTCATGTTAAAATTATAACTCTCCTCTTTCACTCTGTAGTAAAACGGTTTGCCAGTCGAGGAGACCAATTAGGAATAAGAACACAAAATTAGCCACAATTTTCCAACGTTAAGTAAAAGTTGTTGCTTACTCATAGACATTTGATAAATGTCGCACGACTCATTTAATAATTTGTTTGGTTGTTTGATATTGTCACGAATAGAACTCTCTTTATGTCAAAATATTTCTGAAAACTACCACTTCAGAACCGAACAAATAAAATCTATAGTTTACCGCATCAGCAAACAAACATCTGCCGGATACAGCTGAACAAAGTATAATGCAAGCGATTAGTTCCGCTAGGAATGAATTCCATATTCAAAGATGGCAATGGCTTGTGCAGTCCACCCATAAACGGTAGGGTGGAACATTTAAAACAAAATTCAAACTACAAGGTCTGAGGCGAATAAAGTTGCCATTTGGGCTAAAACTGACGTAAAGTAAAAATATTGATGTCAAACAAACGTTTTTTCTTGTTGCATATGACAAATGATGTCACAGCACAAACATAAGCTTTGTGGAACATTAAACCGATATTTCTTTGCGTAGAATTTTCTTTAGTTTTAGTTTTAGCTTAAATGCAATAATTTTACACCCCAGATATAATAGCAATTTATCTTATTTGTGGGATAAAGGCATTACTAACATACGAATGCGTTGAGTTGCACGACGAAGGCGGTAAAAGCATGAGTATGTTAGTAGGCCTTATCACTCCTGTTAAGATACAACTTTTTATAGATAACTGCCCGAAATTGAAGAACTGTATTATTTAATAAGTTGAAACAGCTTTTTGACGTACATAATAAAATTCTTTATTTAGAATCAGAGGAGCTTAGAAATTTAAGCCATAGTAACCAAGCAATTATGATCATGATGTCATTAATCCACTCAATGTGATAATAAACCTCATTATATAACTCAAATGAATGACAGAATGAGTCCTTATTCAAACAGACATAGATAATAGTTGTTTATGTACCAAGTTGTTTATGATGATAATGCCAGGAGGGCTGTTCCAGCCCAAGGGCCTGAATGGCCCGAGGGATGGAAGTCGCCCGATGGTCATTATCGTCTTTAACGATAATGACCATAATAATGTCTTTAATGTCTTTAACGATCGTGGTGCATACAAAATTTTATTTTTCACAAGAAAAGAAATTGGAAAGTTAGAAAGTTACTTTTAATTTATAATTGTTGTCGTTGTCAAGGACTTTGGTTATATATTTATAAAGGTAGGAATCTTTATGTTTGTCGGATGGTAACAACTTTTACTAAATTTACAAAAGTCGGACAGAGATATGACAATTTAAATTCAAATGTTTTTGTTGTTTTTACAAACATGAAAACAAAAAAGTCCTAATAGCTCTAATGTCATCTAAAGAATAAGTTAAAATTTTATTTAAGAAATTTCTGCTAAAGTCGGCACAAAAGAATTCGTGGATCACGCACCCAGAAACTACGTTGCAAATACTCGTTTTGCCCGATCATGCGTTTTCGTTCACTTACAAGCTCTGCTTTCAGGGCGGTAAGTTCAACTTACCGCCCAAGGCTGGTTAACAATTTACCGTCCAAGGCTCAACACAAATTGTTGTTATTTACTCAACACCATAACAACCAGGCGCATTAACTGACTTGATAACATTCACATTTTTAGTGTGATTTTGTTAATGTTTACTCTACATATTTAAAATTCACTCATAGATCCGATCTGGCAAAAAAATAGTATAAGCATACAGGCGTTAGGTAGCAGTCTCGGCTAATATGGAGACCTCCGCTTCGCGTCGGTATCAACAAACAACACTTCAAATGTATTGCATCGAATAACAATCATAAGGGCTAGAAAAAAAAATCGATTGGAAATAGTAAAAGAGTTGTTAGAAGATGCTGAAGGGTTTGGTTAATTTTTCGACGGGAGGAAGAACAAAGCTTTAAAACAAGACTTGGTCAATGGATGATTTCATAGTAGTACGATACTTGAAGAGCATTAAAGAATGATCCCTCTATTTTGATCAGGTTGCACCCAGATCTGGCTCAAGTCTTAATATTAAAGTAAGTATCGCAGAAATTCTGCATAAAAACAACGCAAATGAAACAAAGATTTTAGTAATTAAATGTGATGGGACGGCAGTTACCACCGGTTCAAAGGTGGTGTCATTAATTTGGGTCATTAGGTGTAATTTACTTTACCACCTGGATCGCAAACTACTGGTCCTCGAGCATTCTCAGGACCTATTAAGGAAGAAAATTGGAAAACTGAGCAATTTACCCATTATTACTTTTGAGAACAGATCTGAGACAAATGAACCTGCAAGTATCGATAAGTCTAAACCTTAGCACCGACTAGCAATATTTATATAAAATGTGCCATGCCATTTCTATAGGCCATTGCCACACGGACCTGGCCGAAAGGAATATCGGAAAAATGTCTCAATCTCGGCGGTTGACAAATACAAACAAAACTTCTAAGATTGTATGTTGCCGGTATAATCTTTCTGAAAATAAAAGTTGACTCACCAGTTTGGTTCAGGATATGGTCATAACTTTCGTGTGAAAATGCAGCCAAACATTTATTTAAAATGATCAGCTTCTCAGTCAAATGATCAATTTGGGCTAGCATTACTGGAACATACGCAATATAACCATTGTCTTTATGAAAATCTAGCTGCCATTTCGTACATGAATTTACTTCGCAATACTATACTACCAGCTTCAATCAATTTGTTCACAAATCACAGAAATCCCCAATGTTAAGAGACCACGTCCGGTTTCAGTAAGATGGTGCGCTACCACGATATGGTATAAATGATATCACTATTCGGATGAAACGATTCCTGAAAAGTGGCTAGGTAGAAATAGACACATCGAATGCGCATCTAGATCACCCTAACAAACTCACCTCGGGTTTACTTTTGAGGCCATCTAAGCTCAGTCGTGTATCGTACACAACTTACCACACTAGCTGAACTCGAGGACAAATTTAAAATGTGAATGAAATCTCCTCTTAGAACTTTCAAAACGTCCAGTGAGCATCTATTAGTCAGGTAACTGAAGGACTCCAATTAGAATATTTCATAAAATAATAAGTATTAATTAAAAATAACCAATAAATTTAATAGCCTGTAAATAAAATATAATATCCTAAACGTAAACGAAACGTACCTGGTCAGAATCCAGAGAGGTCACTATCTGCTACCCAAAATCTTTTCCCCATTTTGGTAATAAATCCGTAGAAATTACGTGATTATAACTATATAGTGGTAAAAACTTAATAGTTCCACGATAGTTGCAGGTACGTAGCGATGACTAAAAATGCTACTTGGGATATTCTAACAAACTTAAAATGAAATTTGAAATTAGGTGTGTAGATTTTTTAATTCAAAAGGTGTTCTAATAAGATTTATAACAGTGACAAAAATAAATACACCTTATAAATGAGGATGCTATTTATAAAGACCTCTACGAAAAGCCGACTGAAAAGGTATTTAGTACAGTACTTCAACTAGCAGCTAACCTAGTATGTGCTCAATTTTAACTAACTACTGACCTAGGACTCAGACTCCCCTCAAAATGCTGAAGTATTAGCTAAATTATCTTTAATATTCGGTGCTTGGATCATACGCCTATATAATACTAACATATTGAAGGAGATAACAAAATGCAGATATAATCAGAATCTATTTTAAATAATAAAAATCTACTTAATTGGAAAAGATAAAATGTAGAAATATTATTAGCAATTTATTTGAAGTTTATCTGGGAATTTAGCAATGTAATACCGTTAGAAAGTATTTGGAAGTTTCAGTAGTGGAAATTGAATATAATAAATTCAGCAAATAATTTATATCACATATTCGCCTAAAATTGAACATAATTTAATATTTTTTTATCAAATTACATACAGGAAAATTAAAAATAATAAATATTCCATTTAATTTAAATTCTATATAATCACTTAATAAGTATAAGTGACTATTTGATTTACTATGAGTTGTAAGCGGCATCTATTTCTACAGTAACCATTATTGTAATAAGAATGCCTAAACGGAAACAAACCTTGCATGCATTGTTAAAAGCTATAAAAAACTAATTTCCACTTTAAACTAGATCACTGTAAAATAAAACACACAGAACAGTAGTCATAAATTTCTAATAGTAGAAAATCGCCTAAAGCTCTCTACTGGCCTGCACTGTGTTCTTACTACTAATTAATTCCTCCTAAAATAGCAAACAAAAAGCATTACATACAATTTTTCAACGACTAATGAATTAGATTAGATTTTGAAAATATTCAAATAAAAATAAATTTGAACATTCATTCAGTTGCTCACGAATGTATTTGTGTCTTCATTATGTTGTAGAATTAAATTTGTATTGAATATAGTAAAAATAAATGTTATATGAGGCAAGAAATATGTTTTATTAAGTCATGAGTTACTACCAGGGGAACGAATTGCGGCCAGTTTCTTAATCTAAGCATTGAAAATTTATTTATTTTTTCCACTGTCCTATATCCACCTGCCAATAAAACTATTTGAATTATTTAAGAATAAAACTTTGTCACATGACTTTTGAATAAGGGTTTTTCTATATAGAGAAAGGAAATAAATACATGGTGATTAATATTATAAAGCAGCATCTTTACGAAAATGCAAATAATTTAAGGTTTAAAGATTAAAAATTGAATTTAAATTCGTTTCTCAAAATCGAGATCTCGTGAACTCTAAGAGATGCGAGGTCGGTTAACTATGGACAAAAGTTATGTAAGTGGATATAGTTAAATATTTTTAGTTACTCCTTTGATTTTTGAGAAAAACTGAAAATTAAGTTTGTATTTTAATTTTTTCTAGGCGTTATTTGAAGAGATATTAAAAAACTTAAATTCATTTACATTACCACCCTCTAAATTTTAACCTCTACAAAATGGCCTTAAAAAATTCGATACCACGTTTCATTTCTTCCGAATCATCTTCAGTATTAAGTCAAAATTAGTATTATCTGCATTTGTGTGTGTGTTGTCGTTTTGGCATCAGGAAACAGTCCTCAGCCACAGAAAATGTTCGTTGAATACTACATAGTACTTATATTAGAATGGTGGCATTTTTCACTAAAGAGGAGAGGGTCCCAACCTCGCCGCTCCCGATTTGGCTCATTCTGTGCATGCAGTTAGGGTAGGGTAACCCTAGCACAACCATGCAAAAAACTCGAATGAATGGGCCTCTGGTATCGCACAAGCGTCACAGGAAATTTCCAGAATCAACAATTTCGTTGTATTAATTTTATGAAGAAACCAGTGCTGGTGCATTAGTCGGTTTCCTAGAGAAAAATACCTCGGAATTCGCCTTTTGGGCACCGATTTTGATGATTTTATTTAATTGTAGATAATCGACTACATTTCAAGGTCTAAATGTTAGATTTTTCCGCTAATGCCCTGTTTAATTGTTATTAACAAATTATTATTTTTTCCATAAGGAGCTAATTAATAATTAAATAATTTTATCAAATTTTTATTATAATTGAATAAAATTAGGTACTTATAGGTTCTTGGGGTCGCAGATTACGAATTCGGGGTCCATTACGAATTCCAAATGGATCAAAAGTTCAAAATGGCGGCTACAAAATGGACGCCGAGGCCAGAAATTTATTATTTGAAATGACAAATGAAAAATAGTACTAGGGGGTTTTTAAAGTCCCAAATTGCGATGTTATAGTTATTTACGTATTAAGATCTGTTAAGATAGCTATAACGGCCAAGGGAGCTGTTTGAAGTCCGACGAAGGAGGGATTTAATGCTTCCGCGGTCGGAAAATTGTAGGCGCCGTTGTCGCCTTAGCAATGGAAATTTTGAAAAAAGCGGTTCATTAAAAGTTGAAACCTCTTTTAACTTTAATACTAAATACTTATTTACATAAAACATTCAGAAACTATTACATCTCACAGAATTTTGACCAAAGAAATTGGATACGATTTTTTTACACTACATTATTGACACTACGTTATTTAAAAACATTTGAAATCATTGTGTCAAAATTGTAGTGTAAAAGAAAATCGTGTTTGATTTCTATGGTCAAAAGTATGTGTTTAAAGCTGGGCTGCTAAAGTTACTGTATCTTTATTTTACGTGTTCAGTTTCTATTGTAGGCTCCTTGTGAAACATTGTATATAATAGTTTTAAGAAAAACTGTTGTAATTAAATGTTTCCATAAATTATGTCGCATGCTCTCTACACGTGTTTCGGTTTGTTAGACTATTCTCAAGAGATACTCGTAAGTTTCTGATTTGAAACTAGCGTATTCGACAGAAATTGCCTTTGTCACTTTACAATCTCTACCATCTGGTTTTAAATTTTTTTCTTAGAAAATTTGATCGTTTACAATGAATGTGTTCTTATTACAGGATTCTTTAATTTCTAATTGTTCTAGCAAATCTAACCTCTTACCTTTCTTATGTACATGCAATAAGTCTATCTACATCTACGAAATGATTATTATCTATACAATGGGTGGCTAGTCCGGACGATTTCTTATTTTATAAAATATCGCGTTTAAGTTCCGCTAGACGTTTTCTTAACGTTTCTCCCACTTTGTCCGATATAAAACGCTTCGTAGTCTTGACAATAAATTTTATACACGCCCGATTTGTTCGTTGTTTCCATTTTATCTCTATTATTAATTAATACTTTCCCTATGTTATTTTTATTTGCACAAATTATATAACAATTTGCTTTCTTAAGCTTGTTTACTATCCTATCACTAATATGAGGAATATAGTTGATGAATTATTTATACATTTATTTACTTTAGGATCGGCGTTATAAAAGGTTTTGTTTATGAATTATAATATAAATACAAAGATTAGTTAAAGTTTCACAAGTTTTATTAATATATTAACCTGATAATATTGTTTCGACACTTTGTCATTATCAAAGGTAATAAGATTGATAAACAAACACGTTGCTAAGGATAAATACATACAGAAAATAGGTAACTAGATACAATACATAACAAAAACTAAATATCTAACACTTCTAATAAAGGAGAATTACTAAGCTCAGTTTGTTCATTCATTAAAGGTACTGTGCGTTTATGTCTGTATATTTCAAAAGCTTCTAAAATGTCTAATTTGTGTTTGTTGTTGCAAAAATGTAAGAATTTAATGTTGTTTTGAGGTGTCATTGGGTGGTTCTGTTCCAAAATGTGTTTGGCATAATTCGATTTTTCTGGATGTTTAAGTCTATAAGAGCGTACGTGTTCTTTTTATCTTATGTCGAAATTTCTAAGTGTTTGTCCAATATAAACCGAGTTATAAACAGAACAATTCAAACGGTAAATGCCGGATTTCATGATATCTTGTGTTTTGTCTTTAGCATTGAATAAAAATGAAAAGGTGTTGGTGTTAGTTTTATAGGTTATTTTGTAACTGGTGTTTTTTCTTATTATAGTTGCAATTTGTTCTGATATCTTGCCAAAGTATGGTATTGATATGTAGTTTGTGTCTTGTATTTGAGTGTCAATGGAAATATTCTTTTGATAGCTAACCTATAATCTTTTTGTTGAATTAAAGTGTCAATCATGTTATGGTTATAATGGTTTGCATGTGCTAATTGTTTGATGATTGAAATTTCTTTATCAAAATGTGATCGTTTCATTGGAGTAGTTAAAGCTCGGTGTACTAAAGATCTATAAGCCGCTAGTTTATGCATTTTATGATGACATGAATCGTTAGGAATAGTGACGTTTGTGCTTGTGGGTTTTCTGTATATGGAAAAATCAAATTCATTGTCTGTATTAATTGTAATAGTTAAATCCAAAAAATTAATAGCTCTATTTTGTTCTGTTTCTAGTGTAAACGTGATGTTTGTGTGAAGGCTGTTAATAAGAATTAAAAATTCATTGATAACCTCAAAAGAACTGTCAAAACAAGCTAAAATGTCATCAACGTAACGAAACCAAAAAATAATGTGTTTAGAGAGGTTTAATTCAAATATTCGATCTTCAAACTTGTCCATAAATATGTTAGCTAATAGAGGACTTAGAGAATTACCCATAGGTAAACCATCCTTTTGTAAATAAATTATATTATTAAAAGTGAAATAATTTTGACTGATATAAAGATCAAATAATTGAATTAACTCTAATCTTTTTACTAATTCTACATTACTATTAACTAGGAAATTATCTAACAAAGGAATACAGTCTTGTGGTGGAATCTTTGAAAACATGTTACAAATGTCAAAGCTTACAAGTTTTGAATGTGGTGGAAGATGTATGTTCTGTAGTTTTTCTACTAATTCTAATGAATTCTTGACAGAGTATTTCGATTTGTATCCTATGATATTAATAATACGGTTGAGTTTCTTGGACAGTTTCCTTCGTCCCTTGGCCATTATAGCTATCTTAAGAGATCTTAATACGTAAATAACTATAACATCGTAATTTGCGACTTTAAAAACCCCCTAGTACTATTCTTCATGTGTCATTTTAAATAATAAATTTCTGGCCTCGGCGGCCATTTTGTAGCCGCCATTTTGCACTTTTAACCGATTTGGAATTCGTAATGGACCCCGAATTCGTAATCTGCGACCCCAAAAACCCATAAGTACCTAATTTTATTCAATTATAATAAAAATTTGATCAGATTATTTAATTATTAATTAGCTCCTTATGGAAAAAATAATAATTTGTTAATAACAATTAAACAGGGCATTAGCAAACAAATCTAACATTAGGCTTTGGAATATAGACGATTACCTACAATTTAAAAAAAATCATCAAAATCGGTGCTCAAAAGGCGAATTCCTAGGTATTTTTCTCTAGGAAACCGACCGAATACACCAGCACTGGTTTCTTCATAAAATTAATTGAACGAAATTGTTGATTCTGGAAATTTCCGGTGAGGCTTGTGCGATACTAGAGCGATTGTGCAAAAAACCAGGATGAATGGGCATTCATCCTGGTTTTTTGCATGGTTGTGCTAGGGTTACCCTACCCTAACTGCATGCACAGAATGAACCAAATCGGGGGCGGCGAGGTTGGGACCCTCTCCTCTTAAGTATACTAGGCCATCTAAAATATTTTTATTATTTGAAGATAATAAGATTGTTAAATTTGCACGTAAAAAAATATTATTGGCAACAAGAATTTTCAGAAATTGGTTTGTTTGGTCTGAATGATTACTGCAAGAGAATATTATATGATTTAAATCTGCTATCGAAACATTGTCACATGAACATCTAGAGGAATCTGTAATGTGTATTGTAACGAATGGGAAAACCCCCTATACGGCGCGACGAACATGCTAGAAGATTCCCGGTCCATCTACAATGTTCGAGATATTATGATATATCGGCGGGCGGCTAAACGAGAATCGTGAATCAATAATAAATAAATGTTGTAATAATAAATAAATAGTTCTTAAATAAGTTTGTAAATATCTAGCATTTTAGTTCGTTAACAGTTTATAATTAGAGTGTTAAATGATTAGTTAAGATTAAATTAGTGAATGTAAATAATATTTCTCTTGTTAACAGCCGATTAAACATATTTTTAAATATTAAAAAGAATTTAGAAAATTCGGCTACTTTGATTTTTATTTAAATTATTGTTATGAGTAGTTTAGTTATAATATATAAAAATTGAAATAGAAATCCCAAACATTAACATAACATAAAAAATAATAAAAGGCTGATTAGTAGTTTTTGTCAATTATTTATTTATTATTTATGTTTACAGAAATAAAAAATTGTGTTTCTATCTATATATATCTATATCGAGGAGGAGGCGTTTTATTAGCAGTTAATGTCGGATACAGCACAATTTCTAACAATGTTACAAAATTAGATCTTACAGCTCTGGAACAAAGTACTCCAACTGTTGATATTGTCGGTATTAAAATTGTCATTAATGCTTCAATCTTTTATATTTTCGCGATATATATACCGCCATTGTCATCTGAAAGTTTAGAAATATTTCTTGAAACATTTTCTACTCTAGATGTGCTTAGTGACGGTGCAATTGTTATACTGGGTGACTTTAACATTCCATCTTACAATATAAATCCTACCGATAAACAATCGCTTATTGTTAACGATTACTTATCTTTTCTTGGACTTGATCAATATAATGCTATTGTTAATACATTATGTCGTACACTGGACCTAGTATTTAGTACTACCAATGTAACTGTATCCAGAGATACTAATCCCCTAACAGAAGAAGATAAACACCATCCAGCACTATGTGTATCTGTTACCGTCGATAAGCCATTGCCAAAATTTTCTGCTAAGTCATGTAAAAAGTCTTATAATTTTAAAAAGGCAAATTTCCAACTACTCTATGATACCCTCTGTAAAACAGACTGGTCTTTTCTTGCTCATCATACTGATATTAATAAAGCATGCACTGAATTTTACAAAGAATTGTATGAAATCTTCGATGCAACTGTTCCTCTAGCTCATAATAATACATATCACTATAAATATCCACCTTGGTATAATAAAAAGATTATACATTTAATACAAAAGAAGAATAAAATGCATTCCAAGTATAAAAAGTATAACTCTAGCTTCTATTATTCCCGCTTTAAGCACCTGCGGTCCTCTCTTAAGATCGAAATATCTCTCGTTTATAATAATTATATACAAGCCATACAAAACAATATTTCCACAGATCCTAACAAGTTTTGGTCATATATTCATACCAAAAAACGGCAATCTAGAATCCCTGGGTTAGTACAAGATTCTAACGGAAATCAGTACGATACACCAGAAGCTGTAGTAAATGCTTTTAGTAGTTACTTTTCAAGCGTGTACATTCAATCAGATCCCAATTTTGTTCATAGTCATTCTACAATAAACAACCTACCTGTAATAAATATTGATTACATCTCAGAGAATGAAATCGCAAATGCTACCAAAAAATTAAAATAGTATATTATTATATGAGCAATTATGATAGCCATAATTCACGATAATGACAATTGAGCCCACGAGCCGCAGGCGAGTGGCTCAAGTCATTTGAGTGAATTATGGCCATAATTGCGAATGTAATACTATACTTTTTCTATTCCTATCATCAGATAACTTCGATATAAATTTCACAACTTTATTATTAATAAAAATCAATTTACATTAATAACAATTAAACAGTTAATGTGAACTTATTCTATATTATTGTTTATTTGATGCATTATTGGGGTAAAAATGAATTGTGAAATTGTTGCAGTTTGTGATATTCAAAGATGGCGTTACTACGTCCAACTTTACATTTTTATTGGTAGTGTTACAACTGGAGTTAGCTTGAACCGATTGCAAAATTTTTTGGGCGGTATCCATTTTGTTCTTCAGTGAATCGTCGATGTAACCTTCTGCCACCATAGTCGACTTCCAACCCCCGTGACGTTTCAAGGCCGTGATGTCGCCTCCTGCATCTACCAGTAAAGTGGCAGAAGACCTCCGGAATGAATGACCAGTATACATTTCCGGGTTGGGAAGCCTTAAAAAGGTGGCAATTGCTTTCCCCATCGCAGAAAACTTATTAATTCCTATTTTTTGATTTGTGCATTTTCCTTTTTGAAAATTCAAAAACAAAGAGGGACACTCAATGCCAGGTGGACGTAATAAGACATATTTTTTGACGATGTTATAAAACTCTCCTGTGATGGTAAACTTGCGAACCACTTTAGTTTTTGTATTGGGCACATTCACTAACATGGTTGATGTGAGATCTTGCAGATCCCCAAGTTTCATTTCCTTTAATTCGTTACAGCGACAGGCCCCCATAATGCCCATTATTAACGCCACCTAAAGTAAAAAAAAATGCAATTAATAACATTATTACTGATAAGAAGTACTTGTAATTCTTACTTTGGTTGCAAGATATTTGTTATCATTGGCATTTGCGATAAAATCATTTATTTCTTCTGGAGTGAATGTTTTGGCCTTCTTTGGCTGGTAACCATCAGACTTGCGTTTAAGAAATGCTCTCAATTTTCCATAACTTTCCAGTTTGACATTATGATGTATTTCGAGTGTACTTCGTAACATCGAATACTGTGTCCAAAGCGAGGACGACTTATATTTTTCTGATAACTTTGCAAAGTATGCTAATAGCACGTTCTCCGAAAAAGAACCAATTTCTTTGTCACTGCGCCAATCCATGAAGGCTTTATAAGTGGCTTCATACATTTTTGCGGATTTCGTCGGCAACAGGTTTTCAGTTGTTACTTTTGCTGCTTCCACAATTTCTGGCGGAGTACAAGTTTCGTTTTCTGCGTTATTGTCCATTTTTAACACAAAATAAAGAATCAACTCAAAATTTGATAAAAAAATTAAACAATTCTGACATTACTTTGTTGAATCGGTTGTCAAGTGACAACGCCGCAGAAGGGTTGATAGTGGGCGATTTCAAATGGAACAGCGAGCATTATGAATCTCTAAGCTTTTGATTGGTTGGGAACAGAGAATTATAGCCTCATAATTACCGCTAGTGCATTGTAGCCACTATAATTACCGAAAAAAATGCTAATTATTGCAATATAATTGAATAGGAGTAGAAAAAATAAGTTAACCTCGGGTATTGACATGGTTCCTAGTTTCTTAATTCGCGATTGCTCCATTATATTTGCTAAACCCCTGCACACATTGTTCAACCTCATTCTACATACATCTACTTATCCTAATATTTGGAAGAAGGCGCGTGTTTGCCCTATTCTTAAAAAAGGGAATCCTTCTCTAATAAATAATTACAGGCCAATATCTGTATTGAGTAATTTTTCTAAAATATTTGAGTCAGTTGTTTACAATATAATTTATTCTCATGTTAGACAATACATATCACCAAATCAGCATGGCTTCATCTCACAAAGGTCAACAATAACCAATTTAGCTTGCTTTACTCAATACGTATCAGAAACGCTGGATATTAAAGGGCAAGTGGATGTGATTTATACAGATATAGCAAAAGCTTTTGACCAAATCGATTTACATCTACTTTTAAATAAATTAGAAGCAATTGGATTATCTCAGTCTTTGATAAAATTATTATATTCTTATCTTTTCAATTGCAAATCTTATGTAGAATATGGTAGCGTTTTATCACTTCCTTTTACACCAACTTCCGGCGTTCCTCAAGGATCAAACTTGGGCCCCTTACTTTTTTTAATCTTCATTAATGATCTTTCGTTAAATCTAAAATGCGAACATTTACTTTTTGCAGATGATCTAAAGATTTTTCAACGAATAGAAAGCAAAGATGATTGTATATGTTTACAAAAGAATATTGCTCAATTAACAAAATGGTGTAAGGACAATCGCCTCAACCTAAATGTAGATAAGTGTGCTGTTATGTCATTTACCAAAGTGCATTGCCCAATAATTTATGATTATAAAATAAATAGTCACATTTTGCATCGCTTAAATACATTTAAGGATTTGGGTATTGTATTTGACGATAAACTTAGTTTTACTGATCACATTAATCAGACAGTATTAGCAGCAAGCAGATCTTTAGGATTTATTTACAGAAACTGTAAAGATTTTACTAACGTATTCTGTATGAAAATTCTATTTTTCGCATTTGTTAGATCAAAATTAGAATATGGGTTCTTAATTTGGTATCCCATTTATAATGTTTACATTAACAAAATAGAATCTGTACAGCGACGTTTTGTGAAATTTAACATTTATTTGTCAACAGGAGTGTATCAAAAACATGAATTCGAATATATTGTATCGCTTAATACGTTGAGTATGATATCATTACAAACGAGAAGGATAATTCTTAGCATTAAATTTCTTTACAATTTATTAAATGACAAAATTGATTGTCCGAATTTGTTACATAATATCTCATTTAATGTACCCAGACAAAATTCTAGAAATGCCTTATTCTTTTATAACAGGTTTAGTAGAACCAATATTCTACGAAGGAGCCCTGTAACTGTGATGTGTTCAAATTTTAATTCTATTTGTAGTGAATGCGATATTACGTCCGATAGTATATCTACAATTATTGCAGCTGTTATAAATAAATACGATGAATAATTGATGAATGAATGGTTAATTGATTATACTGTTATTTTTAATGTTTTATGTTTAATTTACTTTTATGTTTAATTTAAGTATAAGGTCACAGATACTTATTTAACTGTGTACAGAATATTTCCTAATTTTAGGTTTAACCTGTGAGGAAATAAACAATTATTATTATTATTATTATTATTATATATTTAATTTTTATTTATTGTTCATGTTTCTTCCTTGTGTGGAAATAATTTGTGATTTGCAGCTTGTTACAATTTTTCCCAGCCTCGGTGTTACGATTACAGGTGGACCCACTGATGTTAGAAATTGGTAAGGTAAGGTTATTGTATTATAAATTTAAGAGATATTTGTCGATTGCTTTACTGAAACTAAAGTTGGCGCTAGTGACGGGGCAAAAATCTGTTATTAAAAAAAAAAATATTGTAGTGGTATACTGTTGTATTATGGTTTTATTTTATTAAAGTACTATACCACTGCAATACATTATCTTTAACCCCTTATACCTCGTGATGTCGAGGTGCCGGGACGCACCGAGCCGCAGAGTGGATATGTGAGAGCCATGTAGGCAAGTACACTGGGCTCGTAGTTTATACACCCGAGTACTTTCCGGAGTAAACTCGACTTAACTCTGTTAAGCGATATAATAAACTATAACCACCCTGCCGACTGCCGGCTAATTTTCGAGTAATAATAAAAAAAGATTAGAACAGCGCCACCTCATAGTTTTTGCACGTACTTATGAATTTGCCCTCGTATTATCCTTGATATAGACAAGAGATTGCCAAATTGCATATATCTCTGCTGTATAAATTGAACTTGAGTTATGTAGCCGCATTTTGACGGAAAAACTTTTGTCCGAAAGGTAAAAGGCACATCCAGTACTGGTTCATCTTTTGAACCATCTGTGTAGATTAATAGAACAGTTCTTATAATTTGAAAGAATTGATATCATAATATTATTATTGATCATACTTAAATTCGAATATAATGGAAATATGATGTGAGGTCTGAATATATATGTACCAAAATTAAATCCAAATGTTGGATATTTATTGATAGAATTTATTAATTTGTCAAATTTGTTTGTAAAAACAAAGGCATGGACCAAAGGAGGATTATTTTTAATCTTCCAAAATTTATTAGTAAAGCATTGTGTTGTGAGATAGGCTAATTTATCGAGATTTATTGCAACTGTCTTTTTCCCGTATTTTAATAAGGAATTTATTTGCTAGGTACTGTCGCCTGAGTTGCAAAGGTGGTTCTTGTGCCTCAGTCAGAATTGCATCACATGGAGAGGACTTCATTGCAGCAATACAAATACGAATGGCTTTGCATTGAATTCTATTCCACACCAAAACTTGTTCTAGTAACACATCTTATCATATTAATCTCTTTCTCACATCTGCTCTTTATGTAATCTATATGTCTTGTCCATAACAATTTACTATCGAGATATAGACCTATTTATTTATAGACCTTAAACACTGGTATAGTAAGTTCGGACAAAACTATTTGTTCAGGTGCGTTTAGTGATGTCTAGTGAAGAAACAGACCGCAGGTTTTTCTGGAGCTATGTTGAAACCTAGACTTTGCAAGGAGTCTATAATAGCATCTATAATGCTTTCTAGAACATGCAGACAACGTTCATATGAATTTTGGATATAAAAGGCAAAATCATCTGCATAGGAATCCACCCCAATGTGGTGCAATTCGGCTGTATATATATTTAAATATTAAAGCATTTAAACATAAGCTATAGTTCTCATCTTAATATTTATATTTTATAAATATCCATTATATATTCCTATAACTTGACGCAACATAACACGATATGAAGAAGCTTGAGACATACCAGTGTTCTGCGAAACAGTGGTTAAGAAGCACTGGGCTATAGACATCTAGAAATAAATATGTAGACTGCTTAAAGTGGCTTTCTAGCTAGCAGTTTGAAACTTTTCTAACTTTTTTATTGCTATTAGAAGTAGATCAATAATATTCTAGTTATGCATTATTAAAATATATATCTTGAACGCTACGTTGCGTTCTTTATGATACTTTTTGAAAAAATTTCAATTAATTAATTAACCGTGTTACATTTATATTCTCTCCGTAGCGGCAATCACATAACATTCACTTACACGTTTGTTAAAAAAAAAGTTAAAATCATAAACCATTTCGAATGCAAGTAGAAAAATCCGTTAATTAATTAATAATTCAAAATTAATTAACCATGCCATAATACATCACCATTCTACACAGTTCGGTTTCTTGTGGTGGAAAAAGGTTCGTTAAGCAAGCCACAACGCCCCTCGGTCTTCACAGGACCAACAAAATCATTCAAAAAAACTCTAAAGATTCAAGATTTCTACTATCCATTTTTTTTAGAGTCCTCTGACTTTGAAAGCGTATTTCTCGGGAACTACTGAACCAAATTAAATATTTTGAAAACGAGCAAATAGTAAATTTATTTCTACATGTAACAGTAAAATATCATATTTCTAACTAGTAAACTTTTATTTTTATCGGACGATACATTATAAAAGGTACCCATTTTTAGGGAGAATTTCATTGAGAGTGAGTTAAATATTTTTTTTCTCAGAAAGTATATCTCATATATCTATGAGATTTTTGTAGGGGTTAGAAAGAAACCTTGCGGTTGTTATCCTATTAATTTTAGGACTAAAAAGTGTTTTATTTAAGATATATATGAAAAAATAGCGAACTATGCGTTCTTGTTTATTAATGGAGATAGCGTCAAATTTTTTTCGCTAAATTAACACTTTTCATATGTAGACATTATTTTCTTTCAAAAATGTTCCGAATTTTAACAATAAAAGTGCAATAACAAAAAAACAGTTTTTTGTCATCAAAAATCGTTTTTTGTTTCCGCATTTTTATTATTAAAATTAGGAACATCTTTTTGAAAACAGTTTTTCACATAAATCTTAAATAAAACGCTTTTTTTGTCTGAAAATTAATAGCATAAGAACCGCAAGGTTTCTTTCTAACCCATACAAAAATCTGATAAATATATGACATATCGAGGGCATCAGATCAGAGGGGCGTATCCGCCAAAATTTTGATCTTCAATTTTTCTGTCGTATTGACTTCTGGTATCGACCTGCGTGTTGTCACAAACGGGCGAATGTTTTGTAAGGCCAGATTAATGCCTTACAAAACATACGCCCGTATGTAACAACACGCAGGTCGATACCAGAAATCAATACAACCTAATAAATTGAAGATCACACATTTGGCGGATACGCCCCTCTGATCTGATGCCCTCGATATACTTTCTGAGAAAAAAATTAGTGAACTTACTTTCAATTAAATTGTCCCTAAAAATGGGTACCTTTTATTACGTATCGTCCGATAAAAACAAAACTATACCAGTTAGAAATATAATATTTTACTATAGTGTGTAGAAATTAATTTACTAGTTGCTCGTTTTTATAATATTTAATTCGGTTCAGTAGTTCCCGAGCAATATGCTTTCAAAGTCAGAGGACTCTAGAAAAAAAAATGGATAGTAGTCACCTATACCAAAAATCTGGCATATTCTACTGGTAAGTGATAGAGAATTGCTAATAAAAAATTGTTACGTTTATTCCTCTTCTATTTAATAAATATTCCTCATTTTTTTATAAATATGATTTATTTCACTAACTAATTATATAAAAGTAGATTAGCAATTTAGGAAATAATTAAATAATACAAAAATCCCATCCAGCAAACACAACCACCTGCTGATCGGATCTGCATGGGAGAGTAAAAAGTTTCATTGCATACCAACTAACTTACATTCCACACCTAACTACCTACCTCGTCGAAAAATATGATCACCATCAGTTAAGGGCGCAGCAAGCGTGCACACAAGTAATAATGTATAAGAAAAATTACCTCCCTTACTGCTTAATAAATAATTAATTGTACACAATAAGCTTTTCAGCGAAATTAGCTGTAATTCTTTGTAACTAGTGAGTAACCTTACCCATAATTTAAGTGGGTACGCAAAGAAACGCCTAATTCTTTTAATGTTAATCAAACGTAATTTAGTTCACCATTTTATCAATTTGTGTTTTTTTTTTATTAAACAAGAAATCTAAGTTTATAGTACTTATAGACATTTTAATGGTTTTTGTGACTATAATTAACAGATTTGCAATGGTTTTGATTTGCTTTTATTGCTGAAGATTTTGCTTTCTTATCAGCCATCAAACGCTTTTATTTTTTGTTTAAATGGTAAATTTTAACGGAGCTCAACCAGAAAAACTAGTCTACACAAATTCATATATTACAGGCTATATTTTTATATCTTTATTGACGCCAGAAAAAACATTAATACTAACGATTTCATTTGGTCAGTCATTATCTTGTGCATAATCTTTTGCTTATTCAATTAATTCTAATGCTGAAGGCGATTTTGAATTTATGTTGTTGTGTAATATCATACTAAATTGTACGCATAATTCTCGTTAACTTATTTAAAATTGCCTTATATAAATGCAAAATAAGGAATATTAGATAAATCAAACTGATTTCATTTCTTAATTATGAAATTTAGGTGCTAAAAGGTTTCATTTTGTTAACCATAAGTTATTCCTACATAAATGTATAAAGCCAATATGTATAAAGTACATTTTGATGGACATATGTAAAGTCAAATATTAAAGTAAATAACTAATTTTCTTTACAAAAACTACAATGTCCGATAGACACGACGTCGTGACATAAGCACACTCGCTGGAGCTTACTGAAAAAATGAGCATAAGATAAAAAAGGATATTCAAGGATGAAAAGTAGAATTTAACTAACCTGTTACTTATAATTGATTAACCTAATTTATATTACATGAATTTCTCATTTTTTTAAAATAAAGTATATCTTGTATCTTTATACTTTACAGAATTTAATTTTATGAAAGCGCTGTTTATTAAACAGAAGCCAACTCCAGCCAGTCAAGCTAATAAATTATAGACTAATAATACCAAGTCAATTATTTAGAAGCTGACAAAAGCCGAGAAGGATAATACAGGATAAATCTACATGTAGAAAATTTAATGTTAAGGTCAATAAATTAGTGATGGGTTCTCGAAACTACCCGCGTATCACGACACTTGAGAGTCGAAACCATTATGACGTCAGAAGTGTCGACTCTTCATGATACTTTAACGACAATTCGCCTTTACATCATGCACGCGCTAGTGTAAATGTAATCCAATTGAAACGAGAAGCAGTCAAGATTCATAGCTACATAAATCATAAGCAAACTATGGATTAAAAAACAATTATATGAGTAAATTCTGTTATGGTTATACATTTATGCATTAAGTACATTAAAAGACATTAAATTATTTATACACCGTGTTCGTTCTAACATTTGCTATAGGAAATTAGTATGGGAAATCTGAAATATGCCAAATAGTTCGTTCTCGAATAAAAGTCGGTGAAATTAATAGTTGCAATCGATAGATAAGATATTCTAACGTACTGTCCAAAAATATTACCCTTAATAAACAATCCCAATTCTTCAAAAATTATAAATTCATGAATTATTTGCAAAACATTAATTTAAAAGCCGAAACCTGAAAAGTTGACGTGAAGCCTCCGTGGTTCAATGCCAACGGTGGCTTGCTAAACTGCACGGGCTGGTGGAATGCAAGATCAAACCCCGTTACAAGCATAACTTTTTTTTAAATTTTATTTGTCATTAATCTTTAATTTAATAACAATTTAAATAATTTGTTATTATTCTTTTATTCGAAAAACGTACAAGAAATAATACATTACAAATAAAAAATAATGGTACCCAATTAATAAGACATGAATTCAAGAATACTCATTACGTATTTATTTCAAATTAAAATAAATAAAATGTAAAATAAGTACTTGTCAATACTGAAACTTTAAATGTATTTAAATCTTCAGGATTTTGAGTGTTAATTAACTAATATTCTAAAAATTGGTTTTTGTAGTATGCAGTATGAAAAAGCATTGTCAGTTTTCATTTCTAATTTATTATTTCTTGTACGTTTTTCGAATAAAAGAATAATAACAAATTATTTAAATTGTTATTAAATTAAAGATTAATGACAAATAAAATTAAAAAAAAGTTATACTTGTAACGGGGTTCGATCTTGCATTCCACCAGCCCCCGTGCAGTTTAGCAAGCCACCGTTGGCATTGAACCACGGAGGCTTCACGTCAACTTTTCAGGTTTCGGCTTTTAAATTAATGTTTTGCAAATAATTCATGAATTTATAATTTTAACTAAAAGAATCTATACCAAAATAGTTTTATATGTACGTCTTATTCAATGATTGTTGGCCAGTTCAACAAATCTGCCTTTAATTTCTTTGTAAGAATCATCAAGCAACTTCGAATTACACTCTAATAAGAGCG